>CM053787.1:495388693-496876193 GCA_028749045.1 Cupressus sempervirens
TGACATTGTAAATGCTAAAAGATCAAAATTGATTGATAGGGTTGATCATAATAACATCGACATACATTGTCAATGTTATTAAATTGATTTGATGATGTCACAATCTGACACTAAGAGACTTGACAATGTCAAAGATCAAATGATTTGAATGATAGTTTGACCTAGTGTTGAGAGACATAACAGTGCTAAGGTTCAATTTGATAGGTTTCCAAGGCACTGAGAGGCATGAAAATACCTAGGGTTGGATAAATGATGATAGATTTGGGATGTTTAACATGTTTCGGGTTGATCAAGACTAATTTGGGGTGATTTTGGGTAGTTTTGGGGTGATTTCAAGTTGATTTGATACGATTTTGATGATGTTGTAATGGTTTTGGGTTATGCAGATGAGATTCTAAAATGATCTACAAATGATGTGAAAGGGGATACAAAATAATGAAGCACATTATCAAAACCTACTAGGTGCTATTCAAGTTTGGCCAGAAGACCAGAATTAGTTAAATGAGAAAATGGGATGACTTAGTGTGAAAAAGTGATTAAAAAGTAGACACAAACCATTTCTAAGCATCTACATTTTTCCCATCATTGATGCAATGTGATTTAGAGCATTGTATCAAAGAATAATTGATGAGAAAGCCATAAAAGAATGTTTGAGTAGCGATGATATATATAGGTCTCCCCTCAATAAATTGACCAAATAATGTTAATGACAAGTCAATTTTTTTAAAATGAAGAGATGAATCAACCATGACTGATGGATCACATATCAAAGTTCAAACACAAAAGTTATAGGCTCCAAAATGCAAAATAAGGGTCAATCAGGGCTTGAGGAGTAGTTTTGGGCATCCAACTACCCCAAGTGCACCCAAAATGCACCCAAGTGCATAGAGGGTGCACTTGTTCATGCCAAGTTTTCTCTAAGATGACCAAGTACACCTTGTGCACACTTGGGAAGCCTAACTGCACTCTGACAATACAGACTACACCCCAGAAGGCTTCAGGGGCAAAATCAGCCTGACTGGACTCAGAATGATGTGAAACTTTGTGTGCATGCCTAAAACCATGGGAAGAGATCATAACATGGGTAAAATTAGTCAAATGTGGTCAACTATAGTCAAACTTGGATCAAATTGAGGCTAGACTTGGTGGAAAGCCATAGAAGGTTGACAAATGGTGTATGATGATGTAGGAATGTAGAAATGCAAGATGAAGATGAAATATGAAAATTTAAGGGATGGAAAGTGAAAACTAGGTGATGCAAGAGGAAATCTAAGGAACACAGAATGAATGATAAGGGATACAAAATGAGGACTAATAAGATTCAATACAAGGCCTAGATGATGCCAAGTATGAAGCTCAAAATATGGTGAATACAAGTGTATACTATACAAGGGTGGAATCTAAGTCATGCCAAGCACTCCTAAGGTTACAAGTCTCATTGTTTTCAAAGTCTCCAATGTTTTAGACCAAATTTTCAACATTTTGATAATGTTCTAATTTGGCTTTATCTTGATTAATGTTTTACACACACAAGACATAATAAAACAAGAATAATTGTTGTTAAAGTGAAAAGACACACCACAACCTAGGCTATAAGACTGCATCCACTAAATTCCCACTTGAACTGAAGTTTAGTTGCACTTATTCAAAGAAAACAACCTAGGATCTTGGCACTATAGGCTCCCCCTTACAATGCAATCACTTCTCGAGGTAACCAAGATCTGAATCCCAAGAGTCATCATTTCCAAAGGAACTGTTACTTCTACTAAGGACCATGAGTATATGAGATGTCTTCATGGGCATGGGTGACCCCCTAAGCCAATGGATAGAAATTTTTTTTGCCTCTAAAACTAGATATTTAGTGCAAGAATTCCATTTAGCAAGTGAATAATAAACTTCCTTAGAAGGTCTCCCAACCCCAAGAACTAGGGTTTGATGCATCACAAGGGTACTAGAGGAGAACTATCATGTAGAAATACTATCAACACGACATTAACCATATCAAGTTTTTCATAGTGGCTAGAATCTTGGCCTATTAACACTTTGAGGTTGTCCCCTAAGGCTCACAAAGTGGTGAGTCTTGGGTCCAAGGCAAGTCTCTATAAAGAATTTATAGGGATTTCTCTTACACCCAAGATCCATGAATGGAAAGGGGAGAGGATATGTCCATGTAACTCCTACAGTTATAAAAAATGCATAGACACCAAGTAGAATATAAAGTTCATTTTAGTGTACCAAATGAAGTTTCATCTAATCTAGAAAATCCACACATAAAGTTTGGACAAGCACATGGATCTTCAACAATGTCCTACAAGCAAGAATTAGTAATTTTTTAATGAATTTTTTCTCCTAATGATTGATACATGTTGTAAATAGATAATCAATAATGAAAAACCATCTATCTTAGGTGCTAGGATAAAATTGAAACCTTGGATGTAGATTCTAATGAAAAATTGTGCTTACTATGAACCAATTGTGCTCTAACATAGCAGATTATGCCCTAGAAGGCCAAAAAGATTTAGGAAGCCCCCAAGTGTGCTCAGACACTATAGATTACACCCATGGTGCACTTGGGGCCTAGAAGAGCATAGTTGGGAGAGTAGATGCAATTTTTTTAAAATGGGGTCAAAACAATACCCAAAAATTGAAATTTTGAAACCTACTCAACCAAGTGCGCTTAGATTGTGAAAAGTGCATGAATGGGACACTTGGGGCCTAGAAGGGTGCAATTGGTAGTTTCTAGGTGTATTTTTTCAGGTGTGAACAATAGATGGTGGTTATGGTGACTCCTAGGCCCCTAAAATAGCTTCCTAAAGGTCCCAAGTGTGCCTTGATATAGCAGAGTGCATCATAGGATAACAAGCTACCAAAATGCATAAATGAAAGCTTAAAATCATGTTATTGGGTTCCCTAATTAGACTAGTTGTGATAAGAGAGAGAAAATAAGCATTATACCCTTCCAAACGAGCTCCTTCCTTGCACCTACAAGCACAAAAACAAGAAACCCAAGTTAGTTAAGCATGATCTTTAAGTCAGGTTCACCAATTGTAGGACTAGAAAATGAAATGTGCAACTTGTCATAATATTCCTTAAGATATCCATGACAAATATGACACAAGATATCAGATGTGAGATTCTATGATGCAACGGGTGAGCCCACAATAGTGGGTTACACTTTTTTGCCTAAACTGACACTGAACTCTGAATTTTCAAGAAAACATTCACTTTCAAATGCAAATTCATATTTAACGGTTAGGAATTTAAAGATGAAGTAAACTAGAGTCTTTTAGGATTTTGTGTCTAGATTCTAAATATATTTATTTTATTTTATTTTAAATTGAATTTATTAAATTATTTTTTCTCCTACAAAAATTGGTATGATATCAAAAACCTAATTTTTAAAGAGTGACACTGTTTTTGACACACATAACTTTTTTTCTACAATAGATATCAATGTGATTCTTTCAAATTTAGTTTGTTAACATCCATACCTAAATTGTAGAGTTGGTCTTATATCTTTATTATTAGTATTTCATATTTTATTGTAGTTTAAATTTGGCATAACACTAATTTAGACATACATGGCTTTTGACACATGTAACTTATTATATATTTACCCAATTTCAAAAAAAAAAAAATTGATTGAAAGGTGACTCAAATATGGAGACTGTACTTATTTTTCAAAAAAAATATTTTATTTACTATTTTTCCATGAGCGTCGAATATCTCAGTTTATTTTTTATAATAAACCTATATTCGGTTCATGTTAAAAAATATATACCTAAAATTTTTGAAAAGCACAAAATTCATAGTCATTAGAAAGCTAGTTTAGAGTACTTCAATCATGTAAAATTTTAGGTCTTCAATGCTCCATTTGAAGCTGGTAATTCAGCTCCAAAGAAAGGAAATCACTGAAAAAACTTCAAACTATTCATGTAGGCTTCTATCTAGCTAGTTTCGATAGAAACTTAGTTTTTATCGAAACTTTTTTACAAATTTTTGATAGAAACTAAATCACTTAGTTTCTATCGAAACTATGCATGGTTTAACCAAGCGGTTAACAAACTACTTAATAGTTTCGATTGAAAGTAACTAGGTAGTTTCAATCAAAACTTTGAAAGTGGGAACTTGCCTACTAGTCTGCCCATAGGGGTGTTTCTCTAGTTAGCCCCTAGGGGTCTTTCCCTGGTCAGCTAATAAGGAGGTTTTTTTAAAGAAAATTTTTTGTATATAAATATGAGTTTCATTTTTTACAATTTGCATTTATGTGAAATCAAGTTATTGGCTTTTGAATTGGGAAGAAAGAAATATTTGACAAACTTCAACCTATTTTCAAATTTTGGAGGAAGAATTTATGAAATGGGCAATAAAGATAAAAGAGAAAGTAAATATGCATGAAGAAGAACTAAGGAACAAGAAGATGAAAATCGTCGAAAAATGCTAGCAAGATACTATCTTAGATCAGGTACATATGCACAATCTTTTTTCCAATGTATTTAATTAGTTTATTTAGTTAGGATTAGGGTTTAAATCCAATTATGAATATAATATTTATCTTAAATTAGCATTAAACTATTAACTTAATATTAAGAGTTTATTTAAAATTATGTTCATATTTAGGCCATTAGGGTTTATTCAATTATGTCCATAATTGGTCCTTAGGGTAAATATTACGTTATGAATAAATTTAAATTATGAATTTATTTAGCATGGGAATTACCTTGTTTATTCAATTATGTTAATAATTTATAGTCCATTAAGGTTTATTAGATTATTATTAAATTTAAATAAATGAATTTATATAGGACGTAGTCAACTAGGATAACCTATCGACATTGGAGAAGGTTCATCCCAAGTTCAAACAAGTACATGTGCATCTCTTGCAAGTATATAATATAGATCTCTCTAGATTTCTAGGTCTCTATCAAACTTTATATCTTTAATTTTTAAATTTAGTGAGCGATATTTCCCCTTATAAACTTACTTGATTTTATTTGTTATATCGTGCACATGCAACTCTAGTAGATGATGAAAATGTTGGACATGAGGAAATTGAAGATGAAGCAATGGATATTGAAGAAGGACCATCTGAAGGTTAGATAATTTAATCAAGTACATAATATTTCACTCAAGTTAAACATGTATATATGTATAGATATATGTCCCCTAAAGAGATTGTATCTTAAGACTTTGTTTCATTTTTTCTTGTGCAACCCGAGATCAAACAACGAATGAGAATGTTAATTTAGCTCGAAGATTGAAGAGAAAAAATAATCATAGAAACATAGATCATTTAATTGAAATGGATGTGGAAAAATTGAGAGAATATGCTAATAAACCTACACATAATACGAAGAGGAAATTGAATAAAAAGTCTAAAGACATAATTGCACAATTTGAGAATCTATCAACAGTGGAGAAAACTCAACTATTATCAATTTCACTTCTTAAAGATGAATTAAAAGAGCCACTAAGACTATTGGGTATATATACAAGTATAAAAAAGAGGAGGACTTCTAAACTAGAAAAAGATATTGTTGAAAGCGTTAAGGAAGGGTTACATTCCATTGGGAAAAAAACTAGATCTGTAAATAAATCCATTGCATGAAGAGTGATACTAACATCTATTTTAAATAAGAAAACATCCCAAAATAAATAGATCTCTTCATTATCATCTCATTTTGGGTATAGTCGAAAGATAGTACTACATTATCTGGAAAGGAGAAACAATTTGAATGATAGTACATTAGAAGGCAATTGGGCACTAATGTGTAGAGCTCCTCGATCTGACAGGATTGGGGGAAACAGTTAAGAACTTAATTATTCAATTTTGGATTGATAATACTCGTCCTTCACCAAATAGAAGAGATATCATCAAGTAGAGGATTAGGCCTAAGGAATATATTCAACATGCAAAACATTGGTTGGATGTCACTCAACATGAATTTTATCTCTCATTTTGTAATTTAAATCCTAACATAAAGATTGGACAAACAATATTTGAAAGATTGAAGCCCTATTTTGTGAAGATAAATAAATCTTTTGAAACATGTTGTTGTTGATATCATGTTGAATTTGATTTTTACTATGAAGGGTTTCGAAAGATGATGGAAGAAAGTGGTGGAACTTCTCAAAATACTTTTCCTAAAATATCAAGTCAATTCATAACATCAATCTTATGTGACAAACCAAATGATTGTGGAATAGGTGAAATAGATTGCATAAGAGGAACTTGTGAAACATGTGGTAACTTGACTAAATTTCCTTTGAGAGAAGAAGATACTAATATGACAAGGATGGTAAAATGTAAGAGATATAGGTACATAAAGTCAGAAACAAAAGCTGGAAAAGGATCAACAAGGTTAGAATATGTAGAGGATGAGATATCGGCTGGATAATTTATGTCAAATTTTCGTAAATTGATTTAACCATATATACACCATGAATTTTTTGCTAAGTGGCAAGTAGAAAAATTTCAAATACTAAGAGAAACTTTCTCACTCAGAACAATTCTATCTGTTGTTGACTTTGCAAAGAATTACTCTTTTGTATCTCAAAAACAACTCCAAGCAAAATACTACTATACAGAGCAGGTTACTATTATGGTTCAAGTGTCTTATTGACATGCACAAATTGATCTGGATAGTGTGGAAAGTACAGATCAAAGCATGAGTCATTAAATAAGAGTATCACTTTTACATTAGTGATGACAAAGAACATGACACACATTTTGTGGAACATTTTTTTAAGATATTTTTTGAATATTTGAAAAACAAAAACATTAAAATAGAAAAACAATTTGTATGGTCAGATGGATGTGCAGCACAATTTAAATCAGCTAGACCATTTTACACTTTCAATTTAACTAATTAGGACATGTGATTTCAATTTTAGGACATGTGAGCTTTCAATTTAACTAATTACTTGACATGTGAGCTTTCAAGTTCAAAGTGCAATTTGTTTAACTAAATTTTGAACATATACATGTTTTAAGTTGGACTTGAATTAGAACATTGGGCTTAAGGGGATAAAATTCTAGGATATGTGTACAAATAAAAGGGATGAGTTCTATAGATTTACTCAAGTTAGGAATTATGTACAACTAATTACCTGATATTTGAACATTTAATACATGATATATTACCAGACATTTAAATTACATGAAATCTATATTATATATAATCAATATATTACATGTATACATATCTAAATAAATTACTTACATATCTTAGATGGAAACAATTTATAATATACTAGATCTAGATATATAATGTATTAGATTCCACAACATAATGTAACATGTATCAATCATCTCGAGAAAAAATAACAAAAACATATATCTATCTATAGATCTATTAGAAGATAATATCAAATATAAATAGCATGCACACATGTAGATATGTAGATCCAGGTACATCTATATCAAATCAAATATAAATATAACATGCATCATGTGTGTATATAAAGTTTCTATCTAATATATGAATGTCTCTCTAGATGGAAGTCTAGAAGAAAATCATCTAGATAAAAAAAAACTATAGATCATCAAGTGTAGGACTATCATCACCATGCCTCCTCACAATGTGGTCTGAAGACTGACTAGTATCAAGGTGCTCACTAGGATGTGTTGACCCGTATATATAAATTCAAGAGAAAGTGATATTGAAATACATGTACACATAATCAAAACATAAATAAACATTACATGTCCACTACTAACATCATCCAATGAGTCTCGACGACATACATGATCTGGCATCAAAGCTGGAGTAAAAAGAGGCATGTCCCCCTACATTGTACATGTGCAAGTTCAACACATCAAATTAAAATTTCTCTATGATTACATTTGAATCTACGTACATGATATACATACATGTGCATGCATGCATATGTGTAAATTAAATTAGTTTCAAATGATTGAAATTTTAACATGAACAAAAAAAAAAATTACCTATGTAGATGGTGGCATCTGATAATACTCAGACTACCTAGCATCAATCGTGTCCACTAATGCATCCAATTTTTGTTGCGTTACATCAAAGTCAATCTCTACATCTACATGAGCCCCATGATTGGTGATTGGCACATGTATTAATAATGATGAGCCAAGTCAACTATGTAGATAAGATGGCACAGAAGTAGAATCATCACGTGTCAACAAGTCCATCCATCCTATGGTCAACAAGCTCAAATCAACATCATTAAGGCCCACATCTAAACTCTGAACCTGCCCTGTAACACTGGCTAAAGGGTTTGTGGTATGTTTATGTCTCTCTAGAGAAAAAGAGTGGTCAATAGGTGGATCATCATGTTCACTACCACCATGACCACTACCTGATCGATGCTCTGGCTGAGGATGTGTCCTAGTACTACCATGGACATGACCTGGAACATCTGATATGGGTATGCCAAGATGCTTTGATATAAATCTATATGTATCTAATATATCCTCAACCAAACCAATCATAGTATCTCATGCCAACACTCCAGCGAGACCCTCTAAGCTAGCCATTGAAGGGATGCCTACTGCACTGTACAAGTCTCCTAAAGATGAAGCATAGGATGATGATCTAGAATGCTGATGAGACATCAAATAATGACCAACCTCATCACTTGAAATAGATCTGACAGCTGCTAAAATCTCTCCAACTCCCTAAATGACCCCATGTAACTGAGTGCTACACATGGCCTCATCAGCTGATGGACCTAACACAAGGGAAATAGTAGGTGCCCTCTCTCCAACAATTGATCTATGTGCCTATCAGTCAGTCTACCAGGCCCCTATCCTAAATGTCCTAGTAAATCTATGTAGTTCACTACCCTGCGTAAGTAAACCTTTGCATAAAGTTGTCGAGCAAAATAGAGTGGAATTTGGTCATTATTTGGATAATGACCATGGGCAGCAAGGAAGCATGGGTATATCAATGCAACCATATGTGGATCTATACACTTAAGGGGAGAATGCCCCTTCACATTCTTTTATGAAAGATAATGAGGGAAACATTCCCCCTTCAAGACATCTTTGGGCACCAAGCCCTGCACCTCCTAGAGTGAAAGATTAGAGGAGACCTCTTATCTCTTACTGTCAAGGGCAGTCTGTATAGTCTGTGCAGAATATGGGGTAGCACCATGAATCTCATCTCGAATAAATGTTAGGCTACCTAAGATACTTTAGCATGTACCACTATAGACACTAGAGCATGTGCCACTAGTCAAGGATTCCTGAAGTCTATGAATCTCTTGGTTAGTGCAATCATAGAGCTCCTAAGGTGGGATAGGTAGCTGATCAAGGGGGACAAGATTCTACTCAGGGGGGATAGGCTACTACTTAGGGCTCAGGATAGGTTGCTCGAGCCTAGGTATAGGCTGATGCTCAAGGCTCGGGATAGGCTGCTCGGGCCCAGGTATAGGCTGCTCGAGGGTGACAAGCTGCTCAGGGGGGATAGAAGGCTATTGACTCAGCCATGTGTCAATGTATGTAGGTGCGTGTATAATATGTAAACCTGAAAATTTAAATTAAAATATATGACATTTAATAAACTTGAAATTTATATTAACATATGTATGTACAATTTGACAAAATTAAAAAACTTGTATCTAAATTGTAAATAAATAAAATTAAACATGTGTACATGTGTACATATATATAGAAGTCCTAAAACATAAATGAACATGTACCTTAAAAAAATAAATTTTAAAACATACACATTGTTATATATAATGTTTGTAACTCAAGGACCTTTTAAGAACTACATGTGTGCAAGTTATATTTCTATCTAAGTTAGATTGAATGTTCAAAGTTTTTAGACATATGTGTGCACATAAACTTGTCAATTATAATTTAGGTCCATGAATTAAATATGTGCATATATATGTATATATAGATATATGTGTATATGTACATGATATGAATATTTTCACATATAGATTGTGTGTGTATATATATGTGCATATACATGCATATATATACATACACGTGCACATGATATGTGCAAATATACATGTCATGACACATATGCATATAGATCTATCTATGTACACTCTCTCTCTCTCTCTCTCTCTCTCTCTCTCTAGGATAAAGTTTAGGTTTAGGGTTTTGCATTGAGGTTAAATGGTGTGGTTGTTTAAATCATGGTTAGGAAATTAGAGTTAAAAGTTGGAATAAAAATATAGTTAAGTTTGGGGTTTGGGGATGGCTAGCATAAGTGTTACTACTAATATTAAGCTTTAGGGTCAAGGTCAAGTTTAACATCATGATTAAGGTTTGGGTTAGGTTGAATTGTATTAGTGATATTGTTAGGTTTAGAATTATTCTAGGGTTAGAGAAATACTTTTCTTAGGTTTATTGTTAGCGTAACTTTGGTTATGAATAAGATTGTAGTTAAGGTCAAGGTTTATGGTTAAGGCTATAATAAAGGCCAATGTTAGGATTCATATAATGCACCATGTAGGGTTAGAGTTATGGCTTTGATTAGGAATAGGATTATGATTAGTGTTTATATTATCTCTTAGTTAGGGAGAGAATTAGAATTTGGTTGGGTTGAGGTTTAGATATAGTTTGAAAATATTATTTGAGGTTATGGTTAGGGTTTACATCATGGTTGGTCACAAATAGGGTTTGGGTTAAAATGACATACCTAGGTTTTATGTTTAGGTTATGGCTAGAGTCAACATTAGGCTTTATGGTTGAGGTTTTACACCACATGGGAAGGGTTTGGATTAGTGATATATAGTTAATGGTAGCATCATCTTAGGTTAGAGAAATAATTATATTGGGGTTTTAAAAAATTAGGGCTAGCATTTCAGTTATGATTAAAATTAGAGTAAAGCTTATAGTTGAAGTTAGAATTAGTGTTAGAGATTTTTTAAAAGGTCATGGAACTATGGCTAGTTTTAGAGTTTAGATTAGGTAAAATAGTTAGAGTGTATTTAAATAAAATTTATTAAAAGATAATATTATATATTTAGATCTAATATGGATGAAAAAAAATCTTATTTGTGCATTAAGAGATTCACAATGACATTAGAGGCCTAAGCAAGAATAGAAAAATAAAATATACAAAGAAACATATATAAAAAACAATAAAATATACAAAGAAACATATATTTAAATACTAAAAACACATAAATTTTAACCAAAATAACATAAGAAGGGAAAAAACAAGTATTTCATACCTTTTTCGGATGGTTGATAAGGCATATGTTGGTCTCTCTCTTAGTTTCATGCAAATTAGGGTTTTGATTAAAACTTTATTTCTATTTTTATCAAAACTTAGAAACTCGTGCACAAACCTACAGTTCTAAGTTTCAATCAAAACTTTTAGGCTACTTTCGATCGAAATTGACTTATTAAGTTAGTTTCGATCCAAAGTAAGGTTCGATAGAAAGTAGACTTTATCAATCAAAACTTTTAATATTAGTTTCTATCAAAACTCTTTCGACGATTTTTGGCCTCTGCGCTTTTTTGGAGGATTTCTTCCTCCAAAAAAGTGTAAACCAATATTGTGGGTTCACCCTACAAGAATGCATCCTTAGGTAAAGGCTTTGTAAATATGTCAGCAATTTGTTCCTTTGTATGGACATATTCCAATTTGATCTTCTTATCCTATGCCAATTCTTTGACAAAGTGATACTTTAAAGCAATGTGCTTGGTTTTTGGATGCATCACTAGATTTTTGGATATGTTAATTGCAACTTGCATTGCCACAGAACATGACAACTGGTTCTTTAATATCTACCTTCATGCCTTCCAATAATTGTTTAAACCAAACAATGTTTGAACAGTTTACTACTGCTGCAACATATTCTTCTTCTATTGTGGACTGGGATGTACAATTTTGCTTTTTACTTGTCCAAGAAACTAACCTATTTCCAAGAAAGAAAGCTTCTTTACTTGTACTTTTTCTGTCATTAATGTTTCCTACCCAATCTACATCAGTAAACACTTTTAAATCCATATTTCCTCCAAGTTTATACCATAATCCATAATCTTCAGTGCCTTTCAAATATCTCATGATCCTTTTGATTGCCATCATGCGATTTTCTCTTGGTTTTACTGAAAATCTTTCTACAATACCAACTACAAGGGCAATATCAGGTATTGTATGCACTACATACTATAATTTTCCAATCATAGATCTATACAATGTTTGATCCACTTCCTTTGATTCATCATCCTTGGTAAATTTCAATCAAGTACACATAGGAGTCCCAACTAGTTTGCAGTCTTCCATACCAAACTTTTTTAGTATCTCTTTGATGTATTTAGATTTAGTGATTTAGATGCCATTCTTATTCTGCTAAATTTGAAGACCAAAAAAGAATTTGATCTCACCAAACATTGACATTTCAAATTCCTTGTTCATTCGTTCTAAAAATTCTTGGCATAGATTATCATTTCCTGTGAACAAAGTATCATCTGAAAATATTTCTACCAAAAAAATCTTATTATCTGGTCCTTCCTTGATATACAAGCTACTATTATCATTAGTTCTTTGAAAACTAATTTGAATAAGATAGTTATGCAATCTCTCATACCATGCTCTAGGGCCTTGTTTCAAACCATACAATGTTTTATGTGATTTGTAGACCATGTCCTTCTTGTCTGGATCAACAAAACCTTTAGGCTATTCAATGTAAACCTCTTCATCTAGTATACCATCAAGAAATGCTGACTTGACATCCATTTGATAAACTTTGAATCCTTTGTATGCAACATATTCAAGTAAGGTTCTAACACCTTCCAATCTTGCAACAAGAGAAAAAGTTTCTCCATAGTCTATACCTTCTTCTTGAGAGTATCCTTTGCATACTAATCTAGCTTTGTTTCTTAACATCTTACCATCTTCATTTAGCTTATTTTTGAATATCCACTTAGTTCCAATCACATTTTTGTATTTAGGCCTAGATACAAGAGTCCATTTTTTGTTTTTCTCTATCTACTCTATCTCTTCTTTCATAGCCTCAATCTAGCTTTCATTTTATAATGCATCTTTGACACTTCTAGGTTCAAAATTAGCAAGTAAACACATACCTTTCAACATACTTCTTGTCATAATTCCTTCAGATTTATCCCCAATGATCTAATTTGGTGCATGATGCCTCCTGACATACTTGGCTAGGATAGGCTCCTTGCCTTTTGAATGACTTGCATTGTTATCTTCTTGTGTTTCAACTTCTGGTTCTAGTTGCTCAGGCTTGGTAGTTGTTGATTCGATAGCTTTTGTTTGCAACTCGGGTCCTTGCAACTTGGTAGGCATTAGCTCAGTTTGAACTTGCTACAACTCGGTTACTGAAGACTTTGGAGTAGAAGATTTTTGATAGACAAGTGTACTTAGCACTATATCAGGTTCAATGAAAGCAAATCTCCTATTGTCTTCTAGTTCCCTTTTGCTTTCTTCTTTAGTTCTTTCTACAAACTCATCAACTTTCACATTACACTTTCTATAACTTTATGTGTAGACAAATTCAAACATCTATATGCCTTACTCTTGTAAGAATATCCCAAAAATATTCCTTCATCACCCTTCACATCAAATTTACCTTTTCTAGATTCTTTCAAAATGTAATATTTGCTTCCAAATACCTTTAGGTAACTTACATTGGGTTTGTAGCCATACCATAACTCATAGGGGATTTTGAATGAGTCCTTCTTCAGTTATACTCGGTTTAAGGTATGAACTATAGTGTTGATAGCTTCCTTCTAGTATTTGATAGCAATGCTCTTTTCAATCATTAAGGTTCTTGCACAGTCCATGATAGATCTATTCCTTCTTTCAACTATTACATTTTGTTCAAGAGTTTCAAGTGTTGAAACCTGCCTTTTGATTCCCCTTTCAATGCAAAAGTTATTGAACTCATGTGAAATGAATTCACCACCTCTGTTTGACCTCAAGAATTTTAGTCTTTTTTCCTGTTTCCTTCTCTACTCTGGCCAAATACCATTTGAACTTCTCAAATGCTTCTACTTCTCTTTAAGGTACATGATAGTCATCATTCTTGAGTAATCATCAACAAAATGAATGAAGAATTTGTCACTACTATAGCTTTCAATTCCAATAGGTTCACACAAATCAGTATGCACAATTTCTAAAACTTCTTCAAACTAATAGTTCTTACTTATAAAGCTAGTCTTTCCCATCTCACCAATTTGACAATTCTTGCATAGACTAAACTCAGGTTTCTTTATGTTAGGAATGCCTATTACTTTCCTAAATTTACTTATTTTCACCAAGTTATCAAAGTTTACATGACACAACCTCCTATTCCATAACCAACTTTCTTCAACTTGAGCAATAAAACATGAACATTCACCAAGTTTAGGATAAAAACAAGTTACGTTTTGTTTGAGTGCCTGATCCAATCAGCTTTCCTCTACCATCCAAAATTCTTACTTTTCTATGCATAAATTTCACTTTGAATCCATTATTGAGTAGCTATGCCACACTCAACAGATTTTTTTTAAGTCCTTCTACCCAATATGCATTATCACATACAAGTTCTTTTGTTAGTGAGATTCTTCCTTTTCCTTTTATGCAACAAGGTTCATTATTACCAAACCTCACACTGCCACCATTATAGTTTTCAAAATGTTCAAACTTACTTTTATCACCAGCCATGTGATGAGAACAACCACTATCTATAATCCATGTATCGTTTTTGCTCACATGAGAAATAAGTGTCATTTACTCATCATTATCAGACTCACCCTTTATAGCAATGTAAAAAATTTCATCTTCATCATCATCATAAGAATCATTAGAATCCTTAGCCATGAAACATGTTTTCTTACCTTTATCCTTGAATGATTTGACGTCTTTCTTGCCATTGCACTTGTGACCTTTCTTCTCATCCTTGTTCTACTTCTTTGGCCACCTAGCTGCAATATGTCCAATTTTTTCACAAGAAAAATAGATTAGAGGGACCTTACCTTTGTATTTCCCTTTTCCTCTTGAATATTTCCTTGCTAGTAGAGCTTCAACCACCTCAAGATCACCATCTAAACTCTATTCTAATTCTTCTTCACTATCTGATTGAGAATCCTTTATCTTCTTGCCTTTCTCCTTGAGTGAAAGCTTGGCTTTAACTCCTGATTCAATGTTCTTGGTAGCTAGAACATAATTATCATAGTTATCTAGCTTGAATTCATTCAATCTTCCGACTATGGCCTCTAGATTTATCTTATTATTTGCTTCACATCTTCTTTCTTGAATTTTAGAAACTCTGATTGCATAAATGTGAAGTAGTGTTTTAAGAACTTTACTTATAACTATTTCCTCCTTGATAGTTCCTTCAGAAGCTTTGATTGCACTAACACTTGCTTTGACTATTTCAACATATTTTGCAATTTTTTCATCTTCTCTCATCCTCATTTGATCAAATTGACCTCTTAAAAAAATTTCTTTGGCTCTTCTTACATTATCATCACCTCCATAGATTTCCTTTAGCTTGTTTCATATTTCAAAAGTAGTTTTACAATCCTTGATATCATCAAATTCTTCATAACTTAGGGCAAATGCAATATCTATCATCATGTTGTTGTGAGTCTTCTTTTTAGCAATATCATTGACAAATAATCTGCCCGTAATTTCTACATATGCTTCATCTAGATATTTCAGTCATATATCTCCAATGGAAGCTAGATGAAGTCTCATCAGTCCCTACCATGCTGAAAAGTTGTTCCTGTTAAGTCTTAGAATTTCCCTCTTGTAAGACATCCTAATCTTTTTTTGCAAGCACCAAAAGCCCTTTATACCAATTGTTTGAATTATAGATGGAGTAACATAGAGGGGTAGGTGAATCTATTACCACAAAAACAAGTCCACAAATCTCTTAGATGTTAAACAAGTTACTTACTATTGTCACTCAGTAAACATTCACAAAAATGTTGTAACTCAGTAGATTAACTTGTTACTGATCTTTAAGCATTCACAATTATTAACATGCATGCAAAAGTAAATAACATGAACACAAGAGACACCAGATTTTACTTGGAAATCCAATATGGGAAAAATCAAGTAACTAGCTACCAATTTTCACTCTTTTGAAGTGAGCCTTGTTAGGAGCCAACCATGTTAAAGGTTACAAAACACACTGTTAGGTGTGACCCTATTAGAGTATTTAATCACCCTACTAAGAGTGGCCTTGCTAGAGGTCTTTAGAACAATTCAACTAAACTATCCACCTTGTTAGAGGATTTACAAAATGGCTATTAAACCAACTCTATTAAGAGATTTAGGAAATATTGTTACAATGGTGAGAAAGTAACAATAAGTGACCTAAATGAGATGCAACTAAACTTTGCTGATACAGATCTCTACTTTGCTTCAATAGATCCTCGCTGATCGAATACAACTTTTCTTCTCCTCGAGGATATCTAATCCTTCTTCAAAATTTGCTTGCACTATCTCTTCACACAATTAGCTCATTGCATACTCGATACTTACAATTAGAATTCACAACTTGACCTTTTATGTATACATTACAAATTGCTCAATTTCCTAAGTTAATCATCTCAACTTGGTTAACCTTGCAAATTCTGTGAAATCCTTTGGTTGCCGAGTGAACTTGGTAAGAACTAAATTTTCTTTGCTGACTATGAGAGCTTAGTAATAAGTATTTTCTACCACATTTTCCTTTGATGACCGAGTAAGCTCAGTAGATGCTGAATTTTCTTTGTTAACCTTGGAAGCTTGGTAACAACTGTCTGCACAAGATAAAGTCTGAGAATGCTTGGTAGACACTGTAAATTTTCTTTGCTAACCTTATGAGCTCAGTAGAATCTATCTTTTTCCTTATTGACCAATTGAGCTTGGTAGACTCTGATTGATAACTAATATGACATTTGTGTAATTTCAAAGACAACACACAATTGAACAATTATATCCAACAAATGCTATGTTCACTATCACTTCTATGATTGCTATGCCTCAAAATATTGAGCATTGTGAATTCCTTGTCAAGCAAATCTTGATTCTAGTATTTGAACTCTCTCAATTAGAGTTTGTGTGTGAACTTGTTGGTTCCAATTCTCCCTGGTATTAAGACATTTATGATTACCTACATGCCCAAATCCTACCCCCTGACTTATCCAAGAATAAATGTTGAGCCTTTATCCATCAAGTCACTAGATATGTCATCATAGGTGACACCCTTTACAAGAGATCCTTCAACATAACCCTTCTCAAATGTCTTGACTTGCCAGAAGATGAAACTACCTTACATGAGGTACATGAAGGTATATGTGGAGGCCATTTCAATGGTTTAAGCCTAGAAAAGAAACTAGTAAGAACTAGATATTATTGGACCACCATGGAACAAGATGCTTATAATTTTTATAAAACATGCCATAAGTGCCAGATACATAGTAATCTGATCCATGCACCAGCATAAGAACTTCAATCAATTATCTTTCCATGGCCCTTTTCATAATGGGTATTTGAACTCATCACAAATATTTCACAACCTTCCTCTAATGAACATAAGTTCATCATTATAACAATTAAAGAATTTTCCAAGTGAGTTGAAGTCATCCCTTAGACATTCACTACTAGAAAGTTGATTTCAAGGTTCATCTTGAGCTATATCATATGTCATTATGGATTCCCCTTGGCTATTATTTTTTATCATGGTAGTTCATTTCAAAACAAAGATTTTGATAATCTCTATGAGAAGTACAACATCTACCATCGATATTCTAGTTTTTAGTATCCATAGGGAAATGGCCAAGTAGAAGCATCTAATAAGACCATTGTCAAGATTCTCCAAAAGACTATTAATGATTTTGGTCGAGACTAGAACTTACAACTAAATCCAACTCTTTGGGCCTCTGTGTGCTCCCATTGGTGTAACACCATACTTTCTAATTAATGGCACTAAGGCCATACTACCTATTGAACTTGAAATTTGATCATTGAGAGTATCCCTATTGTGGATGCTCAAAAATTGTTCATGTTTATTGTTTAATCACTTTTTCATACTAACTCATCTCATTTTATCATTCACTAATTATGATCTTTTGGCCAACTTCATTATCATTTGAGCATATTTCAACAATATTCTTCATCATTCATATCATCTTTCAAATCGATTACAAATCATTTCAAAATTGGTTCCTATTTTATCCAAACTTTACAAAATTGACTCCAAAACATTTCAACATCATCAAAATCACATCTAATCAACCCAAAACCATTTCAAAATCATCATAATCCTTTCTAATCAACATTGAATCATCCCAAATCAACCCAAAATCATCTACAACCAACCCAATTAACCCAAAACATGTCGAATATCTCAAATTAATCATCATCTATCCAACCCTAGGCATTTTCATGTCCCTTAGTGCCTTGAAATCCTATCAAACCTATCAAATCTGACCTTAGTAATCTCATGCCCCTCATTACTAGGTCAAATCTAACATTTTTATCATTCAATCATTGACATTATTGAGTCCCTTTGTGTTAGATTGTAACATTATCAAACTAATTTAATAACCTTGACAATATTTTTCGATGTATTATGATCAACCCTATTAGTCAATCGTAATCCTATGACATTTACAATGTACATTAAATTTCACATGTTCTTAATCCATGTCATGTGTCCTTGGCATGTTATAAATCCTAAATAGTCAATCAATTTGATATTGGCTTTGATCTACCCACCATCATCTTAGTCGATCTACATAATCATTGTATTTCATCAAAGGATAATGTCACATTTATTTCATCAAATTGGCTAATCATTTCCTAATTTATCCTATAGGATTAAATAACCTATGATCTAATCCTATGTCTTTTCAACCATTTTCATCCTATATTTACTAATTATTCTTGCTAACCAACTTTCTAAATTAATTGATATTTATTAATTAATTGATTCATCTTCACAAACTATGGGAATTATCAAATTTTTAAAGTCCTATTTTCCACATCTAATTTCAATTTTACTAGTTTTCATTTGTGTGGATATATGAATTTTTAATTTAAATATTCTAACTAGCCTTAACACATGGACATGACGTATCATAGATATTCTCTCTATACTTGGCTAATATATGTCATATTTGATATACTTTATTCCTTATGCATGTCCATAGTAATCCTCCATCATCATAGACTCTTGGCTACAAGTGTCTTTGAGGTTTCATATGTACACCATAGATTCTCCTTCAAATTTATCCATGTTGAATTTCATGGATCATAGAATCCTACATTTGGCATATCATGTCTATTGGAACAATTGATTAAATTGTGTATTGTCTTTGATGTTACAAAAAATGTCATATTATCACTAGTCAGTTTATGCTAAGATCCCTTGGGAATTGAAGATAATTTTCTATCTTTGCCTAGCATTATAGAGTTTTCCTAGTCCAGAAGATAGCAAGTTTACTTGGGTGTCAAAGAAAAGGGGTGTGGAAGTTGAGTGTTAATCGAGCTCACTCAACTACCAAAGGATCTTTACAAATATGCAGTGTTGATTGAGTTCACTTGGTGAACATAGGAAAATCATTTATGAGTTAGTGGTTGTCGAGCAGGGTTAGTTAACAAAGGATTTTCTTATTTTGGCATATTAAGTTCAATTGATTTATCCATTGGTTCTACCCGACTACAGAGATGAATATTAATTATTCTAAGCTATATTATAGCTAACTTGATAACATGAAAGATATAAATATAAGGTCAAGTTGAGAATTAAAAATGTGTGAATGCATGGAAGATAATTGAAGATAAAATGATGCTAAGAGGAAGCAAATTAGAAGGATAAGTAGAATATCCTTGAGAAGCTAAAAAGACACATTCAATCAAGAAGGATCAAGTATAAAATCCAAAATTGAGATCTATAATCAGAAATTTAGTTGCATCCAAATAAGGTCATCTCATTGTTACTCTCTAATTATTTTAGCAGTGATCTAAATCTTTTAACAAAGTTCGCTTAACAGCTATTGTAAATCCTCCAACAAGGTGGAATTTCTATTTAATTGTCCAAATACCTCTAACAAGGCCACTCATAACAAGGTAATTATATTCTCTAATATTATCACACCTAAAATTATGTTTTGTAACATTTAATAGGGTTGGCTCCTAATAGGGCTCACTTCAAAAGAGTGAAAAACAATAACTAGTTGCAATTGATGGCTTTTCCCAAATTGGGTTTCCAGGTTAAATCTTGGTGTCAAATGTGTTCATGCTATTTTTCTTATGTTATTTCACCTAAGATAAAATAATAAGTGCTTACCAAGCTACAACATTTTCTATGTGTTTATCGAGCTTCAGTAGAGTTAAGTTTTTAGAGGTTATTTTGTATTGACATCTAAGGGATCTAAGATTTCTTTTTATAGTAATAGAATTACCCCTACCCTCTCAGTTACTCTTCTTATATTTTCAATATTTGGTATCAAATATTTTGGTGCTTGTAGAGAAGGTTTCAAGGACCTAAGCTAAAGATCATAATGTCTTATAGAAGAGAGATTCCCAAGTTGAACCAAGACAATTTTGCCACATGTCAAGGACTTATGAGGTTACATATAGCAACTATTAGTGATTCAATTTGTAACTATCTTGATACTATATACAAGACTCCTACTTGAACATTATCAATTGAAGATATTTCTAAAAAGAAAAATCATAACATCATGAGGATTGATATTGCATCTACTCTTAATTATGTTGAATTTGATGAAGTCAAAGACTATATTATAGCTTATGATATGTGGGTCAAATTGAAGGACATCTATGGAGGAGATGATAATGGAAGAAGAGCTAAACAAGAAAGTCTCAGAGAACAATTTGATCAAATGAAAATGAGAGAAGATGAAAATATTGCAAAATACATGAAAAGAATCAAAGCAAGTGTGAGCACAATCAGAGCATCTGGAGGAGACATTGATGATAAAACAATTATGAGCAAGGTAATCAAAACCCTTCTTCCTATCTATGTAATTAGAATCTCTTCTATTCAAGTACTAAGATGTGACCCAAATAGCATTATAACTTTGGATGCTCTAGTTGGAAGATTGATAGCTTTTGAGTTGGATAACAATGACAACTATGTTCTTAGTTCTAAAGTTATTGAGTCTACATTTGAAGCTAAACTCTCACTCAAGAAAATGAGTAAGAAATCAAAGGTCAATCAATCAAGAAGTGAAGAAGAAAAAGAAGAAAGTTCAAATAGTGATCTTGAAGTTTTTGAAGCCCTACTTGCAAAGAAATATTCCAAAGGCAGAGGAAAGTACAAACGTAAGATTCCTTTGATCTACTTTTCCTATGAAGAAATTAGTCACATTGCTGCAATGTGCCCAAACAGAGAAAAAAAGGATGAAAAGAAAAGAAATAAGTACAAAGGAAAAACACAATTCAAAAAATAAAAGAACTACAAGAAGAAAGGTAAGAAATCTTGTCTACTAGCTAAAGATTCTAATAACAGTGACAATGAAATGGTATATATTCTTGTAAAAGATGAATCTACTGATGAAGGAGATGAGATGGTACTTATCTCTCATGTTAGCAAAAATGATACATGGATTATTGATAGTGGTTACTTACATCATATTACTAGAGATAAATCAAAGTTTGATCACATGGAATACTATGGTGGTGGTAGTGTGAGATTTGGAAACAATGAACCTTGTTACATAAAAGGAAAAGGATGTATCTCAGTATATATTTTGAGCTTGAGGAAGCCTGATATAAGTTTTTGCAAAAATTGTTAAATTAGTAAGATGGGAAAAAACTAGTTTCAAGAGCAAGAACTATCATTCTGAAGAACTCTTAGAGCTTATCCATACAAAATTATGTGGACCTATTAGAATAGAGAGTTACAATGGAGATACATTTTTCATTATTTTTATTCATGACTATTCTAGAATGATGATTGTAATGAATCTAAAGAAAAACCAAAAGCTTTTCAAAAATTCAAGTGGTATTTGGCAAGAGTAGAAAAAGAAACTAGAAAGAAGTTGAAATGTTTGAGATCAGATAGAGATGGTGAATTCATTTCCAATGAATTCAATAAATTATGAATTGAAAAAGGAATTCAAAGCCAAGTATCAGCCCTTGGTACACGTGAACAGAATGGCATAGCTGAAAGAAGGAATAGATCCATCATGGATTGTGTAAGAACACTAATGATAGAAAAGAATGTTGTAATCAAATACTAGAAGGAAGCAATTAGTACTACAATATATACTTTGAATAGACTACAGGTGAAGAAAGACTCAAATCAATCTCCTTATGAACTATGGTATGGCTACAAACCTAATTAAGTTACTGAAAAGTATTTGGTAGCAAATGTTATATCTTGAAAGAATCTAGAAAAGGTAAATTTAATGTCAAAGGTGATGAAGGCATATTCCTAGGGTACTCCTACAAAAGAAACTCTTATAAATGTTTGAATTTGTCTATCATAAAATTATAGAAAGTGCACATGTGAGAATTGGTGAGTTTGCAAAAAAAAGTGAAGAAGAAAGCAAAAAAGAGCCTAAGTATTATAGAAGATTTGTCTACTATGAAACTGATACCCTACCAAATCTATCTAATAGATAAGAAGCTTTACCTCCCATGTCCCCAAAATCTCCAATAGCTACTGGGTTGTAGGTAGTGCAACTCAAGTCTCGGTCTAAAGGACCCAAATCGTAATCAAAGGCTATTGAACTCTTACTAGAGCAAACTGAGTTAGATGGACCTGAGTCACAAATAGTGGGACCTAAGCTTAATACTAAAGTTCATGAAGAAATTAGTAAAACAAACTCCAAACTAAAAAGGCATCATGCACCTGATCAGATCATCAAAAACAAATCTGATGGAACAATGACAAAAAACAAATTGAAAGGTACATGTTTACTTGCTAAATTTGAACCTAGAAATGTTAAACATGCTTTAGATAATGAAATTTGGATTAAATAAATGAATGAGAAAATATAACAAATTGAGAAAAACAAAATTTGGACTCTTGTTCTTAGACCCAAGGATAATAATGTAACTAGCACTAAGTGGGTATTTAGAAATAAGCTAAATGAAGATGGAAAAGTTTCCAAAAAAAAAAATGCAAGGTTGGTATGTAAAGGCTATTCTCAAGAAGAAGGTATTGATTATGGTGAAAATTTTCCTCCTATTACAAAATAAGGTGTTACAACTTTACTAGCCTATGCAACTCACAAAGGATTTAAATATTATCAAATGGATGTAAAATTTTCATTTTTGAATGGAATTCTTGATGAGGAAGTGTACATCAAACAACTTGAAGGTTTCATAGATACTAGCAAAAGAGACATGGTCTACAAATTACACAAGGCATTATATATTCTAAAGAAAGCTCCCAGAGCTTGGTATGGAAGACTTCATAACTATCTAGTACAATTTTTTTTCCAAAGAACAAATGATAATAGTAGTCTATATATCAGAGAAGGACCAAACAAGAAGATTGTATTGGTAGAAATATTCGTTGATGATACTTTATTCACAAGAAATGATGACTTATGCAAGGCATTTTTAGAAAAAATAAGTAAAAAATTTGAAATGTCTATGTTTGGAGGGATAAAATTCTTTGTTGGATTGCAAGTCCATTAGAAGAAAGATGGTATCTACAATATTCAATTTAAATATATCAAAGAGATACTCAAGAAATTTGGAATGGAAGATTCAAGGCCAGTTGGAGATAAAATTTCCAAAAATTATGATTCCAAAAAGGTAGATCAAACCACATACAGATCAATGATTGGAAACTTGTAGTATGTAGTACATACAAGACCTGATATTGCATTAGTAGTCAGTATGGTGGCAAGATTCTCAGCGAACCCTAAAGAAAATCACATGATGGCAGTCAAAAGAATTATGAGATATTTGAAAGGTATTGAAGAATATGGTTTATGATACAAAATAGGATGCAATTTGGATTTAAAATTATTCACAAATGTTGATTTGGTAAGAAGTATCGATGATAGAAAAAGCACTAGTAGTGGAGCATTCTTTCTTGGTAAAAGACTAGTGTCTTGGACAAGTAAGAAATAGAATTGTATCTCACTCTGTAACAAAGGTAGAATATATGGTAGTAATAGTCAACTGTTCTAATATTGTTTGGTTCAAACAACTGCTAGCAAATATGAAGATAGAGATCAAGGATCCTGTAGTCATATACTATGATAACAGTAGTGCAATCAATATATCAAAAAATATAGTGATACATATCAAACAAAACACATTTCTATAAAATATCATATCTAAAGAGAATTGGTACAAGATAAAGAAGTAAGATTGGAAAATTTGAATACAAAAGAAAAATTTGTAGACATATTCACAAAGCAATCACCTAAGGATGCATTTATGTATCTAAGAAGTAAGCTAGGGGTCATTCCCCTATCTGAAGCTCACTAAATGAAGTTTAGTGATGCATCAACCAGAACATATTGAAGATCAATCAATTGGTGTAGTATTGACAAGGGCATATTGCAAATGAATCAATACTTGAGGTACATTGATATTCACAAAATATTGTCTTTTGCATGAGATGTCAAAGAGGGAGAAGTTTACTATCATGTGTCATAAAAATTTTGTCAACAGAAAGAGAAAGAGATGTAAAAAAGGGAGAATGAACTTGGTAGAATAAGTTATAGTAGATAGAAGCTTTCTAACAAAGGGAGAAATTAAAGACAAAAAGAGTTCACACTGATAGAGGGAGTTCTCATGGATAAGAATCAAAATAAAACTAAGGATAATTCCTTACTTTATTCTTTCTTTAAAATTTTCTTTGTATTATGAAATGTTGTGTTTCTATCAATACCAAAGAGAGAGATTATTGGAACAATTTATTAAAATGTGTATTGTCTTCGATGTTACACAAAATGTCATATCATTACCAATCAGTGTATGTCGAGCTCACTTGGGCATTGAAAACATTTTTCTATGTCTGTTGAGCATTCTAGAGATTACCTAGTCTAGAAGAAAGTATCCACTAAGTTCACTTGAGTGTCAATTAAAAGTCTTGCAGAAGTTGAGTGTTAATTGAGCTCACTTAGTTAATGAAGGAAATATTGGGTGGAACTAGTGTTAACTAAGCTCACTCAGTTACCAAAGGAACTTTGTGAATATGCAGTGTTGATTGAGTTCACTTGCTTAACATAGGAAAAACAATTTTGAGTTAGTGTCTATTGAGAAGGGTCAACTAACAAAGGATCTTCTTATTTTTGCAAATTAAGTTCAATTGATTTATGTATTGGTTCTAGCCAACTAAGGAGATGAATTTTAATTATTCTAAGTTATATTCTAGCCAACTTGACAACATGAAAGATATAAATATAAGGTCAAGTTGAGAACTAAAAGTGTGTGAATGCATGGAATATAATTGAAGATAAAATGATGCTAAAGGAAGCAAATCTGAAGGATAAGTAGAGTATCCTTGAGAAGCTGAAAAGACAAATTTGATCAAGAAGGATAAAGTATATATGCTAGAATTAATATCTATAATCAGCAATTCAATTTCATCCAAATCAAGTCATCTCATTGTTACTCTCTAACCATTCTAGTAGTGATCTAAATCTCTTAACAGAGTTGGCTTAACAACTATTTGCAAATCCTCTAACAAGTTGGCATTTATATTGAATTGTCCAAAGACCTCTAAGAAGGCCACTCCTAAAAAAGTGATTAAATCCTCTAATAAGGTCACACCTTAAAAAAAAATTTGTAACCTTTAACAAGGTTGGCTCCTAAAAGGGCTTACTTTAGAAGAGTGAAAAATATTAACTAGGTTCAATTGGTGGTTTTTCCCAAATTAGGTTTCCACATTAAATCTTGATATCAAATATGTTCATGCTATTTGTCTTATGTGTTTTCACCTAAGATAAAATAATAATAATTTCAGATAATATCTTAAGATTTGTATGTTAAGTATTTGTCGAGCATTTTTAGTGCTTATCGAGTTACAACATTTTATGTGTGTTTACCAAGCTTTGGAAAAGTTTAGTTTCCAAAGGTTATTTTGTACTAACATCTAAGAGATCTAGGATATTTTTTGTAGTAACTAATTCACCCCTCTACTCTTAGTCACTCTTCTTATATTTCCAACAATGTCATGGTTTTAATAGATACTCTAAGGAATATCATGCCAAGTTGCACATTCATATTGACAAGTGTCTATCTTCTCATTCATGTCTTATCTCTTGCATTTTGGCTATAAATTGAGTCATCTTGCTCTCATTTTTTATCCTTAAGAGCCATATCTTTAGAAAATATCTTAGAACTCATTAGGATTGAAACCACACTTCTAGTATTTCCAATAGCATCATCCCATCATTGTCATTTTCTTTCAATTGTATAGGCACTATAGGAAATTGGAGTTACATCAAAATGGAGAAGAAAGAAGGACATGGGAACTACAATTGAAGAGGGGTTTTTGTTTATGTTTGCTTCCTTTGTTTTGATTGGTTTTCACAATAGATTAGAGGGGTTTAGTGTATTTTGATTGAGTTTTTTTTTTAATTTCTTATTGTATGTTAGGTTCTAACCCATTTTTTTGTCCTACAATTAGTGAACCCGATGTGAAGATCATACTTACTAATTTGGTTTCTTTGTTTTGTGCTTGTAGGTGCCAGGAAGGAGCTCATCTAAAGGAGTGTAATGTTTTTCTACTCTTTCTTATCACACCTAATGTAATTAGGAAGCCTAGTAACATGTTTTTATCTTTCATTTATGCATTTTTGTAGCTAGTTGTCTCAGGTGTTTACTCTTCTTTTTTGGGGCACTTGGGGGCCATAGGAAGTTGTTTTAGGGGCTTAAGAATCACCAAAACCTATGTATGTTGCTCCCACCTAACCAACTATGCCTTAAAACCACCAACTGTGCCCTTTTGGGCCTCAAGTGCACCAAGGGTTCACTCTGCACTATCATAACACACTCGGTAGTATAGGTTTCAATTTTGCATTTTTTGGGTATCATTTTGACCTCATTTCAACCCGATTTGCACCTAGTCTCCCAACTATACCATGAAACTACCAAATACACTCTAACCAACCCCAAATGCACCATGAGTATAGTTGGCATTGTCTAAGCACACTTGGGGACCTCCTGAGCATTTATAACCTTCTGGGGCATAGTCTGCACTATCAGGGCACAACTGGTTCATAGAAAGGTCACATTTTAATCATAATATGCATCTAGGGTTTCAATTTTAGTCAAGGACCTAGGGTAAATTTTTTTTTGTTAGTAATGATCTATTTACATCATGTGGCATTCATTGTGAGAAGAGTTATGTATTGAAAACTGCTAATTTTTTAATGCAGGACGTTGACAAAGACCTCTGTGCTTGTTCAAACTTTGTGTGTGGCTTTCTTAGACTAGATAACACTTTGTTTGGTACCCCAAGATGAATTAATTATTTCCTATTTAGTGTCTATGCACTATTTATAGCCATAGGGGTTGTATGGACATATCCTCTCCCTTCGTCATTCATGGATCTTGGGTGCAAGAGAAATCTATGCAATTTTCTTAGAGAGGCCTTCCTTGGAACCAAGACTCACCACTTGGTGAATTCCAGGGGTTGATCTTGAAGCAGTAATGAGCCAAATCTAGGTCTACACTCTAGTCACTATAATAGACTTGATACAGTTAATGTCATGTCAGTGGTATTGTTGCATGATAGCACTCCTCCAGTACCCTTGTGGTGCATCAAACCCCAGTTCTCAGGGCTGGGAGACCTTCTGTGAAATTTTATCATTCACTTACCAAATGAAGTTCTTGAACTAAACACCTTGTCTTAGTGGCCAAAATCCTTTCTATCCACTGGCTTATGGGGTCACTCATAGTCATGAATATATCCCATATTCTCATGCTCCTTAGTAGAGGCGATAATCCCTTGGGAATTGATGACCCTTGGGAAGTGGATCTCGGTAGCCCCAAGAAGTGAGTGTGTTGTAAGGAGGAGCCTATAATGCCAAGATTCTAGGTTGTCCACTCTAGATAAGCATGGTTGAACTTTGGTTCAAGTGGGAATTTAGTGGATACAATCTTAAAGCCTAGATTGTTATGTGTCTTTTAAGTTTAACAATAACTATTCGTGTTTATTGTGTCTTGTGTGTGTGAATAAAATTGATGAAGATAATACCAAATCTACAAGCTCACACCAAACACACCTTCAACCTTGTCAAAACATTACAAATTTATTTTCCAAACACTTGAAACTTTGAATCCCCCAACTTGCATGCCCTATCTCTTATTTTTCACATCCTAATCATCAGTCCTCATGTCCTGGTCTTCATTTTCCATTCCCATTCTAATCATAACATTGTCCCCTATTAACTAGCCTTTTGGAACAATAGCCTAGAAGTCACCAAGTCCAAAATAACTCTAGTTTTAGACCACTTTACAACTTACATTTTTAAAATATGAACTATGCTCTAACTAACCCTAAGCACAATTCATTCTGTCTAAGCACACTTGGTTACAAAAATAGCTAGTTTGGACTTTGAGATATCATTTTAGGACTCTAGGATTCTAGCCATAGTTGGTACTATTAGAGTACACTTGGTACTATCATCTAAGATGCATTTTGGGACCATAGAATCACCTCTAGAATCCTATATAGGTCCTCAATCTGAACATAACCTAGAACATCATTTTGAACCCTAAACATCACTTTGCATCCTAGGATCCTTGCATCTTGCATATCCAATCCACATAACCCTCATTTTGATCCCTCTAACCTCATTTTTAACCTAAAACCTCTTTAAACTTAGTCAAAAGAAAAAAAATTCCTTCTAATTAAATCTTTAAATTTAACTCTTTTATTTAATTTATTTTTCAATTAATTATAAATAATAAAGTTGATTTGTCACTATAATTTTTTTGTTTAATTAAATCATTTAATAATATCTTTGGCTAATTTAATTATACTTGAAAATCATAACAGACCCACAAACTCAAATGTCAAGATCTTGAATATACATCACTTTAAGAATTCACAAGGGTAAAAAAATTAGATACTTGTCCTTTATCTTAAGAAAATTAGTATTGGGTTTAGGATTTGGAATTGAAAACTATGTCTCCTCTTTTACCATTGGGATAATGTGATAGGGAATGCTATGTTGACATTGCAACCAAGTTTGTTATTAGTGACACACACTTATTCAAATAGATAGTATCTATCGAGCTTATTGTACATTTAACAATATTAAACAAGCATTTTAGGATTTATTGTGTTCTACAGTTGCTATTGAGTTCAAGGAACAATATTCAGTTTGTGTCAAGTAGTTTCTACCAAGTTGGTAATTCACAGTGTAAACTGAGCTTCTTAGTGTTTATCGAGTTTCTAAAAAAAATTGAGTTGTGTAGTGCTTACCAAGTTTGTAGTTATAGTGATGTGAATACAATGTTGATCGAGCCACTCAGTGTTAACCAAGAAATTTAGTTTATACTAAGCTTGTAATAATAACTTAGACCAAGCTATGTAGTATTAATAAGTGATTTAGCTTATATATCGAGTTTTGTAGGATTCAATGAGTCACCAGTATAGACTGAGTTCAGACTACTTGGAAGTGATCAGTATGGACCAAGCTTCTATGTTTACTAAATGCATGATGATGTTAAGCATAGATAGTGGATGTCAAGTATCAGAACCTCACTGAGCTAGTCTTTAGTACCTGAGTTCTTGTAGTTGGGCCAACTTTGTGTATTTCGTGTAAACTTGTATTGTAGCCAAATTTTTTGATTTGTAAATTGGATTGGTATATATAATATATTGTATCAAATCCAAAGATATAAAAAAAATATGAAACAAGTAGAGATGAGAAGAAATACAAAATACAAAGGCTATAGTAGCATAAAGAGCACAAAATATTTATCTATCATAGCAAGGTGATCATTACACTCATAGGAATCTCATTCAACAAACCAAGTTGCAGATCAGAGATCATCCATCGTTTCATCCTAATAAGTGGATCAGTTAAATCCTTTCACAAGGTAGACTTAACAGTCTTTTGTAAATCTCTTTATCGAGCACATACTTCATTGTATGTTTGTAAATCCTTTTGTGAGGTGGACCTAGTAGTCCTTATTGCTCCTAACAAGGTAGATCATCAAAAGTGGTCATTATAAGCCTTAACAAGCCAACTTTATACTATAGTACTAAAGCTTGTGGGTATCATCCCCACCCCAGATTTACTTTCTATTAGGAAGGTTTATGGGTCACCATATATGTGTCAAAGTGTTATGAATGTTTTTATGCTTTCAGTTTTTCATACATGAAAATAGATCAGAATTCACAGGAAGAATTAATTGGTGAGATAAAGGATTATGTTTCCTTAGTTACTGATTCACCCCTACCCTCTTAGTAACTTAGCCTATCATATATATTTCCAACATACTCATCCTGGCAATTTGGGGAAGTCAATGCCTAATAAAATCTAAACATGTACATATGTGTATATATAAACTAAATAGGAAATGGTAAGGAGTGTACATCATGTAGATCTTGACTAATGGGTGACTACAACTCCTTCCCTTAACCATATCAGATATGTCAAACATAAAGTAAAATATGCATGTACAGCATACACATGCAAGTACAGGGTAAGTAACCATTAAACCACATATAAATCATCCATATAACTATCATCATGAAAACAACTAAGATCATTATATGAAGTATACAAAGCATCATTATCAAATGTATAACCATGAACACATAAAATATTCGAGTATGAAGTAACTCATCAAATATATAATCCAAACATGTAAATAGTATCAACCAAATCAAGTAACCAAGTACTAATAAATGAAATCACATAACCATGAAAGTTGGCCTAAAAGAATTTAGCAACAAAACATAAAAGCAAACTAGGGGTAGGCACTACACTTTGCCTCTTCCTTGGCACATGAAATATCATCCAAACACAATTTGTCCATCATTTGTTAAACAATTAAGGCCTATTGAGACTCGTCAACATGTTCAAGTCTTTTGTTCTTTCTTTCCTCAAAACCCCTCATTTTATATCTTCTCCAAAGGTCCTTGAGTTCTTGTGTTTGTGTAAAATTCTCTTGTTATATCTTTTCTCAGATGAAAACCCTACCCCCAAATTCATTTTATCAAATAAAGTTTTTCCAATCATTTTCAAGTTACTTTTAGATTCAAGAACAATAATTTTCCAAACAAGGGTTTTAAATTCAAATACATTTCCAATAAGAAAAATCAATATAATAGGCATGAAGAAGTCCAAAAAAATTGAAAGATTTCCCATAATGGTTCTACAAATCCCTATCTCAACCTAATGTTATAAATTTGGCAAATACTTTAAGCTTACAAAAATCTAGCTTCCCAAAACCTTCAAAAAAGTCTCATCTTTCAATTCCAAAAATTGCTCCTTCAAACCTATGTGTGGAGAAATGAGCTATGGTCTCTTAATAAAGAGACTAACCCTACCAAGGGTTTTCAATTTCACAAACATGAAAAGGCCTCTCATTCAAATAATATTTTTATTATTTAGTTTTATTTAATTCCTTTGAGCATGCTTAGTAATTTTAAATTAGAATAATTATTATTTAAATTATTACCACTCAATTTTAATTAGCGACACATTACAAGAAGACATATTTATTATTTTAACCAATAATAAAATTTAAAGCTCATTATTTAAATGAAACTTCTAAATTTATTATTATTTAAATATAATTATGCCAAAATTAGCCTTTTAATTAAATCTTTAAATTTAACTCTTTTATTTAATTAATTTCTTAAATAATTAAATTAATAAAGTTGATTCTTCTCTATTACTTTTTTATTTAATTAAATTATTTAATAATCTCTTTGACTGATTTAATTATACTTGAAAATCACAATAGACCTACAAACTCAAATAAGGAAAGTCGACTAAAAGAAAAAGTATGAATCAAACTCAAAGGTCAAGATCTTGAATTTGTATCACTTTGATGAATTTGAAAGGGTAAAGAAATCATATACTTGTCCTTTATCTTAGGAAAATTAGTTTTAGGTTTAGGATTTAGGCTAGAGAACTATCTCCCCTCTTTTACCATTGAGATAGTGTGATAGGAAATGCTCATCTTGGAAATTTAGGGAAGTCAATGCCCAATACTTGCAATATGCATAAAAGTTGAACATGTACATATGCATATATATCTAAACTAAATAGGAAATGGTGAAGATTGGTATGTCATGTAGATCTCGACTAGTAGCTGACTATGATTCCCTCCCTCAACCACATAAGATATGTCAAACCTAAATTAAAACATACATGTAAACACCATACACGTGCAAGTATGGGATAAGTAACCATTAAACCACATATAAATCATCCATATAACTAGCATTATGAAAACAACTGAAATCACTATATCAAGTATAAAAAGCATCATTATCAAAAAAATAACCATGAACTAATAAAATATCTGAGTATGAAGTAGCTCATCAAATATATAATCCAAACATCTAAATATTATCAACCAAATCAATTAATCAAGTACTACTAAATCAAATCGCATAACTATGAAAGCTGGCCTAGAAGAATTCTACAATATAAAATAAAAGTAAACTAGGGGTAGGCACTACACCTTGCCTCTTCCTCAGTGCATGAAATATCATCCAAATGTAGTTTGTCCATCATTTGTTGAAATTTGAAGCCTATTGAGACTCATCAACACCTTTAATCATTATTTTCTTCAAAATCCCTCATTTGAAATCTTATCCAAAAGTCTTTGAAGTCTTTTGTATGTGTAAAATGCTCTTGTTCAATGAACCTAATCTTTTCTCAATTCAAAACCCTACTCGTGAATTTATTTTCTCAAATCAAGATTTTCCAATGAGGGTTTCATTCTTGTTTTTCACAAATGATTCACTAATGAATAGAAATCATTTTCCAAACAAGGTTTTTAAATTCAAATACATTTCCCATAAGAAAAATTGATATAACAAGCATGAAGAAGTCAATTTTTTTTGAGATATTTGCTACGATGGTTCTACAATCCCTACCTCAACCTGATGCTATAAATCTAGCAAATACTTTGTGCTTTCAAAAATCTCACTTCCTAGAACCTTTGAAAAAGTCTCATCTTTCAATTCCAAAATTGCTCCTTCAAACCTGTGTGTGGAGAAATGAGCTTTGGTCTCTTAATAAAGAGGCTAACCCTACTTAGGGTTTTTGATTTCACAAACATGAAAAAGCCTCTCATTAAACTAATATTTTTATTATTTTAAGTTATTTAATTCCTTTGAGAATGTGTAGTTCTTTTAAATTAGAATAATTATTATTTAAATTATTACCACTAAATTTTAATTAGCAAGACATTATAAGAACATATATTTATTACTTAACCAATAATAAAATTTAAAGCTCATTATTTAAATGAATTTTCTAAATTTATTATTTTTTATATAAAATAAATATAATTACACAGAAATTAGTCTTTCTATTAAATCTTTAAATTTAACTCTTTTATTTAATTAATTTCTCAATTAATTAAATATATCAAAATTGATTTTTCACTATAAAATTTATATTTAATTAAATAATTAAATAATTTCTTTAGCTGATTTAATTATATGTGAAAATTACAACAGACCCAAAATTCAAATAAGAAAACTCAACTAAGAGACAAAGTATGAATCAAACTCAAAGGTCAAGATCTTGAATTTACATCACTTTGGAAAATTTGAAAGGGTAATAAGATACTTGTCCTTTATCTTAGGATAATTAGGCTTGGGTTAAGGATTTGGACTTGAGAATTATCTCCCTTCTTTTACCATTAACATGATGTGATAAGGAACGCTCATCCTGGCAATTCAGGGAAGTCAATGCCCAATACCTATAATCTGCATAAAAGATGAATATGTACACATGTGTGTATATCTAAACTAAATAAGAAATGGTGGGGAGTGGTACATCATGTAGATCATGACTAGTGGGTGACTGTGACTCCCTCCCTTAACAACATTGGATATGTCAAACATAAACTAAAACATACATGTACACCATACACATGCAAGTATGGGGTAAATAACCATTAAACCACATATAAATCATCCATATAACTATCATCATGAAAAAAACTAAAATCACTATATGAAGTATACAAAACATCATTATCAAATGAATAACCATGAACATATAAAATATTTGAGTATGAAGTAGCTCATCAAATATATAATCCAAACAAGAAAATAGCATCAACCAAATTAGGTAACTAAGTACTACTAAATCAAATCACATAACCATGAAAGCTGGTCTAAAAGAATTTAGCAATATAACATAAAATTAAAATAGGGGTAGGTAGTACTCCTTGCCTCTTCCTCAGTGCATTAAATATCATCCAAATGCAATTTGTCCATCATTTTCTAAACAATTGAGGCTTGTGGAGACTCATCAACATGTCCAAGACTTCTATTCTTTCTTTCCTCAAAATCCCTCATTTTATATCTTTATCCATTGTTTGAGCATAGTAGCCATGCTTCTCCTTAGAAAACTTTAGAGATGGCTCTGATGGTTCAACATTTTTTTTCCTTCATACTTTTAAAAATACTAATATTTTTTGCTAATCTTTCATCATTTTAATCTTCATAAGACACCAAAGGGGTATTGGTCCCTTCTTCCTTTTGAGGCATGGGGAAAAAAGGGCTAGGACTTGATCTATCTATGCTTAACTTTCTATTTTTGGCTTGAGGAGGTGGAGGAGGTTCCTATTCAACCTTCTTGCCTATCTCCTACTTAGTATATTCTTGATACAATTTTTCAAAGTCTTTGATACATTTATCAATCCTAATAGTTTACATATCTTCCACAAGATGAAATTGAGGCAAACACTTACTTAATCTTTGACCCTCTATTATTAACAAGACATTCCATTTTTTCAACCTTTGGTATACCTTGTAAATCATCATAGTTTCTGATAAGATCATCTTCCCTATTCAACTTACGTGGATTAGCTTTTATGGTCTTGATGTTCCCTTTAGGATCATATTCTCTACCTTTGTCATTGATTAGCCAATACATGTTCATGATCTAATCCCGAACTTCTTGAATCATGTTGTACCCAACAATATTACCATCAAACTTTATAAAATGAGGCATCATATTGCCTTTCCTTCTTGGCCCATAGATTTCTTTCTCAACCCATAATAATTTCCATATGAATTTCAAGAAACCTAATCTCTCAAGGACAAATAGAGGGAGCCTATGAGGCATCTTCCTACACCCATTACAACCTTATTAATATTTAATTTGATTTGAAAACCAAGTTAAACTCGTAGCCTTTATCAATTAAACATTCTTTGGGCCTCAGTATGTCCTTAATTTGTTGTGGTAGCCTTGTAATAGCACCTCCAAGAATCCTTACTGATGTAGGAGCATCTTGGGTCATTGAGAAATATTGCACCAACCAAAATTATTTCCAATTTCTATAACATTATGTTGTTCACAAAGTAGTTATTGCTTCTTTTATTTTCAGATTATGTGCAAACGTCATTATTTTGAGGACCTACCCTAGATCCATGTCCTAAATGCACACATTCTTATATTTTATAAGTTTTGTGTCATTCTTTATATTCTTATTTTCCTATTGTTTTCACTTTGCATAACATGTTGTTCCATTTGTATGGTTTAGGTTGAATATGTGGCATCTTGCATAGTTACAATCCAACTCCCAACACATGTTTGGACCCACCTTCGAGTGTGTATTATTTTATATGATCATTTGTGTGGGTTTTTGTTTACTCTTACAAGTATGGACCTAAATTGTAACTAAATTCTTGAATGGCTGACTTGTGGCTTAGCTAGCTATAAAAGAAACTTGGTTAGATGTAGGAAAGTAGAATCCTAGAGGATAGAAGATAAAATATGTGAGCTAAGGCTCTGAGATTGAAGATTTATTTTTTTTAATAAGACTACACACTGAAAGGCCTCACATTTGGGCATGTTATGGTTATTATTTATGTGAAGTTGAATTATTACACCTAATATATGCTCAATCTAGCCTTTTGTTCTATGAGATTTAATTTTATCAATGCACAACTTCCCTGTGTAACTCTGGGTAGGGTGTGAAGGTTCCAAGTCAAGTTTATTCCATATGTTGTTATAAACTTGATATCCATATCCCTATGTCACTTGCTATCCATTGTATAAATACATCTCTAAACACTATGAAATCACAATCCTTTTCATGTGTATCCTAAAGCGGACACTAGAGATGGATGGGTGACTTGTTACCTTACTCATCAATTATAGAAAACTTCATAGAATTCCTAAACTATCTAATGTTCTGATAGAGAATTAAATAATAGAGAAAAGAATGATTCCTAAAAGACTTAGTAGTCTTTGTCTTGACTAATATTTGATTGTGAAGGGTTTTTTGAATTTCACTAGCAAAGTCAAACTCTAGATAACTGTGGGGGTTTTGAATCTTCATAAACATGTACATGTAATCAAGTAGAATCTTCTATTACTTACTTCTCCAAATAGTTTTAACCAAGCATAAAAACTATACTTGAAAAAATATATAAAAGATTCAACAAAGTGAGTACCTATATAATCTACATACATCATCTTGTTATTATGGCCCTTGTACATGAAATGGGCAATCTCCTTATATTTGACAAATTTCATCATTCTCTAATATTCATTCTTAAAATTTTCCCTATCAATTTTTGTAAGGGCTTGAGTAATAAGTCAAAAACACTCGTCAATGCAAGATTTTTATGATGACTAGCAACAACATACCATCCATTTTCCTTATAGTTTTGGTAGCAAGCTTATAATGATTGGCTACATTTGCTATGAACTTTGTATCCACAAAAACATTTTAGACCACAATTTTACCTAGGTCTAGCATCCATGGGTTATTCCTAGGTTACTTCTATCTTTAGTTTCATAAAATACCAAAAAAAATATCTACCATGCAGTGAAAGGCAAGCATCCCTACAATCTTTGAATTCTTTAGAAAAGAAAGACATTTGACCACCAAAAGAAGAACTAGGAAATATTTCTAACAATATTTTTTGTGTTAATTTGTTAATTTCTTAGTATGTTCTTCCTTCGATTCCTTAACACTAGTGTCTTTTTTCACATGCATTTTATCTTATAAATTGTGACCAAGTTAAGAAGAGATTATGAACTTGCTTCTTTTTTTGCAATTCATCGAGAACACCTTCAAATTTTTGCCACCAACTTCTATCTCATCTCTACTTGTATGCTCAGTATGGAAAAGACTCATTTTCACAAAAATAATTAATACATTTTATTCCTCATTTATGATCTATAAATTTTCACATTTATATATCCACCTCATAAATTGTCTAATTTGTTACATCTTCCAAGTACTTGACTTGTACTTTAAGTCATTAAATTAATAATTTGGCCTTTTAAAACTTTGAGAATTCCTTTTCACCTTTTTGGAAATTAGGTCTAAAATCATCTCTAGAATTTTAAAATTTTGGAATCTCAAAAGGCATTTTTAAATGGTTCTTCAAAATTACAATTTTGGAACTCCCTTTTTTAATTATTAGTGAAATAGTGATAAATCACTATCTCGTAGACCTCTAAAAATTTAGCTCTCAAAATAGAGAAGTCATCACTTTTTCGTGGGCTTTCTATTTTGTCTTCTCTAAAGTACCAATATTTTTCTACTTCGTAAGTATCTTAGTTTCTTTTCTCCAAAATGATGAAAAATATATCAAATCACTATCTTTTGAACAAATTTTTTTCTAAGGTCTACAAGATCTATTATGAAATAAATCAACCCAATCCATCCCATTCCAAAGCCCCAAAAAAGAGGCCTCCAAGATATGACCATAAAGGTGATAAAATAACATAGAAAGGGACTTGCCAAAAAATGAGAGATGACCTAGTAATTTTGGAGGGGAGAGGGAGAGAGAGGGAGAGGGAGGGAGGGAGAGAGAGAGAGAGAGAGAGAGAGAGAGAGAGAGAGAGAGAGAGAGAGAGAGAGAGAGAGAGAGAGAGAGAGAGAGAGAGAGAGTGGTGGGGGGGGAGAGGGGGAGGGAGGGAGGGGAGAGAGAGAGAGAGAGAGAGAGAGAGAGAGAGAGAGAGAGAGAGAGAGAGAGAGAGAGAGAGAGAGAGAGAGAGAGCAAAATGACACTAAGGGGGGATAAAATGTATCAAAATGAAATTCCTCCATTTTAAGATAATAAAAAAGGAAATAAATCATTTATATGAAGGTACTATTTTGACAAACAATCCAAGAGACTCGTCAAAAAGGTTTAACGACTTGAATGACTATATGGGTCAAAAAAGTCAATTGAAGAGCAATGTTATATCAAAATTGTTGAGTTTGATATAGATCAAGGATGATGTTGTAGATAGAGGATGATGTTACTATGAAAATAAAATCATTATATTAATAAGCTTTTAGAAAAGGAAAAATTATTTTATGAAAGTCAAAAAACCTTAATTTTAATATTGCATCACAATGTCTCCATCAAAAAAAGAAAATATCAACATAATGCATATACATCTATTTATACATGGAAATGATATCAATGAAACTTAACTATAGCTCCAACAAAAACAATTGTTTCAATAAATGAGAATTTTGACCAAGTGTATGATGAGCCCACCAAAAAGAAAATTGCATTGAAATGAATTATTGGCAATATTTGGCATCCACCACACAAATAACCTAAGGAATCAAGGATAATTTCATCAATGTGTTGAGTTAGATTGAATGGAGGTGTTGGCATCTACATTTTCAAACTTATTTTCCTCTACATTTTTTTCATTTCAAGTTATGTTCCATTCTTCCATTTTAGTTCGATAATATAGAATTTCATCCTTAAAATAGTTACTTTTTATTTCATTTGTAGGTACAATACTACATATACAAATTAAGAACATTATCCATCACCATTTTGAAGTGTACACATTAGACATTGTGAAATAGTGAAGTTCTTGCAATGGCACAAAAGATAAAATGGAGGAGTTGCAAAATAGAAAAATCTCACCATTTCTAAAAGAGGAACATGAAGTTAGTGAAAATTTGCGAATTTCTACCATATTTATAGAGAAAAATATTTAGAGGTTGTGAAACAACCATGTTTTTCTAGTTTATAGAAAAACATTTTTGACACATGTAAAACTGCAAAGGCAGCTAAAGGATATTTTCATTTTTGAAACAACATCTGAGGAGAGTTTCAAGGTGGAAAAATTACATGAATTTAAATAAAACAAAGAAGGAAATGAATTGGCATGATAACTAAAGAGTACTAACATTACTTCGCACAATTGAAACATCTTAGGCATTTTTGACATTGCTTTTAAAGATAAATATTTTGTATTGATTATAATTTCTAAAGTTTTAAAATATGAAGCCAAATTGATAGATGAAGTAGAGGGAGGAAAAGCATTTGTATTGTGAGCTATCTTTCATAATGTCTAAGAAAGAAAAAGAAAAACGAACTACAAAGAAAACTATAGCCAAAGAGGAAAGAAAAACCACTCTACAACACACTTTTTTTTTAAAATTAGAAGTAGTCAAAACTAGGGGGCTAGCCCTTAAATAGTCAAATTGGTCAACTATTAGTAGAAAAACAACCAAAACTACCCCCTACCGCTTAGAAAATAAAAATATATAGTTTGAAAATATAACCAGAATATTATCAACAGGCTTGGCATATGAATTGCATGTATTAAAACTATAAAAGCTACTTTAAAATATAAACAAAGACATAAAATCCTTAAACCTAGCCAAGTTCGACAACCAATTGATTAAAAACATAAAATAACTAGAAAGAGAATGCCATTAAGGCTTCTTGGCCTCTTTCCTCCCCAGGAAAATGTTTGCCCAATCTTCTGCAAGGAAGTAAAACAACAATTTGGTGTCCTCCTTTAGAAAATATCCCTCCATATCTTTGAGAAAGTGAAGCATGGTGGTAGCTACATGTGTCACTTTGATAGTGAATTTTATCAAAAGACACATCCTTTCTTCTAGTGCACAAATTCTTTTCCACACTTTGTTGTTGGTCGTCTTATTGTTGTCCATGTTAACCTCCTGCATGTCGCTACGAACTCCATCCACTTGAACCAAAGTGACATCCTACACATTTAGGGGGTTAGAATTATCCTTGGGGGGAACCTTAATAGGGAAGGAAATCATAATGGGGGAGGGCACACTATCCACCATATCAGACAATTGGTCCCTGGTTAAATCCACACACCCCAACCCAATGGTGGCCAAAACATGCAACACCTCTTTCTTCTCCTTCATCCCTCCCCCTGAGCTAGACCAAGAGGAATCTAACACCTCATCTTCCTCCTTCTCCATCTCCCCCCCAAAAATTGAAGCCTTCTCCTTCATCCTTCATTTGGGATGGCATGTGTCCTCCAAATCTGAATCTAGCGAGGCCCCAACTTTTAGCTTCCTCTTCACATTGGATTTAGCTAACCTCCCCAACCTCCTTGTACCCCCTCTCCCTTCCTCCTTTGACTCCTATAGTTCTCTCTCTTTCCCTATATCATGTCTCCCTTTCTTTCCTGAAGGGTAGGCTTCAATTCAATAAGAGATCCACTCAGTGAAGGTTGTAAGGTAGGGGTATGGGGGCATATGATCCTAAGGGGAATAAGTTGGGACTGAGGGTTTGGATGGGTAGGAATATCAATTTCCACAATTCTAGGGGGGACAAGGGTGAGATGAAATTGATAAAGCTAGAATATTAAACCTTGGTGTAAAATGGTAAAATTAACACCCTTCCTCATTTTTTTCCTTGACATCAGTCACCAAATCCACAAAATATACAATAAAAAAATGGAATGGAAATAATATCATGGTGGCTAAATGGTTTAAGAGAGGAAAAGTGGTAGTAATAACTATTACCTAATTTTATCCCCGACAAAATTTGAATTTTGAATGAAAAGCCCACCCAACAGTCTTCTTCCATATTTAAATATTATTTAAATGGCATGGGAATATCAAAAATAAAACAATTAAAACCTATGATATTTCTTTTTTTTTTTCCACTGTCCTACAACTTTTCACACTGTCAGATCCTTGGTGATCCATGGTGGGCACTTTCCCACATTCTCAAGATACACTACCTTTAAACAATGTGGGGAAGCCCCTTTGTGATGCGTGGCAGGTCAATCCATCTTCTTCTATGGGCCACAAGGTTGGCAAGCTACAGGTGAGCTAGTAGTTTGATTGACACCCACTTTCTCGCATTTTGTCTTTTTTCAGACTTTCTAACAATGTAGGCAAGTGCCCTAGTGACACATGTCCTAGTGATGTTGCAGAGGATATTCATGTAAAATTCAGAGGGCACGTGTTATAAACACCATCTGATGCAAGGAGATTGAGGGCTATGCTTGCTCACAGTATGAAGATGTAGGGATGTTAAGGAATGTGGGCAAGCGCCTCACTACCATGTGTCCTTGTGGGGTTGGGTATGTTCCATATGTTGCAGGGTGATACCAAGGTGGTGCTAGGTTGCTAAGTTGGATGCCAGGTTGTGCTCAGTGTTCATGGGCCCAAAAATTTTAGTAGGGTAGGCGCAGTGTAATGAGGATCTTCACAATCATTGATCTTGCAAAGATCAATGATCAGTGCTTTGCTATAATATGGAGATGTGAGGCAATTAAGAAATGTGGGGAAGCACCTCAAGGACATGTGTCCTTGCGAGCCCAGGGAGATACATTACAGCTAACGCAGCACAGTTAAGGCTGGTAGTTGGGAGACCGCCAGAGTCAGGGTTTTGAAAATTTGGCACAGTTAGTTGGTTTGGAGTTCAAACTTAGGAAGACCTTGAGAGGTGGTAGAAAAATAAAAGATTATTACCCCATGTGGCCTTTTTTTCTTGAAGGACTAATTTGACTTGCTGACTTTGCTAATTGACAAGCTAGAAACTGAGGGGATCAAGTTTTGTTGTGCAATTTGATCCTCATGATCAATTTCAACCACTCTTGAATGAATGTTGAACCCAGTAAATAGTAGAAAAACACTCCACCACCCCAATTTATTCATTTACTTTGTTAGAATGGTTAATGTACACTCAAATTGTGTCACGCTCTAAACCATTCTATCCAAACGATTCCATGAGTTCAAAATGCTTGGATGCCAGCTTAGAGCTCCCTATCCATGGAGTGCAAGAGAGTATATTTCAAAAATAAGAAGGCTCTTAGATGAGCCTTAGAGATACTCTTCTTTCTAGTAAACCATCCAATTGGAGGTTCCAAAGACAAGATGCAAGAATGCAAATGTCCCAAGGAGTTCTTCAAGGATGCAATGCAAATGAAGATTAAGCTAGAATGAATATGAAAAGTGCATCTATTCTAAGAACGGATGAGACTATTACAATCCAAATATTAAGCTATGTGAGATAGATTATTGCAAAATAGAAGATAAACTAATATGTAACATGAATCTATGCTAAAATGCTATGTTACGAGAGAATGTAGACAAGAAATAGAAGTTCTCCACAAAGCTCCAAAGAAACTTGTTAGAAAACCTGCAGCATAACAATATTCAAAATATGGATGAATTGAGGGGGAAAGCTCTCTCCCTTTTAAAGATTTATGGATGGTAGAGATCAAGATGAAGATGGTGGATGATCAATGGTAGAATTCAAAAAGAGGAGTGATCCATGTGCACACACAAGCCAACCAATAGAATATAGGTTGACTTGTCATATAAGACAAAAGTCACAAAGCCTTCTCTTTTAATTGCAAAATAGAAAAAGGACTTTATGTGTGCACTTTAAGTGGGTTAGAAGAATGGGTTCTTTTATTTAATTAAAAGGGGACATGTTCTTTTAATCAAATAATGAACTTAAGATAGCATAGTCAAACTATAGGTTATGATCAAATAAATTGATTATTAGCAATTTGGTCTAGGTAAATGATTAAATTAATTTAGCCAAAATGCTGAGAAGGGGGATAATAGTCTAGATGACCATTTTTAGGTGATTACAGTTAATAGCGCCATTTCTTGTCTTCTCGAGTTCCTATTTTAGTAGAATATTAGATTTCATTGTATTTGAATCTATGCCCAAATCAGATTTTCTCCAAATCTTCATCAAGACTTAATAACGATGGTTGTGGAGTAACTTCAGTTAGAAAATATCTAAGTTATGCTTGAGCTATAAAGGAAATTTTGTAAATTTTGTTGTGGTCGACTCTTCTCTAACTTCTCTAATATTGCTCTACAATTTCACTATAAATCCCCTTTGCCTTTGAACTATATGATATTCTACCTTATCTCCTTTAGCCATTGATGTAAAGTGCAAGAACTATTTTCCTCTCATTGGTATATTGTAGAGATCTACAATCTTCCATGACTGTATCTCTTTTGGCCTATGAATGGTATATAAGTGAATCCTCTCTTTCCTTGTGTCATTCATTTGGGTTTTCTTATTTGCATGTGATTGTTAGATTAAAGCAAGTCTGGATGTGTATATCTTTTGGTGTCATGATGGTTCAATAGTGCATGTATGGTCAGAGATTGTTTTGAACACTCTATTTTGGTGCATTGCCCCCTTAGGTTAGAGTAGGTAGATTTTCTTTCATACATTCCTTCTCCCTTTTGCTCTCCAAAAGTAGTTAGGTGCACCCTGATAGTAAAGGAAGTTGGCCTTCTTCAGAGACTCAACCTCCCAGTTCAATTCCCATAGCTTGGAGGTTGTTTCCATGTTTCACAAGGTTTTCCTTAGGTAAAAACTTTGGACAAGGGTGCAAACCTTTGTGACAAAATTTTTTTGCATGCCTAGTGGGACAATATTCATAAAATTTCAAGTCTACTAGTGTCAAAAGGAAGATTTTAAGATTAATACTAAGTTGATAGCACTAGCTTCAATGTTCAAGCTTTCAAGAGGTTCATTCTTCAAGTACTTGGCAACTTTGAGGTTCAAATACATCTGGTTTCAGACCAAAGTTGCATTAATTCATGCCCAAAGCTTAAACAAGGGCATCTTCTAGAGGTAAATTTCAGTAACAAGAGCTTTCATTTTCAAATCCTAGAAGAAGGAAGACTAGAGTATCTTTATCACCAGTTAGGAGTGCAATAGAAAAAAATACACTTGCAAGATCCATCTCTACTCCTCCTACTGTTAGATCTCAGCCTAGATTGCCATCAGCACATATCAATAGATCACTTGTCTATATGGCACAGCCTAGAGCCCATACTTTTGCCACCTTTAATCATGGGAGTCCTCTTTTATTGGCCCAAGGACATGACATACGAATAGTTGCACTCAAAAGTATACCAAAATTTACTGGCAAAACTTCTATCTCTCCCTCCGAACACATTCAAGAAGTTGCAAATATCTGTAATATCCATGGTATTATAGAGGATGATGTTGTAGTTAGGCTTCTAGCCTCATCCTTGAAAGGAAAAGCATTACAATGGTATAGAGGTCTGGCTCATGGTTCTATAACAGATTGGGACAGATTAGGAGAAGGACTGTGCAAACACTTTGAGGAAAAAAGTGACCATTTGTCACTTTTAGAATAGTTGACTACTATAAAAAGAGCCCCTCATGAATGTATGAATTATTTCAACTATAGGTTTCAAAATACATGGGATAGAATACCTACTTTAGTAAAGCCTACCCCTGGTAATCCCTTCTTTCATTACCTCAAAGCTTTTAACAGTGACATTGCCACTACAATCCAAACTATGGGAGGAGATACCTTAACTAATGCTTATGACATAACAATAAAGTCAAGAAACATCCTTATACAAGGAGGTAAGCTAGCTCCAAGGCCTCCTATGCCTTTTTTCCCTAATGTTCCAAATCACCAACCAGCAATGGCTCCTCTTCCCACAACTTCCACATTGCAATCCCTTTCTCTAGTCCCTCAAGCTTCCACATCTTAAAATCGAATAGATGAAATCAAGGATATGATGCAATCTATGATGCTGAACATAGATAAGAGATTGTAGGGTCAAGAGATGAAGCTGGAGGATAGCTTCTCTATGATATAGAAAGTGAGCAACAAGGTGGTGACTCTAGAGAGACAACAAGCTCAAGGTGGTAAGGCTCATCAATTGCAATATCAAACTTTGAATAGTGGTAGGCCTCCAAATCAAAATTATGGGAACAATTCTTTTTGATCAAAATAGGTAGATAACCATGCTTCAACCTCAAATGTAAACCAAAGTAGGGCCATAGTTCCTCAAAAAAACATGGCCCAAGATCAAGATTTTTGTCCCTCTTGTAACTAATCCTATGCCCATTGCATGTGTCAGAAGGCTGAATCCTATTTGGCTTTGACCATCCAAGAGCTTATAGTAGGAAAATCATACAAGGAGGACCAATTTAAAGTTGCCTCATATATGCAAGGACAAGGCGATTGCTCCTTTATGAATCATCTAGTGGAGGAACATTGTAATATAAACCAGGATTCCATTGCTCACAACACTAGGAGAAAAAGAAGAGCTATTGAAGATGCTACCCCTCCTCCTCCCAATCAGGCCTCAACTTCAAATGCAATACCTCATGAACAAGCAATAAATGATCAATCAAGTACCTTTCAATAGTAAAGGCAAAATAGTGGCAAAAAGGATGTAAGTGATCCTTAGGTTGTCCCATCTCAAGCTCCTATAAATGCATCTCCCAAGGCTTCTACCAAAACACCCACTATGCCATTCCGTGTGGTAGAACAAATGAAGAATAAAAATGTGAATATTTCCATGTGGTATGTTGTTGCTACTATACCCATGCAAAAGAGGTTTCTATAGAAACAATTGGAAAGTATTGAACCAAAGGATCAGCCACCCAACATGGAAAATGCCACAAGCCTAGTACAACCATCAAGGGAGGAAGAAACAAATAAAAAGGTTAGATCCCCTCCATTTTATGTTTCTATAAGTATAGGGTGTAAATTAGTTCACAATTGTATGATTGATTTAGGGGCTAGTAGTTCAGTGATGCCTCAGTGTGTTGCTAATGCTTTGGAAATGAAATATGAGCCCATTGTTAAGGATGTATTACAGTTGGATGGTCGTACTTTTGAGAACTACAGGGATCCTTAGGAATGTGAAAATTTCCCTACATGCATGCCCTGGTTGTAGTTTAACTCAAGATATATCCATTGCTAAAGTCAAGCGACATTTTGTCATCTGTCTGTCAAGATACTTCACTGCCCAAATAGGTGGTTACATATCTTCTGATTGGTCATATATGTCTTTTAGAACAAGATATGGGACCAAAGCTTCAATCAAAGTAGAGCCTCTAGCCCTCCATCATACTGAACCCTACACCCCTAATCTCATCAACATGAATTGCACTATCCTAGAAATGGATGAGAATGACATAATGAATGAGCCTACTACTTCCCTAGCAAAGATACCTGATTTTCTCTTAGATGAATGGGCTAATGCATATCAATTTGGTCCTATGTCAAAAACCCTTGAGATAGGCCTTAGTACATATTGTATATTAGAGAAGGATGCTCTAGTTCCCAATCTTGTGGAGACTAAAGAAGATGTGAGTAGGATATGGAACATGTACTTTGATGGCTCAAGGAATAAGAATGGATCAGGGGCTAGTGTGATGTTGATTTCTCCTGCACAAGTAAGGTAATACTTCTCCTTTAGGCTCCAGTTTAGTTGCACTAACAATGTGGCCGAGTATGAATCCTTGATTCAGGGTCTCCTACTTGCTCAAAAAAGAGGAATTCAAGCCTTAAGTGTATATGGAGATAGTGATTTGGTGGTTAATCAAGTGAGAAATAAGAATATCACCAAGAACGGTTTGCTTAAGTCTTATAAACATAGGGTATGGGATTTGTTTGAGGGTTTCAATGCATTTAATATTCAAAGTATCCCTAGAAAAGAAAATAGACATGTTGATAGACTTGAAGCAATAGGTGCATCTTATGATATGCCAGGGAATCTTGAGGAGAAGAAGAAGAAAAAAATCAAAATGGTAGTAAGGCCTACCATCCTTGACAACAACATCCATTGGCAAGTGTTTGAATTTGATGAACAAATTGTAAGCTTCTTGCAAAATGAAACAAAATTTTTAGATAGAAACTAATCAAGACTAAAGGATTAGTATGGTGATCAAATCATTAATCTCAGTTCCAAAAAAATACCTAAGGGTCTCATTACCTTAGAGAGTGTTTTTAATCTTGATAACCAAGCAAGAGGCAAAGTCATGAACTTAGCTACTGACAAAGATGATCACACCCCAGTCATGGTTGCTGATGGAAAATCCTTAAACATGGGGAATGTATGTTTTAAGATTGAGCAAGAAGGTTTTATTCATCTATGTCAAGAATTTAATGATATATTTTCTTGGACGTATGATGATTTAAAGGGTTTTGACCCAAGGTTGTTTCAGCATACCTTAGATTTAAATTATAATGTCAAACCAGTAAGACAAAAATAAAGGCTACTGAATCCCAAGATTGAAACCTTAATGAGAAAAGAGCTATCCAAATTTCTTGAGGCCAATATAATATTTTCCATCAAGTGTTAGTGTAGTTTTTTATTTTTCCTATTTTGCTAGGTTTTTTCTACACATTTAGTAATCTCACTTAGGTTAATAAAGCATGTCTTATTAGGTGAATGGTTGTGAGGTGTCACCTTCCTACATGTGAGCATCCATTAGCTATCTTGGGAAGATACTTTTCTATCTTTAGTCCAATAGATGGTTCCTCCTCATTGGTTGGTGTTGTCACCTCCTCCCTCTTCATAGCCTATATAAGCATGCTACCTGGCTTGTATTTGGATCTCTTGTTTTTGCATCCATTTAATGCTATTTTGCTTCCAGCATTTGCATTACTCTCTTGGAGACTAACTCTATGATGCTATTTTGATTTTGTATCATTTGCATTCATAGTTTAGATATTTATTCTTTGCACTAGTTTTTTGGGTTATTAATCTTACCAGATTCTAACATGGTATCAGAGCTTTTCTATGTGCAAGAGTAGATTTTAGTTTCCTTATTTGAGAGATTCGGAGGGGCTAATAAATTTTATTTTAGTTTTTTGAAAAACAAATTATGCTCTTCTCTTGCATCTTTGGATGATCTTGAGAATTAGAAAAGTTTTAACAAAAATAGTTTTTCTCTAGGGTTTCAATCTCAAATCTGACAACCAACTTGCATATTTGGAGTTTTCAATCAGTATTGCAGGTTCCAACATGCCATTGATGGACTTAGGAAGCTGATCCAACATTTTCAAGTCATATTTTGGTTGTTGGGGTCGATTTTTGATTTTTGGAGCCATTTTTTACTGTTAAAGGTGTCTAATTTACACTACAGCAACATCTTCTATATATTAGCAAGAAAAACGCTTTCTAGGTTTTGTTTGCAGCCCTGAAAAACCATCTAGGTATCTTTTAGATTTTGCATGCAATCTATATATTTTGCATGACCTAGCACAGAAAGCTACAGTCGTACCCCTCTCCGTTGGCAATCGCCAATTTGAATGCAGTTTTCAAATGTCTCATTCTTGATCATACAGTCTTCGATTTTGATGATTCTTGTTATGACCTTGGCTTTTTTTTGTGCTCTATCCACTAGTGGAGTTGAATTTATATTTTCATGCATAAAATTTTCAAAAATTGCAAATTCTTGGCCGTAACAGTGCACAATTCTCATTTTAGAAACTTCGAAGGATCATAACTTTCTCATACAACCTCATATCGATGCAATTTTTTTTTGAAAGTGCATGATTTTTTGAGTAGATTACATTGGTGCTATTTGTTTCCTCAATTATTGTGCTTAAATTTTACTTTCAACATATGCTCTTCATGAGGGTTTGTAATGCATTGAAATCAAGACCACTAAGTATTTCTTTCTAGTGGTAGTTGTAAACACACTAAAATAAAGTGCCAAATCATATTTCTTTGGGGGGGGTTCTTTGATTGAGTAAAAAGGGGTGGGGGGGGCATTTTTGTGGCTGGGTTCTCTTCTTTTTAGCATTTTTTCTCTACATTTCTTCATCATGGATCAAACAAATATACCCATCCTAACTTCATACAATTACTTTGAGTGGAAATCACGCATGACAATTCACTTAAAAAAAGCTACATTAAATAGGATAACTATGGGACTTGAAACTGAACCTGCTAAAGATGAAGACAAGCCTAAGTGGTTTAACAAATGTGATGAGGCATATGGAACATTGTGTTTGTCTATTTCTCTTGACTTTCTATTTCACATTGAGTCTTTGGATACACCAAATGAAGTATGGACAAAGCTAGAAACACTATCTGGCACACAAGATTCAATGAAGGGTCATATGTTGGAAAATGAATTAATTAGTTTAAGTCCAGGAAATTTCAACACAATCTAAAATTTCTTCACCAAATTAAAATCATTAAGGCTATAGTTAAAACAATGTGGAATTGAAAAGAAAGATGAACAACTGATTCTTAGTATTCTCTCTAAGCTAAGTTCATAATATTCTATTTTTGTCTCTACCTTCTATGCTACTAAGGGTGCACTTGGTACTCAATTCACCATGCCATCTTTAGATGATTTTTCTGTCAATCTCACTCGAGAATAGGACAAGCTAATCTAGATGGGCACTCTTAAGTCCTTTAAGTCACATGCCTTGGCTGCCAACCAAGGCACAAAAGAACAACAAGGAAAAATTAGTAACAACAATAGTAAGGACAAGAAAAAAAAGAATAGCAAGGAGAAGAAGGATCATATATCAATTTCTTCAAAAGAAACTATTGATACACCATCTTCCAAGGGCGATAAGCCTAAGAAAGAAAAGGTTAAATGTGCCTATTGCAAAACACTCGATCATGATGAACACAAATGTTTGAAGAAACAAATTGATCACTTGACATACATTCTTGAGAAGAATAATATTAGTGTTCTTGAGTCTATCAAACAAAGTTCTAATGAAGTGTCTAACAAGGCAAAAGAAAACAACAAGGAGAAAGGAAAGGGCAAGGCTCTTGTTGTAGTTGCTTCCTCACCATCCACTTGGGTTCTTGATTCGAGTTCTTCGCACCACATGGATTCATCTAAGGAAGAACTTGCATCCTTGGAGCCATGTATGATGCCTTCTATTTTAATGGGTGATAACACTCTTGTTGAGGTGTGTGGAAGAGGGTCTGTTGATGTGGGGGATGGCACATTCCATGATGTTCCTTGTGTACCCTCATTGTCAACTAATCTCCATTCAGTACACCAGATCAGTGACACAAGTTTAGGAAAGCGAGTTGAGTTCACTCCTAGTTTAGTGGAGATACGTGAGTTGCACAATGATTCTATAGTTGCAGTTGGGAGAGTAGATCATCAGTCATGACTCTATATGTTTTCTTACTTTGTTCCTGATCCTCCTTTGACTATTTCGCTCACTCACTCTAATGATGTGAGAAAATTATGGCATGAGCGGTTTGGCCATCTTAACTTCCACTACTTGCATCAACTTAACCAGCAGAGCATGGTCACAGGGTTGCCTTCTACTTTGACATTGGAGTCACTTGGAATACATGATAGATCTTCTAATGGGTCAGATTCACTTGAGCAGTCTTCTACCTCCACTTATGATGCAAAGAGTGATTCAGAGGACTCACCTCCTTCCTCTCCTAGTCATCATTTATAGGTTGATGATTCTCCTCTAGATTCTCCATATTTTGGTCCACTTTGGGCTAGACAAACCTTGCATTTTGTAGGTGATTGGGTTAGGGATCCATCAGACACCAAGAAGACTCGTTCACAATTCTAGGATGCTCTACATATCTCCATTGCTACTGCCTCAAATCCACAGTCCTTTCATGAGGCTTCTAGTATTTTTGAGTGGGATTGAGCTATGTAGGAAGAGTATAGTTCCTTGATGAGGAACCATTCTTGGGATCTTGTCCCTTTTCCTAAGGGAAGAAAACTTTTTTGATGTAAGTGGATCTACTGGACAAAATTTGCAAGCTTTACTGGAGGTGTGGGATGCTTCATCTTTTGGGAGGGCCTCTTCCTCTCACTTGGTGTCCTAATTTTCTTTGGGGAGTCTCTTTTCTCTCTCTTTTTTGGAAATTTTATGTACATGGGTACCTCATCAGGCTTGACTTGTTGGGACCCATTTCTAGATCCACCTAAGCTTCGCTTATGGGGGGTGTTAGTGTAGTTTTTTATTTTTCCTATTTTGCTAAGTTTTTCCTACACTTTTAGTAATCTCACTTAGGTTAATAAAGCATGTCTTATTAGATGAATGGTTGTGAGGTATCACCTTCCTACATGCGAGCATCCATTAGCTATCTTGGGAAGATACTTTTCTATCTTTAGTCTGATAGATGGTTGCTCCTCATTGGTTGGTGTTGTCACCTCCTCCCTCTTCCTAGCCTATATAAGCATGCTACTTGGCTTGTATTTGGATCTCTTGTTTTTGCATCCTCTTAATGCTATTTTGCTTCCAACATTTGCATTACTCTCTTGGAGACTAACTCTATGATTCTATTTTGATTTTGTATCATTTGCATTCATAGTTTAGATATTTATTCTTTGCACTAGTTTTTTGGGTTATTAATCTTATCAGATTCTAACATCAAGCACTCGTCATGGGTAGCAAACCTTGTCCCTGTTAGAAAGAAGAATGGAGAAATTAGATTGTGTGTGGACTTTAGGGACCTTAACCAAGCTTCCCTTAAAGATAACCATCCTCTCCCTTCTATGGAGCAGATTTTGTCCAGGGTCAGTGGTTCAAAGAGATTTTCATTTCTTGATGGATTTTTTGGCTACAATCAAGTACTGGTCAAAGAGTCTAATATGTACAAGATTGCATTCACTACCAAATGGGGTACCTATGCTTATTATAAGATGCCATTTGGGCTAACCAATGTAGGTGCTACATTTCAGAAGGCAATGGAGATGGCCTTCAAAAACATGATTGAAAATTTTGTATTAGTTTACCTTGATGATATTACAATGTATTCAAAGAGTGTAGAAGATCATTTTGATCATTTGAGATAGGTTTTCTCAAGGTGTAGAGAGTTTGGGATATCCCTTAACCCAAGCAAGTGTGTCTTTGCTACCAATCAAGGAAAATTATTAGGATAAATTGTATCTAAGGATGGTTTAACCATTGATCTAGAAAGAACAAAAGCAATACTTGCTCTCCCTCTTCCTAAACATAAGAAAGGGTTGCAAAGTTTCCTAAGTAGGATAAATTTTGTGAGAATATTTATCCCTAATATTGCTACCAGGGTAAAACCCCTTACAGCTATGCTCAAGAAAAGTATAGTCTTTGCATGGACCTAGGAAGAGAAGAATTTTTTTGAAGAGATTAAGGTAGCCATAGCCTTAACCCCCACTTTCATTAATCCAAATTTTGAACTTTATACCCTAGGTGGTGAGTCAAGCATTTCTACTATCTTGACTCAAGCAAATGATAAATATGAAGAGCAACCCATAGCCTTCTTTAGTGAAGGGCTTAAAGAGTATGAAGACAAATATAGCTATGTAGAGAAGTAAGCCCTTGTAGTCATTAGAGCTTTAAATAAATTTAGACACCTCCTATCTCATAATAAAATTCATTTGTTAGTAACCCATGCCAGTGTGAAGGATTTCCTTTTGAGAAAAGATATTAGTGAGAAAAGGGCTGGTTGGATTACTAAAGTAATGGAATATGATGTTGACATTTAGATCACCAAGCTGGTAAGAGGGAAGGGGTTGTGTAAACAGATGATATCATCTCAAGAATCAGATGAAGAAGTCACTATGATACTAACAGAACAACAAGAAGCAAGAAATGATAAACCAAGGAACTGGATGGATGATATGAGAAATTTCTTATTAGGGAATGGATATCCTCAAGGATTAGATAGAACTAAAAGCAGACAATATAGATTATAGTCAATTCCTTATGTTATAGTTGATGGTATCCTTTTTAGGAAAGATTTTAATGGAGTCCTATTAAGATGCATTGACATAGACCAAGCTGAAAGAATGATCAAAGAGCTTCATGATGGTCCTAATGGTGGTCACTTCTCAACAAGGAAAACTGTAATGAAGATCATTAGGGCTGGTTACTACTAGCCATCCCTATTCTATGATTGTCATAGGTATGTGAGGAAGTGTGAAAAATGTGCATTCTTTTCTGGTAAGAAAAAGCTTTCAATTCTTCCTCTTCATCCCATTTAGGTGGACCAGCCTTTTGTTCAATGGGGATTGGATTTCATAGGCCCTATCAATCGTACTTCTAGTTCTGGTCACAAATGGATTTTAGCTACTACAAATTACTTCACTAGATGGACAGAGGTAGTTGCATTGAAGGATGCCACATAATCTTCAGTTGTTGAACTCCTTGATAGAATTGTGACCAAGTTTGGTGCCCCTTCAACCATTATTTTAGATAATTCAAAATCTTTTGTAGGAGCTCAAATTTGTGCATGGGCAGTTGACCATAATATCTACTTGAGCACATCCTCAAACTACTATCCTCAAGGTAATGGTTTGGCTGAGTCGTCCAACAAAAGCCTGATTAGGATTATCAAAAAAACTATAGAGGATAACTAGAGGTGTTGGCATCAAAAGTTGAGAACTACACTGTGGGCTGATAGAATAACACCTAAGAGGTCAATAGGAAATTCACCATTTATGTTGGTATATGGTAGAGAAGTAAGGCTTTCAATTTCATTATAATTCCCATCCCTAGAACTAGCTCATTAATTGGAGCTAATTGAAGATGATGCCATGACACTAAGAATGGTAGAGCTGATGGAGCTAGAAAAGAAAAGAAGTCAAGCCATACAAACCCTAGAAACACATTAGTAGCAAGTTAAACGGAGCTTTGACAAGAAGGCAAGGGTTAGAATCTTTAGAGAGGGTGATTTGGTTTTGAAATGGGATGCAAACAAGGAAAAACCATGGAGACACTCAAAATTTGATGCACTGTGGAGTGGTCCCTATCTGATTGTCAGTTGCAAGCAGGCCAATGATTTTCATTTAAGCAGGCCTGATGGTGAATTTTTACCTATCCCAATCAATGGGATCTATCTCAAACCATGTTTTTGATAGGGTTTGAGCTTTCATGTACAAAGGTAGCTTAGTTTTCTTTCTATTGGTTTCCTGCTTTCCAAGAAGTGCACGAGCACATGTGTTTTGTTGAGTTTGTAGAGTTGCAGAAATAAGTTTCTAGGGTTTTTTTCCCATAGAGGTAGGGTTAGGATTTTACACTGCACAAATCCATAGTTTTTATGGCTCTATAGCCCAATGGATTCATAAGGCCACTGTTCATACACATAGCTAGCTTGTGTCCCCTCTGAGTCGCCAAAAATTTTACCTAATTTTACCCCCACCAAAATTTGAATTTTGAATACAAAGCCCACCCAATGGTCTTCTTTCATATTTAAATATTATTTAAATGGCATGGGAAAATCAAAAATAAAATGATTAAAACTTATGGTATTTTTTTTATTTTGTTTCCATTGAAACATAACTTTTCGTGCCATCAAATCCTTGGCAATCTACGGTGGGCACTTTCTTGCATTCTCAAGATGCACTACCTTTAAACAATGCAAGCAAGCCCCTTTGTGATGTGTGTCAGGTGGGTCTATCTTCTTCTATGGGCTACAAGGTTGGTGAGCTACTGGTGAGCTGGCAATTTGATTGGCACCCACTTTCCTACATTTTTTCTTTTGTCAGACATTTTGACAATGTGGGAAAACACCCTAGTGACACATGTCCTAGTGACATCGTAGATGATATTCATGTAGGTTTAGAGGGAACATGTTATAAACACCATTTGATGCAATGAGATTGAGGGTTGGCACTTGCTCGCAATATGAAGATGTAGGGATGTTAAGGAATGCAAGCAAGCGCCTCGCTACCATGTGTCCTTATGGGGTCAAGTTTGTTCCATATGCCACAAGGTGATACTAAGGTGGTGCTAAGTTGCTGAGTTGGATGCCAGGTTGTGTGCTAAGTGTTCATGGGCATGGAAATTTTAGTAGGGCAGGCATAGTGTAATGAGGATCTTCACAATCTTTGATCTTGTGAAGATCAATGATTGTCACTTTTTCACAATATGGAGATGTGAGGTAATTAACCAATGTGGGGAAGTGCTTGAAGGACACATGTCCTTGCCGGCCCATGGAGATACATTATGGCTAACATAACACAATTAAGGCTTGTAGTTGGGAGACTGCCATGACCAGTCAGGGTTTTGAAAAGTTGGCATAGTTAGTTGGTTTGGAGGTCAAACTCAGGAAGACCTTGCGAGGTGGCAGAAAAATAAAAGATTATTGGCCCATGTGGCCTTTTTTGCTTGAAGGACTCATTTGACTTGCTGACTTTTCTGATTCATGAGCTAGAAATGAATGGGATTGAGTTTTGTTGCATGATTTGATCATCATGATCAATTCCAACCACTCTCAAATGAATGTTGAACCTAGTAAATAAAATGAAAATACTTCACCACCCTAGTTTATTCATCTATTTGGTTAGAATGGTCAATTGCAATGTTTCCTATCTTCTCGAGGCCTTGTTTCGATAGAATATCAGATTTAATTGCATTTTAATCTATGCCTAGATCAGATTTTCTCCAAATATTTATCAAGACTTAATAATGGTGGTTGTGGAGTAACTTCAGTTAGAAAATATCTAAGTTATGCCTGAGCTATAAAGGAAATTTTGTAAATTTTGTTCTAGTCAACTCTTCTCTGACTTCTTTGATATTGCTCTACAATTTCACTTTAAATCCCCTTTCCCTCTGAACTGTATGACATTCTACCTTATCTCCTTCAGCCATTGATGTAAAGTGCAAGAATTATTTGCCTCTCATTGGTGTATTGTAGAGATCTGCAATCTTGCATGACTATATCTCTTTTGTCCTATGAATGGTATATAAGTGAATCTTCTCTTTCCTTGTGTCATTCATTTGGATTTTCTAATCCACATGTGATTGTTAGATTAAAGCAAGTCTGGATGTGTATATCTTTTGGTGTCATGATGGTTCAATAGTGCATAGATGGGCAGAGATTATTTTGAACACTCTATTTTGGTGCATCTCCCCCTTAGGTTAGAGTAGGTAGATTTTCTTTCATGCATTCCTTCTCCCTTTTCCTCTCCAACAGTAGTTAGGTGCACCCTGATAGTAAAGGAAGTTGGCCTTCTCCAGAGACTCAACCTCACAGTTCAAGTCCCACAGCTTGGAGGTTGTTTCCATGTTTCACAAGGTTGTCCTTAGGTAAAAACTTCGGACAAGGGTGCAAACCTTTGTGACAACAATAAAAAAAACCATACCTCCCTTCTAGAGTATAGTACTTCATTAGTGTCAAATAGACCTCATTCCATGGTTGAGGGAGCTTCTCTTGCATAAACCCACCTCTGTGCCAAATTGGTTCGTCCCCCTCCAAAAAGAAGCACTACAGATTTGCCTCACAGCCACCCTAGTCACCTTTTTCCATTTCCTTCCCTTCATTGCCGAACCTGTCTCTAAGGAGATGACTTCCTTGAAGATGTCGAAAGAGATTCCATTTATCGTAACTCTTTGGTCCTCCTAGGAATTGACAAACTATAAAGAGTAGTTATCATCATGCCCATTCAGTGCCTCAATAAACAAAATAAAGCCACCTTCCTTCAGCATAGAACACACCAATAGCTTCCTAGCATTTTCCTCTATCATGGATGGCTCAATTCGCATAAGTTTGCCACCCATCTCTGCAAATTTCCCTAAGCCTCTCCTCTCCTTTGAACCCCAAAAACACTTGCTAAGAATGATTTCACACTTAGGTAGAAAAATAATATCCCTTCAATGAACATAAAGACCATAATTGTTCGTAATTATACTAGCATCCCTTGTAGAAATTCATGTCATGTGTCGATTGCCACTATATTTCTCTCAATCTTTTCCATCAGTCCCAATACACATTACCCATTTAAAATTTGAATTTTTTCTCATCCCCATGTATGAGAACATGCATAAGAAAATTATTAAAATGTCTTTCATCTCAGGCTTCAAGAATATTTCTATTTTGGGGCATGTGAATTTATTATTGCAAGTATCATTTCCATCACTCCTTCCCATATGTCCTTCATAACTTTCTCCTATCCGCCAACTCAATAGTAAGTCACAAAAATTTAAAATAATTCTCTAGCTAGGATTCATCATACTTAATTTCTTGAGTCACTAAATCACTTATCCAATTTGGTAAGGCATCTAATTCCCTCCAACATCTTAGTCCCATCACCTTTAGGCCTAACATTACCATCCCATCTCCTTAAAAATATGTTTCAAATTAATCCTATTTAAAATAACTAATAAGTGTCTAATGTCTTCTATAACATATTTAATGGCCCATCCTTCCCTCATGTTACATTTAATAGTTTTAATAATGATTTTTGAATAGCCTTCAATCTCCACATTTCTCCATCCCACACTTATCACCAACTTTAAACCTCAATAAAAAGCCATCACTTCCACAATATTAGTAAACACTTTCGCAATAGCATCCTACCCTTACTATCCCTGACCATACCACCTCCCACCAAACCCTCCTTTATGGAAACACCATCAAAATTGAGCTTATTCCAATTCACAGGGAGGAGTTTCCTTCATGTCATTTTCTTGGCCAAAAGATTGGAATTATCAGTTTCCATAATCCATTCCTCCAAGTTCCAACCCTTGGCCACTCTGACATCTAGCACACTAGGGGGGAACCCAATTTTGTCCACTTACTGCAACTCATATTCCCAACCATAAGTTTGTAGATCTTATCTGCTACAACCTCCTCACTTATTTCTTCATTCCTAAAAAATTTCTTATTTCTCTCCTTCCAAATAACCCAATAGACATGGGGGGGGACAACCTTCCACAAACTGACAAGGAGGAGGTGGGCAAAAGGGCCTTGCAAATTCTCCACAAATTGCACCAGCTCCTTGTTAAACAACTAGTTGACCTCTAGCTTCTATAAAAACCTCCCCCAAAAAATGGAAGCATAGCTACAATGAAGGAAAAAGTGAGTAATATTCTCCTCCACCTTCTTACACAAGTAGCATCTATTGGATAGTTGAAAACCCCATCTCATTAAATTGTCAATAGCAAGAATTTTCCCATGGATGGTGGTCCACTAGAATATATTAATCTTTAGGATTAAATAATTGAACCATATATTCCCCCAGTCATTAGGTTCCAAATGTTTATCAATCAATAGTTTGTAAGATGATTTCATAGAGAATTCCCCTAGTGAAGTGGCCTTCCAAATGAACTCATCATTCTAATCCATCCATAGGATTTTGTACCCTTTTAGCAGTGCATTTAGCTCTTCTTTTAGGTCCCCTCCTACTAAACCATTTTGTTATAACTCTTGGAGGTGGTTCCGAAGGGACCCAAACTTCATTCTTTCCAACAATTTATTAGTAAGCCACAAGTCCTCCTAGAATTTAATCTAATTACCATTACCCACCAACCACCTTACACCATGCTTCAACAAGGTTATATTTTTCACAATATTTCCACATATTTTAGATCCCATAGGTCATTTCTCCAAGTCTAGTTAGAGAATTTTAGGTTCCCCAAGTACTTGGCTTTCAAACTATTGCACCAGTTAGCTTCCTCCTTCATCGAGTTCCACCCCACCTTGGTGAGCAGCACATTATTCAAATCAAATATCTTCCTTACTCCCAATCCACCTCTTCTTTTAGGTTTACAAACCATATCCCAATTTACTAAGCTCATTCTATTCTTCTCACTTCCTCCCAACCAAAGGAAGTTATGTTGTATTTTTTCCAATTTCTCTGCATTACTCTAGATAATTTTGAATTGCAAAAGGAAATACACAGGTATCCATAGAGGGAGAAAACAAGAGGTTGAAGCTTACCAGTACTGCTAAGATTTTTGTCCTTCCACCCAATCAACTTCTTTTCCATCCTCTCCAAAATGTTATTCCAAAATTTGTTTCTTACATCTTTCACTATTAGGGGGAGGCCCAGATACATGTCTGGGAACACAGCAACATTAAACCCCAAAATATTAACAATCCTTCTCTATATATTGGGGGATGTTTAAGAAGAACACTTTACTTTTGTCCAGATTAATTTTCTATCTCGCATTCGCTGCATATATCTCTAGCATAGACCTTCAAGCTCTTGCTTTACCCACCAAGGATTCCCTAGCTTTACCCACCAAGGATTCCCTACTAAGGAAGGTGTCATCCACAAATTTTTGGATCAGCTCGGGTAAAAGTGTGGATGTTGGCTTAACACCTTTAATCAACCACCATTCCATCTTTCTCAAGAATGCCCTTCCCAGAACTTTAGCAACCATGATAAATAGATAAGAAGAGATAGGGTCACCTTTTCTAAGTCCCCTCCCTTGACCAAAATTCCCCCAAGATGAACCATTTGTAATCACCTAAAAATGGTCATCTAGACTATTAGCCCCCTTCTCAGCATTTTGGCTAAATTAATTTAATCATTTACCTAGACCAAATTGCTAATAATCAATTTATTTGATTATAACCTATAGTTTGACTATGCTATCCTAAGTTCATTATTTGATTAAAAAAATATGTCCCCTTTTAATTAAATAAAAGACCCCATTCTTCTAACCCGCTTAAAGTGCACACATAAAGTCCTTTTTCTATTTTACAATTAAAAGAAAAGGTTTGTGAGACTTTTGTCTTATATGACAAGTCAACTTATATTCTATTGGTTAACTTGTGTGTGCACATGGATCACTCCTATTTTCGAATTCAACCGTTGATCATCCACCATCTTCATCTTAATCTCCACCGTCCGTACATCTTTAAAAGGGAGAGAGCTTTCCCCCTCAAAGGATCCATCCTCATTTGAATATTGTCATGCTACAGGTTTTTTAATAGGTTTCTTGGGAGCTTTGTGGAGAACTTCTCATTTCTTGTCTCATTCTCTCATTTCATCATATTAGCATAAGATCTTATGGCATTCTTAGCATAGTTGCATTTTAGTTTAACTTTGATTTCTTGCAATAATCTCACATAGTTTAAATATTTGGTTTTGTAACAATCTCATACATGCTTAGTATAGTTGCATTTTGCATTATCATCTTAGCTTAGTTTTCCATACTTGCATTGCATTCTTGAGGGATTTCTTGAAGATATTTGCACTCTTTCTCTTGTCTCAAAGAACCTCTTGTTGCATGGTTTACTAGCAAGAAGTACATTTCTAAGGCTTGGCTAAGAGCCTTCATGCTAAAATAATAACTCTTTGCACTCCGTGGATAGGGAGCTCTAAGCCGGCATCCAAGCATTCCAACTCATGGAATCGTTAGGATAGAATGGTTTAGAGTGTGACACAATATCAAGTGTACATTTTTTGCGCCCATCGTGGGGCTTGAATCAAGTTTCTAGCTCCATTTGCTTTTATTTTTCATCTCTAATTTTTTACAGCATATTATTGGATCTAATCAAATGCTTTTGTAGAATTATCACTTTGGTTTTAAGGCCAACCCATAAGTAAATTGGTTTGAAGGCCAAAAACTTAGTTGGTTTAAATATTTGATCATATCTTTTAAACCGCCTAGAGTTTGGTTCTGAAATTTTTTTTACAAGTTGGGTATATGCTCAAAATGTCTCAGTTTGATTTGCAGAGCATTTTGACTTGATTTTTGGGAGTTATGAGTTTTTCTTTTTTTTTTCATAAAAAGCCATTTCTGATCGGAAATCAGCAAAAAAATTTTAAAAACTTACATTTTCAGAAATGGTTTTCAATTCTAATGAGGGTTCTTTCTTTGTGTTTTGAATTTTGAGGTCGTATTAAAGATCAAAAACTCGATTTGATAAATTTGGCCTGTTTTGACAAAATTGATCTCTAGAGAGCAAATGAAGAGATTTTTTAAAATTTTTTGCATTTTTGTAAAGCTTTCTGATTTTTAATAGGGGTCCCTTCTTTTCATTTTCATTTTTGGATGAAAAATCATAGTAAACAAGTCCAATCTTGTTGACTAGGTCAAAATTAAAGAGTAAAAATGAGAGCATTTGTCATTAACCTGCACTTTCTTTGCATGCACTTGGTTGGAAGATAAATTGGATTTTTGAGGCAACTCACCACTTTTTATTGCATATTTTTATGTTATTTCACACTAACTTTTGGTGCTAACAAGTTGTGATTACAGGTTGCCATCCTTATGAAAAAAAATTGAAACATTGCATAAAAAGAACGCATGTCAAAGCTTCAAATGCGCAAGGGCTACTAACATTGTTTGCAGGGCTGCCCAAAGCATAAAAACCCAAAATTTCTTGCTTTTTTGTTTTCATGTGTGGCATTGACTAATTGTTCATTTTTCATAGGCACATAAAACTTGCGATTGGAGTCTTTTGGTAATAGGAGAGTATGCTCTTCACCCTTGTGGTGAATCAGAAATCTTGACTTGCCATTTGGTTTCAAAAGCAAGGGGTAATTGAATCTTCTTGGTGTGTTTTGGAGAAAACAATTGGAATAGGAGAGTATTCTCTTCACCCTTGTGGTGAACCAAAAATCTTGACTTCTGAAAGTTGATCCACTTTGTGTAGTTAGAATCCTTTAGAGGGCCTGCTCTCGGACAACCTGAGAGGAACGACCCAAGTGGGGACAAGCCGATTACCTGGCTCTTCCAACCCACTATAAACTCAAGGCTACCAAGGACACAAAACTTTGATAGACGTAGTGTTTGTCTTCACCTAGTGTGATCGCTTATGGGATTTCAACCATAGGGAGATCACTAGGCAAGAATGCTTGAGCTACTCTTGTGATCGAAAGATCGGTTACTCATCACAAGGTGAGGTGTGCCATAATTGGGAGCAAGAGGAACACTATGAATGGAAGCCCTATCTAAACACCCTAAGTTAGCAACTACCCTTTTTAGCCGCTCAACTTCTTGGTGCAAGGATCGATCCTAGTGGACTACCCAGATCACCTCAAGATTTTACACTCACCATATGTGTTCCCTTGGTTGTGCTTATGGCACTTCCATGACAAAGCCAATATCTCTTGTGGGAAACCACTTGGTGTGAGGCAAAGGAGCATCAAGCATGGGCCAATTTTTTGAGTAATGAACCATGTCCTTTAGGTAGATATTGATTAATGTGTTCTCGAATGTGGTATACTTGTTAAAATCTTTTGAACATACACATGATGATAATTCTAGGAAATTCTTTTAAGACCTCACATATGCTTGTATCATGCAAGGTTGCTTTGTCCCTTGCTTGATTGTTTGAAGAATACTCCATGTGTCACTATCTTACTTGGAAAGAAAATTTTTTTAAACATCAAACTTGCTATGCTATCAACTATTGTCAAACTTTGTCAACCAAGTAAAAACATCAAGTGCAAATATTTTCTTGTGTTACTTATTAAGGGGGGTTTTATCATTTGGCTATGATTTTTTATGTCTCTAGTGCTTAAACATGCTTAAAGTGGCTCTTTGGTCTTAGTGTTCTTGGTCTTTTTGTCTTCACGGTCTATGCATTCTTGCTAGTTATCCTTTTGCTAAAATGGTTGCCTTGATTTCTTGACTACACTCTTGGGTTGGAGAGTTGTTCACTTGTCACCTTGCTTGCTCTATCTATTTGGCTATTTGGGCATCTTGCCTAGCTATTGGCTTGAGTCATTCATGTCGTAAGTTTCTTGGACATATTGTTTGACAAGTCACTTTAATCTCTCTTGAATATCTTGACAAGTGAATACTCTACCTCCTATAGTTTCAACATCAAGTTATCTTCTAGACTATTTTATGCTTGGCTTTGCATCTAAAACTATGAGATCTAAACCTTGTGCTACCAAACTTCAACCAAATCTAGATGATCATGATATCCTCCATGTCACTAAAGAGTTTCAAGATCTATATGCACAATACAAAGAACTAGAAGAGACAAATGATCTTTCTTACCTTCATCTCTCTAAGCGCATGATAGAAATGAAGTCTAAACTTGAGAAAAGGTTAGAGGAGAATATTGCATCATTACATGAATCTTCCTTAAAGTCTTTACATGCATTTGAGTCACCTTCTTTGAGGTCATCCTCTTCTTCTAGGTCTACATACTCTACTTCAAGACATCAAATGTCTTCATCTTCTAGATCTAAAGACCTCTTTAGAGAACAAGCAAGTGATACCTCCTTTGAGCCTATGCTAAAATTTCATGATAGACCTATCTTTGACCAAGATAATGATGAAGACATGGATGCATTCTATTCACTTGATAAACAACCAAAGGACTCTAGACATACTTTTGAGAGAAATTTTACTCCCTTGGGGAATTCTTATGATGACATTTTGAGAACACTTCTTGGCACCAAGCTCATCATGTTGCCTAAGTCTAGCTCCTATGGAAATCCATTCTTGGATACCTATTGTTCCTATCATTGATCTAATGACCATAGTACTTTAGATTGCATTGAGCTAAAACATAAAATTCAAGATCTTATTGATAATGGAATTATTGATACCTCTAATGATTCATGCGATGAGGATACTTTTCTTGAGCAAGATTACATTGATGAACCTATGTCTAGTAGTGGCTCCATTACATCTTCCACTTCTTACAAAACTCATGCATCTCCCAACACTTCAAATCTTTCCAACATCCCTCTATCAAATAAAGAACCTAATGCTTTCCACATTGACTACATGTATCCTCAAGGGCTACCTCTAAAAGAAACTCAAGCTAACCTTCACTTGCCTGCAAACCTTTTCCATGCTACTAATCGTAAACATCCTCAACCTTCATGCACTACTATGCCTAATCCAAGCACTACTCCATTCACTCTTCATTCTCCCTTGTCCTTAGAAGTGGCTCCATGTCAAGAGGACTCTCAAAAAGAAAAAGCTATAAATGTCAAGAAAGATCAAGATCACGAACCCTTTCATCTCTTTCAAGATTTTTCCCCTCCATATCCTATATCTTTTCCACCCCCCAAGTATTATGAAGATACCACTTCCATTATCTCCCTTGAGCTTACTGAAAATTATGAGAAAATTTCTCTTCATATGCTATCCAAAGCTACTTGTCAAGATCAAAGCATCCCCTCATGTTCTACTTCTCCACATCCACTTCAAAATTGTGCTCAAGCTTCAAGTGCTTCTATTAAAAATGTTGTTCCTATCAAAGGTACTTATGATTCTATTAATGGCTTTGACCATCTTGCTCATTCTAAAGATGTTGATATCCCTTCCCACTATCCCTTTGCATCTTCTAAATCTATCCTTGGTCCTTATCCATCTAAGCTAAAGCATTCAAACCTTCCATCCATATTGGGGCCTTATGTTCCTCCATCTCCTACATTCACTCCTAGCTCATTCCCTAGCTCTCCTATATTACCTCAAGATCAACAAAGACACTCATCCTTGATGACTTTTCACCCATCTATACATCTAAACCAGGCATATCATCCTTATTCATCCACAAATCCTAAGTCATTTGGAAGTGAGAATAAACATAAGAATCCATTGAAAAAGGAAGATCATTATGTCCCATCTAATCGACATGTGAATGCTAAGAAGGAGAATGCACAAAAGAGACCGCAAAGGTCCACTACTCAAAGAGCTAAACCCAAGAAAATATGGGTTCCTAAATCCATCATTATACAAATGTGCTCTCAAGCACCCAAAGAATGAGGAAAATCTAAAGCTATGTGGATTCCCAAGTCTCTTTTAAAAGACTTGACTATTGAAAATATTTCAAAGTTGACATTCAAGCTTCCAAAGGCTTCCATTCCATCTTCTTCCAAAAATCTTCCTAAAAATATTCCAAAGCCTTCCACTCCACTTTTTTCCAAATCTCTTCTACCACCTCATACATCTAAACCTCAAGCTACTTCATCCATGATTCCTCCATCATTCCAATACCCTTCAAGGTGTGTGTCAATGTTGATCTTGTCCAATATTTTAGCTACCCACATCAAATCCTCTAAAGCTTACACCTCCTTTCTATACATGAACTCTTATCCTCCATATATTCTTCCTACTACCAGTTCCCTTTCATCACCCTATCAACATCTTTGAGCATACCTTTCTATGGTCTTGGCTTATCATGGCTTATCTTTCCTATAGGAGCACTATCTACATTCAAAAAGCTTGAGCTCTTTCTAAAAATCCAAAAAAGAAAAAAATGAAAAAAAATGAAAAAATGAAAAAATGAAAAAAATGAAAATGTGCCTTAGTGAAAACCACATCTTGTGGCACCTTGGTAGCAATAGTAAAGAGAAATAAATTTATCCTATGGTGAAAACTACTTCTTGTGGCACCTTAGATAAGTACCATGATGAAAACTTGGCAAACAGGTATCATGCGTAATTCTTCCATCATCCATCTATCCCTTCTTCTCTCTTTGATCTTGACAATGTTGAGCTATCTTTGCATATTGGCTATCTTATCCACTAGATTTTCTATTGTGCCATCCCATTCACTCATAGTCTCTATCTTGAGCTTTATTCTTATTGCTCTATCCCATTGCTATACTATCTAGTTGACCCCTTGGTCTTGATCATAATAAATGAAACATGGTTCTCATAGGTCTCTTGACATGGCTACTCTTTTTGACTACACACTTCATGCTATCTCACTTGTTGGCTTCATTGCTTATCCTACATGCTATCTTTCTCATTACTTCCATTGCTTATCCCAAATATGCTTCATATGAGTATTTCACCGCTTTCCCTAGCTTGGGTACTCTTGAGGAGTTAGTCCTTGAGGATCACTTTCACTTGCTTCATACTCTTTTTTCATCCATCTTTGCTTATCTATCGGCTTGTTTCTCCATCATGTCCTATACCTTTCTAGACATTGGGAGAAAATGATGTGATCTTTCTTGAGAACTAGTGATCTCTAAAACCTTCTAAAAAATTCAAAAAATCATATATGATCTTGAAAAAAAAATCCTAAAAATTAGAAAAATGTTCTAAACAAAGATCTTCTTAGTGAAAACCTAGCAATAGGCACTTTGATGTATCACCATAAAAATAAAAAAAATACAAAATACAAAAAAATTGAAAAAAGTCCTGAAAAAAATCTGTCAAGTGGTGAAAACCTAGAAACAGGCACTACTTGAAACCCTTGCACCTATGTCTATCAATCTCAATCATCCACTTTGCTACACATTTCCTAGCTTGGAATTGTTTGTTGTCCTCATCTTGGGGGCACAACTGCTTAGCCTATTAAGGTATTCTTGTGCATTAGGGTTTCTTAGACAACTCACAAAATAGTGTTTCTCAACACTTCCCCCACCTTGACATCAAGTGTTTTTCAACACCTTTCAGATAGTTACCTACGGTCTTCGATGTCGTGATATTTCTCACTATTAGAATCAAGTCTTGAAGAAATGGCCAAGTGACTTACACACATGCACTTTAACACTTAAATGACTAAGCTATGCTGATATTTATCTACTTTGTGTGCTGTCTATGATGATTTATTTGCCATGTGTTCCCTCCCTAATAGTCTTTCAAGGATGTCATTGACTAGAAGACTAGGGCCATGGGGCATGTCTTCTTGATTTCTGCTTGTGGGTATACTTTTTTTGTCTATAGTGTTGTAAGCATTCATGCTTGTCCTATTCAACACATTGACTTACAAATGTATCATCCTTGACTATTTTGCAAGACCACACTCAGGGTTTACCCTGGTGCTTATGCCTTGATACAAGTGTAATCTTGCTAAATTAAACTTAGGGAATCTAATCATGTAGTTATCTTGACTTACATGTCTCTAATGCTTAGATTGGATTTCCACATACCTATCTAATATCGATCATATCCATATCCTCATAGTTATACTAGTGATGGTTGTATGATCTCATGATGTCCCTAATAAATGCTCAATGATGAAATTAAGAGTCTAAATGTTATGTGCTTCTTGCTGGTAAATGACTTTGCATATTAGCTTGCATTTGAGGTTCATTTTCTAGCTTAGTCTTGCATTCTTGCATATGGGGAAAGCTCTCTCTTCATCTTTTTGTGGACATATCAGCTAACTCCTTTCATATATTTCTTTCTTCCTATTCATGTCTTTTCACCTTCTTAATCTTTTGCTACATTTCTTTACCTATCATCACAAGGGGTTAATCCAAAAAGATCATCACATACGATCTATCCAAGTGTCACATTTTCACGAAAAAATTTAAATCTATACCACCCATATGAGAGATCAAAAACAATACACATTAGCATATACACATGCATGAGCTGGAAACAAAAAACTGAAACATCACATGAAAGCTGAAAACATACATTTTTGAGACAAGTACACAAGAATATCGATAAACTCAGTATCTCATATATATATCAAATGTGTCATGGTACATATACAAATGTGAGATCCAAAATCTGGATATATGTCTCAAAAATACATAAGGTACAAATCAAAACACAATGTCATGTCTGACTGCCACCCTCTGTGGCTGGTGCTGGCCCTAGTGGAGGAGCCTGTCTCCTATCTGGTGCCTACACTGCACCCTCTGATCTGCCTACTCACTCTGAATAATCAGGAAGACCCTGTCCTAGTGGCACCACACTCCTATAGGTGGCATAATAGTATGCAGCTTGGGCACCATGATGCGCTGCCTCTCATCTCGTAGCATCCCGCTCTCGGTGCAGCTCGTCTGCTCATGCTCACTCATCCATCAGCTATTGATCCCATACTGCAATAGTTACCCAAAGTGCCTGCATCTCTGCCTCCAAGGCACAGATCATCGCACACTGCTCATCTCCTCCTGTTGGCTACTCTGCAGGTGCCTCCACCCCCACTGCTCGCCGCCTCCTCAAGGGAACCTCCTCCTCTCCTCCTACCGGCTGCTCTGCAAGTGCCTCTACCCTCACTGCTTGCTGTCTCCTCAAGGGCACCTCCTCCTCCTTCGACTCCGAGGACCCCTTTGCCGCATGCCTCACCTGCACTCACATCCTCCTCCACCCTGCTTGAGAACTCTCCCCCTCCATCTGCCTCCCCCCTCTCCCTCCTCCTTTGCCTCCTCCTCCTTCGTCGCCACCTCCACCTCCCACTCCTATAGGTGCTACATCTGGATGTGTGAATCGGGGGAACGGGTGCCTCTGCATCTCACAAAGATACCCTGGATCAGCCCCTGCATCTACCACATCTAGGCGATAATCCCAGGGAGTCGCCACTAGTGCTATGGTATCCCAAACTATTGTATGATAGTCCAACATCAGCAACCATCCCAACCCCTCATCTATGCGCATCTGAGCATAGGTAGTAGTCTCCACTGATACCACCTGTCGCTCTACAAACTGTCGCCATACGCGACTGATCACAAACTGCTCCACAATGTCTGTGCTCCGACCCACCAGTGATCTGCTATACCGCATGTAATCTAACTCCCATGAATCTGACCATCGCTGACACTCCTGATATGGTCGCCATGTGAATGATGTCAGCTCATCAAACACGCGTCGATAATAGGTCACATCTCCACTATGCCTCTGTGGGATGAAACCTCTATAACAAAAAATGTATGGCTGGCTGCGCTCTCGTGGCTGTACCCGTGGTCGGATCACAGCAATGTGCTCCCAAGCCCAGATCTGTGCTAACACTGCTCTGCATGCCCATGATCCACCGTCATGATATACTATCTCATGAAGCTCATGGTACATCTCTGCCAATATCGCAGGCCCCCATGCCATCCTACGTGGTCGGGAGTTTAGATCATATACCAACCGACCCCATCCTAGTGGAAAGCCCTTCTGGCCTTGGTCTGTCACCAGGGCCTAGGCTACCAAAGAACATAATAAGCTGGGTAAAGGATAATCATATCCATACTCAGTCATCAATCTCTCCCAACTCAGGTGATGATCCAAAATGGTCACATCCTAGAAAAGCTCCTGCACTCGTGCTTGCCCCTCTGTCGGGGTCGTATCATAGTACACCTGTACCATCATGAAAACTTAACATCAGTACACCTGGCATCCAACATTAAAATGGCTAAATCAACAAACTACTAACCAAGTAACTTACCGGCTCGCCCTGGCATGGCACTCGCAGAATGCGATATACGTCCTCCAAAGTAATCGACGCCTCGCCGATCGGTAAGTGAAAGGATTTATGCTTGCTATGCCACCTCTCTGCCAGCACAAATAGCAAACTATGGTTTGCCCAAATATGGGGCATCCGTACAACCCAGCGCAAGCCCATAGCCACTACCGCAGTCAGCTCCTCATCGCTTAAATGCTGCACAACGCGTAAACCAACCACCCTAGGAGCTCTAATCTGTAATGCTGGGAATACCTCCTATCCAGGTAAAACAAGAAATCATCAATAATAGTCACATGATGGAAAAAAACATTCAGAAAAACAACAGAACTATCTATACGACATTTTTTTCAAAAAGAGTACGACACTTTTTTTGAAACAGTGTCGTGCGACAATTTTTTAAATAAGAGTGCGACACTTTTTCTAAAACAGTGTCGCGCGACACTTTTTTCAATAACAGTGCAACATTTTTACGTGGTGCGACACTTCGCACCATGTCGTGCGACATTTGGGTGTCCCTCGAGTGACACATTTTCCTAAGCAGTCCGACATTTATTTTCAAAAAAAGTATCGCGCGATAATACTTATGAAGCCGTGCAATACTTTAAAAAGTATCGCGCAACTTTTTATCAAAAAGCTTGAAAACGTGCGAAAAACTCATGAAAAGCTCGAAAAAGCAACAAAAAGATAGTCACTTACCGACGCCCCATATCGCTCTGGCCGGTTGTGCAACCGGCTGCGCTCAAAATGGTGTCGGTGAAGAGCAATGTTTGCCTGAGCCATGATGCTATGTGGACCACACAAAATCTCTCAAATCACAAAAAGACAAATGAATAGTGAAAATGACACTTGGACCCCTTTTATAGCCTCCAACCTCATTTTGACCTAATTTTTTTACTCCTCGAAATTGCGCAAAAATTGCACCCCTAGCTAATTTTGACGTCCTGGATCCATTTTTGGGATCAAAATTAAAATCCAAGTTCATCTTGATGGTCAAAATTGTCTTTTAAAATTCTACTTTCTTCTAAGCAGTTAGCTGACCTTTTGAGGTCGAATCTCTGAATCATCACTGGGGCATCTTCGTTTCTTCATGTCTTCATCATTTCCATACTTCATATCTACTTCAATTCACTTGTTTCATTTCTAAAATCACCTTTCTACTCGTTTCAACCTATTTTTTTATGCTATATCCTTCAAGGTCAACTCTAGTCAAACTGGGGCATTTTATCAATTTCTTATAGTCATTCTTGCGTTCTAATCATCTATCTGTCATCTTGGACATTGCTTTATTCTATTTTTCTCATGTCTAGCTAGTTTTTGCATCCCCTTACCTCATTTCAATTTCGATCCCGAGGGGGCAGAAATACACTATTGCTGATTGTTACAGCTATCTATTTCTTAGGAGCATTTGTTTGACCTTATCACTTGCTCTCAACCTATTCGCTTTGCTAGGTGTTAAAATTCTTTTTGGATCTTAACATCATCTTCCTAATGTTCAGTACTACCGCTATCAGGCTGTGCATTTAGGACTTGCTATCTATTTCTGCATTTCATTTTTTGGAATCAGATATCTATATCTATCATCACCTACTGGGCTTCGATTTTCTTTGACATAATGTGTTCCCAGATCGATCACGCATTAGTCAAAGAGGGGAAAATGTAATCACCTAAAAATGGTCATCTAGACTATTAGCCCCCTTCTCAGCATTTTGGCTAAATTAATTTAATCATTTACCTAGACCAAATTGCTAATAATCAATTTATTTGATTATAACCTATAGTTTGACTATGCTATCCTAAGTTCATTATTTGATTAAAAGAACATGTCCCCTTTTAATTAAATAAAAGACCCCATTCTTCTAACCCACTTAAAGTGCACACATAAAGTCCTTTTTCTATTTTACAATTAAAAGAAAAATTTTGTGAGACTTTTGTCTTATATGACAAGTCAACTTATATTCTATTGGTTGACTTGTGTGTGCACATGGATCACTCCTATTTTTGAATTCAACCGTTGATCATCCACCATCTTCATCTTGATCTCCACCATCCGTACATCTTTAAAAGGGAGAGAGCTTTCCCCCTCAAAGGATCCATCCTCATTTGAATATTGTCATGCTGCAAGTTTTTTAACAGGTTTCTTGGGAGCTTTGTGGAGAACTTCTCATTTCTTGTCTCATTCTCTCATTCCATCATATTAGCATAAGATCATATGGCATTCTTAGCATAGTTGCATTTTAGTTTAACTTTGATTTCTTGCAATAATCTCACATAGTTTAAATATTTGGTTTTGTAACAATCTCATACATGCTTAGTATAGTTGCATTTTGCATTATCATCTTAGCTTAGTTTTCCATACTTGCATTGCATTCTTGAGGGATTCCTTGAAGATATTTGCACTCTTGCTCTTGTCTCAAAGAACCTCTCGTTGCATGGTTTACTAGCAAGAAGTGCATTTCTAAGGCTTGGCTGAGAGCCTTCATGCTGAAATACTAACTCCTTGCACTTCGTGGATAGGGAGCTCTAAGCCGGCATCCAAGCATTCCAACTCATGGAATCGTTTGGATAGAATGGTTTAGAGTGTGACACAATATCAAGTGTACACCATTCACCATCATCAAGTAATTGATAGTTGCAACAATCAATTTAACCATCTTTGTAATCTCTTGACTAAAACCAATTTCACCCATACATTCATACAAGAAAATCCAATTAATCCTATCATAGGCTTTAGAAATGTCAAGTTTCAAAGCCATACCTAGATTACCACTCCTCTCCATAGAGTGCAAAACTTCATGGGTTGTTATGGCAGCATCAAGGATTTAGCATGCTAAGGCAAACCCATTCTAATTTTTCCCAATGAACTTATACAGCATCAATTTTAACCTACTCACCAAAATTTTAGAGAGAATCTTATAAGTAGTGATGCATAGACTAATTAGCCTAAAATTAGAGAGGACCCCTAGGTCTTTACCCTTTAGGATCAAGGCAATATACATTTTATTTAGTTGCCTAAGAAGCTTCCCATTTCTGAAAAAGTCACAAGCCGCCTAGAGGAGATCTAATTTAATAACATCCCAAAAGTGTTGGAAAAACACCGAAGGGAAACCATCGAGTTTTGGAGATTTGTAGGCTTTCATAGAGAAGATAGCACTGTGGACTTCCTCCTCGATCACCAATTGTGAAAGTTCCTCATTCTCTTTAGCTGAGATCATAGTAGGCATGGAATTAATCAACCATATTCTATCCTCTTGCGTTATATTTCACTACTCTTCCAAATAAGAATTCTTGAAATAATATGTCACTCAGTTTCCTATATCTTTAGTTTTAGTGAGCTTCACATTATTATCACTTTTTATATTATTAATCATATTCCTCCTTTTATGAATTGAGGTTGATCTATGAAAAAATGTAGTATTCCTATCACACACCTTGAGCCATAACACCTTAGATCTTTACTTCTAGAAGGTCTCCTCTCTAATCATTGTATCCTTCTAGACCTTTATATATTTATTCTCCTCCTAAATCATATTCTCTGAGGTGAGGCCTTCCCTCATTGCTTTCTAAAGCTCTTCTAACTTTTCTTCCACCTTTTCCTTAGTCTTAAAGATATCACCAAAATTCATTTTCTTCCAAGGCCTCATGTTTCTTCTAACATTCTCTAGTTTAGTAGCAAGCTTGTACATAGCAGTTCTTTCCACACTAATCCTGCACCACTCTGTCACCCTAGTGCTAAAATTAGCGTGGGATTCCCACATAGTTTTATATCAAAAAGGTCTTGGGCACCCCTAGGACTCTTCTTTCCATTTAAAAAAGATGGGAGCATGATCCAAGACCATCGTGGGTAATCCCATGAGAGAAGAGGTAGTTAGGCCCTCCTAGCCAACTGAAACCAAAACTGTATCTACTTTGACTTAGATAATGTCAACTCCCTTCCTATTGTTTGACCAAGTGAACTTCACTCATGCATCTCCATATCCACTATGTCATTTTTATTAATGAATTCAGCCAAATCCTTCATACTGTCATTGAAATCCACCATTCTTCCAACCTTCTCCAATGAGTATAGAGGTGAGTTTAAATCACCCATACAAAAGGTATTTTTACTATAGGAGAGATGGACTGAAAGCTCCTCCCAAAGATAATTTCTTCCTTGCCTAGTGTTAGGTCCATACACATTGACAATATTCCATATCTTATCACCCTTCTTATGCTCAGTAATAAGATAGCATCTAGAATAGTGGATTAAACTTCCATTACCAGCAATTGGGTTTTAGAATGTAGCCACTCCTCCTGATGCCTCCCAACTTCACTATAAAAAAAATTAGCCCCTGTCCAAACATAACTAGAAATACTTCTCAAATTAGACATGGTCATTTTAACTTCTTGGATCAAAAGGATATCAATTTTTAGGTTAGATAGTTGTTGCTTGAGAGAAAACTACTTTTGGGGGTTGTTCAAGCCTCTCATATTCCATGATAGAATAATCATTTTCTACCCTTTTATAGGGACTCCAAGGTAGGTTTCCTACCACTAGCCACCTCCCTTGCCATCTACTTCATTCTTTTACTCTATTTTCCAAACTTCCCTACATCCATCTTTAATTCTAATACTAGCTTAGATTTCTTTGAAACTCTTGTATGTCTTCTCTATATCTACCACTTCCCTTCCTCATCTTCCAACAAGGCTAGTAGTTCCACCTTCTTAGGAATTGGGGTCACCTCTTCACTCTAGCAAAGAACTCTTGCTACCTCCCCCTCCAATTCTTTCACTTGTCCTCTCTCTTAAGCCTTATCTAAGACATTCCCAAGTACGTCCTCAATCACCATGTTCCTCAAAGGAGTACTGAGTAGTTCTTCAATACCTTGAAGAAAGGGAAGAGTCTCTTCCTCATAGAATATTTCCCCTTCCTCTAACCCTCCCTATTGTCTTTCTAGTTTAGAGGTCTTCTTAGAAGCCTTAACCCTATAAGACTCCCCCACACTTTTGTGGGGTGCCATCTCTTCTATTGTAACACTCTTCATCTCTCCTTGATGGGTAAATTTCTTATCTTCTAGCTCCTTCTATAGTGAAGAAATCTTCCCCTTCCCTTCCAGCTCACTTACCCCATTCTCTAGAGATGCAATTCCCTCTTCTCCCATCTCTAAAGGAAAAAAAAACCCTTCATTCTCCATTGTAGTCTCCTCCTCAACTAACTTATTTATCTTTTTGCAATCAACTATCACATGCCCAAATGATGAGCATTTCTGGCAATACAACCCTGCATTTTCATAAATGATGGGTTGCACTTTTTTACCCCACTTCAAGCTTAGCATCAAGTTGGAAAGTACCCATAGCCACACTCACACTAAATCTCACAAACACCAACCTAGACCTCTATATGGTAACCATATTTGTAGCAACAAAATGTCCAAAAGAATTTCTAATAGATTTTAGATTCCCTCATCCCAAAACTTGAGTGGGAGTCATATGAGTCTTACCTAGATTAGTGCCATCCTATTCAATTCTTTTGTCGGATCCAACGTCAAGTGCCACTTAGCTGCCACTAGACTATGTTTTCCACATGACCAAGACCCAACGATCACAAATGTCATATCTTTAATAGCCATGAATTGAAAATATAATAGACCCATTAACATGGCCAAAACTATCACACTCTCCTTTAGTTTCCATCTCTGGCTTACCCACTTCCTAACCATCTCAATCAAGGGGTGAAAGGCAAAAAACTTGCTAATCAGGCATAGTGTTAAGTTGGCAGATACATTGTCAACCAGGATGTTTAGAACAACTATTTCCACTCCCTCATCACCACTAACCACCCTAGGGGCTTTCAATGGGACATGATTTATCTTCTCTCCAAGGACATCCTTCCATCTAAGAGCCACAGTGTGACTCATATTATTCTCCTGGCCAACAATTGGTGCCACTGTTGACTCCACTAGCACCCCACGATTAGAATGATCAACATCAACACTTCCCTAGGTTACCCTAGATGAGTTCAATACAATTTATAGGTCTAGGAAAGCGTCTAGGACTAGGCCTAGCCCCATGGGGACCAAACCCACTCATCCAAATTTAAATTGTGATAGGACCAGGAAACCAACAAAAAGTTGCAGAGCAAATCTCTCTTTCCATAATAGAATATCTTGTATTTGTATGTTTTTCCCTACAACACACTTTTTTAAATGTGTTCCTAGGATCATTAGACACAAACACAAAAATTATATTCATGGATGAGTAGACGTGCCATAATTCCAATACTAGGAAGATAATTATTCTTGTTCTTCTACACAAACAAGGATAAAATGGAGCCATGAAGTAACCCTTGGAGGTTGGGTTTAGGTAAGGTGACAGTGCCTTTTGCATATATAGACATAGAATTAACTAAAATTTTGGCTAGTCACTATAAATCAAAAACAAGGATTTAAAGAAAATGGTTGGGACTCCACTTATAGTTATTACCTAGTCTTGTATTGAGGAGTGGCTCAATCTAAGTAAGTGGTTGCTATTCAAAATTGAGAGGAATCAGCTTTCCATTGATTATGAAAGGATGAGAAAGAGTATGGGATATAGAGAGGTTCTGTATTTTATGAGGAGAGGTGATAACTAAAGGATAATAATGGAGGACCAAAAAGGGCCATATTTGACTAATGACATCATGAATTTATTTTAGAATACTTACTTTTCATGGGCATGGTTATGTGGAGAAGATTCAAAAACCAAAATACCATTAGCTTTCATGAATATGGTCATGAGAATCAAAAACCCAAATTATTATTTATAATTAAACTTTTCTTATGAAATTGAATGATCTTTACATCAGCAATTGGCTTAGTGAAAAATAAATAAGAAGCTCAAGAATTAATTATTATTATGCCACTTAATTTTGTTTCAAAATAACTCAAATTTCAAGAATTATTTGAAATTAACTACATTGGATGGTCAAGGGAGAAGGTTTCCAATTCAATTATGGTGTTGATCTTGGGATATAAATAATGGAGATTGTGATTATAATATGTTTCATCATCTTTGTAGTCTAGATTCTAAGTTCATTGGGGCAAGCAGGAGAAATAATTCCACAAAGAAATAGGTACATGCTCAAACCAATGGACTATTTTCTTAAATATAAATACTCACATAATTTTTTAGATTAGATATGTAATATGGATTACACCTTCATTGGGGTTTATGTGTGCATAAAGTAGACACATAGGTTACCTGTAAATGTGTTAGAGAGAATTAGTTTCTTGAATTTATCTAGCAGATACTTTGGTTTAAGAAGGACATGAATTCTCCTAGGAACAAGGGAACTTCCATGCCTCATGTAGTAAGGCTTGTTATATATTCAATTAGTACAAATATGTTAAATTAGTTATAGAAATATATGAAATGCAAATAGAGAATGGAGAGTGGTCAAAGCAAGAAATATGACCCTAAGGGGCATATTCAATCCCTTATTGCAAGTTATAAGCATCAATTAGATTTGGAGGAGCATAGTATGAAGAATTATATAGATATAGTAGTAATCATACAAAGAGTGAAGAGATTGATATTATCAAAGATTAAGTCATAACTTGTTAAGATTATTTGATGAAGAAAAATGAGGTTCTTAGAATTGAGAAATGGATTGAAATTTTTGAAAAATTACATGGAAAGAGTAAGGAGAATGAGAAACATCAAGAGATCAAAAAAGTGAAGTGTCCTTCTAAAAGGGGTTCTAACTCTGTTCCCTCACTACCATAAAATAAATTTGTCTCTCCACTTGTTAGATATAATGATTCAGAGGATAGATGTAATCATAAAGAATTTTATTATATTCTTAGAGATTTGAAGGGTAGGAGAGATGAAGGTCCTTCATCCCTACCACCTATATTTCATGAAAAAGTACATGGATATAATTTTTATACCCTAGAGGATGATGCCTTATTAATAAAAATGATGAAAGGGAAGTCATCTCCATTCATTTTGGATGACTTTATCAAATCACAAGAGTTCAAGGATTTTTGGATCCAGTACAAGATAAAATATTTTGAGGGATAGAATAAATAAAGACATGGATGTTGAAGAGCCTAAACATGAGGAGGTGTTAAGATAGATGAAATATGGATTGCACCTCAATGAAGTCAAATGTATTGTTGAGGAAACAAGGAAATTATGAAAAAAATGAAACATTCTTATAGTAATAGGGTTAACATTAAAAGAACTAATCCTTCTAGACCAAGTAAGGAAACAAGATGACCCAACCTTTGTGATAGAAATTAATATTGAAGATAATATTGTTGGGTTTGGATATAAACCTAAAAATTAAAAAATTGTTGCATGGGTTAGTTTCAAAGGAGATAGGAAACCAAAGTTGATGGACATTGGAAAGGGTGTTGAAGTAATGTCTATGGTACAAATCGTAGATGACACAACGCCATTGATATCATAAACAAATTTTATGCATAAAGTTATGTCTAATAAGGACTAGATGAGGCACCTATAGGAATAGACTGAAGACACACAAGCTAGTGAGATGCTAATGACTTATAGTTAAATTATCAATGCCGGAAAAGGAATTATATCAATTAAAACCTTTGGACACAAGTAAGGTTGAAGTTGTACATCAGAATGCTTCTTCAATTTTAACAGAAAAGGAAGCATGAGATAAGAATTAGAAGTTACTAGAAAAATGGGACATTGAAGTGAAAAGTTATTTTGTAGTATTGGAAAACATATTTGTACACTCAAAAGGTGTCACACTCTAAACCCTTCTATTCAAGTGATTCCATGAGTTCAAAATGCTTGGATGTCGGCTTAAAGCTCTCTATCCATGGAGTACAAGAAAGTATTTTTCAAGCATATGAAGGCTCTCAACTGAGCCTGAGAGATACTTTTCTTGATAGTAAACCATGAACCAAGAGGTTATTTGAGACAAGAGAAAGAATGAAAGTGTCTACAATGAGTTCCTCAAATGTGTAAAGTATAGATTGAACTAGTATGGATATGTAAAATGCAACTATGTTAACAAGAATGAGTGTTACAAATTCAACAATTAAGCTATGTGAGCTATACTATAGTAAAGGAAACTAAGCTATCATGCAAGTACACTAAAATTCCATTGTATGAGAGAATGTAGACAAGAAAATTGAAGTACTCCAAAAAATCTCTCAAGGATTTGAATGGTAAACCTACAGCATAATAGTACTCAAGAGTGTGGGTCCCTTGAGGGTGAAAGCTCTGTCTCTTTTAAAGTCATATAGATGGTTGAGATCAAGATAAAGATGATGAAATATCAAGGGTGGAGTTTGAAAATGAGATTTATCCATGTGCACAAACACAAGTCAACCAATAAACAAAGAGTTGACATTACATATGAGACAAAAAGAGTCTTTTCCTATAATTTGTAAAATAGAAATAATGATTTATGTGTGCACATTGAGTGGGTTTGAAAAAAGGGGTCTTTTATTTAATCAAAAGGGGACATGTTCTTTTAATAAAATAATTAACTTATGATAATATAATAAAAACTATATGTTATAATCAAATTAATTGATTTCTAGCAATACAGTCTAGCTAGATGATTAATTAATTCTACCAAAATGCTAAGACAGGGGCTAATAGTCTAGATGAAATTTGTTAGTTGATTACATTTTCCCCTCCTTGACTAATGTGTGATTAATTTGGGAACACATTATGCCAAAGAAAACAAAAGCTAAGTAGGTAGTAATGGAGATATTTGATTCTGAAGAACGAAATGCAAAAAGAGAAAGTGAATCCTAAATGTACAGCCTGACAGTAGTAGTACTGAATACTTAGGAAAGAGACAATGTTAGATCTCAAGAAGAATGCTAACACAAAGAAAAGTAGATAGACCGAGAGAAAATAAAAAGATCAAACATATGCTCTTAAGAAATAGATAGCTGTAGCAAGTGATGATAGAGTATTTATGCCCCGTAAGGATTGAAATTGAAATGAGGTAAGGGGGATGTAGAAATGAGCTAGATATGAGTAAATCAAGATATAGAAAATTTCATGATAATAGATAGATGATTAGAACCAAAGAGTGACCCTAAGGAAATGATAGAATGCCCTAGTTTGACCATAGTTGACCATGAAGGATAAAGCATGAAAACTAGGTCAAATCAAGTAGAAGATGGTTTTAGACATGAAAATATGAATTGGAGTAGATATGAAGTGTAGAAATGATGAAGAAGTGAAGAAATGAAGATGTTCCAATGATGATTCAAAGATTAGACCTCAAGAGGTCAGCTAACTGCATAGAAAAAGGTAGAATTTTAAAAAGTGATTTTGACTATCAAGATGAACCCAAACTTTGATTTTGATCTTGAAAATGATCCAGAACTTTGAAATTAGCCAAGGGTGCAATTTTCACAGAATTTTGAGGACTTTGAAAAATAATCCAAAATTAGGTCAGAAGGCTATAAGGGGTCCAAGTGACTTTTTCAAATCATTTTCTCTTTTATGAATTTGGAGAGCTTAAAGTAGTCTAGAGAGAGAATATTTTAAAATTATCACACAAGTACATTGAGAAATATTGCATGATATTTCACATAATATTGTATAGCAGCATTTGGAAAAGTTTATCGTATGAGCTATACCCAAATCTGCAAGTTGATGTGAAAAGTATCACTTGCATATACTAAAAAGTGTCACATGATACTTTAGCAGTAAATAGTATTGCCTACATATAACAAGTATCACACATCCTTTTTGTTGAGTGTTTTGAGTTGAATTTTTCCTTTGTGATCATTTTTTTGATGTTGTTGTTTTCTTGACCTTGGTTTGCAGATGGTGTTTCTGACACTTCACATTAGGGCCCCCAAAGTGGTGGGGTTTCATGTTTTACATCATCTCACTAATGATGATAAGGCCCCCATATCGAGTATGAAGATGAAGTGGGTTACATGAATGCAGCACATACAGGTGAACCATGGGTTGTTGACTCTACTAACTGAGCAATGGCATAGAGAGCACAACACCTTTCACCTACCTACTGGAGAGGCAACTATCACTTTGCAGGATGTATATAGCATTCTTTGAGTACCACACTATGGTGATTTGATGAATTCTATGTTTAATTTCTTTTATTTGTTTTTAGGTTTTTTAATATCCGTGTGAGGTATATTGATGCAAAGTTTTTTTATATGTCATAGGTTTATTATGATTGAACCCTGAAAAAGGAGCAAGTAGTTATACAAGAGATGTTTCGTGATGTCACCATTTTAGATTGCCATTTGAGATAAGAAAATCTTATAGATGAGTATGGTGATCAGTACCCATAGTAGTGTCTACAATGTTTGTCAATTTCCCAAGCTCTGGTTACCAATAGGAGCTAGAAGGGATTCCTACTAGGATGGAATAGGTTGGTAGTAGATCTGATTGGACAGCCCTGGTGGATGGCATGGGGACCAGTGATCCTCATAGATATGTATCATGAATTACATGATTTTTTATATCATAAGGCACACTCTTGGGCATGTGGAGTAGTGTTGGCTTAGATATTGGCATGGGTGCACATTTTTGTCAATTGACCACAAGTGCAACTACGAGAGCACAGCCAACCTTACATATTCAGATATAGAGGTTTTGTACCACAGACACATAGTGGAGATTTGACATATCATTGGTGGGTTTTAGATGAGCTCACATCCTTTGTATGGTGGCCATACCAATAGTGCCATAGGTGGTATAACTCTTGAGAGTTAGAGTACATGCATTACAACTGGCCCCTAGTCAGTAGACATGCAAACATTGTTGAGAGATTTTTGATCAACTAAGTACGGAAAAATTTTGTAGAGCAGTAGGTGGTTTCAATAGAGATGACCACCTATGTGTAGTACCATGGAGAGGAGGCACAAGGTTGGCTTTTGATGTTGGATTATCACATAGCCCTCTAGGAGATAGTAGCATTAGTGTGAGAACCTTGGGATTATAGGAAAAAAGTAGAAGATGTGTCAAAGATCTAGCATTTCTATATAAGAGTAAGAGGCATTCATTACCATGATTTACTTAGTTGTGTGCTCCACTCATAGCAGTAGGACAAGGGAAGATGAAGGTGATGGTGGTGAAGGAAGAGGTAGAGGCAAAAAAATGGAGTTTAGGGGTAGTTCCCAAGTTGGGAGAAGGTAGACATAGGCCCAGGCCATAAGGGAGGAGGAGGAGGAGGAGCTATTAGGATGTCAAAGAGTGGAATTACTAGAAGTACACATGAAGTAGACAGCTAGAGGAGATTATTAGTGAGAGGCTAGGTTCTAGGCTATGGAGGTGGGGTTCTAGGAAGTGTGGGTAGCTATTATAGTTTTACCAATAGGTCATAGATGAGTGGGAAAGAGGGCTGAGCTCTATAGGGAGAGAAGTGCTGCTAGGTGAGAGATAGCACATCATGGTGCATGAGTCACATACTACTATGATGCCTATATGGGTGTGGTGTCGCCAGGGTAGGGACTTCCTGACTACTTGGAGTGAGCTGGCATATCAAAGGGTGTAGTATAGCCATTGGATAGGAGATAGGCTCCTCCACCAGGGCCACCACTAGCTACAAAGGGAATGAGCCACTCTTAGGTCTAGGCTAATGCATCATGATAGTTTTTATTGTACCCCATGCATTTTGAGATGGATATCCAGATTTTGGATCTCACATTATATATGTATGGTGACATAATTTGATATATATGAGATACTAGATTTTATTGATAACCCTGGGTACTTGTCTCATTTTGATGGATATTCTAGCACTTTAAGTTTCCATGTGATGTTTTAGTTTCTTGCATTATTTTATGCTCATGTATAATTTTTATGTCTAATGTGTATGATGTAGACTTATGTTTTTGAAAAATGTAACACTTGGATAAATTAGATGTGATTTTTAGATTAACCCCTTGTGATGATAGGATACCAAAGAGGTGAAGTGAAAGATCAAAAAGATGAAAAATAAAAGAGTAAGAAGAAAGTAAAGAGGGTATGAAAGCAACTAGCCAATGTGTCCAAAAAAGATGAAGAGATAGCTTTTTCCATATACAAGAATGCAAGACTGAGCTAAAAAATGAACCTAAAATGCAAACTAATATGCAAAGTGGTTTACTAGCAAGAAACACATAACATTTAGACTCTAATTTCATCATTGAGCATTTATTAAGGAGATCATGAGATCATACAACTGTCACTTAGTAAAATTATGAGGGATATGAATATGATAAATATCAGATAGGAATGTGGAAATCTAATCTAAGCATCAAAGACATGTAAGTAAACATGACTAGGCAATTAGATTCCCTAGGTTTAGTATAGTAAAATTATACTTGTATCAAGGCATAAGCATTACAATAACCCCTTAGTGTGGTCTTACAAAAATAGAGAACGATGATATGTTGTGAGTCGAAGTGCTAAGTAGTACAAGCATGAATATTCTAAATATTGTAGACTAACAAATTATACCTACAAGAAGAAAGCAAGTAAAAAATACCTCGTGCTCTCAGTCTTCTAGTCCATGACATCCTCAAAAGACTATTAGGGAGGGAATACATAGCAAATAAATCATCATAGACAGTACAAAAAGTAGATAAAGTTCATCATAGCTTGCTTAAATGTTTAAGTGCATGTTTGTAAGTCACTTGGCCATTTCTTCAAGACTTGATTCTAATAGTGAGAAATATCATGACATTTGAGACTATAGGTAAACTATTTGAAAAGTTTTTAAGAAATACTTGATGTCAAAGGAAGTAGTATTGAGAAACATTCCTTTGCGAGTTGTCAAAGAAACCCTAATGCACAAGGAGAGCTCAATAGGCTAAGAAATTGTTCCCCCAAGATGAGGACAAGGAAAATTTCCAAGCTAGGAAAATATATTACAAAGTAAGTGATTGAGACTAATAGACATAGGTGCAAGGGTCTCAAGTAGTGCCCTTTTCTAGGTTTTTACCACTTGACATATTTTTTCAAGACTTTTTTCAATTTCTTTTGTATTTTTTAAATTTTTTGATTTTTTTGGTGATACATCAAAACACCTACTAGTAGGTTTTCACTAAGATAATCATTTTTTTAGGACACTCTATGACTTTTAAGATTTTTTCAGTATCAATAAGTATGTACAAAAGAACTGAGTAGTGAGCCTCAAAGAATAGAACTTCTTTAGATGTAGGACATTGATAGGCTCCACCAGTTGTTCCCCTTCTAAAGTAGAAAGATAATACGCACCAGACCCAAATGTTATTGTGATAATGTACAAGCCCAACCAATTAGGCTCAAACTTCCCTTTCTATTTCTAGTTCTACTATTTTTTAGGGTTTTCTCTAAGTACAGGTTCACCCACTTGAAACTCATAGAGATTAACTTTATTATTAAACTAAGTAGACATGTACTTTTAAGAATCCCTCATGTGATCAAAAGTAGCCTTGCAACATTTATCAAGAGTTTCCAGTTCCTATACTCACATAGCCCTATGGTCTTCATGCATTATCAACCCATGTAAGGAGACTCACAATGAGGGAATCTCAACTTCTAAAGGGAGAATAGCTTTAGAATCATATACTAAAGAAAAGGGTGTAGACCCTGTAGGAGTATGTATGGTAGTTTTGTAGACCCATAATGCTAGATTGATCTATAAGTACCAATCCTTCCTAGATTTGTGAACCATTTGGTGCAATATTTTCAGAAATGTTTCATTAGAGGCCTTATCTTGGTCATTCCTTTGAGGGTAGTAGATGGAGCACCAATACTTTTTTATTCTAAATTTCTTGCATAGGGTTTTGAGGTCCTTGTTCTTGAATTCTTTTCCATTATCAATAAAAATGGAGGAAGGAATGTCATAACAACAAATGATGTGGTTTAAGATAAACATGGAAACATGTTCTCCTATAGAATAGATAGCGGCACAGTCTCAACCCATTTGGTGAAATACTCAGTTGCTATGATGATGAACTTGTGGCCACTAGATGAACTTGGATAAATTTTTCCTACCAAATCAAAGGCCCATTGTTGAAATAGCCACTATGTCACAAAGGGAATAAGCTCACATCCAGGAGTATGAATTAAGTTGCAATGAAGTTGAAATTTCTTGCTAGACTTAGCATAACGAACAACATCATCTTGCATGCTTGGCCAGTCATAACTTGTCCTAAGCAATTTTTGAGCAAGTGCAAGGCCATTGGAATGTGCCCCACAAATGTCATTGTGGACTTCAACTACTACCTTTTAAAGTTCTTATAGCTCTAAAAACCTAAGCAACATTCTATCTAGACTCTTCCTCTACAAGTCACCAGAGACCAAAGTGTAATGTAAAGCATTGTGAAGGAGTTGGCATTTTGGGTTGTGCATAAGGGTTCTGGGAATAACCTAACCACATAGATAAGAGAAGATAGAAGCATAGTGGGAGGAGTCATGACCTACAATGGTGCATATCACATCGTTACCTAAGGAATCATGGGTAGGATGATGTATTTCTTCCACCAAGAACTCAAATCATGATTTGCATTCTTACAACTGGAGGATAGATGCTAGGGTAGCCATAGCATCAGTAGCCTTGTTTTCTACTCTAGGAATTTGCTAAAATGTCACAAAAGGGAAATAATTCCTTAAAGCATCAATCAAATTCTTGTAAGGTATCAACTTATCATCCTTTGTTTGATATTCATTATTTACTTGATTTATGACAAGTTAGGAATCTCCGTAGATGTGAAATTTAGTAATTCTCCATTGAAGAGCCATTTTAATCCCATTTGTTAAAGCCTCACATTTTGTAATGTTGTTAGGGAAAGAGAATAGGAGTTTGTAGGATGTTGGGATTGCATAACCATGAGGTGAAATAAAAAAGACACCTGCTCTAGCCCCATTTTGTATACAAGAACCATCAAAGAACATTTTCCAATTTTTCTCAGTGATGTACTTAATTGAGACATTTGGAAACTCAATTTTCATAGGCATTGTGTCCTCTACTAGAAAATTGGCCAATTGGTTAGATATAGTCTACCCCTTGATAGCTTTGCATTTGACATACTAAATGTCAAATTCTAAAAGAATCATCATCCATTTAGCCAAAAGGCTAGTAAGCATAGCTTTGCTCAACAAGTATTTCAAGGGATCAATTTTAGCAATCAGGTGAAATGTATGTGCCAACATATAATGTGTGTGTTTTTGAGAAGAAAGGACCACTGCTAGGTAAGCCTTTTCAATGTTGCTATAGTTCATCTCATAAGCCACCAAATATTGACTAATCCACTATATTGCACATTGTTTTCTAGCCTCATCACTTTCTGCCAATAATGATCCTAGAGAGGAAGCTATACCTGATATGTACAAAATAAAAGGTTTTCTCAATATGGGTGGCATTATTACTAGAGGTTTAGCCAAGTACCCTTTGGTTTGGTCTATAGACTTTGTTGACAATCTTTGTTCCAAATATGAGTAGATCCTTTGTGTAAGTTCTTGTTAAAAGATTGATCTTTATTAGCCAACTGAGAAATGAATCTTCTAATGGATTGTAGGCTTCTAAGTTGACTAATATTTCTTGGAGGAGGCATTTCCATGATTTCTTGTGCCTTTCTAGGATCAACCTCAATACTTTTTTTTGATATAATGTAGCCTAGTAGTTTTCCAAATGTGACACCAAAGGCACACTTTTTTGGATTTATCCTAAGTTGAAATTGTTCCATACGGTCCAAGATCAAACTAAGGTCCTGAAGATGTGTGTCTCCTTTTTTTTATTTTTCTAATGTTTCATCAACATAATCTTCCATATATTTATGCATCATATCATTGAAGATGGTGGCCATTTATTATTCATATGTAGCATTTAGCCCAAAGGGCATGACATTCTAGCAGAAGATGCCCCATGCACATGTAAAGGCTATCTTTTCTTGATTAGCTGGAGCAATCTTAATTTATTTATACCCAAAAATGCTATCCATTAGGGAGTACATTTCATAACCTGTCATTATATCCACTATTATGTCTATTTTTGTTAGTAAAAATTCATCCCAAGGGAATGCTTTTTTTAGATCTATAAAATCGATAAAGACTCAAATGGATTTATCATGTTTAGACATAGGTAAAATGTCAAAAATCTACTCCACATAATCAATAGCTTTAATAAAGTTTACACTTAGGATTTTTCCAACTCTTCTTTGACCAAGAGGGCTACATGTGGATGCATCTTTCTTAGTTTTTTCTTAACAAATTTTACACCAAGAGAGATAGATAAATGATGCATGATAAGATTGGTGTCAAGTCCTAGCATATCTAAGTAGGTCCATGCAAAATTGATCTTTTTATCTTGAAAGAACTTGGCAAAACTCTCCTTTTCTTCAATTGACAATCACTAAGCCACATGGATGATTTTAGGAGATTCCTTTGTCCCTAATTTGATAGGTTGTGTAGGTTTGATCAAAACCAAAGATGTATCCTAAAAATAGCTTGGCATACTACTAAGTACCTCATCTACATGTGCCTCAAGGAGGTTTTCACCATTGAATACATCTTTTTTTTATTACTTTTTTTAGGTTAAGATACTGCCACAACATGGTTTTCATCATCTGACCACTTATTTTTTCTTTCCATTTTATGACTGAGGTACTTGATATCTAATTCTATCATGTTAACCACAAGTTCACTAGTCAAAGAAGTCATAGTTTCAATGGCGTTTAGGTAGAAAGTGATCTCATAATCATTTTGAAAAGATGTTATTTCAAGTCTTTGATGTTGAACTGACCAATCTATGAGATCAAGATGAAGCAAGGAGAAGGATGTACAATCTCTAAGTTTTCTAATATGAAATGAGTCGTCTCTAGTGACATAAGATTTCAAGCCTATAGTGAATGTTGCAAAGGAATCCAAATTAGGAATAGGCCTAGTGGGACCAACATGGTCCACTAAATAATTTTGCAAACCAAACTTGTCTAACCCTACACTAGACTCTTCGACTACATTCAATTGGGTTACCTAGGTGTGAATGACATCCACCCCTAATTCTCAAGATGTGTCTTTTAGGATTTCCCATTGATTCTCATGAGAGTATGTACTCGGATCCCTAGAAATTAAGAGAGAAATATTTTGTCTACTATGTCCTCTACTTAAATCTTCATGATCAGATTCATCTTGTCCATGTTGTCAAGAAGTGGAAGCTTTAGCATCATTATGGGTAGTTAATGTTTCTTCTCCCCAAAGGAGAGAGGTGAGAGGCATGAAATCCTCATCATGCAAAGTGGTAGCAATAAAGGGAGGACCATTGTCCTCTTATTTTCTGGTCATGGGAGCTCTTCTATTAAATGTTAGGATTTCATCTTCTAGCCCAATACCTAGGCCAGTAGTATCTTGAGTGTCATGACCCTTAGTATGACTTAAAGGTTCTACTAGATTTTTTTTTGTTACTAGTTAAGGACCAATGGCCCTAATAGCCCATGTTTTCAAGAAGTTTATATCCTTTTTCATGGCATTTAATAGAGATGGGAGTAGTGATTGTGACTTCCTCCTCATCTTCCTTTTCCCTATATATCTAACATTTGATTTCTTGTTCTTCTTTTCTAGCTTCTACGGGAACTAAGGATTGAACAAAGGTGCTAAAAAGAGTCATTGTGGAAGTTGAAGGCTTACTTTTAGCGGAAGGTTTTTCATAAGATCAAGAGGAAACTAGAAATGAAGCAATAGAATCTAGAGTGAATTTCCCCATGCCTGGGCTTGTCATTTTTAGTTTCTAATCACACTCTATAAAGGATTGTGTCAACTCATGAGAAGTGTAAATATGTGGAACCAATGTTTCTGCCATAGATAGTGTATTGATAGACATTGAGTTATCACGAGGGACAACTATCTCAGTACCATTAAAAGGGAACTTGATGCATTGATGATATGAAGAGGGTATTTCTTGCATGTCATGAATCCATGACTATCCCAACAACAAATTATATACAAGTGGTATGTTTGGAACTTGGAAAATGACATCTTTCTCAACTAGACTAACTCAAATTAAAAGCACAATGAGACCTTTGGAAGGTCTTTCCACCTCATCATAGGATTTGATAGTAATCTTGTGCCTAGGGTCAATGGAAAATTCAAACATGCCTAATTTTTGGATCACATTGAATGAGATGGTGTTCAACCTTGCAACATTGTCTATTAGGACTCAACAGATGTGAGTGTGAAAAATTTGGACTTCAACATAAAGAGAAAGATTGTGGGGATGACTAAGAGCTATGTCATCTTCTTCAAAAAAGGTGAGGTAGTGAGGTGAAGAGATATGGTTCATCATAGCTTGTTATCATTCTACATCAATATCTTTGGGAATGTTGGTAGAATGTAAAGATTTTTCAAGGATGTCCTTGTGCAAAGGGGATAATTCTAACAACTCAAAGATGGAAATTTGAGTAGGGGTTCATTGCAGTTGGCTGACAAGTTTGTAATTTGAGATCCTTGAGGTAGTTTCTTATTTTTATGATGAATTTATTGTAGGATTGGTAGTAACTTATAGAAAAACTTTAGATTGCCCCTTAGTAACAATGTTAAGCAGCTCACACTGGAGAGAGGAAGATTCTACCACACGAAGGACAACCTTAGGTTGGGTATTCCTATGTTATTGAGGAGAATTTATCATTTTGAGGACAACCTTGGGTCTTTCATCCTCAACATCATAGTTGGTTTGATTATCAGCATTAGAATTCATTGTGTAAAGATACTTAATAGGTTCAACCATGTTTATCACATCATCAATGTTAGTGTAGGCATAGTTGATCTTAGCATCATGATTTTTCTTAGGAGCCTTGGAGGATTCACCTTTCTCATATTTTAGCAAGCGTTTCTTAAAATATTTGTGGTTAGAATTTTTAACAAGGCCATCCATGAAAAATTTACCAGCATTGATAAGATCTTGAATTACATCTTTGAGCTTAAAATAGTGATCAGTATCATGGCCTTTGCTTCTATTATAGTTGCAAAAATCATCCTCTTTTTTCCAATTAGGCCTGATGAGTGGGTCATATGGGTGAGAGTTTTCTAGAAGTGTGACTATTTTTTTAGCAATTAGATTCTTCAAGACCACATTGTAAGGTTCAACCATTGGCATGTAAATACGTTGTTTCTTAGTAAACTTGGTGTTCCTATCAGATGTTTTTGGTTTTGAACCCTTTTGTTGTTTTGCATCATAAATAGCATTAGAAAGGTTGAACAAAGACTCCTAGGTCTTAGGAGCATCCACCACACCATCATTGACAACATTTTTTTTTTGTCCCAAGGTTTATTTTTTGTCATTGCCATTTTTCTCTTTATTCACAACAATGTCACCCTTATTGATAGAAAAATCCTCAATATAATATGCACTCTCAACCATTGTATTGAAGGATGTGAAAAACTATTTTCTTAAGTCAAAGTATAATTATGGTACAATTATGTTGATAAAGATGTCAATTTTCTTAGCTTCAAGAATTTGTTGAGGGTACCTAGAGTATAGGGATCTCCATCTTTAAAGGTATGTTGCAAAAAGTTCTTGTTTTATTTTGCTCTAGCACAAGTCAAACATAGTTCTTATTTTTGTTTGATAAAGCACTGTACAAGGTCATCAAATTTTTTGAGAACCAATTTTTTGAAATGCTCCATAGCTTTCCCTCTTAGACTTCTAGGAAAAAAATGCATAAGATAGGATCCTTCATGCATGAAATCCATGCTAATAGCATAAAAATGCCTCACGTGATCATAAGGGTCACCATTTCCATTGTATTTTTCATACTTAGTAACCTCTATGTCCTTAGGAAATAGAAGCATGTATAAACTCCTATCAAATGGGAGAGCACATATTGATTCAACAAATGAAGTTTTAGGTAGCTCTTTGGAAGTTCGTAATTGTGCAAGTTGTTTCCTCAATTCTTGCATTTCTTCTCTCAAAATTTCAGCCTCGATGGGCTCTCATTTTTTGATTATTTATTGTATAGAAAATTCTTTGGGAAGCTTCCATCCTTTTTTCTCATATATTTGAAGTATTGGTCCTCGTTTTGCTCCAAAGCCTTGAGCATTAGTTTTTTAGTGAGCTTGTCTTGTTGACATCTGATGACATTTTCATTAGTGATCTCATCAACACTTTCTTGATATGATTGTGATTGTCTGGGTGGTCATGGACATGCTCCCACATTGACTTTAGGAGTTCTTGGAGGTTTGTGTTTACCATCATTGGCACTGAGGTGAATGTGTTTGAATGGATTGCGATAATAGCCTCTTCTAGTTTCCTCATTGTGTGTATGTGTGTTAGGCTCAGCTTTTTCACTAGCTCTTTCTCTAGTACAAATAGCTTTCATAAGTCTTAAATTTCCATGTTATTTCTCTTCTAAGAGTAATTTGATTTCTTTAGGATGCATGTTGGTCAAAATGTTTTCACCCGTAGCTATATCAAAGGGTGTTCCAAATGGGTTTTCAAAATTTTAAAGTTGATTGTGTCAAATGTTGGTTGTTTGAATTTGATTAGAATCAAAATCTTCCATACAAGGTTGTCAGTGAGGGAACCTAGGTGGAGTCCCTAATTGTGTGAAAATAAAAGAGGAATGACTATCGTTACCCACTTGGAACCTAGTTGTGACTGGCATGTAAGGACATTTCTTTTCTTAATAGGATGAGAGAAGTGTTTTAGATTTGAAGCTCATATAATCAATAATAATCACTTGTCAAAGAAAATAGATGGCTTTTCAAGAGTGTAAAGAATTTACAACACTAGTGACTCAAGCTGATAGAGTGAGAAAGAAGCTCAGTAGAAAATAGCTAGCATAGAATTGTAACCAAATTTTGACAAGTGATCATCAATGTTATTTTGAGACTTACATATGGTGGACTAAACTCATATTTTCAACTTAGTATAGCACCTAACATACAAATTTGAGACCTGGCCTAAGAAGGAATGGAGCAACAAGAGCCTAGATTAGTTAAAATGTACCATAGACTCTATTTTGATAGCAAAATGACCCAAGTGATATTCTTCTAGAGACCAAGTGACAATAGGATAGTAATTTGTATCATACGACACAATTTATAGTAATTAGGTGATAGTTTTCTCTTGGGTAGTAGTTCTTCTTAAGTAGGGAAATAAAATGTACTATAACTAGGTGATAGACCTAGAAGTAGTCAAGCAATACTTTTTTCAAAAAAAAAGTGTCACGCTATATTTCTCTAGAGACTGTATGATAGTTTACCAGTGAATTGTGAAAAGTGGTAGTTTTGACTCAAACCTTTGTGTTTGAGTTGGTCAATCAAGTATTTCTTAAACCAGATAATTTAGGACTTTAGGTCATGTCAGAGAAAATAATTTTTGCAAATAGTAAGGGTATTTTATCATGTCTCAAACAATTGAACAATGGTCAAAATAACCTTGCCAATAAGCACTTGTGATATTAGAACAACCTTCCTACCAATTTTATCGAGATGTTTGATTTGTGAGAACATTTACACATATCAGCACATTCAAAAACACTTGTCAAGAAATCTAACTTAAAGTCACAATTCATTACTCAACAATATGACCCATGATAAGTGATCCTTCACCTTACACCAAGTGGTTTCCCACAAGAGATGTTGGATTTGTCATTGAAGTTTCATAAGCACAACCAATGGAACATAGGATGTTGAGTGTAAAATCTTGGGGAGATGTAGGTAGTCCACTAGGATCGATCCTTGCACCAAGAAGTTGAGTGGAAAAAAAGGTGTAACTATTAAGAGTTTCTAAAAAGGGCTTCCATTCATAATGTTCCTCTTGCACCTAATTATGGTACACCCCACCTTTCAATGGGTAACATACTTCATGGCCACAAGAGCACCTTAATTGTTCTTGCTTAACATTTTCCTCGTGGTCCCAAACCCACAAGTAATCACCAAGGTTTTTTCCTTGATAGCCTTGATTTTATAGTGGGTTGGAATAGTTGGGTTCGCTTGTCCCCACTTAGGTTATTCCTTTTTGTTTCCAAAGAGCATGCCCTCTAAAGGATGCTAACTAAATATATTGAATCCACTTTCAAGAGTAAAGATTTTTGATTCACCATGCGGGTGAAGAGTATGCTCTCCTATCTTGATTATTTCCCCCAAACATTCCAAAAAGTCTCAATTAATCCCCTTTCTTTCAAAATACAAAGGTGAGTCAAGATTTTTGATTCACTAGAAGAGTGAAGAGCATACTCTCTTATCACCAAAGAATCCCAATCACAAGTTTCATGTGCCCATGAAATGATAACTAGTAGATTTCCAGACATGGAATAAAATAAATACAAGTAAGCTTGGTTTTTATGCTTTAGGGCAGCCTTGCAAATAAGTATTAGTATCCCTTGCACATTTGAAGCTTTGACCTTTGTTCTTTTCAAGGATATTATGCAAGTGTTTCAAGGTAACAACCTACAAGCACAACTGTTAGTCCTAAAATAGTATAAAATGTGTAAATGAACCTATGTCAAATAGTCACAGACTTGTAAAATCCAAGAAAAAGCAAGTAACACTTGAAAAATTGACCAATCACCCAAACAACAAGAAAATTCAAGTCAGGTGATAGTTTTTGTTGGAAGATTTTTGTGGAATACTTCTCAATATACTCATGTAATAGTTTTCCTTTGTGCAATATTTCTTCTTAGGGCAAGCGAAAAAACTTACTATGTTAAGATGATAAAGTTCAATAAGAGCATGTGATACTTTTACCAAAAAAGTATTGCACGACAATAAAAAAATATCATACGATACTGAAAAATTATCACCCAAAATCTATGACTATAAAAAAAGAAAAATGCATATAGAATGCAGAAAATGTAAGAAATACAGCAATATTAAGTAAAAAAACTAGAATGTCTTACCCTATGGTGGGCACCAAAAATGTACACTGAAAAGGTGTCAAACTCTAAACCCTTCTATCCAAACAATTCCATGATTTTGGAATGCTTAGATGTCATCTTAGAGCTCCCTATCCATAGTGCAACAAAGTGTGTTACAAGCATATGAAAACTCTCAACTGACCCTTAGAGATACTTTTCTTGCTAGTAAACCATGCAATGGGAGGTTCTTTGAGATAAGAGAAAGAATGCAAGTGTCTACAATGAGTTCCTGAAATGTGGAATACAAGTATAGATTAAACTAGTATGGATATGTGAAATGCAGCTATGTTAACAAAAATGAGAGTGTTAAAAATCCAACTATTAAGCTATGTGAGCTAGATTATAGTAAATGAAACTATGCTATCATCCAAATATACTAAAATACCATGGTATGAGAGAATGTAGACAAGAAAATGGAAGTTCTCTACAAAATATCTCAAGGATTTGAATGGTAAACCTTGAGCATAACTATACTCAAGAGTGTGGATCCTTTGAGGGGGAAGGCTCTCTCTCTCTCTCTTAAAGTCATACAAACAGTAGAGATCAAGATCAAGGGTGGAGTTTGAAAATAATATTGATCTATGTGCACACACAAATCAACCAATAAAAAAAGAGTTGATTTTGCATATGAGACAAAAAAAGTCTTTTCCTTTAGTTTGCAAAATAGAAATAATGCTATATGTGTGTACATTGAGGGGTTAGAAGAAAGGAGGATTTTATTTAATTAAAAGGAGACTTTTTTTTTAATAAAATAATTAACTTAGGATAATATAGTACAAACTATAGGTTATTATCAAAATAATCAATCTCTAGCAATTTGGTCTAGGTAGATGATTAATTAATTTAGCCAAAATGCTAAGACAGAGGCCTAATATTCTAGATGACCATTTTTAGGTGAATATAATATTATCCTTCACAATTAATTTTTTTATCAATAAATTGTTGACAATTGGCTATATGTAGTGGTGTAATTATTGTCATTAATGGCAACACATGATGTACATACTTACAGAAAACCTAAGAAATAAAGATACTTAGGTTTTGGTACTTGTAATTACCTAAAAATGGTCATTTAGACTATTAGCCCCATTCTTAGCATTTTGGCTAAATTTAATTAATCAATTACCTAGACCAAATTGCTAATAATCAATTAATTTGATTATAACCTAAAGTTTGACTATGTTATCCTAAGTCCATTAATTGGTTAAAAGAACATGTCCCCTTTTAATTAAATAAAAGACTCCATTCTTCTAACCCACTTAAAGTGCACACATAAAGTCCTTTTCTAATTTTCAAATTGAAAAGAAAAAGGCTTTGTGACTTTTGTCTTATATGACAAATCAACTTATATTCTATTGGTTGACTTGTGTGTGTACATGGATCACTCCTCTTTTTCAAATTCTACCATTGATCATTCACTATCTTCATCTTGATCTCTACCATCTGTATGACTTTAAAAGGGAGAGAGCTTTCTCCCTCAAAGGATCCACACTCTTGAGTATTGTTATGTTGTAGGTTTACTATTCAAATTTTTGAGAGCTCTTTGTGGAGAACTTCTATTTCTTGTCTACATTCTCTCATCCATGATATTTTTAGCATATGGCATTCTAGTCTGGTTACATCTTAATGTAGTTCCTTTGCAATAGCTTATCTCACATAGTTTAATTAGCATGGATGTAACACTTTCATTTGTTTAGCTTAGTTATATTGTGCATTTCATCTTAGCCTACTTTCATTCTTGCATTGCATACTCAAGAGTTCTTTGACAATAGAATCATTGCTCTTGTTTAAAGAATATCCCATCTCATGGTTTACTAGTAAGGGCTGCATTCCTAAGGCTTAGCTAAGAGCTCTCTTTATGCTTATTTGTATGCCTCTTGCACTCCATGACTAGGGAGCTCTAAGCCACCATTCAAGATTTATAATCTATGGAATATCTTGGATAGAAGGGTTTAGAGAAGTGCAATTTTCAATTGTACATTTTTTGTGCCCACCGTGGGGTAGAACATCTAGTTTTGTCCTCTACTTCACTATTTTTTATTACATTTTTTCGATTTATGTTTGCACTTTTTATGGTTTTAATTGTAGTTCTTGGGTGATATTTTTCTAGTTTTATATGACAATTCTCATAATTGTTAGGTGATACTTTTTGGAAATAGTGTTATATGACCATACTCAGAACTATCACACTACTATTGTAGATTATGTCACCCGACTTAGTGATATATATCATATAGGAAGATTTTGTCGCCCACATATACTGAAAAGTATTGCATGACATTGTTCCAGCATAAAATATCACTTGTTTTGAATTTGCTTTTTGTTTGGATTATTTTGGACAGTTTCTTAGTTGTTACTTAATGCTTGCTAGTTTTTATAGATCCTTAGCTATTTTTACATAAGTCCATTTACAAATTTGTTTTCATTTTAAGGATAACTTGTGGTGCTAATGGTTGTGGTTGCAAGGTGTTGTTTTGAAGCATTAAACATTGCCTAAATTTCCTAAAAGAACATATTTCAAAGCTTCAAATGCACAAGGACTACTAAAAATTATTTGCAGGGCTACCCAATGCATAAAAACCTAACTTGCTTGCTTTTTATTTCGTGTGCAACATCTACTAGTTCTTTTTTTAGGCACATTAAACTTGTGATTGAAGTTCTTTGGTAATAGGAGAGTATGATCTTCACCTTGCCATGAATTAGAAATTTTAAACCACCTTTGGATTTTGGAAGCAAGGGGGTAATTGAATCTTCTTAGTGTGTTTGGGGGAAGCAATTGAGGTAGGAGAGTATGTTCTTCACCCTTGAGGTGAATATAAAAATCTTGTCCCTTGAGAGTGGATCCATTTTGTGGTAGTTAGGATCCTTTAGAGGGCATACTCTCAGAAAACCTTAGAGGAATGACCCAAGTGGGGACAAGAAAATTACTTGACTCTTCCAACCCACTATAAACTCAAGCCTATCAAGGACATAAAATTTATGTAGATAGTGTTTGTCTTCTCTTAATGTGATTGCTTATGAGATTTTGACCATAGGGAGATCACTAGGCAAGAACGCTTAAGATGCTCTTGTGTTTGCAAGGTCAGTTACCCACTGCAAGGAGGGGTATCCCTTAATTGGGTGCAAGAGGAACATTATGAACAAAAGCCCTTTCTAAACACCCTAGGTTAGTATCTACCCTATTTTTTTGCTCAAGTTCTTGGTGTAAGGATCGATCCTAGTGAACTACGCAGATCACCACAAGATTTACACTCACAATATGTGTTCCTTTGGTTGTGCTTATGGCACTTCCATGACAAAGCCAATATCTCTTATGGGCAACCACTTGGTGTGAGGAAAAGGAGCATCAAGTGTGGGCCAAGTTGTTGAGTAATGAACCATGACTCTAAGGTAGATTGCTTGGCTCCTATTTTTTAATGTGTTGATTAGTGTTAACATTCTTACACATCAAACATCTTGATAACATTGGTAGGAAGGCTATTTTGATATCGTAAATGCATGTTGGCAAGGTTTTTTTACCTTCAACTATTTGAGACATGTTAAAACACCTACTATTTGCAAACCTTGCTGATAATCGACATAAACTAGATACATACACTATCTAATCTCAAAATCACTTGATTGGCCAACTAAAACTTAAAATTTTGCAGTTAAACTTGTCCTTTTTGCACAGAAATTGGCACTTTATCTTATGTTCATTGAATAAATATTGTGCAACATTATTTTCACAAGTTGTGTCATACGTCTTTACTAAAGTCTATCATACCAGTATTCAAAAATCTATCATCTCACCTTGGGAAAACTGTCATCTAAAAGAAAAGTATCACATGTGTGTTTTGAACTGTGTCATATGATATATTTTGCTGTCCTAATATCACCTGGTCTTTGAAAAAGTATTGCCTGGGATTTTCTGTTGTCAAAACAAGGTTTGTGTTTTGATTTTTCTAATCTAGGGTCTCATCACTTCCATCCTCCCTATTCTTGATTGCACATCCATGTGTTAGGAAATTATCCTAAGTTGAAAAGACAGGTTCAGTCCATTAGATGTAAGTCTTGAAATGTAACTGATGAATCACTTGTCAAGATATAGTTACCATTCTATTTTAACTATTTACAATTGAGCTTCTTGCTTGCTCGCTTGGCTCGAGTCACCAGTGTTGTAAATTCTTGAGCACTATTTTACAAGCCATCTATTATACTTTGACAAGTGACTAATCTTGATTGTAAGAGCTTCAAATCTAATTTACTTTTCTTGTCCTATTGAACAAAGATGAGTCCTTACATACTAGTTACAACTAGATTTCAAGTTGGGAGTGGTAGTCATACCTCTTTTATCTTCAAACAATTAGAAACCCCACCTAGACATCCTCACGGACAACCTTGTGTAGAAGACCCTGAACCTATTCAAACACAAACAACTAACATTAGGCATATTCTTCTTTACAGTTTTGAAAACCCATTTTGCACACCCTATGAGACACCAAAGGGTGAGAATAGTTTGGTCACCACGGTGCACCCTGATGAATTCTAACACCACTTAGAAGAATAAGCACATGAAAATAAAAGGATCCTAGAAGCCATGTATGCTAGGGAAAAAGAACATCAACAAGCTAAAAATAGTAACCATACCTGCCATGAAGGAAACAAGGGGACTTGCTAGCAAAATCTTTTTGATGGTAATGATGGTAACAACACACCTCCAAGGACTCCTAGAGTCACCATGGTCACATGCCCTTCCCATCATGAAAGTGATAAACAAGTACCTAGCGAGGATGTTATAAAATTCCAACAAGATGGCTTTGCTCAAAAACTAATGCTTAGAGCTTTAGAGGAAAACAGAGAAAAAATACTTCCAATACATGGCAGCAACAGGATGGAAACTCCCTCACTATTTTGATGTAGAATGCATAATTCAAAAATGAGAACCCACTAAAGCTAAAATCTTAAGGGGAGAAATACAAGAACTAAGGAAACAATTTGTGCAATTTCAAACTTCAAAAGAACCGCCCAAAACTTCATTTTATGAATCAATATGTGCTCTTCCATTTGATAGGAGTATATACATGCTACGATTTCCTAAGGATATAAAGGTTCCTAAGTATGACAAATACAATGTAAATGGTGATCCTCATGTTCATGTGAGGATTTTTATGCTCTTAGCATGGATTTTATGCATGAAGACACCTTTCTTATGCAACTGTTTCCTAGGAGTCTAAGAGGGCAAGCTATAGAATGGTTCACAAAATTGAGTCCTCCTCTTAAAACATTTGATGAACTTGCACAACTCTTTATCCAGCAATACTCCTATAATATACAACATCACATAGCGGTGCTGGACTTATGCAACATTAAACAAAAATCAAGAGAACCCTTTGCAACATATCTCCAATGATGGAGATCCTTATACTCTCGGTATCCTCATCAAGTTCCTAAGGCTAAAAATTTTGACATTTTTGTCAATATGCTTGTTCTGGACCTATACTTTGATCTAAGAAAATAGTTATTCACATCCTGTAATGCCATGGTTGAAAGTACATATTTCCTTGAAGATGTTGCTATCAAAAAGGGTGACATTGTTATAAACAAGGACAAAAACAACAATGGAAATTGTAAAGACAAAGGTAAGCGTTGGAATAAAATCAAGTATGTTGTCAATGATGGAGTAGTGGACACTCCTAAGACAAAGGAACTTGTGTTTAACCTTTCTAATGACATCTATGCTACAAATCAATAAGAAAATGTGAAACCAAAAACATTTGACAAGAGCTCTAAGTTTACCAAGAAACGATGTGTTTATACACCAATGGTTGAGCCTTACAAAGTGGTCTTAAAAAATTTAATTGCAAATAAGTCAGTTACTTTACCAGATAATTCTCAACCCTATGACCCACCCATCAAACTGCCATGGTGGAGAGAGGATCATATCTATAGTTACCACCAAAAAAGTTGCCACAAATGGCCTCATCAAAAATGCTGATCACAAAGCTTTTAAACAACCCTTACTAGAATAGGAGAAAGGTGAAAACCCTAAAGCTGCTAAAAAGAATCATGATGCCATGATTAGCTATGATTATGCTAACACAAACAATGTTATAGGCATGCTTGAGCCCACTGAAGTTTATGCATGGCAAGTTCTAATGATGACAACCAACATCTAGATGAATGACCCAAGGTTTTCTTAAAAATGTGCAATATTCCTCAACACCATAATGACTCTAGACCTAAGGTGTTTCTCAAATGATTAACTCTTTCTCATCACAAAGTAAAACACTTAATGTTGTCACTATGGGGCAATCTAAGGTTGTCCTAAAAGTTTCCCATGATCCTATGAATGCTTCATCTTCTAAACAACCAACTACTTCCAAGATCTCTAAATACAACTTTGTCAATCAACTACAATGTACACCGGCTCAAATTTCCATTTTTGAGCTATCAGAATTGTCCCTTTTGCACAAGGATAACCTCGAAAAAGCTTTATGTTCTACCAATGTTCCCACAAATATTGATGCAGAATGATTCCAAGTTATGGTAAACCATACCTCTTCACCCCATTATCTCACCTTTTCTAAAAAAGATGACTAAGCTCTTAGTCAGCCCCACAACCTTGCTCTCCATGTCAAAGTCCAAATCTTTTGCACTCACATTCATTGAGTCTTGATAGACAATGATGCAAGGTTGAACATAATGTCATTCAATGTGATTCAATAGTTGGGCATGTCAGAATTTTCCATTGACTCTAGGCACAAGATCACTATAAAAGCCTATGATGAGGTCAAACAACCTTCCAAAGGTCTAATTGTACTTCCAATTAGAGTTGGCCTAGTTGATAAGGATGTCATTTTCCAAGTCTTAGACATACCACTTGCATACAATTTGTTGTTGGGATGACCATGGATTCATGACATGAAAGCAGTACCTTCTACATATCATCAGTACATCAAAAAAAATTTAATGGAACTGAGATAGTTGTCCTTCGTGACAACTCCATGTCTATCAACATGTTATCTACTACTAAAACATTGGTTCCACATAATGGGTCCTCTCATGATCCGACAACATCCTTTACAAAGTGTGAATAAAAATTGAAAATGATGAGCCTTTGTATGGGTGAATACACTCTAGACTCCATTGCTACTCTACCTATTTCCCCTTGGTCTTATGGGAAACCATATGCTAAAATGAATCCCTCTACTTCCACCATGACCCTTTTTGACACTTTTGTGCAATCCTTAGTTCCCCTAGATGTAGAGAAAGAAGAATAAGAAATTATAGATTGGATGTATAAGGGAGAGGAAGATGAGGAGGACATCACACTCGCCACTCCCATTTCTCCTAAATGATATGGAAAAGGGAATAAGATGCTTGAAAACATGGGCTATCAGGGCCATGGGTCCTTAATTGGTAATAAAAAAGCTCTTGTTGAACCTTTAATTCATACTCAAGGTCATGATGCTTGAGATACTGCTGGCCTAGGATTTGGGTTAGAGGATAATATACCAATATTTGCTCAAAGTGTGCCCATATCTAGTAATTCAAAGGATGATGATCCTACCTTTGTTGCTGCCACTTCACAAGATGAGGAATTTATGCCCATAACTTCCTTTGTGGAGAAGAAACATTTACCACCAATGACGATGTTGAGGCTTCCACCTCTAGATAGCTAGAACAAGATTAATTTGACCATGAAGACTTGAATAAAGGACAAATTAGACAAAATATTGCTGGTTTAATTGCTAGACATCAAAGTATAGACTCTCAAGAGTATGAACAGGAAAATTTATTAGATACCTCTCGTGAACTTGAGGTTGATGTCATTCACTCATATGCAACCCAACCAAATTTGGTAGACAAGTATAGTATAGGGTCAAATGAGTTTGGCTCACAAAATGCTTTAGTGGACCACGTTGGTCCCTCTTGGACTATTCTCAATTTGGATACCTTTGCTACATTCACTATAGGCTCAACTTTGCATGTCACTAGAGATGACTCTTTTCACATCTATGACATTGAAGCTTCCACTCACTCTCATTGATTCATCCCAATCTCATAGATTGCTCCATTCAACATCAAAGACCAAAAATACAATCTTTCCAAAATGACTATGAGATCGCTTATTTCCTAAATGTCATTGAAACCGTCACTTCTTCCACCAGTGATCCTATGATTCATATGATGGAATTAGATATCAAGTCCATTAGTCATAAAATAAAATGAAAAAATAAATGGTCAGATGGAAAAAACCACATTGTGGTGGTAGTTAGGCCTAAAAGTAGTAAAAATAAAGACATATCTAATGGTGAAAACCTCTTTGAGACACCTATGGATGAGGTACTTGATAGTCTTCCAAGATATTTTTAGGATATATCATTAGTTCTCATAGAACCTACATAGCCTATCAACTTGGGGATAGAGGAATCTCATAAAATTATCCATGTAGCTCAATCAGTCATAGCTGAAGAAAAGGAACAATTTACCCAATTCTTCCAAGACAAAAAGATTAATTTTGCATGGACATACTTAGATATGCCTGGGCTTGAAATAAATCTTATCATGCATCACTTTTCTATTTCTCCTAATATCAATCTTGTTAAACAAAAATTGAGAAAGATGCATCCACATGTAGCATTGTTGGTGAAAGCAGAATTGGGAAAACTTGAGTGCAAATTTTGTCGTAGCTATTGACTATGCAGAATGGATTTCCAACATTGTACCTATATCCAAACATGATAAAACTATTCAAGTTTGTACTACTTTTAGGGACCTTAACTAAGCATGCCCCAAGAATGACTTTCCACTACCAAACATCAATATGATAGTGGAAATGACTGCAGGTTATGAAATGTATTCCATTATGGATGGGTTTTCTAGGTATAATTAAATTAAGAGAGCTCCAACTAATCAAGAGAAGATGACCTTTACATGTGCATGGGGTACATTTTGCTATAATTTCATGCCTTTTGAGCTCAAGAATGCTGGTGCTACCTATCAAAGAGTAATGACTGCCATATTCCATGATATGATACACAAAAATACGAAAGACTATGTTGATGACACCTTGGAAAAATCTAGAAAATGAGATACACATCTTGAAGACCTTAGTTTGATATTAGACCATATGTAAAAATTTCAACTTAGGTTAAACCCAAAAAAGTGTGCCTTTGGTGTCACTTCTGGAAAATTGCTAGGCTACATTATCTCAGTAAAAGGTATTGAGGTTGATCTTGAAAAGGTCCAAGCTATCATTGAGATGACTCTACTATGAAATATCAGCCAACTTAGAAGTCTCCAAGGATGTCTACAATCCATAAGAAGATTTATTTCTCAATCGGCTAATAAAACTCAACATTTTAACAAGAATTTGCATAAAGGCTCTAGTCATATCTAGAATGAGGAGTGTCAACAAAGTATAGACCAAATCAAAGGATACTTGGCAAAACCTCCAGTTTTGATGGTACCTATTCTAGGAAAACCTTTGATCTTATATATCTCAGGTATAGCTTGTTCTCTAGGAATGTTATTAGCCCAAAGTGATGAGACTGGTAAAGAATAGGCTATATATTATATTAGTCAAACTTTTTTTTCTTATCAAATGAACTACACTAGCATCAAGAAAGTCTGTCTTGCAATGTATTTTCTTCTCAAAAACTTTGACATTACATGTTGGCACATACAATTCACCAAGTTGCTAAAATTGATCCGTTGAAATATTTGTTGAGCAAAGTTGTTCTTACTGGTCATTTAGCTAAATGGATGATGCTTCTTTCAAAATTTGATATTCAATATGTCAAACATAAAGCCATAAAAGGAAAAGCTATAGCTAACCAATTGATTGATTTTCCACTAGAGAATATGACACCCATACAAGATTAATTTATAGATGCCTCAATTATGTACATCACTAGGAGAACTTGGAAAATGTTCTTCAATGGTTCTCATATACAAAATAGAGCTAGAGCAGGTATCTTTTTTATTTCCCCTCATGGATATACAATCCTCAAATCTTACAAACTCTTATTCCCCTATATAAAGAACATTGCAAAATATGAGGCATTAACAAATGGGATCAAAATGGCTCTTGAATGGAGAATAATTGAATTGCATATCTATCAAGTTTTTGAACTTGTTATTAACCAAGTGAACAATGGCTATCAAAAAAAAGATGACAAGTTTATTCCTTAAATGAAGTTGATGGATTCTCTAAGGAACTATTTCACTTTTGTGACATTCCAAAAAATTCCTAGAGCTAAAAAAAGGGTTATTGATGCTATGGCCACTCCAGCATCTATCCTCCAACTAAAAGAACATGAAACGTGATTTGAGTTCCTGGTGGAAGAACTAAATCATCTCGCCTATGATTCCTCAGATAACCAAGTGATCTACACCATTGTCAGTCATGATTCCTCCCGCTATGTGGCTATCTTCTCTTACCTACATGATCAAATTGATCCTAAGAACCTCACATGCAACCAAAAATGTCAATTCCTTTGCAATGCTTCACATTACACTTTGGTCTTTGGTAACTTGTATAGGAAGGGTTTAGACAAAATATTTCTTAGGTGTTTAGGACTAGAAGAGCCTAAAAAGGAACTTGTCTGATTCCATGACAGCATTTGCGAGGCACATTCTAATGGCCTTGCACTTTCTAAAAAGCTGCTAATGGTGGGTTATTACTGGCCTACTATGCAAGATGATGTTGTTCATTATGCCAAGTCATATCAAAAATGTCAACTCCATGGTAACTTAATTCATGCTCCTAGACATGAGCTAATTCCTTCTGTGACATATTGGCCATTTCAACAATGGCCCTTTGACTTGGTAGGCAAAATTCACCCAAGTTCATCTAGTAGTCACAAGTTCATCATCATAGCAATTGAGTATTTCACCAAATGGGCTGAAGATATGCCACTATCTATTGCTACAGGCAAACATGTTGCCTTGTTTATATTAAATCACATCATTTGTCAATATGGTATTCCTTCCTCCATTGTCACTGATAATGAAGGATAGTTCAAGAGTAAGGACCTCAAACAACTATGCAAGAAATTTTGAATCAAATAACAATGGTCTTCTATTTACTACCCTCAAGGGAATGACCAAGTTGAGGCCTCCAACAAAATATTGCTGAAAATATTGCATCGCATAGTTCACAAATCTGGGAGAGATTGGCACCTACAGATAAATATGGCACTTTGGGCTTGTAGAAATACCATCTACACTCCTACAAGGGCCACCCCCTTTTCTCTAGTCTATTTCTCTAAGGCTGTCCTCCCATTAGATATAGAGATCCCCTCCTTGCAAGTCTCCTTACATGGTTTGATAACTAATGAAGACCATAGAGCTATGTGAATACAAGAATTAGATACTCTTGATGAACATCGTAAGGCAACTTTTGATCACATGAGGGCTTATTAGAAGTGCATGTCTACTTAGTACAACAAGAAATTTCACCCACATAAGTTTCAAGTAGGTGACCTCATGCTTAGAGAATCTCAAAAATTACTATCATAGAGAGAAAAAGGGAAAGTTTGAACCTAACTGTTTAGGTCCATACATTATAATAGCAAGATTTGGGTCTAGTGCTTATCAGCTATCTACTCTGGAAGGTGAAGAACTTGCAAAACCTATCAATGTCCTACATTTGAAGAAGCTATATTCTTAGAAGCTTAATGCTTAGCTATCTTGTACATATCTATGATCCTAAAAAATCCTAAAAAATTAGAAAAATGTCCTAAAAAATGATCATCTTAGTGAAAACCTAGAAATAGGCACTTTGATGTATCACCAAAAAAATCAAAAAATTACAAAAAATACAAAAAAAATTGAAAAAAGTCCTAAAAAAATATTGTCAAGTGGTGAAAACTAGAAATAGGCACTACTTGAGACCCTTTCACCTATGTCTATTAGTCTCAATCACTCATTTCGCTATATACTTCCTAGCTTGGGATTGGTTCTTGTCCTAGTCTTAGGGGTATAGCTACCTAGCCTACTTAAGGTTTCCTTATGCATTAGGGTTTCTTTGGCAACTAAAAAAATAGTGTTTCTCAACACTACTCCCCCAACTTGACATCAAGTGTTTCTCAACACTTATCAGATAGTTTACCTATGGTCTCTAATGTTGTAATATTTCTCACTATCATATTCAAGTCTTGAAGAAATGGCCAAGTGACTTACACACATGCAATTAAACACTTAAATAACTGAGCTATGCTAATCTTTATTTACTTTGTGTGTTGTTTATGATGATTTATTTTCTATATGTTCCCTCCCTAATAGTCTTTCAAGGATGTCATGGACTAGAAGACTGGGAGCATGGGGCATGTTTTCTTGATTTCTACCTGTGGGTATACTTTATTTTTCTATAGTGTTCAAAGGATTCATGCTTTCCCTATTTAACACTTTGATTTATAAATGTATCATCATTGACTATTTGCAAGACTACACTCAGGGGTTACCTAGCACTTATGCCTTGATATGGGTGTAATCTTGCTACATCAAACTTAGAGAATCTAATCATGTCGTCATCTTGACTTACATGTCTCTAATTCTCAGATTTGATTCCACATACCTATCTGATATTGATCATATTAATATCCTCATAGTTATACTAGTGATGGTTGTATGATCTCATGATGTCCCTAATAAATGCAATGATGAAATAAGATTCTAAATGTTATGCATTTCTTGCTGGTAAACCACTTTTCACATTAGCTTGCATTCCTGTATATGGGGAGAGCTCTCTCTTCATTCTTCTTTGTGGACATATCAACTAACTACTTTCACATATTTTTTCTTTCTTCTTTATCATGTCTTTTTCATCTTCTTGATATGTCATCACAAGAGGTTAATCTAAACATCACATTCAATCCATCCAAATGTCACATTTTTTAGAAACATAAGACTATATCATACACATGAGAGCTAAAAAAAGCATACATGAGAGAGATACATGAGCATATAGACATAAGTATCCAAGAAAAACATACATGAGCAAGAAATAGAAATTGAAACATCACATGAAAACTATAACAATGAAACATCCATTTGACACAAGTACACAAATCTGTGGTTCAAAAATCCAGTATCTCATAGTACATATATATAAAAAAATGAGATCCAAAATCTAGATATCTATCTAAAAAATACATGGACTACAATAAAAAAATGTGTAAACTATCATAATCAGCCTATGACTAGCTTGCACCCTCTCTAGCTGGTGGTGGTCCTGCTAGTGGAGCCTATCTCCTATCTAGCAATTATACCACACCCTCCAACTTACTTGCCCGCTCTGAGTAATCAGGAAGTCCCTACCCTGGTGGTACCACACCCCTATAGGTAGCATAATAATATGTTGTGTATGCACCATGACAAGATTCCTCTCACCTCATTGTATCTCACTCCCTACAGAGCTCATCTCCCCAAGCCCACTCATCCATAAGCTATTGATCTCATACTGCAATAGTGACTTGAGCCACCTATAGCTCTACCTCTAAAGTATGGATCCTCACATCTTGGTCATCATCCTCTTGGGTTGGCTTCTTTTCCTATACCACCACTTTCCCTACTCACCACTACCTTAGTGGTACCTCCTCCTCTCTGGTGGCTTGTGCTCACATCCTCCTCCTCCAAGAGTGAGAACCCTTTCCAACCTCCATCTGTCTACCTCCACCACCTCTGCCTCCTCCTCCACCTCCACCTCCTCCATGTCCCCCTTCTACATGTAGTGCATCGAGCTCTATAAACTAAGGGAATAGATGTCTCTACATCTTATATAAATATGTTAGGTTCACTCCTACATCCACCACATCTAGGCAATAATCCCAAGGAGACTACACTAGAGTCATTTCTCTCACACTACTATCTAATAATCTAACATAGGTAGCTAGCCTTGTGCCTCATTAGAATGAAAATGAGCATAGGTGGTAGTCTCTATAGATATCATCTAACACTCTACAAACTATTGCCAAACCTAACTAATCACAAATTGCTCCACAATCTCTAAATGCCTGCCTACCAGTGGCTTGCTATATCTCATGTAATCTAACTCCTAGACATCTGACCATCTATGGAAATCTTGATAAGGCTTCCATGTGAATTCTGTCATCTCATCAAAAATGTGCCAATAATATGTCACATCACTATGAGTGAGTGAGACAAATCCTCTATAACCAAAAATGTATAGTTGGCTCTGCTGTCGTGGCTGCACCCATGGTCAGATCACAACAATGTGCTCCCAAGCCCAGATCTATGCTAACACTACCCTGCATGCGCAAGAATGACCACTATGGTATACTATCTCATTGAGTTCATGATACATATATTCTAGAATAGTTGGACCCCATGCCATCCTACATGGTTGTATAATCAAGTCCACCATCAATCGACCCCATCCCAGTGGGAAGCCCTTCTAGCCCTTGTCTGTCACCAAGGCTTGGGCTACTAGAGAACATAACAAGCTAGGAATAAGGTAATCCACTCCATGCTTGTCAATGAGTCACTCCCAGCTCAAATGGTAGTCCAGGATGGTAACATCCTGGAACAACTATTGCATCATGGCTCGCCCCTCTGTTAGGGTCTGGTCATAATACACCTATGACATTCAGCCAAACTTATCACTAGTATCCCTTGCATAATGTTAGAACTTGCAAAACATAACAAGAGAAATCAAGAATACAAATTATAGGATCATCGTAGGATGGAACTTAAATAATCTGATATACATCCTCCAATGTAATTGAGGCCTCTCTAGTCAGTAGATGGAATGTATTACACTCACTATACCACTACTCAATCACCACAGTTAGCAGCCCATGGCTCACCCTATATGGGGCATCCAAATAACCCATCTCAATCTCATGGATGATATCACATCATGCTCATCATCTATCAAATGTTGCACAACTCACAACCCCACCACTTTGGGGGCTCTGATAAGTAGTGCTGGAAATACCTCCTACAACCATAAAACATGTAACATCAATACATAATCAAAAACATGATGACAACAAAAAAAAATCAAGGAATAATGCTCAAAAATAGTCTATATGATACTTTTCCTACATGCAGGCAATACAAAATGCTGGAAAGATATCGTGCAATAATTTTTTTTAAAGTGGTGAGATACAATTCTTTCATGCAATATTTTGCACTAGTGTGGGCGAAAAATGGGTATGACCCATATGACAAACTATAAAATAGTCGTGCGATGCATTTTTGCACCACAATGTATCATGTGATATTTTATAAGATACCTGTGTGATAATTTTAAATTATCACATGATATTTTGCATTTAAAACCTTAAAATGTGCAAAAAAGACCAAAAAAACTCAAAAATGACAAAAAGGGTAGTCACTTACTGGTGCCTCATAGTACTCTGGCCAGTTGTGCAACTGGTTGCACTCAAAATGGTGTCAGTGAGTCAAAATGTTTAACAAAGCCATGATCCTCTCTTGACCACTCACAAGCTCTCACAAAATCATAAAAGACAAAATGATTTAAAAATGACACTTGGGCCCCTTTTATAACCTCTGACCTCATTTTGACCTAATTTTCAAACTCCTCAAAATTTCATGAAAATTGCACCCCTAGCTAATTTTGATGTCTTGGATCCATTTTAAGGATCAAAATTGAAATTTGAGTTCATCTTGATGGTCAAAATTGCATTTTAAAATTCTACCTTCTTCTAAGTAGTTAGTTGACCTTCAGAGGTCTAATCTCTAAATGATCACTGGGGCAGCTTCATTTCTTCATGTCTTCATTTTCATGCTTCATATCTACTCACATTCACCTTTTCATGTGTAAAATTATCTTTTTACTCGATTTGATCTAATTTTTATGCTCTATCTTTCTTGGTCAACTTTGGTCAAACTGGGGTATTTTGTCACTCCTTAATAGTCACTCTTTGGTTCCAATCATCTATCTATCATATTGGACACTGCTATATCTCAATTTTCTCTTATCGTGGTTGTTTCTACATCCCCTTACATCATTTCAATTTTGATCCCAAGGGGGCAAAAATACTATATCATCACTTACTACAACTATCTAGTTCTTAGGAGCATTTGTTTGATCTTTTGCACTTGCTCTTGATATATCTGCTCTACTAGGTGTTGGCTTTCTTCTTGAATTTTGAGATCATCTTTCTCCTAATGTTTAGTACTATTGCTATCAGGCTGCACATTTAGGAACTACATTTCATTCTTTGAAATAAGATGTCTATATCTATCATTGCCTACTTGGCTTCTATTTTCTTTAATGTAATGTGTTCTAAGATTGATCACACATTAGTCAAAGAGGGTCAAATTTAATCACCTAAAAAATGGTAATTTAGACTATTAGCCCCCTTCTAAGCATTTTGGCTAAATTTAATTAATCAATTACCTAGACCAAATTGCTAATAATCAATTAATTTGATTATAACCTATAGTTTGACTATGCTATCCTATATCCATTATTTGATTAAAAGAACATGTCCCCTTTTAATTAAATAAAAGACCCCATTCTTCTAACCCACTTAAAGTGCACACATAAAGTCCTTTTCTAATTTTCAAATTAAAAAGAAATAGGCTTTGTGACTTTTGTCTTATATGAGAAGTCAACTTATATTCTACTAGTTGACTTGTGTGTGCACATGGATCACTTCTCTTTTTCAAGTTTCACTATTGATCATCCACCATCTTCATCTTGATCTCTACCATCCGTATAAATTTAAAAGTGAGAGAGCTTCTCCCCTCAAAGGATCCACAATCTTGAGTATTGTTGTGCTGCAGGTTTACTATTCAAATTTTTGAGAGCTCTTTGTGGAGAACTTCTATTTCTTGTCTACATTCTCTCACCCATGGTACTTTTAGCATATGGCATTCTAGTCTAGTTGCACATTAATTTAGTTCCTTTGTAATAGCTTAATGCACATAGTTTAATTAGCATGGATGTAACACTTTCATTTGTTTAGCTTAGTTGAATTGTGCAAAAACTCTTATCTTACTTTCATTCTTGAATTTCATACTCAAGATTTCTTTCACACTAGCATCCTTGCTCTTGTTTAAAGAAATTCCCATATCATGGTTTACTATCAATGGTTGTGTTCTTGAGGCTCAAATGAGAGCTCTCATTATGTTTATTTGTATACCTCTTGCACTCCATGACTAGGAAGCTCTAAGTCGCCATTCAAGCTTTCCAATCTATAGAATATCTTGGATACAAGGGTTTAGAGAAGTGCACTTTTTGAGTGTAGAGTACTTAGAAAATGGTCTAATTATGAAATTGGTTTACAACAGTATATTGTTTTATATGTAAAATATTTCTGACGCCATATTATGACTAGCAAAGATAGATGGAGATAGTATACATGTTTATGATGATGTGTATAACCTCAAACATTAGTACAAAAGAGAGATATTCATGATTACCAATGAAAGAGAATAGTGGAATTAAAGGTAAAGGAATTATTTTGTTTACAAAATAATTACTTGACCAATCAGGGCCGACATCATAGATGTTTACTCTAAGTTGGAAAAGTATATTGTGGTCTTAGCTAACCTAGCAGAAATTTGTGAAAAGGCATGGTATTTATGCAAAGACATCTTCTAAATTCATTAGTGAAGTGACGTGATATTGTAATATGAAAAGTGATATATGAATTTTTTTTGAAGTGACATATGTGAAGCTTTGAGAACCTAATTTCATGATCTAAGATCTAGCTATAGTTAGAGATCAGCCAAGAAAGAAGGTACAACATCTTTATACTTGAGGATTAATTAATTGTTTAGGCAGTGAACTCTTCTTGTAATTAGAAGTACATGTTTGGGCAGTGAGCTCTTCTTGCATCCATTGTACTACAACTCCTAACAGGGTTGGAATCTTCTAACAAGGATTCAAAGTCTCCTAACAGGGACTCTATATACTAAATTTTCTCATTGACTCCTAACAGGGTCCATCCTCTAACAAGGAACATATATATCAGTATATCATCTAGTGGGTATCATCCCTACCAAGGTTTTCCCTTGGCTAGGGTTTCCCTAGTTAAGAAAATATGGTTTTATGAGTTCTCTTTATGTGTGGTTATTATAATTATTCAACATTACTTGTTTACTTTCTTATGCATGGTTCAAAGTAATTAATAATATCCAATTGGTGATCAAAGTTTTTAGAATACTAATTCACCACCCCCCCCAACATCAATATTCCCTATTTCTAACAATTCATATTAGAGCCCAGTTACTTAGAAGAGGCTTAACAGCTTGAGTAAGATCCCTATGGATATGGAACAATTAATGAAGAACCTTGAAGAGTCACTTCAACAAATTGATCTCCTTATTGAAGAAAGAGATAAGCTAAAAGATAGATATAAAGACTCCAAAGTATACATTGGACAATTGAAGGATAAGATTGAATATCTCAAATCCAAGCTTGAATCTATTGAATCTAGTGGTGATGATGAATATTCAAAATTGAAAATAGAGTACAAGATCTTGAAGCATGAATTGAAGATTACCAATCTAAAGTGAGTTTGAAGAATGATCCTAGAAAAATTGAATTTGATTTGAAGACTAAAAATTTAGATCTTTGAGTGAGTCTAGTAAAGAAGACATCTAAATCTAAAACATTAAAAGAAGATCATGAAGGACTACATCAGTACAACAATATTATGAAAGGTGAACTAACTCAATGCAAGAAACAACTTGAAAAGCTTTATACTAGGAGAGAAAAGCTTGATGAATCAATGTCAATACAAAGACCAACCTATGATAAGACTTTTTTTTTTTATCTATTTAACATGTCTACAAAGAAACCTGAAAGTAAATTAGATCTAAAAGAGAAAGATAAATCCAATGATAAGATTGAATCCAGTCAATCTTCTGATAAATCCAAAGAAGTTGAACAAGAAAAGGAAACTGAGAAATTGGATGAAGCTAAGCAAGTGGAATCTCCTAAGGAAGCCAGGTAAATATTTTTCATGTAATGAAATAGGTCATATGAAAAGACATTGTACAAATAAATCATTTAATCATGTTACAAAGCTTTACTATCATAATTGTCATGGTATTAGTCATAATGTAGTTATTGTAGGAAACCTAAATTTGATAATGATAAAAGAAATAGTAGAATGTCTAGAAACACTAACCCTATAGATAGAAGAAGGTCAAATGAAAGGACATCAAGAAAAAGTAGATCTTATGAAGAAACAAAGTAGATCATGTTTTATAAGTGTAACAACTTTAGACACATAACCTAGAATTGGCAAGCAACTATTGATCAATAGTTCCTAGAAGCAAAACCCCACTATGTCAATTATGAAAATTTGGACATACAAAAAAGTACTGCAGAATGGATAGCAGCAATAATGAAAGGATTTTCAGAAATGGCAGAAGGAAACATGGAAAAAACTTCAGAAATAGAAGCAATAATGGAAGAAATTTTAGAAATAATAGAAGAAATCATGAAAGTAACTCTGGAACTAAGAAAGATAATGCAGAATAAACAAATGTAGTCAATGAACTTTGAGAATAACTTAATGAGGCATTAGAAGAGGGATTAGATATTTCAAAGGAAAAGTTAGATGATGTCGAGGCAGGAAAATTGAACTCAACAATCAAGTTTGGTTCAACTAAGTTGAATTAAGCTTTTTCAGAGCACCAGAATTGGAAACTTCATTTAGAGATCAAGCTATGAGTATCGAGGTTGAGAGAAGATGTATCTTGATGATTTTGACTATAGTTAAGTTCAATCGCAATTTGGAGTTTATTAAAACAAGTTATGAAGGGAATAAGATTTGTTGTTGTAATAAAGGAAGTTTAATATATGACAGAAGATGAAATCTATGTTTCTATAGCAAATTTCATGAAGCAAAGTTTTGTGGAGCATTTTCATGATGAAAGGAAGCTATGGTGAACTTTGGATAGCATTCAAAGATTAGACAATTGATCTTGAGTAGATATTTAACTTCAAAATGAAATAAATAGATTTTTTGATTTAGCAAAGTATGCAATTAATGCAAGTTCTAGCCAAATAAATAGAGTAAAAACTTGATTATTTCTACATTGCAATCATCTCAAAATCTTAGAGCACCCAGAAGAAATTTGGCAAAAGTGATTTTGAGCAAAACCCTAATCCAAAAAAGTTATTTTATTATTTTCTACATAGAAATTATTCGATAAATTTTTATTCAGTGTAATCATGGATATGTTAGTTATTCAGAATGTTGAAAATGCCAAGAGACCCAAATTAAAGCTCTTTCATGTTAAACCCTTGGAGGAGAACCCTAATTTGGCTTTATCAATTTCTACAGGTAGCATAGTTTTCTTGCAAGATGTAGCAAGCTACCTACGTAGTAAGTTTGAAACCATTGGAAGTGAGTTTATGAACAAAGATATAGAAAAAAATTGCAATCATGATATGACTATTAATCCCATATATGAGCATCTGAAAGGCTTAGACTTAGTCAAATATCATTTTTACCACAAACTTGATACCAAAGAATGGACTCAAATCATATTGAGAAAAATTAATAATGGAAAGATTTGGATGGGAGATAATGTAGTTAACATCTCTACAAACCTTATTCATGAGGTCGCTTGTCTTAGTAAACAAGGCAATGTACCTATTGGTGGGAAACTAGTTAAGAAAAAGGTTGAAAGTTATACTAAGATAGTTTACAATAGTAAATCAATGGTGATCAGCATCATCAGACAACATGATCTAAGATTCTTGAGAAAAATAATTGCATGTTCTATTTGTGCAAGTTCTAAGAGTGATGAGCTGTCAGCAGATTTCATTTATGCATCTTATAAGATGTGTGTTGAGAAAGAACAAGTGAATTTAGGTGAGATTCTAAGAGTACACTTCTTGAGAATTTGGAGAAAATTAAGAGGAATAAGAATGGTGTGTTCAGATTCCAGTCTCTAATTAATCGTATTTTCTTTCATGTACTTAAGAGATTTCCAATTTTATCAAAAATTGATATTATGAGTGGTGAACATTGATGATAATCCTTTCATAAGTTATGATTAGCCTAAGAAACTTTTTGAAGATATTCAAGATTAGTTGACACTGATTGAAGAAGAGAAAAGACAACTTAAAGAAGAAAAGAAGAAGATTGAAGAAGCCAAGCTAAAATTGCTTAAAGAGAAAAGGAAGAAAAAATAAGATGAAAAGAGGAGAGAAGAAGAAAAAGAGAAAAAGTTGGAAGGAGAAATGGAAGAAAGAGAAGGAAGAAGAAGAGAGAAAATCAATGAAGGAAGTAGAGAAGAAACAAGTTAAAGATAGGGTGAAAGCATCTAGCTCATTCTCTCCTATATGTTTTACTAACCTTATTGGTGATTATGGTGATCACTCTAGCTTGATCTCATCCTTAATAAAATTATTTGAGAAGAACAAAAAGGTAAAAAGTCTATAGAGAGCATTAATGGAGGTGACTAATAGATTGCACAACACCTCCACAACCAAACACACTAAAGAAAATCCCGAACAGAGAGCTCAAGAAGTTGTAAAATCATTTGATGATGAGTTTAAAATTTTATTGAATATTGCTAAGTCTAAGTCTCAAATTTCACATGACGCTAATCTTTTTAGCACCATTTGTTAGAATATTCAAAATGATTTTTTGAGTCTTGATACTTGTATCAAGGAAATCTGAAGATGTTAACAAGTTGGCAAGGTATTGTACATCAAATGTACTTTATCTCATATGTTGAACAAAGATTTAGATCAAAAGATCCAAGGGAAGTTGAGTGTGCTAGAAGCTCTAACTAGTCAGTTACAACAACTCTCTTGCAGATTTGATAAATTGGAAGGACAAGTTGTTAGTGTTCACATAGACATCAAGAAACTAGAACTTGAAAAAGACCTAATTTTGAGAAGACTATCAGAATTCAAAGAATATATTGCTCTAAAGATATCAGCTATTGAGAGATAGTTGGAAGAATGTATCAAAGAAAAAGACATTTATGCAAATTTCACCTACTCCAACCTTAATGTAGTTGAGATTACATCATATGCCTTATGTGCAATGCTCACCACAACTAAAGTAGTGAAGGACACTTGAGAGAAAGGTATGAATATTTTGGAGAAAAATTTTGATGATTGTATGAAGATATTAGCAACTTGAGGTAGTAAGACAATGTTTGACAATAGATAGACAACTTTTTTTATAGTTTTTGGACTTTTTGACCTTTGTCATTGATGTCAAAGGGGGAGAAGTTGTAGAAGAAAATTGTGTATTAAGTTATGTATGTAGAAATCATATCCAAAGGGGGAGCAATTAAGTAATTAAGCATTTGTAATATGAAGTATATGTAATATATAGATAATAAGTATTGTAAGTTTTTGTTAAGGTTTTGCCACTTAGCCAATTTTCCTTACTTTGTTGCCATCAATGGTAAAGGGGGAGATTTTTTATAATTGGTTATATGTAGTGATGTAATTGTTGTCATTAATGGCAACACATGATGTAAATACTTTCAAAAAACCTCATAAATAAAGATACTTAGCTTTTGGTATTAAATTTTCTAAGTATGAAATTGGTTTACAACATGATGCAGGAGCATCCTAGGTTTCACTGTTATCCTACATGTTTTTAGTTTTTACCTTGCTACTAAAACTATGTTTTTTGGTCTTTGGGTGCCTATTGCAGAATGTGTAACTAATTTTCCATAATGAATGAGAGGTTGTGCACTTTAGGGTTGAAGAGGGCCTAGAGTACTATATATGGTCCAAGGTGCAAGTTCTAACTATTGGATAAAATTGATTAATTATGTGTTGTCTTCAATGTTACATAAATATCATATCAATTGAGCTCACTTGAGTGTCAAAGGAAGTTAAGCAGATAAGAGTGTTAACTGAGCTCACTTAGTTAACGAAGGGAAAGTTGAATAGAGTTAGTATTAACCGAGTTCACTTGGTTGCCAAAGGAATTTCATAAGTTCATAGTGTTAACCAAGTTTCTATTGGTTAACACAAGAAATCGCTTCAAAATCAATTTTTACTGAGCTGGGTCAGCTACTAGAGGATTTTTTGATTTTGGCATGTAAAGCTTAATTATTTTACCTACTGATTCTAGCCAACTATGGTGTGAATATTGGTTATTCTAATTTATATTTGAGCTAACTTGACAATCTGAAAGGTATAAGTAAAAGGTGAAGTTGCAATTTCAAAGTGTGATATGCAAGTTGAATAAGTTGAAAGAGATAAGAAGAGGAAGTGAACTTGAAGGATAAGTAGATATCCTTGTGGAGAAAAAAATTATTATTCAATCAAAAAGGATCAAGTATGAACTAGAGTAGAGATCTATAATCAGCAATTTAGTTGCATCACAATCAGGTCATTTCATTGTTACTCACTAACCATTGTAACAGTGATCTAAAATCTCTTAATAGAGTTGGTTTTATAACCATTTGTAAATCCTCTAACAAGGTGGAAATTCCATTGAATTTTTTCAAGATCTTTTGTAAGGCCTCTCCTAATAGGGTGATTAAATCTTTTAATAGGGTCACACTTAATAGTGTGTTTTGTAACCTATAACAGGGTTGGTTCCTAATAGGGCTCACTTTAGAAGAGTGAAAAATAGTAACTAGTTACATTGGTGTTTTTTCTCAAATTGGGTTTCCATGTTAAATCCTAGTGTCTCATGTGTTCATGTTATTTTTTCATTCTTGCAAGTAATTATTGATAACATCTTAAGATCTGCTAAAGTAATTCACACTCTGCATTTACCGAGTTACAACAATTTTTGTATGTTTAGCAGGTATCCATAATAATTAGTTTAACCAGTCTAAATTTTATTTGACATCCAAGGGATCTAGGATTTATTTTAGTGGTAATTGATTCGCCCCTCCCCTCTCAGTTACTCCTTTTATATTTCCAACAATTGGTATCAGAGATTTTGGTGCTTGCAAAGAAGGTCTCAAGAACCTAAGCTAAAGATTAGGATGTCTTACAAGAGAGAGAGATTCCAAAGCTGAACAAAGACATCTTTGCAGCATGGCAAGGACTTATGAGACTTCATCTAGCTACCATTAGTGATTCAGGATGCAAATATCTTGATGAAGAATATAAAACTCCCAATGGAGAATTATCAGTTGAAGATATTTTTGAGAAGAACCATAACATCATGATGATTGACATTGAATCTGCTCTCAGTTATGTTGAATTTGATGAAGTCAAAGACTGTAAAATTTCTTTTGATATGTAGAAAAAATTGAAAGATATCTATGGAGGAGATGGCAATGTAAGAAGAGCTAAAGCAACAAGCCTTAGAGGACAATTTGATCAAATGAGGATGAGAGAAGATGAAAATATTCCAAAATATGTGGAAAGAATCAAAGCTAGTGTTAGTGCAATTATAGAATCTGGAGGAGAAATCAAAGAAAAACCATTGTAAGTAAAATTCTTATAAATTTTCTTCCCATCTATGCAATTAAAGTATCTTCTATTCAATAAAAAAAATGTGATCCAAATAACAAGATAGGTTCGGATGCCCTAGTAGGAAGACTGATAGCTTTTGAACTACACAACTTTGACAACTATGTTATTGCTTCCAAAAACATTGAGTCTACATTTGAAGCTAAACTCTCACTCAAAGAAAAGGGCAAGAAAATAAAAAATAATAAATCAAAAAGTGAGGAATAAACTGAAGAAAGTTCATATAGTGATCTTGAAATTGTTGAAGCTCTACTTCTAAAGAAATATTCTAGGAGCATAGGAAAGTACAAAGGTAAAATTCCTTTAATCTATTTCTCTTGTGAAGAAATTGGTCATATTGTTGCTAGATGTCCAAACAAAGAAAGAAAGGAAGAGAAGAAAAGCCACAAATATAAAGGCAAGAAGGAATTCAAAGGTCATAAATCCTACAGAGACAAAGGTAAGAAAACTTGTTTTATGGCTATAGATTCTAATAACATTGAAGATGAAATAGTGTATATTACTGTAAAAGATGAATCTAATGATGAAGGAGATAAGATGGCACTTGTCTCTCATGTTAGCAAAGATGACACCTGGATCATAGATAGTGGATGTTCTCACTATATGATGAGAGACAAAACTAAGTTTGAACATTTTGAACACTATGAGGGAGGTAGTGTAAGATTTGGAAAAAGTGAACCTTGTTGCATAAAAGTGAAAGGTCATATCTCATTAACAAATGAACTTGTATGTGACAATGCCTATTGGGTTGAAGGACTAAAACATAATTTACTGAGTGTGGCATAACTTAACAACATTGGATTCAAGGTAGAATTCATGATAGACAAAGCAAGACTGCTGGATAACCAAGGAAATCTAGTTGGATTAGGTAGGCAAACAAAAGGTAACCTATTTTATCTTGATCTTGGTGATTTTTCATGTTTCATTGTTCAAGTAGAATAAAGTTGGCTATGGCACAAAAGATTATTTTATGTAAACCTTGATAATATGGTCAAGATTAGAAAACTTAGAAGGGTAAGAGGTCTTCCTAGTTTGAAGAAACCTACCGTTGGATTATGCAAGAATTGCCAAATTGGTAAAATGGGAAAGACTAGTTTTAAAAGCAAAAACTATCAGTCAGAAGATGTCTTGGAAATTGTGCATACTAATTTATGTGGACCCATTGGAATAGAAACATATAGTGGAGAACATTTTTTCATTCTTTTTATTGATGATTATTGTAGAATGATGACTATTATGCATCTGAAAGAAAAATCAAAAGATTTTGAGAAATTCAAATGGTATCTAGCTAGAGTAGAAAAAGAAACTGGAAAAAGATTGAAATTCTTAGGATCATAAGAGGTGGTGAATTCATCTAAAATGAATTCAACAATTTTTACATTGAAAGAGGAATCAAAAAACAAGTATCAACCCCTAGTACTCCTAAGCAGAATGGAATAGCTGAAAGAAGAAATAGATGCATCATGGATTGTGCAAACACACTAATGATTAAGAAGAATGTTGCTATCAAATATTGGAAGGAATTTTTCAACACTGCAGTTCATACTTTGAACTGAGTTCAGTTGAAGAAGGACTCAAATAAAACTCCCTATGAACTATGGTATGGCTACAAACCCAATTTAAGTTACTTGAAAGTATTTGGTAGCAAATGTTATATCTTGAAAGAATCTAGAAAAGAAAAATTTGATGTAAAAGGTGATGAAGGTATATTTCTAGGATATTCTTGCAGAAGTAAGGCATACAAATGTCTAAATTTGTCTACTCACAAAATCATAGAAAGTGCACATGTGAGAATTGATGAGTTTGTAGAAAAGACTAAAGAGGAAAGCAAAAAGGAACCAAAAGATTATAGAAGATTTGTCTACTATGAACCTGATACATTGCCAAACACATTTGATAAAAAGGAGACTTCATCTCCCAAGCTCTCCAAATCTCCATCAGTTACCAAGTTGTAGGAAGTGCAAATCAAGTCATAAGAACCCAAGTCACATTCAGAGGCTACTAAGTTAGTGCATACTAAGTTTGAAGAACCTAAGCCATAGATAGAAGGACCAAAGCCTGAAGTTGAGATTCAAAATGAAGATAGTGCAATTGATTCAAAAGTAAAAGAACTTGTATTGGTTAAATATGTCAGAAGGCATCATGCACCTGATCAGATCATTGGAGAAAAATCAAATGAAATAATGACAAGAAACAAACTAAAAGGTGCATGTTTACTTGCTAAATTTGAACCTAGAAGTGTTAAAGATGCATTGGAAAATGAAATTTGGATTTAGGCTATGAATGAAAAATAGAATAGATAGAAAAGATTAAAACTTGAACTCTTATACCTAGGGCCAAAGATAAAAATGTGATTGGTACAAAATGGGTATTCAGAAATAAGTTGAATGAAGATGGAAAAGTGTTAAGGAACAAAGCGAGGTTGGTATGTAAAGGCTATTCTCAAGAAGAAGGTATTGATTACGATGAAACTTTTGCCCCTGTTGCAAGATTAGAAGGTGTTAGAACTTTACTAGCTTATGCAGCTCACAAAGGATTCAAACTATATTAGATAGATGTTAAATCTACATTCTTGAATGGAATTCTTGATGAGGAAGTCTATATTGAACAACAAGAAGGTTTTATTAATCCAGACAAAAGGGACATGGTGTAAAAATTACACAAAGCCCTATATGGTCTAAAACAAGCTCCTAGAGCTTGGTATAAAAGACTACATAACTATTTGATATAGATTGGTTTTCAAAGAAAAAATGATAATAGTGGCCTATATATCAAGGAAGGACTAGATAAGAAGATTGTGCTAGCAGAAATATTTGTGGATGATACTCTATTTATAAGAAATGATGACTTATGCAAAGAATTTTCAGAACAAATGAATAAAGAATTTGAAATGTCCATGTTTGGTGAAATAAAATTCTTTGTTGGATTATAGATACAGTTGAATAGAAATGGTACCTATATCACTCAATCTAACTATGTCAAATAGATACTCAACAAGTTTGGAATGGAAGATTCAAAACTAGTTGGAACCCCCATGTGTATTGGACTTAAGCTTACCATATATCATGACTCCAAAGAAATAGATTAGACCTTATATAGATCGATTATTAAGAAATTGCAATATGTAGTACATGCAAAGCCTAAAATCCATTTGGCACACCCTTTGAGACACCCGAGGGTACAAGTGGTATAGTCACTATGGTGCATCTTGATGAAATTAAACGTCGCTTAGAAGAACAAGCACGTGAAACCCAAAGACTTTGGAGGCTATATACGCTACGGAGAGAGAAAATCAACAAGTTGAAACTGACAATCAGGCACGCTACGAAGGATATAAAGGAACTTGTCCTCGAAATCCCTTTGAAAATAATGATGGTAATCACACACCTCCAAGGACTCCTACAGCTGCCACTGGCGCATGTCCTTCACCTAAACCATCTCATCATGATAGTGATGAAGAAGTAACTAGCAAAGATGTGATCAACTTTCAACAAGATGGCTTCGCCCAAAAACTAATGCTCAGAGCTTTAGAGGAAAATGGAGACCAATACTTCCGATACATGGCAGCTAGGGGATGGAAACTCCCTCAAGGTTTTAATGTTGAACATATTATCCCAAAACGAGAGCCCACTGAGGCTGAAATCTTAAGGGAAGAAATACAAGAACTTAGAAAACAATTTACACAACTGCAAACTTCAAAAGAGCCACCTAAGACATCATTTGTTGAATCAATTTGCGCTCTTCCATTTGATAGGGGTCTATACATGCTACCATTTCCTAAGGATATAGAGGTTCCTAAGTATGACAAATACGATGGAAATGGTGACCCTCACGACCATGTGAGACATTTCTATGCTATTAGCATGGACTTTATGCATGAAGAAACCTTTCTTATGCATTTGTTCCCTAGAAGTCTAAGAGGACAAGCTATGGAGTGGTTCACAAAATTGAGTCCTCCTCTTAAAACATTTGATGAACTTGCACAACGTTTCATCCAAAAATATTCGTACAACATTCAACATCCTATGACAGTGCTAGACTTATGCAACATCAAACAAAGACCAGGAGAGTCTTTTGCAATATACCTTCAATGATGGAGATCTTTATACTCTCGGTATCCTCGGCAAGTGCCCGAGGCTGAAAAAATTGACATCTTTGTCAACACGCTTGTACCCAAATTATACTTTGATCTAAGAAAATAGTTATTCACATCCTTCAACGCCATGGTAGAAAGTGCATATCGCATTGAGGATGTTGCTATCAAAAAAGGTGATATTACCATAAACAAGGATAGAATTAACAATGGGAACAATAAAGACAAAGGCAAACCTTGGAACAAAAACAAGTATGTTGTCAATGACGGAGTAGTGGACACTCCTAAGACTAAGGAGCCTGCGTTTAACCTTTCCAATGCCATCTATGCAGCAAAGCAACAAGAAGGTTCAAAACCACAACCCTTTGACAAAGGCTCTAAATTTGTGAAGAAGCGATGTGTTTACACACCTATGGTCGAACCTTATGAAGTGGTTTTAAAAACCTTAATTGCAAACAAATTGGTTACCTTACCAGACAACTCATGTCCTTACGATCCACCTGTTAGACCTCCATGGTGGAGAGAAGATCATACTTGTAGCTATCACCAAAGTAAAGGACATAACACAGAGAATTGCTTCAAACTCAAAGATGTAATTCAAGACCTCATCGAAGCTGGAAAAGTTGTTACAGATGGCCTTGTTAAGAATACTGATCATAAGGCTTTCCAAAAACCATTACCTGAATACGAAAAGGGTGAGACCTCAAGGGTAGCTTCCAAAAAGAATCATGACGCCAAAATTAGTTATGCTTAAGCTAACACTGATAATGTTATAAGCATGCTTGAGCCTGTTGAATACATATGTATGGAAAGCTCCAACAATGACAACTAGCCAAATTATGACGCTAAAGATGAACGACCAAGAGTGGTCTTAAGGACACGATCCACTCCTCAAGATCATACTGATACTAGACCCAAGGTGGTACTCCGAGTGGCTAAGTCTTCATCTTCTCAGGGTGAACCACTTAATGCTGTCACTAGGGGGCAATCTAAGGTTGTCCTAAAAGTTTCTAATGATCCTAAAAATGCTTCATCATCTAAGCAACCAATTACTTCCAAGATCTCCAACTATGATCTTGTTAGCCAACTGCAATGCACACAAGCACAAATCTCCATTTTTGAGTTACTAGAGTTATCTCCTTTGCATAGGGATATCCTTGAGAAAGCTTTACGTTCTACCAATGTTCCCACAGATATTGATGCAGAACAATTCCAAACTATGGTGAACCACATCTCCTCGCCCCACTATCTCACCTTTTCTGAAGAAGATGACCGAGCTCTTAGTCATCCCCATAACCTTGCTCTTCATGTCGAAGTTCAAATCTTTCGTACCCGTGTTCGTCGAGTCTTGATAGACAATGGTGCAGGGTTAAATATCATTTCGTTCAATGTAATCCAACAATTGGGCATGTCTAAATTTGCCATCGATCCTAAGCACAAGATCACTATAAAGGCCTATGATGAGGTTGAAAGCCCTTCTAAAGGTCTAATTGTACTTCCAATCAGAGTTGGTCCAGTTGAGAAGAATGTCATTTTCCAAGTCTTAGACATACCACTTGCATACAACTTGTTGTTGGGACGACCATGGATTCATGATATGCAAGCAGTACCCTCTACATACCATCAGTGCATTAAGTTCCCTTTTAATGGTACTGAAGTGGTTGTCCCCGGTGACAACTCCATGTCTATCAACACATTATCTGTTGTCGAAACGCTAGTCCCGCACAATCGCTCTTCTCATGAGGTAGCACCATCTTTCACAGAATGTGAACAAAAACTGAAAATGATGAGCCTTGGTATGGGCTAGTACACTTTGGACTCTATTGCTGCCTTACCAATTTCCCCTCGGTCTTATGGGAAACCAACTATTGCAAAGAAGTCTTCTACTTCTGCTATGACACTTTTTGGCACTTTTGTGCAATCTTCCATACCACTGGAAGCAGAGAAGGAAGAACAAGCCATTAGGGACTGGATCTACAGAGAAGAGGAAGACGAGGAGGTTACAATGACTACCCCTATTTCTCCCAAAAAATATGGAAAAGGCTATAAATTTTTGACAAAAATGGGTTACCAGGGCCACGGGTCCTTAATTGGTTGTAAGAATGCTCTAGTTGAACCTTTAAGTCACACTCAAGGTCATGATGCTCGAGACACCGCTGGTCTAGGCTTTGGGCTAGACAATAATACACCAAACTATAGTCAAATATTACTCATGTCTAGTGAATCGGAGGATGATGACTCTCCTGTAATTGCTACTACTACACAAGATGAAGACTTTGTTCCTCTCACTTCCCTCCTTTGGGGAGAAGACATAGTTATTGCTAATAATGAAGAAGCTTCTACCTCCCAACAACAGGAACAAGAAGGGTCTACTTCTGAGGACATAAATAGAGGATGAATTAGGCAGAATATTGCTCATCTCATAAATAGGGGTCAAAGTACAGATTCTCATGAGTATGAATGGGAAAGCCTCTCTGATGCATCTTGCGAGCTAGGGGTGAATTTCATTCATGCCTATGCAACCCAACCCAATCTAGTCGAACGGTCTAGTATGAGGTTAGATGAGTTTGACTCACAACATGTCTCAATGGATCACGCTAGTTCCTCTAGGACTATTCCTGAGCTGGACTCTTTTGCGATATTTTCTATAGGCTCAACTTCACAGGTCACCAAAAATGACTCCTTCCATATCAATCACATTGAAACTTCTCCCTCACTCTCGCTAATTTACCCAGAGCTCATAGATTGGTCTATCCAAAATCAAAAACCTGAAATATGGTCTTTCCAAAATGACTATGAGATCGCTTGTTATCTAAACGCAATTGAACCTGTCATTTCTTCCACCAGCAAACCCATGGTTAACATGACAGAATCAGATATCAAGTACCTCAGTCAAAAAATTAAAAGAAAAAATAAGCGATCAGATGGCAAAAACCACATTGCGGCGGTGTCTGACCCTGAAAAAAGTAAAAATAAAGACATATCTAATGGTGAAAACCTCTCTGAGGCACCTGCGGATGAGGTTCTTGGTAGTCTGCCAAGCTATTTCTAGGATAGATCTTCAGTTCTAGTCGAACCTACACAGCCTATCAACTTGGGAACAGAAGAATGTCCTCAGATTATCCATGTAGCTCAATCTTTGTCAAACAAAGAAAAGACACAGTTTGCTCAGTTCTTTCAAGACAAGAAGGTCAACTTCGCATGGACATACTCTGACATGCCAGGGCTTGATACAGATCTCATCATGCATCACTTATCAATCTCACCAGATGTCAAGCCTGTCAAACAGAAGTTAAGAAAAATGTATCCACATGTGGCTCTACTGGTCAAGACAGAGTTAGAAAAACTATTGAATGCAAACTTCATTAGGGCCATTGATTATGCTGAGTGGATTTCCAACATTGTACCTGTCTCCAAGCATGACAAATCCATACAAGTCTGTACTGATTTTAGAGACCTCAATAAAGCGTGCCCCAAGGATGACTTTCCACTACCAAACATCGATATGATAGTGGACATGACTACGGGTTATGAAATGTACTCGCTCATGGATGGATTTTCTGGATACAACCAAATAAAGATAGCTCCAGCAGACCAAGAAAAGAAAGCCTTTACATGTGCATGGGGTACCTTTTGCTGGAATGTCATACCTTTTGGGCTCAAAAATGTTGGCGCTACATATCAAAGAGCAATGACAACCATCTTTCATGATATGATGCATAAAAACATGGAAGACTATGTTGATGACACACTGGTGAAATCAAAGAAATGAGACACACATCTCAAAGACCTTAGTTTAATATTGGACCGTAGGGAACAATTCCAACTTAGGTTGAATCCAAAAAAATGTGCCTTTGGTGTCACTTCTGGAAAATTGCTAGGTTATATCATCTCAGCCAAAGGCATTGAGGTTGACCCTAAAAAGGTCCAAGCTATCATGGATATGCCTCCACCAAAGACTATCAGTCAACTTAGAGGTTTGCAAGGACGGCTACAATCCATAAGAAGATTTATCTCTCAATTAGCTGATAAGGCTCAACCTTTCAATAAAAATTTGCATAAAGGATCTACCCATATTTGGAACAGTGACTGTCAACAAAGCTTAGACCAAATCAAAGGCTACTTGGCAAAACCGCCAGTTTTGATGCCACCCATTCTGGGAAAACCTTTGATTCTGTACATTTCAGCTACGGATTCTTCTCTAGGAGCACTCTTAACCCAAAGTGATGAGACGGGTAAAGAAAGAGCCATATACTATATTAGTCAAACTTTGGTGGCTTATGAACTAAATTATACAAGTATAGAGAAGGCATGCCTTGCTGTAGTTTTTGCCTCCCAAAAACTTCGGCATTATATGTTGGCCCACACAGTTCACTTGATTGCCAAGATAGACCCTTTGAAATATTTATTAAGTAAAGCTGCACTTACTGGTCGCTTTGCTAAATGGATGATGATTCTTTCCGAATTTGACATTCAGTATGTTGAACGTAAGGCAATCAAAGGACAGGCCATAGCTGACCAGTTGACTGACTTCCCACTTGAAGATGTAGCACCTCTACAAATTGAGTTTCTAGATGCCAAAATCATGAATATTACTGACAGAACATGGAAAATGTTTTTTGATGGATCCCATACACAGAATGGAGCAGGAGCAGGGGTGTTGTTTGTTTCCCCTCATGGTTATACGATCCCAAAATCCTACAAATTATTGTTCCCATGTACAAACAATATTGCAGAGTATGAAGCATTAACAAATGGGATCAAAATGGCCCTTGAATGGTGAATAATTGAGCTACACATCTATGGGGATTCTCAACTGGTTGTGAACCAAGTGAATAATGAATATCAAACAAAGGATGATAAATTGATCCCTTATAAAAAGTTTATAGATGCTCTAAGGAACTATTTTACCTTTGTAACATTCCAACAAATTCCTAGAGTAGAAAACAAGGCTGCTGATGCTATGGCCACCTTAGCATCTATCCTCCAATTACAAGAACATGAATCACGATTTGAGTTCCTGGAGGAAGAATTGCGTCATCCAGCCTATGATTCTTCAGATAACCAGGTGATCTACACTATTGTAGGTCACGATTCCTCCCGCTATGCGGCTATTTTCTCCTACCTACATGATCAGGTTATTCTCGAAACCCTCACGTGCAACCAAAAATGCCAACTCCTTTGTAATGCCTCACACTACACTTTGGTCTCTGGTGACTTGTATAGGAGGGGTCTAGACGGAACGTTGCTTAGGTGTTTAGAACTAGAAGAGTCCAAGAAGGCACTTGCCGAAGTCCATGATGGCATTTGTGGGGCGCATTCTAATGGCCTTGCACTTGCCCAAAAACTACTTAGGACGGGTTATTACTGGCCCACCATGCAAGCTGATGCTGTGCGCTATGCAAAGTCCTGTCAGAAATGTCAGCTCCATGGTAACTTGATACATGCTCCTGGGCGAGAGTTAATCCCTTCTGTGACATATTGGCCATTTCAGCAATGGGCCTTTGACTTGGTAGGAAAGATCCATCCAAGCTCATCCAGCGGTCATAAATTCATCATCATAGCAATGGAGTATTTCACTAAATGGGTTGAAGCTGTACCATTATCTGCTGCTACAGGCAAACATGTTGCCCTATTTATACTGAATCACATCATTTGTCAATATGGTATCCCATCCTCTATTGTTACAGATAATGGAGGACAGTTCAAAAATAAAGACTTAAAATAGTTGTGCAAAAAGTTTCGAATTAAGCAACACTGGTCTTCCATTTACTATCCCCAAGGGAATGGCCAAGCTGAGGCCTCTAATAAAATGCTGCTGAAAATCCTACACCGCACAGTTCACAAGTCTGGGAAAGATTGGCACTTGCAAATAAATTCGGCACTTTGGGCCTATAGAACCTCTATTCGTACTCTTATAGGGGCTACACCATTTTCTCTAGTCTATGGCTCTGAGGCTGTTCTCCCATTAGAAGTCGAAATACCTTCTTTGCGCGTCTCCTTACATGGGTTAATAACCGATGAAGACCATAGAGCTATGAGAGTACAGGAATTAGAGACTTTGGATGAACGGCACAAGGCTTCTTTTGATCACATTAGAGCTTATCAGAAGCACATGTCTACACAATATAACAAAAAGGTTCACCCCCGTGAGTTCCAAGTTGGTGAACTCGTGCTTAGAGAGAATCCCAAAAATCAGCAAAATCGAGAACAGAAAGGGAAATTTGAACCTAACTGGTTAGGTCCTTACATTATCACAACATCATTTAGGTCTGGTGCTTACCAGTTTTCTACTTCAGAGGGTGAAGAACTTGCAGAACCTATCAACATCCTACACTTGAAGAAGGTCTATACTTAGAGGCTTGCTGCTCAGCTATCTTATATATATCTATGAGCCTGAAAAAATCTTAAAAATTAGAAAATGTCCTAAAAAAATGATCATCTTAGTGAAAACCTCACTTTGATGTATCACCAAAAAAAAAAGAAAAAAAATCTGTCAAAGTGGTGAAAACCTGGAAAAAGGTCCTACTTGAAACCCTCGCACCTATGTCTATCAGTCTCAATCATCCACTTCGCTACACATTTCCTGGCTTGGAATTGTTTCTTGTCCTCATCTTGGGGGCATAGCTACTTAGCCTATTGAGGTATTCTTGTGCATTAGGGTTTCTTTGACAACTCACAAAATAGTGTTTCTCAACACTTCCCCCACTTTGACATCAAGTGTTTTTCAACACTTTATAGATAGTTTACCTACGGTCTCCGATGTCGTGATATTTCTCACTATCAGAATCAAGTCTGGAAGAAATGGCCAAGTGACTTACACACACACACTTTAACACCTAAACGACTGAGCTATGCTGATCTTTATCTACTTTGTGTGCTGTCTATGATGATTTCTTTGCCAGGTGTTCCCTCCCTAATAGTCTTTCAAGGATGTCATTGACTAGAAGACTGGGGGCATGGGACATATTTTCTTGATTTCTACTTGTGGGTATACTTTTGTTTGTCTATAGTGTTGTAAGCATTTATGCTTGACCTATTCAACACTTTGACTTATAAATGTATCATCCTTGACTATTTTGCAAGATCGCACTCAGGGTTTATCCTAGCACTTATGCCTTGATAAAGGTGTAATCTTGCTAAATTAAACTTAGGGAATCTAATTGCGTAGTTATCTTGACTTACATGTCTTTGATGCTTAGATTGAATTTCCACATACCTATCTGATATTGATCATATTCATATCCTCATAGTTATACTAGTGATGGTTGTATGATCTCATGATGTCCCTAATAAATGCTCAATGATGAAATTAAGAGTCTAAATGTTATGCGCTTCTTGCTGGTAAACCACTTTGCATATTAGCTTGCATTTTAGGTTCATTTTCTAGCTTAGTCTTGCATTCTTGCATATGGGGAGAGCTCTCTCTTCATCGTTTTGTGGACATATCAGCTAACTCCTTTCATATATTTCTTTACTTTCTTCTTGTTCATGTCTTTTCACCTTCTTAATCTTTCGCTTCATCTCTTTTCTATCTTATCATCTCATTATATAAAGTTTTGACCTCTTAAATAATTTTGACATCCTAGATTCATTTTCGGGATCGAAATCCAAATTCGAGTTCATCTTGATGGTCAAAATTGTCTTTTAAAATTCTACTTTCTTCTAAGCAGTTAGCTGACCTTTTGAGGTCTAATCTCTGAATCATCACTGGGGCATCTTCATTTCTTCATGTCTTCATCATTTCCATACTTCATATCTACTTCAATTCACTATTTCATGTCTAAAATCACCTTTCTACTCATTTCGACCTTATTTTTATGCTATATCCTTCAAGGTCAACTCTAGTCAAACTGGGGCATTTTATCAATTTTTTATATAGTCATTCTTGGGTTCTAATCATCTATCTGTCATCTTGGACATTGTTATATTCTAATTTTCTCATTTCTAGCCAGTTTTTGCATCCCCTTACCTCATTTCAATTTCGATCCCAAGGGGGCAGAAATACTCTCACTGCTTAGGAGCATTTGTTTGATCTTCTCACTTGCTCTCACTCTATCCACTTTTCTAAGTGTTAGCATTCTTCTTGAATTTTGACATCATCTTTTCCTAGTGTTCAGTACTATCACTATCAGGCTGTACATTCAGGACTTGCTATCTTTTTCTACATTTCGTTCTTCAAAATCAGATATCTATATCTATCATCGCCTACTTGGTTTCAATTTTCTTTGACATAATGTGTTCCTAGATCGATCATGCATTAGTCAAAGAGGGGCAAATGTAATCACCTAAAAATGGTCATCTAGACTATTAGCCCCCTTCTCAGCATTTTGGCTAAATTAATTTAATCATTTACCTAGACCAAATTGCTAATAATCAATTTATTTGATTATAACCTATAGTTTGACTATGCTATCCTAAGTTCATTATTTGATTAAAAGAACATGTCCCCTTTTAATTAAATAAAAGACCCCATTCTTCTAACCCACTTAAAGTGCACACATAAAGTCCTTTTTCTATTTTGCAATTAAAAGAAAAAGCTTTGTGACTTTTGTCTTATATGACAAGTCAACTTATATTCTATTGGTTGACTTGTGTGTGCACATGGATCACTCCTATTTTCAAATTCCACCATTGATCATCCACCATCTTCATCTTGATCTCTATCGTCCATACATCTTTAAAAGGGAGAGAGCTTTCCCCCTCAAAGCATCCATCCATTTTTGAATATTGATATGCTGCAGGTTTTCTAACAGGTTTCTTACGATCTTTGTGGAGAACTTCTATTTCTTGTCTACATTCTCTCATCCATGGCATCATGGCATTCTAGCTTAGCTTAGCTTTCATTTTTACATGTAGCTTAATCTCACATAGCTTAATAATGGTATTGTAACACTCTCATCCATGTTTAACATAGTTGCATCTTGTATTTCATTCTAGCTTAATCTTCATTTACATTGCATTCTTGAGGAACTCCTTGGGACATTTGCATTCTTGCATCTTGTCTTTGGAACCTCCCATTGCATGGTTTACTAGCAAGAAGAGTATCTCTAAGGCTCATCTGAGAGCCCTTGAATTTAAAATACACTCTCTTGCACTCTATGGATAGGGAGCTCTAAGCCAGCATCCAAGCATTTCAAACTCATGGAATCGTTTGGATAGAAGGGTTTAGAGTGGGACACTTTCGAGTGTAGACTTAGTAGTTGGGATAGTGGATAGATTCTTAGCTAAACCCAGAGGAAACCACATGATGGAAATAAAAAAAATCTTGAGATATTTGAAAGGTAATAAAGACTATGGCTTATGGTACAAACTTGGAGGCAACCTTGACCTAAAAGTATTTATTGATGCTGATTGGGCAGGAAATCTTGATGACAGAAAAAGCACTAGTGGTGGAGCATTCTTTCTTGGTAAAAGGTTGGTATCTTGGACAAGCAAGAAGAAAAATTGCACATCTCAAGCCATAGCAGAAGTAGAATATGTAGAAGCAATAGTGAATTGCTCTAAAATTGTTTGTTCAAATAGTTGTTGGAAGGAATGAAAGTTGAAATCAAAGATCCAATAGTCATGTTTTGTGATAACACCAGTGCAATCAACATGTCAAAGAATCTAGTGATGCATTCCAAAACAAGGCACACTACTATAAAATATCACTTTGTAAGAGAATTAGTACAGGATAAAGAAATTAGATTGGAATATGTGCATACGAAAGAACAAATTACAGATATATTCTCAAAGTCATTACCTAAGGATGCATTTTTGTATCTAAGAGGTAAGCTAGGGGTCATTCTCCTATCTAAAGCTCACTAAATAAAGTGTAGTTATGCATCAACAGGAACTAAGTTGAAGATCAATTAGTTGATGCAGTATTGACAAGGACATGTTACAAATTAATCTATACTCAAGGTACATTGGCACTAATCAAATTGTCTTTGGCATGTGTTGTCAAAGAGGGAGAAGTTTATTGTCATATTTTTCTAAAATTTTGTAGAGGGAAAACATTATAGCAGAAATTTTTTGCAGAAAATGAAAGAGGGAGAAAACTTTCAAATAGAGGGACTCATGTTCTCAAAATTTCATTGTGTTATGACATGTTTGTTGGTTACAATTGTATTATTTTTCATTGTCTTTGATGTCACACAAATGTCATATCAGTCATCAGATAGAGTCTATCGAGCTCAGAAGGTCAGCAAGGTAAAGGACAGTGTCTACCGAGCTTAGAAGGTCAGCAAGGCAAAGGATAGAGTCTACCAAGCTCAGAAGGTCAGCAACGCAAAGGACAGTGTCTATCGAGCTTAGAAGGTCAGCAAGGCAAAGGATAGAGTCTACTAAGCTTAGAAGGTCAGCAAGGAAAAATATAGATTCTACTGAGCCTAGAAGGTTAGTAAAGAAAACTTGCAGTATCTACTGAGTAAACAGTTCTTATCGAGTTAACTCGGTCATCAAAGAAAATGTGGCAGAAATAGTTCTTACCAAGCTCACTTAATCATCAAAGGAAACGTGGTAGAAGCAATTATTAACAAGCTCTCATGAAGAAATTTAGTTCTTATTGAATGAACTCGGCAATGAAAGGATTTTATAAAAATTGCAATATTAACCAAGTCAAGAAGGTTAACTTAGGAAATTTTTGGAAGCAGTATTTACCAAGCAGAGTCGGCTAGTAAAGGATTTCATTATTTTATGAAATGACATTTATTTTTTTAGAGTAATATTTGTAGCTGACTAATGTATGGTTTATTGATAAATGTAACATGTAAATGGGCCAACTTGACACTCTAAATGGTATAATTAAGAGGTCAAGTTGTGAATTCTAAGTGAAGTGGAAGAGTGTGTAGAATTAATGTAATATGAAGACTGATTATTGTGGAAGTGAATTTGAAGGATGAGCAAAGATCATTGAGGAGTAGCAAAGCTATACTTGATCAAAGAGGATCTAATGATGCTGAACAGAGACCTATAGTTAGCAAATTTAGTTGCATCTTGTTCAGGTCAACTCATTGTTGCTTTCTAACCATTGTAGTAGTGATTAAAAATCTCTTAATAGAGTTGGTTTAACAACCATTTTGTAAATCCTCTAACAAGGTGAAAGTTTTGTTGAATTGTTCTAAAGACCTCTAGAAAGGCCACTCCTAACAAGGTGATTAAATCCTCTAATAGGGTCACACCTAACAGAGTGTATTGTAACCTTTCATAGGGTTGGCTCCTAACAGGGCTCATTTCATAAGAGTGAAACATTGGTGACTAGTTACTTGGTGGTTTTTTTCATATTGGGTTTCCATATTAAATCTTGTGTCTCTTGTGTTCATTTGATTTTCAGTTATATGTGTGAATGCTTGAAAATAAGTAATAGTTTAATTTACCAAGTTATAGCATTTTTTTACCAAGTATCAGTAGTAATTAGATCTTTAAGATTCTAAGGGATCTGTGGATTAATTTTTGTTAGAAATTGATTCCACCCCCTCTCAGTTACTCTATCTTTAATCCCAACAATTGGTACAAGAGCTTTTGGTGCTTACAAGAAAAGATTTCAAGGATCTAAGCTAAAAGATCAAGATGTCTTACAAAAGGGAAATTCCAAGACTCAACTGGGACAACTTCTCAACATGGCAATGACTGATGATGCTTCATCTGGCTTCTATTGGTGATACAAGGCTAAAGTACCTTGATGAAAAAGATAAAGAATCTTCTGGTACATTATCTGTCAATGACATTGCTAAAAAGAAGACTCACAACAACATGATGATAGATATAGCATCTACTTTGAGTTATGAATAATTTGATGACATCAAGGATTGAAAACTACCTTTGAAATGTGGAACAAGCTGAAAGAGATCCATGGAGGAGATGATAATGTGAGAAGAGCCAAAGAAAAAAGTTTGAGAGGAAATTTGATCAAATGAGGATGAGAGAGGATGAAAAAATTGCAAAGTATGTTGAAAGAGTTAAAGCATGTGTTAGTGCAATCAAAGTATTTGGAGGAGATATCAATGATGAGACAGTTATAAGTAAAGTTCTTAGAGCTCTACTTCCCATTTATGCAATAAAAGTCTCTGCAATTAAAGAAAGAATATGTCAGGCAAATCATAAAATAAATTTAGAGGCCATAGTTGGAAGATTGACTGCATTCGAGCTAGACAACTATGACAATTATGTTCCAACTGCCAAGAATGTTGAATCAGCATATGAAGCCAAGCTTTCACTCAAAGAGAAAGGTAAAAAGATGAAGGATCCACAATCAAATAGTGATGAAGAATCAGAAAAAAGTTCAGATGGTGATCTTAAAGTGGTTAAAGCTCTACTAGCAAGAAAATATTCAAGAGGCAAAAAGAAATACAAAGGTAAGGTTCCTCTAATCTGCTTTTCTTGTGAAGAAATTTGACATATTGCTGCTAGGTGCCCAAATAAGTAGAACAAGGATGAGAAGAAAGGTCACAAGTACAATGGAAAGAAAGACTTCAAATCATTCAAGGATAAAGGTAAGAAAACATGCTTCATGGCTAAAGATTCTAATGATTCTAATTATGAAGAAGAAGATGAAATTGTCTACATTACTGTGAAAGATGAGTCTAATAATGATGAAGAAATGGAACTCACTTCTCATATGAGTAGAAATGATATGTGGATCATAGATAGTGGTTGTTCTCATCACATGACTGGTGATAAAATTAAGTTTGAATACTTTGAAGACTATGATGGTGGCAGTGTAAGATTTCGTAACAATGAACCTTGTTGTATAAAAGGAAAAGGAAGAATCTCACTAACCAAATAACTTGTATGTGATAATGCATACTGGGTAGAAGGAGTAAAGCATAATTTTTTGAGTTTGGCATAGCTACTCAATAATGGATTCAAATTAGAATTTATGCATGGAAAAGAAAGATTGTTGGATGGCAATGGAAAGCTGATTGGATCACACACTCAAACAAAAGGTAACTTATTTTATCTTGAACTTGGTGAATGTTCATGTTTCATTGCTCAAATTGAAGAAATTTGGTTATGGCATAAGAGGTTATGTCATGTAAAATTTGAAAACTTCATAAAGATTAGTAAATTCAAGAAAGTAAGAGGTATTCCTAACATAAAGAAACCTGAGGTTGGTCTATGCAAGAATTGTCAAATTGGTAAAATGGGAAAGACTAGTTTTAAAAGAAAGAACTATCAGATTGAAGAAGTTCTAGAAATTGTGCATACTGATTTGTGTGGACCTATTGGCATTGAAAGTTATACTGGTGAAAAAATCTTCATTCTGTTTGGTAATGATTATAAAAGAATGATGATTGTCATGTACCTTAGAGAGAAATCAAAAGCATTTGAAAAGTTCAAATGGTATTTTTCCAGAGTAGAAAAGGAAATAGGCAAAAGACTAAAATGCTTAAGGTCTGACAGAGGTGGTGAATCCATTTCACATGAGTTCAATAACTTTTGCATTGAAAGGGGAATCAAAAGATAGGTTTCAGCATTTGGAACTCCTTAACAAAATAGAATAGTAGAAAGAAAGGAACAGATCTATCATGGATTGTGCAAGAACCTTGATGATTGAAAAAGGCATTGCTATCAAATACTAGAAGGAAGCTATCAACACTACAGTTCATACCTTGAATCGAGTACATCTGAAAAAGGACTCATTCAAAACACCCTATGAGTTGTGGTATGGCTACAAACCCAATGTAAGTTATCTAAAAGTATTTGGAAGTAAGTGTTACATTTTAAAAGAATCTAGTAAAGGTAAATTTGATGTAAAAAGTGATGAACAAATATTTTTGGGATACTCTTGCAAAAGCAAAGCATATAGATGTTTGAACTTATCTACTCACAAAGTCATAGAAAGTGCACATGTGAAAGTTTATGACTTTGTAGAAAGAACAGAAGAAGAAAGCAAAAAGGAACCTGAAGACTACAAAAGATTTGTTTACTTGGAACTTGATACAATGCCAAGTATACCTATTAATCATGAATCCTCAACTCCAAAGTCTTCATTAACCAAGTCAAAAGAAGTTAAAATCGAGTCAGTATCTACCAAGCTATAAGAACTCGAGTTGCAAATAGAAACTACTGAGTTAGCATCTACCAAGCTCGAGCAACTAGAATCAGAACTAGAAGTTGAGACACAGAAGGATAACAATGCAAGTAATTCAAAAGGCAAGGAGCCTATGTTAGCCAAGTATGTCAGAAAGCATCATGCACCAGATTAGATCATTGGAGATAAATCAAAAGGAACAATGACAAGAAGTAAGTTGAAAGGCACTTGTTTACTTGCTGATTTTGAACCTAGAAATGTCAAAGATGCACTAGACAATGAAAGTTGGATTGAAGCTATGAATGAAGAGATAGAATAGATAGAGAAAAACCAAACATGGATTCTTGTACCTAGACCCAAAGACAAAAATGTGATTGGAACAAAGTGGGTATTCAGAAATGAACTAAATGAAGATGGTAAGATATCAAGGAATAAAGCTAGACTGGTATGCAAAGGATACTCTCAAGAAGAAGCTGTAGACTATGGAGAGACTTTTTCTCCTATTGCAAGATTGGAAGGTGTCAGAACCCTACTTGCATATGTTGCATTCAAAAGATTCAAAGTTTATCAGATGGATGTCAAGTCAACATTTCTCAATGGCATATTGGATGAAGAGGTTTACATTGAACAGCCTGAAGGTTTTGTTGATCCAGAAAAGAAGGACATGGTCTGCAAATTGCATAAAGCATTATATGGTCTAAAAAAAGCCCCTAGAGCATGGTATGAAAGATTGCATAATTATCTTATTTAGATTGGTATTCAAAGAACTAATGAAAACAGTAGTTTGTACATAAAGGAAGGACCAAATAATAAGATTGTTTTGGCAAAAATATTTGTAGATGATACTTTGCTCATAGGAAATGATGATCTTTGCAAAGAATTTTCAAAAGAAATGAACAAGGAATTTGAAATGTCAATGTTTGGTGAAATCAAATTCTTTGTTGGTCTTCAAATTCAACAGAATAAGAAGGGCATCTACATCACTCAATCTAAATACATCAAGGAGATACTAAAAAAGTTTGGTATGGAAGGCTACAAACCAGTTCAGACTCCTATGTAAACTGGATTAAAACTTACCAAGGATGATGAATCAAAGGAGGTGGATCAGACATTGTATAGATCTATTATTGAAAAGTTGCAATTTGTAGTGCACACAAGACCAGACATTGCTCTTGTAGTAGGAATTGTAGCAAGATTCTTAGAAAACTAAAAGTAAATCACATGATGGCAATCAAAAGGGTCATGAGATCTTTAAAAGGACCTGAAGAATATGGATTATGCTATAAACTTGGAGGAAATCTAGATTTAAAGGTGTTCACTAATGTAGATTGGGCAGGAAATATTGATGATAGAAAGAGCACAAGTGGAGGAGCTTTCCTTCTTGGAAAAAGGTTGGTTTCTTGGACAAGCAAAAAGTAGAATTGTACATCTCAATCCACAGCAAAGGCTGAATATGTTGTAGCAGTAGTAAACTGCTCAAACATTGTGTGGTTCAAACAATTATTGGAAGGTATGAAGCAAGAAATCAAAGAACCTGTTGTTATATTGTGTGATAACACAAGTGCAATTAACATCTCTAAGAATTCAGCGATGCATTCAAAAACCAAGCATATTGCCATAAAGTATCACTTTGTTAGACAATTAGTGCAAGAAAAGGAAATAAGATTGGAATATGTCCATACAAAGAAACAAATTGCTGACATATTCAAAAAGCCTTTACCTAAGGATGCATTCTTGTATCTAAGAGGTAAGTTAAGCATCATTTCTTTATCTGAAGCTCACTAAAATATAGTTCTAGTGATGCATCAACAGAAAAAGAATTGAAGATCTATCAGTTGATGCAGCACACTAATGAAGACATTGCATATGAATCAGTACATTAGGTACAATGCTATTCAATATTTTTGAGGTGTCTTTGGCATGTGTTGTCAAAGAGGGAGAGTATACTATCATATGTTTCTAAAAACAATTGAAATATGCAAACTAATAAGAGTTTGTGTAAGAGGGAGAGATTATTATGAAAGAGGGATTTTGCTATAGAAAGTGAAGTATTCTGTCTGTAAAAGACTTTTTTTCAAATTTCATTCTGCTATGACATGTTGTGTTTCCATCAATGCTTAAGAGGGAGATTGTTGGATACAATTGTTCAATTGTGTGTTGTCTTTGATGTCACACAAATGTCATATCAGTCATCAGATAGAGTCTACCAAGCTCAGAAGGTCAACAAGGCAAAGGATAGTGTCTATAGAGCTTAGAAGGTCAGCAAGGAAAAGGATAGAGTCTACCAAGCTTAGAAGGTTAGCAAGGCAAACGATAGTGTCTACCAAGCTCAGAAGGTCAGCAACGCAACGGATAGAGTCTACCGAGCTCAGAAGGTTAGCGAGGCAAAAGACAGAGTCTACCGAGCCCAAAAGGTTAGTAAAGAAAACTTGCAATATCTACTGAGTAAACAGTTCTTACCAAGCTAACTTGGTCATCAAAGCAAATGTGGCAAAAATAGTTCTTATCGAGCTCACTCGATCATCAAAGGAAATGTGGTAGAAGCAGTTCTTACCGAGTAAACTCAGCAGCTAAAGGATTTTATAGAAATTGCAATATTAACTGAGTCAAGAAGGTTAACGTAGGAAATTTTTGGAAGCAGTATTTACCAAGTAGGGTTGGCCAGTAAAGGATTTCATCATTTTATGAACTAACATTTATTTGTTTAGAGTAATATTTGTAGCTAATTGATGTATGGTTTATTGGTAAATATAACATATAAGTGGGCCAACTTGACAATCTAAATGGTATAATTAAGAGGTCAAGTTGTGAATTCTAAGTAAAGTGGAAGAGTGTGTGGAATTAATGTAATATGAAGACTGATTATTGTGGAAGCAAATTTGAAGGATGATCAGAGATCATTGAGGAGCAGCAAAACTATACTTAATCAAAGAGGATCTAATGATGTTGAATAGAAACCTGTAGTCAGAAAATTCAGTTGCACCTTGTTCAGGTCAATTCATTATTGTTTTCTAACCATTGTAGCTATGATTTTAAATCTCTTAACAAAGTTGGTTTAACAACCATTTTGTAAATCCTCTAACAAGGTGACAATTCTGTTGAATTGTTGTAAAGACCTCTAGCAAGGCCACTCCTAACAGGGTGATTAAATCCTCTAATAGGGTCACACCTAATAGTGTGTATTGTAACCTTTAATAGGGTTGGCTCCTAACAGGGCTCACTTCAGAAGAGTGAAAAATTGGTGAGTGGTTACTTGGTGGTTTTTCCCATATTGTGTTTCCACATTAAAGCTGGTGTCTCTTGTGTTCATTTTGTTTTCAACTATATGCGTGAATGCTTGAAAATAAGCAATATTTTAATTTACTGAGTTACAACATTTTTTTACCAAGTATCAATAGTAACTAGATCTTTAAGACATCTAAGGGATCTGTGGATTAATTTTTGTTAGTAACTGATTCACCCCCCACTCAGTTACTCTATCTTTAATCCCAACAATATTGTGTTGTCATCAATGCCAAAGAGGGAGATTGTTGGCTACAATTGATTAATTATGTATTGTCTTTGATGTTACACAAATGTCATATCAGCTGATAGTCAGTGTGTGCTGAGCTCACTTAGTCAGTGAAGATAGTTTTTCTAGTCTACTAAGCATTCCTGAGTTTACTCTCTATAGAAGGTAGTATCTATCAGGCTCACTCAAGCATCGAAGGAAGTTAAGCAAATAAGAATGTTAACCGAGCTCACTCAATTAACAAAGGGAAAGCTGAACAAAGTTAGTATTAACCAAGTTCACTCAGTTGCCAATGGAATTTTGTAAGTTCATAGTGCTAACTGAGCTTTTGTTGGTTAACATGGGAAATTTCTTTAGAATTAGTTTCTACTAAGCTAGGTCAGCTACCAAAGGATTTTCTCATTGTGGCATGAAAAGCTTAATTATTTTACCTATTGATTCTAGCTGACTATGGTAATGAATATTGGTTATTTTAATTTGTATTTGAGCTAACTTGACAATTTGAAAGGTATAAGTAAAAGGCCAAGTTGTGATTTCAAAGTGTGATATGCAAGTTGAATTAGTTGAAAGAGATAAGAAGAGGAAGCAAACTTGAAGTAAAAGCAGATATCCTTGTGGAGCATAAAAGCATTATTTAATTAGGAAGGATCAAGTATGAACCAGAGCACAGATCTGTAATCAGCAATTTAGTTGCATCACAATCAAGTCATTACATTATTACTCTCTAACCATTGTAACAATGATCTAATATCTCTTAATAGAGTTAGTTTTATAGCCATTTGTAAGTCCTTTAACAAGGTGGCAATTCCATTGAATTGTTTCAAGACTTTTTGCAAGGCCACTCCTAACAAGGTGATTAAATCATGTAATAGGGTCATACCTAATAGTGTGTTTTGTAACCTTTAACAAGGTTTGCTCCTAATAGGGCCCACTTCAGAAGAGTGAAAAATAGTAACTAGTTACATTGGTGGTTTTTTTCAAATTGAGTTTCCATGCTAAATCCTAGTGTCTCCTGTGTTCATGTTATTTCTTTCATGCTTGCAAGTAATTACTAATAACATCTTAAGATCTGCTAAAGTAGTTCACACTCTGCATTTATCGAGTTACAACAATTTTTGTATGTTTACCAAGTATCAGCAGTAATTAGTTTTACCACTCTGAATTTTATTTGACATCCAAAGGATATAGGATTTATTTTAGTAGTAACTAATTCACCCCTCCTCTCTTACTTACTCCTTTTATATTTCCAACACTAACTCCTTAAAAGATGGGAGATTTGGCAATTCTCCTAAAGTATCGATTTCTAGTAGTTCTGCGCAATAGTTTTATGTGCTTGACTTTTAGGTTGGATGAGAACTTTTCCTAGGTGAATTAGCCTTTGCACACTTAGGGGTTGTAGAGGACCTAAAATACTACCCACAGTTTAAAGCGCAAGTTCTAATTCAATCAGAGCGAGGAGATATCAAGATTTTTCTTGGACATCAATTTTTGGAAATTTAATTTCCTATGTAGGCTAACTTGTGGCTCACTTGTACATTTGCAGCCATTTTTCTACCAAAATTTTTTACCAAAGCTATGAATCTTCCTTATTTTTAGTTTTCATGCCCGTGTTGGTCGTAAAAAAAAATCTCGATTTGGTCAAAAATTTGACCAACATCTTTTACCCATGTTAAAGATATCCAAACTATTCCCAAGTTGGTCCAAATTTTGACCAACTTGGGTCATAATATAATTTGGACTATAAAAAATTAATTAGGCACATCTCTATTATGGACTATACATAAATTCATGCACAGATTCCCAAGATGAGAAATTTCACATAGTATCAGTGTGCGTTTTTACTAAACTTTGGTGAGGGAGCATGTAGGATATTGTTTGGGCATTCACATAGTTTAGCATGCATTTTCTTAACTTTGGTGATGGAGCATGTGGGATATGGTTTGGGCACCACACCAAACTTTAGTTTTCTTAAGCTCACTACATTTTTGCTAGAATTACATTTCGCAATCATCTCATCATTAATTTTGGTGGGAAATTAATCTTGATCGAACTCTTTGAACAGTCCTTACTACTGGTACATCATAAACCTTGAGTACAAGGCTTGATAATTTGTTAGACTTCTTGTTCATTTTTTTTTTACTTTTCTCTATCATCTTATCAGTAATTGCTCAGTTCATTTTTTGTTACTTTGCCCAATTCGTCCAATGCACCTTAGGAAACCTAATTGACAAACTAGGATATCATTTAGTTCATGATTTTCTTTTTGTTTTATATTGTTGATCTATTTTCTTGTAAAGAATTGAGATAGAAATCCCTTAATATAAAAAGGGTATTTGACTCTTGCTAGTTGAAAGGAAAAATTTGAGAAGTAGAATCCCTTGGAGGAATCAATTAGTACTAGGTTGCAATGATAATGGTTTTGCAGCAAGATTTAGGAGTGCTCCTGCAAAATGGGATCCTTTAGGCCAAAACCTTCTTAGGAAGTAGAAGAGTGGATCTGGGGAAGGAGGATAAGTATGTCAGGCCTAATCAAAAGTCACAGACATGTTGACATTGAAGGCCCTAATTGGAGCAAGCAGGAGAAGGAGAGAAGGTATAGATTTCTTCCCCACCAGAGATCTCTACAAAGATCAACAAAATTTTTTTGGCTCCCCTTCAACTATAAGAAAATTTGTTATTTCTCCAAAAGAACATTTTCTGAATCCTCTTAATTTCTCAATTAGGGGAAGAGATTTAAAGTATATTAACTCTTACAAGGAACTAATGTACTTCAGCTTTAATGGCTTTAAAGGAAATATTATTATAGTAGGAGAACTAAGAAATTTTAGAGAAACCCTTTCTCACAGAAAATGAAGTTTCTAGTCAAACCACTGATACAATAGGAAGGGTTGAAATGGTTCAAAGGAATAACTCAAAATTGTTAAAATGAAGATAGATTACTTCCATAAATAAAGCCAATAATAAAAGATAATCTGTGACTATCCTCATTGTGACAGTCTCACAGCCTTTAATTGTTTTGTATTTTACCTTCTAAGGTCTTCAAGATCTATTTCTACTCAATGTGCATTAATGTCTTTTAGACACTCATTCCATAATTTATAACTTTAAAACCTATACCACATTAAGTTAGATAAGAATGTTGTCTCTTAACTTTATAGTATTATACTCGACAATCAAACCATCCAAAACTTTTTATCGATACAATAATGACATATTTTCTTTCCAAGAAGCATGGTGCCATTAGCTTGCTTATCTTTCTTATTTCAAGGAATTGACTCAAAGACATGTTAATTCTTTCTTTGATATCATTTTTGAGAAAAGTAATTTTAATCTCCAATTTGGTTTGTGTTGCCAAAATTAACAAAACTTGAATGGTGGTCCATTAATTTTTTTAATAAAAAATCTCCTCATCTTCTATCATTTCTTTTTGTTTTGAAAGACTCGCTTGTACAAATGGGTCTGGAGGATCCAATTGATTCCCAAATTCCTTTATTGAAAAAGGCTAAATATTTAATGTTGATTGGTTTTCTCCATGCATGATGCAGAATCAATGGTCAACCATTGATTTGATGCATGAAATAACTAACTATCCCTTTGTTTTGAAACAATACCCTTATATCTTCCTCAAGTGCAATTAAAGAAATGACCCTACCCACTTAATCTTCTAGGTTAATGCACTGATCTCCACACCTTTGAATTCACAAGACAAACTCCACTTGCAAACTTCTTTAAGCATGTAAGTTTTCCAAGTTTCCCAAAACACCTACAAACCCCATATGACTCCATTTATCCAAGGGACTAAAAAAAGGGTTAAATAAGAATTTTATGAGTTATATAATGTGTATTTAACTATATTTAACTATCCAATTGGCTAGACCCAACTCTCAAAGCCCAATTCTTCCAATGCACCTTAGGAGACCTAATTGACAAACTAGTAGCCCTGCATCAGCATAAAAACCTAAATAACTTAAACTTTATCCAAAGAACTTGACAAGATAATTACATTGATGGACACCCTTTTCAAAGTACTAAAATATACCAAAATCTTTTATATGGTCATTTTGGACCAACACCCCTATTTTTTAGCATGAAAATGGCTAATTTAATAAAGCAACTCCCAATAATATTGACTCCTAGACCTTGTAACTTTCAAAAGTCATCATTCATGGCATAAAACCACAAAATCACCAAACAATTTTTTCCAGACTTCCTAAATCCCCAAAATCCCAAATTACCTTAATTCAAACCCTCAAATCTAGGGTATCACCAATATCACCATTCCCCAAACTTCTATATCAATTTTGTTGATCATACATGTTCACACTAATCATATAAGATGATCCAAATCACAAAATACCCCCTTCATGTGGCTAGAACTCCCCTTATTGTACCTAACAACTATTTCCATTGAAATTTATTCACAAAACCCTCACTATTCCATAACAATCAATCAATGTTGTATTATTTCTACATTTCAAGAGTTAGTAGGCTATTATATAGGTTAGAATAACACATCCCATGAAGCTAGGGCCCTTGTATTTTCATGGGATGGTCATATTATGAAAGGAACCTAGATTGTTGTAGGAAAAACTCAAAACTTATAATTTGTCAACTAATACCAGTCATCTAACTTTTAGCACAATGTGTATCAATCTTGTTCAAAACAAATAATGAATGAAAAGGAACTTCTATTATATCTCAGTGAATGGAAATAAGGTTCCTAATGCATCCCCACTTGGAATCCAAAACACCAAACTAATAACAATGTTGAGAACACACAATTTGTTTTTTTTTATTAAAAAAAAAAGTTTTTATTAGATCCTTGTTCATTAAAACACAACTAGGTGTTAAATATATGAACCAAGTTTCCCTTAACAAAGTGTAAAACAATTATTTATAACAATCTTAAACTGCATACCTCATTTCCTACATGGAACTCCTCAAGGTAGATGGGGCACTCACTACAATCTTTAGGCACTGCCTTCATGCGGAATTTTTGAAGCTCCTAAATAATATTTCAACTGCTTCTCTCTATATTTTACTCATTTTCAATTTATTTTTTTTTTTTTAAAAACTTGTTTAAATAAAAGAAGCTAATCAATATATAAAAGAAAAAATAGTTGTTAGGGATATCTGACCACTAGTCCACTACATCATAGTCTTTGAAAGAATACTTGAACTGATATATAACTATGAATTTCAAGTCCATGCATTAATTGAATTAAAATTACATGTATACCCATAACCTATCTTCATGTACTATAACAATAACTCCTTCAAACAAATGAAACTCAAGGAAACACTAAATTTTGCAAGTTCCAATTATAATCAATGGACTACAAAAAATTGCCTAGTATATTGAGACGTTTTAACAAAGTACATATTAGTGTAGCCTAATCTCTTGTGGCATTGGGAACATTTCTATTGGTTAAGTTATAATATAACAATATTTTAAGAAGTTATAAGTAGAAGACACTATGGTTTCATTGATTTCAAGTCTCCTAGGGCAAGTGAATTTATCTTACTTAAGACATACATAAGATTATGTTATTAATAGTATATTCTCATGTATATTTTCCTTCTTTCCATGTGATGATGGTGTGCTTCTATGTAGGTTGCTGAAATTGTAGTAGATTGCATGCACAATTATTTTTTTGTTTGAGCACATTTTGAAAGTTCAACTTGTTCCATCTGAGCAAATTCACCCTAGACTGTAAGATATTTTAAAGAAATTTGATTGTCATCTAGAAATAATTTTCACATTCATATACATTATCAGTCATAGAGTATATTGTAGGAACATTACAAATACCTATTATGATTGGGCATTGATAACAAGGTTTTTTAAAAAATTGCATTAGTTTCTATTGCTTGTGATGCACTTCTTTTATGTATTCATTTTTTGTTGTTTGGATTATAGTCTTTTAGTTGTTAAAAATAGGTCTTTTTTTTGTGGCATTGGTAATTTTTCTCACCACATTTTGTTTATTAAATTATTAGTTATCACAAATTGCCTAAGCATATATGATTGTTACTTTTTGATTTTGTATGCCTTAGAGTTCACATTGGCATCTGTAACATCTTATATTAATTATGTACACACCTATGGTCACATAGAAATTTAAAAAAATATTATTAGTAATGAAAGAATCCATGTTGAGCATCTTGCCTCGTCTCCATGCAAAGAGTGCTTGGTAGTTTAATTTGTACTGAAATTATGGAGGTTGTGAACAACACTCATGTTACATGGAGTCACATATTTAACAACATATATGATCCAACTTGGCAAGTGAAGAATGACAAAATACTAAGAATATTTATGTAGAATTTCATAGAATCGTGAAAAAGAGATCTATCTTATAACTATTATTATTAGCAAATGCCAAGTAGAATGCATAGTTATAGAAACATTTTATTTTACCTTCTAAGGTCTTCAAGATCTATTTGCACCAAATATGCCTCTATGAAATAACATTTCACCCCAAACACTATTCTTTGGTACCTTTAAAGTGGTTCTTAGTGCATTAAGTAGTTAAACACTTGATGAAATACATGTAACAACATTCATAGTTAAGCACTCTTTTGAAAACCTTTAAGTACTTCTTTGCACAATCTTTGTAAAAAAGCTCATTGGTTTGTGCTCAAAACATTTGTATCCATATGTTTACTATCTTTTTATGTTCTGGATCATTAGAGACCCAAGGAATTGCACTCAAAATTGCAAAAACTTCATTGTATTATAATGTAGAAGTATTGTTACAATTCGAGAAGACATTAGTTACACCAATTTTTTCTTTTAAAAACATATGTGCAAATATAAACATTAAGTACATGTTCAATTTTTTCGTAGATAATATACACATTAGTTAGACCAAATTTTTCTTTCAAAACCAAATGTGCAGATATAAATATTAAGTACAACATGTCCAATTTATTTGTAGATATATTTTCCTGTGAAGAAAGACCATGCCTAACAACATGAACCCAGAACAAAATAACAAGACAATGGCTACATTGTGGTCTCAATTCTTTTTTTAGAAAAGCTAATAAATGTAATTGTCCTTGCAAAAAGTGTAACGGCTTAAAGAATTGAAGAATTTTAATCACAACAGTGTACAAACATTGTAGGAAACATGGTCACATTGAAGGTGGCCATGATTTTCGTCCATTGCTAAATGTGGATTTCCTACTAGAGGAACATGGAGGTGTGAATATCCAAGATGAGGATAACACTCCCATAGAAAAAGATGATAATGTGCCAAAGGACATGATTGAAGAAGATGGTATTGGAGTAGGTGATGAAGAAGCTCATAATGATGGTACTAGTGCATCTGATAATGATGATGAATATGGTCTTGATATACCTTTAGTTAAGAAGGCACACGAGCCCTTGTATGAAGCCTCCCAAACAAATCTTCTCTCAAATATAGTGTTGTTGGTGTATTTAAAGGTTATGAATGGTTTATCCAATGTAGCAATGTCATGTATACTAAGGTATGCCATTTTTTTCATCTTCAATATTAGTATACAATTATTATTTATTATATTAACAATGCATATTTGTTGTTGTAGATTGATAGGTGAGTTTTTGTTACCACCATCAAACATTTTTCCTCATTCATACTGAGAATAATCTACCATTATGAATCGGATTGGAATGAAGTACCAGATAATACATGCATGTCCCAATGATCACATTCTATATCATAAACAACATGAATTTGCAATAGAATTCCCTGATTGTCATATTGTAGATATTGGTCAGATCAAATAACAAAAAAGGTGCCTCACAAGGTTCTTTGGTACATTCCCATTATTCCACATCTTCAACGATTATCCAGGTGCACCAGCCTAGAAAAATTTATGGATTACCATGCACACAATAGAAGTTGATCTGACATTATGTGAATGCCTACAGATGGTTTTGCATTTAAAGAGATAGAAGAAACATGGTCACACTTTAAAGAATAACCTTGTAATCTGAAGCTTTCATTAGCAGCAGATGGTGTCAATCCATTTGGAGATATGAGATCTGTTTACTCAATGTGGCCTATTTTTTTATTAACAATTACATTCCTCCTTGGATGTTCATAAAAAGGGAGCACATAATGTTGTCAATGATTGTTCCAAGTATTTTTTTCATTTAATAGTTATCTAAATTAATTTATAAACAATGCATGAAAATGGTCATAATAATTATGTAATGTTTATGTTCATTCAATTACTAGGTAAGTAAAAAGTTAAAGATATGAATGTGTATATTGAGCCCCTAATTGATGAGTTTTTGAAGTTATGAAATGGCATCACTATGTATGACATCTCTAGACCAATAGGACATCGACAATTTCAATTCCATGCAATGCTTATATGGACAATACATGATGCCCCTGGGCTAACTCATTTTTGTGGTATGTTATATTGTTAAGATCACATATTTTTGGTCTATTATAGTGTCTACACATTACTTATTGTATGTTTAAGATGTGCATGATAATTGTACATGATCTTTTAGGTTTTCAAATAAAGGGAAAGTTTGCATTTCTAGTTTGTGGTCTGAAGATGAAATCTTGTCATTCAAGAATTTTAGGAAAGTGTTGCATCGTTGGTTAAAGAAGCTCATCATAATGGATATTCCAATGTTACGCCAATGGTACTTGATCTGGTATATGGCTTAAGAGATACAAAGGTACGCAAAAGATTACTAATCATGAGCCATAAGTTTAATATCAACTCACAGATTGATGCAAATAATCTTGACATATTTGAAAAATTGTAGGTCAAACACCACAAAGCTATGTACTACCATGGCCATAAATTTCACATTAAAATGTCAGACAAAATGAAGAAAACATGTGATTTTGGGAAAAGTCTAGTCTTTGTGGTCACCAATATTTCATCTAGAACTGACATACATACTCAACAATGTAAAAATTGATACTATGGCATTTTGGATGATATACTTGAGTGCAACTTTAATTCATTCAAAATAGTTCTATTTATTGTCAAATGGTTCAGCCTATGGCTTAATCAAAATTATCCTAATAGGATTGTTATTGAACATGATACTGGATTTACAGTGATTAATACAAGGTCATTCGAGCTAGTCAAAGATGAGCCCTATGTTCTTCCAAGCCAATGCGAGCAAGTGTTTTACTTTGGCATTCCACACAAAATAGGTTGGTCATTTACTATTAGACATGATCTAAGAGGAGCGTCGATAAAGTGTAATGTGGTGGAAGAAGAATATATTGAAGAAGCAGAAGATGAAGAAAATAATAATCATGAAGGACTGTTACCTAATGATGAAGAAGAATATGGTGATGATTTTGGTCATGATGACATTAATGGTGATCATAATGATGATGATCATCATCATCATGATCATTTTGATGAAGATGGTGATGATCATGGCGATGATAGTCATGATGATGATGGTAATGAAGATAATGATGATGGCGATGAAGATGGTGGTGGTGACGACAATGATCAAAGTAACTAGTACAATGATGATGATGATGATGACGATGATGACATGGGTGAAGATGATGATCAATGAAATATCTATCCAAGTACGATCAATGTCAACTATGATGGGGTCATGTATGACCAAACTTTTCTTTCAAAACCATATGTGCAGATATTAACATTAAGTAGAACATGTCAAATATATTTTTTACATATACACATTAGTTACACCAAATTTTTGGCTAACTTAAGATAAATGATTTACATATACAATCTACTTTATTATTAATAAAAAAAATTGGTAATTCTATTACTTTCATTTTCCTATTGATTCTTTTTCATAGGGTGGCATGGATAGACCACCATGTCGCATAGGCAGGGATGCACCATCTCACACACCTTCTTCAATAGAGGTAAACCTTAATTATTGTAATTGTTCAAATTATATAGAAAAAAATGTCATATTATTATTTCTTTCAAAACCATATGTGCAAATACAAAAATTAAGTACAACATGCCAAATACTTTCATTTTCTTGTTGATTTCTAAGAATTACTAGTCTTTTTCATAGGGCAACATGGGTAGACCACCACATACAGGCAGAGATGTACCATTTCACATACCTTCAGTGGAGGTAAACATTCATTATTGTAATTTTTATTGTTATATACAAAAAAATTTTGTATTATTATGTTCTTTTCATTATGGCTTTGGAGTTATTTTGATGAAATTTTCCTGATTTTGAATTTTGCAGATATATACATTAGTTACACCAAATTTTTCTTTCAAAACCATATGTGCAAATACAAACATTAAGTACAACATGTCAAATACTTTCATTTCACTACTGATTTCTAAGAATTAGTAATCTTTTTCACAGGGCAACATGGGTAGACCACCACGCACAAACGGGGATGCACCAACTCAGACACCTTCAGAGGAGGTAAACATTAATTATTGTAATTTTTATTGTTGTATAGAAACAAATGTTGTATTATTATTTTCTTTTCTTTATGGATTTGGAGTTATTTTGATGAAATTTTACTGATATCGATGTCACAAATGATAGGAAAAAACTAAAATGATAGTAGATCAAATGTGATCTGAAATATGAGTCTCATTTCTACATGACATCACCTTTAGTGCTAACCCTATGTTCATGGCCCAAAAACTCAAACAAAGATACACCGATCAAATTGTTAACATTATCATCGACTATGACACAAGCGAGGAGAAAGAGGCACTAAAAAAAGAATTGGACCGTAGGGTCCAATCTTTGAAGGTAAGTAGTAATCAATTTAAGACAATAATAGAAGTTCAATAGATGTTAATATTTTATAGTATCTTATGGATCATGATCTAAAATATTATGTGTTCTTGTACAGAAATATATGACAGTTGTGGCATCGCATACTGAACATGGTGAGGGTTGTAGCACACAACCTTCATGTAAGTAACACTTTCTTTGTTTGTTTTCATCAACATTATAACACTTAACTTTTTTTTGGATGCTTCTAGATAGTATCTCATTTTATCTTTATCCAGTGCAAATGTCTTTGCTAATAATATTGTATTCTTCAGCTCATGATGAAGTGTGGACACCTCCTTCGATCAATAGTACAATATTGCCTTGTTCATTATCGACAATAAGGAGCATGCAAATATCCTCATCTATGCTTAGTACAACTGGCAAAACCTTGTATTGCTATATTGTGTAATGTGCTAATCATGCTCTCTTTATTGTTGGGTGGATTTTGTACTCATGTACCTATTTTGTGCACTAATAGATAGACCTTCAATTGATAGAGCAGTAGAGAGTAGGACTACTGAAGTTGATCCATTTCCTAGAGTAATCTATGTGACTAGTACTAGTTCATTTGAAGGGACATTGTTGTTGAACAAGAAAACTATGTTTCTATTTAAATTATCAAAGCTTCCAGGTGCTTTAAAATTATTATTATTTAAAGTGTAAATTTAGATTACTTATACATAACTCATTTTGGACTAATAATCTCTTTATGTTTTTGTAGGTAATAATGTTTTCTTTGACCATCTTTTTGATATCACATTGAGGCTATTTGGACCCACCATACGTAAAAGGTATGTAGTTTTGTATCATTGCTACATAATTTTTCTTTTCTTCCATTTATTGTACTATATTAAAGTTATTGATATAAAAGTTTAATTTACTTTTTAAAGGTGGAATTTATAGGCTTCTAAATTAAAAAATTAGTTGATTACATCTTGAGAACTTATTTGGAAAAAACATTTTTGACACCGACCTACTTCTGAAAAGAGTATCAAGGCATATAAAGACTGTGAGGGATCAATATAGAAGCGGTCTTATGGAGAACCCAAAGTATGAGAGTCCTCCTATGATTCCACTGATGGAGTGTAATGATATAATAGAAGATGCAAAGGAGAAAAGGCTATGTGAAAATAGAGTAAATGAACCAACACAGGGAAAAAGAAGGTATCTCATGATAGTATTAAGTACATTGTAATCATGCACTAATTAGTGGTCTTTGTAAATATATAATGTAACATGTTTCAAACTGTTCATAGACTACATGACACATCCATGACTACAAAAGATAGACTAGAAAAATTTGGCCAACACAAACTTGGCTTTGGTGACTATATGAATCTTCAATCTCGACTCGTAAGTAGCAGCAATGAAATTTCATATATATTGTTTTTAGATAATCTTGCAAACAATTTTATTTAATGAAACCATACATGGAAAAATGACGATGTTAAGAAAAAAATATAGGGCATAGAATTCAATGAGGAGCTCAAAAATGAAGATAGAAAAATTGCCTTGAAGGAAGGCTATAAAGTCATGGTTGCAAACCTATATCAAGAATCTAAAATCTTTACTGAAGAATCTGGTGCACAAAATGAGACACAAGTAAATTGGTCAAATAAAAAGTAAATGAAATTGAATAGTTGAGAAAATTCTTTTTTTGGTGCTAGTTTCAAATATAAATTGACTACATAACAATGCACATAACATTTTACCGTAGCCTTCATATCCTATCATAGAGCCTACTCATAATGAAGGCCATGATGTGTATTATAGTGGTGGAGGTATTAATTTGTTATTGGAAATTAATTATGCAATTATGAATACAATTTAACATCTTCAATTGCAATTTGACATGTATCCTTTTTTTGAATATTTTAGAGCATGTTGAACATCATGGTGAAGGAGTGAAGCATGTTCCAAGTGTTTAGCATGTTGACGTGGTGGTGGATAAAAATTTTAATGTACATGACATGGCATTATCAGGTAAGAAAAATGCATGTTATGTTGTACTAGTACTTAATTATAGACTTGTAATAGTTAAAAAAAGAAAAAGAGTACGTCAATTTAACCCATTTACTTGTTCTTGCAACATAGCCCCCTTTAGTGTAGTAGCCTCCTGCTCCTCCAAAGAGGAGGAGCCATCATAATTTGACACTAAACTCACCACAAGAGGAGGAAAATGAGGAAGATATTGATGCTCCTATCAGCCTTTTTCTTAACAGAGCTAAGAAAAACAAAAAGAAGAAATGATGTTTTCAAAATGGTCTTTGATAAACCTTGTTGGATAATGAAAGAACTTTGTTTTAAGTAATTATCTATGAATGTTGCATATTAATATTGATTTTTATTTTATCTTAATGAATATTTTTATGTGTTAATGAAGTCTTGATTAGTATTTTCTATTAATGAATTTTATATCATATTAATGAAAGTTATGTGATTTTACTAATTGAATGTTATAGTTCATAAATGGATGAATGAATGAATGAAGTATGTAATTAGATGATAATGGGTAATTTAGATCAATTTTAGGGGGAGGGGGGTGAGGCCAAATGAGCTTCCACCTTCACATGGTTGGCCTTGTTAAGTAGACAGTATTATAGTATTCTTGAAACCAAGTGAAGCTCAAACTAACATACCAAGGAATTTGAAAACCCAAATCCATCTACCTCTCATCTTCTCATCCCAATAAGTCATCTTTTTTGATACTTTTTGCATATTCAATATTCTATTATTCACAATCTTGATAATGGCAGCCTCCATCTTTTTGGTAATGTGTTCCTATCCTATCCTTTTATTTTTTAAAATACATCTATTTCTCTCCTAACATAACTCCCATATGACAATAGATGGTGTTGCAGTCCACAAGTCACCATACAAATAGTCCTTATTTTGAATAGATGTTTATCTTTGGTCTTAGTTATGTTTTAAATAGGTAATTATAGCCCTCCTTAGTGTTCTAGTTTTCAATATTCATTTGATAGTTGCTCTAAACAACCTCAACCCCATATCACAAATCACACACATTGTGATTATAATGAACACCTGTCTCATATATAAAAACTTGCTCATACACATAACATGTACACAAGTTAAATAGCTTTACATACATCACATACATAGTAAGTAGCTCCAGCATACATCACAAAGACAATAGTGACCTGCTCACATGTGAATCACAAGACAACAGTGACTAGTTCACATATAATGGCTAATCATTCCCTGCCCATGTGCATCCAAAAGGAGGGATTGTTAGTGCATTGTGCACCACACTATGGGTCTCATTCCTTTCCTTGGCCTTGGCACCAATAGATACTTGGGAAGTGGGTTAGGTTCATCCCATGCTAAACCCAATTGGGTGAAGTTTACGATTTCCACTTCAAACTAAACCCAAAAGCATACTACGAGGTTCATCCAATTATCACCTACCTGTTCCTCATTAGAAAATCTCTTTCCTACAGTCTCTCAGATAGCCAAGCAATTAATCCTTGAGGAGGTAGCTTCATGATAGGTATTAGATATATGTGCCATAAATCCTTTGAGGGAGCCTACTCAAAAATGGTTTCCAAGGCCCATGGACAAGTAATTCCCCATCTTTCTCAAGGTCAGTGATGAAGAGTGCAACAAGGAATTGAATGGTTGAAAATGTATAAGGAATCATCAATTATTCCTTAATGTAATTAAAATGCATAATGATGAAATTTGATCATTAGGAATTGGTACTCTCCTAGTAAGGAAAGTTTTATATCATTATATCTAAGTGGGATCTAAACCCTAGTTGTGAATAGTAGAGTAGGTCAATAAAAGTCTCAATAGGGGACAGTGCAGTAGTAGAGTATGCTAACATCACTTTTGAGGAAGGCAATGAGTGGAAAGGAAACTAGTAAGTCTTCAATGGCTACAGTTTGACTATATATCAACTAAATATTGGTGAGGATCCAATAGACAGTTATTGATTATTGGAAAAGTATCAAAATATTACACTTTGACTTAAATCAAGAATCACATATAAAATAGTCATTGGTTGATGGAGGTTGTGATATAATTCTTTAAGATATGAAGTCATCTATTCACCCAGGCATCGAATAAGATTCAACACTCTATTATAGATTATCAAATGATGGGGGCACATAGAGATATAAGGAATATGAAAGAAGAGTAGTCACAAACCTCTACAAATAACACAAAACCTGAATTATTCAAGTTGACAGATGATAAGATGATCATAGAACTAACTAAAGATTTAACAATATCAGGATTACTATACTACTAATGGGGATGATACATTTGTCATTGCAAAAGCTTACTACTAGACCACAACTGCTCTTTGTCAGTTGGGTAACAGACATGATGCTCTTCAAGTGTGAGCATTAGCAAGAATATGTTTGAAATGATTATCAAAAACTTGTTGTTAGAGAGGATTGATCATACTATGGAGCTTTTTGACGGAATTTGATCAAATTGGAGGTTGGCAAAAATTGGAACCCCTAGCAAGCTTGGTAGTTTTGAGGACATTCTCTTTGCTAGCAATGAAAATCAATCTTTAATACATTATAAATGAGGCATACATATCTTGTTTTCTATGAATTTGTTATTTCATTTTCAATTGTACTAGTTATTTCCTTTGAACTTGTCTTAGCTATTGTGTGGTATCCACTATGCAGTGTTTTGAAGAGGAAGCTCCATGTTACATCCAATAGCTCAGCTTTATCCAAACAAGGTATCTCATTTTTTTGCATTTCAAGGCCTTCAAAGTTTTACAGTTTCAAGGGTTTTGTTGAGAGTTCAATTTATATGGTATTTCAAGTGGGTATGAGCTTCGAAGGTAGTGATAGAGTTGTACCTAAGGCTGATCGTCACCAAAATTCAAGCTCACCACTAATTCAAACCATCTTTCAAATAAACTTCATTTCTATAACTTAATTTATTAAGGAAGAGATTTAGTTCCCTTTCCTTATCTCCTAATATTATGATTATTAACTTTTAGGTTGATACATTTCTATGGGTTTTCTCTCTTTGCTGGAACCTTAATGTTTCATTTTTATGAGTCATTTCCTAGCATTTTTTTGGCAAATTAGTGCCAATTTATTAACTAACTCATTTCAAGATTATGGAAATTGTGTCCAAATTGAATTATGATTCTATGTGACTAAGTATATTGAAATAATATTTTTATTTAGCTATAAATCCTTGAATATTCTTCCCTTAGGTCATTCGTTAAGGTTTTGGGTATATAACAATGGCCAATTTACATTGGATTGGTATTGACCATAGCTTCTTCAGAGTGGCTTTTAATAGATTCTAAATTTCCTTTTTAATGAAATACTTGACTTTAAAATAAAATATGTACAGCTACTACATATTTGAAATGTTTTTTTTATAGTGATTCTTGAAAGGGTCTAATAATGTTTCATCTACAAAGATGCTAGAAAAACACTGCACTTATTCTTACGCTCAAGAATTTAAAGGAGCCTTTACTTCAAGCCCTTCATCTAAGCATATCCATTATCTTTTGTTTGAATTGGAATTTTAATTTTGTGCCATTTTACTAATTGTGATTATTTTTATGGGAAGGGTGAGTGTAAAATGCATTCACTGATTGAAAATTTCATGCTTTGGACAACATGTCTTACTAAGGAGACTGTTATTTTCTAACACTCTAGTAACATAGTTTAATGACAACAAACTTTCTTGAGGAAAGGATTTTCTACATGCTACTAGGGATGATATGGGAAATCCTTAAAAATGAGCTTATGAATTGAAATTTTATGGAAATAAGGCTGCCTTTCAAAACTAAACTTTTAGCCTTGTGAACACATACAATTTTTGAAGATAAGCTAGAATAATTCCTAGTGCACATGTACATTATAGGTTTCAACTTGCTATAAATGTTTGCTTTTGTTAGTAAATGCACTTTTAATAAAATGGTTTTTTTTGGACAAGATAACAACTTAATAGATTACTTCGAAGACATTACTAACTCAATAGGGAAATACAATATTCAAGTTCCTTCCTTAACTCAAAAATGAGTGTTACAGAGTCTTTAATTTTCTACTAAACTCAAAAACTTAAGAAAAGTTAGTCAGATGACATTAATATTGGTATTAGTTTAGTTTTTGATCTTTTATTGTGAATGATTTTACTATTTTGCTATTGTAAATGGTTTAAATACTATTTTGTTTTTGTTTTGAGGACGATTCTTTTGTTTTTTGGCTATTTAAATATAAAAACATAAAAAAATATTTAAATATTGAAACATAAATATTAATAATGTTAAAAGTTGTAGGATTAAGTGATTTTTAAATATAAAAGTATAAATATTAATATTGAAAGTTGTAGGAAGTGATTTCACTCTCCATATGAAATGATGATTAATGAATGATTGAATAACATATTGAAGAGCAGGTTCAGAGTCTACTGCTGGAGATTTGGGGGCCCTCCTCTCTTACATAGATTTTTTTGCAAATGACAACAATTATGGAAAGTTTACCATTCAGCATTATCACATAGGCAGATTTATGTAGCTAGATGTTGTAGCTTTATGAGCATTAAATGTTCTTGAAAGTAAAACAAATGTGAATAAAAACTTTAGTTTGTTTGGATTGATGAACAGAACATGTATTGTTGGCATGGGGAATAGACTGTTGAATAGCTAGCTCAAGCAACCTCTCTTATATGTAGAAGAGATCAAATGTAGACTGGATATGGTGCAGGCATTTGTTGAGGATGCATCATTATGCCAAGATTTAAGACTTCTTCTATAAAGAATTGCAAATATTGACTGACTTGTGTGGAAACTAGAGAAGGGTAGGGCCAATCTACAAGATATTGTAAATCTCTATTAGGCAAGGACATTTAAGTTTTAATGTATTTTATTTTTTATACTATGCATTTGCAATAAGCGTGCTTTGTGTTTTTTCTCTTCTATGTTCACATGGATACTTTTGCACTAAATTTATTTGTTTCTTTCACAACAATGACATCATGGTTTTGAATGAATGTTGATCATTTCTTTGTATCTAAATTTATTTGTGTTGTGCAATTACACTTACTGATTAAATGGTGTATTTCATCATCTATGATTTTTCTTAGCTATCATGCTAAGCTTGCAGTTAGCAGATATCACATCTTTTACAAGATGAGAACTATGGTTTTCAAGCACAAACTATTTTTGGATTGTTTTTGTTCACTATAGTTATTGTACATGTGACAGACAAGCCTACAACTTCCTGTAATCAAAATTTCACTCAAATGATAGCAAGGGGACTTTTCTTTATTGATCAGGGAAAGATATTTGGATGCCTTTGACCTTTGGACAGATGAAGAGTATTTGACAAAATTTGTAGCACTTGTGGAGGCTACTGTTAATCTCAATCAACTTGACAATGGAGAGTACATGATGTCAGTTGGTTACAATCCTAGTCTGACAACACTTAAGAGTGAATGAGATGAAGTGGAAGAACAAATTCAAAAAGTACATCATAAAGTAGCAAATGATCCGGATCTTCCTATTGACAAGGCTTTAAAACTGGACAAAGGCACACAATTTGGACAAGAGGAACCAAAAGTATGGAAGAATTTGAATACATAGTATATAGTCTTAGAAACATGGAAGGATGGAGTAAAATTCACAAATGCAAAACTTAAGCGACTTGGGGAGCAATATATTAAGTTATCAAATGAATATTCAAGTAGTCAAAGGCAACTTGTTACCCATGTGGTATACATAGCAACAACATTTACTGAGGTAAGTTTTTTTAGTCTATTTTTTTTACCTTATTTACTATTTAATCTTTGTGAGAAATAATTCTATGCATAGTCTTAATAAAATTTTCTCTAATATTGTGTTCCTTTTTAATATATTTATGGCTTTAACTCATATGCCTTCACTCATAGTTGAGTCGTGAATATTTATATTTAAAGTCCTTAAGGCTTGCATGATTACTTCAAATAATAATGGCTAGATTAAGCTATTCCTTTTGCATGCTTATTGAATCTTCTAAAAGAATGTATTATTGTAGGAAAACTAAATTTTTTGTAGGTGATGATTGATTTGAAATTTTCTTAATGCTAGTTGGATGATTTTGTATGGATATCAAGTAATGTTGTAAGACAAGTTTTGAATGAATTCATTCTTGAACTCATAGGCCTTTGATAGCATACAATGACAGCCTATGTTAACACTTAAGTAGTTAACTCTATGATTCATATTTCTTTAGGAGTCTTTTCAATAAACCTATATGTTCGCAAGAATTACAAGCTTAATTTTTTTTATGTTGCAAGAATTAGACCTCTTCATTGCTACACTTGGAGAATAATAATTTGATTTTTTAACAAATTAATTTGTTAGTGTTGCTATTCATTACATCACTATGGGTATGTAAAAATGTTGAATACAAGTCATGGACATTAGAGACTTGTTTGTGGAAAAGATGCATAGTTGTTAGTGGAAGAGATGTATAGCTATAACGTGTACATAGTGTCAATATTTATCCTTTTTCTTTTGGCATGACAAGACACATAATCATCCAAGTATGGTTTTTACACATCTTTTTCATGACACATTTACATAATAGTTACTTATAATTAAACTCAGATTTCAAGAGACTTTGTGGATTTTCTCATATCTTGTGGAAGAATTGGCTATAAATATGACATGCTCACCTCAATGTGGACAAATAAGATTGTTTGACAAATACTTGCAACCTTACCCCTCTCCTAATCTATGATGCTTTTTATGGTGAATATCCATTGATATGTGGAAGTTGGAACTAACTAATTTAGTGATTGGACCGTTGAATAAAATATTGGGGCTCACTTTGATTTTTGCCATATGTGCACCCTGTAATCACCTAAAAATGGTCATCTAGACTATTAGCTCCCTTCTCAGCATTTTGGCTAAATTAATTAAATCATTTACCTAGACCAAATTGCTAATAATCAGTCAATTTGATTATAACCTATAGTTTAACTATGCTATCCTAAGTTCATTTTTTGATTAAAAGAACATGTCCCCTTTAAATTAAATAAAAGACCCCATTCTTCTAACCCACTTAAAGTGCACACATAAAGTCCTTTTTCTATTTTGTAATTAAAAGAAAAGGCTTTGTGACTTTTGTCTTATATGACAAGTCAACTTATATTCTATTGGTTGACTTGTGTGTGCACATGGATCATTCCTCTTTTTAAATTCCACCATTGATCATCTACCATCTTCAGCTTGATCTCTACCATTTGTATGACTTTAAAAGGGAGAGAGCTTTCCCCCTCAAAGCATCCATCTTTTGAGTATTGTTATGTTGCAGGTTTTTTAACAGGTTTCTTTAGAACTTTGTAGAGAACTTCTCTTTCTTGTCTATATTCTCTCATCCATGGCATTCTAGCTTAGCTTAGCTTTCATTTTTACATGTAGCTTAAATCATATAGTCTAATAGTTGGATTGTAACACTCTCATACATGTTTAGCATACCTACACTTTGCATCTCATTCTAGCTTAATCTTCATTTGCATTGCATCCTTGAGGAACTCCTTGGGACATTTGCATTATTGCATCTTATCTTTGGAACCTCCCATTGCATGGTTTACTAGCAAGAAGAATATTTTGAAGGCTCAATAGAGAGCCCTTGAACTTGAAATACATTCTCTTGCACTCTATGGATAGGGAGCTCTAAGCCAGCATCCAAGCATTCCAAACTCATGGAATCATTTGGATAGAAGGGCTTTGAGTGGGACACTTTTGAGTGTACAAACCCAGCCTATACCTTCTAATTTTTTCACTTTCATGTTATCTAGGCTACCTATTTTAATTTTTCTACTTTTGATAAATGTTGTGATCAAGCACTAAATAAGATTGGATTCTTGTATTGTAGTCAAAATTCAAATAGTTACGTGTCTTGATTTTGACTTTATAGGAAACTATTGAGCTGCTCTCTCTATGTCTTATTGCTTAATCTTCTATACTAGTTTAGACAAGCCAAAACTATATGAACTATAATTTCAGTTGTGTGATGATTCATCTTTCCTTATTGATTTGTATTTAGTGACTTTTCTCTAATTTTGGTATGTTCAGAACTTCAACCATATTAATTCTTATTTTCATAGTAGCACTATCTACTTATGCTTGTTATGTACAACACCCTTTTGGCTGGTTTTTTATTATACTTGACTGCTCTTCAGGGTTATCTAAGACTACTAGATTCAGACACTCTATACAATGTATTACCAAGAGATATTTTTCTAATAATATAGACTATGAAAGACAAAGATCTTTAAGCACCAATATTTTTCATACTACTCTTTATTTTGGGTTCGACAAATGATCTTATAATCCTATACATTCCTTTAAAGCCTAGTTCACGAAGAGAAATTTAATGCTTTACTTTGTTTCCACCAATGAATTCCCATTTATCATTTGTATATGATTCAATCACTTTACTATTAAATAAGCATTTTACAAAAATGGAAGTAAGTTTCCTGACATGAAACAAAGGTGCATTTTTAATTAGGTTGTCTTTATGTCAAATTAAGATACCCGTAATTCTACACATTAACCTATTGTTGGGATTATTATTAAAGGCAAGTGTTTTTTTCTGCAGGCAAGATAAAAAAACTAGCAATAACCATAGCATGCAGAGCAGATGGTGGAGCTATGTTTGCATTATGTTTGGTGGGAATTTATGTCAAAATTAAGGCTAGAAAATGCTTGGCAGAAGTTCATTGCATATCCATAGATGGTAAGTTAAGATAATCATTTGTTATTTATTTATTTTTTTCTCTCCTAGATAACAATTTTAATAGCTCCGAGATTTGTACTGATAAATTCAATGTCTGGCAACATGTAGATCATTAGGTAATAGAAATTAGTCCAGTGATGTGGTAATGTACTCCTCATATGTTGTTGGTTTCATTATGTGTTTAAATGAGTTAAATGTTAATGTTTGGCATTGAAAAATCTCAGCTCAGAGGTTGAATGGTTGGAAGACTTGGTTCAGGTTTGAAATTTTTGATTTACTTGCACTCTTTATCTGTTGTAATTGGCAATGGGCCATTCTAGTCATGGTCTATTTTTAAATTATTCACATCCTCAAAGACATCAATTAGAAAAATCTTTGAGAATTTTAGTACTACAAGGACTCCATGCCACAGTTAATATATGACTTATAGCTGGTTTTTCCCCCATATGCTTCAAGAGAGAGATTTCATATAGTGCATCCACAATACAACCTATAGAGGAAGCAAGGATAGCTTTCTAGTATTGACAAATGCTTCTAGATATAATTGTGTAGTGTTTTGCAGGATCAACATTTGAGAAAAAATGTGTGTGACATTGTTGATGCTGAAAAAAGTTGCATCATTATATCCAAAAGTATTCACTAGAACTATCATGAACTGTGGAAATTTCATGTCTCTTACAATTTTCTAATGATCTTTACCAAAATGAGGGATCCTTCAATGCTAGATTTTATTCAAGGCATTGTCTTTATTATGAGGGGACACTTGCATGTTGTCTATCTTTAAATTTGCATTCTACCTTCTCTAGAATTACTTTAACATTGCATGCTTCCAAATTACAGTGTCATGATAATGACATCATAGATACTAGACGGGGACCATAGTCTACTTAGAAAGAATTAAACAAAGCACTTGCAAGACTTGAAAAGATCTAATTTAATGCTTACACAAGGAAGAATTAACACTATAAACACTAATCCATCCAAAAAAATCCACAAATAATTCTCTATTCACTTCAAAACTTAATAAAAACAAGTAACTGTCACTGCAATTCTAGGCATAGTCTATTGTTCCATACTATAGTCATACAATGGAATTTACCAACCCTTGTATTAGAGTTCCCTAGGACATTTATAGTCTTCTCCTTGGCATTCATGAAGTCTAGATCCAACATCCTAAAACTAGAAGCTACAGAATCACTTCCGTGAGCTCATATTCAAGACCTTGGTGTTCTTCTAATGGGTTTAGGATATGAGGTAAGCTGATTGTGATTATTTGGAAGAAATGATCTCATAGAATTCATCCAATTTTTTTTCTCTTATTCCATGGATAATATGATCTTCTATTTTCAAAATTTGAGGCTTGCAGATCTTCTTCAATGAATCAAGTCTATATGGATTCAAAGGGCTTGCTGGTAGGCTTACACCTATTGCTCATAATGGCAGGGGCAACTCTAAGTTCTATGGGGGGCTACCCTAGTTCAGTTACAATTCCTCAAGGCTTGAATTTTATGATGGGGGATGTGCTTACTTCAAATGGGATTTTTTCTAAACCAATTCCCAATTTTCAAACCGAAGTTCATATTGAGAAGTTTCACATTGATTACTATGAGAATGGCAAGGTATATATATATTTAGAATTGCAATCTGGAGATTTTGTTCTCCTTCACACAACCACTCACATAAAAGAAGAAATAGTATTCTAGCCACCATCTTACAACTCTCTGTTCTTTTTTTGTTCTCATGGCTACATTTTTCAGTTTGATAATCTCAAAACAATCAAGTCTCTTTCGAAAACTGCAATGAGATGTTAATATCAGGTATCTTACTGTTATTCATTTTTCTCGTCCATCTTTATTTAGGTATGCCAATTTCACACCAACCTTTCTTCATATGATACAAATGGAAAGGAATTTTTGAGGAAGACTATTAGTGTGAATAGCCCTTTATGATTTGGGGGCATCACAATCTATCAAACAGATTGGAGTATCTCAACTCTTTAGATACACAAGAATGGTGTAGGACCATTCAATCTTGCAATGGCTACATTATAGAGTGGAGATAATAAAAATTTTGGTACATTCTTGCCACTAGAAGATGATAATAGTTCTACCAATCCTAAAGGAATGTAAGTATACATGGGAAATATTTATTTCTAAAATCTTTAAATCTCTCTTTGAAAGAGCCAAAAAAAGAAATCATCTTGAAGGATATTTTTGTCATTTCCTAAATTTTGGAGCTTCTAAACTATTATATCTAGTTCATTTATAGATTTCTAAAAAATATTGTGTATAAGTGTAGTGCCTGCCCTAGTTTACATTTTCCTAGTTACATTGTTGTCATCATTGTCGAACTCTATTAGGCTAGTTTTATGTTGATGGTTAGTAGCATTGTTTTGAGACTATCAAATATTGTGTTTCAGATTTAACTGATATATGATGTGATTACTTAGACTCTACATTTCATGTATGAATGATGATTATTACATTATTCTCAGTTTTGATGATGTTTAGCTAAATGGATTATATATGTGTTGTCTTATGGATACTTACCCCATACTGCATGTGTATGGTATGCGTGTTTGTTGTCTTTATGTATGGCATTTCTGATGTGGTTAAGGAAGGGAGACATAGTCACCTGCTAGTTGGGATCTACACGATGCACCACTTCTTGCCATTGCCTGTTTAGCTAACCTGCGACAGCAGGTACTACGTACCGTGACAGAGCTGAGTCATTATTATATTTTTTTTATGTTTATATATATATATATATATATATATATATATATTAATGTTATATGTGTTTGGTAATATTTTGAATTTCCTATTATTATGTTTTAACATTATTAAATATTAATAATTTTTAAATATTAATTATTATCTATTTTAAATATTAATTATTATATAATATTAATTATAATATTTATTATAAATAAAATTTTATTAATAGATTACTTCTTTTAATAATTAATCATATTATAATATTTTAGTCTAATAATATAAATTTAATTTAATTGGATGTAAGATAAAGGATAGATAAATGAGGAAGAATTGTATTCGTTTATATTGAATTTTCTATGTGTCTTATTAATACATGATAAGGGCTATTGTCTAAGTAACGTGTATATAATCTATTCTTGGGCACTTTAGAAAATTGAATTCTAAGAGTTATGGGGAGAAATTTTTATCAAAACAAATATATGAGTTAGAGAAGAACGTATAAACATTCCCTCATTTGATATCTAAATCTGAAATGAAAACTGGAACCCCATATTTCATTCAACTAAGTTATTTTAGCAAACCTAAACATGTGCTTGAATTTTGTGTTTTCTCTATGCTATCTGTTTTGGGTTTTTGGGTTGACTAGATTGTTGACCAGTGATAGGACATCTACCAGAGGCTTGTAGGTTATGATTTGTGATGTCATGATGATGTCTTTTGATCTCGATCTTTTTAAACCCAACCATAGTTATGAGATGGCATGTTCTGTGGTGTGTGTGTTTACTGATTGATATTGTTTCCAGTCTTCTTGTGTAAGCTGTGATTTATGTAACCATTTATGAGTTATCGATCAGTTGTATTTAGATTACTTTCTAGTCACCTTGATGGGACTGAATTGTTTATTTGATCTTGATGATGTCATGATGTGACATATATGACTTGACCATTTTAGAGTCTTCGATCAATATTATTTTCTTTGAGATGCTTTTTGGTTGCTTGTTGAGAACTAATGGATAGTGTGATTTATTTTGAGATTCCTTATAGTTGCTTGTAGAGAACCGATGGATATTGTGATTATCATTGATATCTTTAGTTGCCAATAGAGAACTGTTGTGGTCATGATTATCAATGGATGCTTTTCAACTGCTCATGGAGATTTGATGCTCTTATTGTGGATTATCTTTTGGTATTTTTCCAGTCACTTGTATAGGACTGTGGTGATTTTGTGATTTATAGTTCCATGAGCCTAGGATAGGTTATCTACTTCTAGTGTCGAGAAGTGGCTTGGAATGGGGGTCGGGGCCCTAAGTGGCTACCAAGGTAACTCATTGTAAGTTGTTTAATAAGTGAAGAATTACACTAAATACTAACTTAAATGAACCTAATAAGATAATTGTTTGTTCTCGCCCATGCCTCAAGTGCTAGTACAAACTAGGATGGGAGTAGAGAGAATGCTTGGTTGCGACCTTGCATTCTGTAGTATGCCTTGTCAGTACGAGAGGATACTAGTGGCTGTATAGGGATCACTAGGGGGTAAGGGTCTATAGAGAGACTACCAAGGTAACTCTAGCGTGATTCATGCAATGACACTTTCCTGCTTACATAGTAGATTCCTATGTGTCTTGTGTGCCTCTGGGATTAGATGTCGGTTTGTGTTGGAACCTTTGAGTTAGTATGCTTTTATAATTCTTGGACTTAGAGAGTATTTGTGTTATGTGATTTGGTATCCTATTTGGGACTTGATACTATCTACTTAGTACGGTGGGAGTGGGCCATTTAGGTCTCACACGATCGGGTGGTAGTGCTTTTTCACTCTTGCCCTTTGAGATCCGTCTAAGACACCATGGCTGAAGCATTCTTTATTGGCATCTATCTTCATTCTATTTCTAGATTATTATGGTGGACACGTATCCTTATATTGATTATTAGCATATGATAGATGATGTTATTTACTTACCTTATGCCTTATTTTGCATGATTAGATTTCTTCTGCATATGTTGTAGCATGTTAGATTTCTTTCTGCATATGTGGTGGTATGTTTTAGGAGTGACATTCCTACTATGATAATACTGATGATCTCTTCGATGACTTGGGATGTTATGCATGGAAGGATGGCTAGGGCCCACGATGGTCTAATGATGCTATTTACGGTTGGGAGGAACCGTACACTTGGTTAGTTGTGTTTATGATGTATGGAATATGTTTTCATTTACTTCATTGCACTTGCATCATGGATTAGAATAGAATGATGTATTGTATTTTCACATATGTACATATATTCTTTTATGTCTTTCATACCCTATGACATGTACAGTGGATGATTGAGCATTCTAAAATGTAATTTACTATGGGACATTTGGAACCAAAGTATATTGTTTAAGGATGTTGTACTTTTCATTACTATATCATGTGGATGTGGTATTAGATGGAATCAATATTAGTTAATTTAAAAGTGATTCAATGTTAAGGGATCCTTAAGGAATGTAACCTATTATGTATGTTCATGTATACTTCAGTTGATGTTGTTATAGTTTCCGCTACTATGTGTATGTTGTGAATAGTTTAACTATAATGTTTCAAAAAAAAAAAAATGCTACCAAACTTAGTTAAACTTTAGGTTAATTCTTTTGGATCCCTTGGCAGGGCATTACAATAAGTATTTGAATCAATGTTTCAGATCATTTCAAAGAATACATGACCATGGACACCTTTGAGAAGAAAAATTCTCCTACTCCAACTTTATCTTTGCAAAAATTTAAAAGGTTGCAAATTAAATGGCCTAGATAACAAGCAATTGCTCGATACAGCATTAAAAAAAAATTGACCAAACACTGGAGGAAATTTTGACCAATTCTTGATAGTTTTCTACCAAGAATTGGTCAAAATTTCCACCAATTATATTTAAAAAATTGACCAAACATTGGTGGAAATTTTGACCAATTCTTGATAGTTTTTTACCAAGGCTTGGTCAAAATTTCCACCAATTATTAAAAAAAATTAACCAGACATTGGTGGAAATTTTGACCAATTCTTGATATTTTTCTACCAAGACTTGGTCAAAATTTCCACCAATTATTTTAAAAAATTCAACCAACCACAAGTGGAAATTTTGACCAATTCTTGATAGTTTTTTACCAAGAATTGGTCAAAATTTCCACCAATTCTAAATAAATTTTGAACAAACATTGGTGGAAATCTTGACCATCAATGACAAATCAGAGCTAGCAAAAATTTATTAATTTTGACAAATGTATTGGTCAAAAATTTGACCAACGTGGAGGTTGGTTGAAATTTCAATGAGAAAAATTACCACGAACTGCTTGGTCAAAATTTCTACCAACCTGCATCACAATTTTGAACAAAATTCATCGAAAAATGAATTCAAATTTACTAGTGGCTCTTCAAGAATTTAATGCTAGGTTTATTTTCATTTAATATTTGCTGAGATCTTACTCATGGCTTCTTTATGTTCTAGAATGATATATAAGTCATTTTGGCTAGTATAAATAGGGTCTTTAGGCTTAGAGCTGAGACAATTTTTAAGAGGATTGGAGAGCAGAACTGCAAAGTGTAAATTTGTTGTTGGATCTTCGAATATGATTGTATTTTGTATTTGGATATAACCTAGAAGACCTTATAGCTATGCATGTATGTTGAATATTTGAAGAATCAATGAAAATGTTTGTTCTTCCTCCTTTGGTTGTTGATTCTATATGTTAGATTTATATTGTGTTAGCTCTTGCAAGGTGGTTCATAGATCTGGGTATGCCATTGGCTCTAGTTTTTCTTATCCTTCCTTGTGTCAAGTGGTATCAAAGCTTGAGGTTTATTTTTATGGTGGTTGGATTGTTTAGAATGTTATTTTGGATATTGGCTATAGGGCTATAGATCTACAGATTTCAACAATAACTTGCAAAAGGTTATGATCTTGCAGGAACATGATTTATAAAGATGGTTCGTGGTAGAGGAAATGTTGATAATGTTATATTGGATCAACTAAGACAAATTGTAGCTAGATTAGATGCTATGGAGATAGCCCAAAGGAAAGGAGCACATCTTGATGATGTAAGTGATGATAAATCAATAGCACCAAACCATAATCCAGAACCTGAAGAAGATCAAGATGAGGAAGATTGTTGAGAGTATTATCTAGGGCACATTCAAATCCTACTATAGAATCTGTTCCTTATGATGAAAAATTGAATATCAATGTTGTATTAGATTGGATCTCAGATATGGAGAAATTCTTTGAGTATGAAAACACTCCTGATAATAAGAAGGTGAAGATTGCAGTTACTAGTTTGAAAGGTCATGTTTCACTATAGGGGGAGCATTTGCAAATTGATAGACAAAGGAGAGGAAAGGAGAATATTAAAACTTGGCCAAAGATGGTGAACAAGGTAAAGAAAAAAATTTCTTCTTGGTGATTACCAAGTTAGCTTATTGAGAAAGATGCAAAATTTGAGACAAAAGGACATGACTATGAAAGAGTATACTGGGGAATTCTATATATTGGACATCAGATCTAGACATGTGGATGATGATGTTGAGAAAATTGCAAGGTACATAAATGGATTGATATCTAGAATTCAAAATGAAATAAGTTTTCTGAAGTTGGAAAGTGTGGAAGAAGCATATCAATATGCCTTGAAAGATGAGGAGATCTTGACAAAGAAACGTGAACAAAGACAAAGGTGTAGAGTTGGTAGATTCCAGAGAGGTAGAGGTAGATCTTATAGAGAAGGTGATAGATCTGACAATTAGATATAGGATAAAGGCAAATCTAAGTGGAAGAATGATAAAAATGCAAGATCGAAAGGAAAAGTGGTAATTCTTATCGGGGAGGTACTAATTCTTACCAAGGAAGAGGTAATTCTTATTCTAGAGGTGGTTTTCATGGTAATTCTTTTAGATGTGGTAAAGAGGAACATAGATATTTTGGATGTAGATACTCTAAAAGTGGGAAAGGTAACAAAAATTTTGTAATTCAAAGAGATGATGAGGGTTCACCAAGTGGACCTAAGGCTAGAGAAAATTTGATGGTGAGAAGAACCTTATGTAAGAGGGGAAGTGATGAGGAACCTGCCCTTAGAAGAAGTCTTTAAAGACTAGATGTAAGATGAATGGAAAATGTTGCAAGGTGATCATTGATAGTTGAAGTTCAACAAATTTGGCATCAGAAGAGCTAGTTACAAAGTTGTAGTTGCAAAGGCTGAAACATCCCAAACCTTATCATGTTTCATGGATCAAAGACCTTATCATGTTTCATGGATCAAAGATGAGCATAAGATATTGGTAAATGAGCAATGTATTGGGAAGTTCAAAATTGGACACTACTTTGATGAATTTTTTTGTGATATTATGCCTATGGATTGTTATCATATTTTGTTGGGTAGACCTTGGCAATATGATAGATATGTTGTACATGATGGAAGATTGAATCAATATACTCTTTGGGTAAATGGGAAGAAACAAATATTGTTGCCTTTGATTGAAAGTCTAGATGAGGTTACTTGTGTTGCAATGAAAGTTTGCATGGTTAATGGAAAGAAATTTCAAAAGGAAGTAAAGAAGAATCAAGTTTGTTTTGCTATAGTTCCTAGAGGACTGAGTGTTGGTAGTAATGACCGAGTAGCAGAAGTTGGTAATGATAGAGTGATAGCAGAATTTTAGAATTGTTGAATGAGTATAAAGATATTAATTCTAATGATATTCATAATGGTTTACCTCTAATAAGAAGCATAAGTCATCATATGGATTTTATTCTTGGAGCTAGTTTTCCAAATAAAGCACCATATAGATTGACACCTATAGAGAATGAAGAACTTAACAAGCAAGTGCATGAGTTATTGCAGAAAGGTTTGATTAGAAAAATTTTGAGTCCATGTGTTGTACCTATTGTATTGGCACCTAAGAAAAATAGAGAGTGGAGAATGTGTACTGATTCTAGAGCTATTAACAAAATCATAGTGAAATATAGGTTTCCTATGATGAGGATGGATGACATAATGGATCGTTTGAGTGGAGCAAAGTATTTTACCAAGATTTATTTGAAGAGTAGCTATCATTAGATTAGAATCAGAGAAGGTGATGAATGGAAGACTATTTTCAAGACAAAAGATGGTTTGAATGAATGGTTGGTTATGCCTTTTGGTTTGACTAATGCACCTAGTACTTTCATGAGGTTGATGAATGAAGTTCAAAAAATATTCTTGGGTAAGTTTGTGATTGTTTATTTGGATGATATTATGATATTCAATAATATTAAGGAAGAACATCATGAGCATATTAGACAAGTATTGTAGAGGTTGAAAGAGAAAAAGTTGTTGATTAATCTAAAAAAGTGTTCTTTTATGCAAGAGGAGATTGTGTATTTGGGATTTGTGATTTCAACTGATGGATTGAAGATGGATCCTAAGAAGGTTAGAACAATTTTGGAATGGCCTACACCTCAGAATATGGGTGAGGTAAGATCATTTCATGGTTTGGCTAGTTTTTACAGAAAGTTTATAAAGAATTTCAGTTCTATTTGTAATGCTATGACTAAGACAATGAGAGGAGATAAAAAGGAATTCAAGTGGACACATAGAGCTGATAAGAGTTTTGAGACTTTGAAACAAAAGGTTGTTGAATTACCTATATTGGATTTACCTGATTTCAACAGAGTATTTCAAGTTGAATGTGATGCAAGTGGTAATGCAATAGAAGCTATATTAAGTCAAGAAGGTAAACCTATTGCTTTCTTTAGTGAGAAGTTGAATGATGCTAAAAGGAAGCATTATGTGTATGATCAAAATTTTATGCTATTATTTAAGCATTGAAGAAGTGGAGACATTATTTGATTTCTAAGGAGTTTGTGTTGTATACTGATCATAAAGCTTTACAATACTTGGGAAGTCAACATAAATTAAATTAGAGACATATGAAGTGGGTTGAGTATTTGCAAAATTTTACATTTGTAACTAAGCACAAGAGAAAAGTTACTAATAGAGTTCTTGATGTATTGAGTAGAAGACATTCTTTGTTGACTAAAATTAAGGTTGAAGTTCTTGGTTTTAATGAAATGAAAGAGTTGTATGATGTTGATCCTAATTTTTTTTAGGCATGGAGAGAGTGCAGAGCACCAAATTTGAGAAATCACATAAGTATGATGATTATTTCATTCAAGAAGGTATATTATTCAAAGGTATTTAGTTGTGTATTCCTAGAAGTTCTATAAGGTTGAATCTAATTAAGGAAAAGCATAGTGGTGGATTGGCTGAACATTTTGGAATTGATAAGACATTGAGTTCGCTAAAAGAGAAGTATTATTGGCCACAAATATATAAAGATGTTTATAAATTTGTAAAGGGTTGTAGAGTTTTTCAAGTTGCAAAGGGAGTAAGACAAAATTCTCATTTGTATACACCTAGTACTATTCCTGAGAAATCTTGGAGTGACATCAATATGGATTTTTTTCTTCGATTACCTAAGACAATGAAGGGGTATGATTCTATAATTTTTTAAGTGGACAGATTTTCTAGGATGGCTCATTTCATACCATGTAAGAAGACATTAGATGTTGAGCACATTGTTGAACTTTTCTTTAAAGAGATTGTGAGATTGCATGGATTACCAAGAAGTATTATTTCGGACGGAGACAATAAGTTTGTTGATTATTTTTGGAAGACTTTGTGGAAGAAGATGGTTACTGAATTGAAGTTTAGTTCTACATTCCATCCACAAATAGATAGATAGACAGAGGTTGTGAATAGAATCTTGGGTAATTTTCTGAGATGTTTAGTTGGGAATAAGCCAAGTAATTGGGAGATGGTATTGGAACAAGCTGAATTTGCATATAATAGTTTGTGAATAGGAGTACAGGGAAGACACCTTTTGAGATTATTACTGGAATGAAGCCTAGAGGAGTATCAAATTTGAGAGATATTGCTGGTGAGGAAAAGAGAAGTGTTGCAAGAGAAGAATTTGTTGATTTTATGAAATCTTTGCATAAGTGAAGTTGAGGGTAGAACAAAGTAGTCATAATTATCAGGGGAATGATGAGCAGTCTAGGAGACATCATGATTTTCAAGTTGGTGATGATCTAATGGTTCATCTAAAGAAAGGAAGATTTCTTGTTGGAACATACAATAAGATAAAGATGAAGAAATTTGGACATTGTAAGATCTTGAAGAAGTTTGATAGTGGAAATGCTTATGAAATTGAGTTACTTGATGACATGGATATATCTCCTCTATTCAATGTTGCTGATTTATACAAGTACCATGAGTCAGATGATAAATTTATTATATTAGAGGACTATCCTAAAAATAAAATTGAAGACATTGAATAGATATTGGATCAAAGAATTGGTAAGAGTACAAGGGGAAAAGATTATTATGAATATCTGGTGAAGTGGAAGAATAGACCTATGGAAGATGCTTCATGAATTTCTCAATATGAGTTAGATTTAGCTTAGGTTGTGACATCTCGATGATTCAAGAGAATCATTTTTTCCAACCCTAGTTGTCTGATGTAGGAGCATCTTGGATTGCACTACTATCCTACATGTTTTCTATCTTTATCTTGCTACTGAAACTGTGTTCTGTTGAAATTGTATTTTCAAGTTTTTGGGTGCCTGTTGCAGACTATGTAACTAATTTTCCATAATTAATGAGAGTTTGTACACTTTATAGATTTAAGAGGGACTAGAGTACTATCATGGTCCAAGGAAAAAGTTCTAAATCCTTATAAGTTGGGAGATATGGCAATTCTCCCAGAGTATCGATTCATGGCAATTCTACAAGACAATTTTCTATGCTTGACTTTTAGGTTGGATGTGCACTTTTCCTTGGTGAATTATCATTTTTACATGTAAGGAACTATAGAAGACCTAAAATAATACCCACAGTTTGAAGAACAAGTTCTAATTCAATCAGAGCTAGGAGATATCATGATTTTTCTCAGACGTCAATTTCTAGACATTTAATTGCTAATGTAGGTCGACTTGTGGGTCTTCAAGAATTTAATGATAGGTTTTTTTTCATTTAATATTTTTTGAGAGCCAACTTGTGGCTTATCTATGTTGTAGGATGATCTGTAAGCTGTTTTGGCTAGCATAAATAGAGTGTTTAGGCTTAAAGCTAGGACAATTTTTAAGAGGATTGGAGAGTAGAACTAGAAAGTGTGAATTTTCTGCTAGATCTTTGAATATGAATGTATTTTGTATCTATTCATAACGTAGAAGGGCTTATAGCTTGTCATGTATGTTGAATATTTTAAGAATCAATGAAAGTATTCACTCTTCCTCCTTTGGTTGTTGATTCTGTGTGTTAGATTTCTATTGTGTTAACTCTTGCAGGATGGTTCAAAGAGCTGGGTGTGCCATTGGCCCTAGTATCCTTCGTTGTGTCACAACAATACATTATTTTATATGTATAATATTTTTGACATCATATTATGACTAGTGAAGATAGATGGAAATAGCATACATTTTGATGATGATGTGTATAACCTCGAACATCAATATGGATAGTATGGAAAAGAGATATTCATGATTTACCAATGAAATAGAACAATGGAATTAAAGGTAAAGAAATTATTTTATTTTAAAAATAATTACTTGACCAATTAGGGACGACATCCTAGATGTTTACTTTAAGATGGAAAAGTATATTGTGGTCTTACCTAACCTAGCAGTAATTCGTGAAAAAGACATGGTATTTATGCAAAGACATCTTGCAAATTCATTAGTTAAGTGATGTTCTATTGTAATATGAAAGGTGATATGTGAACTTTTTTGAAGCAATATATGCAAAGTTTAAGAACCTAATTTTCTGATCCAAGATTGATCTGAGGTCAGAGATCGGCCAAGAAAGAAGGTATAATAACTTTATACTTGAGGATTAATTACTTGTTTGGGCAGTGAGCTCTTCTTTTAATTGGAAGTGCATGTTTGGGTAGTGAGCTATTCTTTCATCCATGGTACTACAACTCTTAACAAGGTTGGAATCTTCTAACAAGGATTCAAAGTCTCCTAACAAGGTCCATCCTCTAACAAGGAACATATATATCAGTATATCATCTTGTGGGTATCATCCCTACTGAGGTTTTCCCTTGGCTAGGGTTTCCCTAGTTAACAAAATAAGGTGTTATGAGTTATCTTTATGCATGGTTATTATTATTGTTCAGCATTACTTGTTTACTTTCTTATGCATGGTTATTATTATTGTTCAACATTACTTGTTTACTTTCTTATGCATGGTTCAAAGTAATTAATAATATCCAATTTTTGACAAAATTTTGTATAATACTGATTCACCCACCCTCCGCACCCCCCTGCCATAGTATTCCATATTTCTAACATAAATGTGATGAGGTTCATAAAGTATACAATAATCTTTTGTACATGGTTGAAACATTCAAACAAAATAAATCTATATTGAAAGAACATCTCAAGAAATAAGGACCATCACATTATGAACTAAATAGGCTCCATGAGATCATAAATAGGGATCTAGATAAGTGTGAGTATCCTTAATTACCATTGTGAACGAATTAGGTTATGTTGAACAAGAGGAAGGGGAAATTTTAAAAAAATTATCTACTTTCAAATCCTTTAAGTATTGGTTTGTTTCTTATATTTTAGACAAGGAATGACAGGTGAAAAGCCTCCAAGAATGGAAGTTGGAAAAAAAAGTAACACAAAAAATTATCTCACATTTGAAAAAAGATAAATTCTTTGATGTGAATAAATTCAATGTGTTTTTGGAAAGGATTTTTTTTTGGATAACAATTTCTCTAAGTTTTAGATAGAAGTATGTGCAGTAACAAGGAAAAATTGGTAGGATTATCTTCTCAATATTCTAGAGATTTGGTACTTTTATTGGTCATCTTGTTTCTAAGTTGTGTATTGGGAGAAGGAATATTTGATATTACCAAGTTTTATCTAAGAGAAGACAAAAATGACACAAATGAGTATGAAATCCCAATTGGATGACTTATTTTGTTTAGTATGTGTTAGAAATTTTTTACTGGAGTTTTAATAATTCATTTACAAGTTAGTTTAGTTAGGAATACATGTGTTGGTTTGAAAATCATTCTCTTCCCTTCATTTTGTATAAAAGGGAAAATAGGACCAACTACAAGGGTGATATCATATAGAATATAGATAGAACATACATAATACATGATAGGATTTGCAATTGAAGCATGAACTCTATTGTACATATTTTTTGAAATTAACACAAAGACTCAATGTTTTTGTCCAAGATTGATGGTATAAGTAATTTATTATCAAAATTATATTCCATCATCATTTATTCTAAGGAATAAAATACTATCTATATATATCTAATTTTGTGAAGGATTACTTCCAATATATTTTTTTTACCATTAGAGATTACATGTGAAGTTATTGTTTATGTGAATCTATCTAATTGAATTTCTTAAAGAAGAAATTAAAATCAATTAGACTAATTTATATGTTGCAAATAATTATTTCTCATTGATATTATATGATAGTTGATGGATAATCAAAGAATACAATATTATCTCTAAGAGTTGTACATGAAAATATGACAAGGAAATATCGACTCTATCACCCAATTTGGATAAATAACTGGTCTTGCTTTGTTTCATAAAATAAGGGAACTTTATGAGTTCTCAGTCCTTATATATATTACTTTTACATTCAAAGTATTTGGTTTTTCTAAGAATTCATACAACAAACAATCATTTCAAATCCATTTTAGTTATGTAAAACATTCTTTTTATATAGCTTACAAGTGTTTACTATTGATAAACCTTCAATAATCATCTTGAAAATGTCTTGGAAGAGTTAAACTCAATATACAAGTCCTCTAGCAGATAAGATTGAGACAAAGGTAAAGGTTCACCTTCCTTGGTTTAATGAAGCTTAAAATGCAATGGATTTTGATCAAGATATCTCTCTCATTAATTGGTCAAAGCTAACTAAGAAATCATTGAAAAAAGTGGGAAAACTCCCTAATTTCCAATTTGTGGCTTTAGGAACCAACGGTGGGCATTATAAGTTTATTGGAAAAACTAAAATATCCAAAATACTCAAAAATAATGTTCTAAAATCACTTGTTTTTCCAAAAGAGTAGAAGGAAATGAAGTGAATTTTTCATTGAAAAAACTAGCCTCATTGGACAAGGTCTTAAAAATTTCTTCAAAATGTCATATTTGTCTAATGAAATACAATGAAACCCCAAATTTAATCTAAATAGACAAGGAATTTGAAACTATTTGACAAAATACAACATACAAGAATCCAACAAGGTGCATAAAACTATTTAAAAGGTCTTAGATAATTAAAATCTTAGCAAATGCAATATATGTATAGATGGAATGGGATCAATAAGAGACATTAAATGACACAAAGTATGTATATAATAGAAACTAACATTGTATGGAAACCATTTGACAAAATACTTGAGAAATCACATAGAACACACATGACTTATTTTGAATGCAAGGTGTTAGTATCCATCTAAGAAATATGAAGGTGTGATGTGAATAGAGTTTTAGAGAAGGTGATATGATCTCATGTACATAATATGGAAGTGGAAAAGGCATCTGAGCAATTTGACATAATGCCATTTTAAAATTTGACATTTCAAATGACTTGTATTGATTGCAAGGTATGTGTATTGAAAATAGATTTAGATATTATCGAGAAAATGCAATGAGCAAGTTTCAAAAAAAAATCCACGAACTTTTCCATATCTTTTTCTTGCAAAGTAATATGAAAATGATAAGAAGAATTTATGTATCCACTAAATCACATAGAGTGATGGATTTGATCGAATATTATATTTTCAAATGGAAAGGCATAGATAACACATGTGTATCATATTGCTAGTAAAATAAGGCATTAATATCCTTGACAACACTTCAATGGAATCCCTTATAGAAAGTTATGGTTACTCTAAATGAGATACAGAGAAAAAAACACAATAGATTTGTTGAAGATTCTTTTATCCAAAGTAGCACAAAGGTATGCATCAAAATCATATTTTGGAGCCTCTATTAGATGGTATTGGGAATTCTCTAGTATATAAAATGTCCAATGAAATTGATGTCTTTCATAATGAAATGGTTTCATAAAATTGAAGGATATGTTGAAGACATTAAAGAAAGGTATTAATTATAGAGAAAATATATATAAATAAGACAAATGAACAAGTTGTTTGGCTAAATGCCTCAATTTCAGATGATCAAAAAAATGAAATTTGCAGAGGAATTCTATAAGCTATTCAAAAAAAAATATGGGATTTGTCACAATAAGCATTGAAATAGAGAATACATGCTACATGTTTCATAAAATTCCTAAAGAGCATGTAAGATGGATGGATGTGAGAGCATAGCATATGAATTGTTTGACCTCTCTATGTAGAACTAAAGGGAAGTAAAGAGATAAATGTAAGTTCATCAAGAAGTTGTAGTTCATATGAATTACTCAAGAATAATACAAATGGTGATAAATGGAATGTAGAAATAAATGGGGAATTTGAAGTATAAAGTGTGCATAATCTTATAAAAGATGATATTTTTAAAACAATATGTTTTGATAGATATAATACCAACTTAGAAGAATTATTTAAATGCAATATAGTAATTTCAAAACTTGCATGGATAAAACTTGTTTATACATACTAGTGTATTGTCTAATAGGGGATGTGAACAATTTGGTTAAAATAAATTGAAGATGTGCATAGAAATAGAATTTTTCAATTGACACAAAAATATGGATGAAAGATAGGGATACACGATCACCTAACAATCAACCAACCCTAATTGAGTTACACAATGGAAGTAATTTCATCAAATTTCCATCATACATACCTAGTTGTGAGGCCTTCTGGGTTACAGTCAATTATAAAGATCCAAATACACTGAAAATATCCTCCAGTATGCAAAATCTATGATCTCTTCCTCTAATTTACTCTACTTATCCCTTTCTTCTAAACCTAGACCAACATCCTCTATAGTTTATACTAGCCAAAATGGCTTACATAAGTTTCTAGATCATCAAATTGAAGAAGGCCAACCCAAATAATGGTTTATACACATTCCAATGATCGATCCAATACATAAATCATGACCAAGAATTAAATACAAAGTTCATTGATGGGTGGAGATTGGTGGTGGGTGGTCTGCAACTCCATACATTTATAGCACATCTGGCTCATGTGACATTGCTAGCCTACCCTATTGCAAGTGAATGTTATCATGTCCATTTTTTCTTTCATTTGCGCTTTTTTATGCTATATTGTGTTTTTGTGTGCTTTTACCCATGTTTTTCCTTCTTTGTGTGCCCTGGTCTGGATTTCATGTAGGTTTTGTTTGGATTTTTTATGTGCCAGTTTGAGTTGGGTGTTTAGCCCTAATGTTGGCTTGCATATGTAATGGAGGCTGATGGAAGGTAATGATGTGGCTACAACAAGTGAGCTAACAGTAGACCCTATATGTGAAAATGATGAGAATTTGAGGGTTGATAATGGTTAAAATAATGATAAACCAAAGATATTTGGTAATGATGGAAAGGAGGGTGATTGTGAAGCTATCATGGAAAATGGTGGTTCTGAAAAAAAGTGTGAGAAGCCTTTGTATAAGGCAGTCCTTATAGAGACTTTAGTGTCATTTTTCCCTAAAATGGCTTGCTTCGAGAGTAGCTTTGAAAGGGCTCCAGTTGTTGAGTGTTTGAATGGAAGTGGGAGGTCAGCAACCCATGGAGATAGATGGGATGTAGGAAAAGATGGAGGAGTCACACAAAAACATGAATGTGGAGATGGTAGGAACACTTTTGATGATTTGATAACCCTAACCTTGTCTCCCAATGAAGATATGGTTAAAGTTGTTAGAGCAGAGCAAAGTAGGTTAAGAAGCATTGTCATATTCTTTGTTTTTTTAGATACTAATGCTTTGCCTTCATGTAAATTTCTTGATGATTGGTTAAATGCTATGTGGACAAAAAGAATTTGGCCAACATGTTAATTTCTGCAAAATGATTCAAAAAGGGCTTTTCATTATTTTTTAAAAAACTCATAATATGCAGGAAAGAATATTAAAGAAGGGTTTTTGGAATGTAGGTCATTCTTTATTCAGAACTTATCCTTGGTCTTCTAATGGTAACTTTGATGAATTTCTTAAAAAATCCACACCGAATTGGGTAGAAATTAAGAATCTTCATGTCAAATTTTGGTCATTTATCTCCCATATTTTGAAACCCATCGGGCTAGTCTTGCAAATAGAAGAGTTTAGGGTTACTCTTTTGCATTTAAATTTGTGTGTTCTTGTGACTCTAGATCTAGATGTGATCTTTCCTAATATCATATCCCTAAATTTAGAGCAAGAAATTTTTTCTTGGGAAGTTTCTCTGTTGTGTAATTTGCATGCATGTTTTCATTGAAAAATTAATGGCCACATTAAGAAGAATTGTCCAACCCACAATTTTCATTTTGAGAGAGCCAAGGTGAATGTTGATGATTCCAAGGAAGATATCCTAGATAAGATTAATATGGTAAATTTTTTGGATAAGGATGGTCTACCATCTACTCCTAATGGAAAATTGGATGGTGGTATGTCTAACTAGCCCATGCCGATCAAAAGCCCTTCTAAAGCTAATTCCTTGGAATGTGGTGGGTTTGTCTCTTTAGAAATCCTTTATATGATAAAGATTTTGAGGTGATTCTAGCTAGTCAAGCTGGTTAGATTCTTGTTGAAGTTCTTCCCATGACCCGAGCAATTTTAACATCAAAGGTGGCTAAGGCTAATATTGATGACATCCCCACCAGATTAAATGCTTAGCAACTTACTATTAGATCCATTAAAGAGAAGGCAAAGACTATTAATAATAGGGATGGTATACTTAAAGAGATATGTCCTCCCTCACTTGTGATCCAAAAAACTCTTGATGTAGAGACAAGGGCAATTTATTGAGGTTGTGAAAAAGAAAAGGAAAACATGTGAAAAGAGGTTGATCTTGGGTAGTTCTGGTGACAAGAATGCCATCTTGAATTGTTTCAATAGACTGAATAAGGATCTTAAGACTCCTTCTTTACAGCCCCCTTCATTTTGTTAGACATTCATAGCTAGAATGTTCGAGTTATGGAAATGACTGATAGGAAATATATTGTTAGGAAATGGTGTAATAAGTTGAAAGATAAAGATATTATATGTTTGCAAGAAATTAAAGTTGTCTATTTTCAAGCATCTTGTATTAACAATTTTTTGTGGGATCAAGCTTTAGGTTTCCATTCTAAGCATGAGAAAGGTAAAGGTGGAGTGGCCATGTTAGTTGGACCAAAATGGGCTAACTTTATATTACAACATGGTTCCTTAAGATGTCAAAGGGAACTTTGGGTGACTCTTAAGATTGGGGAGGATATTATTGGGATTTGTAAAATTTATGCCCCAAATGATTATAAGGATAGAATTGTGTCGTGGGAATGTTGTTCTTTTAACTTGTTGAAAGCATCTTGGATATTTGTAGGAGATTTTAACATGATAGAAGCCATCTGTGATAAACAAAGAGGTCTGAAGCATCATTGGAAAGGTAATGAGCAATTTTTTTGGTGTAAACTAAAAAGACGTTTCAATTTGATTGATCCTTTGGAGAATAATAGAGAGAACTTTAATGACATATGGTTCACTTTGTGCAAAAATCAAGGGAAGTAGAATAGAGTTTATTGTAGATTGGATAGAATTTATTGTGACTCTTCTTTTTTTTTCATTCCAATCTAAAGAGGGTCATTTTCCTATTACTGTGTCTCCTACTACAATGTCAGATCATTCTCCTATTTCTGCAAAGATATTGATTAATAAGGTTGATAACATTAATGAAGAAAGTAAAAAAAGTAGAAGTATTAAGTTAAATACCTCTTTGCTAAAAGACTGATAATAAAGAAGCTATTAGAATTGTGACCTTTTTATCCAAGCTATGTAACCAATCCGTAAGACCTATTAAATAGTGGTGCCATTTAGTGGAGTCTTGGAAAAAAATCTATCAAATTATTGGGAAAAAAGTAGCCAAAGATATAAATGAAGAAGATAATGATCTTCAATTGAAGCCCAATAAAGCTGAATTTGCTCTTCAAAATTGTCCTGATGACCTAGTGATGTTAAATTATTTGGTCTCCATCAAGCATAAATTGGGATTCCTTCACATATACAAGATCCAAGGGCAAAGGATTCGGGCAAGAATGAATTGGCTTAGAGATGGTGATATATGGTCTAAAAAAAATTTTAACATTATTAAGACTAAAGACAAGGCAGAAAAGATTGAGAATATTTAGACTAAGGGTGGTAAAGCTAATGATCCAAAGGCTATTAAGGAGGCTTTTTTATTTTTTAGTTTGAATTATTCTCTTCAGAAATTGATCAAGAACAACATGTGCAATTGAGTGATTGTCTGAAGATGATCCCGAAGAAGGTTTCTGGTAGGGAAAGTGATAAGTTGAGTAAAAAAAAATTCTCTAGAAGAGATTCAAGAGGCTATCAAGGCTATGGCCAATGACAAATCTCCAGGAATGCATGGACTGCCTATTGAATTTTATAAGGATAATTTAGATTGGATTAGGGAAGAGATTTTGTTATTTTATAATGATGCCTTTGATAATAGTTCTCTAGGTAGCAATGTGAATAAAGGAATCATTAAACTACTTCCTAAAGTAGGGGATAGATATTTAGTCAAAAATTGGAGACCCATCACCCTGCTTAATCTATCATATAAAATTATTGCTAAGTTTTTGGCTAGGAGGATTGCATACATTACTAAGAATATTGTTTTAGTCACTCAAACAAGTTTTATAAGAGGTAGATATATTTTGGAGAATCTTATCACTAGTTTGAAAGCTATGAATTGGGCTAAGGCTAGTAGGTAGGATGTGGCTATGATACTCCTTGATTTTGAGAAGGCTTATGATAGGGTGGAGTGGCCTTTTGTTCTTGGTATGTTGAAGGCTTTTAGCTTTCCCTATTATTTTTGCAAATGGATTGAAATTTTGTGTAAAGATGTTTCCACAGTTATTGAGATAAATGGGGAACTTTCAAAACCTATTATTCTATAGAGGTCTATCAAGCAAGGTTGCCCTATTGCACCCTCCTTATTTGTGATTGTTTCTAATTCTCTATTTTTTATTCTTAGGGGTGCTTCTTTAAGGCATCTTGTTAAGGGCATCACCCTCCCTAATGGAGATGAATTAATTAATGCTCAATTTCTAGATGGCACTGTCCTTTTTTTGGATATATTTGAAGATATTTTTTCTATGGATCTTCACAGACTTAACTTTTTCTACTCTATTTATGGATCCTAAGTGGCTCCCCATAAGTCTTTTGTTATGGGTCGAAAGGAGACACCTCCTAATTGGTTGACAAAGATGGGTTGGAATTGGACTAGACCTAAAACTATTACTAGATATCTAGGCATTCCTTTCTCCCTAGATCCTTCATTTTTAGACATATTGGAGTAGATGTTTAATAATATTAATGGTAAGCATATTAGATGGAAGAATCGCTCCCTTTCATTGGTTGGGAGAGTTCAAGTTGTACAGAAGGTCCTCTCTTCCCATCATATCTTTTTTGCTTCAGCTTGGTTGTTTACTAAGACTTAGTTTGGGATTCTTGAAAAATTTCTCAGAGATTTCTTATGGTCAGATGACTTGGGGTCCAAGAAGAGACACTGTGTTAAGTGGGAATGGTGCTATCTACCCAAGCAATTGGGGGGTTTGGGGATTAAGGATATTAGAACTCAAGGTATTTTTCTTGTAGCCAAGTGGATCTTCAAAGAATTTTGGGGAAATTAACTTTGGAAAGTTCTTGTGAGAAATAATTTTGAAAGGTCAGTTATTAAAAAAGGTAAACATTGGAACAACATTCCTTTTTGGGATATTATTATGGGACATTTTTAAGATGAAAGTGTTTGGGTCTAAAGTATTTACCTCTTTGTAGTCTACATGGTCACAAGTGAGGGAGTTTATATTTTACAGGTATGCCACTGGGGGCCCTCCTAATTACATTGTTACTAACAGATCAATTTGGTGGGGATTGTATTTGAATGATAAGTCTCTTGCTCTTACTCTGAGTTTTTCAGCTAAAAATGGAATGAGAAAGGTATTTCTTTTATTAATTACTTATTGGTAGGATTGGGTCATGGGATGAGATTTCTAGGAAGTTTGACATTCCCAATTCTCAAAGGAAGACATATACTCTTATGAACAAAGCTTTATTCAAGGAGAAAGTTGGAAATTTTATGGACAACAATTCTTTTATCAGAAATATAAAATGGAATGATGGTACTGGTATTGGTAACACCTCTATTAAGCAGATTTATAATATATTTAAAAATGATCAATCTGTGTTATAGCATATAGTTAATTATTGGGGTCTTGACTGTCCTTTCTCAAACTGGAATTTTTTCTTTGATTACTTTTGGATGGGTCCTTGTGAGCCTAAGGTTATTCATTTTAGATGGTTGTTGTTGCTTAAAAATCTTGTTGTAGGGTCAGTTTTATCATCCATTAAAGTTGAGCCTATGACTTGCAATCTATGTAATAGACCTAAGAGCTTTGAGCATTTTTTTTAATTTATTTTTGCTACTAAATTTTTGGCCATTTTCTTTGGGTACCCTATTGATTGGAAAAAACAATGGTTTTAATAGGTGTGAAATATTGGTTGGTTATGTGAGATCTTTTGACTTATCTCTTAGCAAATTTTAGTTTGCTATTACTGGTGAAGTACTATGGTTTCTTTGGAAGGAAAGGAACAAGGAGATATTTTAAATTGTGAGAATATCCCCTACTGAGTTTAATCTTAAACTCACACATTTTTACATCATGTCATAGGTTTCTTTTTTCTTTGAGATTACAAAACCTAAATTTATGAAGCTGATGCATGATGGGATGGGATGCTGCGAATTTACAAATATAAAGTTAAAGCTACTCATTACATTGAAAGATATTACAGTTTCCTTACACAAGCAAAGATTGAAGATCTGAGCATACTCATGGAAAAGTGTCATTTGGATGTTGACCAGGAGACAGTTACATGTGTTAGAACTACTTCAACACATATTTATGAGATTGATTATCCAGATCATGTTTTTTTGAATTTATATTTTTATAATGCATGTATCATCTTATAAGAAATAGTGATATATCATATATGGTATTGTTGGATACAATTGCTAATTTTGTATTGTCTTTGATGTTACACAAATGTCATATCAGCCATCAGACAGAGTCTACCGAGCTCAGATGGTTAGCAAAGTAATTTATAGTGACTATCAAGCATTCCTGAACATTACACAGAAAGTTAGCTTTTACCGAGCTCACTCGGTAGGCAAAGAAAAGTTAGCTTTTACCAAGCTCACTCGATAAGCAAAGGAAAGTTAGCTTTTATCGAGCTCACTCAGTAAGCAAAGGAAAGTTAGCTTTTACCGAGCTCACTCGGTAAGCAAAGGAAAGTTAGCTTTTACCGAGCTCACTCGGTAAGCAAAGAAAAGTTAGCTTTTACTGAGCTCAGTCGATAAACAAAGGAAGGTCAGTATTTATGAAATTAACTTAGTCTCTAAAGGAAGTTGCAAGGTTTGCAATGTTTACCAAGCTCCATTTGGTTAACACTGGGGAAACCATTCTGAGCAGTGGTCACCAAGCTGGGTCGGGCAGTGAAGAATTTTTATTGTTCTAAAGAATTAAGTTTAATTGTTTTGTGCAGCCGACTGATTTATGTTTTTTAGTTGATTAAGCTGACTTGATAATCTGTAAGGTATATATGAAAGGTCAAGTTGTGAATTCAATGTATATAGAAGTGTGTGGATTCATAAAAGTGCAAATGTATGAATAAGCAAATATATGAGCGAATGTTGAGGAAGAACTAGATATCCCTATGAAGCTGCAAAGTTGCATTCGATCAGTAAGGATTTAGTGAAGCAGAATAGAGATCTGTATTCAGCAAAGATAAGTTGCATATATTTTAGATCACTTCATTGTTGCTTTCTAATCATTGTAACAGTGATTCAAAATCTCTTAACAGAGTTGGTTTGACAGCCATTTTGTAAATCCTCTAACAAGGTAACAATTTAGTTGAATTGTTTTAAAGACCTCTACAAAGGCCACTTATAACAAGGTAATCAGATCCTCTAACAGGGTCACACCTAACAGTGTGTTTTTTAACCTTTAATAGGGTTGGCTCCTAATAGGGCTCACTTCAGAAGAGTGAAAATTGGTAACTAGTTACTTGGTGGTTTTTCCCAAATTGGGTTTCCACGTTAAATTTGGTGTCTCTTGTGTTCATGTTATTTCTTTATGCATGCATGTTATCACTTTAAATGCTAAATAAGTTATCAGAACATTTATCAAGTTTCAGATTTATTTATGAGATTGTCAACAGCTATATTTTAAGACATCTAAGGATCTGTGGATTTATTTTTTGTAGTAACTAATTCACCCCTCCCCTCTTAGTTACTCCATCTCTATTTCCAACAATTGGTATCAGATCTTTTGGTGCTTGCAGGATAAGATTTCAAGGATCTAAGCCAAAGATCAGGATGTCTTACAAAAGGGAAAACCCAAGACTTAATAGAAATAACTTCTCAGAATGGCAAGGACTGATGAGACTTCGCCTAGCATCCATTGGTGATACAGGACTAAAGTACCTTGATGAAAAATATGCAGAACCAGCTGGTACACTATCTGTCAATGATATTGCTGGAAAGAAGACTCACAACATTATGATGATAGATATAGCATCTGCTCTGAGCTATGAATAATTTGATGATATCAAGGACTGCAAATCTGCCTTTGAAATGTGAGAAAAGCTAAAAGAGATCTATGGAGGAGATGATAATGTTAGAAGAGCCAAAGTAGAAAGTCTGAGAGGACAATTTGATCAAATGAGGATGACAGAGGATGAAAACATTGCAAAATATGTTGAAAGAGTTAAAGCATGTGTCAGTGCAATCAAAGCTTCTAGAGGAGATATCAGTGAAGAGACAGTTATAAGTAAAGTTCTCAAAACTCTACTTCCCATTTATGCAATCAGAGTTTCTACAATTTAGGAAAGAAGATGTGAAGCAAATCATAAGATAAATCTAGAGGCTATAGTTGGAAGATTGACTGTATTTGAACTGGATAACTTTGATAACTATATTCTAGCTTCCAAGAACATTGAATCAGCATTTGAAGCCAAACTTTCACTCAAGGAGAAAGGCAAAAAGAAATCTCAGTCAGAAAGTGAAGATGAATCAAACCAAAGTTTAGACAGTGGTCTTGAAGTAATTGAAGCCCTTCTAGCAAGGAAATATTCTAGAGGCAAAAGAAAATACAAAGGTAAAGTACCCCTAATCTATTTTTCATGTGAAGAAGTTGGTCATATTGTTGCTATATGTCCAAACAAGTAGAATAAAGATGAAAAAAAGATCAAAAATGGAATGGCAAGAAAGATTTCAAATCATTCAAGGACAAAGGTAAGAAAACATGTTTTATGGCTAAAGATTCTAATGACTCTAATGATGAAGAAGAAGTTGAGATTGTCTATATTGCTGTAAAAGATGAATCTAATAATGATGAAGAAATGGCACTCATTTCTCATATGAGCAGAAATGATACATGGATCATAAATAGTGGTTGTTCTCATCACATGACTGGTGAAAAAACTAAGTTTGAATACTTTGAAGACCATGATGGTGGCAGTGTAAGATTTGGTAACAATGAACCTTGTTGTATAAAAGGAAGAGGAAGAATCCCTCTAACCAAAGAACTTATATGTGATAATGCCTATTGGGTAGAAGGACTAAAGCATAATCTGTTAAGTGTGGCACAGCTACTCAATAATAGAATCAAAGTAGAATTCATGCATGGTAAAACAAGATTGTTGGATGGAAAAGGAAAGCTGATTGGATCAGGCACTCAAACTAAAGGTAACTTGTTCTATCTTAAACTAGGTGAATGTTCATGTTTCATTGCTCAAGTTTAAGAAAGTTGGTTATGGCATAAAAGGTTGTGTCATGTAAACTTTGATAATTTGGTAAAGATAAGAAAATTTAGAAAAGTAAAAGGCATTCCCAACATAAAGAAACATGAGGTCAGTCTATGCAAAAATTGTCAAATTGGAAAGATGGGAAAGACTAGTTTTAAAAGTAAAAACTATCAGTCTAAAGACATTAGAAATTGTGCATACTGATTTATGTGGACCCATTGGAATTGAAAGCTATACTGGAGAAAAGTTCTTCATTCTTTTTGTTGATGATTACTCAAGAATGATGACAATCATGTATCTAAGAAATAAATCAAAAGCATTTGAAAAGTTCAAATGGTATTTGGCTAGAGTAGAAAAGGAAACAGGAAAAAGATTAAAATGCTTGAGGTCAAACAGAGGTGGAGAATTCATTTCACATGAATTCAATAACTTTTGCATTGAAAGAGGAATCAAAAGATAGGTATCAGCACCTGGAACACCCCAGCAGAATGGAATAGCTGAAAGAAGAAACAGATCCATCATGGATTGTGCAAGAACATTAATGATTGAAAAGAGCATTGCTATCAAATACTGGAAGGAAGCAATCAGCACTGCAGTCTATACCTTGAATCGAGTACAACTGAAGAAAGACTCATTCAAAACCCCCTATGAGTTATGGTATGGCTATAAACCTAATGTAAGTTATCTTAAAGTATTTGAAAGTAAATGTTACATTTTGAAAGAATCTAGAAAAGGAAAATTTGATGTAAAAGGTGATGAAGGTATATTCCTTGGATACTCATTCACAAGTAAGGCATATAGATGTTTGAACTTGTCTACTCACAAAGTCATAGAATGTGCACATGTGAAAGTTGATGAGTTTGCAGAAAGGACTGAAGAAGAAAGCAAAAGGGAACTAGAAGATTATAAAAGGTTTGTCTTCAGTGAACCTGATACAATACCAGTTACATCAGAGAATAAGGAAACTTCTACTCCAGAGTCATCTGTAACCGAGTTACAGGAAGTTCAAACTGAGCCACAGAAAATTGAGTTAAATTTAGTATCTACCGAGCAAGTATTTACCGAGTAAACATCTACCAAGAAAATATCTATCGAGCCATAATAGAAAGAGCCTAAAGTTGAAATGCAAAAAGATAATAATGAAATCCATTCAAAAGGCAAGGAACCTATATTAGCTAAGTATGTTAGAAGACATCATTCAGCAGATCAGATCATTGGAGATAAATCTAAAGGAACCATGACAAGAAATAAACGGAAAGGTACTTGTTTACTTGCTGATTTTGAACCTAGGAATATCAAAGATGCATTGGAAAATGATAGTTGGATTGAGGCTATGAATGAAGAGATAGAGAAAATAGAGAAAAACAAGACATGGACTCTTGTACCTAGACCTAAAGAAAAAAATGTGATTGGAACTAAGTGGGTATTCAGAAACAAGTTGGATGAAGATGGTAAGGTATCAAAAAACAAAGCTAGACTAGTATGCAAAGGATATGCTCAAGAAGAAGGAATAGACTATGGAGAAACTTTTGCTCCTATTGCAAGATTGGAAGGAGTCAGAACCTTATTAGCATATGTTTCTCACAAGGGTTTCAAAGTTTATCAGATGGATGTCAAATCAGCATTCCTCAATGGTATACTGGATGAACAGGTTTACATTGAACAACCTAAAGGTTTTGTTAATCCAGATAAGAAGAACATGGTCTGAAAATTACACAAGGCATTATACGATCTGAAACAAGCCCCTAGAGCATGGTATGAAAGATTGCATAAATATCTTATTTAGATTGGTTTTCAAAGAACTAATGATAACAGTAGCTTGTATATTAAAGAAGGACCAGATAATAAGATTGTCTTGGCATAAATATTTGTAGATGATACGGTTTTCATAGGAATGATGATCTGTACAAAGAATTCTCAAAACAAATGAACAAGGAATTTGAAATGTCTATGTTTGGTGAGATCAAATTCTTTGTTGGTCTTCAAATTCAACAGAATAAAAATGGTATCTACATTACTCAATCAAAGTACATCAAGGAGATATTAAAAAAAATTGGAATGGAAGATTGTAAACTAGTTGGGACTCCTATGTGTACTAGATTAAAACTTACCAGGGAAGATGAATCAAAAGAAGTAGATCAAACATTGTATAGATCTATGATTGGAAAGTTGCAGTATGTAGTTCATATTAGACCAGATATTGCCCTTGCAGTTGGTATTGTAGCAAGATTTTCAGCAAAACCAAGAGAAAACCACTTGATGGCAATCAAAAGAATAATGAGATATTTGAAAGGAACTAAAGAGTATGGTTTATGGTATAAGTTTGGAAGAAATTTGGATTTGAAAGTATTTACTGATGTTGATTGGGTAGGATACCTTGATGACAAAAAAAGTATAAGTGGAGGTGCATTATTTCTTGGAAAAAGGTTGGTTTCTTGCACAAGCAAAAAGAAGAATTGTACATCTCAATCAACAGCAGAGGTAGAGTATGTTGCTACAACAGTAAACTGTTCTAACATTGTTTGGTTTAAACAGTTGTTGGAAGGCATGAAGATGGAAATCAAAGAACTAGTTGTTATGTTCTATGATAATACAAGTGCAATCAACATATCTAAGAATCCAGTGATGCATTCCAAAACAAATCATAATGCAATAAAATATCATTTTGTCAGAGAACTGGTGCAAGATAAGGAGATTAGATTGGAATATATTCATACAAAGGACCAAATTTCTGACATATTCACAAAACCATTACCTAAGGATGCATTATTGTATCTAAGAGGTAAGTTAGGGGTCACTCCCCTATCTAAATTTCACTAAAATAAAGTTTTAGTGATGCATCAACTCATACCAGATTGAAGTTCTATCAATTGATGCAGCAAAATCAGGAAACATTGCATATGAATCAGTACTAAAGGTACACTGAAATTCATTTGAGTTTGAGTTGTCTTTGGCATGTGTTGTCAAAGAGGGAGAGTTTACTACTGTCATATCTCTCTAAAATTTGTTCAAAAGAGTTTTCTATCTTAGAGGGAGAATTGTTATATTGACATGTTGTGTTGCCATACAAGTGAAAGACTTGTTTTCAAATTTCATTTCTGCTATGACATGTTGTGTTGCCATCAATGCCAAAGAGGGAGATTGTTGGATACAATTATATATTATATATTGTCTTTGATGTTACACAAATGTCATATCAACCATCAGACAGAGTCTACCGAGCTCAGATGGTTAGCAAAGAAATTTATAGCGACTACCGAGTATTCCTGAACATTACACAGAAAGTTAGCTTTTATCGAGATCACTCAGTAAGCAAAGAAAAGTTAGCTTTTACTGAACTCACTCGGTAAGAAAAGGAAAGTTAGCTTTTATCGAGCTCACTTGGTAAGCAAAGGAAAGTTAGCTTTTACCGAGCTCACTCGATAAGCAAAGGAAAGTTAGCTTTTACCAAGCTCACTCGGTAAGCAAAGAAAAGTTAGCTTTTACCAAGCTCACTTGGTAAACAAAGGAAGGTTAGTATTTATGGAATTAACTCGATCTCCAAAGGAAGTTGTAAGGTTTGCAGTGTTTACCAAGCTCCATTTGGTTAACACTGGGGAAACCATTCTGAGTAGTGGTCACCGAGCTGGGTCGGGTAGTGAAGAATTTTTATTGTTCTAAAGAATTAAGTTTAATTGTTTTGTGCAGCCAACTAATTTATGTTTTTCAGTTGATTGAGCTGACTTGACAATCTGTAAGGTATATATGAAAGTTCAAGTTGTGAATTCAATTTATGTAGAAGTGTGTGGATGCATAAAAGTGCGAATATATGAATAAGAAAATATATGAGCGAATGTTGAGGAAGAACTAGATATCCCTATGAAGCTGCAAAGTTGCATTTGATCAGTAAGGATTTAGTGAAGCAGAACAAAGATTTGTATTCAGCATAGATAAGTTGCATATATTTTAGATCACTTCATTATTGATTTCTAATCATTGTAACAGTGATTCAAAATCTCTTAATAGAGTTGGTTTGATAGCCATTTTGTAAATCCTCTAACAAGGTAACAATTTAGTTAAATTGTTTTAAAGACCTCTAACAAGGCCACTTCTAACAAGGTGATCAAATCCTCTAACAGGGTTACACCTAATAGTGTGTTTTGTAACCTTTAACAGGGTTGGCTCCTAACAGGGCTCACTTCAGAAGAGTGAAAATTGGTAACTAGTTACTTGGTGGTTTTTCCCAAATTGGGTTTCCACGTTAAATCTGGTGTCTCTTGTGTTCATTTTATTTCTTTATGCATGCATTTTATCACTTTAAATGCTAAATAAGTTATCAGAACATCTATCAAGTTTCAGATTTATTTGCGAGATTGTCAACAGCTATATTTTAAGACATCTAAGGATCTGTGGATTTTTTTTTGTAGTAATAGATTCACCCCTACCCTCTCAATTACTCCATCTCTATTTCCAACAAGTATTGGATGTTCATATTAGAAACTCTATGTAAAGTCCTTTAGTTGGGTTACTCCTCCCTCCAATTTTGTAATGGTTTTGAGGGTTGGCTCTTGTTCAAAAGTGACAAGTTTGATTGAATGTTGTTTAAACTTTTTCAATATAAAAAATACAAAGTTCATCTCTTAAAAAAGAACTAGATAGACAACTAAGAAAATAAAAAACAAGACATCACTAAACAATAGACATAGATAATCACTGAGGCACTCAGTGAACACAAAATAGGAACCACTTGGTGAACAAGTAATTTGAGCCACTTGGTGAACGACAAAAAAAAAATCCACTGAGCCAACAAAAATTAACTCATCAAATAGGTTCATAAAGATAATCAAGCACATATCTACCAAATAGGATAGCAATGCAACCTGAGATTCTCCTATATTAGACAAACAAGATTGAAAAGAAATGATTCTCCTAAATCATGAGTTTGTCACAATCTGAGCTGAATCTAACTTAGATTGAGAAATCTACACCACATCTTCAACTATCATGTTTTTTCACTTTACCAAATATGCAAAGTAATCATTTCCTCTTGTACTCTTACCAAAAATCTTTTCCAAAATTTTCTCTACTTATTTAGTCTACTTCTTAAGATAATCACTCAATTTTGTCAATTCATTGTTAGATTCATGATAGTTGTACAAATCAAGAATATTGATTATAGGAGATGTATCCATGTCATTAAGTAACTCGACTTCATAAGCATTACCACTATCAAATTTCTTCAAGATTCTACAAGGAAAAATAAATTTCATCTTCAACTTCCTGTATGTGCCAACAAGAAATCTACCTTTCTTTGAATAAACCATCACCTCGTCACCAACTTCAAAAATCATATGTCTTCTTCATTTATATGCACCCCTTGTATGTCTGATTACTTTATTCTTACTTATGCTTCACTTCCTCATGCAAAGACTTCATAACTTTAGAAAGCTATTCTCCTTCAAAACTTCTCTACATTTCACCATCAATATTCCTCAAATCTAATATACCTATAGGCCACATTCCTCTAAAAATCTTAAATGGCATCTTTCTAGACTTTTGTTCAAAAAATTATTATATGCAAACTCTACTTGTGTTAATATGAAATCCCAGTTACTCAATTTATCCCTAATTGAGCATCTCAATAAATTACCCAAATTATTTTCATGGCCTATTTTTTTCCATCAATCTATGGATGAAATGTAGAACTAAACTTCAACTTGGTATCCATATTCTTCAACAAAGTCTTCTATAAATAACCAATAAACTTACTATCTTGGTTGGATACAATACTCCTCAATAATCCATGAAATCTAACAACCTCTTTGAAGAAAATATCAACAACATATATTGCATCAGATGTTTTCCTTTATGGTATGAAATGCCATCTTAGAAAATCTATCCACAATAAAAAATATAAAATCATGCCCTCTTAAACTCCTTGGTAAGCCAAGAACAAAATCCATACTAATATCACTATAAGGTTTCTCAAGTACTTAAATATGTGTATACAATCCAATATTCTAACTTACTCATTTTGCAACTTGACAAACTTTGTAACCTATTACAAACTTCTAAACATTTTTATACAAGTGTAGCCAATAATACTTTTCCTTAATAAAATTCAATGTCTTATCTATACACTAAAAAAGTGCACCTCCCTAAACTCTTCTATCCAAGGGCTTCCATAGATTAGAATACTAGAATGGTGGCTTAGAGCTCCCTATCAATGGAGTGCAAAGGTGTCTGCATAAGCATATGAAGAGCTCTCTGCTAAGCCCCAAAGACACAAACCTTGCTAGTAAACCATGCAGCAAGAGGTTCCTTAGACAAGAGCAAGAGTGAAAATGTCAAAAGAGCTCTCAAAACATGCAATGCAAGAAATGAACTATGCTAGTATGAAACGCAAGAATACAGCTAGGCTAAGCAAAATGAGAATGTTACAACCATTTTAATTAAACTAGGTGATCTAGGTTATTACAAAAAGAACCTAAACTATTGAAAATGCATCTAAACTAGTATGAGAATGATGATGCAAGAATGAGAAAAGAAGAAAGAAGATATCCACAAGTGCTCCAAGAAAAATGGTCAAGATACATGCAGCATAACAGTAGCTCAAGATTGGGATCCTCAGAGAGGGAGAGAGCTCTTTCTTTTAAAGGTATATGGAGTGTTGAGATGAAGATCAAGAAATGGATGATCAAGGGTGCAGGTTGACTTTTGGCATGATCCATGTGCAATATCAAGTCAACTAATGTGAGAGAGTTGACTTTTTATGTGAGACAAAGTCTTTTCTTTTAATTTGTGAAATAGAAAAAAGATTTGATGTGTGCACATTCAGTGGATTAGACAAATGGGGTTTTTTATTTAATTAAAAGGAAACATGTTTTTTAAATCAAATGTGGACTTAGAATATTATAGTCATACTATAGGTTAAAATCAAATTAATTAATTTTTAGAAATTTGACCTAGGCAAATGATTAAATAAATTAGCCCAAAATGCTAAGAAGGGGGCTAATAGTCTAAATGGCCACTTTTAGGTGATTACATTCTCCCCTCTTTGACTAATGTATGATCAATCTAGGAACACATGACATCAAAGAATAGAGAATCGAAGTAGGCAACAATAGATAGAGTGATTTGATTTTGAAGAATGAAATGTAGAATAAGATAGCAAGTCCTAAATGTACAGCCTGATAGTGATAGTACTAGACACTAGGAGAGATAATATTAGGATTCAAGAAGTGCACTAACACCAAGCAAAGTAGATAGATCGAGAGAAAATGAAAGGATCGAGCATATGCTCCTAAGAAATAGATAGCTATAGCAAGCAAGCAATGAAAGAAAATTTTTGCCCCATCAGGATTGAAATCAAAATGAGGTAAAGGGAATGTTGAAATGAGAAAGATATGAGAAAACTAAGATATAAAAAATTCCATGATGATATATGTGATTAAAACCAAGGAGTGACCATAAGGAAGTGGTAGAATGTCCTAGTTTGACTAGAGTTGACCAAGAAGGATAATATATTAAAATTAGCTCAAATCAAGTAGAAAGATGATTTAGAAGAGAAATATGTGAATTGAGGTAGGTACAAAGTGTACAAATGATGTAGACATAAAGAAATGAAGATGCCCCAGCAAAGATTTGAAAAATTGAACCTCAAAAAGTCAACTAACTACATAAAAGAAGGAAAAATTTTAAAATGTAACTTTGACTATCAAGATAAACTCAAATTTTGATTTCCATCCCAAAAATGGATCCAAGGTGTCAAAAATAGCCAAGGTGGTAATTTTTGTCGATTTGTGAAGAGTTTGAAAAATGGGTCAAAATGCAGTCAGAGGACTATATAAGGGGTCTAAGGGTCATTTTTAATTCATTTATCTTTTTTGAACTTTGAGAGCTTTTGAGTGATTTTGAGAGAAAATTATGGCTCTAGTAGGTATTTTGATTGATAGACAACATTTCAAGCATTGCCGATTGCACAACCGGCTTGTCAACTATGAGGCTCGAATATGTATTCAAAAACTCCATGCCTTCCAAGTCATTTGGTGAATTTTTTACACGTTTTCAATGCTTTTTTTGAGTTTTGTGTAAAATTTTGTGTGATACTTTAAAAAGTATCACATACCTATGGTGACAGGTATCACATGTTACTTTTGTGAACAAAAAGGTATCACATGGCTTGATAGGATGTATCATATTAGGGATATCTTAATCTCATACGATTATGTGTAAACTATCACATGACCAAAAAATGTCACATGGCTATTGTAAAAATTATCACATGATAATCCATCAGCAAATATATCACATGACTATTAGAAAAAATTATAGCACAATTACATTTTGAGCTTTTTTTAATATTTAGAAGCATATTTTGCATATGTGATCGTTGTTTTTTGTTATACTTAGTTATTTATGATTTTAGTTGATCTACTATGGTTGATACTAACATTTCAATGTTTGCTTGACTTGACTATGCAAATGGTTTTTCCAACATTATTGATCAGAGCCCCCAAGGTGGTCTTGGAAAAATAAACAAGGATGATACATTGTAGGCCCAAAGTTTCAAGTAGGACAAGCACAAAGGCTCTCAACACCTTAGACTAATGAAGTATACCCACAAGTAGAAAGTATTAAAACATGCCCCATGTCCCTATTCTTCTAGTCCTTGACATCCTCAAAAGAAAATTAGAGAGGGAACACTCAATAAATAAATCATCATAGACATCACAGAAAAAAGATAAAGTTCATCATGTCTTAGCACATTTAATGTTTAAGTGTCTATGCGTGTGTATGTCACATGGCTATTTTCTTAGTAATCATAATTAATAGTGAGAAATATCGTAGCATCCTAGACTATAGGTAAAGTATCTAAGAAGTGCTGACAAACACTCAATGTTAAAGGGACAAGTGTTGAGAAATACTATTTTTAGATGAATTGCCAAAGAAACCGTAATGCACAAGAAGACCTTAATGAGCTAAGTAATTGTGCCCCCAAGATGAGGAAAAGAGTAGATTCCAAGCTAGGAAATGCATTGTGGAATGAATGACACTGATAGACATAGGTTTGAGGATCTCAAGTAGCACCTATTTTCATGTTCTCACCACTTTGGAGAATTTTTCAAGAATTTTTGCAATTTTTTTGTATGTTTTGAACTTTTTGATTTTTTTGGTGATATATCAAAGCACCTATTGCTAGGTTTTCACTAAGATGATCATTTTCCAAGACATCTTATATTATGTAGGATTTTTTCAGGATCATAAGATATATATAGAATAGCTGAGACATAAGAGTCTTAGGCATAGAATTTCTTCAAATGTAAAATGTTGATAAGCTCAACAAGTTGTTCCCCTTTAGGAGTAGGAAGTTGATATGCACCAGATCGAGACATTATTGTGATGATGTAAGGACCCAACCAGTTAGGCTTAAATTTTTTTTCATGTTTGGTAATTTTCTAATTGTTAGAGTTCTCTCGAAGAACAAGTTCACCCACTTGGAATTCATGAGGATGGGCCTTATTGTTGTAGCTAGTAGACATCATTTTTTGATAATCCATTATGTGATCAAAAGAAGCATTATAGTGCTTATCGAGGGTTTCAAGCTCATGTATCCTCATAGCTCTATGGTTTTCATCATTTTTTAACCCTTGTAGGGAGACTCCTAGTAAGAGAATCTCAACTTCTAAGGGTAGGACAACCTAAGAACCATAGACTAGTGAAAAAGGTTTAGCCCCTATAGGAGTATGTGTAGTGGTCTTGTAATCCCAGAGTGTCAAGTTGATTCAAAAATTCTAATATCTACCTAATTTTTGGACCGTTCTACATAGGATCTTTAGCAATGTCTTGTTAGAGGCCTTGGCTTGGTCATTCCCTTAAGGGTAGTATATGGAGGACCAATGTTGTTTTATGTTGAATTTATTTTCAATTTTCTTGATGTCCTTATTTTTGAATTGTCCTCCATTATTAGTGAAAATGGAGGATGGGATACCATAATGACAAATAATATGGTTTAAAATAAACAAGGCAACATGCTTACCTGTAGCAGCAAATAAGGGCACAACTTCAACCCATTTTGTGAAGTATTCAATTGTTGTAATGATGAAGTTGTGTCCACTGGATAAGATTGGATGAATTTTCCACACCAAATAAAAGGTCTACTATTGAAAAGGCTAATATGTGATAGAAGGGATAATTTCACACCCAAGAGAATGAATCAAATTACCATGTAGTGAATTGCAAGATTTAGCATATCTAACAATATTATCCTGCATAGTTGGCCAATAGTAACTCGCCCTAATTAGTTTTTGAGTAAGTGCAAGGCCATTTAAGTGTGCCTCACAAATTTCATTGTGGACTTCATCCAATGCCTTTTTGGAATCTTCTAGTTCTATACACCTAAGAAGCATTCCTTCTAGACCCTTCCTACAAAAATCACCAAAGACAAGGGTATAGTGTAAGGCATTGCAGAGAAGTTGGTTTTCTTGGTTGTGTGTGAGATTTTTAGGAATTATTAGATCATGCATGTAGGAGAAGATAGTGGAGTAATGAGAGGATTCATGACTAACAACTATGTAGATCACATGATTAATGGAGTCATATGAAAGATGATGTAATTCTTCCACCAAGAACTCAAAGCTAGATTCATGTTCTTGCAATTGTAGAATAGATGCTAAAGTGGCCATAGCATTTGTAGCCTTTTTTTTCACCCTAAGAATTTGTTGAAATATGAAAAATTTGAAGTAGCTCCTTAAGGCATCAATAAATTTCTTGTAAGGTACAAGATTATCATCTTTAGTTTGATAATCACTATTCACTTGATTAATGACAAGTTGAGAGTCCCCATAGATGTGCAGCTATGTAATCCTCCATTCTAGAGCCACTTTAATCTCATTGGTTAAAGCTTCATACTCTACCATATTTTTGGTGCATGGAAACAAGAGTTTGTACGATTTTGTGATTGTATAACCATAAGGTGTAACAAATAGGATTCCTACACCAACTCCATTCTGGGTTTGAGAGTCATCGAAGAATATCTTTCATGTTCTTTCAGTGACATACATGATACAGGCATTAGGAAAATCAACCTACATTGGAGCATTGTCTTGTAATGGAAACTTAGAAAATTGATATGTTATAGCTTTTCCCTTAGTAGCCTTGTATTTGACTAGCTAAATGTCAAATTCTTAGAGACTCATCATCCACTTAGCAAGTCATCAAGTGAGTGCAGCTTTACTTAGTAGGTATTTGAGAGTGAGAAAGCATCTAGTGCCTAAGCTTCTGGGACAAAAATACCACTATGAGAAAATATTTTTCAATGTTTTTGTTGTAATCACCTAAAAATGGTCACCTAGACTATTAGCCCTCTTCTCAACATTTTGGCTAAATTAATTTAATCATTTACATAGACCAAATTGCTAATAATCAATTTATTTGATTATAACTTATAGTTTGACTATGCTATCCTAAGTTAATTATTTGATTAAAAGAACATGTCCCCTTTTAATTAAATAAAAGACCCCATTCTTCTAACCCACTTAAAGTGCACACATAAAATCCTTTTTCTATTTTACAATTAAAAGAAAAGGCTTGTGAGACTTTTGTCTTATGTGACAAGTTAACTAATATTCTATTGGTTGACTTGTGTGTGCACATGGATCACTCCTCTTTTCGAATTCCAATGTTGATCATCCACCATCTTCATCTTGATCTCTACTATCCGTATGAATTTAAAAGGGAGAGAGCTTTCCCCCTCAAAGGATCCACCCTCATTTGAATATTGTTATGTTGCAGGTTGTCTAATAGGTTTCTTTGGAGCTTTGTGGAGAACTTCTCTTTCTTGTCTACATTCTCTCATCCATGGCATTCTAGCTCAGTTTAGCTTTCATTTTTACATTTAGCTTAAATTATATAATCTAATAGTTGGATTGTAACACTCTCATACATGCTTAGCATAGCTACACTTTGCATCTCATTCTAGCTTAAATCTTCATTTGCATTGAATCCTTGAGGAACTCATTGTAGACACTTGCATTCTTGATCTTAAGAACCTCCCATTGCATAGTTTACTAGCAAGAAGCATATCTCTAAGGCTTAGTTGAGAGCCTTCAAACTTGAAACATACCTTCTTGTACTCTGTGGATAGGGAGATCTAAGCCGACATTTGAACATTCTGAACTCATGGAATCGTTTAGATAGAAGGGTTTAGAGCATGACACAATTCGAGTGTATAGTTGAAATTTACTTCATAAGCCACCAAAGTGTGACTAATGTAGTATATAGCATGTTCCTTTCCATTCTCATCACTTTGTGCTAGTAAATGCTCCTAAGGAAGAATTTGTAGCTAAGATGTATAAGGTCAAAGATTTTCTTGGTATAGGTGGCATCAATATTAGAGGTTTAGCCAAATATCATTTGATTTGATCTAATCATTTCTAGCATTCCTCATTCTAGATACATGTGGACCCTTTTAGCAAGTTTTTTATTGAAGGGTTGTCCGCTATTAGCTAACTGAGATATAAACCTCCCAATAGATTGGAGTAATCCTTGTAGACTTCTTAATTGACTATTGTTCTTAGGAGAAGGCATTTCCATAATGGCTTTCACCTTTTCTAGATCAAGTTCTATGCCTTTGATATGGTGTACCCTAGTAACTTTCCTGAGGTGACACCAAAAGTGCACTTCTTGGTGTTTAGCCTAAGTTGAAACTATTCCATGTAGTCTAATATCAAACTCAAGTCATCAACGTGCATATCTCTTTTCTTAGATTTAGCTAATGTGTTATCAACATAATATTCCATATTCTTATGCATCATGTCATGGAAGATAGTAGTCATGGCTCTTTGGTAAGTGGCTCCTACATTCTTTAACCTAAAGGGCATGATGTTCCAATAGAAAGTACCCCATGCACATGTAAAGGTCATTTTCTCTTGATCCCCAAAAGAAATTTTGATTTTATTGTATCCAGAGAATCCATCCATTAAGGAATACATTTCATAACCCATAGTGCCTCTGCCATTTGATTTTTGTGAGTCATCCTGATGGATGCAACCTTGATGATCTTGCTTGAGAAGGGATCATGATTGGGACCATGAGTGGCCTACACCCTTGAGGTGATTTAATTTAGGTTACTATTTTAGTTGCTTTCATTATGCTTATGGCTGATTCATGATATTATGATGTGATTTATGGCTCATTGAGGTTTATGATAGTGGTTACTAGGATTGATATGGTATCATGATGTTGTTTCATGATTACCTTGAGATGTCTGTAGAGATTGCACTATAATATTACCCTACTACACTAGACTAGGTTCCTATAGCAGTGGTTAGTCATGTTTATGATTGTGTTTTCTTATGTGTTTTAAGTGCCTTTTCATGTTGTGTAATCAACCATTATTAAATGCTTAAATAATTGGAAATGGATTCTCCATGTTGGATTGATTGTATTGTGGATATTTTCCTTATTATATTCTAATCCAAGAGATACTTGTTACTCATGTTATGTTGTATATTTGAGATGATCTAAGGATTAGACATTGTACTTTGATTTCAGTATCATAGATGTTAGACTACTATGTTATTTGGTTGATCATATTTGCATGATGATGCCATTTTGAGATGATAGTAAATTGTATGATGATATTTGGTTATCTGGTGTTTGGACATATCTCTAATAATGCTACGATTATTTAAGCTATATGCGAACATGAGTGATGTAAATGGATTATTTCAATATATTTGAATAAATGGTTAAATTAGTCATTTAATACATTTATTTCTTTCACTATGTTGTTATATGAAATTGCACTTGATCATGATATTTAGTGTGCAGGATTTATATCCATGACAATGGCGCATGGAGTTAGTGATTCAGCCATTCATATTTTACCAATGACATCCCTGTATGATCAACGTATCCTTATTTTAATGGGTTAATTAATCCTTTTGGTCATTATGAAATCTGAAGTCATTTGCATTATGTGATTAGACCAGTAAGTATGTCTATGCATTTAGAGTTTTGCATTGTCGTGAAAGTTGTTAAGGAGATTTTTGTGTTTTTGCATTTTTAGGTTTTTAATTGATTTATTTTAATTTCTAGTAGCTTCGCCATAGATGAATTCCTATTACTAGGAATAGCATATTTTCATTTGGGTTAATTTAGGGTTTAAGTAGGTTGGTTAGTTATTTTCCCTAACTGATTATTCACTTGAAAAGTGAATAAGTATCCAAGAAGGAATTTAATTCCTCACTTATCACTTTTGAATTAGAAAGTTTGAGAGTAAAACGCAAAATTATCTTCAAGAGGATTTACTATTTTGTTCATTATGGGATCTATGGGCATGGGATCATCACAAGATTGGTCTCGTTGGATCCAGCTTGAGGAGACCTTGGATTGCTTTGATTTTTGGTTACATCTAAGGGGTTTTTATTTTTTGGTTTAGATTCCCATTTCACCCCTTTTGGCTATGAGGTAGGGCTTTCCCATTTTATTATTTCTTCTTTCTTTTAGCTTCAATTTTTGGTCATCATTTGTTAGGAGGTTGAGAACTAGTGTTCTCCTATGTTTTTGTTTGTTGGTTCTGCCCGGTTGGTCAAGTATGAACATTTTCCCTATTTTTGAGATGGAGGTTTGGGGTTTAGCATCATTATGCTGGCCATTTTTGTATACGATATCCAAATGCAAATTTTATTGGATTTTTATGGTTTTTGTGCCTAAAGACCAAATGAGTTTTAATTTTGAAGTTTTCAAATTTTGGGGGTTTTTACCTCATTTTGTGTGCCACCCTATTTTCTTTGGTTTTCTTGGTATGAGTTTGGTCATGGACCTAGATCATATATTTGGATGTCAGTCAGACCATTCTTGCACTTTTATGTTTGCATTGGGATGCATGTCATATTGTACTCCTGACTTTGTGTTCGGTAGAGTGATTTTATACCTAATGTTATTATTTCTTTTGCACCTTTGTTATTATTTTTTGGACACTAGGATTCGTGTAGAATCCATACTCCCAAATTGAGGTTGGTTGAGTGAGTTCATGATGTTTGGTCTTGTTGCATCATTAAGATTCATATAGAATCCATACTCTTGGATTGAGGTCGATTGAGTGATTTCATGATGTATCGTTTTATTATTCTTTGGGATTTGTGTACAATCCATCCTCCCGAGTTGTTTTTGGTTGACTGATATTTTACTTGTGTTCTCATCTTGTCCTTGTGTTATGATCTTCATGATTTTGGTGCACTACACATGAGTACATGTGCATACATTTATTGGGTGACTTGCAAGGCCTGATCTTTTGTGGACTTGTCAGAAGTTATGATCATTAGGGTTAGGTTGGGAATTTTCACACCTACAAGAACTCATCATTGGATGAGCATGGGTAAGGTGGAGTATCATATGGAGGGGGATTCTATTCCATAGCTTGGTGATCATTGTGCCCAGAGGGTTGGTAGAGGAATTTTTAATTAATGATAACTAAATAAAATGTGAGTGGTAATAAACTTAAGATAATAATAAAATGTGGGGTGCTAGAGTCTTTCATTGATGAGTTGAATCTACACAGTTTGAGCTTGGGTTTTTGGATGCTACGTGACTTTCCATGATGTTACTTCCTACTTTGTAGCCCATTGAGTGTCTGACAAGGACCTATAGTTTCTACATTGTCTATGTCCTTGGCTTCGGTCTTCATACTATCTGGCATGAGTGTTAGCCATAGATGTTTTTTTTTATGTGTGCTAGTGGTTAGTTCATTATCTCCATTAGCATGGTGGGAGTGGACCTATAGGTTCCACATGCTTGGGAGGCATAACTACCTATGCCACTACTAGGGACCAGTGTATAGAGACGGTCTTTTGTCCTAGTGCGATCATTGTTGGATGTTTTCACTTGATACTTCAAGTTTTAGAGTATGCTTTCTTGTGATTTATGAGTTCATTGGAATGCTTGGATATCATGTTTAGATGATGCTATTTTATTTGATGCGTTTCTATATTATGGTGTTTAGTATATGATTAGATAATGTGAATTATTTCATCAATGTATCTATTGCTTATTGGCTTAGCATGTTAGATTTCCTATTTGTATGATGTTTAGCATATGATAGATGATGTGATTGATTTATTGGATTATCTTATGCCTTACTTCTATCATGTTATATTTCCTTATTCTTATGTTGTAGAAAATGTTAGTAGTGATGTCCTCATAAGATAGCATTGACAATCCGGTCAATAGTTTGGGATGTTACGCATGGGGATGGCTAGGACCCACAGTGGTCTCATGATGTTATTAATGGTTGGGAGGAACTGTGTACTTATTTTGGTTATTCAATTATTACAATGTTATTTCTCTATATTGTGATGTTTCTTCTATTCACTATGATGTTGCTTTTAGTATGTCCTTTTTACTAATATGGTTTAGATGGATAGATGTTCCTCTTTCTCGTTTCATGGCATCTTGTTGTTTATGCACTCGAGTGTTCATTCCTTGATCTATGTGGTTCTGGTACTTCCTAGTGTGGAGGTTCGATTTCCCATTTTATCCCTTGTTTTGGCCCTTAGAGTAATTCTTTCTTTCTCTGGGTGACATGTATCAACATTGGGTGATACTTTAAAATATTGCATGTCCAAAGAAGAAGAATTGTGTGATACTGAAAAGTATTGCATGCCCTTGTAAACTCTATTATGTGACACTCTATTGTATCGCACACCTCTTGGAGAAAGGTCATATGATACTAGTAAAGTATCACACACCTTCTTGAGAAGTGTCACCCAAACCCTGATTGTATCGTATGCCTTCATTAGAAAGGTTGTATGATACTGTATAGTATCGTACTATGTTATTTAAGTATCACCTAGGTTTTGGAAAAACCTATCCAAGCAAATAGCAGGAACTTTTTAGTTTGTCCAGAAGTTTTTCTAAGGTGTTTTGACTACCCTCTTTGGTTTTCTTGTATACCTTGGAAGTGGTTTTAGGATTCAGAATGTTTCGAATTCAGAATTTTTTGCGTTCCTCCATGGTTTGTCATTTATGTTTGGTAGTGGCGCTTGGAGATTTGTTGGTTTCTCAGATTGTTGGTGAAGTCTTTTATTGCAATCTTTGTGATCCCTATATAATTTTGTCATGTGTATTCATACTTGTAAGAAAAAATTATCTTGACTTGAATTGAATCCTTGTTCCAAGGATCTCTGAGTGGGGCATTACATAACCCACATTTGTATCCACTATCATGTCTTTGTTAAGGAGTGGAAAATCATCCTTAGGGCATGCTTTGTTCAAGTCTATGAAATTGGTGCACACACAAATGGACATATCATGTTTGGACATAGGTACAATGTTGGAGATCCACTTTGCATAGTCAATGGCTTGGATGAAATTCACACTTAAGATCTTTTCTAGTTCTTCTTTAACTAGAGAGTAACATGTGGGTGCATCTTTCTCAATTTTTGCTTGACTACTTTAACACTAGGAGAAATAGATATGTGATACATGATATGATTTGTGTCAAGGCCTGACATATTTGACTAGGTCCATGCAAATTTGAACTTCTTTTCTTGGAAGAATTTGGTAAATTTCTCCTTTTCCTCAAGTGATAATGATTGAGCAACATGAATGATCCTAGGGAACTCTTTTGTATCAACATTTATAGGTTGTATAGGTTCCATGAGAACCAAATATCTACCTTGGAAATAGCTTAGTAGACTACCAAGTAGCTCATCCTCAAGTGCCTCAAAGAGTTTTTCACCTTTGGATACATCTTTATTTTTACTTTTTTTGTTCTTTAGACACCACTTTGAAGTGGTTTTTGCCATCTAAGTGATTGTTTTTTAATTTTCTCCTAATTTTTTGACTAAGATACTTGATATCTATTTAATTCATGTTAATCTTTGGTTCATTGGTGGAAGATATCACAAGTTCAATGGCATTTAGGTAGCAAGCAATCTCACAGTCATTCTGAAAAGATGGTAATTTTAGTCTTTGGTGTTGAGCAAACCAATCTATGAGATCAAGGTGGGTCAATGAGATAGAAGTGGAGGGTTTAGGGCTGTTAATATGGAAAAATTTATCTCTAGTGACATGAGAGGTCAAGCCTATAGTGAAAGCCCCGAAGGAATCCAAATCAAGAATAGACCTAGAGGAATCGACATGTCCGCTAAAGCAAATTGTGAGCCAAACTTGTTGGACCCTAGACTAGACTCATCCACTATATTTGATTGGGTAAGATAGGCATGAATGACATCCACTTCTAACTAACAAGAGGAAACAAAGAGATATTCCCATTCATATTCACCTAAATCTATACTTTGGTCTCTGGCAAGTAATCAAGCAATGTTTTCTCATATTCTTCCTCTGTTAGGATCTTCATGATCAGATTCATTACATTCATGTATTCTAGAGGTGGAAGCCTCAGCATCATTATGGGTGACCATTGGATCTTCTCCTCAAAGGAGGGAAGTATGAGGCATGAAATCCTCTTCTTCTAGAATCAAAGTAGAAAAGGGTATATCATCATCCTCTAATTCACTAAGCACAAGAGCCCTTCTATCAAATCTTGGTAATTCATCCTCTAACCCAAAGCCTAATCTAGAAATATATTTTTGTGTACATCCCTCAATATGACTTAATGTTCTACAAGAACTTTCTCATAACCATTTAGGGACCCTTGTCCATAATAGCCCATATTTTTTAGGAATTTTTAGCCTTTTCCATAGCGCTTGGAAGAAATAGGAGTGATGATTGTAACCTCCTCAACATCTTCTTCATCCCTATAAATCCAATCTCTTATAGCTTGATCTTCTTTTTCTACTTCCAAGGGAATAGAGGACTGAACAAAGTTCCCAAAAATGGTCATAAGAGAACCCAAGGGCTTCAATTTCTTATAAGGTTTCCTATAACATCTAGGAGAAACAAAAAAAGTAGTAATAGAGTCTAGAGCGTACTCTCCCATACCAAGGCTCATCATTTTCAATTTATGTTCATATTCCTGGAGGGATGGTTTGGGCTCATAGGAAGAGCAATTATGAGGGACTAGCATTTTAGCAGCAAAGAGTGTGTTGATAGACATTTAATTATCCCCTAGAATAACTATCTCGGTACCATTGAATAGGAATTTTATACATTGATAGTATGCTGGCGGCACCATTTGCATGTCATGGTTTTAGGATCCTCCTAGAAACAAATTATATGTCAATGAGATGTCTAAGACTTGAAAGACAACATCTTGTTCAATGGGACCCACATAGATAGGTAACACAATAAGGCCTTTAGAAGGTCATTCAACCTCATCATATGATTTGATGATGATCTTCCATCTAGGGTTGATAGCAAATTCAGACATGCTTAGTTGTTGAATGACACTAAAGAAAATAATGTTTACCCCAAAACCACTGTCTATCAAAACTCAATGGACCTGAGTACAAAAGATCTAAACTTCGATGTGGAGAGCTAGGTTGTGGGGATGGCTAAGTGACTTGTCATCTTCTTTAGAGAATATGAGGTAGTGAGGTGAAGAAATATGATTTACCATAGCTCGGAATCACTAAGCATCAATATTTGTTGGAAAATTGGCTGCATGTAAGGCTTTTTCAAGAACCTCCTTGTGCAAAGGAGATAATTTTAGCAACTCAAAGATGGATATGTGTGTAGGGGTTTGTTGCAACTAACTAACAAGATCATAGTTGTATATAGCTGGAGTAGCTACTTGTTTGGATGAGGAGGCATTCTTAAGATCATTTGCAACTTTGAGGACAACCTTGGATTGCCCCCTATTGACAATTTTGAGTGTCTCAACATGTGAAGAGGAAAGTTCTACCACCTTAAGAACTACCTTAGGCCTAGCATCACTATGATTTTGTTTAGCATTGCATGTTCTTAGGACTACCTTAGGTTTTTTACCATATATATCATAGTTGGTTTCCTTTTCAAATTTAGGACCCATCATGCAAATATGTTCAACATGTTCCAGCATGTTTATGACATTGTTCGCGTCAATGTAAGTGTAATGGATCTTTGCATCATGATTTTTCTTATTAGCATGGAACGATTCCCCTTTTTAATATTTAGGTAAAGGTTGTTTGAAGGCCTTATGATTAAAAATTTTAGTTAGGCCATCTACTACAAGCTTTCCTCCAACAATGAGGTCTTGGATAACATCCTTGAGCTTGAAACAATTTTGAGTATTATGTCCCTTTCTCCTATGATAGTTGTAGATATGATCATCTCTCCACCAACTAGGTTTGACAGGTGGGTTATAGGGTCAAGAGGAAACATGACAAGCTAATTTGCATGCAAGGTCTTTAGGACCACCTCATAGGATTACACCATTGGTGTGTAGACATGCTTTGGTTTAGATAATTTCTTAGTTTTATCAAAGGTTTGAGACTTTGAAGTCTCTTGTTGTTTGACAATATAAATGGCATTAGAGAGGTTGAAAGTTGATTCCTTACTCTTAACAGCATCCACTAATCCATCATTGACAACATATTTGGTTGTATTCCAAGGTTTATACTTTTCTTTGTCATTCCCATTGCCATTTTAGTATTTGTTCAATGCAATGTTACCTTTCTTAATAGCAACATCCTCAATGTGGTATGTACTTTTGATCATGTTATTGAAGGATGTGAAAAATTGTTTCCCTAGGTCATAGTAGAGTTTAGGTACAAATGTATTGGCAAAAATGTCAATTTTCTTTGTCTCGAGAATTTGTTGAGGGTACCTAGAGTGTAAAGATCTCTAACATTGGAGGTATGTAGTGAAAGGTTCACCTTGTTTTTGCTTAATGTTGTACAAATCTAGCATAGTGATAGGATGTTGAATGTTATAGAAATATTGTTAAATAAAGTATTATGAAAGTTTGTCAAATGATTTGAGAGGAGGTGACAACTTTTTGAACCATTCCATAGCTTGGCCCCTCAAGCTCCTAGAAAATAACCACATGAGATAGGTATCTTCATGCATAAAATCCATGTTTTAGATTACGGTAAAAAAAGGTTTTGAAGGGACCTCAAAACCCTTTCACATCCTCAAAAAAGGAAAAAACAAGCCATCCAATAGGAAAGAGCCCTTAAACCTACTGAAAAGTAGAACCAAAATTAGGTTTTACAGGGACCTGAAACCACTAAAAATGTCCAAATAAAGTACCCAGGTTTTACAAGGACCTGGAACTGTTAGTACATATTAAAAAATAAAAGCTAGAAAATAGGACCAAACACAGGAACTAGAAGTAAAAGCCAGCAAACAGGACCTGAACAGGAACCCAACCAAAAAATAAGACCCAAGAAACTATTGCAATTTTATAATCCTCACTACCTCCTTACCAATCTTAGCCATGTCTTGGATGGAGTTAGCAGCCGAAGAAGTAGCAGCAATCAAAGCTTTCTTCCTCAAACTCTATCTTGTCCTCTTGCTTGGGCCCTTCGAAGATATGGTTCCTTCATTTTCTCTTTTTCCCAATGTCGTCGCATCTCCACAGATGCTTGAGGTTACTTGCTCCATTTTTGTTCCACTTTCCTTGATGAGCACTCTAAGATTCTGCCCATAATCCTTTAGTTTTTTTGGGATATCTCCCATTTGCAACTCCATGTGTTGAATAATAGCCCAATCAGCCTCCTGGTTTTGTTCCAAGGTATCCACTTTGTTCTTTAGCCTCATTATTTCATTATATAACTAGCAGTCGACCTGAAGGAAAGAGTTAGCTTTTTGTTTAGCAGAGTGAAGGAAGGAAAGTTTGGTTTCCCTAACCGGGGAGTCACCTGTGTCATCAAAAGTGGTGTTTGGTAAGGGGCCAACTTTATCAATATGAATCCCCCCATCCAACGGCTCCTCCTCACCAGACTCCACTTGAATATGTTGGCTCTAGCCCTCCTTATCTTGTCCCTCAATCTCCTTTACAGGAGTGGAAGCTTTCCCCATGTTTTCCTCCTCACTCAAAATGGCTAGATCATCAATTAAATTTTCTTTCTCTTTATCACCTCCCCTAGACACGATATGAGTATCCTCATTATCAAACTTGCTCTATTCTGAATTCACCTCAATAGTATCTTCCTCTCTCCCTTCCTCATTTTTGTCTTTCGAATTCGGGTAACCATCTAGTTTAGAGCTAAACTCCCCAGCATTCATCCCCTCCTCTACCTTAGTACTCTCCACCTCTATATCCCCTTCCTCAATTTTTCTTCAAGAGCTGAAGGGTTTCAGTTTAGCCTTAATTTTCTCTTTAACACTCTCATTCGTTTTACCTTTTAAGGGTTTAGGACTCTTTTTCTTGCCAGTGGATGGAGACAAAGCAATGGACTTATTTTTACAAAACCCTCAATGAGTAAAATCAAACCTTCATGTAAGATGGGTTGAGACTGTTTCTTTTTATGGGCATTCAAACTTTTAAGCAAAGAAAACTACAAATAGAAAGGGAAGGAAATTATGTCCTTGTACCTAAAATGGTTAAGGAAGACAAAGTGGAATTTGTGTACCCTTTTATTTCTTCCATCAAGGATGAAATACTCACGAATATAACCAAGCACATCACGCCTAATACCTTTTATTTGTTGCACATCAAAGAAGTCGCCATTCTTTTCCAATTGCATCTCCTATTCTTCTGTCTTCTAGAATTTTTCGTAGGCCGCATTGGAAATACTGGTCTACTTCAAAAACTTGATACCTTTCATGGGGAGACCAGTGACCTCGGCAATGAATTCCTCAGTAAGCTTTATAGACACTCCATGTAAAGTAACTTTGTCATCCACCCAGTTTTTGAAGAAGGCAGTGGTGACATGGGGTTTGAATCCATGCAATCACTCTATGTAGCTGACCACCTTCCCTTTCTAGAGAATCTTCTAGACATCCTGCCTAGCCTTCCAATCATCACATTTTTTGGGTTCCTACTTCCTTGGTTCACCTCCCATATTACAAAGCAAACAAAAAACCAAAGACACCTAGATATCGACAGTAGAGAAGTGAGACCAGTTTTTTGTGACACGATATCAAGGATACCTTTTTGAGGATACGTACAGACAACACATAGCCTTCACATGAATGTACCTCCTTGGGAATGGTAATTTGACAGTCATAAGGCCACTCCTGCAAATCATTAAATTTATAATCCAAGCAAGTATTTCCCACTCTGGAATGAATAACATCATAATTAATAATCGCTTTAAGATCCACATGTTTGTTTAAATCATCGAGCCACCTCATCTTTTTCCCCATTTGAACTGCGTGATTTGCTATCCAATCAGCGACCCCATTGGCCTCTCTATAAGTATGGGAAATGACCACCTTTTCAAAATTTTGAAATAAGGTTTTGATTTTCATAACCGTTGCCTCTATAGACCAAGAGATAGAATTTTTATTATTAAGAATATTTATAATATTCAGAGAATCACCTTTCAACCATAATTTGGAGTACCCCATATCAACGGCTAAAATAGTGGTATAAAGGGTAGCAATAGCTTCAGCAATATAACTATTCGAGTGACCAAGAGGGATAGCAATAGCATCAATAACATTTCCCATATGATCTCTAAGAACACTTCCGCATTCTACTTTTCCCGTGTTACCCTTGGTAGCTCCATCAAAATTCCCTTTGATCCATCCACTACGAGGAACAAGCCACTTTATAATCGATCTAGGATTATCAATTTTCAATTTAGATCCTTGAGATCTTAAAGGGTAATCAAGTTGGAAGGTTTGAGCAGACTCCCTCTAGGACATAAAATTCTCCTTGAAGGCTCTAATGATATTCTGACCAAGCACCCATCTTGGAAGATCTTTATTTTTGAATATCTTGTTATTTCTTTCTTTCCATATGCCTCACCAAAGGTGGGGGAGGGTTAGTTTCCAAAGAAATTGAGCATTAGGATCCTTTGAGGGGCATCTCCAACTCTTGAAAGAAAGATCCACATTGTTTAGATGAACCCATGTCATACCCCAAAAATTCAAAATCTCAGTCTAGACTTCTTCGGTATAAGAGCATCTCAAAAACATATGATCTCTATCTTCAAGTCCCTTTCTGCATAAATAACACCTATTAACCAAATTTATACCTCTTTTTTGCAAGTTGTCAAGAGTCATAATTTTGTTTTGGAGAAGATTCCAAAAGAAAATGTTAATTTTGGGAATGAGACCCTTAATCCAAGCTTGAGATTAGAGAGGTTGATTACTCTTATCCTTAGAACCAAATATAGAAGAGACTTTAAATTTCCCACTAGGATCAGCATACCAGATAATCTCATCCTCCAGATAAGGGTAAAGAGAAACAACATTAAGGGATAATTGGATATTACTAAAGCCAAGACTAACATTAGTTAAATTCACCCATGAATCATTCTACCAGTAATGACAAACAAGAAGGCCAAATCTCTGTTTGCATCGATCAATTAAGGCCTTGTCATTAAAATCTTCAATCAAAGGGTGGTCCGTAAGCCAGAAATCTTCCCAAAATTTCACTTTAATTCCATTACCAACTTTCTAGGAACATCCTTTTTTTAAAGTTTTCTTGGTCCCCTGAACAGCTCCCCATATGGAGGAAGAGTGAATAACATCATGAGATTCGAGGAAATCTGGAAGGGAATAAGCATTGAAGAGATACTTATGTTTCCAAATGGAACTCCACTCTTTGTTTTCATGGTACACTCTCCACCCCTGTTTGGCTAGAAGGGCTTTATTCAAACTACTAATTTTCTTAATTCCTAATCCCCCTTCACTGCGAGGTTTACAAACTTGATCCCAAGCAATTAAAGGCGTTCTCCTTTTATCCTCAAAGCCAATCCATAAGAAGTTTCTTTGAATTTTATCAATTGACTCAAAAAATTTAAAAGGAATTCTGAAAAGACTTAATGCATAAGTAGGAATGCTTTGGAGATAGGCTTTGAGAAGATTTAACTTACCAACTTGGCTTAAAAGAATTCCTTTCCATCCCACCAACTTTTTGCTGAATTTGTTAATAAGATCTTCCCATAAAGCATAAAATCCATGTTAAGGTCATAGAAGTTTTTTACATGATCATGAGGATCACTATTTCCATCATATTCATCATATTTAGGAACCTAATATCCCTAGGAAATGGGATCATTTAAAGACTTGTATCGAATGGTAGAGCACATATTGATTCTATAAAAGACATTTTAGGCTATTCTTTAGAAACTTCTAGTTGAGCTAGTTGATTCTTGAGTTCTTGCATTTCTTCTCTCAAGATTTTAGCTTTAGTAGGTTCTTGTTTTTAGATGACTCTTTGTACATCACAATCATGAGGGATTTTCCATCCTTTAGTTGTCATGTATTGAAAATATTGGTCCCCATTTTGTTCTAAGGCCCTTTTCGTCAGCCTTTGGGCAACCTCATCTTGTTGAAATCTCATAAGATCTTTAATAGTGATTTCTTCATTGACCTCACTTTCATAATGTGACTGTGAGTGTCTAGGTGGTGATGGACATAATCTTGTGTTGATTCTAGGAGATCTAGGTGGTGTGTTGTTTCCATCATTGTCACCAAGAGGATTGTTTTCATAAGGATTGCTATAGTAACCATGTCCATTTTTAGCATTACGTGCATGAGCATCAGCTTCAGCTTGGTGATACAATCTTTCTATAGTGGCCATGCATATGGCCTCTTGTAGCCTTTCTTTTGCTAGACATTATTGTTCTTCTAGGCGACATTTCCTCTCTTCAAGATGTATGGTGAGCGACATGCTATCATCAACCTAGGTGTATCAAAGGGCATATCAAAGGGATTCTCAAAGATATAGAGTGAGTTATGCCAAGTATTAGCTACTTTTGGCTTATTAGATATAGGTTCCTCCACACAAGGTTGTCCACAAGGATACCTAGTTGGAGTTACTAATTGTTCAAAGGTGAAATAAGGATGACTTCCTTGACCAACTTGGAACCTAGTCGCAACCTACATGTAAGGATATGTCTTCACCTAATAAGATGAGGAAAAGAATTTTAGATTGGGAGCTTGTATGGTCAAGAATGATCACTTGTCATAGATAAAATAAGTGGCTAGCTTGTCGAGAGTTCTCAAGAAAATACAACACTAATGACTCGAGCCAAGAGGGTGAGCAAGAAGATCAATAGCAAGTAACTAGAATAGAGAGGAAACTGAATTTTGACAAGTAACCATTAGTGACTTTTTAGCTCATATCTTACAAACTAGAACCATATTTTCAACTTAGAACTATACCTAGCATGAAGATTTTAGACCACACTCGAGTAGGATGAAGTGATAGCACCACTAAATCAGCTATGATGGAATTCTAACTCATTTTTGGAAGCAAAATATATTGAGAGATATTTCTTAAAAGATCAGGTGATACAATATCAACAATAATTATTGTATGATATACTTAGCTAGAGTTGGGCGATACTTTTCACTCATGAGATATATTTCCTTAAGCAGTGTGATAGAGTTCATAACCATGATGTAATACTTTGACAGGTGTAAAATATTGCTCTGTATTTATCAAAAGGTCATGCGATAAAGGGCCAATGAACTATGGAAAATACAATTTAAGACTTGAAAAATCTACGTTTCAGCTTGGTTTCTTGAATGTTTTAGACCATAATATAGTGTTGATAGTATAAGACCTTAGTTTGCAGCAAGAAACATCATGGTTTGAAAACAATAAGGGATATTCATGTGTCTCAATGAAAAGTTTGGACAAGGGACAAAGAAACCTTGCCAACACACAATTGGGGTATCAAAAGAAAATCCTACGAATGCTAACGAGATTGTTTGATGTTTAATAACATTTACACAGGTCTATTCACATTCAAAGACATATGCCAAGCAACACTACCTAAGACCATGGTTCATTACTCAACAACTTGGCCCATGCTTGATGCCCCTTCACCTCACACCAAGTGGTTGTCCATGAGAGATATTGGCTTTGTCATGGAGATGTCAATGGCATAACTAAAGGGACACAAATGGTGAGTGTAAAATCTTGGGGTGATCTGGGCAATCCACTAGGATCAGTCCATGCACCAAGATGTTGAGCAGTAAAATAAGTTAGCTTCTAACCCATGATGTTTATAAAGGGATTTCATTCATATCACTCTCCTTGTTCCCAATTACTAGAAACCTTACCTTGCAGCAAGTAACAGACCTTGCGATAAGTAATGGACCTTACGGCCACAAGAGTACCCTAAGAATTCTTTCCTAGCATTTTCCTCATGGTCCAAATCCCACAAGTACTCACACTAAGCGAAGACAAGAACTATGTCTATCAAGTTTTTGTGTCCTTGATAGCCTTGATTTTATAATGGGTCATAATAGTTGAGTTTACTTATCCCCACTTGGGCCGTTCCTCTTGATTTCTCAAGAGTGGACCCTCTAAAGGATTCTAGGCTACACAAAATAGATCCATTTTTGGAGGTCAAGATTTCTGATTCACCACACGGGTGAAGACAATACTCTCATATTCCAATTGTTTCCCCCAAACACACCAAGAAGCTCAATTATCCCACTTAATTTTGAAATCTAAGGGTGGATCAAAATTTTTGATTCACTACAAGGGTGAAGAGCATACTTTCTTACCACCAAAAGATCATAATTGCAATTTTTTGTGCCTAGAAAAATGAACGATGAGTATAATGCCACACACAAAATAAAGAAAATATAAGAACACTTGTTTGTTTGTTTTTGTACTTTTACACAACCCTTCAAATAAGTATTAGTAGCCTCTTAGTATAGATTCTTTGACATGCATCAGTTTAGGGCAATTTTTGCAAGCATTTAAGAGGAACTCCACAAACAAGAACTTTAGTCCAACAAAGGGTTAGTCCAAACTAAGGTAAAAACCTACAATAAGCCTCTGTTAGACAATAATAAATCTGAGAAACTAAAAAATAGGATGCCAAAGATTCAAAACTAACCAAATAACTCAAACAACAACAAGTTCCAAGCTGGGCGGTAGTTATTTGCTAACAGAGTATCATACAATACTTTTCAGTATAGAGGGACAATACTTCTATTATGTGTGATATTTAGTAGTATACTTATGTCATATAACTTACATTATTGGTGCAACAAACCTCTATATAGGCATGTGATACTTTAACTGGCAAGTATCACATTGCAGTACTAAGAATATCATATATTACGAAGTACCACACGATAATCATGACTACAAAAAAAAAGTATAGAATAGAAAAGTGAAAATGCAAGACAAAAATATAAATAAAGAGGAAAAACTAAGATTTCATGCCCCACAGTGGGCACCAAAAATGTACACTAAGAAAGTGCACCTTTGTAAACCCTTCTATCTAAGGGATTCCATAGATTAGAATACTTGAATGGCAGATTAGAGTTCACTATCCATGGATTGCAAAGGTGTGTGCATAATCATATGAAGAGATCGCAACTAAGCCTTAGAGACACAACCCTTTCTAGTAAACCATGCAATGAGAGGTTCCTTAGACAAGAGAAAGATTGCAAATGTCAAAAGAGCTCTCAAAACATGCAATGCAAGAAATGAACTATACTAGTATAAAATGCAAGAATGCAACTAGGCTAAGAAAAATGAGAGTGTTACAACCATTTTAATTAAGCTAGGTGATCTAAGCTATTGCAAAAGAAGCTAAACTATTGCAAATGCATCTAAACTAGAATGAGGATGATGATGCAGGAATAAGACAAGAAGAAAGAAGACATCCACAAGTGCTTCAAGAAAACTTGTCAAGAAATCTACAACATAACAATAGCTTAGAATCTGGATCCTTAGAGAAGGAGAGAGCTCTCTCTTTTAAAGGTATATGGATGGTTGAGATCAAGGTCAAGAAATGGATGATCAAGGGTGAGGGTTGACTTCAGGCATGATCCATGTTCAAGATCAAATCAACCAATGAGAGGGAGTTGACTTTTCATGTGAGACAAAGTCTTTTCTTTTCATTTGGAAAATAGAAAAAATACTTTATGTGTGCACATTGAATGGGTGAGCAGAATGGGGTCTTTTATTTAATTAAAATGGGACATGTTCTTTTAATCAATACAAACTTAGGATATTATAGTCAAACTATAGGTTAAAATCAAATAAATTAATTTTTAGCAATTTGACCTAGGCAAATGAATACATAAATTAGCCCAAAATGCTAAGAAGGCGATCATTTTTAGGTGATTTTATTATCAATACCAAAATACCCAACCAATCCACCAGTATATTTCTCCTTAATCAAAATAACTCTCATAGATCCTCTTAGTATACATAATTGAATTCTTTTGAACAATATGCCTTCCTAAATGGAACAATTAGCAAACTTATTCGATTGATCTAGTGCTAGTCCTCTGCACTCCCTCCATGCCTTAGAAAAATTAGGGTGAGCCTCATAAAATTCCTTCATCTCATCAAAGCAAATAAATTCAACTTTTATCTTAGTTAACAAAGATCTTATTCTCCTCAATGCATATGTGATTTGGTTAGATACTCCACTACCATTGTACTACCATTGTCAATGATAACCATGCTACTAGCATTGGCAATTCAGCTAGATAATCCTGCTACTTATCCCTTTCTTCTAAACCTAGACCAAGATCCTCAATTTATATAAACTGACCAAAACAAGTTATAGAAGCTTCTAGATCATCATGTTGAAGAAGGCCAACCAAATAATGGTCTACATGCATCCCATGATCAATCCAATAGATTAAATCTTGACCAAGAATTAAATACAAAGGTCAACTCTCAAACAAGAACCAAACCTTCAACTTAGTGAAAGAAGAACAAGATATCACCAAATAACAGATATAGATAGTCAGTAAGGCACTTGATAAACACATAATAGGAACTCACTCAACAAACAAGGAATATGAGCCATTTGGTGAATGAAGATAGAAACACATTCATCAAGCCAAAAAAAAAATGAAGTCATCAAATAGGTTCACAAAGATAACCAAGCACATATCTACCAAGAATGATAGCAATGCAACCCAAGATGCTCCTACATCATGAACTTCTAAGAAAATATAATGAAGTGTTAAAACTAATTTTTAGTCTCACCAATGTTCCCCTCTTCTAGAGCTCAATAATTTCATGGATTGAAGGATACATAGGATATGGAAATATAATAGAGAAATAAAAATGAGATGACTTAACAAAATGTAGTTGTAAATAAGGCATCATTTCATAAAATTATTGCTCACAAAAAAATGAATTTGAGTAACCTCTATGTCATTGGTATGTGAAATTCATATTACAATTAGATTGATTAAGGACAGGAACTAGAAGATAGGTGGAAAGAAAACATGTTCCTATACCTACTAAATGTCAAAGAACTATACATGACACAATATGGAAGCAATATTTAGAAATGGGGCAAAGATGTAGAGCATACTATTTTTTCAAGGATAAAATCAAGGCATGAATGGGTGTTTTTTGGTTCATGGAAGGTTCAAATAAATTAGGAGCTAAGAACAAAAAAAATTATTGTAGTTACATTATTTAAGTTTTTAGATTGCCTTTTAGTATGAGGCAATATATTAGTTTTTTACGGATAATTAGTCAATTGAACAGTTACATTAATTTATACTAAAATTTGTAACCAATATGAAAGGACCCCTTATGATCATAAAAGGGATACTACATATTGGAGATAGGGGGAATTCTAATTTTACAAGATAGTATGTAATGTGATAAGCAATATTCACTGTCTTGTCAAGTTTATAAGTAATATAATCAACTTTTTCTTCACAATTTTGCTATTGAAAATTCTTTTTCCCAAATTAATTCTTTATTAAATAGATTTTATCTTAAATCTTCTCATGAAAGAATTATTTATCATCAAATCAATTTGATAATCAAGATTTATTTGAGAATTTGTTATCCATATGTGTCTTGTATGATTGGTCTTTTCAAGTAAAATTGGACTAATTATTGTGGTAGACAATAATTAATTAATAGTAAAGATAAGATTAGCTGGCACATTCATCCAATTGGTGAGTTTAAAAATTGTTTCACAAGGTTATACATTAAGGTCTAGAAAAAGGTGACTTTGTAGCCAAAAAGATAAGAAGGCATTGGTTTACTACATACAACTTCATTTAGAATATTATCAAATTATACTAAAAGTATTGAAATTATAGATAGAAGAAAAAGCCAATCAGATATCAAGATAGTTCTAGTAAAGAATAAGTAGTGTAGTAGAAGGAAACAAAGTAATTCAAGAAGTTAGAAGTAATCAAGAAGTAAGTAAATTAGTCTAGTTTAAATATACATGCAACTCCAAGAAACATATAAGAATTTATATACAAGTAGGAGATAGAATCTACTATAAAAAGCATTATCTTGAAGAATTGGGTGGTGAATAGGTGTATCAACCTAGGTCCTACAGAGCCTAGATTATAGGAGAAACTCAACCATAATTTAGTTATTATGGTTTATTGGCTAGATCAATTGGAAGGTTTAAACATAGAGCTCGACATACTCCCAAAAATTTCTAATCTATTGATTTGGGAACCAATAAATTAGTGACTCATTTGGGGGGTTAAAACATAAAATGTAATCAAAATATTTGGTGATATAAGAAATGTGCTCTCATGGATATAAGAACCTAGAAAAATCCCTTCATTCATTAGTCTGACTTTTTCTTTATGGCATGTCAAACTTTCCAAGAAATATGGAAATTATTAGTTATGATGATAAGAAGGTAAATCGTCATAAACACTATGGAATTCTTTAAGATCCTCCTTTGAAGAGATCTCCTAAGGAACCACTACAAAGCTCATATTCATGTTGATGAGCTTAGGATTAACTAGCTTTAAAGGAAATAGCTTTAAAAAAATGATGTTAACATTCTTTCAAGGTTTATCTTTGCACTTTGTATGACAATACGTATCCCAATCTAGTGCTACAATATCTAAGCTTGGTTTCTAGAGAAACTCCAATGCCTTCTTGATTGGGACCCCAATCTCTACCATCATAACTACATCTAGAAATTGTATCATATCCTCATCCACAGATCGACTAAAGATCTTTGGAATAAGATGATTTGGTTGACAAGAGATGATCTACAAGATAATTATCTTCAAGGTTTATAGAGGCACAATCATCTCCTCTAGCTACACTGAATGGTATCTCTGGGATTTCTAGGTTGATTGCATTAACCTTGTATTATCTAATATGAGAATTGATGTTTGTAGAAGAAGGTTCCTAATAAAATACAAGGTTCCCCAATCATTGAGATTTGTAGAAGAAGGAGCTTTAGTATAATTAATGGAGACGGATTCATGATTGTTTTCCTTGACCAAATCATTAGGAGGAGGATCAAGCTTTAGATCATCCACCTTGGGATGATTAGTGTCTTATTATCATTCTCTCCTTGGGTAGCATCTCCAATAGATGGGGTTAGGGAACAAGGCATTGCAACAACAAAGTTCATCAAGTGAATATAATTCCTAAATATGTGAGCAATCCAAGTTTGGCCCTCACCTTTCATTTGGGAAAGATTCATGGCATCAAGATTAACTTTAATCATAGACAGTTGACTATTAGCCAAAAACTTAACCAATCCATGTACGGTGGATGAGAAAACCCCCAAGGTATCTAACCAAGGCCTTTCTAGTAAGGGAGTCTAAGGCAAAGGTCCTAGGATAACATGCACTAGAGTACGTATGAATACAAGTCCAACAATTAGAGGTAGTATAATTATGCCTATAGTGGTATTTCCAACCTCAAATTAACATAGAAGATACATTACTACTAAACACTTTGATTTTGTGCAATAGGTCCAAACTGCATATGTTGAGAGATGAAGTGATGTTAAGGAAAGTTCATCTTATGCCTATATCATTCACAATACAAACAAAAAGTGATATTCAACAGATTCATGGTCTAAAAAAATGGTTGATGGCCAAAACATGAGAGAGAGGGGGAGTGGGAGAGGCACCTCAAATGAACAAACAATAGTCTTCTATCATTACAAACATGCAAAAGTAGTTGTTATGTACATGTTCAAGAGAAGGGACATGCATCAAAAGTGTTATTGAGCTTTTGAAGTTTGTGGACACAAGCATGTCACACAAACGTCAACATGTGGTGCTCACATCCCACCGTGCAAGGCTCATACTTGGATGGGAGATCATGGACATTGTACTATAAAAGGCCATGATGTAAAAATGTGACCATTTGATCATAATCTTTCACTGTCAATGCATGAGGTTTGATGTATAAGTTCCATAAATGTAGAGGTTCAATTTTAGGACACTACAAGAGACAACCAAAACATTTAGTTGAAATATAATGTATAGTTTAGGTTCTATTAATGTGTGAATTTAGTTATAATAGCAATAGGTTTGTTTTTCCTAAGTCTATATAAACATACACAATTGATCAAAGTTGAAGTATATATATCAGATAAAAACCAATATACAAATATCACCTTAAGAAATGGTGATGTAAAGAAGTAAACTTTTGAAAAGGGGGGAAACAATGGGAGAGCTTTCTTGTGCCCTCTCTAATACAAGATACAAGATAAAATATTATATACTCCTCCTCCTCATCATGTGGGTAATTGTGGGTGGAGGTGGGAAGATTGGATTGAATGGAGTAGATGGTAGATGGAAGAATGGAAGAGGTGGGACAATACAATCTGCCTGTGAAGCTTTAATTTGTGTGTGTCTATCATGATATCATTGTCATGGGCATTACTTTATTTATTTAAGTTATAAAATAATAATTATAATTTAATTAAAAATCAATATCATTAATTATCTACAACTTCACTTAATAACTTTCATTATTAATAAAACTTAATTAAATTAATTAAAATATCATATCCTCCTCCTTCTCATCGTGTGGGTAATTGTGGGTGGAGGTGGGAAGATTGGATTGAATGGAGTAGATGGAAGAATGGAAGAGGTGGGACAATACAATCTGCACATGAAGCTTTAATTTGTGTGTGTTAAATCAATATCATTAATTATCTACAACTTAACTTAATAAATTTCATTATTAATAAAAAAACAAATATCTATTGCTCTACGAAAAATGCCAAATTCACTTCACCCAATGAAAAAGTCACGAAGGAAATTTCTACAAAAATGATGGCAAGGGCATTCCAGTGGTCAGGGGATGAACTGGTCAAATTCCTTTACAATTTATGCCCAGAAAGGGCAACAGATGGAAACTCGGACTAAAGGAAATGGCATTCAAGGAGAATTACAATCTAGAGGTACAGAGCTGACAGAAGTCTATGATCAAGGTGAGGCAGAAAATGATCTTCTTTTTTCCTCTCCCAAGGCGAGGATGGTAGAAACATCTTCAAGGACAGACAAACAAGCTTTCCAGCAGTAGGAAATTGATACAAGCCGAGGGGAAGATTCATTTACTCCAAAGTATAGAGGCTTCAAAAAGGCTTCTAAATTTTGGCAGACGCCCAATAAGATGCCCACCTCGCCTTTTACCCTAATGGAGGATCAACCAAAATTATAGTATGGGGACAAATCTTCAGTAGGATCTATTGTCAAAGATTTTCAGCATTTCCTAAACAGAGAGGTTAACTTTATCTCGAAAATGGTAGCAGCAGAGGTTACTAACAATAGGCTTGAGCAGTTATCAGAGGAACTCATACAAGTCTTCAACCTTGACAACATTGACAGCAGCACTTCCTCACAAAAAGAGAAATTGGTACAGAAAATTATCAAATTGGGAGGAAAAGATTATACGGCTGAGGATCTTCGTTGGGATATTCTAGAGATTGAGATGGAGGACAGTTTACTGAAGCAAGACAAACAAAGTAAGACCAAGATGGAAAAAATTCAGGAGAAGGACTGGACAGGCATGGGAAAGTTGTTAGTGTACACTCGAAAGTGTCACACTCTAAACCCTTCTATCCAAACGATTCCATGAGTTTGGAATGCTTGGATGCTGGCTTAGAGCTCCCTATCCACAGAGTGCAAGAGAGTGTATTTCAAGAATAAGAAGGCTCTCAGATGAGCCTTAGAGATACTCTTCTTGCTAGTAAACCATGCAATGGGAGGTTCCAAAGACAAGATGCAAGAATGCAAATGTCCCAAGGAGTTCCTCAAGAATGCAATGCAAATGAAAATTAAACTAGGATGATAATGCAAAATGCAGCTATGCTAAACATGAATGAGAGTGTTACAAAACCAACTATTAGACTATATGATTTAAGCTACATGTAAAAATGAAAGCTAAGCTAAGCTAGAATGCCATGATGCCATAGATGAGAGAATGTAGACAAGAAAGAGAAGTTCTCCACAAAGCTCCAAAGAAACCTGTTAGAAAACCTGCAGCATAACAATATTCAAAATGAGGATGGATTGAGGGGGAAAGCTCTCTCCCTTTTAAAGATGTATGGATGGTAGAGATCAAGATGAAGATGGTGGATGATCAACGGTGGAATTTGAAAAGAGGAGTGATCCATGTGCACACACAAATCAACCAATATAATATAAGTTGACTTGTCATATAAGACAAAAGTCACAAAGCCTTTTCTTTTAATTGCAAAATAGAAAAAGGACTTTATGTGTGCACTTTAAGTGGGTTAGAAGAATGGGGTATTTTATTTAATTAAAAGGGTACATGTTCTTTTAATCAAATAATGAACTTAGGATAGCATAGTCAAACTATAGGTTATAATCAAATAAATTGATTATTAGCAATTTGGTCTAGATAAATGATTAAATTAATTTAGCCAAAATGCTAAGAAGGGGGCTAATAGTCTAGATGACCATTTTTAGGTGATTACAGTTAGCATTAGATCATGATGAACAAGAGAAGGATGGCCTCCAAGAAAGGATGTGTAGAGAATTGGAAATAGAAGAGTTTGAAAAAATTGAGGACTGTATCTCTCCAACAACACAAGATCTGGAAGTATATCAGCTAGAGCTTGATTTGCATATGAATTAGGAAGGTTGGATTTCCCCTATTTCTGGCAAGCCTAAAGGTAAAAGGGGCAGGAAATCTTTGAAGGAGTTACGAGAATCTGAGGGACTAGCTAAGGAACAGAGGAAAATTGATGAGCTTCTAAAAATGGGGAAGGGGAAGTGCCTTCCCAAGGCACCATGAGGATTACAACATGGAATGCTAGGGGACTAAACGCCCCTACTAAAAAGAGGTTAATTAAACAATATTTAAAGAATTTTAATTCAGAAATAATCTTAATACAAGAAACAAAATTAAATAAGTTAGAAGGCGCCAAACTAAATAAGTCTTTAGGTCTTTGGGAATCAATCTTTTTGGATGCAGTAGGTTCATCTTGTGGCTTAGGAATCATTTGGAACTCGAAGAAAGTATATTTAAAGCATCTAGTGAATAGTAGTAACTGGTTCTGTGTTAGCGTATAAAGCTTAAAATCAGACATGAAATTTATTCTTATAAATGTATATGGTCCCAACAGTATAATAGGAAAAAAAGCTATTTGGGATGAATTAAGTACGGTTTTATTGGAACATCAAGATAGCACAACTATACTAAGAGGTGATTTTAATACCATTTTAGGATTGGATGAAAAGGTAGGAGTTTCCCAACATCTCACACCTTCTTCTAATGATTTCAAATTATGGATTGATAACCATCAGTTGTTAGAAATTCCATCAAATAATGGTATATTCACTTGGAGTAATAAAAGAAAGGATTATGCATATATTGTGAAAAAGCTTAATAGATTTTTCATAGTAGGTAATCTCATTTGCTATAATAAGGATTTCCAGTCCTCTATCCTACCATATGCAGGATCTGATCATTTTCCTATATGCATGGAGCTATCTGAACCATCTAAACCCCCTAAAAACCCCTTCAAGTGTGAAAAGATGTGGTTTCAAGATCCAGAATTCCTTGAGCTCATTCGGACATGGTGGACTCAAGAAAGTTTTGAAGGGTCTAAAATGTTCATCTTTATCTCAAAACTAAAAATGCTGAAAGAAAACATTTTAAGATGGAATAGAGAACATTTCAACGATATTTTCAAAGAAAAACTGGAAACTGAAGAAAAACTAAAAATTCTGAATCAGGAAATCATTAGATATAGTATGAATCATGAGAAATATATTTTAGAAAAAGATCTTCTGGCGAAACAAGAAGACATCCTCTCGAAAGAAGAGACCTTTTGGAGGCAAAAATCTAGGGAGAAATGGTTGAACGAAGGAGACCGTAAGACAAAGTTTTTTCATTATTCAACTATTCACAATCGATCACTAAAGAAAATCACAAGCATCACTACTCCGCTGGGATTGCATATAGAAAATCCCCATGAAATAGCAGACACATTAGTAACACATTTTAAAAGTTTACTTAATAACTGTGAAGGATCAGATTTGGAAGCTCGGTCCCAAATGCTGAAATTTATTCCAAAATTGGTTACAACAGAAGACAACAAGAATCTAAACAGACCAATAACTTTGGAGGAGGTTAGGACCACGGTCTTTAGCATGAGTCTGGATAAATCTCTGGGGCCTGATGGTTTTCAAGCCTTCTTTTTCCAAAAATGTTGGGACATTTTAGGGGAAGATTTATGAAAAGCAATTGAAGCATCTCGAAATGGTGGTTCATTGCTGGGAGAAATTAATAATTCTTTCCTCACATTGATTCCTAAGAAGGACAGGCCAGAACATCCTGGTGATTTCTGTCCTATAGCCTTGTGTAATACCATCTATAAAATTTTCTCAAAAATTTTGGCAAATAGGCTTAAGGTACTCATGCCAAAACTGATCTCAGAAGAATAGACAGGTTTTGTTCTAGGGAGATCTATTTTGGATGGTATTCTTATTATCTAGGAAACCATTCACTCGGCTTCCATTGATAAGGAAGCATGTATGTTCATGAAGTTAGATATTAAGAAGGCATACGACATGGTTGATTGGCATTTTTCTATGTAGGACCTTAGAAGCTTTTGGCTTCTCCCATCAATGGATTAATCTCATCGTTAAATTTCTCTCTACTCCAAAAAATTTTGTTCTTATTAATGGGACACCAGAAGGTTTTTTTGAAATTTCCAAGGGTATTAGATAAGGAGATCCCCTATCTCCATTTCTCTTCATTCTTATGGCTGAAGCCTTCGACAGAGCAATCTATGATGCATATCTGAATCGTAGTATTTTTGGAATTTCTGTTACCAGAAATCTCCCTAACATTACACATCAATAGTATGCGGAGGATACCATTCTTCCTGGGAAGAGCTCTGTTCAAGAGGCTTTGGGTTTCAAAAACATTTTGCAATCTTATATGGATGCTTCAAGTCAAAAGGTGAATAAGGACAAGTTTAAGATTTACTTCCTGAATACCTCCCCTGAGATGGAAAATAGGATCTGTAGGATTATGGGATACAAAAAGGGAGTGTTCCTATGTAAATATTTGGGTATCTCTTAAGGAAAATTCCTCGAAATATAGGAAAGTTTGGCAGGATACAATTGAAAAGGTGGATAAGCGGATTGGAAATTGGAGAAATAAATGGCTATCTAAGGCTGGGAAGATTACTAAAATTAGATCAGTTCTTTCAGCCATTCCAATCTTCCCTATGGCTTGTTTACCTCTCTCTAATTGGATGTCCGATAAATTTGAATCTAAATTAAGGAATTTTCTTTGGAAAGACAAAGTAGATGATAAGAAAATTGCCCTTATTAAATGGGATAATTTATGCAAACCTAAAGATTGTGGGGGTTTAGGGATAAAAAAGCCTCAATGGCAAAATGAGGCTTTGGGAACTAAACTGATTTGGAGATTATATCAGGAATACGAACACAAATGGGAAAAGATTTTTTATTATAAGTATTTGGATCTGACTAATCCAAAATCATTGTTTCGAATGGAAAGAACGCCTAAAGGATCAGAGTGCTGGAATTTTATGATGAAATACCAAAAAATTATTAGTAGATATCTTACTTGGAATGTGGCAGCTAGTGATAAAGCTCTGTTTTGGGAAGACTCATGGGATGGACAACCCCCAATACAATCTTCCCTCACCATTGACACCCTTAAACTCAGGTTGACTTCGCTATGGGGTAATAAGATAGAAGATTATAAAGTTAAGGAAATATCGGATGGGGTTTTGCGATGGTGGTGGCGCTCTCTATAGGGGTCAGATCTTGGTCCGAATTTAGCTATTGCATATGAAAAGATTATCTCTAATAGAGCCATTAAACAATCTGAAAGATCAGATAAACTTATATGGGCAGGATCTAAGGATGGAATCTATAGTGTGAAACAAGGGTATAAGTCTATCATCCATTCGCAATGATGGAATTTGGTGGAGATCCCTCTAAAGCTGTGTTGGGACGCAGCATGCCTCCCTAAAGCCAATTTATTTTTATGGCTTGTTCTACAAAATAGAGTTTTGACCACAGACAGATTATCTAGATTTGGTATTACTAGCCCACACAGGTGTTTCCTGTGTAAACAAAGCAGTGACGATTTTGATCATCTCTTCCTCAACTGTCCTTTCGCTCTTTCTTGCTGGGATTGGCTCAGATCGCGACTCGGATGGTCAACTCCTTTTCCAAATTCTCTTAAGGGGCTATTGTGTTCTTGGCCTAAAAATATGGTTCACGGGGTCTATAGTAAGCTCTGGAATATCTATCCTTCTATAGTGGTATGGGAATTGTGGAAAGAAAGAAATCGTCGAATTTTTAAGGATAAGGAGTTGAATTTAGACAGATTTCTTCTCAAACTAGAAGTTTCAATAGTGGAAGTTATGAATGCTAATCTCAGAAAAACTTTGCATGAAGAAGCTTCTTTCTCATTCTAGGATGGACTCATGAAAAAACACTAGTCCAACCTCATCAATCCTCCTCTGGTATACCTAGCAAGAAATAAGGAGCCAAGGGCAAATTGCCAATGGGCCCCTCCTCCTCCAAGTTGGCACAAATTGAACTTTGATGGTGTCGTGAGGGGTAACCCAGGAGTTGCTGGTGTTGGTTGCATCATTAACAATGAGGATGGTCAATGGATAGCATAGTTAGCATCCCCTCTCCCACCCTCTTCTAATAACATGGCAGAATTAGAAGCCTTAGAGAGAGGTCTACATCTCTGTCTCAATCTTCGTTTGTCCAAAGTTTTCATCGAAGGCGATTCTCAGGTTGTCCTTAATGCTATTAGGCAGAAAAAAACCCCAAATTGGGTTTTAAACGCAAAACTCAAAGAAGTTCTAATACTTTTGGAAAATTTCAAAGATATCCATATTAGTCACATTTTCTGAGAAGGAAATTTGATGGCTGATGGGCTCGCTAACAGGGGCACGGACGGGGAATCACTCTTGGTTTACAATTAATTTTAATCTTTTCTCAGTGTAATATTAATGCTTTTTGGTCTAGCTATATAGTTCTACTAGCTAAGACGGTTAAAAGATATAAATATCTATAGTCATATAGACAACATTCATATTCAATTAACCTATACAAATAAATACAAAAATACATCTTTAGTAGATTATATAGATTTAATTCTATATAACATTAGAACTAATTTATCTATCTCTATTGAGACATACTTATAAGCTGAAAGAATTAGAACATTAGGACAATTTAATTAAGTGATTTCCAGTTAAATAAAGCTCAGCAGCTATAATTCTTATCAGGGCTAGCCCTCTTAGTAAACATTCATTTTTTTGGATCAGAAATTCTTTGTTGCTATGGCAGTTTAAAGTCCTTTTTTTTTTTAAATAATAATTATAGATACTAGATTACACTAATAGTTATTTAAATAATTGTTAAGTTTACCTGTATTAACTTTAAAAAGGGGTTTTATTTAGATTTATCATAATAATAATTATCTCATCTAAATACATATAGACAAGTAAATTATGTCAATATACATAATAATATTAGTCACTCTCTGTATTAATATAACCTCGGATGAACTAGCTGGTGTATTAATTATTTTAAAACTATTCCTCTTACTTATTATAGTATCGATGTCTTTTTTGCTGATATAAAATTTACTTTCGTAGGAGCTAAATCTGCCTCATTCAGTACTTAGTCAGTGGTTTGCAATTTCTAATAATGTCTTAAGCATGCCATATCAGATTCATGATTATCCTTCTCACATTATGAGTATCTAGAGAGATATCTCGAATCTAGAATGCAAATTGGTGCATGAAAATCTATGTCCAAGCTGTAATCCTCTCACATGTGAGGAGGCATTATCAGCGGTTGTGCCAGTCTGTAATCATGACAGACCTCATGCTTTCATTGTAGATTTTGGAAACCTTTTTCGGATTTGTTGCGGGATGTAAGGATGTGAGAGAGGGTCTCTAGTTTTTTAGTCAATCTTTGTTTAGCTTTCAGGAATCCTCTCTCTGTGAACCCCATATTGCTTGAATGGAGACCAATATCCATGTCTTCCACTCAATGGAGAATAGAATGATGGCCTTCTTAGGGAAAGTGAAGCCTGAGAGGTGGAGCCACCTCCTAAGAACGTTTGACGATATGGTTCGTTTTGCAGTCAGCAGAACCCTAGGGGAAGATGTCTTCGATTATTCTACAACATGGAGGACTAATAGCTCTATCATCAGCTCTTTTATTGGAATAATGGTAAGCGTGAAAAGAGGCAAGAAAGAAATTATAAGGCTCTGTTATGACATCTTCAGCCCAGTGTGGAGGAAGGGATTGGAAAAGGCTATATGCAGCATTGATGATAAATTTTGAATCCCCTTACCCGAAAAATATATGAGTCTTCCGGTGGGTGCCGCAGATTTGGAAATTGCCCCTTGGCGTCAATCCCTCATAATCAGGGATAACTTAGCATTATCTAGGGAATGGCCATGCATGGAGGCCAGTGTCTTCTTCCTTCTATGATGGAGAGGGATCATTGTGGAGGGAAATAATGAATGGGTCCGGGATTATCTCAATTTATTCAATTTGTATGTGCAACCAGGTGTGAGCTTTGGAAATCCTAACGCCCTAAATTTTTGCATTCTCAAATCGAAGAAGACGAGTAGGGCTAAGGCACGCTTTGAGATTCCTTCGATCATTGGCATGGACGAGGCAGACAAAGACCCAAAAGTGGTTATGGTCACTATGAAAGTATAGGTGCAGGGTAGGGTTTTTTAATTCCGCATCGTATGTAAGGACTCTATATGTATTTTGATACTTGCAGTATATAGTTTGTAGATTCGAGTTTTTGTATTAGCCCAAATTCCACATAGCAGTAGGTGTTTGTAGATATTTAAACTGATAGTTTTGGCTAATACTTTATCTAGTATTACCTTTCACCCTTTGTAATTTTGAGGTTCAAGTATTTTAAGAATTTTTTGTCGATATTAAGTTCTTATACTGTAACCTGACTTGAAAGGTTGATTAGTCAAAGTAACTATATCTATGGTTTAGTGTGCATGTGCTTCAATTCTGATTTGTGCTTTGATACATTTTCTTGGTAAGCTATTTGAACTTTATATTTTCTACTCTTCTGCGTTTCTTCCACAGCTTTTAATCTAGTTTTGGAATTTAGGTTTGTTTAATGCGGAATGGAGTAAGTGGTAGTATTTGGCACTTGCCTCATGACGCTTACTGGATACCTTAATGTGCTTTTTTGATCTGCACTATGGATTTAGGCTTATCTTTTCTCTGTATCTATCTCTGAGTGTTTTGGTGTTTATTTCATTCTTGAGTAATATGTTATTTGAGGGACAATTTATAGTTTTGTCTTGTGTACAGGTCATGTTAAATAGGAGGAGGTAATAGGTTAGGGTTTGAAGTTCCTCTCATAGTCTTTAGTTTCCCGATAAGGGAGTAGGATTTTATTTCATTTATGGGCTCCTGGTAGACAATCAAAAGTCTCACTAGAGTCAGGTACTGGATTAGCAGACCTGGAATGAAGGAGTAGCTAGCAATTTGGGTTGTAGTAGGGAATATGAATGGTTTTTTATCTTTTAGATTTGGGTCATCTGTAATATTTATCTTTTTAGGGTGTGTAGTATAGATAACCTTAGGTTAGCTTTTGTCAAGGAAGCTGGTTGATGCATGGGATAGGATGGATGCCTTATTTTGGTTAGTGGAGAGCTTTTAGTGCTAATTTATGGCTATCGGTTCATGGTTTTTTAGTTTTCTATCTGATCATTGTTCAGATTGATTTAGGATGCTATGCTAGTCCCCTCATTTGCAATTTCTATTAACTTCTCGGAATAGGGGAAATTGTGTAGGCTTTTTCCTTCTTTAAATGCGGTTGCTCCTTTTATTTAAGGATTTTGGGACAATGGATTGCAATCAGACAAGTGATTACATTAGAACTCAGTAGTTTCAATTAGATCTTAGGGATTGTTATATCCTCTGCTGCCTACTTTAAGCTCTGTAGTATGTATAAAGAATTGTGATTATGAATGTCTATAAGAAAGAATCTGAGTATTGGATTAGAATTAGTGGTCTCATTCTAGAGATAGTCAGGCAGTTTCAAATAACTCTCTGATTTAAGGTTAGGGCCATCTGTCACAGTAAGAGGGTAAAGGATTATCTGAAACATCTGGTTAACTAGGAGAAATGTTAAATTTTAAATTTTTAAATTTTAATTTATCATCTATCTAAAGAAGGTACAGGCATTAATTTTATTAACGATTCTCCTTACTCTTAATATGTGAATTCAATTGACTAACTCTACTAATGATTCATGATATTTGGAAGATAGATGTTTTTTCAGACAGATTTTTGATAAAGCAAAGTGGTTGATCTTGTTTGTTTACAAGAGGGAAGGAACTCTTGCTAGACAAATATGTCCATGGGAATGCCCATGTGAAATTGTCTGTATCTGATAAATTATGGGGTATGCCCCTATGTATATGTAATAATATAGGACAAAAGTCTCGGGCAAGACTGGAGGTTTTCTTCTCTGTTCTTTCCTACTAGTGCTCATTTGAACGGAGAAACGCTATGTATCTTTAATGTATTTTTAATCAATGATCCAAGGCCTCGGTCGTTTATCGATCAAAAAAAAAAAAACCTTTCATTATTAATCAAACTTAATTAAATTAATTAATAATTCATATAACTATATTACATTAATTAATAACTATAATTTACAATTCATTAATTAATTAATAATAGCATTATTAATATTGGTAAACTTTAATTTAAATTTTTAATAATAAAATAAACTTTTAGAAAAAACTCATTTATTTAAGTGTTTTTAGAGGCCCGTCAGCCTGACCCTATAGCTGCAGGTACTATTGTTGTCGCGTAACAATATCACCTGTCGCACGTAGCCCTTTAAAGGTTGTGGCCAGGGTGTTGGGAGGTGGGGGGGTGGTGGCTCCGCCTCTCCCCTATAAATATACTTTTTTTATATAATATTTTTTCAAATATTTTTTTAATAATATTTTTTTTAAAATAAATTATCAACAGAATTTTTTTTATATATATATTTTTTATAAAAAAATTCCAGCAATACTCTGATACGGAAAGTACGGCCAACCAGTCAAATTTTCTAATGAAATTTTTGAATTTATTGCAAAACCCTACCCTGTTCCTATTTCCAAATTTAAAATCTATGGAAGAGAGATTATATTGATCATTTAAAACCTCCCATGCACAAAATATTTAACACACGAACCAGAAAACCATAATATGATAAAATTCATCACAAGAATTATCCAGACATCCATTAAATAGACACAATGAAGACAAGAAAGAAAAGAGTGTATTTAAAATATGTGAAAATCACAAGCGTCTACCTGGACACTGATGCTAATCACTACGCCCCATAAAACTGTAGGGAAAATACCTCCTCTCAAAACCTTCTCCTTTCCGAAAAATTCCTTCCTTTCTTCTCCAAAATTTTTCTCTCAAAATTTGTGTCCCCCAAAAATGAACCCTCCAATTGTGATAAAGAATTATCTCCTTAAATCGGGGCACTAATTGTGCATTCACCCGGGAGAACTTTGTGCTCACCAGACTCGAACTCTAAATTAACTTTTTTTTTTTTTTTTCTTTACCTTCCCCATGCACGTTTATTGAATTATTAAATAACTTTATTTAATTTTTACTTGACTTTCCTATTTAATTAATTTATTAAATTAAATCTCATGGGCACTTTATGTAATTAAAATATCTTTATTAAATCCACTTCTTTTGTTTTTTTAAATTAATTTCTTATATTTTCAACTCATGTATGCAAAATTTAAAAAAAAATCATAATTAATATATTTTCACTTTTTAATTTTTTTCGAAACTTAATTGATAAAATATTTATTAACTTAAATAATAATATTTAGCATTTATTTAAAAATGAACTCTAAATATATTATTATTAAATTAAATAAACATTATCACGTTCTAAATTTAAACTTATAACTTTTATCTTCAAATTTAATTTTTTTATTTAATTAATTTTCTAATTAATGAAATATAATTAAATATTAAAATATCATAATAATTTTTCATTAAATTAAATCATTAATTTAATCTTTTAATTAGACTTAATTAATAGAAAATTCACCAAAGACTCATAAAATAAAATACGAAAACCCATCATAGTAAAACACATACAAAATCAAACTAAAGGGTTATAATCATGAATTAATGTCATTTGACGCATTCGGAGGATACTTGACTCAGATACTTATCCTAATTTTCAATTAGGACAAATGGCCTAAAGGTTTAGGATTTGGACTTAAGAATTTATCTCCCCTCTCTTACCATTGAGATGATGCAATAGGGTACGTTCATCCTGGCAATTCAAGGAAGTCAATACTCGGTACCTACAACCAGCATAAAATCCACACATGTACAAACACAATATCCTAAGCTAAACAAGAAATGGCAGGAAGTGGTGCATTGTGTAGAGCCCAACTAGTAGGTGACTACGACTTCCTTCCTTAACCACATCAGAAATGCCATACATAAAGAAAAAAAACACGCACACCATACACATGCAGTATGGGGTAAGTATCCATAAGAAAATATGTAGAATAAACCATCTAACTAAACATCATCAATAATTGAAAACATTGTAATTAATCATCATGCATACATGAAGTATAAAGTACCAAGTAACCTCATTATAAAATTAACTGAATCTGAAACAATATCTGATAATCTGAAAGTAATGTTACTAAACATCAAGTATAAAACTGGCCTAAAAGAGTTTGGCAATGATAGCAAAATGTAACTTAGGCGTTGGCACTACACACTTACTAGCCATGATTAATCTTCTATTGGTCTCCCTTTCCATTTGACTAGGTACTCTTCAAACGAGAGAGAGGGGCTCAAATGAACAAACAATAGTCTTCTATCATTGCAAACATGCGAAAGTAGTTGTTATGTACATGTTCAAGAGAAGGGACATGCATCAAAAGCGTTACTGAGCTTTTGAATTTTGTGGACACAAGCATGTCACACAAACATCAACATGTGGTGCTCACATCCCACCGTGCAAGGCTCATACTTGGATGGGAGATCGTGGACATTGTACTATAAAAGGCCATGATGTCAAAAATGTGACCATTTGATCATAATCTTTCACTATCAATGCACAAGGTTTGATGTTTAAGTTCCATAAATGCAGAGGTTCAATTTTAGGACACTAGAAGAGACAACCAAAACATTTAGTTGAAATATAATGTATAGTTTAGGTTCTATTAATGTGCGAAGTTAGTTATAATAGCGACAGGTATGTTTCCCCTAAGTCTATATAAACATACACAATCAATCAAAGTTGAAGTATACATATCAGATAAAAACCAATATACAATATTTCATAAAATCACACAACTGCTTGACAATTTATACACATAATTAAATAGCATATATAAAAACAATATAAAGATTAAGTATATATGAACATGTGTAAAGAACAAAAGTTAAAAATAAAGCATATATAACACAATCAAATATATAAACTATTCAATGATAAATACATGTAACAAATATTCCCCAAAAATAACATAGAATATACAAATATCACCTTAACAAATGGTGATGTAAAGAAGTAGACTTTTGCCAAGGGGGGGGAAACAATGGGAGAGCTTGCTTGTGCGCTCTACAGGACCAGATGCAAGATAAAATATCATATCCTCCTCCTCCTCCTCGTGGGTAATTGCGGGTGGAGGTGGGAAGATTGGATTGAATGGAGTGGATGGTAGATTGAAGAATGGAAGAGGTGGGACAATACAATCTGCCCGTGAAGCTTTAATTTGTGTGTATCTTATCATGATATCATCGTCATGGGCATCACTTTACAGCGATACACATATTTGGTCTGTGGTTAATTGAATCGTGCGTGTTTTACCCACATGTGGGAAAGTCCAATCGGAAACAATTTGCCAGTGCCCACACCAATGGCTTGCTTTTTGTACACGTGGTCGACAGGGACTTGATCATGCCGTGTATGGACAACATGATATCATATCCTCCTCTTGTGGATTTCCAATTGCAGATTTCGAAACTTCTACTTAGTATCACATGTGGAGGCCGACTTTGCGATAGAGTTCACTTGGGCTTTTCCACGGGGCCCTCGCGTTCTGATGAAGAGACGGTATTCATTGAAGGTCATGGCCTGATACAACGCCGGCGTCTCCTCTGTTATCAGCTGTGGCGCGGGACACAGCAGCTTGTTGCCGTCCGGATTGTAAAACAACGCAATCGATAACCTGTCCCTTTCCGAATTCACTACCACGCGGTGCTCCACACTCTTGTAAATCCCGTTGCTCAGAATCTGGCCACCAAAATTCTATGGTTCAAAACAATTTCCAAATAATAAAAATATCGTGGTTGTAAGGAAATAAAGACAATAAAGAAATATGGCGTGATCCAGATTAAATCACGTTTGTCTTGTATAATTTCTCCATCAATAGATACCACCGTCCAAGAAATTATTTTTGTAAAAATAAGTCAATTTTGACTAGTTAATACTTTTAGCACAGGAAACAAATCTTAGTGTATGATGTTTTGGCTGTGTGAATAGACAATACCCACTCCATAGAAAAAATAAAGAACTCATGACTTAAAAATGAAAAAAGTACTATTTTTTTTAAAATGGTAAAAAAATTCAACCATGTAAAAGTAATGGAAAAATAATTATGGTCAAAAAAAAATGTATGGTCCAAAAAATGGCAAGAAAAAAACAAGGCACTAGTGAAACTAAATTTATGTCACTCAATATTTGTCCATTGCAAACATCAATCTATTAATCGATTGGAATTTTTTTTTATGTCTATAATGCTTGAAAATTGGGGCCGTTAGAAAGCCACCAGAATAAAATAAACAACCCATTGCCCAAAAGCACAAATAGAAAACTGAAAAATTCATTGTTCAAAAGCACAAATAGAAAACTTAAAAATTCATGACAAAGAACACGATGAGAACAAAATCTCATGGTCTAAGAAAATGACAAGAAAGAAAAACGACAAAAACAACCAAAAAAAAAAAAAAAAAGAAGAAAGAGAGATTAAAAATTAAAACATAACAATAAAAATAAATAAATAAACAAAACAAAACAAGACATGAGCCACACTGAATTCCCACTACTCAACATTTGCCCATTACGAACATCAATGAATAGGAAGATTGATATGTTTTTCAATATAAAAGACTAGACCAAAATATAGCGTCTACAAAAAACATGTGAACGAAAACAAGAATAAAAGCATAGCTCATAGAGAACCCCACACAAGAAATCCCAAAAAAAAACCCATATAAATAAATAAATAAATAATCCACCGGAAAAAACAAAAGGAAAGAAAGAAACAAGGTGATCAGGGCCGAATTAAAACCACTTGTTCGATATTTGTCATTTATAAGGCTCACCTAATAGTAGATGTAAGAGCAATAATTTGAACGCCCAGCAGACTAAAAGTGCTCATAAAATGAGAAGAAGAAAAAACTTACGAGATGCACGATCACTCTTAAGAACGACAAGACAAATCGATGGTTGGATGAGAAGGCCACAAATGGAAAACCCAGAAAGCCCAAGGAATAAGACGAAGCAAAAGCAGGAAGGGGAGGGGGAGAGACAGTAATGTTGGTGTTTACCTGGAGCTGGTCGCCGATGTTGACAATGAAGGCGTGGGGGAGAGGGTCCACTAGAATCCATCGGCCATCCTTGCGGACCTCGAGGCCTCGTACGGAGTCGTCTGGCAGGAGTACCGTCATCCCCCCTGGATCCGAGTGTGACGACAACCCCAGCGTCAGCTCCGGCTGGGGACACCTTGGATAGTAATTTATCCTCACGCACTCCCCCGCGCCCTCTCCGCCGAACGCCTCCGCGAGCCAGCGCTCCTCCAACCCCAGACTTGTCGAGAGCACCTCGAGCAACGCCTCGCACAGCGCCCCCACCTCCCTCCCATACTCCTCCATCGTCCCCCTGTACGACGCCGGCTTCGCAGGCCACTTGCTCATGTCCCTTATCGACCGCGGCAGCAAGTGCATGAAGAAGTAGTCTCCCCAGTCCAGCAGAGCGCCCTTGTCGATCCCGAGCCGACTGCCGTAGCCCTCGTAAGTCTTGGGAGAATTGGCATACGCTTGCTTCTCTTCGAGGGGCAGCTGGAAGAACTCCCTCGCCACGCCCCTCGCCCTGCGCATCAGCTCCACGGGGACACCGTGGTTCACCACCTGGAAAAAACCCCACTCTTTGCACGCCGCCGCAATCTCCCGCATCGTCCTCTCCCGCCCCTCCCCGCCCCCCCTCACCCCGCTCAAATCGATCACCGGAATATTCACCTCCGGCTTGCCGGTGAAGTCCACCCGCGCCGGCCGGTCGTCCTCCGGCTTTATATATCTGCTCGGAAGGGCGCTTATACCGCTCTCCGCAATCACTTGTACTCTCTGAATTGGCTCCGGCCACTCCGCCTGCGGCAGCGCGCCGCTATTCTTCACTCCGCCGCCGCCGCCGCCGCCAGACGAGGCCGCCGTCGCCGCCATGCACGCAACAAGTAGCCGCCGGTCCTATGGGCATCAACAAAACCCGCTCATGCTGCCCTGGCCTGCCTCTTATCTTGGATTGCGAGCCCGCTTTATATAACCATGCAGCCCAAGGTGCGGATTCAGGCAAAATCAAAAGCAATACTAAAATTAATAATAACAAAAATCTAGGAAAGCGATTGCAGGGGCGCATGAATCAGCAGGCAAAATTAATCGTGCATGATTTCTGTTGTGGGATTTTACACTAAAAAAAAATAAAATAAAAAAATTCCTGTGCGCTCGTAGTTTGGGAGAAAAACATATATTTGAAGTGGTGAGAAATGGCAAAGGCTGGTAGGTGGGAGGTGGGAAATGGAAATGGGTGGGAGAGAGATGACGGCGGACTGTGTCGTGTGGCGGCACAGTGGAATTGGAATGGTTTGAGGTGGGAGTGTATAAACTCTCGACTCCATCTCTGTTATCTTCTTCATCATTTTCCAGCTCTCTTTTCCCGCACGTGCGCTTTTTCTTTCGTCAATGCGTGGGAACCTTGAGAACGTGGATGACGTTTCACGACGTACGCAGATTGAACAAATATAAATACTTTTTAGTTTATTACGCAGATTGAAAAAATATAAATACTTTTTAGTTTATCTCTATCTCTCGTTTCCTGTATCTACGCCCGCGTTACTTGCCTTTATACGACGTCTCCTTAATCACCTTTTTATCAACGTGCCGAATTAGTGGCCTTTTTTAATTTATTAATTATTCGTTTCTACTAAACGACAATGTCGGTTCGGTATCTATGGTCCAACGTAAAGACACTTATGTCTCATTCTATATGACCGTCGATTTCGGCTCTCCCTCATTTCCCATACACATATTCTACAAAAATATCTATATAATCTTTGTCGTGGGAGGAAATTAATTATAAATTTGTTTTAATAATGGAGAGGGAGAGATTTTTCAAACCACTGAATAAAATAATTGGTTTCTGGATTGGTCTTTGATTGAATGGTGATGATTGGGAGTGATGAAATTGGACAATTATAAAAATTGAGTTGGACTTGCTTCTCCACTCCTATGAATTTTAAACTCGGGTTAACTTGAAAGTTGAGTTTTGAAATTCAATAAGTTGGTGGTCTTATGAATGTATGTTTTTGTCTTCTAAAATTTCTATACTATTCTTTCTAAATTTAATTCTGATCACAAAAAACTAAACTTCAATTGGAGAAGTGTCAATTAAAGTCTTAAGTTGGTAGGGCAATTTCTAACCTCACGCTATTTTCACAAGCTCAAATACACAAGCCTAAAAAGTAGGAACTTCTATATTTCACAAAAACATTCTTAAATAATTTTGCTCTAATTTTTTCCTTCATGAGACCTACTCTTCCTAAAAAGAAGCACTTAAACCCCCACCATAGAACCCCTATCTTATAATATGTATTTTCACAAAGTCAAAAGTCAAAAGTGCAAAGGAAGTTTCTATTATTCATTTAAAGCAAATATCTTTTTAAGCTTAGAAAATAATAATTGATGGTATATTGGTTGTTTGATGGTGGTGATTGGGGTTGACAAAATTGGACAATAATAATAGGTATTTTGAAAAAGCAATAAGTCTGAACTGTAAAGGAAATTTAATTTTTCAAGTGAAGCAAATGTACTTTGATGTGGATTTTGAGATGTATCATCTCTAGCTTGAAAGAGTGTTCTTTTTGTTGTTGGAATAATTTCAACTAAGGTAATAACTGGTTTTGAAGGGACCCCAAAACCTTTTACAACAAAAAGATATTCAACTAAGCATAAACAACCAAGCCAACTACACAGAGAGATGTAATAACCCGAAATAGGGACAAAAAAGAAACCCCACAAACTAGGACTAAGAGGGACAGAAAGATGAAAAAGAAGGAAGACTGAAGGCCGAATCTACCTCGAGGGAAAGAAAACCCTCAAAAAACTTTTTTTTTTTTTTAACACTGGGATTTTCCTTTACCTCCCTTTTTCTAGGAGCATAAATTCAATTCAAAATGAGGAGAGGACTTCGCACAATGTTTTCCATTAACTAAGTTCCACCCCTCCTCAACCAATGATATCGCCTACAAAAAATTTAAAAAAGGGACAAAACCACCATGAATTGAACCAACAATTTAGAGAGAAACTGATGGACCCTCAAATTCTCTTGCTAAGATGTTTGGTAAGATTTTTTGAATTTTCTCTAGAATGAAGAAATCATGTTTTTTTCTCTCTATCGCAAAAGGAGAAGTAGATGCTTGCAAAATAGAAAGAAATTGTTGTCTCATGGAGATGAAAGGAAGACATTACGAAATTGTAATTTGTCACTAAATCACAAACAATAATTGTGAAGGTTGCAAGAATGTGATTTGTCATTGTTTCAGAAGCAATAGAGAAGGGGACTTGCAAAACTGTGAAATAGAGTGTGTCATGTGCATTATAAAGTGAGCTAAAATAAATAAGTCAAATCACCTCTAGTCTTCAAAAGTACAAACATTGAAGAAGAGAATGTTCGAGTTGACAACCCGAGGAGTCTAACTAATTCGCCACTTGTGCAAAATGTCTGAGATTCTTGTCAAGAATTAAATGAGAATGAAAAAGAGTTGGATCTTAAAAGAAACAAAATTGATTTTATGTGAAATGACATTTGAAGCTACCAAGAAGTGTGGAATGCAAGTAGAGCAACATGGAAGGACTACAAACTAGTAAGCTAAATCTCTTCACCTTGGTTATAGGTTCACAATGTCTGTCAAGAAAGAAGTTGGTGTTAAGAAAGATAGTAAAAAGGAGAAAGAGGGAAACATACAAAAAAAAAGCTCAAAGAATGCTTATGGATATATCTCCCTACTCTTGAACAACTAGAACAAAAGGTGTGTTTACTGATGATTTTAGAGGGTGTAGAGATTATATTGTCGCTATCTTTGGTAGGTCTCTTGTCTAGTATTTTAATGCTAACTTTGAAATACAATATGCAAACCCACATGGGTGCCTTCCTTACAATAATTTGCAACATAGAGCTTTGAACTATCACCCAAAGTTGTCCTAGAAAATGCATGGGCATTCCTTAAATAGGCATTTTTACACTGCTCGAGAAGTTTCTAGACATCAAACCTTAACCCTTGAGACCGAATAACTTTAAAATTACATATAGAGTCAGCCTGAGACATCTTTGACACTTATTTTAGAAATTTTGGTCAGCCCAACTTCGGAAGGTCATAACTTTTGAACAGTTGCTCTAATTGGCTATTATAGCCACTTTTCATAATCGTCAACTTCATTCTACAAGGCTCAACATGTACAAGCTCAAGTTGACCCCATTCTGGAGCTCATCTAGGGCCTTTAAGGTCTTCAATAGTGAGCCTGAAATTTTTATACCAAAATTGCACACCAAAAATCTATAATAAATCCACAAATATTCATGATATGGCACTAAGCCTCAACTGGTAGATTAATATATCCAAGATGAACATCCACCTCTGAAATTAAGACATTCTAAGCTTGTATGACTGACTTGGTAATTAGAAAGCCTCCTGAAATAACAACTCTACACCGAGACAACCCTTATTCAAAAAACAAAAAGGAAATATTTTTGGGTGATGCAAGATTTCTCTTACACCTAGGATGCTCCTTCATTAGACACTCGAGGTAATTTGAGAAGTGACCCCATCATGTCTCAAGTGTTTAGAGGAAAACCAAGATGGCTAACCTCCTCCCTTACTAGCCATGATTAATCTTTTATTGGTCTCCCTTTCCATTTGACCAGGTACTCTTCATAGGTTTTTTCCTTGTACTTTTTCCAACACATCTGTCCAACATCTCCTCAATCTCCCTTGTATCCGAACTAGCTGCTGGAATACTCCACTATGCTTCTGCAACTTCATCTCCATCACCTCCTTTATAATACTCTGTTAGATCTTAAATGTTAAATACTGGTGAAATATTCAATTCATCAAACAACTCTACTTCACAGGTATTTCTAGAATCATGCCTCTTCACTATCTTACACAATCTGAACTTCTTCATTTTTAGCTTATTAAATGTACCCACTAGAAATTACTCCTTTCTCAAATGAACCGTGACTTCATCTCCAGTCTGAAATTCCTTATACCTCATTTATACATCTTCCTTAGCTTTATATTGTGTATTCATCTTAATAATATGCTTCCTCGCCTCCTTATGGATATTCTTCAAATGTTCAGCAATTTTTTTTGCTTCAGCATGTTACTTATTTCTCATTTATCTAATTGTCTCAAATCAAAAGCATGTCTAGGACTGTTCCCATATACAATCTAGAATGGTGATTACTAGTACTCTTGTTTAAAGAATTATTGTATGAAAACTCCGCCCGTGGTAAAATCATATCTTAGCCCTTTGATTTATCTCCAAACAAGCATCTCAACAAATTACCCAAACTCTAGTTCACAACTTTTGTTTGTCCACTAGTCTGTGGATGATGTGATGAAATAAACTTCAAATATCTCTTCAATAATGTATGCCATAAATAACCAACAAACTTGGTATCTCATTTCTTGATTTGAAACTATACTTTTTGGCAAACCATGTAGTCTCACTACTTATCTGAAAAACAACACTACCACTTCAACAATGTCACTAGTCTTCTTGCAGGGAATGAAATGTCCCATTTTTTAAAATTTGTCAACTACCACAAATATGGAATTATTTCCTTGGTAAACCAAGAAACAAATCCATGTTGACATCCTCCCATGGCTTCTTTGGTACATGTAATCATTGATACAACCCAGTATTCTACTTCACGCCTTTTGCCATCTGACATACTTTACAACTCTGCACAAACTTCTTCACATCCTACTACAACTATGGCCTATAGTAATTCTCAGCAACCAAAGCAATGGTCTTATCTCTACCAAAGTGTCCAACCAACCCTCCACTATGTTTCTCCTTAATGAGATTCTCTCTCATAGAACTTCTAGGAATGCACAATTGACATCCTTTGAACAACATACCATCTTGGATTATGAAATCCAACCACTTTTTCATGTTAGGTGTAATAGGTTATGTACAATCCTTCCAAGCTTTGCCAAAATTAGGATCCTCTAGATACAAATTCTTAAATTCCTTGAACCCAACCACCTCATTATGCATCTGTATTAGCAAAAGTTATCTTCTACTAAGAGCATTTACAACTATGTTAGACTTCCCACTTATGTGTTTCAAAAAAAATGTATTCTACAAAAAATCAACCCACTTCAAATTTCTTTCGCTTAATTTTCCTTGACTATTCAAATATTACAAAGCTTGTTGATCAATATACAAAACAAACTCCCTACGAAGAAGATAGTATCTCCACTTCTTCAATGTCTAAACTATAGCATAATTTTTTTATCATAAACAGAATATTTTCTTTTGGCATCATTCAACTTCTCACTGAAATAAGCAATAGGTTTACCTTATTGGCTCAAAATAGCTCCTATTGTAGTACCACTAGCATTATAGTCTACTTGAAACACCTTGTTAAAAGCTAGAAGTTCTAATATAGACTGCTTTGTAATTTTCTATTTCCAAAGATTAAAACTCTTATTTGTTTCTCTAGTCTACTTGAATTCTTTCTTATCCCCTCTCATTGTTTCAGCCAAAGGCCCATAAATATTGCTAAAACTTTTGATAAACTTTATGTAAAAACAAGCTAGTCCATGGAAAGATCTTATCTTAGTCACACTCCTTGGAGTGAGCCATTCAAGGATAGCCTTCACTTTCTCAAGGTCCATTTCCAAACCTTTTGTTGATACTACAAATCCCAAGTACACCAACTCCTTCTTCACAAAACTACACTTCTTTAGATTTATTAGCACCTTTTCTTCTCTCATTTTATCAAACACATTATGAATATGCATCAAATGATCCTCCAATGTCTTGCTAAAGATCAAAATATCATATAGCTAAATAATTACAAACTTACCCAGAAACTCCTTTAGTACCTCATTCACGAGCCTCATGAAAGTGCTAGGTGCATTGGTTACCCCAAAAGGCATGACTAACAACTCGTACCATCTATCCCTTGTCTTGAAGGTAGTCTTCCACTCGTCTCCTTCTTTGATGCAAATTTGATAGTACCCACTCTTCAAAACTATCTTTGTGAAATGCACTACTCCAATCAAATAGTCCATAATATCATCCATCCTTGTAAATGAAAATTTGTGCTTGATTTCGATCTTGTTGATAGTCTGTAAATCTATGCACATCCTCTATTCTCCATTCTTCCTTTGTGCTAATAATGTTGGTACAAAACGTGGACTCAGATTCTCTCAAATCAACCCCTTCTACAACAACTCATGAACTTGTATGTTCAACTCTTTTCTTTTTGTTAGTGTCGTTATGTGTGCTACCTTGTTTGGAAAACTGGCTCCTAGTGTAGTGACTGCCCCTAGTTCGCATTTTGCTTTCATTGCCAAACTCTTTTAGGCTAGTTTTTATGCTTGATGTTTAGTAGCATTACTTTCAGATTTTCAGATATTGTTTCAGATTTAGTTGATTAAATGATGAGATTACTTGGTACTCTACATTTCATGTATGCATGATGATTATTTAGTAATTTCAGTTATTGATGATTTTTAAGTTAGATGCATTATAATATGTGTACTTACCCCATACTACATGTGTATGGTGTGCATGTTTGTTTTCTTTATGTATGGCGTTTTTGATGTGGTTAAGGAAGGGAGTCATAGTCACCTGCTAGTCGAGATCTACACGATGCACCACTTCTTGCCATTGCCTGTTTAGCTTAGAATATTGTGTATGGACATGCATGGATTTTATGCAGGTTACAAGTACCGAGTATCGACTTCCCTGAATTGCCAGAATGAGCGTACCCTATCGCATTATCTCAATGGTAAGAGAGGGGAGATAAATTCTTAAGTCCAAATCCTAAACCCTTAAGCCATTTGTCCTAATTGACAATTAGGAAAAGTATCTGAGTCATGTACCCTCTGAATGCATCAAATGACGTTAATTTTTTATTATAACCCTTTTGTTTGATTTAGTATGTGTTTTGCTATGATGGGTTTTCATATGTTGTTTTATGAGTCTTTGGTGTATTTTCTATTAATTAAGTCTAATTCAAAGATTAATTAATGATTTAATTTAATGAAAAATTATTATGATATTTTAATATTTAATTATATTTAATTAATTAAATAAAAAGAATTAAATTTTGGAGATAAAAGTTTTAAGTATATATTTAGAACGTGATAATAGTTAGTTAATTTAATAATAATATATTTAGAGTTCATTTTTAAATAAATGTTAAATATTATTATTATTTGAGTTAATAAATATTTTATCAATTAAGTTTCTAAAATAATTTAAAAAGTGAAAATATAATTATTTAATAAAAGATTTTAGATTGCATGATGCGTGCATTAGTTTAAAATAGAAGAAATTAATTAAAAAGATTAAACATGTGAATTTAATAATATTATTTTGAATTGGCATAAAGTGCACATTAGATTAAAGTTAATAAATTAGTTAAAGCAAAGTCAAGTGAGAATTAAATAAAGTTATTTAATAATTCATAAACATGCATGAAAAAAAGATTAATGCAAGATAAAAAAAGATTAAGAAAATTTAATTTCGAGTTCAAGTCTGGTGAGCACGGAGTTCTCCTGGGGTAAACGCACAATTAGTGCCCCAATTCGAGGAGAAAACTCCTTATCACAACTTTGGGGTTCATTTTTCGAGGACCGCAAATTTTGGGAGATGATTTGGGATGCAAAATTTGGAAGCGTAATTTGGAAAGGAAATTTTAGGGAAAACTGTTAGAGAGAAGTTCTTCGAAAGAAGAAAATTCTCTCGCAAATCTTTTGGGCACCGTGATTTTAGCATCAGAATCCAAGTAGATTCTTATGATTTAAATTGCACAATTAATTACGTTATTTAAATAATTCTATTTTCTTTGTGACTGTGAATCTAAGTGTTTGTATATCATTGCAACGAATCCTTCAATCTTGTAATTTTTGGAAAATCCTAATATGCATATTGATTCCTTATATGTGCAAAAGATCAAGGAAAAATGTAATCTGAAACCCTCATCTGTAGTAAAAAGGAAATTAGTTTAAAAACAAGAATGGGTTGAGATTTGAAAGAAATTTAATTTAGAAATTTGAATGTTAATCGAACTTTTATATCAGATGATTTGGGAAAGATTTGAAATTGAGAATTGGAAATTCTAAGTTAAAATAAAAATAAAAATTTGTATGGTTGATTGTAATTCTTCTATCAGATTATATTTACAAAACATATTAAAAAATAATAATAATAATGATAATTAAATTATTAAATGCAAATTATTGATTTAATTCTATCAATTATGAAATTGTTATAAATAAATAAAAAATTAATTATGGAAGGTTTTAGTGGGAGAAATGTGTTATATTTAATTTGATATAAAACAAAGTTTGTTTTTTTATAAACATATAAATTAATACAAAAAAAAATTTAAAAATATATATATAATACCCGCACTTACCTGCGCATGGAGCCGCATGCGACTGCTATCGCAGGCTGCGACAACAGGGTATGTCGCGGCCGACCCTTTAAGGGAAGGCCGTCGACAGTACAAATTTTATACATGCATTTTTTTATTTTATTTTTTAAATTTTAGTTTTTAATTAAATTCAAATTTAATTAAATTATAATTTTAAATAATAATTAGTAATAATTTTAAATAATTATTATTATATATAAATTTTATTAATTGTTTAAAATTTTAATAATTATTTAAAATAGAATTATTTTAGTATGTGTTATTAATTTTATAATAAGTTTTATTAATATTTATTAATTTAAATATTAATGCATTTAAATATAGCTTTTTTGTAATTATTAATTTATTAATAGTTTTGGTTAAATATTAATAAATTGATGATTAATGAAATATTAATATAAGTGTTTAGTCGATTAATTATTAATTAATTTAATTAGAATTAGTTTAATTAAATCTAATTAATGATGAACATAGTTAAATGAAAATGGTAGATTTATTTTTAATATTATTTTGTTTATATTAGAATTATTTATTTATCTTAAAAAGTTAAATAAATAATTTGTCTACAGACCTTTCTAGAAATGGATCTAAAACAATTAAGGGTAATTATGCGTATCATTGGATATAGGAGTGAGATATTTTGTAAGGGTAAATATGGGTTCTATCTGATTAAAACATACGTTCAACGGGGAATGGAAACCTCACATTAACTCAAAAGTATATCATCAATCAAATTGAACTATGAGACTAATTACTTGAACACAAACAATAGAAACGGAACCTTATTGTTTAACTTAAACTGTGTGTTTTTGAATCAAACCAACTGTATGACTATCTTGTTTTCTATGTGCTGACTATGATTTGGGGTTTTGGGCTTTGTCCTAGTGTTGACCAGTTTAGGACGTTTACCAGAGGTTTGGGAGTTATGTGAATGTGATATTATATTTTTTTGGTCTCAAATCTTTTTAAACCCAACCATGGTAATGCGATGGCTTGTTCTATGATGTGTATGGATAATTGATTGTTATTGCTTTCCAGTTTCCTTGTGTGAATTTGAGGTATATGTTTATGTGATACCTGACTTAACCATTTTTGAGTCATCGATCAGTTATATTTGATTTTCTTTCCAATCACTTTGAGAGGACTGAGGTGTTTTGAATGTTTTGTTCTTGATGATGTCATGTTGTGACATGTTTGACTTGACCATTTTGGAGTCTTCGATCGGTATTATTTTGGGATGCTTTCTGGTTGCTTGTTGAGAACCAATAGATATTGTGGGATACTTTTCGGTTACTCATTGGAGAACCAATGGATATTGTGATTTATCATTTGATGCTTTTCAATTGCTCATGGAGAACTGATGTGATTATTATGATTATCTTTTGATGCTTTCTAGTCACTTGTGTATATGAATGAGGTGATTTTACTATGATTCTTTGATTTATGATTCATGAGCTTAGGGTAGGTAATCTATATGTAGTGTCGGGAAGTGGTTTGCAATGGGGGTCGAGGCCCTAAGTGGCTGCCAGGGTAACTCATTGTAAGTTGTTTTTAATAAGTGATAGAATTTACACTAAATGAGAGTAAAATGAACCTAATAAGATTAATTGTATGTTCTCGCCCATGCCTCGAGTGCTAGTACAAACTAGGATGGGAGTAGAGAGAACGCTTGGTTATGACCTTGCATTCCATGGTATGCCTCGTCAGTATGAGAGGATACTAGTGGTCGCAGGGATCACTAGGGACCCAAGATTCCTAAGGGATTTCTCGGGTAACTCTGAGCATGATTCGTGCAATGAAACTTACCCACTTATATAGTAGATTCCTACATGTTGTTATGTGCCTCTAGGTCTAGATGTCAATCTATGTGTTGGAACCTTTGAGTAAGTATACTCTTAGGATTTCCTAGACTTAAAGAGTACTTGTCTTATGTGATTTGATATCATGTTTAGGACTTGAGACTATCTCCTTAGCACAGTGGGAGTGGACCATTTAGGTTCCACATGGTCGGGTGGTAGTACTTTTTCACTCTTACCATTGAGATCCGTCCGTAGTCACCATGGTTGGAACATTCTTGGTTGGCATTTACCTTCATTTTGTGCATGGATTATTATGATGGATGGTCATATTTTATGATGGTTGTTATATCTATTGTTGTATGGATGTATTATGTATGGTGGATGGATTCATTTATTTTATTGTTCGTATCATGGATCCGAAGAGGATGATGTATTTCTATTTTTACATATGTATATTAGATATCAAGCCTTTTATACCCTGTCACATGTATAGTGGATGAATGAGCATTCTGAATTAATTTGCCAAGAGGCATTCAGAACAAATGTATATTAAATGGACATTGGACTTTTCATTATTCTTTCATATGGATGTGGTATTTGATTGGACATAGCAGTAGATTAAATTTAAATGTGACTCAACGTCTTGGGATCCTTAAGGAATGTAACCTGTTATGTATGATTACAGTTGATTGTATGTTATTGCTTCCACTACTATGTGATTTATGTGAATGATTTATCTTTCTTGTTTTAAAAAAAAAGTTTAGCAAACTTAGTAAAACTTTAGGTTAATTCTTTTGGATCCCTTGACAAGGCATTACACCTAGAATCAAATCCATCGAGTAATCAATATTCCTCACTAGGGGTAATCCATTAGGTAGATTATCTAGCACAATATCAGGAAACACTCCCAACAAATTTGTAACCTCTGTAGGTACCTCCTCTACTTCTTCTTTACCATATGTTGGGATTACAGAAAAACACATATGCTCATGCTTCATACCTTGGAGAAACTCATTTCCATCAGCAAAACATATTCTAGAAGCACTACATACCTTTTCTTTTTTCTCCTTCAACGACTTCAACTTATGTTTTACTCCATCCTTTGTTAGATTGTAGGTATTTTCTCATCCATCATGTATAGCATGCCTTTCAAACTACCATAGTATACCCAGCAACATATGACATATGTCCATAGGTATGATATCACAAAGCACCTCATCCTATAGCTTCCAATCTTGAACTCCACCAGGCACTACTCATTGACCATGACCTTGTGGTCATCCTACACCCAAGCAATACAGTATGGGTGTGGGTGTTTCTGTCTCTTGAGATTTAACTTTGTGACCATCTTTTCTGACACTAGATTGTCCATGCTTCCTCCATCAATGATCACATCATAACACTTATCCTCATATTTGAACCTTGTCTAAAACAAACTCCTCAATTGATCAAGTTCATTCTCACCACTCATCAAGACTCTTTGATTAAATAGAACTTCTCTTCTTTCATCATCTTCTAAATATGATGATTTGGCATCTTCATCATCATGTGCAACTCTTCCTTGGCCTTCTATTCTTTGATGTGTCCTTCCTTGGCACTAGGAACACTCAAATGCTATATGCACTTCTTATCCACACTAAAAACATTTTCCACAAAAGCCTCCTCTTTCAGATCCTTTCCCTCTTCCTTTCCCTCTTCCTTTTCCTCTTTGATTTCTATTATTCTCATCATGGAAATGATTGGAACTATTTCCCATATGGTTCTAACTGTTATTGTTTGTCTCATCCTTAATCTTTTGATCATCATTTCGGCCTCCATAAGACCATCCACGAGATCTTCCACCATGACCTCTTCTACTATTCTTGTTATCAAACTTTTTCTTCAACTTTTCCTCAACTCTTAGGGAAACCAGTATGCCCCCTCAATACTAGTAATTTGAACCAGAATGAGCTCCTCCAAAATGCTTAGCCTTAACCCAATAAGATAACAGGCAAATTTCTCCTTACCATCTTTTGCATGGCTAGTTTTAATGAGAACTCAGTAGAACTCTTTAGTATACTCTTGAACAGATCTTCCCACTTGCTTCAACCCTTGCATTTTCTTTAGCAAATCAAGCTCATAATCCATAGGAATGAATTATTGCTTTAATATAGTTATCATCTAGTCCCATTTGGTGATTTTGTCCTTTCCTCTTCTATTTCTCTCCAACTAAATCTCCTACCACTAGATCTTTGCATGTCCCTTCAGTTTCACATTTTCAAACTTGACCTTATCAAGATCCTCAATATCTTCAAAGTATTCCTCTAATTCATTGATCCAATCGATCAACTCCTCTAGGTTAAGATCTCTTGGAAATGTGAGAACCTGAAACTTAGCTCTTTTCAAAATCTTGGAGATGGCCTTGAAAAGTATTTCTTCTTTTGGGTTCAAAACCACCTCTACTTCAGCACTTTCTTCTTCTTCACCTTCATCCTCGCTTTCATCTCTTATGGCAAGATCTATTCCTTTGCCCATTTGTTCTTCCAATTGAATAGGAGAAAATAGGACCTATCCTCAACTTGAATTCCTAAAAGGAATGATCCAAATTGGTTATCCACAAGGAAGTGATCAATGCACAAATGGATCATGTAATGGAGAATAGGGAGAAAGGAGAAGTTCCTATAATCTTGAGTTATGGAAAAGCAAGTACTTGAAATTTCAAATGAATAGAAGACAACTACTAACCTTAAAGTGGGATAAATCTAGAAAATACTAATTTTTGATGTCTGTCTACAGTTTTAGGGAATTTTGCAACTTGTTCTAGATTGGAAATGTCGAGACAGAGAAAACCCAAAAAAAATTTGTCATTTTGAATGCAGGTCGACCTTTACCCAAATAGAGGGGCACAATCTTACCTTGGGGCACAATTGTACACTAAAAATTTGACCTTAACCTGCACTGCTCTGATGAAAAGAGTATCCAATTCTGCACTTTAATTTTTTGTTTCACACTTGTATCTACAAGAAAAATGGTTTTGTTGTTTGGATGAGGGGTTTGCCTTGGTCAAACCCTAGCTTGGAATCAACCTTAATAATAGAATTGAAATAGAGAATGTTAGCAAGTAGTAGAAGTAAATCTAACAATGAAGTTGTGATATTCAATAGATATGCAATTGTATTTGAAATGTAAACAAGTATATTGATATGAAAGCTTGAACATAACATTAGCAAATTTAAATCAAAGCCTCCATGATTGTATGCTTGGAATCCACCTTGATAGAAGAATGAATAGATCTTGAAGATGAACAAATAATCTTGAAGGAAGATCACACCACTATGATGGTTAGATCTAGGGTTTTGAATGATGAATCTTAATTTCTTGAACCAAATCCCTTTAAAGGCTTGAATGATTCAATCTTTGATCTTCAATGGAAAACTTGGATGCTTGAATGATAGAATGCTTGCTCACTTAAAAATGGATGCTTGATAATGGATCGTAGATTCTCTTCATAAAAATTAGATAATAACTTTGCCCATAGATAGTGGATCAAAACTGCATGTAGATAATCGATGTCAAAACGAGGAAAGAAGGCTTCCTTATATAGAGATCTAGGGAACAAACTTCTAGAGATGGCTGATATAGGAGCATCAAATCCCAATTAACCTTAACCCCTAGAAATGGACCTAGATTAAATATAATTTAAGAGTATACCATTCTGAAACCTAAAACAACTGACTCAGAATCGGGAAAACGATACTTTTTGAAGCCCGATATCCTGAAACCTCTAGAAATTGAAAAATGGACCCTAAGTCAAGGACAAGGTGGACCCTGCCCTATGTCAAGGTTGAGTTCATCCTTGACCTAGGTTTGGGTTAAGGTCAACCTTGACCTAAAAGTTCATCCTTCACCCAAAAAGTTAAAGTCCCCAGTTTCATAGAAAAAGTTGTTAGAAATAGGCTAGAGAGAGAGAGAGAGAGAGAAGCAAAATAGGGGGAAAAAACAACTAGATCCATGCAAAGAACCATTTAAGGCACTTGATGTGACCCCAGACCACTTACTTGAAGGGATAAACAATCTTAACATGGAAGTGTTTCCATTTAAAGATGATACATTTAGCCCCCACTTTAGCAAGAGTATGGATTGGATGAAAAATCTTGGTAAAGGAGAAGAAAGAAGAGATCCAAGTGGATTCAGCATGAGATAAAATAACACTTAACTAATTAGGGATGAAATGCTAGACGTTAAACCTAAGAGTACAAGTGTTAATTTTGTATTTTGTCAAACATGTGGAAGCATCAAGGTCAACTGGTCATTAATTATGTAAAGGTAAAGGTATAAGTAAGGAATCATAATTTGCGAAGTTATGTAGATGTTGTAATGACATGAAAGTGATATGTGAGCTTATGCAAGGACTATGTGTATGATATGTGAGCCTTATATGATGCTTAGTCTTATGTATGATTAGAAGGAATGTGAAGTACATCAGTAAGTGGTTTTTGTATCTATTAAGTGGTTTTTGTATCTATTTTGTGTAAAGGAACTACATTGTATAATTGCATGTTAGGGAAGTGGGCTCTTCTTGCATACAATTGTAATTGTACTACCAACTCTTAGCAGGGCTAAAGAAACTCCTAATTGGGTTGAGGCTTTTAACAGGGCTTGTTCCTCTAACAAGGACTGAGACACTATATGTAATTCATAGACTCCTCATAGGGTCAATATCCTTAATAGCATTCTTTTGTTTAGTAGACCATTCTGTGGGTACCATCCCCACCAGGGTTTTCCCTTGGCTAGGGTCTCCCTAGTTAACAAAATATGGTGTTATGAGTTCTCTTTGTGTATGGATTTATTTACTATTCATAATTATTGTTTTACTTTCATATGCATGTTATAGAGTAATTAATAATATTCAGTTGTGGGCCTCTCGGTATTATCTATTTCTAACACATGTTCACAAAGATAACTGAGCATGTATCTACCAACCAGGATAACAATGTAATCCAAGGTGCTTGTGTATAAAATATAAGGAGAAGACTTAGCATCTAATTTGTGTTCTTTTTTCAAGGGTATGAACATAAGTATTAGACCCAAAAATACTCGAGTGTTTGCAATCGGGCTTCCTAACTAACTAGGCTTCTTCGAGAGTTATGTCCTTAAGAGCTTTGGTAGGATTCCTATTAATAAGATAAGTGACACAAGCCATAGCTTCATCCCAAAATTTATAATGCATATTCTTAGCATGTAACATACATATAGCCATTTCCATAGTTGTCCTATGTTTTCTTTTCACCACACCATTTGTTGTTGTGTATTAGGAATAGTAAGCTCATGTTTAATTTCATGTGATTTCAAGTAATAATGAAAAGTGTTATTCACATATTGCTCCCGATTATCAGTTCTAAGAATCTTAATTTTAAAACTAGATTACCTCTAAACATATAAACAAAATTCAAAAAAAGTATCAAGAACCTTATTTTTTCTATACAAATTTTAGATCCAAGTTCTTTGAGAAAAATCATCAAAAAAAGTGAGTGCATATTGTGATCCTTGGATGGAGCTATTCTCAATGGGTCCCAATAGGTCACTATGGACTAGGAACAACTTATGAGTTTCCCTCCATGATTTTGCATTTGGAAAGGGCTCCCTATACAACCTACCACTCATGCACCTAGTGCAAACAATTTTGAAAGGAAGAATTTGACATAATCCATCAACCATATCTTATTTTGGCATCAAAGTAATATAATCAAAATTTAAATGGCAAAGTATTTCATGCTGTAAATTGAAATCAATAATGGTATGTAAAGAATACCTTGAACTAGAAAATTAATGAAATTTGAATAAATTGTCATGATCTAATATAGTATTAGCAACAACATGATTATTTTGAGGATCAATCACACAGAACATATCCTTATAAAATTCAACTTTATAATCTTGACATTTCTTGGCAACAAAAAGAAAATTAGTTTTCAAATTAGGAACATAAAGAACAACACACAATTTAGCATTAGGAACACTCACATCATCTAATCCTTCAACTTTACAAGTATGATTATTAGATAAATGAATAGGAATGTTAGCCATGTCAGGTTGAAAAGAATCAAAATCTTTCTTATGAGAAGTAACATTTTGAGAAGCACCACTATCCACAATCCATTCTAATGGTCTTTAGATATTATAACTACAATTAAAAGAATGAAGATAATGAGATCAATCACATAGAATGTATCCTTATAAAATTCAACTTTATAATCTTGACATTACTTGGCAACAGAAAGAAAATTAGTTTTCAAATTAGGAACATGAAGCACATCATGCAATTTAGCATTAGGAACACTCAAATCGTCTAATCCTTCGACATTACAAGTATGATTATTAGATAAATGAATAGGAATGTTAGCCATGTCAGGTTGAAAAGAATCAAAAGCTTCCTTATGAGAAGCAACATTTTGAGAGGCGCCACTATCCACAATCTATTATAATGGTCTATAGATATTATAACTACAATTAAATGAATGAAGATAATAAGAACCATTAGAATTACCTTTTTTATGATTATATTTGTGGTTTTGATTATTGTTGATTATGATTATTATTATTATGATTATGATGATTATTATGATTTGATCTAAAATTATTATTTTGATTTCTAGAAATGAAAGCATGTTCACTTGATTTAAGATTACCAATTTGAATTAGTCTAGCTTCTTCTTGATGCAATAAGTTTTAAAAAAACATAATCCAATTGAAAAGATAAACTAAGAATTGCAAGTTGAGCATGTATATTAGTAATAAATTGTTGAAATTGTCTAGGTAAACATTTTATAAGAATAATATGAATTAAATGAATATCAATTAATGTAACAGCTAAACCAATTAAATGACTTCTAAGAGCATCAAATTTTAAAAGAACTTCATCCGTGGCTTTGAAATTTGTATACCTAAGATCTTCGAGTTGGTCTTGAAGTTGTATTTTATGCGGCTCATTTGTGCTATCCTAAGTACTTTTTAGAATTTTCCAAGCTTCATGAGCTTTAGTACAATTTTAAATTTATACATATAAATTAGGAATCATTGAAATTCCTATCAAACCTAAAGCCTCTTCATTTTTGTTTTCTAAGCATCTTTTTCAACTTGGGTGGTAGATGCAGTGAGCTCAATAGAAGCATCAGTTGCAACATCCAATATATTTTTAAAATAAAAAATAAAAGAAATGTGGTTTTTCCATAAATGATAATTTGAACTATTGAGTTTGATCTTAAGAATAAATATAGACATAATTAGGGAAAAATCCACACAAAGAAAATCTCTCATGATAAAAGTAAATGAAGGTTGAGATAAAAGTGCATCAACCTTTTATAAAAGAATTATAAAAACTTTAAGAGTGAAAAGAAAAACATCTCCCTAACTTGGATCAAAGATAAAAACACTTAATATTTATTTCTCTAGAAAGAATAATATATGGTAATTATGTGAAAGAATGTTATGAAAACAAAATTTAAGAGTCGCCATTAGAAATTTGAATGTCTAATTCTATGATAGATTGTATGAAGCTTCAATTAACAAAAAAAATAAGATAACAAGAGGTATAAATTTGGTGTGGAAAAAAAATTTAAATTTAGAGCTGAAATAAAAGTTAAATATGACTTTTTTTTTGTAGAGAAGCAAAATGATTAATGCAATATAATAATAATGTTGGTTAAGAAATAATATAATAGAGAAAAATACTTTATCTACAAAGAATATAATGATAAAAGAGTCTGTATATACAAATACTTAAGAGAAGTAATAACATTGGGATTGAAATGCACCCTACTAAAAGTAATTAGATTAGTTAAATATAGTTTATAAAAAATGTTGCACTACTCCAACAAAAAATTTCCTTATGTTTGTACACTAGAAATGTGTCACACTCTAAACCATTCTATCCAAATGATTCCATGAGTTGGAATGTTCGGATGCCAGCTTAGAGCTCCCTATCCACGGAGTGCAAGAAGCTAGTATTCAAGCATGAAGGCTCTCAGCCAAGCCTTAGAAAAGTGCTTCTTGCTAGTAAACCATGCAACGGGAGGTTCTTTGAGACAAGAGCAAGAGTGCAAATACCTTCAAGGAATCCCTCAAGTATGCAATGCAAGATGGAAGACTAAACTAGAATGGAAATGCAAGATGCAGCTATGCTAGAATATGAATGAGAGTGTTACAATACCATTATTTAAACTATGTGTGATTATTACAAGAATGAAAGCTAAACTAACATGCAACTATGCTAAGAATGCCATATGATCTTATTCTAATATGATGGAATGAGAGAATGTAGACAAGGAGTGAGAAGTTCTCCACAAAGCTCCTAAGAAACCTGTTAGAAAACCTACAGCATAACAATATTCAAAAGATGGATCCTTTGAGGGGGAAAGCTCTCTCCCTTTTAAAGTCGTACGGACGGTAGAGATCAAGATGAAGATGGTGGATGATCAATGGTGGAATTCGAAAATAGGTGTGATCCATGTGCACACACAAGTCAACCAATAGAATATAAGTTGACTTGTCATATAAGACAAAACTCACAAAGCCTTTTCTTTTAATTGCAAAATAGAAAAAGAACTTTATGTGTACACTTTAAGTGGGTTAGAAGAATGGGGTCTTTTATTTAATTAAAAGGGGACATGTTCTTTTAATCAAATAATGAACTTAGGTTAGCATAGTCAAACTATAGGTTATAATCAAATAAATTGATTTATTAGTAATTTGGTATAGGTAAATGATTAAATTAATTTAGCCAAAATGTTGAGAAGGGGGCTAATAGTCTAGATGACTATTTTTAGGTGATTACATTTACCCCTCTTTGACTAATGCGTGATCGATTTGAGAACACATTATGTCAAAGAAAATCGAAGCCAAGTAGGAGGTGATAGATATAGATATCTGATTCCAAAGAGTGAAATGCAGAAATAGATAGCAAGTCCTGAATGCACAACCTGATAGCGATAGTACTGAACACTAGGAAGATGATGTTAGGATCCAAAAATAATTCTAACACCTAGCAAAGAAAATAGATCGAGAGCAAGTGATAAGGTAAAACAAATGCTCCTAAGAAATAGATAGCTGTAACAATCAACAATAGAGTATTTCTGCCCCCTCGAGATCGAAATCGAAATGAGGTAAGAGGAAGCAAAGACTAGCTAGACATGAGAAAATTGAGATATAGCAATGTCTAATATGACAGATAAATGATTAGAACCCAAGAATGACTATAAAAAACTGATAAAATGCCACAGTTTGACTAGAGTTGACCTTGAAGGATATAGCATAAAAATTAGGTCAAATCTAGTAGAAAGATGATTTAGATGTGAAAAGGTGACTAGAAGTAGATATGAAGCATAAAAATGATGAAGACATGAAGAAATGAAGATACCCCAGTGATGACTTAAAGATTAGACCTCAAACGGTCAGCTAACTGCTCAAAAGAAGGTAAAATTTTAAAATGTAATTTTGACCATCAAGATGAACTCAGATTTTGATTTCAATCCCGAAAATGGATCTAGGACATTGAAATTAGCTAGGGGTGCAATTTTTGCGCAATTTTGAGGAGTTTAAAAATTAGGTTAAAATGAGGTTGGAGGCTATAAAAGGGGTCCAAGTGTCATTTCCACTATTCATTTGTCTTTTTGTGATTTGAGAGATTTTGTGTGGTCCACATAGCATCATGGCTCAAGCAAACATTCCTCTTCATGGACACCATTTCGGGCGCAGTCGGTTGCACAACCGGCCAGAGTGATATGGGGCGCTGGTAAGTAACTACCTTTTTGTCACTTTTTTGAGCTTTTTGTGAGCTTTTTCGCACATTTTAAGGTTTTTTGAAAAAATATACTTTTAAAGTATCGCACGGGCACAAAAAAACTGTCGCATGACACTTTTTTTTCAAAAAATGTATCGCACTGTTCAAAAAAATGTGTCGCCTCGGCTATACCCAAATGTCGTACGACGCGGTGCGAAATGTCGCACATCTTTAGAAAAAGTATCGTGCAACACTATTTCAGCAAAATGTGTCACACTCTTTATGTAAACAGTGTCCCACGGATAATTTTGTTGTTGTTCTTAATGCTTGTTTTTTGTCATGTTACTATTACTAATGATTGCTTGTTTTACCTAGACAGGAGATATTCCTGGCATTATAGATTAGAGCTCCCAGGGTGGTTTTTTTGCGTGTTGTGGAGCATTTGAGCAATGAGGAGCAGACTACGCTAGTGGCTATGGGCTTGCGTTGGGTTGTACGGATGCCCCATATTCGAGAAAACCATGGTTTACTATCTGCACTAGCAGAGAGGTGACATAGCGAGCATAACACTTTTCACTTATTGACTGGCAAGGCATTTATTACCTTGGAGGACGTATATCACATTCTGTGAGTGCCATGCCATGGCAAGATGGTAAGTTGCTTGATTAGTAGTTTGTTGATTCAAAAATTTTGATGTTGGATGCCAGGTGTACTGATGTCAAGTTTGATGATGGCACAGGTGTACTATGATACGACCCCGACAAAGGGGCGAGCATGAGTGCAGGAGCTATTCTAGGATGTGACTGTTCTGGATCGTCACCTGAGTTGGGAGAGATTGATGACTGAGTACAAATATGATTATCCTTTTCCCAGCTTGTTATGCTCTTTGGTAGCCCAGGCCCTAGTGACAAACTGAGGCCAAAAGGGCTTCCCACAAGGATGGGGTCGACTGGTGTATGATTTGATCTCTCAACCACATAGGATGGCATGGGGGTCTGCCATACTGGCAGAGATGTACCACAATCTCCATGAGATAATATACCATGAGGGTGGGTCATGGGCATGCAGAGTAGTGTTAGCACAGATCTGGGCTTGGTAGCACATCACTATGATCCGACCACGGTTGCAGCCACGAGAGCGCAGCCAACCTTATATTTTTTACTATAGAGGTTTCATCCCATAGAGGCATATTGGAGATGTGACCTATTACTGATGCATGTTTGATGAGCTAACGGCATTCACATGGCGACCATACTGAGAGTGTCAGCGGTGGTCAGATTCATGGGAGTTAGACTACATGCGGTATAGCAAATAGCTGGTGGGTTGGAGTGCAGACATTATGGAGCGATTTGTGATCAGTCACGTATAACGGCAGTTTATAGAGCAGCAAGTGGTATCAGTGGAGACCACTACCTATGCTCGAATGCACATAGATGAGGGATTGGGATGGCTACCGATGCTAGACTGTCAGATAGCAGTTCGAGATACAGCAGCGCTAGTGGCAACTCCCTGGGATTATCGCCCAGATGTGGCAGATGCAAGGGCTGATCCAGGGTATCTTTATGAGATGTAAAGACACTCATTCCCTCGATTCACACATCCAAATGTGGCACCTATAGGAGTGGGAGGTGGAGGCAGCGGTGGAGGAGGAGGAGGTGGAGGGAGAGGGAGGGGGATAGGCGGTAGGTAGATGGAGGGGGAGAGTTCCCGAGTAGGGCGAAGGAGGATGCAAACGCAAGCGATGTAGGAGTCGGAGGAGTCATCAAATTTTGATGGTGATGATGGTGGGGAGAAGGAGGTGCCCCTAAGGAGACGGCGAGCGGTGAGGGTAGAGGCACTTGTAGAGTAGCTAGCAGAAGGAGAGGAGCAAGGTGCAAGGATATGTGCCTTGGAGGCAAAGCTGTAGGTAGCTTAGGTGACTATTCCAGTAAGGGATCAGCAACTGATGGATGAGCAAGCATGAGCAAATGAGTTGCGTCGAGAGCGGGATACTACGAGGCGAGAGGCAGCGCATCATGGTGCACGACTTGCTTATTATTATGTCGCTTATAAGAGTGTGGTACCACTAGGACAGGGTCTTCCTGATTATTCAGAGTGAACGGGTAGATCAGAGGGTGCAATGTAGGCACTAGTTAGGAGACAGGCTCCTCCACTAGGGCCAGCACCAGCCACAGAGGGTGGCAGTCAGACATGACATCGAGTGATAACTGTGCTTTGATTGTACCTCATGTATTTTTGAGACATATATCCAAATTTTGGATCTCACATTTGTATATGTACCATGACACATTTGATATATATATATATATATATGAGATACTGGGTTTATCGATATTCTTGTGTACTTGTCTCAAAATGTATGTTTCAGCTTTCATGTGGTGTTTCAATTTTGGTTTTTAGCTCATTTATGTGTATATGCTCATGTGTATTGATTTTGATCTCTCATATGGATGGTAAAGACTTTAAAAAAAAAAATTTGTGAAAATATGTGACACTTGGATAGATCGTATATGATGATTTTGGATTAACCCCTTGTGATGACAGGATAGCAAAGAAATGTAGCGAAAGATTAAGGATGTGAAAAGACATGAAGAAGCAAAAGGTGAAAGAAGCTAGCTGATATGTCTACAAAAAAGATGAAGAGAGAGAGCTCTTCCCACGTGTAGGAATGTGCACCTAGATTAAAAATGACATGAATTTAAAATGCAAGCTACTATGCAAAGTGGTTTACAAGCAAGAAGTGCGTAACATTTAGACTCTTAATTTCATCATTGAGCATTGATTAGGGACATCATGAGATCATACAACCCTCACTAGTATAATTATGAGGATATGAATATGATCGATATTAGATAGGTATGTGGAAATCCAATCTAAGCATCATAGACATGTAAGTCAAGATAACTACGCGATTAGATTCCCTAAGTTTAATCTGGCAATATTACACCTATATCAAGGCATAAGTGCCAAGATAACCCCTGAGTGTGGTCTTGCGAAACAATCAAGGATGATACATTTGTAAGTCAACATGTTGGATAGGACAAGCATAAATGCTTACAACACTATAGACAAACAAAGTATACCCACAAGCAGAAATCAAGAAAGTATGTCCCATGCCCCCAGTCTTCTAGTCAAAAACATCCTTGAAAGACTATTAGGGAGGGAACACATGGCAAAGAAACCATCATAGACAGCACACAAAGTAGATAAAGATTAGCATAGCTCATTCGTTTAAGTGTTAAAGTGTGTGTGTGTGTGTGTGTGTAAGTCACTTGGCCATTTCTTCAAGACTTGATTTTGATAGTGAGAAATATCGCGACATCGAAGACCGTAGGTAAACTATCTAAAAAGTGTTGAGAAACACTTGATGTCAAAGTGGGTGGGGGTAGTGTTGAGAAACACTATTTTTTGAGTTTTCAAAGAAACCTTAATGCACAAGAATACCTCAAAAGGCTAAGTAGCTATGCCCCAGAGATGAGGACAAGAAGCAATTCCAAGCCAAGAAATGTGTAGCGAAGTGGATGATTGAGACTGATAGACATAGGTACCAGGGTTTCAAATAGCGCCTATTTTTAGGTTTTCACTACTTGACAAAACAAAAATTTTATTTTTTTTCGTGATACATCAAAGTGCCTATTACTAAGTTTTCACTAAGATGATCATTTTTTCAGGGCATTTTCTGATTTTTAGGATTTTTTTCAGGATCATAGATATATACAAGATAGCTAAGCAGCAAGCCTCTAAGTATGGAATTTCTTCAAGTGTAGGATGTTGATAGGCTCTGTAAGTTCTTCACCCTCTGAAGTAGACAACTGATAAGCACCAGACCCAAATGTTGTTGTGATAATGTAAGGACCCAACCAGTTAGGTTCAAATTTCCCTTTCTACTCTCGATGTTGTTGATTTTTTGGATTCTCTCTAAGCACGAGTTCACCAACTTGGAACTCATAGGTGTGAACCTTCTTGTTATATTGTGTAGGCATGCACTTTTGATAAGCTCTCATGTGATCAAAAGTAGCCTTGCGATGTTCATCCAAAGTTTCCAATTCTTGTACTCACATAGCTCTATGATCTTCATCGGTTATTAACCCATGTAAGGAGATGCGCAAGGAAGGTATCTCAACTTCTAACAGGAGAACATCCTCAGAGCCATAGACTAGAGAAAAGGGTGTAGCCCCTGTAAGATTATGAATGGTGGTCCTATAGGCCCAAAGTACCAAATTTATTTGCAAGTGCCAATCTTTCCCAAACTTGTGAACTATGTAGTGTAGGATTTTCAGCAGTGTTTTATTAGAGGCCTCAACTTGGCCATTCCTTTGGGGATAGTAAATAGAGGACCAATGTTGCTTGATTTGATACTTTTTGCACAACTACTTTAAGTCCTTATTCTTGAACTGCCCTCCATTATTTGTAACAATAGAGGATGGGATATCATATTCGCAAATGATGTGATTTAGTATAAATAGGGTAACATGTTTTCCTATAACAGCAAATAATGGTACAGCTTCAACCCATTTAGTGAAATACTTCGTTGCTGTGATGATGAATTTATGATCGCTAGATGAGCTTGGATGAATCTTTCCTACCAAGTCAAAGGCCCATTGCTGAAATGGCCAATATGTTGTAGAAGGGATTAACTCTCGCCTAGGAGCATGTATCAAGTTGCCATGGAGCTAACATTTCTGACAGGACTTTGCATAGTGCACAACATCACCTTGCATGGTGGGCTAGTAATAACTCATCCTAAGCAATTTTTGGGAAAGTGCAAGGCCATTAGAATGTGCCCCACAAATGCCATCGTGGACTTCAACAAGTGCTTTCTCGGACTCTTCTATCTCTAAACACCTAAGCAACATTCCATCTAGACCCTTCCTAAACAAGTCACCAGAGACCAAAGTGTAGTGTGAGGCATTACGAAGGAGTTGGCATTTTTGGTTGCGTGTGAGGGTTTCGAGAATAACCTGATCACGTAGGTAGGAGAAAATAGTTGCATAGTAGGAGATATCGTGACCCACATAGTGTAGATCACCTGGTTATCTGAGGAATCATAGGCTGGATGACGCAGTTCTTCCACTAGGAACTCAAATCACGATTCATGTTCTTGCAGTTGGAGGATAGATGCTAAGGTGGCCATAGCATCAGCAACCTTGTAGGACTTTGGAATTGTATAACCATGAGGGGAAACAAACAAAATCCCTGCTCCAACTCCATTCTGTGTGTGGGATCCATCAAAAAACATCTTCCATGTTCTGTTAGTAATGTACATGATCGAGGCATCTGGAAACTCAATTTGCATAGGTGCTACATCTCCAAGTGGGAAGTCAGCCAACTGGTTAGCTATGGCCTATCCTTTGATTGCCTTACGTTCGACATACTAAATGTCAAATTCAGAAAGAATCATCATCCATTTAGCGAGATGACCGGTAAGTGCAGCTTTACTTAACAAATATTTCAAAGGGTTTATCTTAGCAATCAAGTGAACTGTATGGGTCAACATATAATGCCGGAGTTTTTGGGAGGCAAAAACTACAGCAAGGCATGCCTTCTCTATACTTGTATAGTTTCGTTCATAAGCTACCAAAGTTCGACTGATATAGTATATGGCTCTTTCTTTACCCATCTCATCACTTTGGGCTAAGAGTGCTCCTAGAGAAGAATCCATTGCTGAAATGTACAAGATCAAAGGTTTTCCTAGAACGGGTGGCATCAAAATTGGAGGTTTTTCCAAGTATCCTTTGATTTGATCTAAACTTTGTTGAGAGTCACTATTCCAAATATGGGTAGATCCTTTATGCAGATTTTTATTGAAAGGTTGAGCATTGTCAGCTAATTGAGATATAAATCTTCTTATGGATTGTAGACGTCCTTGCAGACCTCTAAGCTAACTGATAGTCTTTGGTGGAGGCATATCCATCATAGCTTGGACCTTTTCAGGGTCAACCTCAATGCCTTTTGCTGAAATGATATAACCTAGCAATTTTCCAAAAGTGACACCAAAGGCACATTTTTTTGGATTCAACATAAGTTGGAATTGTTCCATACGGTCCAATATCAAACTAAGGTCGTTGAGATGTGTGTCTCATTTCCTTGATTTTGCCACTGTGTCATCAACATAGTCTTTCATGTTTTTATGCATCATATCATGAAAGATGGTTGTCATTGCTCTTTGATATGTAGCGCCAACATTTTTAAGCCCAAAAGGCATGACATTCCAGCAAAAGGTACCCCATGCACATGTAAAAGCTATCTTTTCTTGGTCTGCTGGAGCTATCTTTATTTGGTTATACCCAGAAAATCCATCCATGAGCGAGTACATCTCATAACCCATAGTCATGTCCACTATCATATCGATGTTTGGTAGTGGAAAGTCATCCTTGGGGAACGCTTTATTGAGATCTCTAAAATTAGTACAAACTCATATGGATTTTTCATGCTTGGAGACAAGTACAATGTTGGAAATCCACTCTGCATAATCAATGGCCCTAATAAAGTTTGCATTTAATAGTTTTTCTAACTCTGTCTTGACCAGTAGGGCCACATGTGGATGCATTTTTCTCAACTTCTGTTTGACAGGCTTGACATCTAGTGAGATTGATAAGTGATGCATGATGAGATTTGTATCAAGCCCTGGCATATCAGAGTATGTCCATGCGAAGTTGACCTTCTAGTCTTGAAAGAATTGAGTAAACTGTGTCTTTTCTTCGTCTGACAAAGATTGAGCTACATGGATAATCTGAGGACATTCTTCTGTACCCAAGTTGATAAGCTATGTAGGTTCAATGAGAACCAAAGATCTATCTTGGAAATAGCTTGGAAAACTACCAAGTACCTCATCCATAGGTGCCTCAGAGAGGTTTTCACCATTAGATACGCCTTTATTTTTACTTTTTTAAGGATCAGACATCACCACAATGTGGTTTTCGCCATCTGACCGCTTATTTTTCCTTTTAATTTTTTGACTGAGGTACTTGATATCTGATTCCATCATGTTAACCGTGGGTTCGCTGGTGGAAGAAATGATAGGTTCAATTGCATTCAGATAATAAGCGATCTCATAGTTGTTTTGGAAAGATCGTATTTCAGGTCTTTGATTTTGGATGACCAATCTATGAGATTTGGGTGAATTAGCGAGAGTGAGGGGGAAGTTTCAATGTGATTGACATGGAAGGAGTTATCTCTAGTGACTTTTGAAGTTGACCCTATAGAAAATGTCACAAAGGAATCCAACTCAGGAATAGTCTTGGAGAAACTAGTGTGATCCATTGAGACATGTTGTGATTCAAACTCATCCGACCCCATACTAGACCGTTCGACTACATCAGGTTGGGTTGTATAGGCATGAATGACATCCACCCCTAATTCGCAAGATGCATCAGAGAGGCTTTCCCACTCATACTCATGAGAATCTGTACTTTGATCCCTAGCTATGAGATGAGCAATATTCTGCCTAATTCATCCTCTATTTATGTCCTCAAAAGTAGACCCTTCTTGTTCATGTTTTTGGGAGGTAGAAGCTTCTTCATTATTAGTAGTTAATATTTCTTCTCCCCAAAGGAGAGAAGTGAGAGGAACAAATTCTTCGTCTTGTGAAGTGGTAGCAATTACTGGAGGGTTATCATCCCCTGATTCACTAGACATGAGCAATCTTCGATCATAGGTTGGTATATCATTGTTTAGCCCAAAGCCTAAACCAACAGTGTCTCGAGTATTACAACCTTGAATGTGACTTAAAGGTTCAACTAGAGCATTCTTACAACCAGTTAAGGACCCGTGGCCCTGGTAGCCCATTTTTGTCATAAATTTATAGCCTTTTCCATATCTTTTGGGAGAAATAGGAGTAGTCATTGTAACCTCCTTTTCTTCCTCTTCTCTGTAGATCCAATCCCTAATGGCTTGTTCTTCCTTTTCTACTTCTAGAGGTATGGAAAATTGCACAAAAGTGCCAAAAAGTGTCATAGCAGAAGCAAAAGACTTCTTTGCAATAGTTGGTTTCCATAGGATCGAGGGGAAATTGGTAAGGTAGCAATAGAGTCCAACTATACTCGCCCATACCAAGGCTCATCATTTTCAATTTTTGTTCACATTCTGTGAAAGATGGTGCTAGCTCATGAGAAGAGCGATTGTGCGGGACTAGCGTTTCAGTAGCAGATAATGTGTTGATAGACATGGAGTTGTCGCCAGGGACAACTACTATAGTACCATTAAAAGGGAACTTAATGCACTGATGGTATGTAGAGGGTACTGCTTGCATATCGTGAATCCATGGCCGTCCCAACAATAAGTTGTATGCAAGTGGTATGTCTAAGACTTGGAAAATGACATTCTTCTCAACTGGACCAACTCTGATTGGAAGTACAATTAGACCTTTAGAAGGCCTTTTGACCTCATCATAGGCCTTTATAGTGATCTTGTGCTTAGGATTGATGGCAAATTTAGACATGCCCAAATGTTGGATTACATTGAACGAAATGATATTTAACCCTGCACCATTGTCTATCAGGACTCGGTGGACACGGGTACGAAAGATTTGAACTTCGATGTGAAGAGCAAGGTTATGGGGATGACTGAGAGCTCGATCATCTTCTTTAGAAAAGGTGAGATAGTGAGGCGAGGAGATGTGGTTCACCATAGCTTGGAATTGTTTCGTATCAATATCTGTGGGAACATTGGTAGAACGTAAAGCTTTCTCAAGGATATCCTTGTGCAAAGGAGATAACTCTAGCAATTCAAAAATGGAGATTTGTGCTTGTGTGTGTTGCAGTTGGCTAACAAGATCATAGTTGGAGATTTTGGAAGTAATTGGTTGCTTAGATGATGAAGCATTTTTAGGATTATTAGCAACTTTTAGGACAACCTTAGATTGCCCCCTAGTGACAGCGTTAAGTGGTTCACCCTGAGAAGATGAAGACTTAGCCACTCAGAGTACCACCTTGGGTCTAGTATCAATATGATCTTGAGGAGTGGATCATGTCCTTAAGACCACTCTTGGTCATTCATCTTCAGTGTCATAATTTGGCCAGTTGTCCTTGTTGGAGCTTACCATACATATGTATTCAACGGGCTCAAGCATGCCTATAACATTATCAGTGTTAGTGTAAGCATAATTTATTTTGGTGTCATGATTCTTTTTGGAAACTACCCTTGAGGTCTCACCCTTTTTGTATTCATGTAATGGTTTTTGGAAAGCCTTATGATCAGCATTTTTTACAAGGCCATCTATAAAAACTTTTCCAGCTTCGATCAGGCCTTGAATTACATCTTTGAGTTTGAAGCAATTTTTTGTGTTATGTCCTTTACTTCGGTGATAGTTGCAAGTATGATCTTCTCTCCACCATGGAGGTCTAACGGGTGGATCATAAGGACGTAAGTTTTCTAGTAAGGTAACCAATTTGTTTGCAATTTAGGTTTTTAAAACCACTTCATAAGGTTCGACCATAGGTGTGTAAACACGTCGCTTCCTCACAAATTTAGAACCTTTGTCAAAGGGTTGTGGCTTTGAATCTTCTTGTTGTTTTATTGCATAGATGGCATTGGAAAAGTTAAATGTAGGCTCCTTAGTCTTAGGAGTGTCCACTACTCCGTCATTGACAACATACTTGTTTTTGTTCCAAGGTTTTCCTTTGTCTTTACCATTTCCATTGTTAACTCTATCCTTGTTTATGGCAATGTCACCTCTTTTGATAACAACATCTTCAATGCGATATGCACTTTCCACCATGGTGTTGAAGGATGTGAATAACTGTTTTCTTAGATCAAAGTATAATTTAGGTACAAGCGTATTGACAAAAATGTCAATTTTTTCAGACTTAGGCACTTGCTGAGGATATCGAGAGTATAAAGATCTCCATCATTGAAGGTATATTGCAAAAGATTCTCCTGGTTTTTGTTTGATGTTGCATAAGTCTAGCACAGTCACAGGATGTTGAATGTTGTATGAATATTGCTGGATAAAGCATTGTGTGAGTTCATCAAATGTCTTGAGAGGGGGACTCAATTTGGTAAACCATTCCATGGCTTGTCCTCTCAAAATTTTGGGGAACAGACGCATAAGAAAGATGTCTTCATGCATAAAGTCCATGCTAATAGCATAGAAATGTCTCACATGGTCATGAGGGTCACCATTTCCATCATATTTGTCATACTTAGGAACCTCTATATCCTTAGGAAATGGCAGCATGTATAGACTCCTATCAAATGGAAGAGCACAAATTGATTCGACAAATGATGTTTTAGGTGGTTCTTTTGAAGTTTGCAGTTGTGCAAATTGTTTCCTTAGTTCCTGTATTTCTTCCCTTAAGATTTCAGCCTCAGTGGGCTCTCGTTTTGGAATAATATGCTCAACATTAAAACCTTGAGGGAGTTTCCATCCCCTAGCTACCATGTATCAGAAGTATTAGTCTCCATTTTCCTCTAAAGCTCTGAGCATTAGTTTTTGGGCGAAGCCATCTTGTTGAAATTTGATCACATCTTTGCTAGTTACTTCTTCATCACTATCATGATGAGATGGTTTAGGTGAAGGACATGCGCCAGTGGCAGCTCTAGGAGTCCTTGGAGGTGTGTGATTACCATCATTGTTCTCAAAAGGATTTCGAGGACAAGTTCCTTTATATCCTTCATAGCGCACTTGATTGTCAGTTTCAACTTGTTGGTTTTCTCTCTCCATAGCGTATATAGCCTCCCAAGTCTTTTGGTTTTCACATGCTTGTTCTTCTAATCGACGTCTAATTTCATCAGGGTGCACCATAGTGACTATACCACTCGTATCCTTGGGTGTCTCAAAGGGTGTACCAAATGGATTTTCAAAACTATAAAGTGGGTTGTGCCGAACGTTGGCTATTTGTGTTTGAGAAAATTCGAGATTCTTATCACAAGGTTGCTTGCGAGGACGTTTGGGCGGTGTTTCCAAGTGCTTGAAAATGAAAGGTGTGTGGCTACTGTTACCAACTTGATATCTAGTTGTGACTGGCATGTAAAGAGTTGTCTTTACTTAGTAGGACAAGAAAAGCAAGCCGAATTTGAAGCTTTTACAATCGAGACTAGTCACTTGTCAAACAGTGCTCAAGATCTTACAGCATGGGTGACTCGAGCCGAGCGGATGAGCGAGAAGCTCAATAACAGATAGCTAGAATAAAATAATAGTTGAATTTTGACAAGTGATTCATCAAGACGTTTCAAGACTTACATTCGACGGACTAAACCCATCTTTTCAACCTAGGACGAATTCTTCACACACTGATACGTAGCCAGGATCAAGGGTGACCAATGTGACGCTACTTAGACCAAATAAATCCAACTGCAAACTCTATTTTTGACCCAAAATGACTCTAGGTGATACTTTCTCAAAAGGAGGGTGACATAAGTTCAGCGAATAGTGTCGCACGATAGAATTTTAACAAGGGTGCAAAACTTTTTGTCTAAGTGACAGATATTTGAACTGAGTGCGACAAAATTTTATTAACAGTGCGACAAAATTTACTATTGATATGCGACAGACTTTTGGGTAAAAATATGTCGCGCGATATTTCTCGTGAAAGTGTGCGATAGAGTGCCAGTTTTGTGCAAAAAAAGTCAATTTTTGGTTTGAAGTTCGTTTCAATTTGTCAATCAGACAGTTGTTTCAATCAGATAGTGTTTCATTTCAGTTCATATCAATAAACAACAAGGTTTTCAAATAGTAAGTGTTTTAACATGTCTCAAAACAATTGATCTAGGGTAAAAACAACCTTGTCAATACACATTTAGGATATCAGAACGACCTTCCTAACAACTTTTTATAGGAATGTTTATGTTGCAAGGACATTAACACTGGTCAAAACATCGAAAACAATAGCCAAGCAATCTACCTTAGAGTCACAGTTCATTACTCAACAACTTGGCCCACGCTTGATGCTCCTTTGCCTCACACCAAGTGGTTTCCCACAAGAGATATTGGATTTTTCATGGAAGTGCCATAAGCACAACCAAGGGAACACATATGGTGAGTGTAAATCTTGGGGTGATCCGGGTAGTCCACTAGGATCGATCCTTGCACCAAGAAGTTGAGCGGCTAAAAAAGGGTAGTTATTAACTTAGGGTTTTTAGATCGAGCTTTCGTTCATAGTGTTCCCCTTGCTCCCAATTATGGGACACCTCACCTTGCGATGAGTAACTGATCTTGTGACCACAAGAGTACCTTAAGCATTCTTGCCTAGTGATCTCCCTATGGTCGAAATCCCATAAGTGATCACACTAGGCGAAGACAAACACTACGTCTACCAAAGTTTTGTGTCCTTGGTAGCCTTGAGTTTATAGTGAGTTGGAAGAGCCAAGTAATCGGTTTGTCCCCACTTGGGTCGTTCCTCTCAGGTTGTCCAAGAGCAGGCCCTCTAAAGGATTCTAACTACACAGAGTGGATCAACTTTCGGAAGTCAAGATTTCTGGTTCACCACAAGGGTGAAGAGCATACTCTCCTATTCCAATCATTTTCTGCCAAACATGCCAAGAAGATTTAGTTACCCCTTGCTTTTGAAACTAAATGGCAAGTCAAGATTTTTGATTCACCACGAGGGTGAAGAGCATACTCTCCTATTACCAAAAGACTCCAATCACAAGTTTTATATGCCTATAAAAATGAACAATAATTCAATGTCGCACATGGAAACAAAAAATCAAGCAAGTTTAGGTTTTTATGCTTTGGGAAGCCCTGCAAAAAAATTTAGTAGCCCTTGCGCATTTGAAGCTTTGACATGCGTTCTTTTTTATGCAAGGTTTCAATTTTTCTTCACAAAGAAGGCAACCTGCAATCACAACATCGTTAACCCACAAGTTAGCACAAAATAATCACAAAAAATGTGAATTAAGCCTCTGTAAATCAGCCTAGAAATTTGCTTAAAAATAACAGTCAGCCAGCTAAGAAGAAATTTGATCAAATCCCTCAAGGAATGAGCAAAAAAAATTGTTAGGCAATAATTTTTTTGCTGAACAAATGTCATGCGATACTTTACAGCATACCAGGGCGACAGTTTATATTCAAGCGATACCTTTTCTTCAGCAGTGCGACAGAGTTTTGCACAGAGGATGACAGAATGCAGGCTTCAAGTGTGACACTATTTCCAAAAAAATGTTGCACGACAGTACTGTGAACTATCGCGCGATACTGGAAAAATGTCGCCTAACACTGCGACTATTAAATAAAAAGAAAAATGCAGAGCAGTAAGGGAAATGCAAGCGAAAATAGGAAAATGCAAGGTGAAACGTGCAATCGAGCCCCATGGTGGGCGCCAAAAATGTACACTAAAAATGTGTCACTCTAAACCATTCTATCCAAATGATTCCATGAGTTGGAATGTTCGAATGTCGGCTTAGAGCTCCCTATCCATGGAGTGCAAGAAGCTAGTATTCAAGCATGAACGCTCTCAGCCAAGCCTTAGAAAAGTGCTTCTTGCTAGTAAACCATGCAACAGGAGGTTCTTTGAGACAAGAGAAAGAGTGCAAATATCTTCAAGGAATCCCTCAAGTATGCAATGCAAGATGGAAGACTAAACTAGAATGGAAATGCAAGATGCAGCTATGCTAAAATATGAATGAGAGTGTTACAATACCGTTATTTAAACTATGTGTGATTATTACAAGAATGAAAGCTAAACTAACATGCAACTATGCTAAGAATGCCATATGGTCTTATGCTAATATGATGGAATGAGAGAATGTAGACAAGGAATGAGAAGTTCTCCACAAAGCTCCCAAGAAACCTATTAGAAAACCTACAGCATAACAATATTCAAAAGATGGATCCTTTGAGGGGGAAAGCTCTCTCCCTTTTAAAGTCATACGGATGGTAGAGATCAAGATGAAGATGGTGGATGATCAACAGTGGAACTCGAAAATAGGTGTGATCCATGTGCACACACAAGTCAACCAATAGAATATAAGTTGACTTGTCATATAAGAGAAAAGTCACAAAGCCTTTTCTTTTAATTGCAAAATAGAAAAAGGACTTTATGTGTGCACTTTAAGTGGGTTAGAAGAATGGGGTCTTTTATTTAATTAAAAGGGGACATGTTCTTTTAATCAATTAATGAACTTAGGATAGCATAGTCAAACTATAGGTTATAATCAAATAAATTGATTTATTAACAATTTGGTCTAGGTAAATGATTAAATTAATTTAGCCAAAATGCTGAGAAGGGGGCTAATAGTCTAGATGACTATTTTTAGGTGATTACAATCTTAAAACTGATTTGAAAGCAAAGAACCAAAAACTACTCCTGCAAAATGATAGAGACGATTATTTAAAAAGAATGCTAGCTTAAGGAGCTAAAGGAGATTGTGCAGAAAGTAGTGAAGAAAGAGATGTGCCTTCCAGAAAAGAGATGCACATCCAAGAGAGTACCAAATGAAATGGAGAGTGCCTCAAAAGGAGGACACACATAAAAAATATAATAAGGGATTAAAATATAAATGTGAAGGTTTTCAAGTAGAGGTATAGACAAGGAAAGCGATATGAGCCTGGAGAATTTAATGGTTGAAGGAAAGGAGAGAGCGCACACAAACTTGAGGGAGAGTACATGATTGCTTGGAAAAAATTTAGATTGGACTTTACGTAGTAGAAAAGAGTGTGCAGGGGAGAGGTGTGTGTGTGTGGGGGGGGGAGTGTACAGGGTGAGGGCCATCCTTAAACATCACACACTAAGGAAGAAATTAAGCCTAGAAAAGTAAGTCAAACTTTGACTATTTAACACTTTTGCACTAGGAATCAAGCCTTAGTGTGTGATGTTTAAGCCGTTCATAGGGTGAATGAGTGGAGTGTGCGGGGTGGGTGAGGGGAGAGCACAACTCTATGAAGCTTTCAAGATATGAACTAAAATAGTATGATCTCTGTATAATATTAAATGCAAAAAATAAAATGTAAATAAAATTTTGCTATCAAAATGATTTATGGTTTTAGATTTAAATGAAACAGAGTGTAGAAGAAGAAAAATGCAACAATGTATAAGATGAAGTAGATTATACTAAAAAATAGAGATCAAAAAGAGATAATATATAAATGAAACTTGAAAAAAATGGAAGATTATTATTAATAATAACAATATGTCAATATTATAGTTTTAAAAAAAATATTAAAAAGATGGCGAATAAAGTGAAAAGCAGAAAAGGTAAAAATGCAAATTTTTTTAACTCAAAAGCAGACTACCCTCATAAATGAATGCAGGAAAAATCAAGAAATTTAGGGTTCTCAAAATCATGCCCAAAGTTTCTATTCATCAACAGCTCTAGGAATTCCATAAGTGGGAGCAAGTAGGTGTTGGCACCTTTGGCAGACATTCATCAAGCATCTTCTCCCTTTGCTATAAAGACTTTGAACCCATTTAGCTTTTTAGATTGCGCACAAGAGGAGGATCTAAGCAATGTCTAGGAATTCGATGCTAACTGGGAAGTCAATGTTTGTGGCAATCTTTCCCATTTTCTTCAGCTCTCGAAAAGTGGTCTTGCTCTGATCCTATCCACTAGTAGCCTAGATAAACATATTTATTGCTTTAACCTCACCAAATGCACCAAGTCTAATCTTAACCCTGTTTATGTAAAACAGACAGTTTTTTTTCATCAATCCTCCCAATGGCCCATCACTCCCTTTTTTGGATTTTATATCATCCAACTCTGCAGGAACTTATGTCCCTTCTCACCACAGGTTGGCTTGTCATCACCCCCCCTTTCAACCTTCAATTTCCCCCATTCAACTACCTTGTCCCCTCCCCCCAGATCAATGTGATGAAGTTATTATTATTAGCGATCAAGCCAATGAAGACTGTTGGCAAGAATGCCAAGAGATCGGATTGTTTTGCTTTTGGAATGGTCCCAAAGTATAACTACATAATTTAATTGGTTGGTTGGAAGACTTTTGTTACTATCAAACATGTATATCTCACTATTTTGATAGGCTAATTTACATTCATTTTTCTAAGGAGGCTGTGAAAAAAGATTTTCTTGATAATTTTGTTTATTTTTTGAAGGGTCATGTAGTTAAATTCTTTAACTGGATGCCCAATTGTAATGAAGATAACTTAGAATTTTTAATTCCTACTTGATTCTCTATAAACCCTATCCCCCCAAAGTTAAATCAAATAGGTATCATCAAAAAGATCGAAAGATCAATGGGAGAATTGATGGGTTTAGATGCCTCTTTTGAGTGTTGCAACAACACAAAACTCTTAATCAATTGCAAAGTAAACAATATGATTCTCAAACCAATCAAACTTATCACTAATATATCTATATATAATCTAAAATTTCAAAGATATGAAGGCAAAGTCACAAAAATTATCAAGCTTGATGATGAATGGAAAACCTCTTTCAAAATTCAACAAGCTACTTCAAATCTCAATGTCTCATTCCCCATGATCAAAATAGGGTATGAGAGATTGATGTAGGAGGAGTGCCCAGATGGAGAAGATAAACTAACTAATATAAGACATCATTCAGGTAGAGAATTGGCAAAAAAGGAAAATAAGGTTTTAAGAGAGAACAATAATTGTCAGACACTCCAAACCAATGGAAATTACAAGGAAGGAGTTATGAGGTCCCAAGAAAATTGCAAAGAAAATCTCCAAGTTAACACATTTAAGACCACAGATAAAATACATTCACCAGGTAGGATGGAGTAGATAGAGCCCACCAGGTGTTTGGAAAAACCCCCCAAATCAGACAAGCAGTCCAATATACATAGTGCAGTAGTTATCAATAAAAAACACATAAGGGAAGAAAAGAAAGCAAAGAAAAGGAAAGGCTCTCTAAAATCTTTAGATGGAAAAAAGAATTTTGAATCAAAAATAACTTGGTGAGTGTTAAGAACTTAGAAAACCCGCATAGAGATATTGATGGAAAGGAACCTTCATCCCTACATGCAGGAGACTCAGTTTCTAATAAAAGTAAACATATTGAAGATAACTTGAACGTTCAAGAGCAGCAGACCAAAGAACTATTACTGGAGGTCTCTTACCCTAATAAGAAGTCTCCAAAGTGACTGACCAAATTTTGGTAGACTCCAACCCTGAAGAGGGAATCTCCTATAGATAATTACAAGACAACTATTTCAGAAGAAAAAAAAAAAAAAGGCCTAAAGACATCCCAGTGATAGAGTTCCAAAATTTTTTAAATAAAGATTTGGAGAAAAAAGGATAATATTGAAGCAGTAGCCTTAAAAGAGGAAGATAAGGAAAATCTGGAAAGGCTTTCAGAGTAATTGATCCAGGTATTCAACATGGAAAATGTAGACAAGTGTAGTAATTCAAAAAAAGAAGAACTACTACAGTAGGTATTAGAATTGGGAGGAGACAATTACACTTTTGAAGATCTAAGAAGGAACCTTCTATCTCTTGAAGGAGAAAATTAGACAAATAAGGACACTAATGATGGGGCAGCCAAAAGGAGATGTAAGGAGGAGGACAGAACGTCCTTGGATCACCAAAGTTTAACAAAATGGATTCTACAGGAACTGGTCAATGAAGAAGAGGAGATTATGGAGAGCATTCAATCAGAAATAATCAAAGGGGTACATGAGAATTTGGATAAGTTGGGCATAATGATGAACCAGGAAGGGGTTAACTCCCCTAATTTTGGTAGAACAAAACCCAAGAGAGGAAGAAAATCCCTCAAGGAACTCAAAGAAGTGGATGGTCAGAGCACACGAAAAGAAAAAAATTAGTGATCTTTTTAACACGAGGAAGGGGAAGATCCTTCCCAAAGAGCAATGAAGATCACCACATGGAATGCTAGGGGCTTAAACACCCCTAGTAAAAAAAGATAATTGAAACAAAACCTTAAATTATTTGAATCTGAAATTAATTTATTACAGGAAAAAAAACTAAATAGGAAAAAAGGTATTAAATTAGACAAGCAGTTAAGTAATTGGAATATTGCTATGCAAGAATCTATAGGCACTTCTGGGGGTTTAGGGTTTATTTGGAATCAAAGGAAAGTTACCTAAGAAATATTAAGTATGAATAATAATTTGATTAGTGGTACAATCATAAGTCAAAAATCCAAACTTAAGTTTATCCTAATTAACATTTATGGTCCTACTAACAATATCAAGAAAAAAGTAGTATGGGAAGAAATTAGCTATTTTTTGAATAATCATTAGAATAATCTAATTTTGTTAGGAGGAGATTTTAACACCATTCTAAACTCAAATGAAAAATAGGAGGTTCACATCAGATTCCCCAATCCTCAAAAGACTTCAAAAAATGGTGTGACTTCCACAACTTGATTGACATCCCATTTAAGAATGGGAATTATACTTGGAACAACAAGTGGAAGGACTTTACCTATATTGTAGAAAAATTAGATAGATTTTTCATTAAAGGAGACCTAGATGTTAATGATTTATATATTCAATCTATGATTCGTCCTATTGCTGGTTCTGATCATTTCCCAGTTAGAGTTGAATTCTTTGAACCACTTAAACCTGCTAGGAGTTATTTTAAATGCGAAAAAAATGTGCTTTTTAGATCCTGGTTTCCTAGATAATATTAAGACATGGTAGTCACAAGGTAATTTTGAAGGTTCTAGGATGTTTATCTTCATCTCTAAAATGAAGATACTCAAAGAAAATATTTTGAGATGGAACAAAGAACACTTTAACAACATCTTTAAAGAAAAATTGGACATTGACGATAGGCTAAAGGAATTAAACTCAGAAATCATCAAGTAAGACAAGAATAATGAAAGCTATCTTTTATAAAAAGAATTGCTCGCAAAACAAGAGGATATTTTGTCCAAAGAAGAAATATTTTGGAGACGAAATTCTTGAGAAAGCTGGTTGGACAAGGGAGATTAGAATAGTAAATTCTTCCATAATTCTACCCTCTATAATAGAGCCAAGAGTAAAATAACAAGTATCAAAAACCACATGGGTATATCTACAGAAAAACAAAGCAAAATTTGGAAAAAAAATTGGATCATTTTTAGAATATATTAAATATTTTTGAAGGATCAAATAGAGAAGCTCAATCCTACTTGCTTGAAGTAATACCTAAACTGGTTTTAACAGAGGAAAATAAAACATTAAATAGTCTTATAACATTAGAAGAAGTTAGAACAGTCATGTTCAACATGAATCCTAATAAATCACCAAGTCCAGATGGATTTCAAGCATTATTTTTATCAAAAATGTTGGGATATTATTGGGACAAAACTCTAGAAGGCAGTTGAAGCCTCTAGAAAGGGTGGATCCCTATTATCTGAAATTAACTATACCCTCCTTACTCTAATTCCCAAAAAGTTAGAGCTCGAGTGTCCAAGAAACTTCAGGCCCATTGCACTCTGATTTATAAATTTTTCTCAAATATTTTAGCCAAAAACTTAAAATTAATTCTTCTAAAGACTGTCTATCAGGAAAAAAAAAGGTTTTGTCTTGGGTAGATCAATTTTGGATGGTATTCTTACCATCCAAGAAACGATTCGCTTGGCCCAAAAGAACAAAGAGGCTTGTATGTTTATGAAGCTTGACATCTAAAAAGCTTATGATATGGTGGACTACTAATTCCTCTGTAAATCATTAGAACCTTTTGATTTCTCCCACCAGTGGATTAATCTTATTTTAAAATGTATCTCAACTACCAAAATTTTGGTCCTCATTAATGGGTCCCCCGAGAACTTTTTTGAGACTTCGAGGGGCATAAGGCAAGGAGATCCTTTATCTCTGTTCTTATATATAATTATGGCTAAAGCCTTTGGGAGAGCTCTTACTGAGGCTTATAACAAAAAGGAAATTAAAGGGATCACTGTCACCAATAATATTCCAAACATAACTCACCAACAATATGCTGACAATACAATTTTTTTGGCTGAAAGCTCAATGAAAGAGGCAAACAAACTAAAATCCATCATACAGAGATACATGAAAGTCTCTGGTTAGAAAGTGAATGAATCAAAATCAAAGATATATTTCATCAACACGGATCCTAAGATGGAAGACTAGATCTATCATATTATGGGATACAACAAAGGTTCTTTCCCTTGCAAGTATCTTGGCATTGAACTAGAGAAGGGTGTGAGATCAGGAAAGGTTTGGAATAATATACTAGAGAAGTTGGATGCTAGGATCGGATGTTAGAAAGATAAATAGCTTACAAAAGTAGGAAAGTGTATAAAGATTAGCTTGGTTCTATCGGCCATCCCAATATACCCATTGTCCTACCTTCTGCTTCCCAAGCACCTCCATCATAAATTGGAGTCTAAACTTAGAAACTTCCTTTGGAATGATTGTGAGGAATCTAAAAAATTGGCCCTTGTTAAATGGGAAAACATTTGCAAACCCAAGGAATGTGGAGGGTTAGGTATTAAGAATCTAGAATGGAAAAATGAAGCATTAGGGGCTAAATTAATATGGCTTCTTTACACAAAAAGAGAGAAAAAATGGGCTAAGATAATTTTTAATAAATATTTGGATGCAAAAGACTCTATTTTGATTTTTAGAATGAAGGCCCTTCCTAAAGGATCAGAAAGCTGGAACTTCATGGTTAAATGTCGTCACCTTGTTAGAAAATATCTAACTTGGGATGTTGGTAAGGGCGATGATGACCTTTTTTGAGAAGATTCTTGGGATGGGCATCCACTGATAGACAACAACCTTGTCCCAGGAAACCTAAAAGAAAAACTTATAAGTCAATGGGGTAGGAAACCAAGTGATTACTGAACAAATATTTATATGGGAGATCATTCTAGGTGGTTTTGGAAACCATTGGAAGATGTAGGGATGGATTCTGCTGAAATCAAGGCATTTGAGAACATCATACAAGATAGGAAAGTCAAGTAGCTTGATAGGAATGATAAGCTCATCTAGGCAGCCTTAAATGATGGCAAGTATAGTGTGAAAAATGGTTACAAGATGCTAATAAACTCTAAGAGATGGGAGGAGGTGGAAATCTCACTCAAACTTTGTTGGGATCCAGTTTGATTTCAGAAGGCAAGTTTTTTCTTATGGCTCACATCTCAAAATAGAATTTTGACGGTTGATAAACTCAACAAACTAGGTATTGAAGGCCCTTCAAGGTGTGTTCTTTGCAAATAGGACTATGAAAATGTAGACCATCTTCTATATAGTTGTCCATACTCTCGAGTCTGTTGGGAATGGCTTAGTCAAAAGTTAGGTTGGATTTCTCCATTTTTGAAATCACTCATTGATTTTCTCAAGGGGTTGCCTTCAAACCTATGTAAGGGCATTCATAATAAACTTTGGAACATGCGTTCTTCCATCCTCCTATGGGAACTATGGAAAGAAAGGAATAGAAGAATTTTTAGTGATTCTGAGATGAAATCAAAAGAGTTAGGACCCTAAAAATAGAAGCTAACATAGTTGAAGCAGCCAACTCTCATCTAAGGACATCTAGAATGTAAGAAGGCTCCATTTCTTTCTAGGATGGTCATATTAAAAAGGCATGGCCTAATCTGATAAATCGACCCTTGATTTATTTTAAGAAAAGCAAGGAGGCAAGGAAAAGCTATAGATGGACTCCCCCTCCAAAGGGATGGGCAAATCTCAACTTCGATGGAATAGCCAAAGGTAATCTAGGGGTAGCAGGAATTGGTTGCATCATCAACAATGACTCAGTTCAATGGATTGCTAAAAAGGCAATATCCATCAGCCCCACTTCTAATAACCCAATAGAGCTCAAAGCATTAGAAGAAGGGCTAAAGTTGTGTCATCATTTAAGATTACCAAAAATCATCATCGAAGGTGATCCTCAAATCATCTTAAATGCTATAAGGAATAGAGTGACCCCAAATTGGGTCCTTAATTCCAAACTAGAAGAAGTTATTACTCTAATAGATAGGTTTGAGGAAATCAAGATTTGTCATATATATCAAGAGGGTAATTAGAAGGCAAACACTTTGGCCAATAAAGGTGTTGATGGTGTCAACCTATTAGAAGTCACAGATGGGTGATGATCTTTTAGGTTCTCATTTTCAATGCTTAGTCTTTTTTTGCTTAAATTGGAACATTCAGTATTATGATATAGATTATCCTAGGAGAGCTAGATTAGGAAATTATATACATGGTTAGGTTATTTGGGGCATCTACATGTCTTAACATATCTTTCTTTTTAGATATTTGGGGGAACATATATCAATGAGGAGATTAAAAGTTGGTATTATTAAGAAACCAAGGCAAGTAAAGATATCCTCAGGATGCCCTCATTAGGTCTTTAGATAGGCAGTATTAGAGTTTATTAGGATTGCAATAAAACATATAGGTCTATTATGCCCCATATTGATATATGTAACTTATATGGCTAGAGTATGTATGTATCATCATTCTAAGATGACATCAAGATCCACTGATTTCTCAAGAAAATTGAGGAGGTTCTAGAGGCTTCGACTATTGGTCTATTTATTTTATCAAAGTACCTGGTCTCTATCACCAGCTTAGTCATTTTTCAAAAGATCGACTCAAATATCTATGTATTCCATACTTATGAGGCCCGCACCATGGCCTTTCAAGGCAATATCAAACTGAAAAGATGGAACTAAATCCTCAGGGTAGTGGACGGGATGACCCGCATAGCGATAAGTAGAGCTATCAGTAGAGTTTTCAATATGAGTATATCTAGAGGATGAATGATTATATAATAAGCACTTTCATTGGTTGCATGGCCTATGCCAGGATTAGCAAATAGAATATGGTAAAACTTTGTTTAAATATTTTTGACTCCACTTGGTGCCAAAGGTATAATAGAAGCAATATTTAGTTTGGATGAAGACCTGAGAGTGCCCCTTCTAGAGATGTATATGGACCATCCTTTGGGGAGTCTTGTGGTGGCTAATATCCCTAGGAGACCAACCCTAGTAATTAGAGATAGGGTTACATTCTATATGGCCTGGCCCAAGATGGAATCATGCTTCCATTTCCTGCTTGGTTGGAGAAAGATCATGGTGATTGTTAATCAAGGATGGCTCAACAATTATCTTAGCCTTTTTAAAGCTTATATCTAGAACCACCTAGAATGATCTCCCATATAAATATTTGTTCTATAATCAATTGGTTTCCTACCCCATCGACTTATAAGTTTTTCTTTTAGGTTTCTTGGGACAAGGTTGTTGTCTATTTGTGGATGCCCGTCCCAAGAATCTTCCCAAAAAAGGTCATCATTGCCCTTACCAACATCCCAAGTTAGATATTTTCTAACAAGGTGATGACATTTAACCATGAAGTTCCAGCTTTTTGATCCTTTAGGAAGGGTCTTCATTCTAAAAATCAAAATAGAGTCTTCTGCATCCAAATATTTATTAAAAATTATCTTAGCCCATTTTTCCTCTCTTTTTGTGTAAAGAAGCCATATTAATTTAGCCCCTAACGCTTTATTTTGCCATTGTAGATTCTTAATACCTAACCCTCCACATTCCTTGGGTTTGCAAATGTTTTCCCATTTAATGAGGGCCAATTTTTTAGATTCCTCACAATCATTCCAAAGGAAGTTTCTAAGTTTAGACTCCAATTTATGATGGAGGTGCTTGGGAAGCAGAAGGTAGGATAATGGGTATATTGGGATGGCCGATAGAACCGAGCTAATCTTTATACTCTTTCCTACTTTTGTAAGCCATTTATCTTTCCAGCATCTGATCTTGGCATCCAACTTCTCCATTATATTATTCCAAACCTTTCCTGATCTCACACCCTTCTCTAGTTCAATGCCAAGATACTTGCAAGGGAAAGAACCTTTGTTGTATCCCATAATATGATAAATCTGGTCTTCCATCTTAGGATCCGTGTTGATGAAATATATCTTTGATTTTGATTCATTCACTTTCTAACTAGAGCCTTTCATGTATCTCTGTATGATGGATTTTAGTTTGTTTGCCTCTTTCATTGAGCTTTCAACCAAAAAAAATGTATTGTCAGAATATTGTTGGTGAGTTATGTTGGGAATATTGTTGGTGACAGTGATCCCTTTAATTTCCTTTTTGTTATAAGCCTCAGTAAAATTTGTCCCAAAGGCTTTAGCCATAATTATATATAAGAATAGAGATAAAGGATCTCCTTGCCTTATGCCCCTCAAAGTCTCAAAAAAGTCCTCGTGGGACCCATTAATGAGGACCAAAATTTTGGTAGTTGAGATACATTTTAAAATAAGATTAATCCACTTGTGGGAGAAATCAAAAGCTTCTAATGATTTACAGAGGAATCAGTAGTCCACCATATCATAAGCTTTTTAGATGTCAAGCTTCATAAACATACAAGCCTCTTTGTTCTTTTGGGCCGAGTGAATCGTTTCTTGGATGGTAAGAATACCATCCAAAATTGATCTACCCAAGACAAAACCTGTTTGTTCCTTAGAGATGGTCTTTAGAAGAATTAATTTTAACCTGTTGGCTAAAATCTTTGAGAAAAATTTATAAATCAGAGTGCAATGGGCCTGAAGTTTCTCAAACACTCAGGCTCTGACTTTTTGGGGATTAGAGTAAGGAAGGTATAGTTAATTTTAGATAATAGGGATCCACCCTTTCTAGAGGCTTCAACTGCCTTCCAGAGTTTTGTCCCAATAATATCCCAACATTTTTGATAAAAATAATGCCTGAAATCCATCTGGACCTGGTGATTTATTAGGATTCATGTTGAACATGATTGTTCTAACTTCTTCTAATGTTATAAGACTGTTTAATGTTTTATTTTCCTTTGTTAAAACCAGTTTAGGTATTACTTCAAGCAAGTAGGATTGAGCTTCTCTATTTAACCCTTCAAAATTATTTAATATATTCTGAAAATGATCCCAAAAAATTTCCTTAAAAAGGCTGAGATAATTGTTGAGCCATCCTTGATTAACAATCACCATGATCTTTCTCCAACCAAGAAGGAAATGGAAGCATGATTCCATCTTGGGCCAGGCCATATTGAACGTAACCCTATCTCTAATTACTAGGGTTGGTCTCCTAGGGATATTAGCCACCACAAGACTCCCCAGAGGATGGTCCATATACATCTCCAAAAGGGGCACTCTCAGATCTTCATCCAAACTAAATATTGCTTCTATTATACCTTGGCACCTAGTGGATTCAAAAATATTTAAACAAAGTTTTACCATATTCTATTTGCTAATCCTTGCATAGGCCATGCAATCGATGAAAGTGCTTATTATAACATCGTTCATCCTCCAAGTATACTCATACTTGAAAACTCTACTGATAGCTCTGCTTATCGCTATGCGGGTCATCACATATAAATATTTGTTCTGTAATCACTTGGTTTCCTACCCCATCAACTTACAAGTTTTTCTTTTAGGTTTCCTAGGACAAGGTTGTTGTCTATCCAAGAGTGGAATTTGGCAATTTGGATAGGTTGGATTTCTATACCCCCAACATAGAGAAGACCAGCAGAGAACAGTCCTCTTTTGAATTTCCTCCAAAGTTTTAGGCAGAAAATATGAATGATATAGTGGAAGTAATCATGGTGTACTAGAAGAAATGAGATGTATCAAGGAGTTGTTGCTTCAAGCATTTTGTTTTGTTCAAGTTTGATGGCTCAGTCATGAAGCATTGTCCCCTACTTGTTTTGGAATTTGGGCATAAGGCCCACTTTGTTCATATCTTGCTTTCAGTCTTTAAGAACTTGTTTTGTTAATCATTAATCTAGGTTAGTCCCTATTTATATTAGGGTTTTGATTTGCAATAAAATGTAAGTAGGTCAATTATAGTTTGGTATCTAGTAATGGGTAGTTTAAATGCCCTCGATTGTATATATGTTAGTGCACTATGGTAGTTTTCTAAAATCAATATGAATATAGAATACTAGAAGAATATGTTTTAATTCTACTTTGAAGGGATTCTCTCTTTTTGTGATGCTTATTTAGATTTCCATTCAATTACGCGAGTAATGTAGCATTATACTTATTGAGAATTGGTCCAAAAATTTTGAGTGGGTAGTTCAACTTCTAATGATTAGCCTCCTAAATTTAATATTAAAATTAACATTTTTATGGTTGTATTCACAATAAGAGAGGTACTCTATTTCATAGCACCCTCTTTGTTGGGTATTATGGATTAAGAGTCAGAGCCTTTGTTAGCTTAACTATTAGATGTCTGAGACTGATTCGGATTGGAGGTGAAAACCCATAAGTGTTGATTAATATTTAGCAAAAATCTTCAATTTATAATATTTAAGCTCTATTGTTAGATTTTTAAGACTAATTAAGATGTTGGTTACTTGAGACTAATTCATAGGAATCTTTCAAGGATACACAAATGTATTTATGGCATTAGAAGGTTATAGGTATTTTAATGAGTTCATTGATTTGTTTTACTTAGAAAAGCATAAAAAATACAAGGCTTATTATTTCAAATACAGGGCCAAAGGTACTGTTAGGAAGGCATCTAACATTAATTATTTAGATAGTTTAAGGATTTTGCTTATAAAAGGAATAAAAAGAATTTTTTTTATGAATGCCTTATTTCGAATTTTGTAGGAGATATCACAATTGAATTGAAAGAAAGGAATAATTATTTTCTCTAAGGCATCCATCACATTTAAAAATATTATGTAGCCATATCACTAACAATTTTGATGGTTAAGTAATTAAGCAGGGTTGAGCACATTGTTTAATAATAGAAGGATGTAAAATGTAATGGCTGGAATGGTCCAACTACGATTGGTCTCAGTGGCATTGAAGAATTGTTGACTATTGTATTAATTTGTATTACAATCTTTTCTTTGTAATATTATTTATGAGTTAATTTAACTGGAGTATGCCCCTTTTATGATGTAATAATAAAGGACGTTTGTCCTAGGCTAGACTGGAGGTTTTCTTCTCCATTCTTTCCTACCAGTGCCCTTTTGAACGGAGATACTATGTTGTAATTATCAGTTTTACTAATAAATACCATCAAGGCCTTGGTCGTTTACCGATCAAAAAAAAATGTCAATATTGTGTAGTTCTACAAATAAAAGAACTTGCAAGACAATGTTAGTTGCAATATTAGTAGATCTATATTTTAAAAGGATTAATGTAATGAGACTTGCAATAAGAATAGTAGTTTAATAAAATCTACAACAAAAGAGTGTTAAGTTTCTCTTATTTTGGCAGAAAGCCTTCCAAAAAAAGAAGAAGAAATGTATTTTATTAAAAATAACTCTTTACCGAAAAGCATTCCAAATGGGGTTATTGAAATGAGAAAAATAATAATAAAACCTGCATACACATAAAGTGCTAGAATGGGCTAAAAGCTTTTTAAAAACTCCTCTCTCAAAATAGTCTCCAAATAAGATGAGCTCCAATGACCGAAAACCTTCAACAAAAGACCTCAAAATAAGGATTAGTAACTTGGCTATGATACCATGTAGGAAAAATAAATAAGAGCAATGAAACTAAATCAATCCAACTAAGTCAAGTTTGAAGAGATGTTACCATGAAATAATCAAATTCCAAAAGTATACACCAAAAGAAAGCAACAAAGGAGACAAAGATTTTGAAAGGGGAAAGAAAAGAAAACCCCTTGTGTAATATCATGAATGAAGGAAAACCTTGTGTGTGTGTGTGTGTGTGTGTGTGTGTGTGTGTGAGAGAGAGAGAGAGAGAGAGAGGGGTTTTAGCAAAATATCTCATTACAACAACATCACTGTGACATGTAGAGAAGAATGAGAGAGAAACATCTATTTTATAGAGATGATAAAGCAGTTGCATTTGTAACTCCAAGTTCTATGAATGCCACATTCATAATAAGTGTGTGCAAAGTGTCAAGATCCTCTTAAGGAGGATAAACTAATTTCCTTATAAAAGTTTTGAGATGATGGGTGTTGCACACATTGCATAATATTGTTATTTTATTATTTTATTTTTATTATGTAATGTTGTACCTAGATGGACGTGCAACATGTAAAGATTCCCATGGAATATTTTTGATGAGTTATATTATAACATTGTGAAAATATTTCATGTAATTATTTAATATTGGGGAAAAGAATTAAATGCCCAATATTAAATGTGGGGTCAGTGGGTTAGGTAGCACATGGTTTATGTAATACCACTTAGTGGTTTTGTGGGACTTGCTACTATATAAGCAGCCACAAGGGTAGTTGTTGTAGAGAAAAAAAAAAGAGTGACAAGGAGAAGACAAAAGGCAAGAGTTGAGCGAGACAAGGCTTGACAGGTTAGCCAAGGGAGCATTTGTGAAGGTTGAAAGCATGGCATGGGATGTGTGGATTCATGCTTGTTCACATAGTTTGCTTAGTTGTGGCTATGGCCATGAAGGCTTCCATGGTTGTATGGCAATGGTATTTTTGCTGAATAATACATGATGATGGATGTTTTTGGAGGCTGGGTTTTCCTCTCATTGAGGGTTTCCCAGGGTATATCTTGTGTCACAATTTTGTGGGTATGTTGTCTATTCTCTTGCATGTGGATTTTAATTCCATATTTATTTTCAGATCTATTATGAGTTATGTGGAAACGGTTATATTCTTTGTTGCCAAGTTTTCTTACAAGTGGTATCAGAGCTATGGTTTTATTATTGTAACCCTAGATTGAATCCATGGGAATGCATGAGAGGATAAAAGAAAAGGGCAAGATATATGAATGATTTATTGCAGATCTAAGGGTTTTGGGTTTGCTGTTATGATGGGATGTTAAAAAATTTTGGGCATGTGAAATTGTTGGACAAAAATATTTTTTCGGATGTTTCATTTAAATGAGGGTTTTGGGGGGTAGCATGCAGAAATGACCTCCTGGGTAAAAATAGACCTCACCATTGGATCCGGGTCGACATTTTCATAAATTTTGATATATAATATGCCCTAGTTTGGCCATGTTCAGAGAAAATGAAAGAGTTTTTGGTTTCAGCCCATGATGGCCATCAAATTTAATCCCGTCGGAATTTTCGTCACTGAAAAAAAATAAAAAATGAAAAATCGTACTGAAAATGGTAAAAAGACTGTCTTAGTAAAATGGCCATAACTTTCTCTCAGAATATCGGATTTCAGAGTTCTTATAGGCGTTGGAAAGCTAATTCAGAGCACTACAACATGGTGTAGGTTTGGTTCTATGATTTTAAAAATTTTTCAGGTTTTAAGAGCCCTAAAGTTAGATGTTATTTATTTTGAGCATGGATTAGGGCATAACTTGGGCATACGGAGTCGGATTTTGGACTTCGAGTAGTCAACGGAAAGCTCTTGGAGAGCTCTACACATTGGTTTAGATTTGGTGCAAATTTGGCATGATTTATTTGTTGAAATATTGATCTGAATAATTTATAAGTATATTTTGACTATGGTAACATTGTGAGTTTATAGCATTGGAGATTTAAGTTTTGATGTCATTGTATACTCAAGCTTGGTCTCATGATGATATGGTTATTAGTGTTTGGTTTGGATATGCATGATGACTTGTTGGATCTACAAGTTGTGCAGTGTTGTAAGCGGTCTATACTTACAGGTTGCATTTATAGCTTGGTTATGGGTTGTCTTTGCCCATTGATCTTTCATTATTGATGCATATTCAGATTGGTGGCTTGGATTTGGGTTGTCTATGCCCTAAGTCACATGATTTTATCTTCATGTAGAAGGGATGAAATGTTGTTACCAGGTACAGTCATGGCAGAGGATTGTGGTTGACTATGCTGACAGGTTGGACACTTTGAGAGCCAGATGCTCAGTTCATGGATGTGATCATGGTGCCATGGATTTTGGCATGACATGATTGGATATACAGGTACATCCTTGATGTTCATTAGCTTGAATTTTCTAATTTGGTTATGGTGGTATATCTTCTTGGTTGAGGATCATGGTTATTTGGTTTTCTTTTGAGGAGCTCATGATGTGCACTTTGAGTTCTTTGATAGTTTGATGCCTTGGTTGATTCTCATGGTTAGAGGATGGGTTTTCATCATGATGTCATGGATAGCTTGGATACATGGTTTAGTGGGAGCTTGTGACAGTGATGAGGTGATAGTGCAGGATTAGTTCCTGATTGGTTTGGATCTTCATATAGGAGATGGATTTTATAATGCCATAGGTGACTTGGTACCATGGTTGAGTGAGAGTTTTTTGGCATTGATATATTTATTGAGTGTTTTCAGATGTTGGAGGTTTGTCTTAGATCCTGTTGTTGCAGAAGTGTCTTTGACATTTGCATGGTGCACTTGTTATCTTCATGGTGTGTGAAGATGGTTAGATCTTGAGGACTCATGGAGTTCTTGGTTATCTTCATGGTGTATGGAGATGGTTCTTCCTAGTATGTGGAGATGGTTTTCTTCATGGTGTGTGGAGATGGTTGCATCTTGAGGACTCACAGGGTTCTTGGTAAAGGTGTGGTTTATGTTTTTATTTAACATTTTATCCTTGGTGTGAGGATGGTTTCATTATTATGTCATGGTATACTCCTGATACACGTTTAGATTTATGACATGTTATAGTATGTTCATATGGAGCATGTTATCTCTTTAGTTGAGATGGTAAGATCATGTTGTCATGTTTATGTTCCTAAGGCCATGGTTGGAACTTTTGACATTGATCTTGGTTTAGTTTCTTGGTATTGAGTACACTGATCATAAGCTAGATACTTCATGATATTGCTATGTTGCATTTGGATTTGGCATGGATTGATTGGTTACAGGTGCTCATGGATACTTAGAGACGGTGGTGATGTTGATTTCTCTTGGATTAGAGAAGTATTTGTTGGGACGGTTGATGGTTTCAGCAGGAAGTCCGAGGGGCAGTCACCTGATATGGACTTGAGAGGAGATTTTTCTTAGATGAGTCTTGGTTGGAGACTTGGGTATCTTGATGAGCATTCTCATTCCCCACTCTTGGTCTACTCGGCGGTTTACTACTTGAGAGGTATAGCCCATTGTTTTCTCTCAGTTGCATTATATTTATGCTTTTCTTTCATGGATATGAATCTTGAGCTATGGTACATGAGTTAGTTCTGGAGGGTTCATTTGAGAGATGGTTTAGCATTGGTTATCTCCATGTGCATATGTTATTATGCTGGTTGAGTTTGGGAGATGGTTTTATATTGGGCATATTCCTTGGATTAGGAATAGTTATTCCTTGGTTTAGGAATGGTTTTATGAGTTTGATCTTCTTGTGAGAGGCTTACATCCATGATGAGTTATATGGTATGGTTTGGGTGTTGTTGAGGCTTCTTGTTGGGGTTTTATGGAGGAGATCATACTTGCACAGTTAACATCTAGAGGTGTGTGTAGAAGGACATGATACAGGTTATGATTTGCATGGTTTCTCTAGTCTTGGTTATCTTCCTGGATGTTCAGTTTTGCCTACATTGGATTTGAGATTGGTTGGAGATTGTGATCACTGGTTTGTGCTCATGTATGTCATGTGAGAGACGACATGGTTATTCCTTTATCTCTTTCCTCTGTTGGTTGTGGTGAACTTGGGAGAGCATTGGAGACTTGTTATGAGAGTTGTTCTTGCAGGATATTAGTTTATGTATTGTGGATGTGCTTGATACTACATGGATTCACTTCTTTGAGATGTTGTGAGTGGATTGGTTATAGATTTGACATTATCTTTTGCAGTGGGAGCTTCTTGGTATATATGTGGCAGGTATTGCTCTTGACGCTTGTGATTGCAGGTTATAGATTGGATATGTCGGTGATATGAGATTCACTTGTTATACTTTTAAGGTATGAATAGTTGGATGGGTTTGGCACTTACTGTGGGTGCTATTTCAGCTATGGATATTTTGACAACTACGGATACATGTGATTACCTTTGGATTAGGTTATTTGTGCTTGAAATTTTTAGTTGGTACAAGATTTTATGATCTTCTAATGTGACAGGTTGGGTGGCTTTCTCTTTGGATGGCTTCTATGTATGTCCAGTGGCAGTGGCATAATAGGAGGTGAGATCATTCATGTTTGAGATGCTGGATACTTTGATTTTGTCGCGGGTACCAGGATGGAGCACTTGGTGTATTTTGATCCATGATGGTGGATGTGCTGGGAGGGATTGTTCCCTTGTTCATTTATGTGGCTACGGATTGACCCTATGCAATGTATACAACAAGTGGGAGATTTTTGAGATGATGGGTGTTGCACACATTGCATAATATTGTTATTTTATTATTTTATTTTTATTATGTAATGTTGTACCTAGATGGACGTGCAACATGTAAAGATTCCCATGGAATATTTTTGATGAGTTATATTGTAACATTGTGAAAATATTTCATGTAATTATTTAATATTGGGGAAAAGAATTAAATGCCCAATATTAAATGTGGGGTCAGTGGGTTAGGTAGCACATGGTTTATGTAATACCACTTAGTGGTTTTGTGGGACTTGCTACTATATAAGCAGCCACAAGGGTAGTTGTTGTAGAGAAAAAAAAAAGAGTGACAAGGAGAAGACAAAAGGCAAGAGTTGAGCGAGACAAGGCTTGACAGGTTAGCCAAGGGAGCATTTGTGAAGGTTGAAAGCATGGCATGGGATGTGTGGATTCATGCTTGTTCACATAGTTTTCTTAGTTGTGGCTATGGCCATGAAGGCTTCCATGGTTGTATGGCAATGGTATTTTTGCTGAATAATACATGATGATGGATGCTTTTGGAGGCTGGGTTTTTTCCCTCAATGAGGGTTTCCCAGGGTATATCTTGTGTCACAATTTTGTGGGTATGTAATCTATTCTCTTGCATGTGGATTTTAATTCTGTGTTTATTTCCAATCTATGATGGGTTATGTGGAAACGGTTATATTCTTTATTACCAAGTTTCCTTACAAAAAGAAATTACAAAAATGAGTTATCCTCACACGTAGACAAGAGGACAGTAAATTACATGTCCTTACATGTGGAATAGAGGACAGAAAATATGTAGGGATCCTTGGAATATCCAAACTAAATACATCCAAGGAAAGATTAATATTTATAACAATATCCAATCAAGTAAATAATCAATCAAATCAAACTTGTCATATCAATCAAACGATATGATCCATTTTTCCTCTATCAACTTATATTTGTCTTATACATGGTGTAGTGTACTAAAAACCAAATGGTATTTTTCTTAGACAATCTACTTCATTCTTAAAACTATAAAGTATCATCATTGTCATCATCAAACTAACTATCAAATTTGATAATGAAAACAAATGGTTGTTGACTTGTTTGGTTAATGGAGTCTCGTCTTTGATCATATTCATATGTTACTCAAGGATATCCACAAGTAATGGGAGTGGTTGGGATGGTTCATGGTCATTTATTTATTTTTCTCTTTTGTTTGTGGGATATTTTTCATAAAATTATAGAGCAAGTATGTTCAATACTTCAAGATGGATGGAAACATTTCTTGTCTACGGTGTTTGTTTTTATGTAAAAGGATTTTATTATTGGCTTGGATTTTTGTGTTATGGTGTATTGCATCTATTTTCATATTAAATAAATTTATATAATAATAAAGTGCATTTATGAAAGAAAGTTTCATCATTATTAACTCTTCTTCATCTGATTTCTAGTTTTTACTAACTTATCTTTAGTTAGTCCTAAGAATCATGTTTGAGGAATCGTCCTCATATCATTTTCTACCCAATTTTTTAAAGGACAACTTGTATCCATTATGTTGCTTGACTAGGGAATTTTATTTTTAATTTTTCTTTAAAACAACACTGAGATAATCGTTGTCTCAAAGAGAGGCAAAATGCAAACACTAAAAGTGGTCAATGCCTATGGCTCCCTTTTATTAACATGTCTTCTATATTATGTGTTTGATCTTTATAACTCACCAATATAGTGTCATTCCTTATTTATTAAATAATAAATAAATTTTAATTAATCATTAATATTTGTCTCTAATTTTCCTTGTATTCTAGCAATTCATCGTTTATCAATTATCCAATCATTCCATCATGTTAGCTAATTAATCCTTATAGAGAAAAATAATTTATAATGTGCCCCCTATTCCTAAGTCATATGTAATGATAAGTAAATAATTTATTCATCCCTATTTTGCATTTATCTCCCAACATTAATTAATTGTTCCCATTTTCAAATGCAAGAGTCATTTAGTTTTTTAAAATTCAAATATCCCCTCCTACTAATTTGGATCCACCCCTAATTTAGCCTACACCTCCTACTTTCTAGCCTACACCTTCCTGTCCCATTAATCCCATTAATTTAGCTTCCCCTTTCTCTTGAAAATTTCATTTCCATTTATGCATTCAATCTTTTCATAAATAACATGTATGAATTGCAATATAACATTTTCCAACTTGTAACTCTTCCAATTGTCACAACCTTGTCATTTTCCAAAGTTAGGTTGTCGTGTTATCTTGACAATTGATTGAGTATTGTATTTATTTGTTTTATATTTCATGCACTTTGTCTCAATTTCTTTAATGAATTGATAAGGATTTAGGTTGATAGATTAATTAAAATTTTGTGTTTAACTTGTGCATGCAATGTTTTTTATCCCTCTTTTCCTAGTCGGCATGTATTAATTATAATTGCTTGATCTATTTCCTTGATGATTGTATCCATGTTATCTTTTATTGTATATGAAAATATGATAAGTTGATTAGATCAAATTTCATCATGTTTTCCCATTAATAGTTTCGGTATTCTTTAGCCTCCATCAAAGTTGTGTTCTCTATTAAAAACAAAAATCTAGCTTTGAAGTCACTTTTAACAATTTAAAGTTGTTAAGGCTCAAATTATTGCTTGGCCCTTTTTGTTAAACATGGATCAATTGATTCAAATTTCTTATCCAAAATTTTTAAATCTTCTCATATTTATCATATAATATTGGCCTTAATATCATATATACCTCAATCACTTATTTTCATTTCAATGTTCACATTTTCTTATTGAGTACATCTTCCCTATAATTGAGTGAAACTATAAGTTTTATAGACAATCCTCCAACATATATATAACCTTGTAGAGTTTGGAGTATTTTTAATGTATTCCATGTTTTACTATGGGTATCATTCTATAGCTAAAAATGTTATTACTCTACCAAAGGCATGACATTACACCTCCAAATTGTTTGGGACTTCAAAAAAATTGATTAACTCAAGCACCCATGAAATATTTACCATCCCCTTATCATCCAAATAATATAATTAAGCTAGGTTTTGAATAATGTCATGGGAATCCATATTGTAATGTCGAACCCTTTCTATCATTGCATATTATGTTGTCAAACTCTATCAGACCCTTTTCCATGTGAATGTTTGTTCTTCGATTATATTTGGTTGACTATCCATCTAAATTTTTTAAGGTGAAATGAATTTGTGAACACTTCCTTGAGCATGGTTTTGCATTTTAGATTTAGTTGGTTTTCTTGCTTGTTGCATGTCATGTAGTTTTTAGTGGGTTGTGTTTTTAAGGTAGATAAATAAATTAATTTAATTAAATAAGATTAATTAAATTTTTAATATATTATCTTTTCTTGGAATATAGAAATATTAAATATAAAGTTACTTAATTAGTGATAAATAGTTAAATACTTATATTTAATTAAGAGACTTAGTTAAAAGGTCTAATTATGAAATTTGTGAATTTAATTAAATAATCAAGGAAATTAGAATTAAATGCTAAACTAATATTTAAGAATTAATTATGAGGTTGTGTATTATTATCAAGTTACAAATATAAATTTTTGATTAAAATATAGTAATTATTAATTATGTAGTGGCTAGTGGATAGTATCGGGTTGCTTATATGATCACCTAATTTTGGTCTAGTAAACTATGTGCTCTTATTTTGAAATAATCAAATCAAAGTAATACTAGATCTTATCAAGCATAAAAGTTAACCTTACATAATTCAATCATCATAAATCTACAAATTGAATATATCCTAAAGTTTGACCACCTAACTCTATTTCTTATTTAATTAAAAGGACATTTAATTCTTGATTAAATAAATAAAGTACCCACTTACATGTAAGTGTATTTCTAATTTCTAAAATCCAAATAAAAGGAATTAGTACTTCACTCAAAGTGCACACATATTTGAAAACTTCTAAAACTCATAACTCGTGGATTAAGAATAGAAACAACTCCTTCATTGCTTGGTTTTGTGTCTCAATCGTTCATCTAAGTTTCTCAAGTCTATAAATTGAGGCCTTAGCCTTAGTTAAAAAGATCTTCATTTTTACATATTGTTATAATGTTGCTTTGTCTTTATAGAATTTTAGCATTCTATCTTTGTTTAATCTATTTAGCATTGTTGCATTGCATGTTTGCTTAAATCACATATATTTAATTAAATGGTTGTAATCAATCTCATTTTATATCATAGCTTCTAATTCTATCCTAGATTCTCATTTTCATATTGAACTCCTTGAGGGTTTTGCATGCCTATTGCATTACTCCTCTTTGAATCTTCCATTCTACAAGGCACGTGTTGAAGTCTCATTATTGTGTTTTGAAAGCATGATATAGCATAAAATACACATATTACATGGATAGGAATTTTTAGATTATTTTATAGAAGTTTAGAGTAGTTTCTTTGTTCTAGATACAATAATTTACAAAAGTGTCAGTAGCTTAAACTAAGGAATACATTATTACTGATATATTTTTGGCACCCATCATGGGACTAGAACTAGTTTCTAGCTTTGCATTCTTGGTTTTTAATTTCATTTTTCTAACATATAGTGATGCAGGAGCATCCTTAGGCTATGCAAAATATTGCATCACCCAAAAAGATATTTGTTATTTTTTGTTGAACAATTACTTGTCTAGCAATTTGATTCAGCAAATTTTTGTTTGCCTTTTCTAGATTCTATGAGTTTGGTTTCATATTGTGGACATATCATGGATCATTGTCCTAAGTGCACAGAATTTAATTTACAACTAGCGGAAGCTATGCTTCATCTTCTCGGGTGATGATTTCCTATGCCATTCTTCATTCAATGTCTGGTATTTAATTTAGTGAAGTTCTATATTTAAGAGTTAGCTTACATGCTCTTGTATCTAGGTAGTTGGTTGTGGACCTATACCTAAGGTCACATAGTATTATCTCATGTAGTATGTATATAGGCACTAATTATTTTGTGTTAGTCTTATATTGCAATGTGCATTTCCTATTATTGGAGGTTGTGAACTCTAAGTCGACCTATGTATCTTGATGGCTAAACATGTAGTGTCCTTGAGTCTTAGAAGGAAGTATCTTGATGGTTAATCATGATCAAGAAGGTAGAGCTTGCTCGAATAGAGAGTTTGGTATGTAATATAAAACTGGGAAGGCCTTATAGCCTGGCATGTTACTTATCATTTTGTACGTGAGTTGTCTTATCAATTAGTATTCATTACTATATATGAAAATCTCATTTTTATAACTGTATTATTTGAAATTGTATCTGGTCACATTTTGTTGTGTTGTATTTTCTAGGGGCTTGGTCATCTCCTTTAGAAGTACACCTTCCTTGTACTACATCACAAAAATATGAATATTTATGTGATAGAACTTATAATTGCAAGTGATAATGCAATATTCTCCATTTCATTGTGTCACCTTGTAGCATCATGTCGTATGCCAAAAGATACCCTTGTGTTTTATCACATTCCTTAGATCCTTCTATTGATCACAGCATTGACCTTGTATCACACAATTCTAGCTTTTATCATGCCAGGTTATAGCATTTCATCATATGATTTTTGTCTCTAAATCTATTTTATCATATGAAAAATGAAGAGAGGGGGAATGGATGGGTAATCTGTGTAACAGGCCCAAAGAATGTGAAACTAAAAATATAAAATGAAAGAGAAATTATTGATATAGATTTTCAGGATACATTCAGAAACATATAGAATTGATATGAATATTATACTAGAATGATATGAATAATACTGAATCATTACATTGATGTCTGGGCATGTTTATATAGTTTTATTTTCCCTTACAACAACTGCTTACGGGAATAACTTCCCAGCAACTATATATTGAACTAATTTCATTTATCTAATCTAAACACAAAAACTGTAATGTCCCCCACTTAGCCAGTTTGGAGGTATGTTGTCATTAGCCCATTCTTGTATGGTCCTGAGGGCTAACCAGGACTTCAAAAGAGATCCTGAGGTTATTTGGCCTAGTCAAATTTAATTACAAGCCAAACAGATTTCGTTTGTTGGGTTGTTACGAAGACTTACTATTTTTAGTAAGCCAATAGGGGGATGCAGTGCCTTCAATTTTCAGTGACAGGATGAGATACATTTTGTTGGGCTCTTTCTAATGAGCTATTATATGTGGGATTTCGAGTTTATTTGGTATATTATTTTAATGTTTGAAGTTACAATGGTAAAGTGACTATTTAAATTAAATATTATAATGTTTCATAAAGTCACTTTATAAAATCAAGAGTCCCCCTTTTGAGTACATACATGGACTTTGTAAAAAGAAAAAAAGAAGTAATATCAAAAGTCATGTATTATCCCACATTGGCAAGACGGAAGTGTGGAGCAAGTGAGGAAGGGATTAAAAGAAAAAAGATAGCTCTCATTTATTCATGCTTGGAAATATCAAAGAAATTGAGAAATTTTCTAGAGATTATGTCTCAATAGTTTGGAGGACGAAATCCCTTCAAGCTGGAAATCTTGACGCCATTGAAAGATATGGTCTTGAGATTCAACAAAGTAGCAGCTTGAAAAAGCGGAACTGAAAAAGCAGTCTAAAAAAAGTGAGTACGAAAAAAGCTGTCTGAAAAAAGCAAAACCAAAAAAGCAGGCTGAAAAAGTGGGTACGAAAAAGCAAGCTGAAAAAGCAGTTCGTAAAAAGCAAAGCAGAAGGGGTAGCATAGAAGGAAATTATTTCAGCCATCTAAAACCAGGTTCTTTGTTAGTATTGTTTTTTAGGGTGTTATAAACTTTCAGCTGTAAGTGTGCATTATACCAGCATTATCATTTTGTAATCCATGTAAATGCCAAAGTCTTGGCCATATTTCATGAGCATTGTAATTTTCATTGAAATTAAGAAGATAATAGTTGCTGGTGTCATTTAAGAAATTTAATATCATTATTTATCAGCTAGTTAGTTTGCATACCAACTGTTTGTAAAAATGCCAGTTGGCTGTAGGTGTTCATTTCTCATGTGTAGATCATATATATGCATTGAATATTGTCAAAATTAGTAGAACACTCATGTTAGGTCATTGTGTAGTCCATTGTAGTCTTCTAGCACAAGATTTTCATTGATGCAAATTGTAAAAAAAGTCATTTGAAGTTACCTGAAATACTATATCAGTCATACGTCCCTTGCATGTGAATTGTTTGATGAAATTCCTTGAGCTTTCATCAGCATTTTTTAAGGCAGATTTGAGGAGGGCCATTACAGGGGTATCAGAGCTATAAGTCCTACCATCCTGTGGAGGTCTTATAGGGAATTTGGAACAGCCAGATAGAGGAGAAAGTGTTTGACGAAATGTCAAAACACTAAAATCAGAGCATTTATGTTTGAGCATGCGACAGGGGCCTTATAATTTTTGCAATACCAGAGCAAGACAAAATAGGATTTCAGAACTGCAGAGCAAACAATCTAGTTCATCCGTGCAAGTGGACATAGAATCCATTCATACAGACACAGAGGAGATATTCTTTGATCAAGGCGGCAATATGGGAGACAGGAATGCTCGGGATCCTGAAGAGGAAAGATTCTTATAGTTATTAGAGACCTTGGCACAGGGACAACGATTAGCAGAACAGAGGGCACAGGAACAAAATCAAAGAATGGAGCTTATGATGCAGATGATGGCTTGTTAAATGGGGTTGAATGCTAACATAGGTGGAGGAAATAATCAGAATGGTAACAATCAGAATGGGAATAATCAGGATGGGACACATAATGGAGGTGAACAAGTTGGGAACAATTTTGGTCATGCACCCTAGCAAGCTAGGACAGTGAGTTCGAGGCCCATGATTCCCACATTTCCTCCTAGAGCTCCAGAGCAACCCGTACCAAAGCCCCAGATCACTGATATACAGGACCAGCTGAGGAGAGATTGAGAAGCTGGAGGTCCAAATTTTACTGTTGCAATTACCTTTAGGGAGTATATGGATGTGCGGATGAAACATATGCCACGTGGACATGACAAGAACCAGAGCTATGAGCTACGAAAGAAAGTAGGGAAACTTCAGTTACCATATTATGATGGCTCAGGGAAGTCTACAGCAAGAGCTTGGGTTCAAAAGCTTGATATATACTTTTAATTGAACCCTATGCCTGAGGAAGAAGCTATTAAGTATGCAACAATTCATCTGGATGGGTTAGCACACGAGTGGTGGCATCATGGTATGGTCACTATGGGTCATGCACACATTACCTCATATGTGGAGTTTACGGAGAGACTGATTGAACGTTTTGATAGGAAGGATCCAGAACTACATTTCAAGGAGTTAGCTCAGCTTAAACAATGGAGATCATTGGAAACATACATTTTAGAATTTTAGAAACTTGCAATATTAGTAACAGATGTATCTGAACGGAGGATATTGGTTCTATTTATGGATGGGTTAGCTGATCCATTGAGAGGGTGGATTAAAGCTCTCAACCCTCCCACTTTGCAGGAAGCCATTAAGAAAGCTCTTGACATGGATTCCTCTTTAGCTTCTAAAAATAAATTCTAGGCAAAGAGTTTCCCTTCGAGCAAAGATAAGGACAGTAAACATTTTCGTAGAGAGGGTCAGCCACCAAAGGAGGGAACTAAGAGGTTGGACAATGAGACACTTAATGATCTTAGGAAGAAGAAGCTTTGTTTTCATTCTAGGGAGCCTTGGGATTTGTCACATAAGTGCCCATTGAAAGCAAAAGCCAAGTAGATGGAGTACTTTTCAGCCAAAGAGTCAGTGGATGGAGATTCAGAGCAGTCATTAGAATCAGATGGAGATGATAATTATTCACATGAGGAAGCACACAGTGATAGCACAATAGCTCAGTTGTCCAGTATACAGGAGGTCGTCACTTTCAAAGTTAGGGGAACTTTGGATGGACAAAGATTTGTGGCACTCATTGATACAGGGGCAACACATAACTTCATTGATGAAAAGTTTGTGACACGTAGAGGGCTACATACAGAAGAGCATAGGGGATTTAAGGTGATGGTTACCGACAGCTTCAAAATTGACTATACCAAGAAAATCTCCAACTTGCAGCTTCGTTTGGGAGATTATGACATGTTGGGAGATTTCTTTGTTGTCAACATTGGTGATCAGGATATGGTGCTTGGGATGAATTGGATGAAATCTCTGGAAGAGTTTACATTTAACCTCCAGAAAATGGAAATGAGGTTTGAGGAAAATGGTAAGAAGATAGTACTTAGAGGTTTGTCAGATGGGAGACTACGAGTGGTGTCACTCAAGCGGATGCAGAGTTTCTTCAGACACGATCAGGTGCAGTGGACAGCAGAGTTCAGAGTAATACCTGAGGTGACAGAGCAACATAAATAGGAGTATCCCCCTGATGTACAAAAAATAATAACCAAACATACTAAGGTGTTTGGTGAGATACCTCTAGGGAGACCCCCGAATAGGGGAATTGAGCATGTTATTGAGTTTGAGGAAGGGGCTAAGCCAGTCATCATCACACCCTACCACCATCCAAAGAGATATAAAGATGAAATAGAAAAGGCAATCAAGGAGTTGATTGACATGGGGCACATACAACCAAGCAAGAGTCCTTTCGCTTCTTCAGTAGTATTGGTGAAGAAGAAGGATGGTACAATGAGCATGTGCATTGATTATAGGGAGCTAAACAAGAAGACAATCAAGAACCGATACCCTATTCCATGCATTGATGAGCTTATTGATGAATTGCACAATGCCTCCTACTTCTCTAAGATTGATTTGAGATCTGGCTACCACCAAATACAGGTTAGAGAGGTGGATTTGGAGAAGATAGCTTTTAGATGCCACTATGGACATTTTGAGTTCTTAGTCATGCCCTTTGGGTTGACTAATGCCCCCGCCACTTTCCAGTCCTGTATGAATAGAGTATTCAGAGATCAGTTGAGGAAGTTTGTGTTGATTTTTTTTGATGATATACTGATATACAGCCATACTTGGGAGGAACATTTGAAGCATATTGATGCAATGCTCAGCATTCTAGAGAGGGAGTCATTATATGCCAAGATGAGTAAATGCGAGTTCGGGATGATAGAGTTGCTCTATCTAGGGCATATTATTAGTGCAAGAAGTGTTTGGGTTGACCCAGACAAGATCAGGGCCATTCTAGATTGGCCACTGCCGAGGAACACTTTGCAACTCAAGGGATTTCTTGGGCTTTGCGGGTTCTACCGCAAATTTGTGAAGGGATTTTCACAGATAGTAGCACCACTTACAGATTTGACACGGAGAGACAGTTTCAAGTGGTCATAGAAGGCTCAGGATTGTTTTGACAAGTTCAAGGAGCTGATGAGTACATGCCCTATTTTAGCCATTCCAGATTTCACCAAGCCTTTTGAGTTGCAGTGTGATGCCTCAGGAGAGGGCGTAGGAGTTGTCCTCATGTAGGACAAACATCTCATCGCATATGAGAGTAGGAAATTACAAGGTGTTGAGAGAACTTACAGCATCTATGACAAAGAAATGCTAGCAATCATGCACGCGCTAGCTAAGTTCAGGCAATACTTAGCAGGGAGTCAATTCACCGTAAAAACAGATCATAACAGCTTGAAACATTTCCTTGGACAAAAGGATCTCAATGACAGGCAACAGAAATGGGTGAGTAAGTTACAGGCTTATGATTTTGACATAGTCTATGTCAAAGGGAAGAAAAATATCATCGCAGATGCTTTATCCAAAAGACCTCATTTCCATATGTCTATTCAAATGTCCCCTTTCATGGCACTGTACAGGTATGATGCTCCTAATTTTTTGGATTTGTTATTTGGGGACAGTAGGGTGCCTAAGGCCAAGGATATATTGCAGGAGTGTCAGGACATTATGCGATCCTTGAAGGAAAATTTGCAAAGGGCACAAAATCAGCAGAAGCAATATGTTGATCAACACAGGGTTGAGAGATCTTTCGAGGTAGGAGACATGGTGTACCTCATGTTACAGTTGTATAGACAGTCCTCTCTCAAGAGGAGTGGAGCAGAGAAATTGAAACCACGCTACTATGGACCATTCAAAGTAATCAGGAGAGTGGGTGAGGTAGCTTATGAGTTGGAGCTGCCTGCAGACAGTAAAGTACATAACGTGTTCCATGTGTCACGCCTTAAGAAGGCATTGGGGCATAATGTGGTGCCTTCAGTAGTATTGCCACCTCTCGATGATGAGGGAAAACTTATCTTGATTCCTGAGGTATTCTTGACTCTAGGGAGAGGGTGCTTCGCAGGCAGACTATCAGGGAGTACCTAGTAAAGTGGAGGAATCTACCAGTTGAGGATGCGACATGGGAGGCAGAGGAGATTATTCAGCATCATGAGTTGAGATTGCTTGGGGACAAGCAATTTCAAGAGGGGCAAACTGTAATGTCCCCCACTTAGCCAGTTTGGAGGTATGTTGTCGCTAGTCCATTCTTGTATGGTCCTGAGGGCTAACCAGGACTTCAAAAGGGATCCTGAGGTTATTTGGCCTAGTCAAATTTAATTACAGGCCAAACGGAGTTCATTTGTTGGGTTGTCAAGAAGACTTACTATTTTTAGTAAGCCAATAGGGGGATGCAATGCCTTCAATTTTCAGTGACAGGATGAGATGCGTTTTTTTGGGCTCTTTCTAATGAGCTATTATATGTGGGATTTCGAGTTTATTTGGTATATTATTTTAATGTTTGAAGTTACAACGGTAAAGTGACTATTTAAATTAAATATTATAATGTTTCATAAAGTCACTTTATAAAAATCAAGAGTCCCCATTTTGAGTACATACATGGACTTTGTAAAAAGAAAAAAAGAAGTAATATTAAAAGTCATGTATTATCCCACATTGGCAAGACGGAAGCATGGAGCAAGTGAGGAAGGGATTAAAAGAAAGAGGATAGCTCTCATTTATTCATGTTTGGAAATATCAAAGAAATTGAAAAAATTTCTGGAGATTATGTCTCAATAGTTTGGAGGACGAAATCCCTTCAAGCTAGAAATCTTGACGCCATTGAAAGATATGGTCTTGAGATTCAACAAAGTAGCAGTCCGAAAAAGCGAAACCAAAAAAGCAGGCTGAAAAAAGCGGGTACGAAAAAAGCTGTCCGAAAAAAGCGGAACCGAAAAAATAGGCTGAAAAAGCGGGTACGAAAAAGTAGGCCGAAAAAGCAGTTCAAAAAAAGCAAAGCATAAGGGGCAGCATAGAAGGAAATTATTTCAGCCATCTAAAATCAGGTTCTTTGTTAGTATTGTTTTTTAGGGTGTTATAAGCTTTTAGCTGTAAGTGTGCATTATACCAGCATTATCATTTTGTAATCCATGTAAATGCCAAAGTCTTGGCCATATTTCATGAGCATTGTAATTTTCATTGCAATTAAGAAGATAATAGTTGCTAGTGTCATTTAAGCAATTTAATATCATTATTTATCAGCTAGTTAGTTTGCATACCAACTATTTGTAAAAATGTCAGTTGGTTGTAGGTGTTCATTTCTCATGTGTAGATCATATATATGCACTGAATATTGTCAAAATTAGTAGCACACTCATGTTAGGTCATTGTGTAATCCATTGTAGTCTTCTAGCACAAGATTTTCATTGATGCAAATTGTAAAAAAAGTCATTTGAAGCTAGCTGAAATACTATATCAGTCATACGTCCCTTGCATGTGAATTTTTTGATGAAATTCTTTGAGCTTTCATCAGCATTTTTGAGGGCATATTTGAGGAGGGCCATTACAAAAACTAACCTAATTAATGTAATAAACCTAACATTCCCCCCTTATTACATTAATTCAACAATCATTCTTGCTAACCTAATTAATGTAATAAGTCCAATATTCCTAACTTAATTAATGTAATAAGTCCAAAATCCCCCCCCTTATTACATTAATCTAACAAAATTGAAAAGCCTTCACCAAGATGATAAACTTTGATGAAGCTCCTTCACCAATCTTTGAAAGTAATCTACAACTTCATATTGCAAAGCCTAATCCTAAAGTTGAGCTCCTTCACCAATCTTTCTCCGCAACTTCAAATTTCAAATCCTAATCCTAAAGTTGCCCTCATATCCCAACTTCAGATTGCGAATCCTGAAGTGGGCCTCATAAAAACATTGTTTCTACCTCTTTTACACAATGAGACACAGTTCCTCCACATTTTTACATCTCCAAGGAGTGTGCTTGATGCCTCCTTTGGTGCTGCACATGAGACGCCTTTCCTCCGAAAGTCCACATCTCCTCCGAGTGTGTCTAACGCCTCCTCAAGTGCCGTAGAAACAATCACCACTAATATGTCTAGACGTCTTTCCTCTGAAAGTCGACATCTCCTCCAAGTGTCTCAAACGCCATTGTTGAAATCCTACCCCCCCTCACTCAATAGAAGGACAATCACATAGCCAAGCCCCCTCTTTTCTTCAGGGACACAAATCTATCAATTCCCCTCTTATCTTCAGGGAAGAATTGGCCAAGCCCCAACTTTACAAGGACACAGATAGTGGCTTCTCATGCAGTAATCATCTCTAAGCGAGAAGCTAGTTTGAGATGATAAAAATCCTCCAACCTCCATTTCCTCCAGCCTCCTATTGTTTTAGACTCTGATCATCCAAAATCCATCAAAGGCACTCTTCTCCCCATTGATTATCCTGCTCTAATACCACTGTAACAGGCCCAAAGAATGTGAAACTGAAAATATAAAATGAAAGAAAAACTATTGATACAGATTTTCAGGATACATTCAGAAACATATAAAATTGATATGAATATTATACTAGAATGATATGAATAATACTGAATCATTACATTGATGTCTGAGCATGTTTATATAGTTTAATTTTTCCTTACAACAACTACTTACAGGAATAACTTCCCAGCAACCACATATTGAACTAATTTCATTTATCTAATCTAAACACAAAAAAACTAACTTAATTAATGTAATAAACCTAACAATCTGTTGGTATATTGCAATGACCCCAGTATCCTTATACATCTACATAATAATCCCACGATGTGCCCTCGAAGAACCTGTTCCGAATGACAATCAATTACTGAACCCCATCCCTGGTCCATCTCATCAGGATACGAGGCGTAGGTGCTGAACTCCTACTACCGACCAAATTGTCTCCAAACTCTCTCGATGATAGGGGCAGCCTGACCGATCAGTAAACATCATCTCATACAATCATCTACTTGTCTCCTCCAGTATGCAAGCTTTCCCAAATTGGGTTGATGAAGTTATCCCAAGTGTATAGTTGTTTAGCCTCTCTTCCCATCTGACAATTGGGATGTTCTCCCATGCCTAAATCTGCATAACAAGAACACCCGTGACCCAATTCCAGATAGGTTTATATGTAATCTCATACAGCTCATGAGTATAACCCCACATGAATCTATCTCAAAGTAGCAATACCCTCCCTCGGCTCTGAATCAAAATATATCTGATCTCCCAATTTCCAAAACATTCTATCCTTTTCAAGTTGTACGATTGAAGAGATTTTTTTTTTTTATTACTCGATCGCATGATACAACATATAGAGGCAGTGCGATACAAGATTATTGTATTACACGAGATTTGGGTGTTCTTCAAGCGATACAAACTAATTAAGAGGAACAATCAAAAGAGATATTCATCTTTTATCGCATTAGAATGTCTGAGGAGTTGTATGCTGGGAGACTTTCATCGTATGATAAAATGACCAGAAAAAATAAAACTGCACGAAGAATTAAAAATGCATCAAATTTATCAAATTAAAAAGTAGAATTGACAACTTAGCGGAGCCCCATAGTCTCACAGTCGGTTATGCCACCTCTTATGCTAAATAATGTTTGATCTAATAGGAATGTACATGGTGACAATGAAAATGGCTTTGAACTCTAAAACGTTAATTGTGAAAATAATTTGAAAATACTCTTTGGGCCTCTCAAATATAGATTTGACCTAATTTTTAACTTTTTCTAATTGGCATAAAATTCACACTTCTAGCTAATTTCTACATTTTGATTCCATTTTTGGGATCAAAATCAAAATCCAACATCATTTTGCTAGTCAAAATTACCAATCATCAATGGGCCCTTGGTCTACTGGTGAAGTTGAATGGCTCACAAAAAGTCCACCAGGGATCAAGTCTTGCTGAGTGCAAGGCTCCGACATCATAAGAGATGAGGTCGAGATTGTGCCTCGGGTGCTTTTGACGACATGGATGCCCCTCAATCTCTGGCTCTAAGTCGAAGAGGTTTCAAGCACGAATGGGACCGTATCGGGTTCTTAAAAAGTCTATGTGGTGGCCTTCATTGGTTGGTAGCTCGCAGACTTCGTGCCTCGCAGGTCTGAACCCTCCATCAAAAAAAAAAAAAAAATCACCAATCAACCCTTCTGGTCAAATGTAGTTGACTTCCCTTCTAAATCATGTATAATAATGCAAAATCAATGAAAATTATTCTAAATCATCCAATTTAACCTAATATCATTTCTAAATAATTATGGTCAACCATAGTCAAACTAGGAAAATTCTCATAACCAAGTAGTCAAACTTGGTCAAAATGCTTTCCAAATTGCTTAGAATAGATTCTCAATCATTTTTTACCTTATCTAGTCAAGATTTTATCACATTCATCTCTTTTTTGCGTCCCCTTAATCTCATTTAATAGTGATCCCGAGGGAGCAGGAATGTTCTATCATCAATCTTTCAAAACTGCAAACCAATCAAGATTTCACCGCTAGGGGCATCTCACCTTCACCGAATCACATCAAGTTGAGATTTTTTTTATATTTTGCACAAATGACTTCATCATGTCACATCAAATTTTTTGGGGAAAAACTTAATCTAAATAGGGGCATATCAATGTCATCATACCACATCATTCTAATAGTGTCTAAGCAATCAAAATTAGTCCCAATGTTCAATTTCAAGATTCTCTTCAACAACTCTAGTTCAATCAAGTTCAAAATCAATGTGATTGATATTTGTTCAGTCAAGTTTAGGATTTAGTTTCACATCAAGCTTGTTTCTCTTCATTCAATCAAGTTCGGAGTTAATTCTTCTGAGAATAGTTCATCGCTTCAAAATTGTTGTTTCATATTAACATATTCTTTGACTCAATGCATTGCTCAAACAATGACTTAAAGAGAGGAATATGTAATCATCTAATTTTAGTCTATTAAATTGTGTGCCCTTATTCTAAATTGTTAAATCAAACTAATGCTAAACCTTATTATGCATAAAAATCATCCTTCCATAATTAAATCGTCATAAATCTACAAATCAAATATATCCTAAAGTTTGACCACCTAAGTCTATTTCTTATTTCATTAAAATTAAAATAAAAATTTATTAGATAAATAAAGTCTGTACTTATGTGCACACATATTTATGATTTCTAAAATCAAAAATAAAAGGAATTGAAACTTCACTCAAAGTGCACACGTCTTTGGAACTTCTAAAACCGGGAGCACATGGATCAAGAATGGGAATATCTCTAATATTGCTTGGTTTTGCATCTCAATCATTCATCTCACTTTCTAAAGTCTATAAATTGAGGCATCTGCCTTACTTCAATAGATCTTGATTTTTACATATTATTATGATGTCGCTTCGCCTTTCTAGTATTTTAACATTCTAGCTTTCTTTAATCTGTTTAGCATTATCGTATTGCATACTAGCTTAAATCGCATAGCTCTAATTAAATGGTTGTAATCAATCTTATTTTCATATGATGAGATATGGATATAACAGCAGCACAAACAAATAAAATAAAGCAAGATATAAGAGCATAATAGAGGAAAGTAAAACAGGACAACTATGAAGAATATAATCTTTACTGCACTTGTATTTCTTGTTACATTTATAGACCACAAAGGTTGTGAATTTATAATCTTCTCATCATACCTCTAGAAAGTTCTAAATAGCCACAATAAGCATAAGAAGGGGAACATTTTGGAATTTTAGACTATACAAGTAGAGACTTCTAGATTTAATAATTAATGCTCAGCTATCGAGCTATCAAATAAACATTTTTCTAACACCCCCCCCCCCCCCCCCCCCTCATAATGTTTATTTGGAGAGAGTAGAAACATCTTTAAGTTGCAATAGATCTCTAAATTTCGTAAAGTTTACAATAGGTAATGCTTTTGTAAATATATCAACAAGTTGATCTTTTGTTCCACAAAATTAAAGCTCCACCTCTTGACTTTCAATTAGATCTTGAACAAAATGATGATGTACTTCTATATGCTTGGACCTTGCATGATATACTGGATTTTTTGCTAGCTTGATAGTACTTTGGTTATCACAAAATATTGTAGTTGGAGAGTTTTGTGGATGGTGCAATTCTTCAAGTAATTGTCTAAGCCACAATGCTTTTTGAGATGCCTTTGATGAACCAATATATTCAGCTGCAGTAGATGAAAGTGGCACCGTTGATTGCTTCTTGTTGCTCCATGAAATTGGTCTCGATCCAAGATGGAAGATATATCCTGAAGTTGACTTTCTATCATCAATGTCACCTACATAATTAGAATTTGTATATCTGACTAAGGTAGGCTCTCCTCCATATTTATATTTGATGCCGAGCTGGTAAGTACCCTTGATGTATCTTAAAATTCTGTTGGTTTCTTTCCAATGTTCAATGTGTAGATCTGCCATGTACCTGGATACAATACCAACCACATATGCAATATCTGGTCTAGTTATGGTAAGATACAAAATATTTCCAACAAGTTGCCTATACAATTTTCCATCCACTTTCTTTTGAGTAGAGTTAGTACTCAACTTCAATCCTACTCCATATTACATGATTTACAATAACTCATATTGAATTTTTTAAGTTCATTAAGAGCATACTTAGTTTGAGAAAGCATGATCCTTCCTTCTTCTTGCCATACTTGCATACCCAAAAAGTAGTGCATTAGTCCTAAATTAGTTATTTCAAAAACTTGTTTGAGTTGATTTTTAGTTATCTCAATATCATGTGTGTGATCTCCTGTAATAATCAAGTCATCCACATACAATACAATGATAACAACTTTACCATCACTATATTTTACATACACATCTGGATCAGCTTTACTTCTTTTAAATCCAACATCTACAAAGTACTTATTTATTTTTTAGTATCATGCCCTTGGTGCTTGATTAAGACCATAGAGAGATTTTCTTAATCTACACACCAAATTTTCTTCACCATATTTAATAAATCCTGGTGGTTGTTGCATGTAAATTTCTTCCTTTAAATTACCATGCAAAAATACACTTTTTACATCCATTTGAAAAATTTTCCAGCCAAACTTTGTAGCTAAAGCAACTATTGTATGAATGGAAGTCATCTTAGCTTCTAGAGCAAAGATTTCAGTATAGTCTATACCTTCTTCTTGTGAGAAACCCTTAGCCACTAACCTTGCTTTGTATTTTTCAATAGCTCCATCTAATGTGAACTTTGTTCTATAGGTCCACTTACAACCAACCACATTTTTTCGTTTTGGAAGTTTTTTTAGTTCCCATGTTCCATTCTTTATCAAAGAGTTGTATTCTTCTTACATAGCCGCTTCCCATTCATCTTTTCCTTTTGCTTCTTCATACGTGCTTGGAGTATCAACCTGCATCACCTTGGTCATGAGAGCATAGTTAGCAAATATATTTCTAGGACCTTCTTGATAAATTTCTTGGATGCTTCTGAATTTTCTTGGATTTTCATTATCACTTTCACTTGATTCTTCAACTTGTGTCTCTTCCCATGTAGTAGTTTGTATACCTTGACTTTGACCATTGGTAGAAGTGGAATTTTCTTCATCAATCAAAATTGGAAAGAAAGATAATGTTGGAGAGTTATTATTCTTAACATCTTCATCAAACCATACATTTCTTTTAATATAGATTTCATTTGTTTTGGGATTGTATAACCCATATCCTTTTGATTCCTCACTATATCCAACCATTATCACTTCTCACTCTTCCTTTCAAGTTTGCTCCTTCTTTCATTAGGAATGTGAGCATATGCATTGCAACCAAAAATTCTAAAATGAGATATTGTAGGCTTTCTTCCACTCCATGCCTCTTTTGGTGTTATGTTCAAAACTGCCTTAGTAGGTGTTCTATTCAAGATATACACGGCAATATGAATTGCTTCAGCCCAAAATTTATCTTCTAGATTTCTAGAATGAAGCATACACCTAGCCATTTCTATTATAGTTCTATTTTTCTTTTCACCAACCCCATTTTGTTGGGGTGAATAAGAGATAGTTGATTCCTTCTTTATGCCATGTTCTTTACAAAAATCTTAAAAAGCCTTATTCATGTATTTAATCCCTCTATCAGTTCTTATTATCTTTAAATGTTTTTCATTTAAAGCTTTAAATTCCTTGAACTTTTGGAACACTTCATCTTTCTTTTGTAGAATATATGCCCAAATTCTTCTACTATAATCATCTATAAAGGTGAGGGCATACCTTGATCCTCTGATTGATGGTGTTTTAAAAGGACCCATTACATCACTATGAACTAAGTGTAGAGGTATTTTTTCTCTCCATGATTTACCTTGAGGGAAACTTTCAACATGTTGTTTTCCCATTGCACATCCTTCACATACCTTGGAGCTTAATGATATCTTTGGAAGCCCATGCACCATTTGTAATCTCTCCATAAGCTTCATTCCATGAAAATTGATGTGCCCCAAACATTCATGCCATAACCTACTCATATCATCATATTGGGCAATAGCACACATATGTTTATCTCCACATTTAGAAGTAAATTCTTGAAACTTATGTAATCCATTCTCCATTTTACCAATTGCAATAACTCTATAATTATCATTGACATCCTTGATTAAGCTCTTATCATTGTAGAATTCTATTTTATGTCCTTGACTTGCAATTTGAGATACTGAAAGTAGATTTATTTTTAATTCAAGAACTAACTTCACATTTTTTAATAAAACATTATCAACTTTGACATTACCATTCCCTTTATCTTCTAAAACACTATTATCCCCCAAATATATTTTCTCTATATTATTTTCACTTATTGATTCGAATTGATTCTCATTATGAGACATGTGTTGTGTAACACCAGAATCAATAACCCAATCATCTTTGAAAGTATTATTTTCTTTAAGTGCAACACAAAATGCATTTCTTTTAGAATCACCAAATTTTGGAGAATTGTTTACCTTCTTTTATATATCTCTTTTCTTCTTGAAACATTCATTTTCCTTATGACCCATCTTGCCACAATAATAACCTTTATTTTCATACTTCAAATTTCTTTCTTTAAATTGATTATCTTGTGACTTCTTATAATATTTTTTTCCTTTCATTGTAAATGCTTGAGATTTACCATCAAATGATTCTTTTTCTTTAGTTTGTCTTTTCTCTTCTTGAACTAACTTAGCACACAATTCTTCAGATTTAATACTTTTTAGTTTATCTGCAGTATCTAAACCCCTTATAAATGATTGATGAGATCCTGGAAGACTTTGTAATATGATTTACACAAAATCTCTATCATCTATATCTTTTCCAAGAGAAGAAAGCTCATTCTTCTTTTCCTTTAAGTTACTTAAATGTGAGACTATCTCTTGTGAGCTTGATAATTTCATATTATATAACTTAGTAGTGAGAGATAAAATCCATACATCACCTAAATTTTGATATAGATCCTTCAAAATCTCCCATACTTTAACTCCACTTCTCTCATTACGAACTTCTAGAAAAACCTATTCTAAAAGTGTAAGCTTGATTAGTGTTGCTGCCCTCTTGTCCCTTTTATCCCAATTGTCTTGATCCTTTCCTGGATTTGTAGACCTTTGTTCACTACGAGTCACAATATCATAACAATTTTGAAGAGTTAGAGTGATTTCAAAATGAGATACCCAATCATAATAATTTTTCCCATTTCATTTAACTGTGGGCAGAGTAACACCAAGTGATTCCATTTTTAAATTCTCTTCTTTTTGGATGAGAACGAAAGATATTTAAAAAAAACTTGAACACTCAAACTTAAAATTGAAAAACTCTCACCAATTTGTTGAAGGAAAAACTCTTCTCTCTTGTTGTAATATTCTTCCTTTGTCACAAGAAATTTTGGTGTTGCTCACTCCCAAATTTTACACCTGCAAGTATTCACTCATACCAAAAACACCATATATACATAGCCCAAAGAACTAAAACTACTCCTATACCATGATGAGATATGGATATAATAGCAGCACAAAAAAATAAAATAGAGCAAGATATAGAGTAGAATAGAGGAAAGTAAAATAGGACAGCTATGAAGAATATAATCTTTACTACACTTGTATTTCTTGTTACATTTACAGACCACAGAGGCTGTGAATTTATGATCTTCTCATCATACCTCTAGAAAGTTCTAAATAGCCACGTTAAGCATAAGAAGGGGAACATTCTAGAATTTTAGACTGTATAGGTAGAGATTTCTAGATTTAATAATTAATGCTTAGCTACCGAGCTATCAAATAAACATTTTTCTAACATAGCTTAGCTTCTCATTCTAGCTTATATTCTCATCTTCCTATTGAATTTCTTGAGGGTTTTGCATGCCTATCATATTACTACTCTTTGAATCTCTCATTATATAATGTAGCTTGTGAAGTCTCATTGCTAGATTCTAGGAGCATGATATAGCATAAACTTTCCATGTTGTGGATAGGAAGTTGTAGATCAATTTCTAGAAGTTTAGAGTAGTTTCTTTGTTCTATATATAATGATTTATAGAAATGTTAGTAGCTTAAACTGAGTAATAGCTTTCAACTGATATAGCTTCCACTACACATAAGTTCCTCCCACCCCAAAGAAAACATGTTGCCCTATATCAATAAAGGCGAAGAACACATTACCGCTTAAGAAGCTAGCCAACCAAATTATAAGGGTCAGTCTCATTATCTTACACTTTCTTTCCTTCTTGACTATTATAACTTTTCAATCCCTCACCTTCTATGATTTTGTTGCTATTCTAAAGTAGGGAACAATCTTTCCTTTTTAGTTTTCAAGTTCTAGTGAGAGGCACCCCTACCCTATATTAATCATGTAATTTACATGTACATGAATTAATAAAGTGAGTTATAAAAGAATAAATTAATAAAATTAAATAAGCATGCATGAGAAGAGAATTAATAAATTAAAATAGTTCATATTTAAGTTTAAGTTGAGTTATCCCTTTTAGATTTTGCATATTTAAAAACCCTAGAGGGCTAGGTTTTCTTTAAAGGAGTTATTTTGGTCATTTTAGACAGACGGGTTTTGGGAGACATAAATTACAAGTTTTGGTTTGGCATTGAAGTTAGAAAGTTATTTCAAAACTTACAAGTACTTGAGAACGCAAGTTTTAGCCTTGTGTTGTCTCAGATTCAATTGGTGCACTCAAGGTAGAGTTTGGAAAACCTTTATAAATTTTTCCCTTCAAAAATAGTCTTCTTCATACTTTCTAGGTTGTGCTTGAGCCAAATGTAGAAAATTTTGGATTGATTTTCTTTGTGAAATTTGAAAAAAAAAATTGAGAAGTATTATTTTTGATAAACTTATGTAAAAGAGGCTTATTGTTATCATGTGTAGAAAATTCTTGTAAAAGCTTCAAATCAAGAAAGCTTTGTGTCCAAATTAGATAAAAATGTATTGCATGAAACTTGTCAAAACCCTAGGTTCTTGAAAAAATGTATTGGAAAAATAATTAGAAAGTACAATTATTCATCCAATTAGGGTTTGATTGTATTTTTTTGTAGAAAATTTATAAAATTCAAACAAGTTGAAAGTCAAAGACCAATTGGACATTATTGTGCAAATTAGAAGTTGAATTCAATATATGGAAAAAATAATATGACTAAAAAAATTATATGTCAAAATATATTTATATATGTTATAAAGAGAATAAAATATATTGTATTGAGAAAAAATTATTTTCTAGAAAATTTTACGTGTGTGTCTGAGCATGTGCATGTGTGTGTGTGTGTGTGTGTGTGTGTGTGTGTGTGTGTGTGTGTGTGATGTTGATGTTTATTCAAGGCTTATACTCAATAAAAATATAAGTGATTGTTGCATTTGGAAAATACATACCAAAATACATGGCAATGCTTAGTAATTTTACATGTGTATATATGTGTGTGTGTGTGTGTGTGTGTGTGTGTGTGTGTGTGTGTGTGTGTGTACATATATGTACATATATGTATATATATGTACATATATGTATATATATGTACATATATGTATATATATGTACATATATGTATATATATGTACATATATGTATATATATTTTGATGTAGGTACGCTCTGATACCACTGATAGAGGGCCACACCACCCTTACTCACTCACAATCAAGAAAGCAACAATATGAAGATAGAGATGACAAAACTACTTCACAAGAAATTTTATTATACTTGAAGATCCTTACAACACCCACAAGATGATATCAAGCTTCTCCTTGAGTTTCTCCTTCCACAACTTCTACTTCTCAAGCTTCTACTCCTCGAGCTTCTCCTTCTCAATCTTCTACTCCTCGAGCTTCTCCTTGAGCTTTCACCTTCTTCTCGAGCTTCTACTCCTCGAGCTTCCACTCCTCAAGCTACTCCTTGAGCTTGATTAGAAATTCCCATATGCCTTGCTTAAATAGGCACTTACCACCCTATGCATGACTTATCCACAACCTTCTAGAATTCCTCCTACACAATATCCACAACCTTCTAAAACTTCCATAAACTTCTAGAATTACAACTAAGCACCACCAGGTGGCCCAATTAGAAAATTACATTTCCTTTATGGATTACAACAAATATTAAATGCAAGATTTAAGAAACTTTCCACAAGCTTCTAAGATGCCACCTACACACCTCGATTAATGTAATGACAACTATTTTTTGTATTTTTTCTATTTATGCCACTTATGCACCTCGAAAATAAAAATCCTCTTTTCCTTTCTTTTCTCCTTTTTATTTTTATTATTTCTCCTCTAATTTTCGTCACTTTTCTCTCTCCTCCAGAATTTTTTTTGCCTTTTTTTCTTTTTCAATTTTTTTTTTTTTTCCAATAATTTTCCAATGCAAGATGCTCCTGCATCATATTTACATATATGTATATATATGTACATATATGTATATATATGTACATATATGTATATATATGTATGTATGTGTGTGTGTGTGTAAATCAATGTAGATATATCGGTAAGTGGAAGTACACAAGATTTTTTTGAAACTACTACTGCCATAAGGCTAGAGGATCTAATATCTCCCTTCTTGTTTATTAGTTTTGCAGAATTACTTGGAAGAACTATTACAAAAGAACGAGAGAATGGATCTTGGAAATTAATAAGGGTGGTTGAAGGGATTGACCCATTATCTCATTTTAGGTTTTTAGATGATGTCTATTTGATGGGATATGCTTCTATTTGGGAAGCAAAGGTGATTAAGGAAAATTTGAATGATTATAGTACAGCCTAGAGATAACATATTAACTATAACAAACATGAGGCTTTTTTCTTCAACACAGATATAAACTAACAAAGGCAAATTTGTAAAATTTTGAGGATGAAGATGGGGAAGTTGCCTAGGAAATATTTGGGGATACCTTTATTTGAAGGTGCATGTAAACCAAACTTATGAAATCACTTGGTTGATAGTTGTGTTAAAAGGATGGAGGGGTGGAAAAGAAAGTGGTTAACTTATGTTGAATGAACCATGATGTTACAAACTGTAACTTTTGATATTCATGTTTCTTCGATGAGTTGCCTCAAGATTCCTATAAATGTTTTAAGATATATAGAGTAGTGAATGATAATGTTCTTTTGGAATGGATTTGAGGAGGACAATAAAATTCCTTTGATTGCATGGGAGAAAATTTGCAAGCCAAAATACAATGGGGATGTGGGTTTGTAAAATTGGCAACTCATGAATAGAGCTCTTGGGGAAAACTTGTTTGGAGAATTTATTCAAACCCGTCCATGGATTCTTAAAGAAAAATTTCGCTGATTATGATGATAGAAATAGGATCTTCATGGTGAGAGACCCTCCAAGCGGATAAACTATTTGGAATTTCACTCTTGAATGTAGTGAGCTCATTTCAGACCATTTGACTTCAAAGGTTGGTGATGATAAGTCCATCTCCTTTTGGAAGGACTCGTGGAATGGAATTCCAACCCTTTAATAAGTTGGTGAATATAATGATCTAAGGCATCACCTTACCAAATTATGGGGAGACAAGTTGTCTAATTATACATAACTAAAACTAATACCATTTGGGCACTAGTTGGGGTGAATAATGTGACTAGGATGGGATTCATAGATCATTAGGAGGTCTTGATGATGCATTTTTTTCAAAGAGGAAAGTGTTGATAATTGGGGAGTGTGATAAGATAGGTGTGTAGCTAGGAGTCAAATTTACTAAATTAAACTATGCTATTATTTGTTAGAAGATGCTCATGTTCTTGACGAATGGTCTTACAAACTATGTTGGGACATAGATTATTTACCTAATGTTGGTTCCTTTTCATGGTTGGAAATACATGGGAGGATTCTAATAGGTGAAAGAAGGAAGAAATATGGTTTCAATGGTCCTACAAAGTTTTTTCTTTTTGAGGAGGAGGTTGAGGATATTGATCATTTATTACTGCAATTTAAATGCTTGAATGAATGTTGGGACTAGGTAATTTCTAATCTTGGAGGGGTTGGTCCTCTAAAAATTTCTATTTGAATCTATTCACAATGTGGCCAAATCTTGAGAATTTTTTTTTTTGTCAAAGTATGGATAGCTTTCCCATCTATTGTTATTTGGGAAATTTAGGAGGGGAATAGGTAGATCTTTTGGGATAGGATAGAATTTTTGGAAAGGGTTAAATATAGAGTTGATTATTCTCTTGAACAAGTCACAACTGTAGCAACATCTCATATAAGGCCCACTACTGCCTTTATACTTTCAAGCGGTTTAGTTTAGAAGGACTAGTCTGGAATTAAGATAAGATATAGACATTATGAGAATCAAAGATGCGGACATGGAAAATCTCAAAGGAAGGTTGGATTAAAGTGAATTTTGATGGAGTTTCTCAGGAAAATCCAAGGCCTTTAGGAGCAAGTGTGATTGCAAGGGATTGGAAGGAAGAAACTATAGCTTTGGTTGTAAGGAGATTAAAGGATGGAATTAATAGTTTGGTAGAAGCTAATGCAACTCTACTAGCAGTAAGAATGGGGAGAAAGTTAAACATAGAAAAATTCCATATGGAAGGAGATTCTAAGATTATTGTGGAAGCAATTCATAGAGGCATAATCCATGTGTGGCATCTTCAAGGTGTAATTAAAGTAATTCATGGGGAATTGGGAGGTTTTAGAAATATTTTACAATAAATCATTTGTTAAGGAAGGGAATTGATATGCAATTTTTTTGTCAAAATGGGCTTTATCTTTTCAAAATGTAAATGAGCAAGTTATAAATAATTTAAACAAGGTGAATTTGAATATTTGATTTTAAAGAGAACCTTTTAATAATGGTATATAATGGATATAGTAAGCCATTTTGACGTTGATTTGCAATGGTAACCGTTAGGAAGGGTTGGAGCATTATATTATAAAGATTTGAAAGGGTATTATCAATAAAGGCCTTGCTTGAGGTTGTTAGCATTAACTAATGAAAACATATGGAAACATCTTTAAATGTCCTTTCTTAAGGTGTTAGAAAAGTAGATTTTCAATGGCATTATATTGATTTCAAAAGGTTTATGATGTTTATTTTTTAGAGTATGGTGGGATCGTGTATGTCACCTCAATAATTGAAGTGGGTGTTATCAATTTATAAAAGATGGAGTATAGTCAAATGCTTTGCATGCATTATTAAACATTGGAAGTGGAGAGAACTTTAGGGTTTATAAAATAGAGGTCACTTTTTCAATTGGCACTTAGAAGTAGAAAAAGGGTTTTAAGGGGCTAGCAAAGAAGGAATGCCTGTGTGGTCTTTTGAAAATAAAGATGGATGTTATGATAAAGGTAGTTTTGGGAGTAGTTGGACTAAAGTTTCAAGAGTGGAAATGTAAGTGGAGAGTGAATTTAGATGTGATTTCAAGTATAATATCTTGTGGTCTTGAAATCAGTGAGAGAAGAGAGTCTTAGAATGTTTAGAATAACTAAGGGGTGGTAAATCAATTATACAAGCTCTAGATGTAGCAATTAAACAAACAAACACTTAAACAATTTTAGATCTTAACATTTAATAGCTTGACCCCTATAGTCAACTTTTAGGAAATCAACTAGTTGTCCACTATCCTAAATATAATAGAATTGTAAAATGTAAACATTAGCAGTAAATCATCATATATAAAATCCACACAAATTTAACACTAGGATTTAACCTAGAAACCCAATTTGGAAAAAACTACCAGTAACATGTCACCAACTTTTCACTCTTCTGAAGTGAGCTCTGTTAGAAGCCAACCCTGTTAAAGGTCACAAAACACACTATTAAATGTGACCTTGTTAAAGGATTCAATCACCCTGTTAGGAGTGGCCTTGTTAGAGGACTTTAGAACATTCCATTAGAATGCCACCTTGCTTAAAAGATTTGCATATGACTGTTAGGTTAACCTTGATTAAAGGATTTCAAATATTGATACAATGGTTAGAAAGTAATAACATGTTTTGATCTATCAAGTAGAACTCACTTTACACCTATTTAAATAGGTAATTATGAGCTTTTTCTGTTTAAACATCATCGTAGATCTTAGGTTAGGTTGGATTCATCGAATCCTTCCATCATTTCATCTCATCTTTATGTTCTACAAACTTCTCCTTGAATCATTGCATAGAAATATGCAAATATGGTTTTCCTTTAGTTAAATGGTATGAGTCATCCATCCTTATCTTCAACATGCTTTCCATATTCTAAGAAATAAACTATGTCTGTAGAAAATTATGATTTCTCATAAACTGTTAAAATGTTGTTCCTCAGCCAAGACTATGTTCTGACACTCGGTCATCACTGGTTTACTCAGTCACTACTAGATTTCTTGCTTGCGACATATAATGTCACTTAGTTAATACTAATACTCAGTCAACTCTAATTATGCTCGAAACTTACTATGGCTCGGTCAACACTAGCATCACTCGGCATATACTTCAAGTTCTTTAATCTTCTGCTATGTTACTCAGTCAAGCCTATGCATTTGGTCCATCTTTGATATCTTCTTCAAGGCTTTAGTGTTATTGTCTTCTCCACTTGCAACATGATTTAAACAATCACTTTATCTTGTCAAAATTCAACTATTCAAGTGTCCATTGTAGTTTCCTCTTCATAACTCAACCTTTCCTCTATATAATTTTGTTATGACCAACTTCTAAAATCCTCTTCATCAATCAAATAGATATGACACTTAGACTAGATAGCAAACTGTCTCACCAATAAGGTTTGACATCAATGTCAACACAATAATTATCCCAATTGTAGTTTCCAATAGTGAAGAGGTCAAGCAAGTGATGAAGGATTTGTTTGAGGAGGATTTTTTGGAAGGTGTGGAGTCAATTTTAGAATGGTTTGTCTCGAGATGGGGCTCTTATTTGTGGGGATACTTTGAAGATGAAGATGATACTCTTAGGTTTTATTTAGTTATGTTCCTATGATGGTAGGAAAAAGTTGATAAGGTGACTTAAAAAAAGAAAATTGCAAACTCGTGGAGAAAGATGAAAGAAGAAATTAATAAGCATGATCATAATGTGGCTATGACAAAGAGAGATTTTATCTTACATTTGTAACATTGTTGGAGAACTCATCTTTGCAAGAATCAAAAGGATGTTTGCATGAGTAGAAATATCGTTTGGAAATAGTTCGTCCATCAGGAAGAAAAGAAATTTTTGTGAAGTTTTGTTAGATGGAGATGGACGGTGATAGGGGGAGTGGAGTTCAATAATTTTAGCGAGGAAAGATAGATATGATGGGATTTTCAGTGGTGAAAACCATCATTTATGAAGCAATGGCAATGGGTGAAGCATAGATGTTCAATTAAAAACTAAAATTAAAGTTTTTTTGTTTATTTCTCTATTTTTCTGTGACTGGAATGAGATTGCCTACAGGCAAGTAGGAGAATGATGTAAGCCTACGAGCTAAATGTAAATTCAAAGCTTTAAGATTTTTGTGGATGGATATAAATCTTGTCAATATAAATACAAAGCTTGAGATAATGTAAGGGCTGGTGCATTAAGTTTCTGATGGGAAGATGTAGAAGGAGGGGAGGGTAGTTCTTCAATAGATGCATGGTGATATATCTAATAATATTAAAAAAATTAGCATATTAATAAAATATTATCTTGATACCAATTAAATGTGTGTATGTGTGTGTGTATGAAAATGAATCCAGACATGTTAGAAAAATAGGTGTATTATTCTTACATATTTTAAAAGTAAATAAGTATGTGACAATAATATATTCGTGCTTATTTTTACATTAAAAATATATATTAATTTTGAAAAAAAAAAATTAAATGGTTATTAATTTTAAAAATTAAAAAATAGTATTTATTGTTTCAAAATTTAAAAATTAATATATATTACTTATTTTCCTTATAAATGAGCTTTAATAATGATATTTTTAGTTATAAAATTAAGTCTAGTTTAATTGTTAGTTGGATATAATTTTATTATATATTTACTAATGCAAGTGTAATTATAAGCTAATAAATATTTAATTATAATTTAATTATATTTTAATAGAAGTTATAGTAGATTTTAGTATATAATCATTTAGTTGTAATTATTTGATATTATGAGTAAAATCATAAATAATACAATTATAATTATAATTATAGTTTGAGTTATTTATAATTGTACTATGAATTGAAGAAAAAATAAATATTAATATAGGGCGTAAATGAAAGTTAAAATAATATTCTTAAATATAATTGGCATTAGTATTTAAGCCAACAATATATAGTACTTTTTATACAACAAAAATGGGTTTTGAAGGGGCCCTAAAACCCTGGACAAACTTATCATAAAATTGTTCCATTTGAATCCATAAAATGAGACGAATCAAGACCAAGACAAGATTTTAACAACATGCTTCATCAACCTTAAAATAATGTTACACAAGAAAAACCAACATGCACCAAGATAGAGAAGAAAAGACCATAGCAAACTCTAGCCCAACCACAAACAAACGACAATTAAGATTTCCTTTTATCCCTCTCGATGTAGGAGTAAAGGGTCATATCAAAAGTAGGTCACACATTGGATTATTTACTTTTTATCGTAACCCAACCCTCCTCTGCATTATCAATTGTATCTTGCCATCCCAGAGAAACTGGTGTTGAAAACTCGATACCTTGATAGGGAGAACTAGTAGCACCCTCAAAAAAATCAAAAATATGACCAACAACATGCTGAAGAACATGGGTAGCTATAGCCATAGGAATAGGACTAGTAATACTCTTGGAAGGATAATCACTGCCACTAACCAAATCCCTATCACAAGTATTAAAAATCTTAAACACAACAAGCGCAAAGCCAATGACATTGACCACCCCAAAAGAAATTGCACTAGTAGCCTAAGGCACACAGATCTCATCATAACCACCAATTGGTAACCAAACATCATGAGAAGAAGGCCAAGAGTGATCTTGTACAACCACCTAGGAGAAGCTCCTCTAGGAAGAGATCTTCTCAATCGCATACTGATGAGATGAAGTGCCTTGCCACCATTATGCTAACTTTTTAATCTTCTCTAACTTACAGTTAGTAGTCACATGACCCTTTTTAAAGCATCTTATATATTTTAAGGGGTCCCTTCAAAATCCAAGGGTTGAATCCAACTACTCTTAAAAGAATTAGTTAAATTTTTAGCAGGTAACTCCTTTGATACATCTGGATTAGCCAAAATATGGGAAAAGGTGGAATGTAGAATATCAAATGAATCTCCATCGACCATCGAAAGTCCCCAAGAGTTGTGCCTCAGGCCAAAGATGAAGGGGGGGATAGGGAATCAAGGTTTAATCATAAGCATGGATCTATCTTCCCAACTAAAATAAAAGAAAACACAATCGTATTTATGTCCTAAGACTTCAAATTTAGCAGCAAAAAATCCTTTAGCCATAGAAAAATGTGAACTATATCACTAAGGGTTCCCAATGTCTATCCATGTAGGTTCGAGAGGTTGGGCCAAAATGACTTGAATTGGCATATCAAAGAATGATTAAACAACATAGAGACATTGTGGTCAATACCAGTCGTTATCTAAGTCCAACATAATGGAGATGGACTCAGAGACAAGAAAAGGACCACTAGTAGCAAGATGTTTTCTCTGTGTACCACTGGGAATACCTAAGCTAGGCCTAGATGAAGGAGTATCTTTAGTTGTAAAGAAAGAAGAAGGTATAGCCACATAAGAATCCCCACTCACTAGAAGCGATGCAAGGGAGGGCTCAAAAAAAACCCAAGGAAGCAACTTGGTTCCACACAAGTGAGGTGCAAAAAAACCCCTCATCAAGCTAGGAAGAGCTACAAATGACAGAGAAAATGAAGGAAATCCCAGAGATGTTGCCACTGATGCAAGAGCCACACCCAATCATGACCTACAATAAGGGAATCTACCAAATTCATAGTGGAATCACACTCTGCAGTCAACAAATTGTTTGCTCAAGACAAGAATCAATAGAAAACACAAAGGAGGGAGGTCCAAGATTTGTGTAGTTTCCATCAACTTTGGACAGAAAAGGAGACATGGGTGGGAGTAGGACAATTTCAAAAATAACAATATAGAGTATCATCAATTGATGAGTAGGAGATATTTTCCACTACAATTCAAAATGTGATTTGGTTATTACGATTTAACAGTGTTATTTTTTAGACAAACTCATTAACCCATATATCACAATATATAATATTTTTTTAATTAAGTCATTTATAATTTAAGATCATTTAAATTAATAACATGATAATATTATATAATCAAATTTGATAATATATTAAGTTTTTTTTTTATTGTGTTTATTTTGCTTTGATGGGATGTTTGTATAGGTAGAGTGTAATGTTCACAGGTAAAAGCACAGACCTGTGTCACCCTTTTACAAAGGAAAATGCTAGCAAAAGTATAATTGTTCACCATCAATAACGTAAAATTGGTATTATTATTTAGAATTTGAAAATGAAGTAAACTAATGAAATGTGTAGAAAATGATAAAGTTTAGGATTGTAATTTTTAATAATTATTTGGAATAAGAAATGATATACTTTCCTATTTTTTAATGATAACTTTTTAGTTGCTGGAAAAAAAAAACACTAGAAATAAAGTGTCTAGTTCCCACCATAAAACTACATGGAAATAAGCTTATTTCCCTTTGATCTCATATTATGTTATAGATAACATATGTAGCTAGAACAATCAAAAATAAAAATTGGCTTTAGACCTGTGTTCTCTCTTTTATAACGATTCAAACTTCAACTTATTCAAATTAGCAGTTTTCATCTCCCACCAAATTTTTCAAAATAATTCTATTCCAACCAAAAGAAAACTTATAGATTCTGAAAGAGGATTCTCTCCTCTAGAACATATATAATTTTTAATTTTTATTGATTTGATTTAATATTTTTTTCTTTCTCAAAATCTACATCTTCTCGAGTGTTAAAATACATACTTGTAGAATTTTTTTAATTACAAAATACTATATATAATTAAAACACTATGAACTCTATATGTGAATATTCTTGACTTTAAGCTCTATAAAGTGGTGTTTATATGTTATTAAAAAACCATCATAAAAATTAGTAAGAGTTATTGAAATGTTAGTTTTCTGAAATAATTATATTTATTTAGTAATTGGATACTAACTAGTATAAAACATGCATTTAATAGACATTTCCAATTGGAAAAGTGTGAGATCATATATAACTTAGCTAGAATAAATTTTTCAAGATCATATGTTTGAAGAAAATTGAGTTTTAGATAGAAATACTCAAATTCATTCATTTTGATAAGTCGGCCTGAAAGGTGACATAGTTTTGTACTTTTACCCTCGGACCATTAAAATTGTTAAGTTTGAGACTGAATAATAATGGTTGTTATACAAACTATTGAAGATTGAATGATTTTTACTGTTGGATGCCCTAATAGAGTGAATTTAATATCCCTTATATACTTGTCATGCCTGAAAGGGTATGACCTTAGTTTAACTTAATTTTATTATATTATGATTCAACAATAGTTAAAACTATTATATTATTAATTTATGCTATATCATTTCCACTATAATATTATTTATCATTTAATCATATTTTAATATTATTATTATAGAATTATCATAATAATATCTGATATATTATTACTTAATATTTATATTTATATTAACATATAATATTATTGTTATATAAATATATATTATGTTATATTAGATTGATATATAATATGATACTTATTAAATATTCATTTATTATTATATCAATAGTCAATAATAATTTATATTGAGATCATTTATTATCTTTACTATTTAAATAAGATTTGTACTATGTGATATGACTATAGATATATCATTATATATATTATTTATTTATTTATATATTATTATGTGATTATTATTTGGGTGAGGATATCAGAGTCCTCCCCTCTCTAATTTTGTTTGTCCTCAAGAAAAAATCATTTATACATAACTTTTCTTAGAGAGAAAACAATGAAACATCTAATTAGATGTAGGAAGATACATGGTATGCATGAAAACATGAAATTTACTCTAAACAAACACATGAGTGCATGAAGACATGAAGTAGGCACGTGAATGCATGAAGACACAAAATAGATATGATATGGAAATATAAATGTATAAAGACACAAGGAAAACTCAATGTAGGCATAGAGTATACTTGTTAAAAAATTGTTAGATTCATTTTCACATTTTGGAATAAAAAAAGCTTAAGGAAATATTTTACTAACTATGATTGTGAATGTTGTTCTTTTTCCCCTCTATTTGGAAATCTTTGTCATATATATTTTATGCCATCATCTTATCCATTACTAAGGTTATTCTTAAGATGGTAGAATTACATACTACAAGTGGCATCCCTCAAAACCTAACCCTAGTATTGCGATAATCCATCATGTGCCCAAAATTACTCTGCCTCTCCCTTCCACAAACTCCCTACCTTAAGATGTCTTCTTGTAATGATCCCTTTTTGGACCACACTTGAATTGTTCTAGAATTCCCCTTTTGGGTTTGGATCGTACATAGGGATTGTTATTTGTAATGTTTCAAGAGATGAAGTTCCATTGATTTCTCCATTACTAAGGTTATTCTTAAGATGGTAGATTTACAGTGTGAAGGTCATGTGAAATAGACTACAATCAATGTCTCTCAAGAAATATTCCTAATATTGGGATAATTGGTCATGTTCCCAAAATTACTATGACATTCCCTTCCACAAACTCCCTACCCTAAGATGCCATAGTAATAGGTAGGAGATGGGATCTCAAGTCAATAAATATAGTTATTCTTAAGATGGTATAATTACTAAGGTTATTCTTAGGATGGTAGAATTACTATGTGAAGGTCACGTAAAACAGACTACAAGCGGCATCCCTTATGACCTAACCCTAGTGTTTGGATAACTTGTCATGTGCCCAAAATTATTCCACCTCTCCCTTCCACAAACTCCCTAACCTAAGATACATTAATAATAGATAAGAAACAAGAGCTCTGGGAGAGCTTGAGTCCTTGCCTTGTGCAAGGGTTAGAAGGTAGATGAGATAGGTAAAGTTTTCATTTTATAGTAAATACTAAGTGGTATGAACAATTCAATTTGCAATAATGTTACCAAGTAGTTAAGCACACTCAAGCTAGAGTAGCACTAGGACGGGTAACCTCTAGGGAAGTCTTGATGCTTCACCTCTGTGAGCATCCCCTAGATTCAATTAGTGTTAAGTGTTCCATTCATTCTCATAAAATATGAGTTTGTATGAACCACTACTCATGAAACATAGGTCAATGAGTTTGAACCAAAAACTACACTAAAAGGTAGATGAGACAAGTGGTGGTTGTAATTTAATAATGAGAACACTATTTTTGGGTATAATAAGTTTCAACCATGTATAAATTGTGTTCTGTCAAATGTTTTTTTTCTTCCTATCATTTCAAATACATCTTTTGTTTAAAAAGATGTATTTAAACTAAATGAATCATAGGCCATGGAAAACACATTAGGATTGAACTCTTCAAAAATTGCATCACATTCATTCTTTTTTATCTGTCTTTGGGAATCTATGTTCAAATTTTACAAATGAAGGCTAGAAAAGCTCATCAGACAAGACCATAGGAGATTATCTAAATTCTACTATGAACCTAAATAATTGCAATAAGAAAGATATCTTCTTTATTATTTAAAATATTGTTACTTAATTTTTAAAAAAATAAAACATGTGTATATTAATAATTATAGTGTTCAACTTAGAATTATTTTATTTACTTTAATTATTTTAAAATTTAGTTTTAAACTATTTTATTTGTAAATTTTGTATGATTATTAGATTGTTGGCATTATACTATTTGTACCATTTATTTTTATAAATATTTTATTTATTTTTAAATAATAATTTGTATTGTATAGAAGTAGTAAACAAATTGTAATAACATTTTTGGAGTCTTCTATTCTTAAAAAGAGAAAGTCTTGAGTTTTCTAACTCTTTAACTATCTTGTCCATGATTTTTTTAATCATTTTTACTCATAAACTTAATTAGTTTTGATTCAATTAAAATATAAGTCTTTTCAGTGAATTTTAACATATGATTTTTTTTAATAATTTAATTTTATATTTGAAATATATAAATATATGTTTTTCATTATATTTGTGTGTGTGTGTGTGTATTAAAATTCTAATTTTAATTTAATATAAATATTTCTAGTTTATATTTGTCTTAAAAAATATGTTCAATAATCAAAAAAAAATTTAAAAATATTAAATAATAAATATATATTTATGTAAGATAAATGAAATATTAAATTACTTATATCTTAAATATTAGAAAAAGTTTAGAAAATAATTTTAAAAATAAAATCTATTTCAATGACAATTTGATAATAAGTCTATTTGTGTAAAAAATAACTCTAATATATTTCTACCTCATAACATGAAAACAATTAATATTCATATGCATATGAAATTGTCTAATTCTATAATGGTAGGATTCATATAATAACAAGTCTTATTCAGTTTGACAAAAAAAATTATTATTGAATGTATAGATATTTGATTCATAGTTATAATGGTAGGATTCATATAATAACAAGTCTTATTAAATTATTTAACAAATAAATATTTGATTGAATTATTTAACAAATAAATATTTGATTGAATAGATTAACAAATAAATATTTTACTCACATAGAAAAACTTATTATGATTAATGATATGATTATTGAATTAAATTGTAAATCTGGACAACAACAATAGATTGTATGATTATTTTGATTATTAAATAAGATTGTAAATCCTGACAACCACAACAGTAAATTATATGGTTATTAAATAAAATTGAAAAATGTGACAAGACTACTTTCAATTAAGCACTTGTGTAGTACTGTGAGCAGAAGAAGGTAACTTCCGAAAGGACTATAAAAATGGAAATGCCCGTCTCAAAGAAGTCAGCAAAGTGAAGCACAGAGATTTTTAATTTTAGTATAGAAAGCATAAATGTTTTCAGTTCATGACTGCACAGGAGTTTATCTCGAGCTAACTAAGCTTTAGCTGGAACAATGTTGGCTTTGAATTTGCATGTGCATTATTTTTCCTTTCTTCTAGAGTGAGAAATTTCTATTGTGTTGGGTTTTTTGAGCAAATCTAAGCTTGAATATTCTTCAACTTGGACAAATGCCCACACAACCTTTTACGAAGGTAGTGACGTATCAGGAACTATGGGTAACTACTATTGCTCGCTTAATTACATAGTCCTTTCTTTAAATATTGATGTTGGCTTTGAATTTTCATGTGCATTATTTTGATTATTAAATAAGATTGTAAATCCTGACAACCACAACAGTAAATTATATGGTTATTAAATAAAATTGAAAAATGTGACAAGACTACTTTCAATTAAGCACTTGTGTAGTACTGTGAGCAGAAGAAGGTAACTTCCGAAAGGACTAGAAAAATGGAAATGCCCATCTCAAAGAAGTTAGCAAAGTGAAGCACAAAGATTTTTAATTTTAGTATAGAAAGCATAAATGTTTTCAGTTCATGACTGCACAGGAGTTTATCTCGAGCTAACTAAGCTTTAGCTGGAACAATGTTGGCTTTGAATTTGCATGTGCATTATTTTTCCTTTCTTCTAGAGTGAGGAATTTCTATTGTGTTGGGTTTTTTGAGCAAATCTAAGCTTGATTATTCTTCAACTTGGACAAATGCCCACACAACCTTTTACAAAGGTAGTGACATATCAGGAACTATGGGTAACTACTATTGCTCGCTTAATTACATAGTCCTTTCTTTAAATATTGAGTGTTTCAATTTGAAGGATTTTCAATAGAAAAATGAAAACAGTAAAATTTGACATTTACTTGTATTTGCATTGCAGGAAAGGCTAAGGATTTCCAATAGAAAAATGAAAATCTATAGTGTTTTTTGGGAAATCCCTAATAGCTACACCATTGAGGAGTCTCTTATAGACATGTGCAATTATATTCTAAAATTTTGAGGACAAGCTTCTAAAATGAAGTTGATTTATTTATTTTTTGAGTTTAAAAATTAATTTTAACCTCACAAAAATTTAAAATAATCAATAAGAAATTAGAAACAAGGGACACAAGTGTCATAGTTCATGCTCTTGAGAATAAGAAATGAGAAAATCTCATTGAATTGTTTTGTGAAAACTTTTAAAATTTAATATTTCCTAATTGACTGTTAAGATTATTTTCACAATTTATAAGCATGAATGGAAATCCTAAAGTGAGCTAATAATAATCACAATGACAAGTGAACTAAAAATCAAAAGCTTCTTGAGGGCAATATGAACCCTGTCGAACCCAAATAAGATATTACCTTGAAATTGTATTTGAAAGTTTTGCTTGGTGCAAAGGGTCCAATCGCAGTTATATTTGTTTACTTTTTTTATCTTGCAATAATCATTAAAGAGTGTGGATACATTTTAATCCATCAACACACAACTAAAAGATAAAGTGTTATAATTAAAATTGATTTTGATTTGAGGATCATTAAGAGTGACTATATTTTATTAGTCTCTCACGTTTATTTATAAAGAACAAAGTTTTCTTTTGAATCTTGAAGATTTTCAAAGACAGATTTAATTACTTTCAATTTTTACTTTTTTATATTAAAATCTCATTGATACGCTTGTTCGTATATAAGATTGACAAGGATATAATCTAGAATTATTTTTCATTTAAATCTAGAAAAAGGTACTAAATATTCTCGTGAAGCTTTAATTGATAGTTTTCTCCCTATGGATGATATCTATGCTCCAAATACAATGGTGGCACATTAGACTGCCCTTCATCTATAATGCAAATTTGACCGTTCTAGAATGTTCAATTTTGTATCAGGCCTGCACAATAATAAAATTAGTACAAAATAGATGAAATTGGGAAGAAAAACTATATTCAAAATCCTACTATGGATAACCCAAAAATAGTAAGAAAAGATTAACAAAGTACAAAAATCAATTAAACCAATTGAGAATTTTTTTTATAAAATGAATTTGAAGTTAGAGAAAAAAAAGGCCACCTGAACTCATATGAATCAAGAAAAACAACAAATTTTCACACTTATTATGCTGCCTAAACTTCCTGGGAATTTACCATCAAAAAATTCCAAATTCTTGTCAAAAATAATGAGCCAGAATTCTCACCCCACCAATGAATATTAGGGAACGAAATTTTTGGTCTTCCTAGTTTTGCTTCAATGTGGCTTTTTGCACCAATGCTTTCAATCCTTTCTTTCTCTATAAAGCTATATGTTCTAGAAGAAACAGAGAAAGAATGATCTAGAAGCATTTAATTTAAAATGAAAGGTAAGTTTTCTCGATTGTACTTTGATATTTTAATTGCTCTCTAATTTTTGTTTTTAAAAAAATAATTTTCTCCTTGCCTATTTTGGTCACAGCCAATAGGAATGCACAAAAATAGTTTGTTTATTTTTTATTTCTAAAAAATGGTAAAAAATACAAAAAATATTGAGTTAGGAAAATTTGGAGATCTTATTGGTTGAGTTAATAGCATATTGAGCACCCAACGGATGCATAAGTATTCCTTTATATGCAGGAACTAATAAGTGTACATAAAAATATTTTTAAAATAAGTTATTTTAAACTTTAAAGTTAGATGATTGTTATTGTTAAAAAACTAATAAGGAAGGTCTAATGAAAACATTAGTTCCCTGCCTATATACAAGTAAGGACTAATAAATACCATAATCTATAATTAAAATATCTAGAACATATTCTTAAATTTTATTTATCTTCTTATATCTTATACATATCCCTTATATTTATAAATGTAATATAATATAGATATATGCATATGTTAAATGAGGACTAATTTATTAAATTGATTATTTGAATTCAAGTTAATTTTGTGTGTGTGTGTGTGTGTGTGTGTGTGTGTGTGTGAACCATATAATTATGGTACAATACTATTTTTGTTGGATTTTAATATGTTTTATGCACATACCATTTGTCTTGACATTTGTTTCAATGCCAAATTCAAATTCCAATCAACAAACATTTTAACTCCATTGGATTTATAAGACATGAATAACAAATTATCTTATTGCTATTTAATATTATCTAGTTTACTTTGTCTTTCTAACTTATTTTGATGTCTAATTTGAATATATGTGATTTTTTGTTATTTTATCTCCTATTATTTCACTATATTTTTTAACTTGTATGAAATGTGAATGTTTATTTCAGTGTATTTTTAACTTGGATGAAATGTGAATGTTTAAGACTAGTAAATAAGGATAATATGTGTATGTGTACCACATTTATCATCTACTCATTGGATCCCATTTTCTACCTTTAATAGTTTCTCTTTAATATCTCCTTTATAGTTTGACAAATGTTTGATGTGGTTGTTGTTTGGGATTAGTTATACTCCACATACTCCTTACCTTGTGTAGGCATTTCCCATGATAGCCATGCCCCCCTTTTTACAGTAATATTTTGACTCTTAGCATTTCTACGTGTTAGTAATGTGTCTTCCCTCCTTTGACGATAATGTTTTTTGAACTGAAAGGGGGTGAATCAATTATCCAACTATTAAATGCATTTATCAACCTTAATAATCCTTAACCATGTGAACAATATAATTATCAACTATAAGAAGATATACATACACAATAACACCATATATGTTAACTAGGGAAACCCTTGATTAGAGGAGAAAACCCGGTGGGGATGATACCCACAAAATGATGTACTAATATGAAAGTTCCTTGTGAGAGGATGGACTCTACTAGGAGCCAATGAAATACATTCAGTACATATCAATCCCTGTTAGGAGACTTTGAATCCCTGTTAGGAGTTGTAGAAGGTAGAAAGACCCATTGTCCAAATAGCTTCAGGGGCAAGACCACCAAACTCACTGTCCAGTTGGTCTTTGTATTATTCCTTGTAGAACAATAGAAAATGAATGAACTCGAGCTCCTCTATCCTCTTGATCGGACCTATCCTCCTCTAATCTCAATACCAAATCACCAACTTTGCATCCAAATAATCTCTTGGATTGCTTAATCACATTTACCAAATACTTCACATATCACATTTGAATACTTACTTTATAACAAGGAAAATAACCTTCCTTTATACCATATCCTTGAAATAATTTCTTGAGTCAGCCTTGAGGCTTTCCCAATTAATTATAATAAGACTTCATTATGATAATCTAAAAACATATTTTTGTAATTAGAAATCACCGTCAGCTCAGAGTCTCTATAACTTCCAACACGTGTGATTGTTTACCTTGAGCACTTACTAACATCATCATCAGGTTGTCTTCTATCACAGTCTAACTGCGCTCATCACAATTCTATCCAAGTTAAGAGATACAAATCAATCATCAAAAACCACTTATCATGTATTCTATTTGATTGTTGTCTCCTATGATTCATGAATATCTTCTGCATGTCTTCAACTCTCTGTATGTGCACTTGTCGATAGTACTAGGACACAATGTAGAATACATCCTTAATTGCGCTTGACTTGATCATAAATACATAGTCCGTACGACCTCGTCCTTTGTCTTCTACTCTGCCAATCTTCACATAAATAATGCTATGTTGACCTCAATGACAAATACAATCTTAAATGAAACATGTCAATCATGTGCACAATCTCTCCAATTCACTCCCCCAAAGGAATACCATCAGCATTCATGCTAATAATCTCCCCCTTTGGAATCAATGGCAACATAGATGAAAAACATCTAAGTTCCAAGAATACCAATTGAAGCTATATTGGTGTTGTTGATGTTCTCTTCTTTTCAAATCCTCTTCATCAATCAAGTTTGGAACTCATAGGAACATTGCTCTATCTATGCTTTCTCATTCTTAGGATCAACATCAATTGTAAGAGCCGGGTAATCTGCTTGTCCCCACTTGAGTCGTTCCTCTCAGGTTGTCCGAGAGCAGGCCCTCTAAAGGATTCTAAACTACACAAAGAGTGGATCAACTTTTAGAAGTCAAGATTTCTGATTCACCACAAGGGTGAAGAGCATACTCTCCTATTCCAATTGTTTTTTCCAAAACATGCCAAGAAGATCTAGTTGCCTCTTACTCTTGAAACCAAATGGTAAGTCAAGATTTCTGATTCACCACAAGGGTGAAGAGCATACTCTCCTATCACCAAAAGATTATAATTGTAAGTTTTAATGTGCCTAAAAATAAACAACTAGTATATGCCGCACATGTAAAAGTAAAGAACAAGCAAAATTGGGTTTTTATGCATTGGGCAGCCCTGCAAACAATCGTTAGTAGCCCTTGTGCATTTGAAGCTTTGACATGCATTCTTTTTATACAATGTTTCAATTTTTTTCATAAGGATGGCAACCTGTAATCACAACTTGTTAGCACCACAAGTTAGTGTGAAATAATATAAAAATCTGCAATAAAAAGTGGTTATTTGCCTCAAAAATCCAATTTATCTTCCAACCAAGTGCATGCAAAGAAAGTGCAAGTTAATCACAAATGCTCTCATTTTTACTCTTTGATTTTGACCTAGTCAACAAGATTGGACTTGTTTGCTATGATTTTGGATCCAAAAATAGAAATGAAAAGAAGAGAACCCTACTAAAAATCAGAGAGCTTTCCAAAAATGTAAGAAATTAAAAAAAAATCTCTTCATTTGCTCCCTAGAGATTGATTTTGTCAAAATAGGCTAGATTTATCAAATCGAGTTTTTGATCCTTAATATGACTTCAAAATTCAAAACACAAAGAAAGAACCCCAATTAGAATTGAAAACTCTTTTTGAAAATGTAAGTTTTTCTGAAAAATACGCTGATGTGCGACCAGAAATGACTTTTTATAAAAATAAAAGAAAATGTCATTACTTCCACAAATCATGTCAAAATGCTCTAAAAATCAGACTAGGACATTTTGAACACATAAGAAACCTGAAAAAAAAAATTCAGAACCAAACTCCAAGCGGTTTAAAAGATATGATCAAATCTTTAAACCAACTAGATTTTTTGGCCTTCAAACCAATCTACTTATGGGTTGGCCTTAAAACCAAAGTGATAATTCTACAAAAGCACTTGATTAGATCCAATATGCTGCTGTAAAAAATCAGAGATAAAAAATAAAAAGCAAATGGAGCTAAAAACTTGATTCAAGCCCCACGGTGGGCGCCAAAAATGTACACTAGATTTGTGTCACACTCTAAACCCTTCTATCCAAACGATTCCATGAGTTGGAATGCTTGGATGCCGGCTTAGAGCTCCCTATCCATGGAGTGCAAGAGAGTATATTTCAAGAATAAGAAAGCTCTCAGATGAGCCTTAGAGATACTCTTCTTGCTAGTAAACCATGCAATGGGAGGTTCCAAAGACAAGATGCAAGAATGCAAATGTCCCAAGGAGTCCCTCAAGAATGCAATGCAACTAAAGATTAAACTACAATGAATATAAAAAGTGCAGCTATTCTAAGCATGGATGAGAGTGTTACAATACCATTATTAAGCTATGTGAGATTAAGCTACATGTAAAAATGAAAGCTAAGCTACGCTAGAATGCCATGAGAATGTAGACAAGAAATAGAAGTTCTCCACAAAGCTCCAAAGAAACCTGTTAGAAAACCTACAGCATAACAATAAAATAAAATAAAATGGATTGATTGAGGGGGAAAGCTCTCTCCCTTTTAAAGATGTATGGACGGTAGAGATCAAGATGAAGATGGTGGATGATCAACGGTGGAATTCAAAAAGAGGAGTGATCCATGTGCACACACAAGTCAACCAATAGAATATAAGTTGACTTGTCATATAAGACAAAAGTCACAAAGCCTTTTCTTTTAATTGCAAAATAGAAAAAGGACTTTATGTGTGCACTTTAAGTGGGTTAGAAGAATGGGGTCTTTTATTTAATTAAAAGGGGACATGTTCTTTTAATCAAATAATGAACTTAGGATTAGCATAGTCAAACTATAGGTTATAATCAAATAAATTGATTATTAGCAATTTGGCTTAAGTAAGTGATTAAATTAATTTAGCCAAAATGTTGAAAAGGGGGCTAATAGTCTAGATGACCATTTTTAGGTGATTACACTCATTGTACTTGTGTTATCACAATGTATGATAACAGGCTCTAAGAATTCTATCCCAATATCCTTCAGCATCTGCTTCATCCACATGATCTAATTGCAATTGTTTGTTTTTGCCACATACTTTTTTTGTACTCTGCAAAATACAATCATGTTTCTTGCTTAGTCAAGAAACCAATCTTTGTTGTTGCTCTTTCTATCATCCATATTGTTTGCCCAATCTGCACCCATATATGCACACAAAGTAAAATCGCTTGATCTGTCATACCATAGACCAAAATCAAGTGTACCCTTCAAATATCTAGATATTCTCTTTACTATTGCAAAATGTGACTCCTTAGGATCATCTTGAAATATTTCTACTATCCCAACTTCATTTGCTATATCTAGTCTGTTATATCTGGTATAGTGTGAGTCAAATATTGCAAACCTCCCATCATAGATCTGTATTTCTTTTCCTCAATTATAGGACCACTCAAATTTGTATGAACAATCTCCAATTTTGTTGTGGTAGTGGTAGTGAACTTCATGCTAGGAAAAGAAATTTTCTTATGCTTAGCCATAATGCATTCTTTGCAAACAATATTAGTAGGGTTCACAATTCTAGGTAGATGTCTGACAGCAAATTTACTACTAGCCTTCACAATGTTATCAAATTTTATGTGACAAAATATTCTATTCCATAACCAATTGTTATCCACCTTTGCAACCAAGAAGTCATCTCTCTAGGGTTCAATTGAAACACATTGCCTCTTGATCTTGTACCAGTGTTAATCAACTTACCATCTTTATCCTTGATAATGCATGCCTTCTCTATTAATTGCAACTGATAACCTTTATCAACGAACTTTCCAACACTCAATAGGTTATGATTTAATCCATCAACAAAATAAACATAATCAATGTTACTCTTTCCATCAAGAGTAATACTTCCTATTCATTTGATATGACAAGTTGCATTGTTACCAACTCTGACAATTCCTCCATCATGATTACTAAACTTAACAAACTTATTCATATCTCCATTCATATGATGCGAACATCCACTATCTATAATCTAATCAAATTTTTTTTCAACTTATGAAGCTGGGACTTTTTATTCATTGACTTCTTTTTTAGGATTTTCTTCTTTTATAGCTACGAATCCTAATTCATCATCATTTCCACTCTAAACTCTTTCTTTAGACTCATCATCTTCATTTGCATACAAACAATCTCTAGGTCTTTCTAGACTTAAAATTCTTCTTATACTTTTTCTCTCTTTTAGGACACTTAGAAGCATAATGACCAAATTCATTGCAAGTCTAATATTTAAAAATCATCTTACTATCTAGCTCTCTTCTTACAAGTAGGGCAATTATTTCTTCAATTCTTCTATCCTCCTCAAATCTGGATCTATTATTGCTAACATAGTCTCCACTGGTGCTTCTTCTCCTTGATAAAGAAGGACGAACACTCAATACACTAAAAGTTTTTTTCACTCTGGACAATTCTTTAAATTTCTTTAAGCTCACTTTTGTTGCTTCCAATCTTCCAAGTAGAGTCTCTCTGGTAAATTTATTAGTACAAGGTATCACTTGCTCAATCATTTGCATTGTCTGTATGAATGGTGGTGTCAAAGTTTTCAAAATCTTCCATATAATCTTATATTCATCTTTAGGTCCTTGATAAGACTTAATTCCTACAACAATTTATAATATTCTATCAATATAACTTCTCACAAATTTATCTTCCATCATTTTAGCATCTTGAAACAAACACATACAAGTAGAGTCTCTCTGGTAAATTTATTAGTACAAGGTATCACTTGCTCAATCATTTGTGTTGTCTGTCTGAATGGTGGTGTCAAAGTTTTCAAGATCTTCCATATAATCTTATCTTCATCTTTAGATCCTTGACAAGACTTAATTCCTACAACAATTTATAATATTCTATCAATATAGCTTCTCACAGATCTATCTTCCATCATTTTAGCATCTTGAAACAAACCCATCCAATTCTGTAGTTTGATTCTTTTAGCATGCTTATCACCGTCAAAAGTAGATTCTAAGGCTACCCAAATTTCATGAGATGTCTCTAAGGATTTTACCTAACTATTTCTCAGGAAGAACTGAAAATAATACTTCTCTGGCAAGCATATTACACATAAACATCTCTTTTAGCTTCATTGTAGTCTTCAAGTTTGCTTTCTTCCACAATCTTCTTTTCATTCTTTTTCATCACCCAATACCCTGGACTCGTACATAGCTAATGAGTCTTCATCTTCTCCTTCCAATTGTCATAGTTAACTCCATCAAATTTAGGACTTTCTTTTCTAAAGTGACCCATCATTAATCTCCTTAAGTTAATAAGATTTTTCTTCAAAGACTTGATGCTCTGATACCAATTGTTAGAAAGTAAAGTCCACCGAGATCACTGATCCACCCCAGTTATCTTGGTGGACTTTACTTTCTAACAAATTTGAGAACATGCCTTTGTAAGTGAATGATGTGTATCAAGGGTCAGCCAAAGGGAGTTTCCCTTACTTTATCTTTAACTATTTTTTTTGTATTCCTTATATCTCCCGTTCATAGATATATTATAGATTTTTTGAACATGTTATATTGCTTTGCATATATTTATACTTCTCTTATGATTGTTGCCGTCAGAATTGCAATTGTTGTCGTCAACTCTTAGAGTCTCTGTTTAGGTAGATTTAGAGACAGTACACCCTAATGAAACCTATTTATGAGATAGATTTTGCAACTGTTGTAGCATGTGCATTGTTTGCAATTTCCAACAATTATCGGCTTCAATTATTTGTATTGAGCTCGATCGGACCTTTGACATTAACGATCAGCATACACTAATATTAAAAAAAACTAAGACTTTAGCTTGGAAAGTCATCTTGGTGTCTCTAATGCTAGACAACACATGAGATTTTGGCTTGTCGACACAGTCGGTAAGCATTCAATGCCTTATTGCAGACCCCGATATGTCATCGTTGAAGCCAAAGAACCAACAGACTTAGTCGCATAATCCTTACTTGTCTGATTCTCACGAATGATCTCAATTGTCTGAATGAACTTGTGATATTTTGTGGTGATCACTGGTTGAGGAAATTTTTGACCAGTATTGCCAGTTAATATATTAATTGCCAACAATGATTATAGATTGTATTATATTGCGCCCACACAATTATCTTTATGTCCATCGTATCTCAGAATAAGTGCAAGATGAGATATGTTTAGCAACATGGTCTTTAGATATGGCGACCTTTGTTATCTCAATGAGATGATGTACTATTTATTGTTACTATCTTTGGTGGGCACCTACATGAATGATGTTACGATCTCAAATTTTCGTGATCTGATCAAGTAGAGTACTAAGATCTACGTGATGTGGGTACAAAGTGAATGTTGTGATCTGGTAATGATCAGACAAAAAAATTCATTTTCCTTCTCTATTAGTAATTTTCAGTGATACTTCAATAATATGCTTAGGTCCATTTATTATTTCCTCCCTTCTATATACTTCTTCTTCTCCCTGGACTGGCAAACAGGCTTGATAACAAATGCAATATTCTCATTAGAATTGTTAAGTTGAGACTGAATAATAACATGGTTGTCATAGAAATTGTTGAAGATTGAATAAATTTTATTATTCGATGCCCTAACAGAATGAATCCAATATCCCTTACATACTTATCATGTCTAAAAGGGTGTGACCTTATTTTAACTTAATTTTATTATATTATGATTCAATAATAGTTAAAACTATTATATCATTATTTTATGTTATATCATTTCCACTATAATATTATTTACCATTCAATCATATTTCAATATTATTTTAACAATTATATCATAATAATATTTGATATATTATTACTTAATATTTATAGTTATATTAACATATAACACTATTGTTATATCAATATATAATATGATACTTTATTATATATTCATTTATTATAATATCAATAGTCAATAATAATGTATATTGAGATCATTTATTATCTTTACTATTTAAATAAGATGTATACTATGCGATATGACTAAAAATATATCATTATTTTTTATTATGTAAAATAGGTTTTGAAGGGTGCCTGAAACCCTTTACACCTCAAAATTTTCAATGGAGTCCAAACAAAAAATACAACAGACCAGAGGAGAAATAGGTTGCTAACCAAAAAAAGTGACCAGGGTGGCCATACATATAACACATTTCACTTCTGCCACCAAATTACAACCACATAAAACCATTTAGGACCCTTTAGTCCCAAAAGAGTGAGAACGAAGAAGCCGATCAGAGGACCATTGGGATTGTTTGTATTTTTTTTCTTTAACCTTTGTCCAACCTTCCTCCACCAAAGAAGCCTCCTTCTCTCAAACCAAAACATCGACATCAAGCCCATTCGGAGAAACAGGCAATACCATACTAAAAAAATTACTCACAAGATCCCGACCCACAGAGGGAGGGGAAACCACAACATCCTTATACAACAATGGACCAGAAGCCTGGTCAGATGGGGAAGAAACACAAGCACCCAGAGCAACCACAAGTGATGGGGAAACCAAAGGAGCGGGGTCTTTAAGGATAGAGTAATGTTGATCCAAAGCCCTAGCCCACCAAGAAGGTCTTTTCTTTGATTTCCTCAGCTCTGCAGGGTAGCGTGCAGCGACATGTCCAATTCTGGTGCAGACCCTACAGCAGAAAGTAATACCTTCATAGTCTAGAGTTTGAATCCAGGAACCATTAGGGACATCAAGTTTGATCTTCTCAGGGAGGCCCTTCGAAATATCAACCACCACAACGATGCGAGCATAAGTAGTATGAAAAATATCCAAAGATTTAGAATCCACCATCTCGAAGACTCCAATGGCATCTCCCACAACTTCAAGAATCAAATCCAACCACAGGTGAAGGGGGAGATTCGGGAGCTTGACCCAAAGAGGCATTTGAGAGAGAGATTCATAAGAAGGGTTGAAACCCTCATGCCAGGATTTGGCCAACAAAGGGTGATGATCCTCCCAGCTAAAGTGACTACACAAAATAGCCCTCTGATCTTTAGCAGCATCAAATTCAACTATGAAAAAACCCCTAGCCACAGGGTAAATCTGGACAAATGTAGAAAGCAACGAGTCCCAATGCTTAGAAATCCAAGCATGAAGAGTCAGAAGGGAAGGCCAGAAGCCTCTAAATCTAAAAATAGCTGCCATCTCTGAGAAGTCCTCGATCTTTTGAGCAATTTCTTCTCCAACATCATCCTCCAACTCCAACTAGATAGGAAGGCAGACTGAGACAAGAGTCAAACCCAATGAGAAAATTGGATGAACCACTGTTGGAACCCCTAAATCGTGGACATCGGTTTCAAAAGCGGCCACATCCACAAAAGAAGAAGCACAACCACCTGCAGCCGATGCAAAAACCCTGTCCCGCAACCGATCGTCGGAGACATGCCAAGAAATGACCCCAACAGTCATCCTCAGACCAAGCAAAATGAATGGGAGTAACGAGCAAGGGCAGACTGCAAGAGTAGCGAGCAAGAAAGCAATTTTAAACTTTGGGGGAAAAGTTTGGGTTCTCTCACTAAAAATATATCATTGTTTATATACAATTTATTTATTTATTTATTATTTATTATGTGATTCTTATTTTGGTGGGGATATTACATAGAATATTGCCCTAGGTCAAGAATTTGTTTATAAGCCTAGAGATATATTTTATGATTTTATACCGTTTACTATTTGGGTATGTGAAAAATAATAACCATTTTTAGGTCACAATTGGTTCATGTGTGGTTTTAGAGTCTATGTGTGAGTAATGTTATCTATCTTGATTATTATGTTATTTGACCGTAAAAGGTGATGGCCATTATTGTGTTGAAGTTTTACTTGGTCGCCTTGTTTCTTCTTTTGTGGATGTTATATGATTTGGATGACGATATTGATATATTATTTACTCCATCCTAGACAGTGATTATAAATTCCTGGATGAATTATTTGATCTTTTGATATGATAACCATATGTCTTTGGTATTTTATTTATTGAGATGTCTGGTATGGGATGGGCAATTTGGATCTGTGTATAGGATGATATGTTATCGTTACTCTAGAGTTTACTTGGTGATTTTCATGATTTTATGATTTCCCGTGCAGGTTACCAGACCATGGACCACATCATGAGATTACAGGCTATTATTGAGGAGGCTCGACACAGCTCTACAAAAGTTTACTATTGTTTCGTAGGCTTTCGTAAGGCCTTTGACACCATCCCGCAAGGCGCTCTTTTCCAACGGCTTAAAGACATTGGGATTCTAGAGATCTTATTGACAGCTATTATAAGGTTATATGAGAACATTGTGGGTAGATTCAAGACCCCTGAGGGTTTCTTGGCTCCTATCCAGAGCACTATTGGGGTGAAACAGGGTTGTCGTCTTTCCCTCACACTATTTGGCATTTATATTGATGAGCTCGAGACCTTCCTCAAAGAGTCTTCGCTCCCAAGTGATGGTTGCTACTTACACCAGGCATTGATCTCCATTCTCCTATATGCTGACGATGTGGTTCTTTTAGCATTTTCTCCCAAGATTTTTCAAATGTTCCTTGACAACTTGGGCTCCTTCTGTAACTTACGACAGCTGACTATGAACTTGAGTAAGACTCAGGTTATGGTATTCAACCATCTGAAGAGCTCTAATCTACACTTTTATTTCCAGGGACAAGAGATTGAGATCGCCTCTTCTTACACATCTCAGTGTCAAGTTTTCAAGGCATTGCTTAAGTATGAGACCGGCCATCCAGCCTAGAGTTAACAAGGGGATGTACTCCCTTGCTATGCTAGAGAGACAATGCTTCATACACCACTTCTAGGACACGATGTCCAAGTTGTCCCTTCTGGACTCCTTGGTTAGGCCGATAATGATTTATGGTTAAGTGGTTTGGGAAACGTCTCTTCTTGACTTAGACTAGGCCTCTATTGAATGTGTTCAAACTTTGCTTCTCAGATGCATTATCAGATGGCATATATTCATCCCCCATGACATTATTTTGGCAGAATTCAAAGCTCATCCTTTCAAACTTAGTGCCATTTTTTATCTAGTTTAGTTTCTTCATTGTCTTCGTGGCTTTGTGGACTCAGCAGTTGGTCATCACCGATATTCTTTCTTGACCTATTGCTCTTCTTTTGTCATTGCTTCCCCAAATCCCTCCCCTAGGGGTCAATGTTGGTACACTTAGGCAACCTCTTTGTTGACCTCTATTGGGATTAATATTGACCACCTCCCTCCCTTTCAATTTTCATTGGATGCTCCTGTCCATCTCCTCCCATCACCACAGGAGTTGAATGGGCATGTCAGGACATATATCTATAGATAGCACATCACCACAACCTGGAGTAACCCAGCCAAGGGGTTACATCATAAGATGGCCTTTTATGCTGAGCACTTCTTGGTTGTCACTGATGGGGTTATTACACGACCTAGCTACTTATCACGGTGTTGGTGCTATGCCTTACGCATCTACGTTGGACTTTCAAAGTCAGCTCCCACCGATTACGAATACAGACTGGTCATCATATGAGCAGAGAGGATCAGATTTGTCGTTTATGCTCCTTGTCTAAGGTTGAGACAGAGACCCATTTCATCTTTCGTTGCCCGCCATACTATGAGATCAAAGGAAGGTTCGACTACCTATTCAGAGTGTAGTTCCCTCACAGCTTTCTTCTTGTATATCGATCATAGATTCCTAGTGTTCTATCTCAAGGAGGTGATGCAGCTCCAAGACTCCACTTTGCAGCACTTGACCCCCCAGAAGGTCACAGATCAACCCCTCATCACCACCTTCTTCTTCTCCCCCTTGACTTTGACGAGGGGGATGAAGCAAACCTCTAGCACCAGCAATACCCTTGTGGCTGGCCGGCCACTCAATCTGTGAGACCCCGGACCAAGTTTACTACTACTCTCACTCCTCAGCGGCACCACTCCAACAAGTCACAACGATAATCTAGAGGTCCATGCCCAAATTCATCTCGTTTGGTGCTGGAATTCTTTCAATGGAAGAAGGGTCCCTAGTTCTTGCCTCCTTGTTGGCCCATTTATACTTTTATTTATTTTGATCTCGCTTGCTCTTTCCCAAACACCGTTTGGTGTCTTGTAGTCTGCTACTTCCTCACTTGTATGCTTTCAATCCCTTAGACCCTTGGTGGTCTTTTGTTGGACATTAATAGATTTATCATACCTTATCTTATGATTATTTGTTTTTGTTTTTTCTTTGTTTTTTTTGTTGGTAACATTAGGATACATTATCTAGGAGCGCAGAGGGGAAGTGGCTTGCAATGAGGGTTGGGACCCTAAGTGGCTACTAAGGTAACTCATTGTAAGTTGTCTTAATAACTGATAACTTAATAAATTTCAAGCTGGGATAAAACATTAATAAAATAATTTTGTTCCTCACCCATACGTTGAGCGCTAATGCAGGCTAGGGTGGGAGTGGGAGAAGATGCTTGATTCAGGTCTTGCATAGTTGATGTTCCCTGTCTTTATGAGAGGATTAGCAATATTGCATAGTCACTAAGAGGTTGGGGTCAAATAAACTCCCAAAGTAACTCTAGAGTGGACTTGTGTGCTACCATATGTTCTAGGTTCCTACATCGCACTTGGTAAATATGTATTTCAATCATTTATATTTGATAACCTCATAACCATTTATTGTCAATTTATACAATGTGTCATTTGCATCAGTCTTGCTTGTTTTGTTGTTTCTTTGAGTGAAGTCTAACATTATCTCCTCAATACAGTGGGAGTGGACCTTTTTGGGGTTCACAAGGTCAAGTGGCGATGATAATTTGACCATGGAAATTTGATGGTGATGCTATTACCAATGGATGATCCATGTTGCTTCATCTTCTTGTTTATTGTTTGGAGGCTTTCTCATTTTTCGTTATGTCTTGTATTGCATCATAACTAGATTCATTTTTATTGGTATCCTTGCAATGTGTGATGGAAGATGTCCCTATTGTATATGCCATGATACAATGTATCAATACAGTTGTACATTTCATACATGGATACGATAAATGTAATTTGATTCTTTCTACACCGTGTATATTATACAGTCTATTCATTGATATGAATTCATTACGTTATAGTTAATTCGAGAATTAGAAATCTCTTTTGGATTTTAAGATGAACTCATACTACATATCATATGTTTAGATTATGGTTTACCTTATTTAAATTTTGTAATTAAAATTAAATGTCTTGAAATCCTTTGGATAGTTAACTGATTTAATGTCTTGTCATAGCTTAATGATGTTGTGTAATTGCGAATATTATATGTGTAATTGCCGCTTGGGCAATGTGTAATGTATGTTTAACGTTAAAACGATAAAAAAATATTGCATCAAAGTAGTGTAAAGATAAGTTTATTGTTTGGAGGCTTTCTCATTTTTCGTTATGTCTTGTATTGCATCATAACTAGATTCATTTTTATTGGTATCCTTGCAATGTGTGATGGAAGATGTCCCTATTGTATATGCCATGATACAATGTATCAATACAGTTGTACATTTCATACATGGATACGATAAATGTAATTTGATTCTTTCTACACCGTGTATATTATACAGTCTATTCATTGATATGAATTCATTACGTTATAGTTAATTCGAGAATTAGAAATCTCTTTTGGATTTTAAGATGAACTCATACTACATATCATATGTTTAGATTATGGTTTACCTTATTTAAATTTTGTAATTAAAATTAAATGTCTTGAAATCCTTTGGATAGTTAACTGATTTAATGTCTTGTCATAGCTTAATGATGTTGTGTAATTGCGAATATTATATGTGTAATTGCCGCTTGGGCAATGTGTAATGTATGTTTAACGTTAAAACGATAAAAAAATATTGCATCAAAGTAGTGTAAAGATAAGTTTATTGTTTGGAGGCTTTCTCATTTTTCGTTATGTCTTGTATTGCATCATAACTAGATTCATTTTTATTGGTATCCTTGCAATGTGTGATGGAAGATGTCCCTATTGTATATGCCATGATACAATGTATCAATACAGTTGTACATTTCATACATGGATACGATAAATGTAATTTGATTCTTTCTACACCGTGTATATTATACAGTCTATTCATTGATATGAATTCATTACGTTATAGTTAATTCGAGAATTAGAAATCTCTTTTGGATTTTAAGATGAACTCATACTACATATCATATGTTTAGATTATGGTTTACCTTATTTAAATTTTGTAATTAAAATTAAATGTCTTGAAATCCTTTGGATAGTTAACTGATTTAATGTCTTGTCATAGCTTAATGATGTTGTGTAATTGCGAATATTATATGTGTAATTGCCGCTTGGGCAATGTGTAATGTATGTTTAACGTTAAAACGATAAAAAAATATTGCATCAAAGTAGTGTAAAGATAAGCTTATTACTCATAAAAAAATTGCTTATTATTATAACATAGTATATCTATATTTTAATTGTTCAAATTTTAGCCAAACCTACTCAATATATTAATGGGGCACTTAACTTTCCCCTATTTCTGTACCTACTCATCTTTATCATTCTATTCCTACTCATTAATGCCGATAAGCATTCTACAATGGCAGAATGGGTGGAGCGGTATGATGTAAGCGTGTTAATGTTAACTTTTATTCTTCAAGGTTAAATTTGACAATCATCTAAATGTCAAAAGTTTAAATTTTATTATAAATAAAATACAATTATAATATTTGGAGATATAAATCATCTATTTTTTTTAGAAATTAAAATTAAAATCTTAAGTTGGTAAAAACCTAAATAAATGGAGATAAAGGAAATATAAATAATTTTAAATGTAGTAAAATAAATTATAATTATTTTGTAGTGGATATCTATCAACATTTCTTCAGATAGATTTATTTAAGATATCTATACCTGTCTTTACTACATTCAGTTTCAATTTCTACTATAATTGGTCTAGCCTCCTACGCTTTTAAATTATATTTTTCCACGTCCCAAAAGCTCAACTTAACACGTAAGTTGGAAATCTCGTAAATTAGAGGATTCAATAGATATAGATCAAAACGAATGGAAAGTCCTGAAGGCAAGAAACTCCAAAACAAAAAGATTGACACAGGACCATACCAAAATATTGATAATCAGCACTTTGAAAGTCCAATTTTATTCCACTGTTCTATTTACTTGTTTAAGGACTATCCACTATGGTGGTTCGTTAAAAACTTCGCATCTCAGGGTCCCATGAACATGATTTGTACATTGAGAGAGAACAAAAACAAATGATGCACTACAGATTGGATATAATACATCCCTTAAAATATTACTTTAGAATGGATAAAATACATCGTTTCTAATGATTTCTTCAAAGATAATTAGGTAGTGATTACAAAAGTTTCAATCTTCAAACTAATTGAATAGACCATTTTCTAGAAACATAAAATAAGGTTTAATAAATGGGAATGTTAAACCTGATATCCAAGACCATGCACTTGTTCGAATGTGAAAATGGATTTGTTAACCATTTTACCAGAGCATTAAGATTGTATTTGTATTTAACACGAGTTAGAAACTACCGGGCAATTGTTCAAAATATCAAAATCCTATATTAAACCAACACCAAGCCTCCACGTGTTTTTTCAGTACAGTATGCTAAGAATTTTAACCAAGTACTGATAAATTCATCAGACTTCGCATTACTCACGTCCTAACTTTCATATCTAATGTAGCATTCTAACAAAAAAGTTTTTTCATGCAGAAGTCATCATTGACGATTAGAGGGTTTCTAAAATGTGCCCCTGTATTTTGACCCTTCTGGGATCTAATTCGTTCAAAACATCAGTGCCATCCATTCCTGTTACAGATCGTACTGGGTTCCTCCAAAATTCACTTGAAAATTTTTAATTAATTATACATATTTTCGCCAAAGTTCCCCTTGGAATAATTGCTCAATTTCTATTTATACTTTTTTTTTAATATTTATAATATGTTGCAATCAGCAGAGGAAAATATTTTATAGCCGCAAACAATGTCTAAGCTGTAAAATAATGCTTTATCAATGTAGGTAGGTAAGGAACTGATTGTGTAATAAGCAAACCCAAGTTTTAAAAAGTCCATACCGGCTCATGATATGGCAGTGTGATATGGCAGTGCCCTGCAGTGTGATATGGCAGTGCCCTCCCGCCCGGTGGGCATAGGGCCACCAACAAGGTGTGGTTATGCCTTGGCGTGACCATAAGGACCGGGCGGGACGGTTTTACCCCCTGAAGTTTGACACTATGAGGGGCATTTTTTTGAGGAATTCCTCCAAGGAACAATAAAAATACCAGGAAACGCATTTTATGAAATCAACTACTCTAATGTGAAAGAATCGCACCCATCTGATCAAATTAGCAAAAATAGATATCTCCCCATTAGTATTCTTATTTGCATAAATTCAAGCTCTTTGAGAATTGTGTCTCTAAAATAAGCTTTCGATGCAAAAAACCATTGTCCATACAATAAAATGTAAATGACGAAATCAGAAGAAAGAAACAATAAACAATATAGCATTTTCTGAGCAAGAAAAATATTCCTTCCCACAATCCACAGTAGAGAACTTCAACTGATGCAACCACCATTTTGAACGAGATTTCTTTTGAATGGTACTACGTGAGCATGGTTTTTTTTAAAACCTCCCACGTGTTCCAAAGAGATAGGGATACCAAGGGAATCTAGGAGATGTGCAGCTGCTACTACACCAACAACATTAAAACAACCGGCCGAAAGCAGCTATCTGTACATTGTCCCTTGAAGAGAGAGTTGCCCAGCTCATTGTCAAATTACCTTTGCAACAAATAACAAGAATATCTGAACAAAGATCTAGACAGTTGAAATGTTCAGATTAATATATTCCAACATGTACAAAGTAAATTGGTTGCCCAGGACCTAGGTATTTAAAGCCGTCTTCTTGCATATGGGACACAAATTTTTCAGCAGTAGCCATTTCTTAATGCAATGTGAGTGATGAATGTGCCCACAGTCTATAATACCCAGCTCATCCTTGTCCATGTATTCCTCCTGCAAACAAACCAGAACAGTGGTCATTTGTGGCAACACGCGTAGTTAACAAACATCTAGCACCTTATGATAGATAAAGTAAAAAGTGAGAACCAGTTGAAAGTAGAGACTGCACAACACTATAGGTGAAGTATAAAAACACAAGAATACATGGCATACCCGACATATGCTGCAAAGTTCATCCTCGGGCTGCTTCTTAGAAGATTCAACTGCAATTGACTCAGAACCAGAAATGTATAATATTTTCTTCAAGCTCTTACAAATTGTCTCCTCAGTTAAACCTGTACTTACGTTACCTATCCTTTCCTCCAAAGCCAACAATTCCTGACATTAATGCACAGAACACTCCGTCAACCTAGGGCAATTTTATTACACAAAAACTCGTCATCTTAGCTATTATACTGCAATGTGAAGATGATACATAAAGGACTAACTCCCTTACCTCATACGTCATGTTATCCACATCAAGTCGCATGTCCCTGTGCTGATCATGAATGTCAGCTGCATTGTATATTGCGGATTGGTCTAGAATAAGTATATCCTGTAATTGAGAACAGTAAGTTGCAAATATAAGAGCATGATTCCCACATCTATTCAATAAATCCTCAGGGTTAAAAACAAAGGTTAAAATTATGAAATAAAAAAGTTCTAAGCAAAAAAAATCGAAGGTTGTTACAAATTAGAAATCTAAGTTGTGAGCCATTTGCCAAAACAATAAAATAGACGTTTTACTTTTGTGGGTTGCATGCATGTCAATCAAATCACATTTTTCATGAACAACATCCAAGGAGACATTATTTTCACCTAACAATTACAAGACAGAAGAGACCAAAAAGGTTCCAAAGCAACTCTAAGTGATGTTAGAACAGGAGACTAGCAGACCTCATCAAGAGAGTCAAGGAGCCTTTAACCAGCGATGAAAGAGACAAGTCAATTATTTGTACTTGACATATAACTTCTTAAGAATGAACACATTGATGGACATACATTCCAAGTTATCAACTCAGGTTTTTGGTGCAGCACTTTCTTGTCCAAGATGCAACTTGCCTGGTTTAGCCGCGACCAAAGGTTCAAATCTCTCCAAGTGACATCTTACTGTCAAAGGACATGCTGAAGAGATTTCCCTGCATCCGTTCTGAGACTCTTTTATTTTTCTAAGATTTATTTCTGATTCTACAATCTGGGGCTCCTTTATTATTTGAAATTTTTTGTCAGTACACTGTCCCTTGTTTCATATTTTTAATGTTGGGCACTTCAGTTTAAGCTAAGATCTCGCCACAGCTTTGATCTGCAGCCACAGAAGTGTGACAAAATTCATCCCATATCAGAGTCCAACAAATGGAGAATCAATTGGTGACATGCATATGTCACAACATGTCTTCATCAAGCTTCCAGCTAAGTATCATTATTTTATTATTTGGCTTCTGAACATCTAATTCAATATCGTACTCAGTCCCAACTCTTTAATCTAGCGTTAACTGCTTGTCATTACGTATTAGATTTAATATGCCTTACATTTTATGTGAGGATGTCATTTTCCCTTGCAACAAACATAAACAAACAGATACTATTTCTTGTAGAGTCAGAGGCATGTCATTTTACCCCTCTTTGGATGGAAAAGACAGAGCGAGGCAAGAGCAAATTTCCTAGTCATACATGTTTTTCGAATAAATGAAAACTGGCCAGAAGCGTCTCTCTTCCAGAGTTTTGAGAATTCAGCAAAGACAGATTTTCAATCCAAGGAGGGCAAAACCATTAAGTCAAAATGCTTCCCACCAATGAATTCTTCCACGTTAGGCTGGGGGCACAAACCAACCCATTTAGAGAAATGAGAGGCAAAAAACATAATTTAAATTCCTCAGCCTGTTCTCTGGTCATAATCCTTATTGAGGCACAGCTATTCATCAGAGTTAAACAGATAGATTGTTAATTTAAAAGGAATTTGTTTATTGTGTAGGCTTTGGAAAGTAATAGTCAGATAATCATTGTTTAAATAGTATGCCTTCTCTGAAGCTATGTATTAAACTTAAGCTCTTAGCTGATATTATGGGAATTTTATCCTGTGTATGACCTCTAGCTTAAAATCTTGACTTCTTGTTTCTGTTCTTCTTGTCTAGCTTGGAAAGTTACTTCAATTATTGGTATGGTTTAGAAATTCCCAATCCACTAAACTAATGACTGGTCGGCCGTTACAAACTAGACTGTTTCTGATCTTTCTAAATATATCATTTTCTGTAACCTCAATCATGTTTTGTCAATTTTATGGATGAGGGATTCCATCTCATCAAGTTCTCTGTTAACTGGAAAATGGAAAAGGCATCTGTAGCATGCTGTAGGCATCAAAATTTGATCTGCAAATATGCAGAAAATGTAGACTTTAGCATCAGATGTGATGCACTAGAAAGGATATTTTGCTTGTTAGGTACTGCCTAAATTTATAGGAAAAATGCATCCTACTTGACAATTTCTAACAAGCACTTTTTATGATGACATAACTCAAACAAGATTTGTAATTGCAACTAAGTAAAAGTTCAAAAATGTCAAATCTTGTCAACACAATTACATCTCTAACAATTTGCATACAAAAATAAGATTCCAGAAATCAAATCCTCTATTAAATGAAGTGTTAGTGGAACAGTTAAGTAAGAAAACTGCACTAAAAATTTTGGATTAGACACATAAAAATGAACAGTTCAATCCATTGACGAATACTTGACAGCGACAAAATAGGAAACTGATTTCATCTAAACAATGTAAGGCGTGATCCATGAATTCTACATCTATATAAGCCTAGAAGTGGCCAGACTTTGCCAGTCTTCTTTGTCATAAGAATGGGCATATGGAAATCCCACATCAATCTTCACTGATTGTTTCCCTATATTGTAGCAATGAGTAGAACACTTCAATGTTTCCAGTAGTCACTAAGGAAACTTAAAGGGTGTTTAAGATACATAAAGAATGATAGCATACTAGAATTTAGCTGCTAGCTTTTAGACATTCAAAAGAATGTAAATCTGATCGCAATGAATAAAGTCCAACGCCTTGATGTAATTTATCTTTGTGATACAGTTTTCAAATTGTAGACCACAAGATGAAACAAAATCCTCCTGGATCTAACAAAAAAAGCACAAGCAGTAGTTTGGAAGGTAAATATACACTCCCATCTCCTCCAACAAGATCTCTAGAATTGTGGCAGATACTGTTATTCATCACCTTAAAGTCAAAGAGGCTGGAACAATATTACTACGTGTCCCATTATCACTCTAATTAACAGTAGAAACTATAGATAGATCCCTACAAGCTAAGAGGGAATTCAAAAATATGCAGGTATGAAGATTCTTCCAAAAAGAGTTTGATTTCCACCTTTAATGTTTTACAATATAGTATTTGCAACCACTTTTTAAATAGAGGCAGTATGGAAAATGAGGACAAATTCTGAATGTATATTGTGCTATCCTGTAAGGGATATTAGTCACCAAATTAATATCCATCCTTCCAACCAAATATCTGTACATTCCAGATTGAAGGAGTATGTAAAAAATGACTTTCCTCTGCAAGAATATTACAACTATTGAAATCTGCTCAGTAATAAAGTGTCAATTCATCTCTTTTCTGAGTGTTTGGACATATTAATCACCTTTAAAGCTTAAAATTAAAAAATTATATAGAGATAGTCCCTATAGCAAAGGACTAGCGGCAGCTTTGACGCACGTGCAAGAGAGAGGCAACCAAGACTGCAAGTTTAAGGGAGAATGGCAGAAGTGTGAGAAACACTTGTCAAATTGTAATTCAATTTCCTTCTCATTGATTTCTTAATTTTAGGTGAAGGCTAGAGGCTCATGATCACAATAGTCTGCCTCTGTTAGCTTGGAATCTGTATGCAAATTAGAGGAAACCATGAATGCAACCTAGCGCTAAAATGAGAAAATCAGAGAAAATGTCAGACATGCTGATCAAAATGTAACTTTTTCCATCTCATCATTTTCTTAATTTCTGGCTATTTTCTCAGCTTCATAATCTTCCCCAACAACCTTCGTTAAATTTTTCTCATCATGATTTTGACACAGGCAACTGAATAGAGGATTTTATAGTAATACTGCTGTATTGCAAGAAATTGGTGGAAAAAATCCCATCTTCTAGCCTAAGTAGCCATTTTAATAGACTAACAACCATTTTAATAGACTAACTTCTATTTTTTTTAAAGGATGCATACATGCTGGATCTCTCAACGATTTTTGAGAAATTTGATTGCAAGTAGCAATGCAGTGGAAAACTTTTGTGCATGTTATAAAACATGAAACCAAATTGCATTTGATGGTCTGTTTGGCTGAAAAGCTCAGTTGCTGGTCCTCATTTGGATTTGAAATTCATTCAAAAAAGGGGGGTGGGTTCAGGCTCATTTTGGGTTCGTCCCTACAAAACATTTGTTTTTCCAAAAAATGTGTATATGTGCAGCAGCAAACAAGTTCATTCATCAGTATGCTATAACATATTTACACCGCCATTAGGGACTGCAGAACAGGATGTTAGGACAAAGGCCCTCAATTCAGGGAAGGTGGCAGACTGTGTGTGTGTTTACTATATACTACACACATGGTACTTTAAAAATGCTAGTTATGAAAAGATGTATTAGACTATTAAAAAGTATAATAGAAAAAATTCAAATGCAAAATAGTAAATAGCAAATACTTATGGAGGTGTGCTGATTCCTGAAATTTGGCTGAGTCTAAAATATTTTAGAATTTCTCAAAATCTAAAATCTACATTACAACTCCTATGAATCTGAAACCACTCTGAAACATCCTGATTCCTAACAGTATCTATAAAAGTTTCTGCCCTCCAAGCAGCGAGTTGATACTTGAAAAATTTTGACCCAGTGGTGATTGGCGGCTGACAGGCAATGCAGATGAGGACCTGGTGACAGTGTCCACTGTCCCCACATTCCAAGGATGTCCCAGTTCTTAGAGCACTAGGATTTGCAGGGGACACATCCCCATGTAACACTGGCTAATAGTAAAGCAACAGAGCATAAGTTTATTCGCAAATGCACAAATGACATAAGTTTCACTTTTTTGGCCTTTTTAGTGATCTATTTTAGGGTTGGTTGGTCAAGTTGACAAAAAAAATTAAAATAGTCAAAAAAAAAAAAAACATGTTGACCAAATTTAGCCTGGAATGTGCTGCAGAATTCAAAATTTTCTGTAAAAATGCCAATAGTCTGCCTGGGTCCTGACAGAATTTTGGCCAAATTTACAGGTCCGCAGCATGCTTTTGGCCAGAACGGACCAGACTTTCAGGCCACCAGGGAGGAATTTGGCAACATGGTTATAAAGAAACAAATCACCTATAAGACCTATGAACTGAAACTCCTATCACAAAAATCTGGCTGATAGTTTTAAGCCATTCAAATGCAAAAAAAATGTAGCAAGAGGGGACTCGAAGTTGGGGTCAATGGAAAAAAGAGGTCTCAAGAATTTTTCTCACATTCAAAGAAAAACAGTGTAAAAGCTTAAGATGCCGCAACCATGAGTTTTATGCATTAAAGTCCACAACAGCTCACTATCATCAAGATTGACTTTCAATTTACTTTCATTGTGACTCCAAGTGAAATCCAGAGGATAATGATACATGCGAAATTCTAGGAAATGAATATGAGGAGGTGATGCAATGGATATGAGCACCAACAACTATAATGTTGCATGGAGGTAGCCCATGGTTGCCATCTCAAATGGTAACTTATCATAATCTCATAAGCATGACAGTTATAAAGATCGAAAGTTCATCATCATATTCAATTCAATCATTTGTTAGGAAAATAAGGTCTCAAAGAGGCCAGCAATTTTATCACAAGGACATTTTTCATCTGTTGGAACCATAGTTTAAAAAATCGGCGTAATATCACCAAAACCGTGATATTTCGCAAGAGGCATTACAAAAAGATGTTATCGCACATAAAATCGGCCATGAGTTTTTCAAAAATCCGCCACGATTTTATCTGTAAAACATGCCAAATCGCAAGCAAAAAAATGTTGAAAAAAGTCAACAAACATGAGCAACAATATTATTAAATTGACGCTAAAGTTTTAGCCCGCGAATTAGGGTTTATTTCTCTTGAATACTCCATTCTGCTCATCCACACGACTGGGTGACCACATTTGTGGACCCTGCTGTGTGATTTATAGTTGAGCAACTGCATTTCGTGGCCCTGCAAAAGCATTTCGTGGCCGTACATACCAAAGGCTCTCCATGCATTTATAGTTAAAACATAAAACTAAAAGTTTTATATATTAATATGTTCATGTTTATAAACTTTAACTATAGTATTATTTTTAATGATTTGATTTTTATTAATATGTAATATGTATAATATGTATAATTCTGTAGACAGTGTAGCATAATTTCTATTTAATACAGTAGTAAATACTAAAAAATTTAACAGTATGATTAAAAATGTGTATTACTATTACATATAGTTAAATTTATTTAGTTCTATATTATTGTTAATGTAATAGTTAAATTTATTTAGTTCTATATTATTGTTAATATTAATAATTATTAATCTGCTTTTTAACACAGATGTTCAACTTAAAACTTTGAATGAGATATGGTTGATATCTCAAATTATTATATATTCTACAAATTTCGGGTGTGTATATGCGTTTTTAAGAATATTTTAAGAAATTTTATATTTTCAAATGTTCAATAAAAGTGCCGATTTATTGCCGAATTTTTCGCCGAGATTTTGCCGATTCTGAGTTTTTTCAAAAATTTTGGGCTGGCCGAGATATTGCCCATATTGAGTTTTTAAACTATGGTTGGAACACAAGAGCAATGCTTCTATACTGAAAATGGGCAAACATTGTAAAACAAATTCTTTAGTGTGATCCCAATGTATCATCTTATAAGAAATAGCAAATCAAGAAAAGGAATCTTTTTGTGCCCATTCTGCGAAATTGCACAATGAGCTAGAACTAACATACTAACACAAAGAACTATGTATTATGTTCTTTCATTGTAACATTATAGCCAATCATATCACAAGAATCCAACAATAAATTGTAAATTATTCACAAACTCACCTCAAATCTTAATGTTTCACCTCTTCGCATAAGTTCCAAAACGTTCCGAATCTGTTGAAAAAAAGGGGATCAATGCACATGTACCTTTAAGAAAAGCAACAAAAAAAAAATGTCTTATGTATTAACTTCTCAGTATCACTAAGTTAAAGAATGCGTACTGACAAGTGTCTCACAAGACAAGCAAAATGCTGGAGGACCTCATCTGATGCTCCAATCAATATTAACAATTGCATAACATTGAAGTAGAGTCAAATTCACATGACAAAACACCTTCTAGCAAAGCAAGTTAAGTTCAGCAAATTTAACATGGCAAACAACCATTTAGGCATAACTACCTAACAGTTTGAATGTGTCCCAGTCCTAAACATACAGGACTTCAAGATGACTAAACTTAAGAGCACTTTATGAAAAGAAAGGGACGAAAAGAACCCAACAGACTTGCACATCAATCAAACAAGTCAAATGAAATAAAGGGAATGAAGACAATTAGCCTAAAATCAAGAGAACTTCAACAGACTCCCTGTGATAACCAGAAAAGTATATTACAAGTTCATATCCATCTCAGTCCTGAACATACACGACTTCAAAGACGCCAAAACTAAGAAAATGTTCACAAAAAAGGAATGGGGAAAGGAGGATTTGCAGCTTAGGCAAACAAACTATATATGAAATAGAATTATTAAAGATAGTTTGACTAAAAGCCAGAGATATTCAGCAAGCTTCTTTGTAATTACTAATAACCAAAGAACTAGATTAAAACCTCCGACATCAAATGCAGGACAAAACAAATAAATTTCAATTTGTCAGCTGGACCGGAGGTTGCCCACATCTAACTCAAAATTAAGTGTTCCCCTCAGCACAGTGCCCATAACAGATGCCCATGCTGTTTCTTGTAGGGTGCCCAATACAGCATACTTCATCATCAATTCAATCACTTCAAACTGCCATAATGAAAACACTTTACAATACACAAACACATTGCCTTGTTTAAAACATTATATGAATAGTAATTTGTACTTTGAACACTAGTATTCGTATGTTTTGGTTGTTAACTTCTTAGATCTCTGCAAATGTACTAACGATTGCCATTGTAATTGATTGTGTTCCAAATGCATATTGAATGACTTATAAATATGAGAGGAAGAGACATGTTTCTTGTGATTAATCATCATTAGATATAAATAACATATTAACAATAATATAATATATATATAATATAATAAGTATATATATATAATATATAACTAAATGATGACTTACAAACTCATGATCGAATCAATCTGAATGTAACTACAAACTTTAACACTCCCTCTTTGTTAGGGAGGATTGATATATAAGACATTATGCTCTTGAGTATATGAAGAGATATTCCTAGAATGAGATATTAAGGATATCAACATGAATCCATCAACACACATATACATATATATTAACATATTTAACATATGGAATTTACTTCAATTCACTATGAGGTTAAATTCCTCAACACTCCCTCTTTAGCAAAGAGGGAATTGAAGCAAATATAATACAAGATTAAATGTGACCTTAAGTTTGGTCTATGGTAGATTTAAGTTATGGTGTCCAGCAAGATCCAGCCTAAAGAACCATAACAAATGATTTTCATGTTGTCAGGCAAAATCCAGCCTAATAACCATCATGATGGATATCAATGTATCCGGAAAAATACGGTCTAATAACAACACCAATAATTTTCATGGTGTCCGGCAAGATCCAGCCTAATAAAAATGATGGATATCAATGTGTCCGGCAAAATCCAGACTAATCACAATGACACCAATAATTTTAATGGTGTCCGGCTGATCCGGCCTAATAACCATGATAACACTTGCTCCAACACATTTTGGTGTTAGGAGATTGGTCTACTATTGACTAGAATAGATATCTTAAATAAATCTATCTAAACAAATGCCAATAGATATCCACTACAAAATAATTATAATTTGATTTACTATATCTAAAATTATTTATATTTCCTTTATCTCCATTTATTTAGTTTTTATTAATTTAAGCTTTCTATTTTAATTTCTTAATGGATGATTTATATCTACAAATATTATTTTAAATGTACGTTTTATGTTCTATTTATTAAATTGTTTTTAAAAGTATATTCTATTTATAATAAGATTTAAACTTTTGACATTTAGATGGTTGTCAAATTTAATCTCGAAGAATAAAAGTTAAAATTAACACGCTCACACCATCCCACTCCCTCATTCTACCATTGTATAATGCCTATCGGCATTAATAAGATCGTCACCTTTCAATAGTTACCTTTTGTTCGTTATCATAACTTTCAGCACTTCCGAACAACAACTTAATGTAGTTTGTTATGATAACAGGTCCAACTATTGATAAGATCATCATCTTTCAATAGCTCCCCTCTAAATATATACATCAATGAAAGATCATCACATTTCATGACATAATCACAACAACATCATGTAGTAACTCACATGATATCCACCATGAACCAAGTCAAAGGGTGGACCCGCCATAGTTGCTACTAGAGGGTAGAACAAGGGTTATAGAGAAGAATACATTACAAATTTACTTAGAACTTCTCCTCATAGAGAAGATATCATTTACAAAGAATTGCACCTCAAAATTTTCCCTCTAAACATTGATCCTGGGAAGTCAAGTCCTCTAGTTACTTCTTCAAAAGCTCTCTTCACCCAAGGATGCCTATCGAACTCACTCTGAATCTGATATCAATCTTTTGATTTTTTAGTGATAAGTCAATACTTCCTCATGATGCACTTAAGAGTAGGCCCATCAAAATTATGTAGTCACACACATGTATTTCCGTATTCCCTCTGAGTCTCAATCTTATAAGTTCTTGCATTGCCTTCGAAGAAGCGTCGTACTACCTCTTAATGTAGCAAAATATCATAATCTTAATCATTAAAGACTTTTTGGTTCAAAAACCTCATTTTATCCCACCTTGATCATCAAAAACTTTGGAGCTACTACTATCATTCTGCACAAAATCTGGTAGCAACTTTCTTTTCCTATAAGAACATCCTCAAACATTAAGGAAAGATCAAGGCAAATAGCTAATATGTATAGAAACACAAATAGATAAATGTAATACTCAAATATATGAAATACTTATATGCACATAAACATTATTGATACAAGTTGCTCCAATGAAGGTCCATATGCAACAAATCAGAAAATCGTCTCCGTATAAGCATTTGTCAAACAATGGGAATGAAACATTGTAAATTATTCCCTTACATTGTAGAAATCCCACTCTAATGTCCCTAATAATTTGGTTACTTGATTTTACTTAAACTAGGATCATTTTATCTTTTCTATAACTTGTAATAACATCTGTAGATTTTTATGGATTAACTCCTATAGCTATGATGCCGACCTCCCCTCTAATTCTAAATCCAAGGTTCCTCCTTGGTGACACCACTGCTATCTTCTCAAAGATGAATCAAGAACTTCAAGATACCAAGGGACCATTCAATTTTCATAAAGAATATGCAAGTCCTTCAAACCAAGGGATCATTCAATTTGCATAAAGAATACACAAGTCCTTCATCTAAGTTAAGCTTCTCACTCTACAATCATCAATGTATGTATCATCAATTTCAAAGTCTTTATAAATTGAACAAAATAGAGACTTTGCTGACTCAACCTGAGAGAAATTCTTGTTTTTGTAACAGTCCTCAATATACTCTAGGAATTGGTTACTAGATGTTGCGATATTTTCTCAACCTTTCCTTTACGCAATTATTTCCATCATTTACCATATAAAATCCCTCAAACATGATATGGGCAAAGTTGATGTTTCTTCACTCTTTCACTGGTCAGATCATGACAATCACCAATGACCCTTCAGTAATGCCAATGTTAACTTTCCCTTTATAAGTCCCCTCAATCCAACATACACTTTTCTTCCAGACATGGATGACACCCATGCAACCTATCTCTGCTTTATTGTCACTGAGACAAATCTTTGTCAACTCGCATCTCAAATTTTATCCAACTCTTACTTATTTTACGTTGTTATCTCAACAATAGGGTGGTTATATGTTGTTGTGTGACCTCCCACATGTTGCATCCCTTATGTACAACATACCCATTGGTGCTCTACAAACCCGAATACAGAAATTATTCGTAGTGCTCCATTCCCCCATCAAATTCGGGGTCTTCAATTGAAACTAAGATGTAAATCATACATTGTGAATAGTTACAACTCTTCAAAGGCTAAGAGTTAGCCGCTCAAATAAGGTAAACTTGCAAAGTTTAATCCACAATTACGCTACCAAATACCGAACTATGATTTCTAGGCATTCAATCACATACTCTTATTATAAGCAACCTCCGTTCGTACCATGAAGATATAGGATCAATAATATAACTTGCACAATGAGTGGCATTTTAAAGGACGGGATAAATATCATGGGATGATATTGAACACCATTATGACATTCTATATATATATATATATATATATATATATATACACACTCCATTATTATTAGTTTTCCATGCATCAATCATTCTCTACCATAAAACAACACCTATCGTTAAGCCATTGACTTACCTATATAATGATGGATCTCAAATATAATTTGATCTTCCTTAACCTTGGTTAAATCGCACACCACATGATAGGAAGCTCATGAAGGCTCTTGTTAGCACAATCCACTGGACGTGGTTTGTTACCTTACAAAACTATGGGCCAGATCAAAACTCCATCAGATGCACCAAACTTGCAACATAAAAAACACGACTTCCATCTAGATTTTACTTTTATTTTTATTTATTTTTTGGTTACTACATCTTGCCCACCGATGGATACATCAAAGTGAATAACACCCATGCCATCCCCTATAGGTGTTGGTTTGTGTAGAAACTGTATAATATGTTTTCATTCCTCGGGCATATGCGATGACATGCCCTTCCAAGTCATTATTTGGATTCTGATTTTTTTTAATATGTTTCTCCCAATCCTTTTGTTGTGTTCTTTCATGGTCAATTCAGTAATCATCTAGTCAATCTCTGTTAACATTTCAATCTTTATAATATTCCTTGTTATCGATTGTCAAGGTTGCATGGGTACTTGTACCCACACCCCTGGTACTCATACATACCCAAGTACCGGGTACACGTATCCCATGTACCGGGTACTCGGTGGAGAGCATCATAGCTAAGGACCTTGATTAAGATTCCGATTTATTTATTTTTGGTTTTTTTTTTTGTATTAGCTTGTTGTTTATCAAACTTAATTCAATACAAAATCAGTTTGAAACTTTGATACTCATTAACAATAAACTTTATCACTGTTCAAGTCATAAGTTTATCATTTGCAATATGTAATTGTCATATGATTTAGGATCTTCTTGTTCATGTTTAAAGTCTGCCTTCTTTGTTATGCATCTAAGCATTTATCATGTATTATTATTTCAAACATATAGCAAATCTAAAACTGAAAACAATACATTACATTTGCAAACTTTATCACTGTTCTTGCTTTGAAAAACCATTGTCATGACTCATAATTTCAGATTTTTTATAAATATAAAAGTATAATTTTTCAATAAGTTTGACATACCCAAGTAGCTCCGTCCCCTATTATGAAAAATACTTTAAACATTAAACATTCGGCAATAGCATATATATATATAATAATTTGACTTATGGCTCATATTTTCAAATTTCTTGTTTTGAATGCTCAATGTCATGACTCATGACATATATTTTGATTTTTATATTTTCTATAAAATATTAATTATATAGAAAAAATTAGTCATACACACGTACCCCTGTCCCCTATTTTGAAAAATATGCGTACTCGTTCCCATTCCCACGTACCCATGCAACCTTGTCGATTGTAATCGATATCGTTAGTGATTGTTGGCCCTAAGACCATCCCTGATTATGGTTGTTCTTTTATAATTGTATGTATAGATGGCAGGCCCATCAATTTGAATGGTTACTCTATTTGTCAGCACAAAAAAATATTCCAATTTAATTTGATAGAAATATTCTTCGATATGATTCCATCCTCATAATAAACAGTCAACATATGGTGCCCCTGTCTTTATATTGAAAGTGGAAATCAACTATGTGAATGTAGTGAAGGTACCCTTGCCACATGTTGTAGTTTCAGACATTATCATGCAATCGTCACTCCCAAACACAAATAACGGCTGTAATTTGTGTAATGTATTCCATGAACAGGCCCATCATGCTCATGAAATCAATATATCAAATTTGCCATCTGATAATCTCATAGCTGAATGACTACACTATGAAGATTGGCAAGGTCCATCCATGGCCTTTTAGGACTCCTCCTGCGGATGGCGCTCAAATTACATAGAGCAACCTCCACTTGTATTATGTTGCCATTGTAATTTCCCCTTCCATCCAACATTCCAACTCAATGCTTCCCTCAAGTTATGAGCACGTCTTTTGTGAAAGCGATGACAAACTGGTCAAACAGAGTTGCCTCCACAGATATAGTGTAGGTTGTGTTCCAATCTTCATCAAGGACAACAACCATATAGAAAATGATCAACCCTATTCAAAATGGCATAGGTCACGTGGTTCAAAACAGGCATCACTATCATGCCTGCAATCTTCTTGCTAGCACAACATCCCAATTTGCCCCTCTTAACTTACAGTCCAAGCATGGCATGTGGGTGGCCTCTATTCAACAACAATCAAACAAAACTTGATTGTCTTTCCAATATATTGATAGGTCACAATTATTATTGCCAATCTTCTAGTATTATCATTTTCTAACATTTGCAGTCTAGCTCTGATACCATGTTAACTTCTTAGATCCCTACAAATGTACTAATGATTGCCATTGTAATTGATTGTGTTCCAAATGCATATTGAATGACTTATAGATATGAGAGGAAGAAACATGTCTGATGAAGAAACATGTTTCTTGTGATTAATCATCATTAGATATAAATAACATATTAACAATAATATAATATATATAATATAATAAGTATATATAATATATAACTAAATGATGATTTACCAACAACAATGAATATCATGGTCGAATCAATTTGAACATAACTACAAACTTGACACTCCCTCTTTGTTAGGGAGGATTGATATATAACACATTATGCTCGAGTATATGAAGAGATATTCCTAGAATGACATATTAAGGAATATCAACATGAATCCATCAACACACATATATATTAACATATGGAATTTACTCCAATTCACTATGAGGCTAAATTCCTCAACATTGGTAAGCTTGCTTACATTTATATAACTGCTTGTATATCTTTAATTTATCTTTAATTCAAATAGGCATAAGAGGAATAGAGTTAAATCCTATTCAACTTCCTCTGCAAATTCCACTACCTGAAGCTTTTGAAAGCAAACATTTTCTCATTGAAACAGTAGTTATTAGCACTCTCAGTAATAGAAGAATAAAGAACATAGAGAACAGTTAAGATAATAGATTATTTCAAAAGCAAAGCCTTATCTATAAGCTCCAGAAAGTTCGCAAACCTCAGACATTAATCTGTTGCGTCCATCACCTTCAGCCGCAAATGCTTGCAGTGATCCAAATGGAACACCTAGGATTCCATCACCCTGACGCTCCATCAAATATGCTGATCTAATATATTGTTGTGCTTGGGAACCAGTTCGTGGTGGCAAAAGATTATCTGATGAGGAAGAGAAATTAACAGTTCTGGAAGGATGAATATGACCACTTTGAGAAGACCTGCTAATAGATGATGAGCCAGACCCTTGAACACCACCAGCACTCCTCCTAAGTGCTTGTGTTAAGGGAACGTGCTGTGCGTCCCAAGGCATGATCGGTGCAGGTTGTAGCATTGAAGTGTGGTTTCGAGGTTCATTTGTGTTTCGATTTGTTGGAGGCCAACTTCCAGAATCATGGTTTGCTGGCCTAGTTTCTGTTCCTGCAGCAACCCAAGCATTATTTGTATTTCCCATCCTCATGTTCCTTGAGCTTGTTTCCTCCTGAATAGAAGATGAAGCTTCCCTCACAGCACCAGGCATAGGGTTGCCTGCTCTTGGCAGAGAACAACCTTCAGTCCTTCCAAGTGAGTGCAAACTCCTTGGAATACTGGAGGAAGAACGAAACATATTTGGCTGGCGCAGTGGGCCAACACTACCGGTTCCTGTTGAACCTGTATCTGAAGACAAATTACCAGAGAGTACATGTCTAGGATGAGAAGAATGAGGTTGTAATTCAGGCAAAGTTCTTCCAGCATTCACCATAGGCCATATCTGAGGAAAATTTGCTTCTGGATGGTGTGGACTGAATCTCAGTCGAACATTTCTTTGGGAACCATCTGGTTGCCCAGCCATTGAAAATCCACACCTATAATCAGAAGTAACATCATTTAAACCAGCCCGGGGTCTGTTTATAACAGGTTCTTCTGGCCTTTCATCAGGAAGCGTTGGTGTTGCAAGAGGGACAGAAATACTTAAACTATTACCCATGTTTGGCCTTGGAATTGTAAAACTAAGGTTGGCTTCATCCCAGTGAGAAGATGAACTGGGATCCAAAGATGGACCTGCAATATTTTCTGTCTTTCTCTTACATAATGCTCTTCTGTCTTCCATGATGCGATTTGCCCGACCATTGCTACTCTCTGCTAAACACGCCACCCCACTGTTACCAGCAAAAGTCATTTGCTCTGGTTCAGGTCCCACTAATACAGTTGAGTGAGGAAAAGAGGTCGGATCCATGTATGACCCAACTGGTGTTTGGGTAGCAATGAAATTAAACGAATTGACATCTGTTGTTGGTCCATAACTACAGCTTGGTCGGAGATGTAAGGAGTCATCCATAAGAGAATTATTCAGGACATTTGTGGTACCGTTTTCTGAAGAAAGGATATTTGTGTCTAGCGATTGCCTTCCATCAGCCATCAAATTTGATTGCATATTTGAAACAGAATTCCAGCCAATAGACATTTTATCTTCAAGAGTACAACTCTGACCAGCTGCATTCTCAGAATCACTGGAACTGCCAGAGGCCCACCTGTTCACAAAAGAACCACTGCTAGTCTGGTTTCCAATGTTCCGAAAATTACAGTTTGAACCATTCCCAGAACCCTGATAATCTGGTACATTTGGAGCAACCATAATATTTATTCGGTCTTCCTGATAAATATGTGAATCAACATTCATGTTGTTTTGGTCAGACATGTTTCCCAACTCAAAGTTTTCTGGTATAGGTTGTATCGTGTTTCTTTGACCTTGCATTATATCTTTGTAACAGTTTTCACCCAATTCAAAAGGTAAGCTCGTAGAATATGTTGATGTTATACCAGATCTGCTATTAAATATAGCTCGACATTTACCTATGGCAATCATCAGAAAAGGGCATTACTCTTTGTAAAAGAATGTCACCATCATAGCCATCATTAATTTTCATCAATTAGCTGTTGCAAAATAACAACATGATAGACATTTGATCTATTAAAAAATCTACATAAGAATAAGCTCAAAGAAGAATCTGGAAGATTTGTGAATCAAATATGAACAAGATCACTTACAATATTTAGATTGGAACCAACTGTCATTTGCCACTTTGTTTAACCCTAAAAGTCTACCTCATCTACACATATAAAAATAAAGTTAATAAGATCGTGATTCTCAAACTTTGAAGAACAGAAAAACTATTAAAAATCTTTAAAAGATCTGAAATTTTGAATGAACATTTAGCAGCAAATAAAACTTATTTTATGTTGTGAGCCTAAAGAATACAATGTAAATTCCAAATAGCATTCCCAAATCTTTCCTCTTCTGCCAAAATCTTGAGAACTTTATAATTGCCATTTAAACTGAGCTGCCTGCTATTTCCAACTTTAATAGAAATAGAAACAAAGAGAGTGAGAAGAAATTGGAAATCCTAGACCTATATAATAACACAAAAAGTCAATATCTAAATAGAAATATTTAATATTTAAATGCAAATAGCACCGTAGTATGCATAATCATGCTTCTATTGACAAATGTGTTAAACGTGACTCGCCTATCAACAAACAACAACTAAACAACATAATGGAAGCGAAAAACTATCAAAACTTATATCTGGATTAGACTATGTAAGATTTTTTAGCATTGACGTTTTAGGTCGCACTCTGTGAACCATCATCACAATGAGAGCTAGAGAGCTTAAGCAAATATAAAAAATGGCAGGTTGCAAATCAAGACTCTCTTTCAGTATAGAAGAAAATAGGGATATGAGCGAGCCCAAAATGTGAGAGGGAAAATAATTAGAAAAAGAGGCCAAAATTTTAAAAAAACACTGAAAGAAAATATTCCAAAACCAACAAAAAATGTAAATTAATTGTAACAAGAAAAAATTAGCAATTAAAATAATTAAGAGAGAATACAAACAAAGGAAAAGTGGGGAAATGGTAAAACAAAAAGAGGGAACAAGCAAGAAAACAATAAGAAGAGATTTTAAAAAAATTTAAAAACTCAACACAAGCAAGATAAAGAAAAACAATACAAACAAGAAAAAACCTAATTAAAGAAAGAATTTAAAGAAAGGAAACTGCCTAATAATGAAGCCAAGAAACAAAAGAAAAATAAAACGCTAAACCAGTCTAAGAGAAAAAAGGTAAAAATGGAATTCGAACACAAAAAATAAGAAGAGAAAACTAAATAAAGAATAAAATACCAAAAATAAGAATGAAAATAGGATGTTACCTAAAATGAGAAAAAAGAAAAGAAAAAGCAAATGAAGAAGAAAGTAAAAATTTGAAAAAATGCAAACAAACCCACCCAAAAACCACTATAAGGCAAATAAATATATAGAACAACCTTAAGAGGATAAGGAGGGAGAATGGAGAAAAGACCACAAAAAAAAGCTTATAAAAAAAATAAAGACTAAAGAAAGCAAGAAAACACTAAACAGGAATAAAATAGAACGATGAACATGACTAAAAATTAAAGAAAATTTTTTAAAAAGAAGACAATAGAAACAGAACAAAAAACGAATAGCACAAGCAATCAAGCAAATGGCAAGAAGACATAAAAATAAACTAACAAAAAAAGAAAACAATAAAATGGAAGAGAAGGAAACCAAAATCACAAAAAGAACACAAAAAAGACAAGAGAACATAGACAACTATTAGGACATAGGAACGAGGAACAAGGAACAAGGGTAAGGGACAAGCAACAGAGAAAACAAAAGGAGATGGATCCTAAAGGAATGCAAAACCATAAGAAGGGAAGGGAAGGGAAGGGAAGGGAGTGGAGGGGAGGGGAGGGAGGAGGAAACATAGAAGAGTGGGTGGGGTAGAAGATGAAAAGGAAAAAGGAAAAAGGAAGGCAGGAATGCTGAAGAGATACAGAAATAATTCATACACATTCAAATCCAGAAATAAATTTCAATATTAATATGAATTGTGGAAATCTATTTGCTCTAGGAAAAACAACTTGAGGGTTCAAACAAAATCCTTAATGGATTAATACTAATAGGTGTGACCTCCAGAATGAGATGATTATCAGGATATGTTGCACTGATTCAATGCATCAATTCATCCACAAGCTACAAGCATAAATGTATTTTATGCTCTTAAACTCTGGTGGAATGTGCACAAACAAATTTGGCAAATGCAGGTTTTAGCTACTGACTATATCCGTTTACAAGTAAGCAAACTGTAAGTGCCTTATTAAATGAGGAAATTTCACAGGCTGTAAGTAGACAAACATGGCCGTGCAAGTGCTTGACTCCAACAAACACCATCAGATAAAATTTACAGTCTACAAGTCCAATGAGAATAGAAATATTTTAATTTGCCTTCTAAAAATTGATAAGGTCACAACAATATTGCCACTTCATACTGCATCATACAAGTTGGTTCAGATATTAATGTTCCAGTTAGAATTAAAAAGGTCGTCCTTGTATAAAATAATAATCTATTAAATTCACAAAAACCTGTTGGCTGTTATTCATTAAAAGATAATCATAAATTACAGTGACAGGTACATTAAGCACCCAAACAACCATAAAATGTGATTAATATGCAAGTTCGCAGATAAAAGGATTGATTAATAGATTATAAGTTAAATACAAAACTAGTTACAACGACAGAAAAAATCAATGTAGTTTATCCTTAACAACAAATAGAATTATCTTTCTTGCTCTACTTAGACTTTGGCTGGTATTATGCAAAGGTGAAATCAGTTATAGCAACTCACTTGATAATTTGCAAACTAAGCAGATATGTAGGTACCATATACCTGGATAAACCTAAACGAGACAATTTTGACGGAGACAAATGAATAAAAAGTTGGCCTAAAAGATTGCCATCCAACAACTATATCAGCTAAGCATCCCAATAACCAATGATTAAAGATTTAACTTGACTCATAAAACTAAAATTTGCATTTATTGGACCTTCAGAATGCATTGCATAGGCCAATTCAGACTATTAAATGTCGCCAGATAAAATTGCTAAGATGACCTTTGATAAAATGGTAAGGCCATAAACTCATTTCAAAAAGGGTTATCCGGATAACTGTCTCCCACCCCCTAAGATGTGGTAACCCCACCCCTTGAGACACATCTTGGAGACAGAGACACAGAGATGCATCCCCAGTACCATATTACGTCTCTAGAAACTACCTGACACACAGGATTCTTTTAGTTGCAGTGTCCCACAACAATACTTGGGGAAGAACATTAAAAGGGAAAAAAGCAAGCAAGTGCAAAATGTTTCCTGCTGATTTTTGAATGATGCAAAGATCCATGCAAAGTTATACTGATTGGATCTACTGAGTCTAGACTTCACAAGAGGAACATAAACAGTTGAACTGATTTCTTGTCATTGCAACTGTCTAAAAAGAAATTGCTTTTACAACTTAGTATTTTTTGTTCTCAAGTGACTGGTTTACTCTTGTTTTCAAACTTTAATGTCCTGAAATTTTTCAAGATATCATTGAATAATATTTTTTAAATGATGTTTCCAAGTACACTTGTATCCTATTTTTTTTAAGTTAGCCATACTAGTAACAGTAACAGTCTCCAGCATCTCGAACTACCTGTCTCCTGATGATGCATTTAAAGGAATGTCTAACTGTACAAAAGAAATATTAGTTATTAGCATTTCACTAAGTACTTTGCAAAATAAGCAGATATGTAGGTACCATATACCTGTATAAATCAACACAAGAAATTTGCCTAAGTAGACAAATTTGACAGAGACAAATGAATCCAAAAATGGCCTAAGGATTGCCATCCAATAATTATAGCAGCAAAGCATTCTGATAACCAACAATTAAAACCTTAATTTGCCCCATATGAATAAAATTTGTATTTATTGTAACTTCATAATGCATCACATTAGTCAACTCAGACTATGAAATGTTCGCAGTTAGGATTGATCAAAAGCATTCTCATAACCAAGGATTAAAACCTTAATTTGGCCCATAAGAATAAATTTGTATTTATTGTAACTTCATAATGCATCACATTAGTCAGCTCAGACTATGAAATGTTCCCAGTTAGGATTGCTCAGATCACCTTTTTCATAAAAATGATAAGGTCAGAGACTCATTTTATGGATACTCAATAATGAGCATCTCATGAACTCATTAGACGGGTATCTATCATGACATGCAGTAGATTGATCCAGTGGAGACCAAGCAACCACAAAAGTTAAGTGGCATTGTTTTGTTAAGTGAAACACGCAATAAACTCCTACTAAGTTTTTTGTTAGAAATCAATTTTTAATGTAATATTGGTTTTTATTTGGTTGCTTTGCTCTGCCTGCCTAGGACAGCAGGTCCTTGATTAGTACAGGGTCTGGACCTGGGTCCTGGTCTCCTGTGGGTTCGGACAAGGTCCAGCCCACAAACTGTGGGTTCAGCCAAACCCAGGAGGAATTTGCTCTCCCACAGCAGAACCCGGAAAGAATTTGATGCTATTTAAAAGCAGCAGCATTTTTATTTTGCCTGAAAAGGTTGATTTGACCCTATAACCCTAATTCTGACAACCAAAAACTCTAAAAAAGTTCAAACCTATTTCATTCATGCATTTGCAATTGAAAAACAGAAAATTTGTCTCCATGCTGAACTTTCTTTCTTGTATTCCATTGCTCGAGGAATTTTGAGGGCTAACTGTTGCATGCTCTGAGCTGGTTTGTGTGCTATTCCTGTGTGGTTGCAAGTGTTGAGAACTTCTCAAGATGCTGAAGAGGATGACTTCAACAAAGGGGTAGGTTTTGGTTGTTTACTGTTTTCTTTTCTTGCCTCTTACAAAAATGTGAAAATGGTGAAACAGCTACTAGGTGGAGGTTACCCTAGGATTACATTTTGCAGCCACTACAAAGAGGATAACCAGTTCATAAAGTCAAGTAAAAGCAAATTTATCCTCTAACCCTCAAAAGGCAATAAATTTTATCCAAATCAAACAAGAGTTAATGGCAAGTCTCAAGGTAAAAGCCTTCTTGCAAAGTCTATTGTAATGAAATATATTGAATAGCTAGCAAAATCAGATGAAACAGATGGGAAAGTAAATTCTCGTCCTTTTAAAGATTCTTAAAACCATTGAAAGCCTCTCCATCAATTTCCAATCTTGAACCTGTAGAGGGCCATACATTCGTGCATATTGCTCAAGAACAAGCAATGTCAAATATGAGAGCAAGGAGACCCTTGAAAATGACATTTCTCAATGAGAGCAGAGAGATTGCCAAGCATGACAGAGCTAGATGCATCTATGCTAATGATTTGGTATTTGATATTGTTCGATCACCTTATTGTCAAAATATGGTTTCATAAATTAATGGTGTTTGAAAGGTGTTCAAGGGCCGAGATTACGAGAAAGTGTGTAGATTACAAGAAAGTGTACACATCCTTATTAGACAAAGAGGTGAAACATGTACAGGCTGTCTCAAAGCCCATTACCAATTCATGCATTAAAAACAAGTGTATCCATAGCATCTGCTGGATGGAAAGATGCAAGAAATTGCCCTTTGATTAATGTATTTGAGTTGTCCACAAGAAGTGCAATAATTTTCGAAGTAATGAATTGTGAAGAGCGGGTGAATGATGGTACATTTATTACCAACGTTCTTTTCAAAGCCATTAAGTGAGCTAGCCCTCAAAATGATGTTCAGATTGAAGAGTGTAATTCAAAAAGAATTTGGACGCACCTTGTACTGTCCACTCACTCAACCTAATGCTACAAAAACATGGGAACAAAGTTGAATAGATAAAAGCAAATGTATGTTAATGGCTGTAATGGCGTAAAATCTAAAACCTTGTGTAAAAGCCATTTTTGCATCTTAACCTCCTTAACATTGGACACAAAACCTTGCCACCCCCTTTATCCTTGTCATTAGCCAACCCATTCTCCAGCTTGAAATCCCACAAAAAAAAAAATTATTAATTTTTATTTTTATTTAGATTGCAAAGACCCATTTTGCCTCCAACACAATTGTTTTGAGACACCCTAAGAAGGCTTGTGAGGCATTGTCTAGAATGGTAATCAATGCTAACTAGAGCAAGTGGAGGCACTCTAGCACTACAAGGGGAACAAACATTAGTACCATAATACTAGATGGTTCCTAGTGAGACCATGCTTCAATGCATCCTAAAATTTATAAGCCAATATTGAACATGAACCGATCTACTAAAATTGATAGGTCTTGATTAGTTGAAAAATATGATGGCATTTAATGATAGATGAAATGAAATGCATCATAACAAAAAAGAGCAAGATCCCAGAGAAACATTCTTTAAGAAACTATACAAAATACTAAATTTGATAGGCCGTGCTTGGTTGAGGTACATGATGCCACTCAATGATTGATGAAATGAAATGCATCATAAATGAAAAAGACCAAGATCTTGAAAAAAAACAAAATTAAAGGCATCATAAATGAAAAAGAGAAAGACCCCAAAGAAAGCACTCTTTAAGGAACTACACAAAATCATGGTGAAGAGATGGAAAAAAATGCCTACTATTGTGCATCTTCTCGACTTTGCATTGAATCCCAAGTACTATAATCAGTCGATCCTTAATGACACTAAAGTTACCGCATATGGAGGTTCCTAAGTTGCTCAAGGGTCCAAGACATCCCTTCACAAAGGACATACAGCCTTACAATGATGGCAACAATCACGAGTTTTGCAAGCACAAATGATTGTAGACTTGACGCTTTGTGGGACACGCATAAGGTTGATGTTCATAAATGGTGGTACTGATGGAGCCTAAAATTTCTAATCTCCATTTTTTGACATTTTTCCATCCTTTACACCATTTATGTCATGTTTATTAATCATTTACTTTTTTATAGCTTTAGGGATCCCAAAGTATCACAAGTGGGTGAATTTGTGCAAGCAAGAACATGTTGATAGTAGGTTTAAATGATGCTGTTAACAGGCCAGATTAAGATGATGCTGTTAACAGGCCAGATTAAGTGAGTCAACATGAAAAGTTCAGTGCTCTCAAATTAATCCATCTTACTGCTATTCCAATGACTTCACTCCTAGAACTCACCCTCACCTGTAAATGAGTAATATCTGCAAGTATAGAAAGTTTTCATTTAACAGACCAAAAGAAAGATAGTTCGAACTTGTCGTAGCTGAAAGGAGAAGTCGTCAGGAATGTGTAGAATCAATACAACCCAATAAAATATAAATGAAGTAATGAATTATTCCAGATGATGATGACGATACTACAAATGATTAAGTTCATAACATGAATTGACATCACCGCAGTTCAGGAATTCACAAATGAAATCTGGGGGTGTGTGTGCCTAGTTTTATTTTCCCTAACTATCAACTCTGCCTGTCATCACACCATATGCAGGACAAATCAAACTGCTGTAGATGTACAGGTGCTGAGAATCTTCAAATTAAATCCAGGATGATGAAAATAAGCAGCATAGGGTTGTACATCAACAATAGCGAAGACAAGCGCAACAATCCGACACGATTCCAGGAAAAACAATGCTAGGAGGAAGGCCATGGACATCAAGGAGGCAGTGATCAGTGTCCAGCATTGAATCAATATCTAGAATGGCAAAATCAAATATTATCTCATCATTTTGTACCTGCAATTCGATTATGATATTACATAGTGGCAGTTTCATGATATTTATGTGTGTTTACTAGAAAGGATAAAAGCATGTTGTGTAGATGTTTTATCTTTAACGGGAGAGCGAATCATCATGACTTAAGGCATATTCAAAGGCCCAAAAGACTTACGACAATCATAAATATTAAAGTGACATCCATCAGAAATGAAGTAACGTGACTAGGATATAATTATCACTTAATGAAATATGTTATAAAAGGTTGTAGAGTTTGTGGCAATATTATTGATTAATTAAAAGGTGTAATATAATATATGACTTTTCATAGTAAAGGTCACAACTTTAGAATTAAAAGGGATATAAATAGAAGGTGGTCAAAGTTCTTTTGAAAGACATATTCGACATCTTTTATAAGAACAAAAACATTTATTGTACGGAGGAATAAGGAGCAACATTATGACTTTGTAATATAAATTCCATTATTTTATTTTTTTAATAAAATAAAATGTCTCTTGTTTATTTTTAAATGGCATGGAGATTTAAACTGCAAATGAATCGTCCTTTGTAATTATTTTTTGGAATTTTGTATACAATTTAAATATCAGATAACTGGACATGGTCTTTTAGCATTTTAAATTTGATCGTCGCAGATATTGTGAAATATTAAATCATTTTTGTATTTGTGTCCAGTCTGTCTCCCTACCAGAGAAGTTAAAGCTCAATCTAGACTAATTTAAGATTGCGTAATATTTGGTCTATCGCATCTTGATTATTAAATTGTTCGCAGCTCAAGTGCATAAGAACTTTATGAAGTTGTACGTGAAAATTCACTAAAGTTGACTCTATTGCCCAAATGAGCAAAGGCACTGGTCTTTCTATTATTGAAGTCGGAATATCTATAACTTCCTTCCTACAAGCATCAAATGACTTATTTACAAATATTTTACAATCCATTCAATTCAAACACTCAGCATCCAATTTCATTTTATTCGAGTTCGAGGACTTTGCCAACCGGAGAACTCCAAAGCTTAAATTCGCTTTAGAAAAGCTCTGGACCAAGTAATCAAGTTCGAGGAGAAGGTCTACCCACCTAGGTGTAGCAAAGCCTGAAGTTCAAGGGAATCAAAGTGATTCTTGTTCGTTGGCCAGAACTGATTGAAAAGTCCTATCAGAGAAGTGGCAAGCTCTTGGATTTCCAATCTGCAGTTTTGGGAACCAACAGGTACTTCCATGAAGAGTCATACCAGTACCTAAAACTTGTTGTCAAAATTCTATCACAAGAAAATTCTTAACTCTTACAGGTTCTTGCTCATTAATTTATATTTAGCATTTCTATTCATAACCCTCAACTCTGTTTTCAAAATTGAAAATCTTTGTAGGTTGCTAGTTTATCCTCACCTGAGAGGAATTGGAGCACATACTCCATCCACTCAATAAATCTCCATATAATACACTCCACGAAGGCAGAGGTCTTAGTCTTGTGTGCATTCAAACTAGCAGCTCCTATCACACAAAAAAAACCTACATAAAAGGGAAGACAATTAAGTGAGTTGTTGATCCAAAGCATGTTGAGTTGGTGATTCAATTTCACTTTGCTCCACTTGAGTTGCTGAAGACCATGAGCTACCTAGCAATCACAAGGTTGATTCTGAGATTGCTAGAACCACTGCCAAGTACTATGTCAATGCCACTAGCAATGGCACTATTTGTGGGTCTTCTAATTTACCACGGCATATTGATATGGAGGAAGATGAGATACTTTTTATCACACTTCTGATGATATTTGATTCGTTATGTCTAATTGCTAACAGTTGACATTAGTATTTATGAACTAAAACATTGACATATTAGTATATTTTGGCATTTTTCTGTAATATTTAAACTAACACATTGATATATATGGTGGTGTATTTTGCCAAGTTACATAACTATTAGCATAGTGGTGTATTTTGCTATGAAGCTTGACTATTAGCATAGTGGTGTTATGAACTTAATTATAGCTGCATATATGTGTGTAGTTTTTATTTTTAGAAGCTTTTTGTACAGAAGAACGCAAAACAAAAACCAAACACGCCTAAGAAAATTAGACTGACCCTGCAAACTGCAACCCTGAACTCAATCCCGAATCGGGACAGACAACATAGATGGCAATCATGAGCAAAACCAGTTTGGACCAGGGATGCCGTGGCAACACACCATTCAAATATCAGTGAGGTCCCTAATTTAAATCCACAGATAGCACTCTCGGATTGTGGACCAAATGGACAGGGCACTAGGATATGGGACAAACTATTCTGTAACATATACTAGTCCATTCCTCCATCATCCCTCGATAAAACTGCAGGCATTCAGGTTATTCTTTGTCCTGTACCTCCCACAAGCCATTATATCCAAAAAGAAACTAATAATGGTATCACCACAGAGGAAAAAATATATAGACCATTGAATTACATATCTGACACTTATTAACTTTGCATATATAAATTTTCTGGCACTCAACTTTCCTACCATGAAATACTGCAGCAGCTTTTCTTACTCCGTGACATTTTATCTTGATTGTGCCATTGAATGCCTTGAGTTAAAATAAGCTACTTAAACACAATCTCAAAGAAACATAAGGCATACATAGTGGAAGAGGTCCGCCATGATTCAACACGTACATACATAATTCAAACCTCAGAAGACATTCTAAAAACACCAAAAAGAATTTTTTTAAAATCTAGAATAAGTTTCTATCTTCATGACTTTTTGTGCTCACTGGGATAGGGTCAATGCTCTGTTCTGGGTTTGACCAGGCAAAGAATACTGTTTTTTATTTGCTTTGGTTTTTTATTAATTTTTAGGACAAATTCCCTTTTCAATCTTCCAAAGATCTCACAAGGCCATAGGAGGTGCCTCCGAGAGTGCCTCACTGCCTTTCACCATCTTGAAGACACATCTGAGATTGTGCATCTCAAAGAAAAAGAAGCTCAACACAAGAAAGACTGTATCATTACAATTTTCTCAAATTCACTATCATTCAGAAAAAAAGATGCATGGTTTGATCTGGAACGATCACAGATATTAATTTTGAAAACAGTAAGGCCATGTGCATTCTGGATACACATGCATAAAGATGAGCTGATAGTCCACATACAAGATAGCTCAAACCACTGAGTTAATTAGAGACTATGAAAGCAGCAATATGATCATTGTACTGTTTCAAGATGCATTGTAATGATGATGCATTATGCAAAATAAATGTCAAGGATCCCAAAAATTTAAAATACTTGTTAATTTTAGTTTAATAATAAAATTCTGGGCAGACCTCTCTCATAAAGAAACAGTACGCCAATGCATTTCAAAAATAAACTTCTAAATTACTAAATTGTTGTCAGATGAGAAGAGACGGCATGATGTGAAGGAATAATATCCTGACATCTTATTCAAATGACCCAGGAAATAAGCCATCACAAACCCTACTGACATAGACCTCCTTCCCCATAAAAAACAATACATCGATTTGAGAATGTTGGATAGGCTGCTCACTAAAATCAAGAAAAATGACCACCATAAATAAACAACCAACTTCAGCTCCCCAACAGTAAGATACATTTCACAGTCTTATCTAACTCTTACATTGGTAAGATACAGTTCAGAGTCAAATCTAACTCTTATGTGTTAACTTATTAAATTAGGTAGCCGAAACAAAGAGACAAATTGGAGAACCTACTGATCAAGGTACCCCCAAAAGTTTAACTTAGAATTATCCCAACCCACCCATTTAAGTAGTTGGTGTTTAATGATCACTCCCCCTGATGAAGTTTTTCTTAATGAATATAAAGTTGGTGGTCTCTGAACATGTGTGATATTTTGTCATGACTGAGAAATCTGAGAATGCTGACTTGGTGGGCTGGTTTCTTCATAAGTCTACACCATGTTCCATACTGTATAGCTTTAATCATTTTTCCAATTACCCTACTGAAAAAAACATTACTCATTGTCATACTCAATGCAACAAAACTCACTTCTAAACCTTGTATCAACCTTAGGTCCTTATCCTTCACCAATTCCAGGAATCTCTGAATAGTTATTTTCAAAACAAACATAGCATATATCATGTCTTGTAAGAATCCTTAACAACTAGTTGAAACTTGAAATCCATTACAAAAACAAGACTGACCAACGTTCAACCGATCTATTCCTTTTTTAAAAGATATTGGCTCTCCTTTCCAGTACTTTTACCCAAGCTAACAAAACAGTTTTTCAAACATAATGCAAATAAAACACAATAAGAGGCAGAAACAAAGAACAAATTAATAGTGTCTGCCAATTCTCCACCATAAAAACATTATATAAATTGTTGGAATATCAATCCTTGAATTGAAAAAACACTAATCAAGGTTCCAACCAAAAGAAGCCAAAGATAGCTTAATAAAGGCTTCAAATACGATACTGGTCCTTTGATTTTAGATTTAAAATTGAGAATCTTCTATGAGTTTTAAAAAAAAAAGCCAGGGATCTTTTCATCCAGAAGCTGAAGAAAGTAACAACCAAACAAATGATGTCAAAGTAATAGTGATTCTTTGTGGCAATGCTGTCGAGAAAATCAAGAACAGGGTTAAATTTTAATGCCAACTGCTTGGGATAATGTTGCTATTGTTCATAATTACTCATCACTCAACAAAACTTGACAGAAAAAGCTGAAAGTACATGGAAACAAAAAGGAGACTAATATTGTTTTTCTTTCAAGTTCAAAAAATATGCAAAATAGTCCTCTCAGTAACCAACAAAATATATGTATACAAGGGAAAAAAATAAAATTTTGAATAATGTCTCAGTAAAACTAAAGGTCTTATGCAAGAATGATAAAAATATAAACTAAGAAAACTTATCAAAAGTAACAAGTATTAAAATCAAAAAAACAAAAAAACGAAGCTCTCCATTATCATACTTTTTTAGGAACCATCATCAACAATCAGCAAATTCCACACAACATTTCAACCATTACTTGCATCATCCAATATTAGACAAAACCTTACAGAAATCACATAAAGATGTCACAATGTAATAACCTTCACTTACTCAGATTTCACAAAACAATTTAGAGACAAATGGTATATAACATAGATCAAATATAAAAATCTGATTTTTGTTTTCTCCTTTTTCAGTCATTTCCGTTTTTCAGTTAAACAATGACATTTATTTTTCTTTCTTTTTTTAATAACTTACATTTAAATTAAACTTTTAAATTACATCTAATAGTTTTTGAATGCTTGCAATTCTGACCTACTACTTACAGGATTTGACCACTATATTGATCAGCTGTCTAAATAGCAGAATTTACAAGCCAAGCAAATTCTAGAACTGGCTTAGAAAGTGTGTTGAGTTTCTTGAAAACAATAGATCTGACAAAGGAATAGGACTGGCGAAGGATAACAAATTGTGGAAGCAGAGTCAAAATTCATTATTAAGGAAATCAAAAAAAGGTATATTTACAAGCAAAAAACAAAAACATTAAGATGTAAACTGGGACTCTCAATATCAAATACCAACATATCAGGAGGGCAACAAATTTGGTAGGCAACAAATTTGGTAGGCAACCAAATTGGACAAAGGAATAGAACTGGTGAAGGATTACAAATTGTGGAAGCAGACTCAAAATTCATTATTTAGGAAATCAAAAAAAGGTATATTTACAAGCAAAAAACAAAAACATTAAGATGTAAACTGGGACTCTCAATATCAAATACCAACATATCAGGAGGGCAACAAATTTGGTAGGTAACCAAATTGGAGAGGTAGGAGGGGAAGATTAAATTGAGCAAGACAATTGAGCTAAAATCAACAGTCTAAAACAAAGTAAAATTTACTCCTATTAGAACATTAAACTTGCAATCAAATGTGGAAAGGTTATGAAAATAAAAAGTTGATTAGAAAGCATTCTCTTCCACCTCATACAATCACAAAAGACACTACTAAGTGCACATTAATACAAAATTTATTTGAAACATGGTATTTTTAAAGTCCATTAGACTTGGTTGGAATGTTTCCTGCCAGAACAAAACAATGGATAAAACAAAAGATCAACTAACTACATGTAAAAAGTTGGCACGGGGATCATCTTCAAACAAAGAAAAGATGTCATTTTGTTACAATGCAGGAAATGCTGGAAACTGGGATTGCAAAACAGAAAGTTTTTTCAAATATTGACTGTAACAGTTGTGTTCTGATACAGAGTAACAAGTTAACATATTAAAAGAAATCCAAAAATAAAACTAAAACAACAGAAATAAAAATAGGAGTGAAGAACAAAACCATGTATATCACTTTTTCTAATGGAAATGGAACAACAGCACTTGCAGAGCACCCTCTTGTAGATTCTCACCCTTTGAAACACAGACACATGACAAAATTTTCAGGCAAAAAAAGAGTTAGTCAATATGTTGCTGCTCGATTTAATTATGCAAGTGTTTTTGCTTCAACATTTTGGATCGCACTCCGAAATCCATCATCATCCAAATGATCACGTCTATTTCTCCTCGTGCTCTCTACCATTCTGACAGTGAATCACACAGTGTGATCCAAAACATTGATGCAAAAAAAACACACAATCAAACCCAGAAGCAGCATATAGACCATCTCATCGATTGTGAAAATCTACTCATTCTTACAATTAGAACAGAAAGATCATTATATTAAACAGGAGGAACTCGAATGGGAAAATATTGGATCACATCCACTCGGAAGAATGCCACAATAGAGTAGAGCATGTACCGAGCAAATTAATGAAAGAGCCATCCCTCAGAACAACTCAGCCCCAGGTTACACAAGAAAAGAGAAGAATGACTTCCCAAATCAAAAAAGAAATTGAAAAAAAAATAAAATATAAAATCCTTATTACATCTCATATGCATGGGAAAAAGAAAAGACCAGATTTCACAATTTGCAGGCATCCTTTAGTGCGACAGAGCCAAAAAACCTGATTATGCTGCAACCAAAGCCACTTAGCAGACCTCTAATTACAGATAAGAGTCAAGTTGAAACATGCTCCACATACAAAATCCCCATTCAAAAGTCATTGCAAATAATCTACAGCAACCCTAACAAGAGGCATCTTATAATCTAGAACACCAACTGTTTGATAGATGTGTGCACCAAAGAATCACTATATTTATCCATTCCCTATTGCTAACATCCATCCTTCTGTTCACACACACCAAACAATGCAGTGTGATGTCCACAACCATGTTAGATGGAAAAAAATCCTAACCAAGCATACAAAACCAGGAGTAACTCCCCAACACATCAAGGGATTATAGGATTTCATTTGGGTTTTGAATAGACTTGCATTCACTTTCCCAAACAAAGTGATCCTTTCCAACAATTGCAAAACATTAAATTTGCCTTCATTTTCCGAATTGGAATCGATGTAATGTAGTGCAAATATCAAAAAGGTCAAACCTTGCCATTTTTTTTCACCAACAATAAATGAAAATGGCCTTGAAATGAGGGTTAACAAGGCTAATTAGAAAAATGAGGTCCAATAGGTAGCTGAAAGGTGAAACACTAAAACAGAAGGAAACAATGTAAGAAAACTACACATTACACAGCCGCTCTCCTTCAAAAAGAGAGTGACCACAACAAGAACAATTAAATTGGCCAAGAAGATTCATATCCATCATTTATCTTCTATTTCAGTTGGTTGTCGGTATCTTACACCTAGGTACCTTAAGCAAAAGAAGGGTTTCTGCTATTACAGACAACAAAAAATAACTACTAGAAAGAAAAGTTTGGCATAAAGATCATCATGAGACAAGAGATTAATGTCATATTGTTAGATTAGCAGAAATGAATCAATCTAACACTACAGGAAAAGGTAACAGTTTTATCTCAATCTTGACTGTACTCATCAAAATCTGATACAAAATGCTGAGTTAACATATTAAGAACGATTAAAACAAAAAAAATTCCAATTAGAGATAAGCACAATTACTTTTCATTTTCCCGATTGTAAATGTGGCAACATTGGATGAGCAGCTACTACAGATCCTCACTCTTTGAATCATGAAGAGATGATTTTAAAAAATTGAGGCAAAAATAGAAAATGCACGAGAAAAGAAACTTCAGTAGAGACAAAAAAGAAAGGAGCAAACTAAAACAACTTGCAATCAAAAAAGAAGAGAAAAAAAACATCTGCATAAAATATCATACTAGAGACAATTCGAACAACAACAGAACAGAAATACCATTTAATAAAATGGGATTAGCTCAACGGGTAAAATGTTGCATCAAACATACAAAGTGGCATGCCAGAACAGACTGGGAAGAGTACTAACAGAATTTGATGGAAAAGTCATCCCTTGGCCAGGGCAATTGAGCATAATGTTAGAGGAAACGAAGGTAACACACCAAATAAAGAAATTAAAAGAAAAAAGAAAACTAACCATAAAATTACTGAGTCGCAAAATTTCCCCTAAATTTGGGATTTTTTCCTTCAATTTTAAGGTGTTTCAAACCTGCATTACACAAATAACTAAAAAAAAATCTTCTTCACAATGCAAATTTCCCATTTTAAAAGAACTAATGCAATTCATCTTGTAAGCATAGAGGACCTAAAACATAACACCAAAGATCTGATTTAAAGTAATGCGAACCTCCTTATTTTCACGTGGACACCTCCTTGGAAACAAGAACAACTGAACAATAAAAAATAAGATTGTTCTGAAAAGGCCTCAATTCATTATGAGCCATGTAAGCTAAGAAAATTCAAACACAGGAAACGCCACATAGCGACATCTAATCACGAGCAAAAGAATTAATACTAATATCTATAGCTCAAAAAAATATTGGAATCGCCTGAAACATTCTCCTCTCTGGTTATGGACACAAACCCCAATAGAAAAACCCACTGTACATAACACACGGCGTCTCTTAGAAGAGGTTTTCTTAAACAGCAAAGCCATTTGCTAGGCAATATGAGCTAGAAAACTAAAACCATAAATCGTCCATCGATCCTTGCCATGTTTATATGCTAAACGTATTTCTTTCTCACAGCGCACACGCTGAATAATGGCGTGCGCTGTTCCCAACCATATCAGACCAAAAAGAGACCCAATTCCACGCATCCGGGGATTTCAACAATATATGCACGCGAACCAAAAAAAAAAAGAACCCCCTAACTTGTGCACATCTAGAGCAGAAGACAGGATTTCCATTAGGGTTTGAATAAATTTGCATCCACTTTTCCCAAGGATCCTTCAAAACACTTGCCTAAAAATCACAGAAATTGCTATTGTTTTCAGAATCGGAATTCAACAAGTGCAGCTATTGAAAAGGGTAAACCTTGCTATTTTACATCTCCTACAAGAAAGAAATGGGAACAAAGCCCTGAAACGAGGGTTATCAATACTACTTACAGAAACGAGGTCCGTCCGGTACTTCAGAGGCCAAACCCTAAGCACAGAAACAAAACTGGGTAAGGAAGCTGCTGCAGATTGCGCAGCCCCACGCGCAAAACAAGAACGATCAGAAATAGCGATAGGGATAAAAATTAGATGGGTTCTTTGCCAGAGCCGCCGACGATGGCGTTGGTGTTAAATTGTGGTGACTATTTGACCGTGTGCAGTGAAGGAAAGGAAGGGAGGATGTAAGTATGATAATAGTCGTGTAGCATATTAGAAGAGGAGCCAAAAACGGCACGGCTGCGCGTAGCATTGCATTTACATCACCACCACCGCGCCCCGCCAGATTCCATCCCTTAACATGCGTGAGCCCCAATTGCATTTCCACTTTTCAATAAACAAATTCTCATCTCTTCTCTAATCGCATAACCAAATCTTTGATTAGCCTCCTCACGCAATCAAATCAAAAACCCAAGAAACCAAAAACCAACAAAGAAAAAATGGAACGATAGTAATTAAACAATAGACGATGAAGAAAATGCATACCCTCTCTATTTCATCGTACCCATCACAATTTCCTACCCAAACAAGGAACACGCTTTCCTCCTCCCTCCCATTCCTTCAAAGGGTAAATACCTACACCACTAATAACAAACACAAACGCCTTGAGGACAACCTCTACTAGTCAAGGTAACGGAGAAAATTTGCATGCTCATGCCAACCTAAATTAGTGATGCTTGTAATTGTTTATCTAAAATAGTTTTCCTAGTTAATAATAGGAAGACAAAATACAAACAAATGCATACCATATTTTAGATATTTATTAATAATATATTCCTCCTAGTTGAAGATATTTATCTTTTCTAATAACTTTTTAGGTGTTTGAAATATTCAAGGTAGATTATAAATAGAATAATTTTTTTTAGGAAAAAAAAATTCCATATTTATGTTATATTTAATAAATTTAATAACTTTCAAAAAAAAATTGAAAAATTTTTGTATTTTATATTGATCTTTCATATTCATATTTTGGTTTAAAGTAATAATTAGTTTGTTTCTCTTTTAAAAATTTCAATGTGATTAAAATATTTGTAAAACTATTCTAAATTGAGTGCTTTTCTATATAGTAAAAAAGTCATGTCTATATACACTTAATTAGTTATGAATTCGTGTCTTTTAAACAAATTAAAAATCATTAGCTCTTCCTACTCAAAAAATATTTTTCTTTTCTATAAAATTTAGAATTATTTTTTTGTGTTGGTAAACAGATTTGTCACTTATAAAATATGTGATTTAGCCCAGTGGGATATGTGACAAATCAATTTCCCCAACAACCCTTAATATCTGGCCTTCCTCTGCGTTTAGAGGGGCAGCTCCCTCATAAGATATAATTTTTTAATCTCAAATAAACACGATTATAACATAGAAGATGGAAAGGAAACTATTGATGATGAATACACCACACGACTTCAATGCTTCCTTAAAATTGATGTAAACTGCTAATGAAAACAAATAAGAACTATGCTTGAAAGCTATCATCGAGACAATGCCAATTCAATTATTCATGAATATTTACACCATACCATGAAAATATTCATTACGAATAATCAACACTTCAACAATTTAGATTTTGTAGAAAAGAGAACGCAAAATGTACTTTCCTTAATTTCCTTGCACCAAGAACATAAGAAGAAACTTCAATTACAAAGATAGTCTCTATATTGTCTTATCACCGAAAACATGAGTGTTCCCTTATTCCAAATTCCAAAAAGGTCCCCCTATTACAATGAGATTCAGGAATTTATAGTCATTCTAGCATAACCAACTTTTTGGGTACACAACTACCTCAAAAGTTAGAGTTTCAGAATTCAAAATGCAAGTTACAACCAACTCTAACCTCTCAAGGAGTCAAAACACAACATCCTAACTTTGGTTACAGTAAGTTACATAAGTCACTTTTTACAATAGGCAATTTTAGAACTATATATTTTTTAGAAGAATGTCAAATAATTTATCTTAAAGAAGCAGCCACCAAGTTCTTTCTTGAACCAAGAGTCATTCACTTATCAACAAAAACATATCTTTCAATTGTATCTAGATCTTATTTTATTTTTCTAATTTTATTGACTTTGGTTTCATATTCTTCTTGCGGATCGAACCATAGTTGTGATTCATATTATTCACAAGGTTGTATTGTAATCATATTACCTATCCACTGAACATTCAATAAGCCATGTCCTAATTCTGTAGTCACATGCATGTGTATGGAGAAATTTCCAATTGATTAATATCTCACTCCAATATCTTTCAACGCATGTTCATAACTCATTCTAAAGTCTTTATTACATGTGGCAGGGGAGAATACTATCAAAAGTTATTAAATTGGATTTTACACCTGCAAACTCATATTAGAGGATCCATTTTGTGCTTAGGTTGGAAAAAAAATTCAAACTTTGGGTTTGACGCTGACTTTATAGCCATTCTAGCATAACCAACTTTTTGGGTACGCAACTACCTCAAAAGTTAGAGTTTAAGAATTTAGAATGCAAGTTACAACCAACTCCAACCTCTCGAGGAGTCAAAACACAACATCCTAACTTTTGTTACAGTAAGTAACATAAGTCACTTTTTACAATAGGCAATTTTAGAACTATATATTTTTTAGAAGAATGTCAAATAATTTATCTTAAAGAATCAGCCAACAAGTCCTTTTTTGAACCAAGAGTCATTCACTTATCAACAAAAACATATTGTTCAATTGTATCTAGATCTACTTTTATTTTTCCAATTTTATTGACTTTGGTTCCATGTTCTTCTTGCGCATCGAGCCACAGTTGTGATTCATATTATTCACAAGGTTACATTGTAATCATATTACCTATCCACTAAACATTCAATATGCCATGTCCTAATTCTGTAGTCACATGCATGTGTATGGAGAAATTTCCAATTGATTAATATCTCACTCTAATATCTTTTAGCGCATGTTCATAACTCATTCTAAAGTCTTTATTACATGTGGCAAGGCTGAATACCGTCAAAAGTTATTAAATTGAATTTTACACCTGCAAACTTGTAATGGGCACCCCTGAATGTCCCATTAAACTAAACCAAATTGTTGAAAGGAATTATGTCAAGCAGTTTGCATTCAACCTCTTATTTCTCTATTTAATGTTTTAAACCCCTTATAACTCCAGAAATCAAACGTTTATTTGTTTGTTGTGTTTTGTGCATGGAGTTGGTATCATACAACATAAACAAGAAAGAAACTACAATAATATGCAAAGTGGAAGTGAACTGCTGCCAATAAATTTCAGAATTCATAAAACCAAATACATGGCAAATTTATCAACTCACTAATTACTTCAACATTATTGACATAATACTTCAGCCCATGCTTTCGAACTTGTTGCTACAGTGTCGCATGAATAGTGTTGCTACATTACTTTGTCCTTCAATCAGTCCACTACCTTCGTAATATCATTCCCTCAAAGTGGCATAAGCGTCGAACAAGTAGTGAAGAAGATATGAGCAAAATACCAAATCTCCCTGTAGCTAGAAATGCAACTAAACTGCCTAATAATGAAGCTGATAACAAAGAATTCCAAAGGCCAAACTCCAAGGGAATGATGTCTAGAATGTTACAAGAGAGGATAAACATCCTCAAATGCCAAGAACGGAGCTGCAACTCACACACCAATTTCTTCTCATATTCAACATGTCTAATGAAGCCACAAATGCTTCCTTTTATTCTATTTCCAAGGGTCCACTCAACTTGTATGGGCAATGTGGGATAAAAGATGTGTAATATATAAAACATATATTAAAATACCCCTTATGTCTCCCTTGGGTACACATCCCCATAAAATAAATATTAAAGTAAAACTTTAATATTTTACAATTAAATTAGATGTTACTTTAATAAAACTTCAGGCATTAAAATGTATTAGCAATCGAACTCTGAATAATGCGAGTGATAGCTCATCGAAAAGCTCTCACCGAGGAGTATCAAATCCAATCACCAAAATTGACCTGCACTGTGTCCTGTTGACTTATTAAAAATAGTAAGTATGCCTAAAACTGAGTAAATCAACTTCGTTTTGGCCCAAACTGGAAATGACTAGGTCAAAACACTCCAAAATCCCATTAAACCCTTCGTTAGCCCTCGAGACCATGTAGAACAAGGCTAACGCAAACACACTTGGTCAACTGCTAAAATGGGGACATTATAGTTTGCCCCCCTTGAAATTGCTTGTCCTCAAGCAATCTCAGTCCAGCCTGTTGAATAACCTACTCACTCTCCCATGTAGAATCTTCCTCCGACAGGTTTTTCCATCTGACCAAATACTCCTTCACTATCCTATTTCTAAGCTTCATCTCTCTGGTGTCCAGAGAGAGCCTCGAGTACTAACACAAGCTTCCCCTCCTCATCCAAAGGGGGTAAATCTGCAGAAGGCACTACACTCTGACCAATGGCTTTCTTAAGCCTAGACACATGAAACACATTGTGCACTCGATTGCCCTTTGGAAGCTCAAGCTCATAGGCGACTTTGCCCACTTTGTGAATCACCTTGTAGGGACCATAAAATCTAGGTTTCAACTTTTTAGCTCCGCTCTTCTTGAGCAATGACTGTCTATATGGTTGTAGCCTTAAGTAAACCATATCCCCTACCTCGAAGCTACACTCTATTCGGTGCTGATCAACATACAATTTCTGTTGATTCTGGGCCTGTTGTATATTCTCTTTGAGCACTTTCAGGATGTCCTGACTATCCTGCAATAAGTTTTTGGCTTTGGGCACTCTACTGTCCCCCAAAACTAAATCCATGAAGCTAGGTGCTTCATAACCATAGAGTGCCATGAAAGGAGTCATCTTGATGGACATATGATAAGTGGTGTTGTAACAATACTCTCCCATATGCAACCATTTGATCCAAGCCTTTTGTTGTGCAGTTACATAGTTCCTCAAATATCCTTCCACCCATTTATTCGCAATCTTTGTTTGCCCATTTGTTTGCGAATGATAACTAGTGCTAGGTGTAAGATCTATACCACACAACCTAAACAACTCTTTCCAAAAAACACTCATAAACTTACTATCCCGGTCACTAACAATAAATCTGGGCAACCCATGTAACCTGAATATCTCTCTAAAAAAAAGATCTACCACTTGTATTGTTGTGTAAGTGGATGAAATAGCAAAGAAGTGAGCAAACTTCGTCAAGCGGTCCACCACCACATAGATGTAATCCCTTCCCTGCACTCGTGGTAAACCAGTGATGAAGTCCATCGAAATACTTTCCCATTTCCTATCAGGAATAGGCAAGGGTTGTAATAAACCTACAAGAAATGTGTGCTCTCCCTTATTCTGTTGACAAACCACACACTCCCTGACATACCTTTGAACATCATCCTTGAGCCCTTTCCATGAAAATCGCTCTCGGATCTGCCTATAGGTCTTGAAGACCCCCGGATGTCCAGTTGTGGGTGCATCATGAAATGCCTTCAGTATCGTCTCTCTCAAATGTGATGACAGAATCAAATAAACCCTATCCTAAACTCTAATCAATCCATCTATCACCTCATAGCAATCATCCTGTATGGTACCTAAAATCAATCCAAAAGCCCAAGCATCTCTGACATACTCTATTATAATCCGATCTCTCTGATCTCCTGAAATCTCTACCAGAGCACATAAGTGAGGTCTCCGAGATAAGGCATTAGCCACCACATTTTTCTTACCTTTGAATGTCAAAGTCATAAGCCTACAATTTAGTCACCCATTTTTGTTGCCGATCATTAAGATCACACTGGCTCATGAAGTATTTAATACTGTTGTGATTAGTCTTGATCACAAAATGTCCACCTACCAAATATGATCGAAATTTGGCCAATGCATGCATTATGGCCAACATCTCCCGGTCATAGACAGAATAACTCTTCTCAACTCCCCAGAGCTTCCTACTCTCGAATGCAATGGGATGCTTCTCCTGCATCAATACTGATCCAATCCCATCACCTGATGCATCACAATGAAGCTCAAAAGGCTTCGTGAAATCCGGTAGAGCTAGAACTGGACATGAAGACATTACTTGCTCGAAATGCTCAAAACACCTTTGTGCTACCGTTGTCCACACGAAGGCTCCCTTCCTGGTAAGATCTGTCAAGGGTGTAGCAATCTATGAGAATCCCTTAACAAACCTCCTATAAAAACCACATAAACCAAAGAATCCCTTAAGCTGTGTAAGGTTTGTGGGAGTAGGCCACTCTACAATAGCTCTAATCTTTTCGGGATCAACCTGAACTCCATCTACACTAATGATATGCCCAAGGTAAAGGAGCTCAATCATGCCAAACTCACATTTAGATTCCTTGGCATACAATGACTCTCTCTCCAGAATAGATAACACCTCCTCCAAATGATGTAAGTGCTCCTCCCAGGTCTTACTGAAGACCAAGATGTCATCAAAGAAGATCAAGACAAATCTCCTTAGCTACTTCCTGAATACCTGGTTCATACAACTCTGAAATGTAGCGGGTGCATTGGTTAGACCAAATGGCATAACCATGAACTCGAAGTGGCCATAGTGACATCGGAAGGCTATTTTCTCAATGTCCTTTGCTCTCATCCTGATCTGATGGTATCTGGTTCACAAATCAATGTTGGTGAAGAAGCATGCCCCATGCAACTCATTAATCAGCTCATCAATTCTAGGAATGGGATACCTATTTTTAATTGTTTTCTTATTTAGTGCCTTGTAATCGATGCACATGCACATCGTCCCATCCTTCTTCTTTACCAATACTACTGCTGAAGCAAAGGGGCTCTTACTGGGCCTAATATGCCCCATCTCCAACAAATCCTTAATTGCCTTCTCTATCTCATCCTTGTGTTTCTTAGGATGACGATAGGGAGTAATCATAACTGGTTTGGCTCCCTCCTTGAGCTCAATAACTATTATCGGGTATGAATATGAAATGTGCCAAACATGGGGGTGTATATATTGACATAAGTACCACCGCTTTCCAATGCCTAATTAGGAGATAGCTCTTAATCATTACATGTATATTTCTTTTTGGGCTTTGACTTAGTTGATGATGACATAGTTGTAACGTCATTGCCACCTTTGGATAAAATTTATGTGACTGATACATATTGGGAAGGCACATTATTAGTGCATCGGATAAGGAAAATGTAAATATCACATAAGCCCTTTCCCCAAATAGATCATAGGTGGTAACTTTTTGTAGAGTTATCATTCAAAAAAAATTGTCTGTTTCTATGGGATTCACTATAGGAAATAGTTGTTGATCCTTCACAAGTTGACTCTTTGGATTGCTCTTTCAATCAAATATATTGAAGTTGTGAGTTGGGAGATGAGTTTTGAGGTAATTGCATGTGCTTATAGGAAACGATACTCTTCTACTGAAATCTCTGCTCTTTATCACCAATAGTAAGGCATTCACACACAAACCTTCAACAACTTAATAAAGAGGTTGATAACCGCTCTTAAAAAATGTGTTTTAAGCAAAGGCAAAATCCAAACTCCAACTTCTTTCTAAAGGTTAAGGTTGGTGGAGAGAGAAAAGTTGGAGTTCATATAGAGAGAAAAGTTTGAGTTGATGGAGAGAGAAGGTTTTGTACGTGGAGAGAGAAAACTTTAGTAAGTAGACAAAGAAGGCATTAGTACGTAGAGAGAGAAACTTCTAGTACGTAGAGAGAGAGAGAGAGAGTAGTTTGAGTATGCAAAGAGAGAATGTTTTGATATTTCAATTCTACTCTCATTGCAAAATTAAACTTTCTTTTAAATCCTTGAGCTACTATTGAGGTAACATATTTCAAGCTTAAAATATTTGAGAAAGTTCATAAATAGATAATTTAGAATCAATTTGACCATATTTTCACAATATATTTGTATATTTGTTTTTAGAATAATGAATATTAAAATGAGAATTTGAGAAAGTTAAAAATATATATAAATAGGGATAATTAACTTTTAATAAGACATAAAAGTCATTATGGATATTAGTGGATGATACTTATTGAAAACACTCCACCTATAGATAATTGAGATAATAATTTTACACTAAAAAAGATTTTTAAAATAGGTTCATCATCTAAAAACATTAATATATTTGATAAATAAAACTTTGGTTTCACTTGAGAATGTAACACTACCTATCTAAATATGAATACGTCAATGAGGTTGGAATGTTCGAAAGGAAAAAATAGATGTGATTTGTGTATGGAATATGTACTTTGAGAATCTCTAAGAAAAAAATTATTAGCCTGAGTTAGCATAAACACTTGAGAAGGTAGAAAGTGAAATCCTAAATAACCATGTTGTAATGACCGTTGCAATTTTTAAATAATAGATTTCATATACTCCGTCAAAGCACAACATATCTAAGATTCAAAATTGCATTTGACATGTATCTAGTATTTGAGTCATTAACTAGGTGAAATATATAGAATCATATGTAATGTTTCTGATGACTCATTTAATTGATCACCTCCTCTATTGTACAACTTACACCATTAACACCTCTACTACACTAACCTCTACCCCTCGTATGCTTAATCCTCTCACTTTACTCTTATAACTAGCACACTCCCGACACCTCCACTGCACAAACTTCCATAGTGCGTTCAACTCCCTGTGAAACCAATACTACTTTTATTTATAATATTATTGTCACCAACTCGTATTGTTTCTCTCTACCTGGAAATTATTTTCTCTCCCCTCACATGGTAATTTATCTCTCAAACTAAATGACTAGATAAACTCTATTTAGCATGAAATGTATAAAGTCCCTAGAGTGTGTTTGGGTTCTTAGAAAGTCATTGTAGGTGTTGGCAACAAGTTGCTTAGGAATGGGCAAAAGTTGTCAAGTATTGGCAAAAGTCACCTAGTTGGGTCAAACTTGGTCAAATGTGGAATTTGACTCCAAAATGAGTGGAAGTGTGTCAAAATTATTTAGTTATGCTATTGGTACCAATTTAGGTCCATTAGTGGCAATAGGGATTAATAAATGTTTAAAATGCAAAATTTACAAAAGTTGTCATTGACAACTTTGCAACTTTGTAAAGTTGTCATGACAACATTAACAAATTTTCAAGAAACTAACCAAGAAGTGGTTAAAACTTAGTTTAGATAGTTGGAACACAATAATCTTACCTATATAAGCTCATTTCTTGCTAAAGTGAAGGGTTGGCATTGGAATTGTATGGATTTTTCATCTGAAGAGATCTTGCAACCCAAGCATCTAAGTGAAAATGGATTGATTTGGGGTTCTTTTTGGAAAAATTAGTTAAGGTTTTCAATCTAGTTTCTGACTATGCAATTTGTTTTATTAGTCTTGAAGTTTTGATAAGTGTTTGTTAAATCTTTTTAAAGTGACCAGTTTATTGTTCTGTACAAGGTAGTTGAGTTAACAATCGCTCCCATTTGATTTCCACTAGGTGGATTACCGCGACCATTTGAAATCAAGAAGGGAATTGTACATAATTTGTATATATTCATTTTGAAGGTCATATGGAATAGTTTTCTAATAATCACATCAAGCCCTGAGTGAGTGTAATTATACCTAGCTAGGTGACTTGATTATTGCATGATCTAAATGAATGAGTTGATTTATTGGTTTGTGCCAATCAAGAGCTAGAGATTGAAGAGTAACATGTAATGGTGCTTTGACAAAGAGTTGGGTGGAAGTTGAGTTTATTTTTTGATCATTTGGAGCCTCACTAGGAAAGACAATAAACACAAGTTAGAAACCCTTGAATTTAGGTCTAAACGTAGGAATAGGATTTATGAAGGGAATGAATACTTAAAACCCTCAAAATCCTTTGACTCTCTAAAAAGGGTATGTGCAAATATAGTTTGTTGATGGCCTTGTTTGAGAGATTTTGGAGTTATAGACAAAAAGGAAAAGTTGGAGACCTAATTGGGGGCAAAAAGGTTACTAGCCCTAACTAAGGCTTTAAGGAAACCAATAAGGAAGAATGCACTCTTATGACCTGGGGGACCACAAGACTTGTCACTTAAGATTTTTCAGAAGCCTTACAACTCACTCCACTATGGTTGACGTCCTTGGAGGAATAATTGCAATGAATTTGAATTGAACTAATGCCTTGGAGTGAGGGAAAATTAGGAGTAGTAAGGGATAGAGAAGACCTTTTTGAGGAGGGGATAGTTGGGTTGAGAACATCTCCTAATGTAGGGCCAGTATGAAGCCCTAGAACTCCAAAGAGTGAGACTTGAGAAGTCCTATAGGAAGTTAGGAAAAGAGTTGAAATCTCTCTCCCTATCAAATTGGTGTTAGAGCCATTAAAGATTTGGGCTAGGTGTATGTCAGAGATTGGAAGTGAGTCTGTGAGTGAAACCACTATGGTGACTAATGTAAAGTTTGCTAAGGAAGTGATAGAGAAAAATGAGGATGATGTGATTCCTAAGCCAAACCCTCTTTTACAAGAGGAACCTTTTCTTAAAGATATCAAAGCATTGAGTGACAAGGCTCTTGAGGGGATACCCCTATTTACTAGGAATATGGATTCAAAGTTAGTGATGGAATGGATAGAGGGAATGGAAAACCAGTTTCAGTGTGAAGGAGTGGCTGAGGCTCAGAAGGTAAATGTTGCCAAGGAAAGGTTGAGGGGACCAACCCTTACCTAGTGGAAATTCTTACAAGAAGAAAGAGAAAACGAAGGAAAGAAGCCAATAGCTAACTGAAAGGATATGGTAGCTAAAGTAAAGGATAATTATTTGCTAGAAGACTATGAGATCTAATTACATAAAAGAAGACAAAGTCTAAGACAGAAAGACATAGATGTTGCCTCATACATAGAGGAGTTCCAAATATTTTGTTTGAGATGAAAGGTTCAAGAAGATGAAAGCATTAAGGTGGCAATGTATTTAGGTGGTTTGAGATGGAGCATCCAAGAGGAGATTAGTTTGTAGACACCTACCATAGTTCACAAGTGCTATCAGTTGGCACTTAAGGTAGAGGAAACAAATAGTTCACAAGTGCTATCAGTTGGCACTTAAGGTAGAGGAAACAAATAGGAAGAAGCAAGATACAACCTCTAGAGAAAGAGGTAGGGGAAGATACTCAAGAGGACATAGGAGAGGATATGGTGGTAGGAGTAATGAAACTAAATCTTAGGGAGACTCCAAGGTGAATGAGAAGAGTAATGAATCAAGTGGAAGAGGCAACTACAATAAGGGTAGGAGTTCTAATAGTGGTAGAAGAGGTAGGTTTGGTATTTTTGGGAGAATTTCACACTTTTCTAGTATGAAGTGTTACAATTGTGGCCAATTGGGTCACCTTGCTTACAGATGCTCTAATAAGGCCTCATCTTCACAAGGTGAGAAGAAGATGGCATACGCACAAGAGGAAGCCGATAACATAAAAGCACTGAGGTTAATCTTGAATCAGAGAGTGGTGAGAATCTTATGTTCAAGAGGGTATTAATCAAGGAACCTAGTAAGGAGGAACCTAAATAGAGAAGGGCCTTATTTAGAATCAAATGTCAGATTCTTGGTAAGTATACAAAGTTATTATTAACTCAGGATCAACAGACAACATAATATCAGAGGAGGCAGTGCAAAAGTTAAAGCTCAACAAGACACCATACACACACCTTTACAAAGTTACTTGGTTGAATAAAGGGTAGAATGTTTTTGTCAATGAACAAGTGTGGGTGGAGTTATCCATAGGTGAATATCAAGATAAGATACTATGTGATGTGTTACCTATGGATGCTTTCCATTTTTTACTAGATAGACCATGGCAGTATGACATATATGCAATACACCATGGCACAAAAAGCATGTACACATTTAGGTCAAGTGGAGTTCCCACTACTTGAAGAGGAGTCAAACAAAATAATGGAGTCCAATGTACTTCTAATGACTGGCAAGGAGTTATTGCATGAACTTAAAAATGAGAGGGAAATTGTATTTGCCATCATAGTGAAGCCTGAGGAAGAAGGTGACCGAAAGAAAACACCTATGCCTACAGAAGTGGAGCGAAAGTTGTAACAATTCAAGGATTTTTTTGTGATGGAACCCTAGCTACATTGCCACCTCAAAGAGTTGTGAGTCATTAGATATATTTCATACTAATGATATCATTGCCTAATAAGGATGCATAAAAGATGACACTTGACCAACACAAGGAGATTGCAAGGCAAGTTCAAGAGTTATTAGATCAAGACTTGATTAAAAAAAGCATTAGTCCATGTGCAGTTCCAGTTGTGTTGGCACCAAAGAAAGGAGGTAAATGGAGAATGTATACTGATTCTAGGACAATAAATAGGATTACAATTAGGTATAGGTTTCCCATACCTAGGATAGAGGATTAGATGGATTGCTTAGAGGGTGCTAAATACTTTTCCAAAATTGACCTTAAGAGTGGTTACCATTAAATTAGGATGAAAGAGGGGGATGAGTGGAATACAACATTTAAAACCACATAGGGTCTTTATGAGTGGTTAGTTAAGCCATTTGGCCTCACAAATGCACCTAGTACATTCATGAAGTTGATAAATAAAGTTTTCAAAGATTGCATTGGACAGTTTATGTTGGAAATAATCAAGACTAGCTAGGTTACTGAGAGGGGAGGGGTGAATCAGTAACCTTAAAAACTTTAAATCATTTCAACACTTAACAATATAAATCATTCATTCATCTAATCTACTGCATGCATGAAAAAGATAAACATTCATAACACATGAACACAGTATTTTTGTGACCCAGAAACCTTCCAAATAGAAAGTAAAACTGGGGTAGGGATGACACCCACAAAACTTCACTACTACAGTATAAAGTTGGCTTGTTAGGGCTTATATTGACCACTTCTGATGATCTACCCTGTTAAGAGCAATTTGGATTGGTAGATCCACCTTGTTAGAGGTTTTACAAACATATAATGAAGTATGCACTCTGTTAGGAGATTTAAACAAAGACTGTTAAGTCTACTCTGTTAAAGGATTTAGAAAACTAATTCACCTATCAGGATGAAACAATAGATCTAACTTACAACTTGTTTGTTGATTAGATCCTTGAAGTACATATCACATCTTGTGATTGATATGTCTTTATGGCTCCTTGTAGACCTTGTTGAATACTCTGCTTTGTTGTTGATTCGCATTCACTCTTCTCAAAATATTACATATTCATTCCTTGATATTCATATTCATCCATATGTTGCAAATGATACAATACATTACATATATACCATTCCAATATTTACAAATACAAGGTCAGCTAATACACAAGTAAACAAAATATTACTGAGTTAGCCAGACAGTAGAAAACTCGAGTTCTTCAAGCAGACTTGGTGAACTTCTGATACTCGACATCCACTCCATTACTTAGCATCATCATGCACTCGGTAGAAGTAGAAGCTCGCTAGTCACACAACATAGCTTGGAACTTGTTAACCATTAGAGACTCGTTAGATATAGTGTCATTCGGTAGATACCAAATCCTTCATTTACCTTGCTTCACTCGGTAAACACTATACATCCATCACTCAATAGATACTAACTTTTCTTCACACAAACTGATGACTCGATAAACACTGTGAAGCTCGGCGACCATTATCTTCTTGGTGAACATTGTAAACTTGGTAAACACTATTGAACTGCATACTCACTCAGTAGCTTCAGGAATGCTCGGTGTAAATTGAGAAACATGGTTAACACTAGATTGCTCGGTATAAACTGTAGACTGAGTGATAATCTCGGTAACCATACAAGATTGAATAAGTGTTCTCACCAATGACAAATACAACATAATGCCAACAATCTCCCCCTTTGGAATTAGTGACAAAAACACTTATGAGTCAAGACTTATGCACACTGACATACTGATTTTGATTTTTCAAAATTGATCTTTGTAAAGTTGTTGTATATACATATCTCACATATCTCCCCCATACATATGGCATAGTATTTACATAGTCTCTCTGTACATATATCAAACTATTTTCTCCCGTATTGTCTCCACAAGTCTCTTACCACTTACTCCCCCTTTTTGACAATAATGCCAAAGAGTTATGTAATACATTCAAATAGAGACACCAAAATGTGAGAGAAATTTGGTGTGTACCTTGAGAATAAGAGCTAAGATCTTATCCCAGTTGTCTTGCAAAATTTTGCAGGTGGAGCGTGCCACTTGAACTTCTATAGAAAGTTCAATCATATGATCTGCTATGGAAAAATTGTTATCCTGGACCAATGTTTTTGAATATGCAACATGTTTATGCATTGAGTCCATAACTGGAAGGATCATGTTTTGTATATCAATCAATGTGGACCTGATCCTAGCTTCCTCTCTTAGCAATTCTGCTTGCATATCTGACAAAAATCTCACCTTAATGTGATGTGATGAGCTTGAACTAGGATCAAGCTGAAGCCTTTGAGCGCTAGCCTTCATATCTTCATCAATCTTGCTCAATTTTGTGTGATGTTACATTGGAAAAAGAATGTTCAAGATTACTCAAAATTGTAGATAGCTCTACCTAGTTTATAGCAATGTGCTCAAGTACCTTATTATCAAACTTCTTCTCTGCCTTCTCAATAAGGTTTTCTTGGCTAGATGTGTCCTTATTGAACTTATTTACAACTTCTTCCAGTTGTAACAAAATGTGTTGTGATGAGTCCACATCAACACCTATAGCCTCTATTATTATATTTTTAGCATTTTCGATTATTGTAAATTCTCTATCTCTTTTAGCTCTAAGCTGCTTCTGCCTTGCCTTTTACTCCAAAAGTTGACTAACCAGTATCATTTCATCAGTTGTGGTAGTGTCCAGATCCAACTTGGGAATTACAATTTCCTTGTCCAAATCAATGTCTTCATCAATTTCCTTACCAGTAAGTAGAAGTTTTAGAGGAGTCCTTGGTTTTACGTCTGAGCTTACTTGCTTGGACTTAGAAATGGAAACAATTGTAGAAATAGTTGGACTTCCAATAAAAACTTGAATGCTTCCAATTGAAGGAAAACTTAAAGGTGATCCCACAATAATGGGTTCCACTTTTTGACCAATTTTGACACTGAAATCAATATTTTTGCAACAAACGTCACATTCAAGTGACTATATCTCCAAAATTATAAATAATTTCAAGATGACATAAACTAGTGATTTTGAGTACTTTGTTCCTACTTTGTAACCATATTTTTTAATCTTAAAAAAAAATTATTTAAATCAATTTTTTTATCTCCTCCGAAAAGTGGTACATAATAAAATTTAATATTTTAAAAAGTGACAGTCCGTTTGACACACATAACTTTTTTTCTAGAAATGATAATGAAGTAATTCTTTCGACATTAGATTTGTAACATCAATATCCAGAGGATGCATTTGGTTTGATTTATTTTGGTTGAATATTGTATAGTTTATGAAGTTTTGAAGTGACATGAACCGTAATCTAGACATACGTTCTGTTTGACACAGATAATTTGAAGTCAATTTATCATAAACCAATTTTTTTTTTTTTGAATAGAAAGGTATCTCAATAAGCCATTTCATCCATATTTTTCAAAAAAAATTTGACCTAATTTACTAATTTTTTCGAGGTGTCAAGGTCGGTTGATGTTTAATCAGTAATGAACCTATAATGAGTTAAACTCATATTTGAAAGTCTTAATGATTAAATTATGTAATAAAATTATAGTCGTTGGAAAGCTTGCTCCGAGTGGCACATTTTGACATTTTTTTATTTTACAGTAGGAGATCATTCTCTTGCAATTATGGCAGTCAAAAGAGCAAAAAAAAGAAAAAAAAGGTTAATTTTTTTGTGATTTTGCATGTTCGCGCGAACATGGCATTCGCGCGAACAGGTTTACCATGTTCGCATGAACGTATGTTTGCACAAAAATGCAAATCATGTTTGCGTGAACATTTTTATCACATATGTTCACGCGAACATACGAAATATGTTTGCACGAACATGAATAAAAAAAAAGTTCGCGACGCGAACATATGGTAAACTCAATTTCTCATTTTGCAATTTTTTTCATTTTTGTTCGTCCCACTAAAGTGGAACCCATTATTGTGGGTGTAATCACCTAAAAATAGTCATCTAGACTATTAGCCCCCTTCTTAGCATTTTGGTTAATTTAATTTGATCATTTACCTAGACCAAATTGCTAATAATCAATTTATTTGATTATAACCTATAGTTTGACTATGCTATCTTAAGTTCATTATTTGATTAAAAGAACATGTCGCCTTTTAATTAAATAAAAGACCCCATTCTTCTAACCCACTTAAAGTGCACACATATAGTCCTTTTTCTATTTTGTAATTAAAAGAAAAGGCTTGTGAGACTTTTGTCTTATGTGACAAGTCAACTTATATTCTATTGGTTGACTTGTGTGTGCACATGGATCACTCCTCTTTTCAAACTCCACCATTCATCATCCACCATCTTCATCTTGATCTCTACCGTCTGTATGACTTTAAAAGGGAGAGAGCTTTCCCCCTCAATCCAATCCTCATTTTGAATATTGTTATGCTGCAGGTTTTCTAACAGGTTTCTTTGGAGCTTTGTGGAGAACTTCTATTTCTTGTCTACATTCCCTCATACCATAGCATTTTAGCTTAGATTCATGTTGCATGTTAGTTTAGCTTCTATTTTGCAATAATCTATCTCACATAGCTTAATATTTGGATTGTAACACCTCATCCGTGCTTAGAATAGCTGCACTTTTCATATTCATTCTAGTTTAATCTTTAGTTGCATTGCATTCTTAAGGAACCCCTTGGGACATTTGCATTCTTGCATCTTGTCTTTGGAACCTCCCATTACATGGTTTACTAGCAAGAAGAGTATCTCTAAGGCTCATATGAGAGCTTTCTTATTCTTGAAATATACTCTCTTGCACTCCATGGATAGGGAGCTCTAAGCCGGCATCCAAGCATTTCAAACTCATGGAATCGTTTGGATAGAACCCATAAGTAGATTGGTTTGAAGGCCAAAAATCTAGTTGGTTTAAAGATTTGATCATATATTTTAAACCGCTTGGAGTTTGGTTCTGAAATTTTTTTTTCAAGTTGGGTATGTGTTCAAAATGTCTCAGTCCGATTTTCAAAGCATTTTGACATGATTTGCAAGAGTTATGATTTTTTCTTTATTTTTCATAAAAAGCCATTTCTGATCGCAAATCAGTGCATTTTTTAGAAAAACTTACATTTTCAAAAATATTTTTGAATTCTAAGAGGGGTACTATCTTTGTGTTTTGACCATTGAGGTCGTATTAGGGATCAAAAACTCGATTTGATAAATCTGACCTGTTTTGACAAAATCGATCTCTAGGGCGCAAATGAAGAGATTTTTTTTAATTTCTTACATTTTTGGAAAGCTCTCTGATTTTTAGTAGGGGTCTCTTCTTTTCATTTCTATTTTTGGATCCGAAATCATAGCAAACAAGTCCAATCTTGTTGACTAGGTCAAAATCAAAGAGTAAAAATGAGAGCATTTGTGATTAACTTGCACTTTCTTTGCATGCACTTGGTTGGAAGATAAATTGGATTTTTTAGGCAACTAACCACTTTTTATTGCAGATTTTTATGTTATTTCATACTAACTTTTGGTACTAACAAGTTTTGATTACAGGTTGCCATCCTTATGAAAAAAATTGAAACATTGCATAAAAAGAATGCATGTCAAAGCTTCAAATGCGCAAGGGCTACTAACATTGTTTGCAGGGTTGCCAAAAGCATAAAAACCCAAGCTTGCTTGATTTTTTGTTTTCATGTGAGGCATTGACTAATTGTTCATTTTTCATAGGCACATAAAACTTGTGATTGGAGTTTTTTGGTAATAGGAGAGTATGCTCTTCATCCTTGTGGTGAATCAGAAATCTTGACTTGCCATTTGGTTTCAAAAGCAAGGGGTAACTGAATCTTCCTGGTGTGTTTGGGAGAAAACAATCGGAATGGGAGAGTATGCTCTTCACCCTTGTGATGAATCAAAAATCTTGACTTCCAAAAGTTGATCCACTCTTTGTGTAGTTTAGAATCAAAGGGCCTGCTCTCGGACAACCTGAGAGGAACGACCCAAGTGGGGACAAGCAGATTACCTGGCTCTTCTAACCCACTATAAACTCAAGGCTATCAAGGACACAAAACCTTGGTAGATGTAGTTTTGTCTTTGCCTAGTGTGATCGCTTATGGGATTTCGACCATAAGGAAATCACTAGGCAAGAATGCTTAAGGCACTCTTGTGGTCGCAAGATCGGTTACTCATTGCAAGATGAGGTGTCCCGTAATTGGGAGCAAGAGGAACACTATGAATGGAAGACCTATCTAAACACCCTAAGTTAGTAACTACATTTTTTTAGCTGCTCAACTTCTTTGTGCAAGGATCGATCCTAGTGGACTACTCAGATCACCCCAAGATTTTACACTCACCATCTGTTTTCCCTTGGTTATGCTTATGGCATTTCCATGACAAAGCCAATATCTCTTGTGAGAAACCACTTGGTGTGAGGCGAAGGAGCATCAAGTGTGGGCCAAGTTGTTGAGTAATGAACCATGTCCTTTAGGTAGATATTGTTTGATGTGTTCTTGAATGTGGTATACCTGTGAAAATCTTTTGAACATACACATGACGATAATTCTAGGGAATTCTTTTGAGACCTTAGATATGCTTGTATCATGCAAAGTTTCTTTGTCCCTTGCTTGATTATATGAAGACTACTCCATGTGTCACTATCTTGCTTGGAAAGAAATTGCTTTTGAACATCAAACTTGCTATGCTATCAACTATTGTCAAACTTTGTCAACCAAGTCAAAACATCAAATGCAAACATTTTCTTGTGTTGCTTGCTAAGGGGAGTCTCATCATTTGATTTTTATTTTTCTATGTCTCTAGTTCTTGAACATGCTTAAAGTGACTCTTTGGTCTTGGTGCTCTTGGTATTTCTATCTTCATGGTCTATGCATGCTTGCTAGTTATCCTTTTGATAAAATGGTTACCTTGATTTCTTGACTACACTCTTGGGTTGGGAAAGTTGTTCACTTGTCACCTTGCTTGCTCTATTTATTTGGCTATTTGGGCATCTTGCCTAGCTATTGACTTGAGTCATTCATGTCGCAAGTTTCTCGGACATATTGTTTGACAATTCGCTTTAATCTCTCTCTACTATCTTGGCAAGTGAACACTCTACCTCCTATAGTTTCAACATCAAGTTATCTTCTAGGCTCTTTTGTGCTTGGCTTTGCATCTAAAACTATGGGATCTAAACCTTGTGCTACCAAACTTTAACTAAATCTAGATGATCATGATATCTTCCATGTCAATAAAGAGTTTCAAGATCTATATGCGCAATACAAAGAACTAGAAGAGACAAATGATCTTTCTTACCTTCATCTCTCTAAGCGCATGACAAAAATGAAGTCTAAACTTGAGAAAAGGTTAGAGAAGAAGATTGCATCATTACATGAATCTTCCTTAAGGTCTTTACATGCATGTGAGTCACCTTCTTTGAGGTCATCCTCTTCTTCTAGGTCTACATGCTCTACTTCAAGACATCAAATGTCTTCATCTTCTAGATCTAAAGACCTCTTTAGAGAACAAGCAAGTGATACCTCCTTTGAGCCTATGCTAAAATTTCATGATGGACCTATCTTTGACCAAGATAATGATAAAGACATGGATACATACCATTCACTTGAGAAACAAAAAAAGGACTCTAGACATACTTCTAATAGAACTTTTGCTCCCTTGGAAGATTCTTATGATGACACTTTGCAAAAGCTTCTTGGCAATAAGATCATCATGTTACCTAAGTCTAGCTCATATGGAAACCCATTCTTGGATATCTATTGTGCTTATCATCAACATAATTAGCATAGTACTTCAGATTGCATTGAGCTAAAACATAAAATCTAAGATCTTATTGATAATGGAATTATTGATACCTCTAATGATTCATGTGATGAGGATACTTTTCTTGAGAAAGATCATATTAATGAACCTATGTCTAGTGATGGTTTCCTTGATGCCTCCACTTCTTCCAACACTCGTGCATCTCCCAACACTTCAAATCTTTGCAACATGCCTCCATCAAATAAAGAACCTAATGCTTTCCACATTGACTACGTGTATCCTCAAGGGCTATCTCTAAAAGAAACTCAAGCTAACCTTCACTTGGCTGCAAACCTTTTCCATGCTACTAATCCTAAACATCCTCAACCTTCATGCACTACTCCATTCACTCTTCATTCTCCCTTGTCCTTAGAAGTGGCTCCATGTCAAGAGGACTCTCAAAAAGAAAAAGCTATAAATGTAAAGAAAGATCAAGATCAAGCACCCTTTCATCTCTTTCAAGATTTTTCCCCTCCAAATCCTATATCTTGTCCACCTCCTAAGTATGATGAAGATAGCACTTCCATTATCTCCCTTGAGCTTATTGAAAATTATGAGAAAAGTCCTCTTCCTATGCTATCCAAAGCTACTTGTCAAGATCAAAGCATCTCCTCGTGTTCTACTTCTCCATATCCACTTCAAAATTTTGCTCAAGCTTCAAGGGCTCCTATTAAAAATGTTGCTCTTATCAAAGCTACTCATGAGTCTATTGATGGCTTTGACCACGTTGCTCACTCTAAAGATGTTAATATCCCTTTTCACTATCCATTTGCATATCCTAATTCTATCCTTGGTCCTCATCCATTAGAGATAAAGCCTTCAAACCTTCCATCTATATTGGGACCTTATGTTCCTTCATCTCCTACATTTTCCACTCCTAGCTCTCCCATTATACCTCAAGATCAACAAATATGCTCATCCTTAATGAATTATCACCATCTATACATCTAAACCAGTCATATCATCCTTATTCATCCACAAATCCCAAGTCCTTTGGAAGTGAGAATAAACATAAGAATCCATTGAAAAAGAAAGATCACTATGTCCCATCTAATCGACATGTGAATTCTAAGAAGGAGAATGCACAAAAGAGACCACAAAGGTCCACTATTAAAAAAGCTAAATCAAAGAAAACATGGGTTCCTAAACCCATTATTAAAGAAATGTGTTTTGAAGTATCCAAAGGAAAATCTAAAGCTATATGGATTCCCAAGTCTCTTTTAAAAGACTTGAATATTGAAAATACTTCAAAGTTGACATTCAAGCTTCCAAAGGCTTCCATTCCATCTTCTTCCAAAAATCTTTCTAAAAATATTCCAAAGCCTTCCACTCCACTTTTTTCCAAATCTCTTCTACCACCTCATACATCTAAACCTCAAGCTACTTCATCCATGATTTTTCCATCATTCCAATACCCTTCAAGGTGTGTGTCAACGTTGATCTTGTCCAATATTTTAGCTACCCTCATGAAATCCTCTAAAGCTTACACTTACTTTCTATACATGAACTCTTATCCTTCAATATATTCTTCCTACTACCGTTTCTGTTTCATCAACCTATCAACATATTTGAGCATACCTTTCTATGGTCTTGGCTTATCATGACTTATCTTTTCTATAGGAGCACTATCTACATTCAAACAGCTTGAGCTCTTTCTAAAAATTCAAAAAAAGAAAATTGGAAAAAGAAAAGAAAATGTGCCTTGGTGAAAACTACTTCTTGTGGCACCTTGGATAAGTACCATGATGAAAACCTAGTAAATAGGCATCATGCATAATTCTTCCATCATCCATCTATCCCCTCTTCTCTCTTTGATCTTGACAATGTTGAGCTATCTTTGCATATTGGCTATCTTATCGACAAGATTTTCTATTGTACTCTCCCATTCGCTCGTAGCCTTCATCTTGAGCTTTGTTCTTATTGCTCTATCCCATTGCTATACTATCTAGTTGACCCCTTGGTCTTGATCACAATAAATAAAAAATGGTTCCTAGGTCTCTTTACATGTCTACTCTTTTGGACTACATGCTTCATGCTATCTCACTTGTTGGCTTCATTGCTTATCCTACATGCTATCTTTCTCATCACTTCCATTGCTTATCCAAAACATGCTTCATATGACTATTTCACCTCTTTCCCTAGCTTGGGTACTCTTGAGGAGTCAGTTCTTGAGGATTACTTTCACTTGCTTCACATTCCTTTTTTATGCATCTTTGCTTATCCATCGGCTTGTTTCTCCATCGTGTCCTATACCTTGCTAGACATTAGGAGAAAATGATGTGATCTTGATTGAGAACTAGTGATCTCTAAAAACCTTCTAAAAAATCCAAGAAATCATATATGATGCTGAAAAAATCCTTAAAATTAGAAAATGTCCTAAAAAAATTATCATCTTAGTGAAAACCTAGCAATAGGTGCTTTGATGTATCACCAAAAAAAATCAAAACTTTAAAAATACAAAAAAATTGAAAAAAGTCTTGAAAAAAAAATCTGTTAAGTGGTGAAAACCTAGAAACAGGCACTACTTGAAACCCTTGCAGCTATGTCTATCAGTCTCAATCATCCATTTCACTACACATTTCCTGGCTTGGAATTGTTTCTTGTCCTCATCTCGGGGGCATAGCTACTTAGCCTATTGAGGTATTCTTGTGCATTAGGGTTTCTTTGGCAACTCACAAAACAGTGTTTATCAACACTTCCCCCACCTTGACATCTAGTGTTTTTCAACACTTTTCAGATAGTTTACCTATTGTGTCCGATGTTGTGATATTTCTCACTATCAGAATCGAGTCTTGAAGAAATGGTTAAGTGACTCACACACACACACACACACTTTAACACTTAAACGACTGAGCTATGCTGATCTTTATCTATTTTGTGTGTTGTCTATGATGATTTCTTTACTATATATTCCATCCGTAATAGTGTTTCAAGGATGTCATTGACTAGAAGATTAGGGGCATGGGGCATGTTTTCTTGATTTCTACTTGTGGGTATACTTTGTTTGTCTATAGTGTTGTAAGCATTTATGCTTGACCTATTCAACATTTTCACTTACAAATGTATCATCCTTGATTGTTTCGCAAGACCACACTCAAGGGTTATCCTGGCGTTTATGCCTTGATACAGGTGTAATCCTGCTACATTAAACTTAGGGAATCTAATCACGTAGTTATCTTGACTTACATGTCTCTGATGCTTAGATTGGATTTCCACATACCTATCTGATATCGATCATATTTATATCCTCATAGTTATACTAGTGATGGTTGTATGATCTCATGATGTCCCTAGTAAATGCTCAATGATGAAATTAAGAGTCTAAATGTTATGCGCTTCTTGTTGGTAAACCACTTTGCATATTAGCTTGCATTTTAAGTTCATTTTCTAGCTTAATCCTATATTCTTGCATATGGGGAGAGCTCTCTCTTCATCTTTTTGTGGACATATCAGCTAACTCCTTTCATATATTTCTTTACTTTCTTCTTGTTCATGTCTTTTCACCTTCTTAATCTTTCACTTCATCTCTTTTCTATCTTATCATCACATTATATAAATTTTTGACCTCTTAAATAATTTCAACGTCCTAGATTCATTTTCAGGATCGAAATCCAAATTCGAGGTCATCTTGATGGTCAAAATTGTCTTTTAAAATTTTACTTTCTTTTGAGCAGTTAGCTAACCTTTTGAGGTCTAATCTCCAAATCATCATTGGGGCATCTTCATTTCTTCATGTCTTCATCATTTCCATACTTCATATCTACTTCAATTCACTGTTTCATGTCTAAAATCACCTTTCTACTCGTTTTGACCTAATTTTTGTGCTATATCCTTCAAGGTCAACTCTAGTCAAACTGGGGCATTTTATCACTTTCTTATAGTCATTCTTGGGCTCCAATCATTTATCTGTCACATCAGAAATTGCTATATCTCGATTTTCTCATGTCTAGCTAGTTTCTGCATCCTCTTACCTCATTTCGATTTCGATCCCAAGGGGGCAGAAATACTCTATTGCTAATTGTTACAGCTATCTATTTCTTAGGAGCATTTGTTTGACCTTATCACTTGCTCTCGATCTATTCGCTTTGCTAGGTATTAGAATTCTTTTCGGATCCTAACATCATCTTCCTAGTGTTCAGTACTATCATTATTAGGCTATGCATTCAGGACTTGCTATCTATTTCTGCATTTCATTCTTTGGAATTAAACATCTATATCTACCACTGCCTACTTGGCTTAGATTTTCTTTGACATAATGTGTTCCCAGATCAATCACGCTAAATACTCTATTGCTGATTGCTACAACTATCTATTTCTTAAGAGCATTTGTTTGATCTTCTCACTTGCTCTCACTCTATCCGCTTTTCTAGGTGTTAACATTCTTCTTGAATTCTAACATTGTTCTCTTCCTAGTGTTCAGTACTACCACTATCAGGCTGTACATTTAGGACTTGCTATCTTTTTCTACATTTCGTTCTTCAAAATTAGATATCTATATCTATCACCTCCTACTTGGCTTTCTATTTTCTTTGACATAATGTGTTCTCAGATCGATCACTCATTAGTCAAAGAGGGGCAAATGTAATCACCTAAAAATGGTCATCTAGACTATTAGCTCCCTTTTCAACATTTTGGCTAAATTAAATTAATTATTTTGCTAATAATCAATTTATTTGATTATAACCTATGGTTTGATTATGATATCCTAAGTTCATTATTTGATTAAAAGAACATGTCCCCTTTTAGTTAAATAAAAGACCCCATTCTTCTAACCCACTTAAAGTGCACACATAAAGTCCCTTTTCTATTTTACAATTAAAAGAAAAGGCTTTGTGACTTTTGTCTTATATGACAAGTCAACTTATATTCTATTGGTTGACTTGTGTGTGCACATGGATCACTCCTCTTTTCAAATTCAACCATTGATCATCCACCATCTTCATCTTGATCTCTACCGTCCGTATGACTTTAAAAGGGAGAGAGCTTTCCCCCTCAATCCATCCTCATTTTGAATATTGTTATGCTGCAGGTTTTCTAACAAGTTTCTTTGGAGCTTTGTGGAGAACTTCTCTTTCTTGTCTACATTCTCTCATCCATGGCATTCTAGCTTAGCTTAGCTTTCATTTTTACATGTAGCTTAAATCATATAGTCTAATAGTTGGATTGTAACACTCTCATCCATGCTTAGAATAGCTGAACTTTTCATATTCATGCTAGCTTAATCTTTAGTTGCATTACATCCTTGAGGAACTCCTTGGGACATTTGCATTCTTGCATCTTGTCTTTGGAACCTCCCATTGCATGGTTTACTAGAGGGAAGAGTATCTCTAAAGCTCATCTGAGAGCCCTTGAACTTGAAATACACTCTCTTGTACTCTGTGGATAGGGAGCTCTAAGCCAGCATCCCAACATTTCAAACTCATGGAATTGTTTAGATAGAAGGGTTTAGAGTGGGACACTCTCGAGTGTACATTTGATTTGTGTCACACTCTAAACCATTCTATCCAAATGATTCCATGAGTTTGGAATGCTGGGATGCCGGCTTAGAGCTCCCTATCCACGGAGAGCAAGAGAGTGTATTTCAAGTTCAAGGGCTCTCAGATGAGCCTTAGAGATACCCTTCTTGATAGTAAACCATACAATGGGAGGTTCCAAAGACAAGATGCAAGAATGCAAATGTCCCAAGGAGTTCCTCAAGGATGCAATGCAACTAAAGATTAAGCTAGCATGAATATGAAAAGTGCAACTATTCTAAGCATGGATGAGAGTGTTACAATCCAACTATTAGACTATATGATTAAAGCTACATGTAAAAATGAAAGCTAAGCTAAGCTAGAATGCCATGGATGAGAGAATGTAGACAAGAAAGAGAAGTTCTCCACAAAGCTCCAAAGAAACCTGTTAGAAAACCTGCAGCATAACAATATTCAAAATGAGGATGGATTGAGGGGGAAAGCTCTCTCCCTTTTAAAGTCATACGGACGGTAGAGATCAAGATGAAGATGGTGGATGATCAATGGTGGAATTTGAAAAGAGGAGTGATCCATGTGCACACACAAGTCAACCAATAGAAATAAGTTGACTTGTCATATAAGACAAAAGTCACAAAGCCTTTTCTTTTAATTGCAAAATAGAAAAGGGACTTTATGTATGCACTTTAAGTGGGTTAGAAGAATGGGGTCTTTTATTTAACTAAAAGGGGACATGTTCTTTTAATCAAATAATGAACTTAGGATAGCATAATCAAACTATAGGTTATAATCAAATAAATTGATTATTAGCAAAATAATTAAATCAATTTAGCCAAAATGTTGAAAATGGGGCTAATAGTCTAGATGACCATTTTTAGGTGATTACATTTGCCCCTCTTTGACTAATATGTGATCGATCTGGGAACACATTATGTCAAAGAAAATAGAAAGCCAAGTAGGCGATGATAGATATAGATATCTAATTTTGAAGAACGAAATGTAGAAAAAGATAGCAAGTCTTGAATGTATAGCCTGATAGTGGTAGTACTGAACACTAGGAAGAGAACAATGTTAGAATTCAAGAAGAATGTTAACACCTAGAAAAGTGGATAGAGTGAGAGCAAGTGAGAAGATCAAACAAATGCTCTTCAGAAATAGATAGCTATAGCAATCAGCAATAGAGTATTTCTGCCCCCTCGGGATCGAAATTGAAATGAGGTAAGGGGATGCAAAAACTGGCTAGACATGAGAAAAAATAGAATATAGCAATGTCCAAGATGATAGATAGATGATTAGAACCCAAGAATGACTATAAGAAACTGATGAAATGCTCCAGTTTGACTAGAGTTGACCTTGAAGGATATAGCATAAAAATTAGGTCAAAATGAGTAGAAAGGTGATTTTAGACATAAAACAATGAATTGAAGTAGATAGAAAGTATGGAAATGATGAAGACATGAAGAAATGAAGATGCCCCAGTGATGATTCAAAGATTAGACCTCAAAAGCTAACTGCTCAGAAGAAAGTAAAATTTTAAAAACAATTTTGACCATCAAGATGAACTCGAATTTGGATTTCGATCCCGAAAATGAATCTAGGACGTTGAAATTATTTAAGAGGTCAAAACTTTATATAATGTGATGATAAGATAGAAAAGAGATGAAGTGAAAAATTAAGAAGGTAAAGGACATGAACAAGAAGAAAGTATAGAAATATATGAAACGAGTTAGCCGATATGTCTATGAATAGATGAAGAGAGAGCTTTCCCCATATGCAAAAATGCAAGACTAAGCTAGAAAATGAACCTAAAATGCAAGCTAATATGCAAAGTGGTTTACCAGCAAGAAGTGCATAACATTTAGACTCTTAATTTCATCATTGAGCATTTATTAGGGACATCATGAGATCATACAACCATCAGTAGTATAACTATGAGGATATGAATATGATCGATATCAGATAGGTATGTGGAAATCCAATCTAAGCATCAAAGACATGTAAGTCAAGATAACTACGCGATTAGATTCCCTAAGTTTAATTTAGCAAGATTACACCTATATCAAGGCATAAGTGCTAGGATAAACCCCAAGTGCGGTCTTGCAAAATAGTCAAGGATGATACATTTATATGTCAAAGTGTTGAATAGGACAAGCACGAATGCTTACAACACTATAGACAAACAAAGTACACCCACAAGTAGAAATCAAGAAAACATGGCCCATGCCCCTAGTCTTCTAGTCAATGACATCCTTGAAAGACCATTAGGGATGAAACATAAAGAAATCATCATAGACAACACATAAAGTAGATAAAGATCAGCATAGCTTAGTTGCTTAAGTGTTAAAGTGCATGTGTGTAAGTCACTTGGCCATTTCTTCAAGACTTGATTCTGATAGTGAGAAATATCGCGACATCAGAGACCGTAGGTAAACTATCTGTAAAGTGTTGAAAAACACTTGATGTCAAAGTGGGTGGGGGTAGTGTTGAGAAACACTGTTTTGTGAGTTGTCAAAGAAACCCTAATGCACAAGAATACCTCAATAGGCTAAGTAGCTATGCCCCCGAGACGAGGACAAAAAATAATTCCAAGCTAGGAAATGTGTAGCGAAGTGGATGATTGAGATTGATAGACATAGGTGCGAGGGTTTCAAGTAGCGCCTGTTTCCAAGTTTTCACCACTTGACAGATTTTTTCAAAACTTTTTTTCAATTTTTTGAATTTTTGAATTTTTTTGGTGATACATCAAAGTGCCTATTGCTAGGTTTTCACTAAGAAGATCTTTTTTTCAAGACATTTTCTAATTTTTAGGATTTTTTTCAGGATCATATGTGATTTTTTTTGGAATTTTTTTTAGAAGGTTTTAGATATCACTAGTTCTTGAGCAAGATCACATCATTTTCTCCTAATGTCTAGCAAAGTATAGGACATGATGGAGAAACAAGGCAGTGGATAAGCAATAATGCATAAGAAAGGAATGTGAAACAAGTGAAAGTGATCCTCAAGAACTGACTCCTCAAGAGTACCTAAGCTAGGGAAAGAGGTGAATTAGTCATATGAAGCATATTTTGGATAAGAAATGGAAGTAATGAGAAAGATAGTCTGTAGGATAAGCGGTGAAGCCAACAAGTGCGATAGCATGAAGTGTGTAGTCCAAAAGAGTAGACATGTCAAGAGACCTAGGAACCATTTTTTATTTATCATGATCAAGACTAATGGGTCAACTAGACAGGATAGTGATGGGATAGAGAAATAAGAATACAACTCAAGATAGAGGCTATGAGTGAATGGGAGAGCACAATAGAAAATCTCATGGATAAGATAGCCAATATGCAAAGATAGCTCAACATTGTCAAGATCAAAGAGAGAAGAGGGGATAGATGGATGATAGAAGAATTACGCATGATGCCTATTTACTAGGTTTTCATCATGGTACTTATCCAAGGTGCCACAAGAAGTAGTTTTCACCATAGGATGCATTTATTTCTCTTTACTTTTGCTACCAAGGTGCCACAAGAAGTAGTTTTCACGAAGGCACATTTTCTTTTTTTTTTGAATTTTTAGAAAGAGCTCAAGCTGTTTGTAGATAGTGCTCCTACAGAAAAGATAAGTCATGATAAGCCAAGACCATAGAAAGGTATGCTCAAAGATGTTGATAGGGTGATGAAAGAGAAATGGTAGTAGGAAGAGTATATGGAGGATAAGAGTTCATGTATAGAAAGTAAGTGTAAGCTTTAGAGGATTTCATGAGGGTAGCTGAAATATTGGACAAGATCAACATTGACATGCACCTTGAAGGGTATTGGAACAATGGAGAAATCATGGATGAAATAGCTTGAGATTTAGATGTATGAGGTGGTAGAAAAGATTTGGAAAAAAGTGGAGTGGAAGGCTTTGGAATATTTTTATGAAGATTTTTGGAAGATGGAATAGACGCCTTTGGAAGCTTGAATGTCAACTTTGAAGTATTTTCAATATTCAAGTCTTCTAAAAGAGACTTGGGAATCCATATGGCTTTAGATTTTCCTTTGGATACTTCAAAACACATTTCTTCAATAATGGGTTTAGGAACCCATATTTTCTTTGGTTTAGCTCTTTGAGTAGTGGACCTTTGCGGTCTCTTTTGTGCATTCTCCTTCTTAGCATTCACATGTCGATTAGATGGGACATAGTGATTTTTCTTTTTCAATGGATTCTTATGTTTATTCTCACTTCCAAAGGACTTGGGATTTGTGGATGAATAAGGCTGATATGACTGGTTTAGATGGATATATGGGTGAAAAGTCATCAAGGATGAGTGTCTTTCTTGATTTTGAGGTATTATAGGAGAGCTAGGGAATGAGCTAGGAGTGAATTCAGGAGATGGAGGAACATAAGGCCCCAATATGGATGGAAGGTTTGAATGCTTTAGCTTAGATGGATAAGGACCAAGGATAGATTTAGAAGATGCAAAGGGATAGTGGGAAGGGATATCAACATCTTTAGAGTGAGAAACATGGTCAAAGCCATCAATAGACTCACGAGTAGCTTTGACAGGAGCAACATTTTTAATAGGAGCACTTGAAGCTTGAGTAAACTTTTGAAGTGGATATGGAGAAGTAGAACATGAGGGGATGCTTTGATCTTGACAAGTAGCCTTGGATAGCATATGAAGAGAACTTTTCTCATAATTTTCAGTAAGCTCAAGGGAGATAATGGAAGTGTTATCTTCATCATACTTAGGAGGTGGACAAGATATAGGATATGGAGGGGAAAAATCTTGAAAGAGATGAAAGGGTGCTTGATCTTGATCTTTCTTGACATTTATAGTTTTTTCTTTTTGAGAGTCCTCTTGACATGGAGCCATTTCTAAGGACAAGGGAGAATGAAGAGCGAATGGAGTAGTGCTTAGATTAGGCATTGTAGTGCATGAAGGTTGAGGATGTTTAGGATTAGTAGCATGGAAAAGGTTTGCAACCAAGTGAAGGTTAGCTTGAGTTTCTTTTAGAGGTAGCCCTTGAGGATACATGTAGTCTATGTGGAAAGCATTAGGTTCTTTATTTGATGGAGGCATGTTGAAAAGATTTGAAGTGTTGGGAGATGCACGAGTGTTGGAAGAAGTGGAGGTATCAAGGAAACCATCACTAGACATAGGCTCATTAATATGATCTTGCTCAAGAAAAGTATCCTCATCACATGAATCATTAGAGGTATCAATAATTCCATTATCAATAAGATCTTGGATTTTATGTTTTAGCTCAATACAATCTGAAGTACTATGCCCATTATGTTGATGATAAGCACAATAGATATCCAAGAATGGGTTTTCATATGAGCTAGACTTAGGTAACATGATGATCTTATTACCAAGAAGTTTTTGCAAAGTGTCATCATAAGAATCTTCCAAGGGGGCAAATGTTCTATTAGAAGTATGTCTAGGATCTTCTTGTTGTTTCTCAAGTGAATAGAATGCATTCATGTCTTCATCATTATCTTCGTCAAATCTAGGTCCATCATGAAATTTTGGCATAGGCTCAAGTGCTTGTTCTCTACAAAGGTCTTTAGATCTAGAAGATGAAGACATTTGATGTCTTGAAGTAGAGCATGTAGACCTAGAAGAAGAGGATGACCTCAAAGAAGGTGACTCACATGCATGTAAAGACCTTAAGGAAGATTCATGTAATGATGCAATCTTCTCCTCTAACCTTTTCTCAAGTTTAGACTTCATTTCTGTCATGTGCTTAGAGAGATGAAGGTAAGAAAGATCATTTGTCTCTTCTAGTTCTTTGTATTGTGCACATAGATCTTGAAACTCTTTAGTGAAATGGAGGATATCATGATCATCTAGATTCGGTTGAAATTTGGTAGCACAAGCTTTGAATTCCATAGTGGTAGATAGATAATCAAGCATGAAGGAGACTAGAGGAAGCTAATAAGGTGACACAAGATAACTTGATGTCCAAACTAGAGAGGTAGAGTGTTCACTTGCCAAGATAGTAGAGAGAGATTAAGGTGACTTGTCAAACAATATGTCCAAGAAACTTATGACACAAATGACTCAAGTCAATAGCTAGGCAAGATGCCCAAATAGCCAAATAGATAGAGCAAGCAAGGTGACAAGTGAACAACTTTCCCAACCCAAGAGTGTAGTCAAGAAATCAAGGTAACCATTTTAGCAAAAGGATAACTAGCAAGCATGCATAGACCATGAAGACAAAAAGACCAAGAGCACTAAGACCAAAGAGCCACTTTAAGCATGTTTAAGCACTAGAGACATAGAAAATAAAAATCAAATGATGAGACCTGCCTTAGCAAGCAAAACAAGAAAAATGTTAAGACTTGATGCTTTGACTTGGTTGACAAAGTTTGACAATAATTGATAGCATAGCAAGTTTGATGTTCAAAAGCGATTTCTTTCCAAGCAAGATAGTGACACATGGAGTAGTCTTCAAACAATCAAGCAAGGGACAAAGCAACCTTGCATGATACAAGCATATGTGAGGTCTTAAAAGAAAGCTGTATAACTATCATCATGTGTATGTTCCAAAGATTTCCATAGGTCTAGCACGTTCGAGAACACATCAAGCAATATCTACCTAAAGGACATGGTTCATTACTCAACAACTTGGCCCACGCTTGATGCTCCTTTGCCTCACACCAAGTGGTTGCCCACAAGAGATATTGGCTTTGTCATGGAAATGTCATAAGCATAACCAAGGGAACACATATGGTGAGTGTAAAATCTTGGGGTGATCCGGGTAGTCCACTAGGATCGATCCTTGCACCAAGAAGTTGAGTGGCTAAAAAGGGTAGTTACTAACTTAGAGTGTTTAGATAGGGCTTTCGTTCATAGTGTTCCTCTTGCTTCCAATTATGGGACACCTCACCTTGCGATGAGTAACCGATCTCACGACCACAGGAGTACCTTAAGCATTCTTGCCTAGTGATCTCCCTATGGTCAAAATCCCATAAGTGATCACACTAGGCGAAGACAAACACTATGTATACCAAAGTTTTGTGTCCTTGATAGCCTTGAGTTTATAGTGGGTTGGAAGAGCCGGGTAATCTGCTTGTCCCCACTTGGGTCGTTCCTCTCAGGTTGTCCGAGAGCAGACCCTCTAAAGGATTCTAACTATACAAAGAGTGGATCAACTTTCAGAAGTCAAGATTTTTGATTCACCAAAAGGGTGAAGAGCATACTCTTTGATTCCAATTGTTTTCTCCCGAATACACCAAGAAGATTCAGTTACCCCTTGCTTTTGAAACCAAATGGCAAGTCAAGATTTCTGATTCACCACAAGGGTGAAGAGCATACTCTCCTATTACCAAAAGACTCCAATCACAAGTTTTATGTGCCTATGAAAAATAAACAATTAGTCAATGCCACACATGAAAACAAAAAAGAAAGAAATTTTGAGTTTTTATGCTTTGGGAAGCCCTGCAAACAATGTTAGTAGCCCTTGCGCATTTGAAGCTTTCACATGCATTCTTTTTATGTAATGTTTCAATTTTTTTCATAAGGATGGCAATCTGTAATCACAACTTGTTAGCACCAAAAGTTAGTGTGAAATAACATAAAAATCTGCAATAAAAAGTGGTTAGTTGCCTCAAAAATCCAATTTATCTTCCAACCAAGTGCATGCAAAGAAAGTGCAAGTTAATCACAAATGCTCTCATTTTTACTCTTTGTTTTTGGCCTAGTCAACAAGATTGGACTTGTTTGCTATGATTTCGGATCCAAAAATAGAAATGAAAAGAAGAGACCCCTACTAAAAATCAGAGAGCTTTCCAAAAATGTAAGAAATTGACAAAAATCTCTTCATTTGCTCCCTAGATATTGATTTTGTCAAAACAGGCTAGATTTATCAAATCGAGTTTTTGATCCCTAATACGACCTCAAAAGTAAAAACACAAAGAAAGTACCCCTCTTAGAATTCAAAAAGCTTTCTGAAAATGTAAGTTTTTCAGAAAAATGCACTGATTTGCAATCAGAAATGGCTTTTTATGAAAAATAAAGAAAAAATCATAAATCACGCAAATCACATCAAAATGCTTTGAAAATTGGTCTGCAACATGTTGGACACATACTAAACCTACAAAAAAAAATTTCAGAACTAAACTCCAAGTGGTTTAAAAGATATAATCAAATCTTTAAACCAACTAGATTTTTGGCCTTCAAACCAATCTACTTATGGGTTGGCCTTAAAACCAAAGTGATAATTCTACAAAAGCACTTGATTAGATCCAATATGCTGCTATAAAAAACCAGAGATAAAAAATGAAAGCAAATAGAGCTAGAAACTTGATTCAAGCCCCACGGTGGGCACCAAAAATGTACACTCGAAAGTGTCCCACTCTAAACCCTTCTATCCAAACAATTCCATGAGTTCAGAATGCTAGGATGCCAGCTTAGAGCTCCCTATCCACAGAGTGCAAGAGAGTGTATTTCAAGTTCAAGGGCTCTCAGATGAGCCTTAAAAATACTCTTCTTGCTAGTAAACCATGCAATGGGAGGTTCCAAAGACAAGATGTAAGAATGCAAATGTCCCAAGGAGTTCCTCAAGGATGCAATGCAACTAAAAATTAAGCTAGCATGAATATGAAAAGTGCAGCTATTCTAAGCATGGATGAGAGTGTTACAATCCAACTATTAGACTATATGATTTAAGCTACATGTAAAAATGAAAGCTAAGCTAAGCTAGAATGCTATGGATGAGAGAATGTAGACAAGAAAGAGAAGTTATCCATAAAGCTCCAAAGAAACTTGTTAGAAAACCTGCAACATAACAATATTCAAAATGAGGATGGATTGAGGGGGAAAGCTCTCTCCCTTTTAAAGTCATACGGACGGTAGAGATCAAGATGAAGATGGTGGATGATCAATGGTGGAATTTGAAAAGAGGAGTGATCCATGTGCACACACAAGTCAACCAATAGAATATAAGTTGACTTGTCATATAAGACAAAAGTCACAAAGCCTTTTCTTTTAATTGCAAAATAGAAAAGGGACTTTATGTATGCACTTTAAGTGGTTTAGAAGAATGGGGTCTTTTATTTAACTAAAAGAGGACATGTTCTTTTAATCAAATAATGAACTTAGGATAGCATAATCAAAATATAGGTTATAATCAAATAAATTGATTATTAGAAAAATAATTAAATTAATTTAGCCAAAATGTTGAAAAGGGGGCTAATAGTCTAGATGACCATTTTTAGGTGATTAAACTTAGGAGCATTTGTTTGACCTTATCACTTGCTCTTGATCTATTCGCTTTGCTAGGTATTAGAATTCTTTTCGGATCCTAACATCATCTTCCTAGTGTTCAGTACTATCATTATTAGGCTGTGCATTGAGGACTTGCTACCTATTTCTACATTTCATTCTTTGGAATCAAACATCTATATCTACCAGTGCCTACTTGACTTCGATTTTCTTTGACATAATGTGTTCCCAAATCAATCACGCATTAGTCAAAGAGGGGCAAATGTAATCACCTAAAAATGGTCATCTAGACTATTAGCCCCCTTCTTAGCATTTTGGCTAATTTAATTTAATCATTTACCTAGACCAAATTGCTAATAATCAATTTATTTGATTATAACCTATAGTTTAACTATGCTATCCTAAGTTCATTATTTGATTAAAAGAACATGTCACCTTTTAATTAAATAAAAGACCCCATTCTTCTAACCCACTTAAAGTGCACACATAGTCCTTTTTCTATTTTGCAATTAAAAGAAAAGGCTTGTGAGACTTTTGTCTTATGTGACAAGTCAACTTATATTCTATTGGTTGACTTGTGTGTGCACATGGATCACTCCTCTTTTCAAACTCCACCATTCATCATCCACCATCTTCATCTTGATCTCTACCGTCTGTATGACTTTAAAAGGGAGAGAGCTTTCCCCCTCAATCCAATCCTCATTTTGAATATTGTTATGCTGCAAGTTTTCTAACAGGTTTCTTTGGAGCTTTGTGGAGAACTTCTATTTCTTGTCTACATTCTCTCATACCATAGCATTTTAGCTTAGATTCATGTTGCATGTTAGTTTAGCTTCTATTTTGCAATAATCTATCTCACATAGCTTAATATTTGGATTGTAACACTCTCATCCATGCTTAGAATAGCTGCACTTTTCATATTCATTCTAGTTTAATCTTTAGTTGCATTGCATTCTTGAGGAACTCCTTAGGACATTTGCATTCTTGCATCTTGTCTTTGGAACCTCCCATTGCATGGTTTACTAGTAAGAAGAGTATCTCTAAGGCTCATATGAGAGCTTTCTTATTCTTGAAATATACTCTCTTGCACTCCATGGATAGGGAGCTCTAAGCCGGCATCCAAGCATTCCAAATTCATGGAATCGTTTGGATAGAAGGGTTTAGAGTGGGACACTTTTGAGTGTACAGTGGGTTCACCCTGAAAGAAGTGCTAATTGAATCCAAAATTGATGCGCTGGCCAAAATAGAAGTAACAATAAGTGGAGCACAAGCTGGAGTACTTACAACAAAAGAACTAACTAGAATAGAAATTGGTGCTATCAAAGCTGTAGTAGACAAAACTGTAGAACATGATGGTACACTTACTGTACATGTTGCAATAGAAGTTGACAAAATTGTGGAATTGGATGCTACAACTCAGTAGATGAAGTGGTAGACACTTCCATTGTAGATACCTAAAGCTATGAGGTAGCAAAAAATGGTTGAACAGATGATGTGTTTGTTGTAGTTGCGGTCACATCTATTGAAGCTATCTCCAACCCTGATGATATAATAGTCTTAGTTGGAGAGTGAGGAAGGGAAGTAGTGACTTGTGTTGCTATTCTCATTGGATCACTTTCTTCATTTTCTTCTTTGTCTTCCTCTTCAGCTTCTTCCTCTTTTTCTTCATCATCATCCTTCAATGCCTGATAATCTTCAACATCAAAAGTGACACAAGGAGTGTTATTCTCTTCTTCATTGTCACTGTCATCATCATTATTTTTGATTTCCACTAGGTCATCACTAGGTTTGTGCAAATGATAGATGTTCTTCCACGTGTTTGTTACATCTCTAACCACATGCTCAATGTCTTTAATCAAAATAAAAAATGTATGGAATCTAATCATCATTTTACCTTCATTGTTTTTCATTGCTACCTTAACTTCTGCATCTGTAAGATTGGGCACTAACTTCCTCAAAGATTGCTCATATATGTCTTTTGTTGTTTATACAGTTGATTCCCAACTTGGCTAAAATCTTGCCAACAATTTATTTGAAATTTGAGGGGCAATTTGATTCGGGGAATATTTCCATTTACCCATTTTATTGAGCACTAACTCCTCAATTTGCATCTTCTTAGCATCAGTTCTAGTCTCAAATTTTAATGCCTTGAAGTTTGTGATGCCTACTCCTTCTTCCATCTGTTTTAACCTTTCCTGGAAGGTAAGTGGGGGCTTGTTAAGCACAAATTTAGCCCCACCTTTCTTCTTTGATCATCTTGTGAATATAGTTGTGGAGGCCTTGGGTGGTTTTTTAATGATTACCTTGCCCTTCTTCTTTGTTGGCTCTACCTCCTTCTCAGATTCATGTTCTTCTTCTTCTTCTTCTTCATCCTCTCCTTCTCCTTCGGTAAGCATGAGAGGGGCACTTGTAGTTTTCAACTTGGCTATTTTCCTGTTTCCTTTGTTGATTGCATGAGGTAGCTTGATTTCAAGCTCAATTCTAGCTTTTGCCTCATCATATGTACCAAAAACTGGTAGCTTTTGATCTACAGGTTCATTCACCAGGGCTTCTATGATGTCTTTGGTTTCATCAATGTTAACCTCATATGGAAGAGGTTTCACCCATGCAATTCTAGGCCTAAGTACTTAGATATACACTTTATCATAGTCAACCATAAAACATACATCATCTTTGTAATCCTCAACAAGCTTGGGTGGAATTCTGAACTTGTTGTTCATTTTCTCCTTGAAATCTTCAAAGTAGTTACCCATTATGCTATCAAAGTTTATACCCATTTTTGCAATAAATTCATTGATCTGATACATAATTAGAACATCTTTTCTCCATACTACTGAACCTTTTGATGGGAAAAACTTTTGAACATTAAAAAAAGGCATGTCAACAAAGAACCAAATTTGCAAGGGTTGTTCTTTGATGTCCAAATACTATCCATATATTTATTTAATTGCTTCAACAACAACTCTAACAGATCAAATTCCATATTTTTCTTCACAACCTTATATGCCAAATCTATTGCCTCACATGGCACATTGTTCAAACGACTAGAGCTGTAAATTTTGTGAGCAATGATGTGAATGCAAAATCTTAATTCAACGTCAGAAACAATGCTAATCTTCAAACCTCTACCGTCCCACTCAGCTAGGGTTTTCTTCTGAAGTTCATCTCAATGATCAATACAGGTTGTTCTAACCATAATTGTCCATTATGCACACAACTAAGAATGTACCTAATCCACTTAATCTAGAAGCTCATTGGCATATGTGGGATGTGGGTTAATCCTTTGGTTTCTAAGTGCTTATGCTCGAGTTTCAATGAACCATCAACGCACATTTCTTCTAGGGCACTATGCATCTCTAGGGTTCCAATTTCTTGAACAGAACACTTAAAATGAGTGCGTATATCATTAATTAGGAGTACCTTTGGAGGAATTTGTGATTGAGCTCCATTAGGGTCCAATGACTTCAAAACTGTTGGTGCAAGCTTGAAGTTTGGCGCTTTCCATTTGACACCTTTAACCAACATTTTAGACCCTCATTTTGCCTTGCTACTACTAGTGCTTCTAGATGCCATTGTTGCTTGGTAAATGAGAGAAAATTTTTGAACAAGTTCTTCATTGCAAATTCACTTGAAATTGCCTGGATGCACTTGGAATTGCTCTGCTCTGTAAATTCTGAAGTCACGGTGAAAAATGAAGTTGAATTTTGCCCTTTTTGATGAAAATTCTCCATTAATGCTTGGTACCATAATGATGTAGTGTGTGATAGACTGTAATCCACTCACTAGCTCGATAGAATCTTGTGACTCGGTGATTGAACAAAACTTTATTTCTCCCAACCTAGCTCGGTTAAGTTTGTGACCAACCTTGCTTGGTATGAACCGATTTCATGTGATCCCTCTATATTTGAAATATTGATTTGGATCTTCTGCTTTCTTTCATTTGGAATTGCTCGAGATTTGACTTAAAGATATAGTTTCAATTCCTCCTTTAAGAATCTAATTGGAAATGGTGGAGTCACCCACTTCTTGAGTGACATGACCATCATTTGAATTGTTTTGCTCGGTAGATTTGAGAATCTACCGCTATCTCATTTGCTTCTTGATGTTATCAACTTTAGCTTTCTTTTCATCTTCAACTCTTCCTATATTCATGTAGTTTTTAGCTATATGACCAAGTTCAGTGCATGTATAACATCTTACTATTGTATCCTTCTTTCTCAAGTGGTGCCTTGCACAGTTTATGCCAATGTGTCCATATTCTCCACAATAGTGACATCTAGACCAAGTATTGTAGTCCCAACCAAATATTGCCTTGACAAGTTGTTCAGTTGGATTGAATGGTTTAGATCTGCATTCAGTTTCCTTGTGACCTTGTTTCTTGCATTTGTGAAATTTACCTTCAAATTTTGGTTTCTCCTTGCATTCACTAGCTTTATGACCATGTTGACAACAATTGTAGCATTTTCCATTGCTCCAACATTTGTTTGATGTATGACCTAACTTTCCACAGTGATTGCAAGTAGGTCTTTGATTCCTTTGGGCACCTTGCTTGGAAGATTCACCTTCTTCTTTGTATCCAAGTCTTGCTTTACCTTTTTGCCTATAGAGATTCTGCTCATTTTCTTGATTCAATGGATCCATGTCTGCTTGAGATTTCATTATCCTTTCATTGAGTTGCTTTTTAGAAATCAGATCAGCTTTCAATCTTTCATTGGTTTATTTTTCAGTGATTAAATCAATCCTTAAATTTTCATTTTCAGATCTCAGATTCATAATTTCCTCATTTGCATTGGAGAGCTGATTGATAAGACTTTCTTGCTGAAGCGATTGACTTTGAGTTTCATTATTTTTTTTCTCCAAGTCTTCATTTGCCTTATTTCTTTGTTCTAAAATTTCACACATTCTTATTGACTAAATTTCCTATTCTCTTTTCAATTTTCTTACCTCTTCTTACAGGGAGCCATTCTTTTCTAGGAGTTCTTTGATTGCCTCGTTTGCTTCATCTGATCTGCTTGAAGGGAAAAAGTCTTCAATCTTTTCTTCAACATATTGATGGTCATTCATCTGTCTTGCAAGTTCCTTCCTTCTTTTTAGGGATTGGGAAAGATGCTCTTTTGCTTCCTTGAGTTGAGCTATGGCCATTTCCAGATCTAGGTTCTCATTATCAATAGCTTTATCAAGTCTAAATATCTCCATTGCCCTTGATCTTTGCTCACGTTGTCAAGCTTTATCCTAAGAACCACAAAGCTCTAATACCAATTGTTGGAAATAATCAAGACTAGCTAGGTTATTGAGAGGGGAGGGGTGAATCAGTAACCTTAAAAACTTTAGATCAATTCAACACTTAACAATATAAATCATTCATTCATCTAATCTATTGCATGCATGAAAAAGATAAATATTCATAACACGTGAACATAGTATTTTTGTGACCCATAAACCTTCCAAATAAAAAGTAAAACTAGGGCGGGGACGATACCCATAAAACTTCACTACTGCAGTATAAAGTTGGCCTGTTAGGGCTTATATTGACCACTTTTGATGATCTTCCCTATTAAGAGCAATTCAGACTGCTAGATCCACCTTGTTAGAGGTTTTACAAAAGTACAATGAAGTATGCACTCTGTTAGGAGATTTAAACAAAGACTGTTAAGTCTACCCTGTTAAAGGATTTAGAAAACTAATTCACCTATCAAGATGAAACAGTAGATCTAACTTGCAACTTTTTTACTGATTAGATTGTTGAAGTACAGATCACCTCTTGTGATTGATATGTCTTTACTGCTCCTGGTAGACCTTGTTGAATACTCTACTCAACTGCTGATTCACATTCACTCTTCTCAAAATATTACATATTCATTCCTTGATATTCATATTCATCCATATGTTGCAAATGATACAATACATTACATATATACCGTTCCAATATTTACAAATACCAGGTTAGCTAATACACAAGTAAACAAAATATTACTGAGTCGGCCAGATAGTAGAAAACTTGAGTTCTTCAAGCTGACTTGGTGAACTTCTGATACTCGACGTCCACTGCATTACTTAGCATCATCATGCACTTGGTAGAAGTAGAAGCTCGGTCCATACTACTCACATAACATAGCTTGGAACTCGATAACCATTGGAGATTTGGTAGATATAGTGTCACTTGGTAGATACCAAATCCTTCATTTACCTTGCTTCACTCGGTAAACACTATGCATCCATCACTTGGTAGATACTGACTTTTCTTCACACGAACTGATGACTCGGTTAAACACTGTGAAGCTCGGTGACCATTATCTGCTCGGCGAACACTTTAGGCTTGGTAAACACTACTGAACTAGATACTCACTTGGTAGCTTCAAAAATGCTCGATGTAAACTGAGAAACATGGTTAACACTGGATTGCTCGGTATAAACTGTAGATTGAGTGATAAGCTCGGTAACCATACAAGATTGAATAAGTGTTGTCACTAATGACAAATACAACATAATGCCAACAAGTTTATAGCAATCTACCTAGATGACATCCTCATTTTTAGTAAAACCAAAGAAGAGCACATGAGGAACCTAGAGCTAGTGTTGAAGAAGTTGCAAGAGGAAAAGTTAGCCATTAATTTGGAGAAGAGTGAGTTCTTAAGATAAGAGCTAGTGCACCTAGGTTTTGTGATACCACAAGATGATCTAAAGATAGATCCAAGCAAGGTGGAACCCATCTTGAACTCGCCTACTCCCATGATGGGGACTTAAGTGAGAAGTTTCTATGGGTTGGCATAGTTCTATAAGAACTTTGTTAGGAGATTTAGTGAAACTTGTGCACCCATCCTAGACACTATTAAGGGAGATCACAAAACTAAGATCAAATTGACTAAGGAGGTTGATGAAGGCTTTGAAAAGCTAAAACAAGAAGTGGCTACACAACCTATCCTAGTGTTGCCAAGTTTGGAAAAAACATTCATTATGGAATGTGATGCAAGCAACATAGCTGTGGGAGTAGTCCTAAGTCAGGAAAGAAGACTAGTGGCATTTTTTAGTGAGAGATTGAATGAGGGCAAGTCTAGGTATTCATCCTATATGACTTCTAGCTCTATGCATTAGTTCAAGCCCTCAAGAAATGTAGGCACTACCTATTTCCTAAAGAGTTTGTGGTCTACACAAACAATCAGGCTCTAAGCTTTATCAATACACAAGATAAGGTGGGGCTTAGACACATAAAGTGGATGAAATTCCTACAAGCATGTACCTTTGCTATAAAGAAAAAGAAGGGGCATAACAAGGAGGCAACATATGCACTCAGTAGAAGATTATTTACTATTAAGGAGATCTAGTTATGGAGCATTGGAGTTGAAGAGTTTGAGAACCTATATGAAGATTTTGCAGAAACCTAAAAGGTATGTCCAAGTTGGAAAATCATTTTCATAGTCAATTTTCTAATTATACTTTGTAAGATGGGTTATTGTTTATAGGCAATCAATTGTGTGTAGCTAAAGGTTAAATGTGGGAAAACCTTATTAAGGAGAAGCATACTGGAAGCCTAAGTGGACATTTTAGTTTGAACAAAAACTTAGAACTTGTTCAAAGGTTCTATTACTAGCCCAAGATGCAAATGGACATCAGAAGATATGTTGAAGTGTATGTGATTTGTTAGAAAGCTAAAGGTACTTCTACTTATGATGGGTTATACCAACCCTTACCAATTCCCAATAGACCGTGGGAATTCTTGAGTATGTATTTTATAGTGTGATTGCCAAGGACAACCACTAGTTTTGATAGAGTATTTGTAGTCATAGACATGTTCTGTAGAATGAGCCATTCAATACCTTGCAAAACAAAAACTTATGCTAGCTACATTACTTAGCTCTTATTCAAGGAGATTATTAGGATTCATGGGTTGCCAAGAAGCATAGTTTTAGATAGGGATGTCAAGTTTATGGGACATTTTTGGAAGACCCAATGGAAGAGGCTAGGAACTAATTTAGCTTTTGGCTCAACCTACCATCGACAAAAAGATGGTTAAACTGAGGTGATAAACTTGGTACTTGGTAACCTTCTTAGATGTCTAACTAAGGAGTATGGACATTTATGGGATCAAGTCACTCCCCAAGCAGATTTTTCCTACAATGATTGTGTAAATAGTACCATAGGTAAAATAGCATTTGAGGTAGTCATGGAATACATCCTAGGGGGTGTTAAGCTCAAAGAATTGAAGGGTCAATAAGGAGTTAGTGGAGATGTTGATGACTTTGCACAATCCATGAAGGAAGTCCATGAACACGTGAGAAAGATTCTAATGGAAGTTAATCAAAAACTTAAGTAAAAGTTAGATATGAGGAGAAGAGATCTTCAATTTGAAGTAGGTGATTGGGTGATGACCCATCTTAACAAGGATACGCTCCAAAAAAGCATGCCAAGTAAGTTGCAAATGAGAAGGATTGGACCTTGTAAAGTCCTATAAAAGTATGGCTCAAATACTTACAAGGTAGACCTTCCCAAGGAGTTACACATCTCTCCCATATTCAAAATTCAAGACTTAGTCCAATACAAAGGACCTGATGTAGCAAAGGAGTGTAGTACATAGGTGAAGAAGGATGTGAAGGATCTCAATGTACCTGATCAAATAAAGCCTCAAGCTAAGAAGGTCCTTGATTGAAAGATTAAGAACAAAAATAGACACCAGATTTACATGGAGCATCTTGTGAAATGGAAGCACCAACCCAAGTCAAGGGCTACTTGGGTAGAAAATAATGATATCAAGAAGCTTGGTATAAGTCTGGACCTTATTCCTCAAGAGGTAACCTAACTTATTTGTTACAAGGGGAGAATGGTGCAGGAACACCTTGGGTTTTGGTTAAATCCTTACCATTTTTGGCTTGTAAGTGGTCTTGGCCTAACCACTAAAGAAAAATGACTGAGATAAAGTCCCTAAAGTGTGTTTGGGTTCTTATAAAGTCATTTTAGGTGTTGACAAGAAGTTGCCTAGGATTGGGCAAAAGTTGCCTAGTTTGGTCAAACTTTGTCAAACATTGACTATGACTCCAAAATGGGTGGGAGTGTGTCAAAAGTCTTTAGTTATGCTATTGGGACCAATTTAGGTCCATTAGTGGTAACAAAGAGTGATAAAATGTTTGAAATGTAAAAGTTACAAAAGTTGTCATGACAACATCGACAATGTTTTGAGCAATGGACCAAGAAGTGGTTGAAACTCAATTTAGATAGTTGGAACACAAGCATCTGAGATATATAAGCTCATTTCTTACCAAATGAAGGTTTGGCATCATACTTGTATGGATTTTACATCTAAACAGATTAGTTTCAAATTGTAAAACTATCACAAAGATCTTGCAACCCAAACATCTAAATGACATTGGATTGATTTGGGGTTCTTTTTGGAATGATTAAATAAGGTTTTCATTTTAGTTTATGACTATGAAATTAGTTTTATTAGTATTGAAGTTTAAAAAGGTGATTGTTAAATCTTTTCAAGGTGACTAGTTTACTGTCCTGTACAAGGTAGTTGAGTTAATAGTGGCTCCCATTTGATTTCCATTGGTTGGAACACCACGACCATTTGGAATCAAGTAGGGAATTGTACATATATTGTATATATAAATTTTGAAGGTTATATGGAACAATTTTCTATTTTTTCCATTAAGCCCTAGGCAAGTGTAGATACCTGGCTAGATGACTTTATTGTTATAGGGTCTAAATGAATGAGAAGATTGATTGGTTTATGCCAATCAAGAGCTAGAGATTAAAGAGAAATGTGTAATATCCCTCTGACCAAGAGTTGGGTGGAAGTTTAGTTTATTTATTGATTTGGATCCTCACCAGGCTAGACAATAAACACATATTAGAAACCCATGAATTTAGGCATAAAAGAAGTAATTGTCTGTACGGAGGGGATGAATACCTAAAACACTCAAAATACTTTGACTCTCTGAGAAGGGTATTTGGAAATATAGTTTTTTGATGGCCTTTTTTGAGAGATTTTGGAGTTATCAAAAAAAAGGACAAGTTAGAGAACTAATTGGGGGCAAAAAGGCTACTATCCCTAACTAATGGTCCAAGGAGATTGGCAAGGAAGAATGGATTCCTGTGACCTAGGGGACTAGAAGACTTGTCACTTGAGCTTTTTTGGAAGCCTTCCAACCCACTCCACTATGGTTGAGGTCCTTGGAGGAACAATAGCAGAGGATTTGAATTGAATCAGTGCATTGGAGTGAGGGAAAATTAGGAATAGTAAGTGATAGAGAAGACCTTTTTGAGGAGGTGATAAATGGGTTGAGAAACACTCTAGTGTAGGGTCATTAAGAAGCCGTGGAAGAAAAAGAGAAGCCTTGAGAAGTGATGGGGAGATCTATCTTTCTAGAGCACTCTAGCTCTTACTAAGACCTTTCTCATGATCTTGTTAGGGCAACTTACCTTACCCCTACCTAGAGATCACTTCAAATATCCCTCACCTCTTAATAGATCTCTCCACCAAATTCAAACTCTCTCACAATGCTCATCAACTTCCCTGTGCACCCATGGATTCTAGTAGCTCATTGCACCTCAAACTATTTTTGGAACTTGGAAAAGGAATTCCAACTAAAATATCCCTTATTTGAACCCAATTTTATCCATTAGGCATGGATCTTTCATCGATCTTCTTACCGATCCCTTGGTTTTTGACTTCTTGCCTTGTATCCTTTTTGCCCCTAATTAGGCCTCCTAGAAACAAGAAACTTAATTTAAACTTCAACTTTGTCAAATGAGCCCCCCAAATTTCTTTGGGATTCCTTCTAAGGTTCTCATAACCTTTGAGATTTCCTAGGTCTTGGGTTCCAATGCTGTTCATACATGTGCCTATTAGCAAACCCCTATTTTTGAGGGTTTTTAGGGCTTGTAGACCAATTTGAGTTCTAGGATTTCTTTTGGAGCCTTGTGAATCTCCTCCACACTCCTCTTTGCAACCATCTATCAAGGGCTCACAAATCTTCCTCCAACTCCTGATTGGCAGAGACCAATCATTTAGCAAGTTTTCTTGCTACTATCCTGCATAAACCACTAGCCAAAATGTCTCAACACTCGCCTAGGGCTTGAAGGTAAAAAAAACTACCCTACACTCCAAAAATCTAAAATAAATATTTACAATATTTACAAAGTGTACTACTTCATTCCAAGTGTCCATGAAATTCTCACCATGGGAACTCAAGTAGAAGACAGTTTTACAAAACTAGTCCTGTCCAGGACAATGTACTAGTATAAACCTAAAGAACTTACAAAAGGACTAAGAAAAGATTTAAAAAAAAATCAACTCCAAAAATATTTATTAAAAAATGAAAATAAACTTATCAATGCATAAAACCAAGCCACTCAATCCATTAGGGTGATGGCAAAACTCCACTCAGTGATCAAATTTTGTGCTGCAACTTGTGATTCCATACAAATTGATAACCAACCTTTCTAACTAAAGTGTATCTTACCTTATATATCCTATTCCTTTCTTTCTACACCCTCAAGTTGGGTGTAGGACCCCATTTCAGTCATTTCCTAGAATTTAGAAAATGTTGTCATGACAATTTTGCAAAGCTGTCATGATAACTTTTATAACTTTTGCATTTTTGGCAATTCTTCTATTCTCCAAGGCATAGTTTGGTCCAAAACCTTTTATATGGTTTTGTTGTGACAAAAGTTTGCACCCTTGTCCAAATTTTTTACCTAAGGAAAACCTTGTGAAACATGGAAACAACCTCCAAGCTGTGGGACTTGAACTGTGAGGTTGTCTCGGGAGAAGGTTGACTTCCTTTACTATTAGGATGCACCTAACTACACTTGGAAAGGAAAAGGGATAATGAATGCATAGAAAGAAAATCTACCTACTCTAAACTAAGGGGGTGATGCACCAAAATAGAATATTCAAACCAATCTCTTCCCATACATGCACACTTGAACCATCACGACACCAAAAGTTATACACATCGAGACTTGTTTTAATCTAATGATTACATATAGATCAAGAACCCAAATAAATTACATAAGGAATAAGACAATTCACTTATATATAATTTATAGGCCAAAAAGAGATATAATCATTCAAGATTACAGAGATCCACAATACACTAATGAGAGGCAAATAGGTCTCTGTACAATGCATCAATGTGTGAAGGGATAAAGTAGAATGTCATATAGGTTTAGAGGCAAAGGGAATTTATAGTGAATTTTGCAGAGCAATATCAAGAAAACAAAGAAGAGTCGACCTTAACAAAATTTAGAAAAACTACCTTTATAGCTTAGGCATAACTGAGATATTTCTAACTGGAGTTACTCCACAACCATTGTCTTAAATGCTTTAGAGAATAATCATATAGCCGTGGGGAAATCTGATCTTAGTACAAATTCAAATACAATGAAATCCAATATTTTTCCAAAATAGAATCTTGAGAAGACAAAACAATGCTGTTAAATCACTCTGACCAAGTAGATGGATAAAACAAGAGATGGTGGAGTGTTTTCTTTTGTTCACTGGGCACAAAATTCATTGGAAAGTGGTTGGAAATTATCATGAAGATCGGATCATGCAAGAAATCCTATCTTTCTTATTTCTGGCTTTACAAATTAGTGAGGTCAATAGGTCAAGCAACTGAAAAAACTCCATGTGGACCAACCATATCATTTCCTTTTGCCACCTTGTGGAGTCCTCATGCATTTGACCACCATATCACCTAGATTGCACCACTCTCAAAATTAATCGTGATGACTTGAAATATTTTTTATTTAATTATGATGTTAACCTAACTATACTTGCCAAACTAGGCCCATTGGGATACGTGGAAAATGCTCACTATGACTAAAGAATATGCAACTTCCCACAACGACAAAGTGACCACCGTGGATTTGCTTGCATCGAACACTAGGAGGTAGAAACTGACACCCTTTGGAATAACTGAACCCACATGTTTCTCAAGTGTAAGATCAAAACCAAGCAAAATTCCCTTTACAACCTTATGAGATCCGACATCTCCATAAGATCTTACATCTTCACCTTTGGCCTTATGATCCTATGACATCCTCTTGGCTATTTATGGTGTAACGTGAGAGCTCGATCTCTTTCCTTTCACAATCCTAAAGAGCATCTCCACTTTGTAGCATTATAACACTCCTTTTTCTTTCTTTCTCTTGATGTTAGAGTTAAAGATTTGTCGTAACATCATAGATGAATCCTTTAAGGCCTTTGACCACTTGATCAAAATAGAATCTTAAGCTTTTCTCTCTCTTTTCTCTCGATCCTATGATTCTTCGATCTTACGAGTCTGGCATAACATCGTAAACCTTTGAAAATTGCCTCATGATCTCCTGATCATATATCATCTTAGAACTTAAAACCTTGTCTCATGATATTACGATAACCTTTGCTATTATGATCTTATGATCTTACGGTGGGCGTCCCAGTCGTAGCATCTCACCTTTACTTCTTGGGCTCCTTGATCTTACAACCACCATAACATTACAAGCCTTCACCTTTCCTAACACGATCTTACAAACTTTCGTAGCATCGTAGGCCCTTGAACTTTGGCTCCCAACCTTATGATATCTTATTTCCAATGGCATTGGATATAAAATGGGGAGTGGTCATTTATCTTTTAAATTCAAATGTGGTGATTTTGGCAGGAGGGCAAATTTGGTCAACTATTTTGGCAACTTAGAGGGGATGCAAGCTTGCTATGCATACAACCAGTGACCTTATGCATCCATTGGGCTACAGAGTCATAAAAATGCAAGAATTCACCCAGTAAAACCCTAAAAAATGTAGAAAACATACCAAGGAAACTTCAAAACTGCCTCTTTGCAACTAAACCAGGAACCCAAAAAACCTTCTACAACCTTTGAAAAAGACATGTGCTTGTGCACTTCTTAGAAAAAGAAAATAAAAGAAAGGAAACTATCCTAAATTATATACATGCAGTGCTCATCCTTTGTTAGAAGCAAGACTTCAGATATATTCCATTAACTGGAATAGGCAGAATTTCACCATCGGGCCTGCTTAATTGAAAAGAATTGGCCTGTTTGCAACTGATAACCGCATAGCAACCACTCCATAGTGTATCAAATTTTGAGTGCTTCCCTGGTTTTTCCCTATCTGCATCCCATCTTAATACCAAATCACCTTCTCTGAAGATTTTGACCCAGCCTTCTTATCAAACTTGTTTTTTTACCTATTGTTGATGTGCCTCTAGGGTTTGCATGGCCTATTTCCTTTTCTCTTCTAGTTCCATCAATTTCACTATTCTTACTATCATGGCATCATTTTCCATTAACTCCAGTTGATGAGCTAGTTCTAGGGATGGAAACTCTAATGAAATTGGAAGCCTAGCTTCCCTTCCATATACCAACATAAAGGGTGAATTTCGTATGGCGCTCTTAGCTGTTATTCTATCAGTCCATAGTGTTGTCCTCAACTTTTGATGCCAACATCTCTTATTGTCCTCTATAGTCCTTTTCATGATCCTAATTAGGTTTTTGTTAGATGACTCAACCAATTCATTATCATGAGGGTAGTAGTTTGAGGATGTGCTCAAGTAGATATTATGATCAACTGCCCATGCACAAATTTGAGCTCCTACAAAAGATTTTGCATTATCTAAAATAATGGTTGAAGGGGCACCAAACGTGGTCACAATTCCATTAAGGAATTTACTAACAGAAGATTATGTGGCATCCTTTAATGCTATTGCTTCTCTCCATCTAGTAAAGTAATTTGTAGCAGCTAAAATTCACTTATGACTAGAGTTGGAAGAAGGATTGATAGGGCTTATGAAATCCAATCCCCATTAAGCAAAAGACTGGTCCACTTGGATGAGATGAAGAGGAAGAGATGCAAGCTTTTGTTTACTAGAGAAGAAGGCACATTTTTTGCACTTCCTTACATACTTATGACAATCATGGAACAAGGATGGCCAGTAGTGACCAGCCCTCGTGATCTTCATTGCAGTTGTCCTTACCAAGAAGTGGCCACCATTAGGACCATCATGAAGCTCTTTGATCATTCTTTCAACTTGGTTTGTGTTAATGCATCTTAATAGGACTCCATTAAAATCCTTCCTGAATAGTATTCCATCCACCAAGACGTAAGGGATAGACTACAATCTGAATTGTCTTTTCTTAGCTCTATTTAGGCCATGTGGATATCTTCCCTCTACCAAGAAGGTAGTCATATCACACAACCAATCATTCTTATTTTCATTCCTTGTTGGTTGCTCATTCTGTATTAAGAGGGCAGCTTCCTCAGGTGTCTCAAAAGAAGAGACCATTCAGTCACACAATCCCCTACCTCTCACAAGTTTGGTGATCCTGATATCACTATCCAACTCTTTTTTCATTGATATCCTTATTCAGCAGGAACTCCTTTACACTTGCATGTGGAACCAAGAGCTGAACCTTGTTATGAGACAAAAGATGTCTAAATTTTTTGAGAGCCCTTACAACAACAAGGACTTGTTTCTATACATAGTTGTATCTTCATTCATAATCCTTAAGCCCCTCACTAAAGAAAGCAATCGATTGCTCCAAATTCTCATCATCCAACTATGTTTTAGATTACGGTAAAAGCAGGTTTTGAAGGGACCCCGAAACCCTTTAACAACTAGAGAAAAGATATAGTAATAAAACCACCAAGAAAGAAGTCTTGAAACCAACAACAAAATCAGGTTTTATAGGGACCTAAAACCACTAACATAGTCCAAAAAAAGAGAACCCAAGTTTTAGAGGGACCTGGAACCACTAAAATAGTTTAGACCAAAAACTAGTTAACAGGACCAAAAACCAGTACCAAGTACCACATCCAAAAAATAGGACCAGAACAGGACAAAACCAAAGAACAAAAACCCAAGGCAACTATTGTAGCTCCATAATCATCTTGACAATCTCTTTACCAATCACAATAGTATCCTAGATGGAATCAACGACCGAAGCAGCAGCATCTTTCAAGGCTTTCTTCCTCGAGCTCTGCCTTGTTCTTTTGCTTGGACCTTCAAGAGATATAATTTCTTCATTGACTCTTTTGCCAAGGCTCGCAGCAGTAGCATGGATACTAGATGTGACTTGTTCCATCCTAGTTCCACTTTCCTTGATAAGCATTTTGAGATTTTGCTCATAGTTTTTGAGTTTATTAGGAATATCTCCCATTTGCTCTTCCAATTGGCTGATTTTGGCACAGTCAGTATCCTGGATGTGTTGTAGAGTTTCCACTTTCTTCTTCAGCCCCATCAATTCATTATAAATCCAAGAATCAACACAGAGAATGGAGTTAGCTTTGAGCTTGGCAGAATGCAGGAAGGAGAGCTTGGTTTTGCTCTGCGAAGAATCAGTGATATCATCTGCAAACTCATGAGGAGGGGAGCCAATCATATCTACATGTTCCTCCCTATCCCTCTGCTCCTCCTCCCTATTCTCAAAAGGAATCTCATTCTGAACAAGGTCCTCCTTGTCATGACCTCCAGTCTCTATAGTAGGTAAGGTAGGATTAACCATTTAATCCTCCTCTCTCACCTCAACAGGATTCACAATAAGAATATCTTTATCTTTAACCCCTCCACCATAAATAGTCTAAATGTCCTCCTTCTCAGGGTTGCTCTGTTTTGAATTTCCTTTACTTATGTCTGTCTCTTTCCCTTTCTCCATTTCTCCTGTGATCTCCAGATATCCTTCCAAATTTGAGCTAAAATCCCCAACATCCGTACCATCCTCTTCCTCATAGATATCATTCTCTGAGCTAACAATATTCTTAGACTCAGACACCTCTTCCACAACTTGTTTCTGAGTATTAGAGGGTTTACATTTGGGGTTCTTTTCTTTTCCTTTTACACTGCTCTCCTTCTTAATGTTTTTTGAGTGAGAACCCTTATGTTTTTCAGAAGGGGTGGAGGATACAGATTAATTTTTACAATAACCCTCTATGAGAAGAATCAGACCTTCATGCAAAATAGGACGAGACTCCTTCTTCCTATGAGCATGCAAGCTTTGAAGCAAAGAAAACCGCAAATAGAAAGGGAAAGAAAGTCTATCCTTATGCCTGAAATGATTGAGAAAAACAAAATGAAATTTATGAACCCTTTTATTTCTACCGTTGAGGATGAAATACTCATGAATACAACATAGCACATCTCACCAAAATTACTTTTATTTGCTCTACATTAAAGAAATCTCCATTCTTTTCCAGTTGTTTCTCCTTAGCATCCGACTTCAAAAATTTTTGGTAGGCAAAATTGGAGATACTGGTTTGTTTGGTGAACTTAATGCCATCCATGAGGAGCCCCATGATCTCAACAATAAAGTCCTCCGTTAAATTCACAATGACTCCATGAAGAAGGACCCTGTCAGTAGACTAGTTATTAAAAAAGGTAGTCATGATATGGGGTTTAAAACCATGCAGTCTCTCTAGGTAACTGGTCACCTTCCCTTTCTGTAAGATGTTCCAAACTTCCTTTCGAACCTTCCACTCATCACACTTTTTAGGTTTTTGCTTCCATGGTTCACCCCCCATATTCAGAAAACAGATAGAGCCAAGAACTAGAAACAAACAAACACAAAGAGCCAAGTTAAAATAAAACCAAATTTTGTCACTTGAGCTCTCTTATTCAATGATACATGCAAAGGCCATCATCCAACTATGTTAGAACAACTGATACACTTGATTCTTCTCCAAGGGAGTGAGGATGAAGTCTCTATAAAATTTGGGATTGACAAGAGTGGGAGCTGATGCAATTGATTTCTTGATCTCTTCAAAACTAGTCTGCCCCTCCTTGGTCCAAGTAAACAACATATTCTTCTTCAACATAGTTGTGAGAGGCTTCACCATGGAGGCAAGGTTAGGGATGAACCTTCTTACAAAGTTGATCCTACCAAGAAAACTCTGCAATTCTTTCTTACTATTGGGAAGTGGGAGATAGAGAATTGCTTCTACTCTCTCTGGATCTATTGTTAGCCCACCTCTTGACAGAATATGTCCTAGGAGCTTTCCTTGGTCAGTGGTAAACACATACTTCTTGGGATTTAGGGACACACCATACTCTCTGCATCTTTCAAATATCAGTCTCAAATGATCAAAATGATCTGTTGCATATTTTGAGAAAACAATTATATCATCAAGATAGACTAATACAAAATTTTCTAGCAAATCCTTGAAGGCCATCTCCATTACCTTCTAAAATGTGGCACCTACATTAGTTAGTCCAAATGGCATCTTACAATAAGCATAGGTACCCCATTTGGTAGTGAATGTTGTTTTACATCTATCTGACTCTTGGACTAGCACCTGATTATAGCCTAAAAAACCATCTAAGAAATAAAACCTTTATGAGCCACTAACTTTGAATAGAATTTGTTTTATAGAAGGAAGGGGATGGTGATCTTTAAGAGAAGCCTTTTTAAGATCCCTAAAATATACACACAATCTAATTTCTTTATTCTTCTTTCTAACAAGAACAAGATTGGCTACCCATGAAGAGTGCTTAATAGGAAAAATGATACTGGCTTCTATGAGTTTGGATAGTTCCTTTCTCATTAAAGGTTCAATCTTTGGGTTGATTAGCCATTTCTTTTGTCTAATAGGCTTAGCATCATGGTTTAAATCTATGGTATGCTGAAATAAATTTGGGTCAAAACCCTTTAAGTCTTCATATGTCCAAGCCATAACATCTTTGAATTCTTGACATAAATTAATGAAAAATTCTTATTTAGCATCAGTGCATACCTTTCCCAAGTTAAGAGTCTTTCCATCAACAACAATGATAGTTGTGTAGTCATCTCTCTTTGCGGTTAGGTTTGGACCTCTGTCTTTGGCTTGATCATCAAAGTTGAAAATGCCCTCTAAGGTGATTAGACCTTTAGGAAATTTGTTGGAGTTTAGGTTCATAATCTGGTCCCCATACTGACTTCATAGCTTGGACTAATTTCTAGCAGAGAACTCTACTTCTTTTTGAAAGAAATTAACAATCTATATATTAGAATCAAATACTTGCCAATTTGTGCAATTATCTGGGATGACAGTTCTTACAACAATTCTAATTTGCTGCTTCTTTTCATCAGTAACATGCTCTAGTAGATCATAATGAGCATCAAATGGTTGCAAGCCTATCGACATGTTTGTTTTTGTTTCTTGGGACACTCTACATATTGAAAGCCTAAAAGCCTTCAAGTAGATCCCAAACTCTATGTTTGTATGATTTGAGAAGGTTGTTCTTCATAACATTTTGATTTCTAATTTGATTAACAACCAACTCACTGTCCCCATATACGTTTAAGAATTTGATGCCTCTCCTTTGTGCTTGTTGGAGACCTTGGATTAGAGTATCCTTCCACATTATTAGTGCAACTAAATTGGAGCCTAAAGGAGAAGTAGTACCTTACTTGTGTAGGAGAATTCAACATCACACTAGCCCCTGATCCATCAAATTACATACTCCATATCCCACTCATCTCTTCTTGCAATATGATGGAGGGCTAGAGCCACTACTCTAATTAAAGCCTTGGTCCCATATCTTGTTCTAAAAAACATGTACGACCAATCAGAAGATATGTAACTACCTATTTGTGTAGTGAAGTCTCTTGAAAGACAAATGGCAAAGTGTGGCTTGACTTCATCAACTGATATATCTTGAGTTACAATACAACCAGGGCATGCATATAGGGCAATTTCTATATTCCTAAGGATCCCTACAGTCTTGACAATACTACCATCCAACTGTAAACATCCCTAACAATGGGTTCATATTTCATCTCTAAAGCATCAACAACACACTTAGGCATCACTGAACTTCTAGCCCCTGAATCAATCATGCAATTGGGGACTAGTTTATCCCCTATAATTAGAGAAACATAAAAGTGAGGGGGTCTAACCTTTTTACTTGTTTTTACCTCCTTTGATGGTTGTACTAGGCTTGTGGCACTTTCCATGCTAGGTGGTTGATCCTTTGGTTCAATACTTTCCAACTCTTGTTGTAGCAGCCTCTTTTGCATGGGTATAGTAGCAACAACATCCCACATGGAAATGTTCATATTTGTCTTCTTCATCTATTCTACCATACTAAATGAGGCATTAGGTACTTTGGTAGAAGCCTTGGGAACTACATGGGTAGGAGGTTGAGATGGAAAAACTTGGGGACTATTCACATCTCCTCTAGAATTACTCTATTTTTTTTTGTAAAGGAGTGTTGGCTCGATCATTTGTTGTTTGTACATGAGGCACTACATTTAATGTTGAATTTTGATTAGAAGGAGGAAGAGGAGGAGGAGCAGCATCTTCAATAGCTCTTCTTTTGGTCCTATTGTTGTGAGCATTGGAATCCTGGTTTACATTATAATGTTCCTCCACCTGATGATTCATAAAGGAGCAATCACCCTGACTTTGCATATATGACACATCTTTGGATTGGTTCTCCTTGCATGATTGTCTAGCTGCAAGCTCTTGAATGATCAAAGCCTAATAAGATTCAACCTTATGACACATGCAATAGGCATAGGAGTAGTTACAAGAGGGACAAAAATCTTGATCTTGGGCCATATTGTTTATAGGGACTATGGCCCTACTTTGGTTTGAATTTAAGGTAGAGGCATGACTATTCTACCTATTTTGATCAAAAGAATTGTTTCCATAATTATGATTTGGAGGCCTACCATTGTTCAAAGTTTGATATTGCAACTGATGAGACTTACTACTTTGAGCTTGCTGCCTCTCCAATGTCACCAATTTGTTGCCCACTTTTTGCATCATAGAGAAGTTATCTTCCAAGTTCTTCTCTTGGCCTTGCAATCTTTTATTTATGTTCAACATCATAGACTACATCATCTCCTTGATTTCATCTATTCCATTCCAAGATGTAGAAGCTTGAGGGATTAGAGCAAGGGATTGTGATGTGGAAGTTATGGGAATAGGCGCCATTTCTGGTTGGTGATTTGGGACATTAGGAAAGAAGGGTATAGGAGGCCTTGGGGCTAACTTTCCTCGTATCAATATGTTTCTACCCTTATTGTGATTTCATAAGCATTAGGTAAAGTGTCTCCTCCCATGGTTTGGATTGTGGTGGCAATGTCATTATTAAAAGCTTTGAGGTAATGCAAGAAGGCATTATTAGGAGTAGGCTTCACTAAAGTAGGTATTCTATCCCATGTTTTTAAAAATCTATAATTGAATTTTCTCATACATTCATGGGGGGCTCTTTTTATAGTAGTTCGTTGTTCTAAAAGTGACAAATAGTCACTTTTGTCCTAAAAGTGTTTACACACTCCTGCTCCTAATCCATCCCAATCTATTATAGAACCATGTGATAGACTTTTGTACCATTGTAGGGCTTTTCCTTTTAAAGATGAAGCTAGGAGTCTAACGGTGACATCATCTTCTGTAATACCATGGATATTATAGACATTTGTAACCTCTTGAATATGTTCCAAGGGAGATATAGAAGTTTCACTAGTAAATTTAGGTATATGTTTGAGTGCAACTACTGGTATGTCATGTCTTTGGGACAATAAAAGAGGAGTGGAAATTGATATTGTAGGGGTATGTGTTTCCTCTATACTCCTAACTGGTGATAGAGACAATCTAGTCTTTCTTCTTCTAGGATTTGAAAATGAGAGTGCTTGATACTGAAAATTACCTCTAGAAGATGCCCTTGTTTTAGCTTTGGGCATGAATCACAACAACTTCGATCTAGAATTAGATATGAAGGGTGTAGATTCGCCAAGTTCTTTGAATAAATGAGCCTCTTAAAGGCCTGGAATACTGAGAGCAACATAGTTTCCTCATCATCAACTTGAAAATTTTCTCTTTTGACACTGGTAGACTTGAAATCTTCTACAATATAGTCCCACCGGGCATGCCAAAAATTGTTGTCACAAAAATTTGCACCCTTGTCCAAAGTTTTTACCTAAGGACAACCTTGTGAAACATGGAAACAACCTCCAATCTTTTGGACTTAAACTATGAGGTTGAGTCTCTAGAGAAGGTCGGCTTCCTTTATTATTAGGGTGCACCTAACTGCACTTGGAAAGGAAAAGGGAGAAGAAATGCATACAAAGAAAATCTACCTACTCTAACCTAAGGGGGTGATGCACCAAAATAGAATATTCAAACCACTCTCCACCTATACATGCACACTTGAACCATCACAACACCAAAAGATATACACATCTAGATTTGTTTTAATCTAACAATCACATATAGATCAGGAACCCAAATAAATGACATAAGGAAGAAGATAATTCACTTATATATTATTTATAGGCCAAAAAGAGATACAGTCATGCAAGATTGTAGAGATCCACAATACACTAATGAGAGGCAAATAGGTCTTTATAAAGTAGAATATCATATAGGTTTAGAGGCAAAGGAAATTTATAGTGAATTTCATAGAGCAATATCAAGAAAACAGAAAAGAGTCGACCTTAACAAAATTTACAAAAAATGCCTTTATAGCTCAGGCATAACTAAGATATTTCTAACTGGAGTTACTCCACAACCACTGTCTTAAATGCCTTAGAGAATAATCATATAGCCCTGGGAAAAATCTAATCTTAGTACAAATTCAAATACAATGAAATCTAATATTGCCAAAACAGAGCCTTGAGAAGATAGAACAATGCCATTAAATCACTTTGACCAAGTAGATGGATAAAATGAGAGATGGTGGAGTGTTTTCCTTCATTCATTGGGCACCACATTCATTGGAAAGTGGTTGGAATCGATCACGAAGATCGGATCATGCAAGAAACCCTATCTTTCTCATTTTTGGCTTTACAAATCAGTGAGGTCAATAGGTCAAGCAACTAGAAACCTCCATGTAGATCAACCATATTTTCTTTTTGCCACCTCATGGAGTCCTCACGTGTTTGACCACCATATCACCTTGACTACACCACCCTCGAACTTAACTATGACAACTTGCAATATTGTTGATTTAATTGTGATGTTAACCTAATTGCACCTACCAAACTGGGTGTGCCAGGACATGTGGTGAATCCTTGCTATGTCACTATGACTAAAGAATGTGCAACTTCCCACAACAACAAAGTGACCACTGTGGATCTACTTGCATCAAACAGTAGGAGGTAGAAACTAGCACCCTTTGGAATAGCTGACCCTACATGTTTCTCAAGTGTAAGATTGGAACCAAGAAAAATTTCCTTTATGACCTTATGAGATTCGACATCTTCATAAGATCTTACATCTTCACCTTTTGCCTTACGATCCTATGATATCCTCTTTGCTATTTCTGGCATAACATTGGAGCTAATCTCTTTCCTTTCATGATCCTATAGAGCATCCCCACTTGGTAGCATCATAACGCTCCTTTTTCTTTCTCCTGATGTTATAGTTAAAGCTTTGTCATAACATCATATATGAACCCTTTAAGGCCTCTAACCACTCGGCCAACATAGAATCTTGAGCTTTTCTCTCTCCTCTCCTAATCCTACGATTCCCTGATCTTACTAGTCTAGCATAACATCGTAAACCTTTAAAAATTTCCTTGCGATCTCCTAATCATATATCATCTTAGGACTTAAAACCTTATCTCATGATATTATGATGACCTTTGCTATTACAATCTTACGATCTTACGGTGGGTGTCCTGGTCGTAGCATCTCACCTTTACTTCTTAGGCTCCTCGATCTTATGACCACTGTAACATCGCAAGCCTTCACCTTTCCTCGTGCAATCTTACAAACTTTCATAGCATCGTAGGCCCTTGACTTTTGGCTTCCAACCTTACGATATCTTATTTTCATGGCATTAAATATAAAATGGGGAGTGGTCGTTTATCTTTTAAATTCAAATGTGATGATTTTGGTGGGAGGGCAAATTTGGTCAACAGGTCCTAAAAACACATAAGGAAAATAATTTTATGATTCTCACTCCATTTGAGGATTTGGTCAACCCTTTAACTCACCTAGGCATTTGTAGGACTAAGCCTTGACCTTATTGAAAATAACTTTCAAACTTAACCTTAAGAACTTCTACTTAACAACATACATCCTACACTACTTGGGACCTCATCAATGGTCCTTATTATTGTATGTAAGAAATCCTAACCTATTAGGAGCACAAGTAAACAAGAAAATGTTAGTTGTATATGTGCACATCAAAAATCCAAAACAAATCAAAATACAACTAATGTTAGACTTGAGTTTTAAAACTATGCAATCAAAAAACTAGAATCCTCATGCAACCTCAAAGAAGCTCAACAAGGGCACCCATAATAGGCCTTGTTGGTGCAATCAAGAATGAGGGATGTGGATGTCCTCTCCCAAAATACAACTATGATGAATCCCAAAGTGATTGAAATGAAAATGCAATATGAAATATGAATCTAAACTAAGATGAGTGTAGAATACCTTCAAGAGATGGCTATGAGTAAGCCAACCTCAAAGGATTCTAAAGATGTGAATATTGAAATAAATAAAAATAAAAATAATAAGCTATCATGAAGTATGCAAGAATAAATACAAGAAATCTAACATCTACCAAAGGGTTAATAATAAGCATGCAAATCTTACGAAAGCTCTAAAACTATACTAGCATGATAACAATGCAAATGAGAGAGATGAGAAATGCTTGAGAAAAGGTCTCTATTTATAGGCTTGAGAGAGGCCTTGGGGATGTGGCATGTATGTGGCATCCACGTAGGTGCCACAAGGGAGACACATGGGCTAAGGGGACAAGCCATGCAAAGGTCAACATAAGCCTTTTTGGTGAAAGAGATAGCTCAAGGTTTGCTCACACATGTGTGAGCAACCTTGGAGAAAGTAAAGGGGGACAAGTGGAAGAGTTGTAAGAGGGTTTGAATAAAATAATAAAAGACAAGCTTTATTGGATCTTGATTTTCTCACACATGTGCAAGCAAACACTTAGGGACTAAAATGTATTTAGAAAGGTGTTAGGATTAATTATGTGGATTAACTAATGGGTAGGTTTAGAAGGATGAGAATGATGGGTATTTTAGGAAGGGTTATGATTAAATTAAATAGGATTTAACTTAATCAAAGACTTAAAGAATTTAATGAAGTGGAGGGATTTAAATAAATTGGAATTTATTTAAAAGGGGATTTATGGAGCACTATGCATTAAATAAATTTAACACATTAGAGGGGATGCATTTGAATTAAATTTAAATACTTTAGGAAATTAAATTTATTTAATTAAATAAGTAGAGGAAATTGACAAATATAATTAATTAATAAATAATTCATTATAGTGTTAAGGGAGATATTAAATCAATTAATACAGTGTTTAGGACAATTTTAAGTATCTACAATTACCTTGGTGGTTGTCTAAAACCACTTACAAGCCTAAACTTGGATTAACCCATAAGAAAGATCCTAAGGTGTTCCTACACCATTCTTCCCCTACAACAAAAATCTTAAGAGTTCCAGGCTGATACCTTTATTCTTGAAGTCACTTTCTGCTATCCAGGTAGCCTCTGACTCTGGTTGGTGTCTCCACTTCACTAAATTCTCCACGTATACCTTATGCCAAGTCTTTTTCTTTACTCTCGAGTCCAGAACCTTCTCAACCTATGATTTGGTCTTATCAAAAATTCTTACTTCTTCCACATCCTTAATCACCTCAGTGATTTGTTGTTCCTCATCCTCATTGGTCCTTTGGATTTCACTAGATCCTCCACATTGAAGATAGGAGAAATGACCATCTCTTTGGATAACTCCACCTTGTATGCATTTGATCCATACTTCACCAAGATCTTGCATGGGCCAATCCTTTTCATCTATAGTTTGCTTGGGATGCCCTTTTGTAGCCTAACCTTATTCAAAAAGACCATCACCAAGTATCCTATTTTAAATTGGAGATCTCTTCTCCCTTCATCTCTCTTAGCTTTCAACTTTTGATTAGCTTCCATTAGAGTCTTCTTCACTTGTTCATGTACCTCTCTCATTGACTAAGAAAAATCATCAATATGACCATTCATTCCTTCATAATCTCTCAAATATTTGAGTTCAAATACCCCTCTTGGATGTAGTCCATACACCATTTTAAATGGACTCTTACCTATAGTCTTGTTTGTACTATAATTGTAGACAAACCCTACTTGAGGGATAACTTGTTCCCATCCTTGTCCATAGTCCTTAGTCAAGCATCTCAATAAGTTACCAAGTACCCTATTTATTACCTCTACCTGACCATCCGCTTGGGGATGATATGCAAAGCTACAAGACAAGTTGGTTCCTAGTCTCTTCCAAAGGGTTTTCCAGAAGTTTCCCATAATTTTTACATCTTTATCAACAACTGTACTTTTTGGAAATCCATGTATTCTTACCACCTCCTTGAAGAAAAGGTGAGCAATATGATTGGCATCATGTGTGGTTTTTCATGGGATAAAGTGACTCATCTTGCTAAATCTGTCTACCACCACAAACACACTATCCACACCAGCTGGTGTTCTAGGTAGCCCTATTATGAAATCCATGCTTATGCATTCCCAAGGTCTATTTGGGATGGTTAATGGCTGATAGAGTCCTACATTTGATGTTTCCCTCTTTGCCTTGTGACAAACACCACATTGTTCCACATATCTTCTCACATCTTTTTGCATTTTAGGCCAATAGTAGAACCTTTCGACTAAGTCTAGGGTCTTATTCAACCTAAAGTGTCCACTCAAACTCCCATTATGTCTTTTCCTAAATAATATTCTCCCTCGTAGAGCTTCTTGGGATGCACAACTATTTGCCCTTGAATAACAACCTATTCTGCATTGTGTAGTAAACATATTTACTATGAAAATGGTTATCAAATTCAATGCATACCTTATGGATCTCTGAGAAGTCTACATCCCCTTTGTAAAGGTCTTTGGATTCCTCAACTCCAATACTCTGCAACTAGATCTCCTGAACAATGAGTAATCTCCTACTTAGTGCATTTGAAACCTTATTATTAACTCCCTTCTTGTGCTTGATAGTGAAGGTGTAGAATTGCAATAATTCCATCCACTTGATGTGCCTCAAACTTGTTTGTCTTGAGTGTTAATGTAATTGAGTACTTGGTTGTTAGTGAAAACCACAAACTCCTTAGGCAATAGGTAGTGCCTCCACTTCTTAAGGGCTGGTACTAAAGAATACATTTCTAGATCATAGGATAAGTAACTAGATTTGGCCTCATTTAACCTCTCACTGAAGAATGCCACCGACCTGCCTTCTTAGCTTAACACTTCTCCTAGTGCAACATTGATTGTATCACATTCCACTGTGAATGGTTTATCAAAACTTGGCAATACCAGCATAGGTTGGGTAGCCACTTCTTTCTTTAGTTTCTCAAAACCCTCATTGGTTTCTTTGGTCCATACAAACTTTGTTTTAAATCCCCCCTTTATGGTGTCAAGGACTGGTGCACAAATTTCTCTAAACCTCGTTATGAACTTCCTATAAAATTGTGCCAATCCATGAAAGCTTTTGACTTCAGTCCGTGTCTTAGGAGTAGGCCAACTTAGGATAACTGCTACCTTGCTCTTGTCCATCTTCAAGTCAACCTTGTGATACTAAAAATCCTAGGTATACTAGTTCTTGTTTCATAAACTTTCTCTTTTCAAGGTTTATGGTGAGCTTTTCCTCTTGGAGTCTTTTCAACACAAGTTCTAGGTGTTTCATGTGTTCTTCTTTTGTCTTGCTGAAGATGAGAAGGTCATCTAGGTATACCACTACAAATTCTCCTATGTAGTCCTTTAGAACCTCATTCATTACTCTCGTAAGGACCTAGGTGCATTGGTAAGCCCAAATGGCATTACTAGCTACTCATATAACCCCTCTATGGTCTTAAAAGCTAACTTCCACTCATCACCCTCTTTCATTCTAATTTGATAGTATCCACTTTTTAAATCAATCTTGGAGAAGTATTTAGCACCTCCTAAGCAATCCATCAAATATTTTATTCTAGAAATAGGAAACCTCTATCTAATAGTTATCCTATTTATTGCTCTGAAATCAGTTGCATTCTCCACTTACTTCCCTTCTTAGTGTGTGTACAAAAAGTGTCACACTTCTATAAACCATTATTCTTGAGAATACTCATGAAAGAGGGCATCTCAATAAGTGACTTATAGCTCTCTATCTATGACATGCAACGCTCTCAAATGAACCAAATTATGCAACCCTTGCAAGGTGTGTAACGCCCCGCTAGGGAACCCAAAAGAACTAACCTAAAATATTCACTAAGTTTGTCAAACATTTTTTTTTAAAAGTTAAAGATAATAACTTAACAACAATAGTTATAACATAGTGTAAGCAATTAAAATTCACATAAACACATACCATAAAATAGATTACAATTCTTAAGGGTCCCATGACATTGAATCACATTAAATTTTAATTAATAATAAATCTAATATATAATGAATCCACATCAAATAATAATATTCCAATATGAATCCATTTAAATAATATACAATTATATATGATGCCACTTGGCAATAAACAGAATGCACAATCATCCATTGTACATGTCATAGGGTATGAAAGGCTGGAATAATATACATCATGAAATAAATTACATCATCTCTTAAGATCTATGAAATTAAATTCAATACACTAAGTATAACCATCCATCATATAAATATAGGAATAGATAGAAAGAAACATCTGGACAAACACATCTAGCATTGGCATCTGATGGTTGGATCTCAATGGTATAAGAAAAAGCACTACCACTCGACCTTGTGGAACCCAAAAAGGCCCACTCCCACCGTGCTAAGGAGATAGTCTCATGTCCCAAACAAGATAACAAACTCAAAAGTCAAAAACCAACATCAAGGTTTAAGGAATCTCCTTAAAAAAAACTATCTCAAAGGGTACCAAGACAAAAGTATCAACTAATCCTAGAGGCAACACAGTCACGTAGGAAATATACTATGCAAGTGGACAAGTGTCATAGCACAAACCAACTCTAGGGTTACCTGGCTAGTATTTTAATGCTCTAGCCCCCTAGTGACTCTATGCAACACTAGTATGCTTTCGTACTGACAAGACATACTAACAAGTCAGCTCTAAGGTTACCTAGCTAGTCTTTTAATCCTTTGGCCCCTTAGTGACTTTTTGTGGCACAGATATCTTGTTAATTCATTTTAAACCCATTTAATGAAATGTTATCACTTATTAAATAATCTACAATGGGTTACCCTGGTAGCCACTTTGGGCCCTGACCTCCATTGCAAGCCACTTCCCAACTTAACATATAGATAACCTACCCTAAGCTCAGTAAAATTAAAAGATCACAAAAGACCACATACCATACATCAATCCTTAAACAAGCAACTGACAAGTATTGAAAAACACTAATCATAATCACAGATTCCACCAATACGATCATCCTAACAGGACTGATCCCAAAATCAAGTATACATAAACTAATCCATGTCATAACATGAGATCATCGAGAACAAATCATACAAACAACTTAGTCCTATAAAAGTGACTGGAAAGCAATCCAAATACAATTGATCTAAGACTCAAAGTTTATATTAGATAGGTCACACCCTTCACCTTAGTTTCACACAAGAACACTGGAAAACAATAACAATCAATGCATCAAAACATCTCATAGAGCATACTAGACACATTACTGTGGTTGAGTATAAAAGGTTGAGATCAAAACATCATCATGACATCACAAAACAGAACTCCCAAGCCTCTGGTAAACACCCTGATTGGCCAAAGCTAAGTCAAACCTAAAAACCACAACACCAGTAAATCACACGTCACATAAAGTGCATACAAAAATGAATTTCATAATTCATTAGGTTTTGAAAACCCTAAAGTTCAATATTTGCTAAAAGTTTTTAGATTAAATTACAAACAATTCTATAATGGAAATCAATTTTCTCAAATAAGAGTTTCAACCCAGAGAACTTCTGAAAACAGAAACACAACAGACATGAAGAAGACAGGAATTCGAAGAATGAGTACCTGAATCTGATGCTAAAATAATGAACACACAAACACATAAGAATCTTCCTTTTTCTTCGAAAAATATCTTTTCAAAAATTGACTCCTTCAAATCTGTGTATCTAGAAATGAGCTCTGATTTCCTTAATAAATATTTTTTCCCCCAAATCAAGACTTTGATCATGCAATCATGTGAAAACTTTGTCTTTAATTACTATATTTTAATTTTTAGGCAAACACTTTATGTAATTTAATTAAAATAAACTTTATTAAATTAAAGCTTTCTCTCCCTTATTAAATCATGTGACATTTTTTTTAATATAATATTTATTAATTTAACTAATAATGTTATTTAGAGATTAATAAAAATAAATCTCCTAAATAAATTATTATTAAATAAAATAAATATAAATATGTCTGAATTAGAACTTTAATCAAATCTTTTAAATTTAATTCTTTCATGCACATTTAATAAACTTTTTAATTAAAATATTCTTTTATATTTTATTTTCCTCCACTTATTAATTTTCTTTGGGGAGGCCCCAATAAGATCACTACATATCTTGGTATCCCTTTCTTAGTGGATCCTGCCCTCAAGGACATGTGGTCATGGGTTAAAGAGAAGATTGATAAGAAACTTAACAAATGGCATAATAGGGCATTATCTTTGGCAGGTAGAATTCAAGTTTGCCAAAAGATGTTGTCCTCCTACACCATTTACTATTCCTCTGCTTGGTTTTTTAACAATTATCAGATTGCTGAAATTCAGAAGTCCATCAGACAACTTCTTTGGTCTGATGGAAAGGGTAATAATAAAATTCATTTTGTTAGGTGGGCTTGGTGCCACACTGACAAGGCCCTTGGGGGACTTGGGCTGAAGGACTTAAGAATTCAAGGTATTTCCCTATCTGCCAAATGGATTTTTCAATCCATGGAGGGTGACTGTCCTTGGAAAGTGTTAGTTAGAAATAACATTGAAAGGGGTGTGCCTAAGAAAGCCAAATCTTGGACTAATCTCCCCTTTTGCGACCTCATTATTGGTAACTTTCCTGTCATGGTCCAAGGTTCCATAGTTTTTAGATCTATTTGGAAGGCTTGGGACCATGTTAGGAAATTCATCACTAACAAGGATTTTCATTGTAATGATCAACTCCATGGTGAAAGATCAATTTGGTGGAATCTTCACCTAAATGGTAAACCTTTGGCCCTTACCCAAGGGTGTTCTACCAGATTGTGGGCTAAGAAAGGTATTAAACAGTTCATAGATCTCTTTGAGCAGAACCAAATCACTCCTTGGGATGAGCTTAAAAATAAATATGATATCCCTAATTCCCATAAAAGAACTTATAACATGATTGTGCAAGCTGTTAATGGTCTTCCCACTATATGCCATGTTGATTCTCAAAGGCACCTAAAATGTAAATGGCCTGGTGGAGTGGTCACGAATCTGCTTAAGGCCAAGAATATATACAGAATCCTAGATTGTAATACTAGTATTATTGATCATGTCAATGTTGTTTGGTACTCTTCTTGTGATGCTAATGTTTGGAAAAAATACTTTGATATCTTGTGGAAGAATTCTGTTGAGCCTAAAATTAGATGCTTCAGATGGTTAGTCATGTTGGACAAGCTACCTATTAAGAGAGATTTATCTAATTCTGATTTTTGTAATTTATGCAGAGTTCCTGAAACTGGTAGACATATTCTTTTAGATTGTACTTTTGCTAAAGAAATATGGAGAATGTTTGGCATTGTTTATCCTATTGATGTTAATATTCTTGATATTATCACTGGTCATATTAATGGTCTTCCTAAAGATACCAATTTATTTTGGAATATATTGTCATCTAACATTCTCTGGCAGATTTGGAAATGCAGGAACGAGGAAAGATACCAAGGTAAGCCAAGGGACCTTACTGAATTTTTTTCGAAAGCTCACTTATTTTAAAATTTCTTTGCAGGTGCAAGCTACTATGTTGATCGAGCGAGACAAGATGAGACAGTTCCTTCATCATGGGCATGCTGCTTTTAAGCATGGATACCAAAGGCGTAGAACCTTGGATGATCTGCAAGCTTTTGAGCAAGCTTGCATTGGGCTAAATAGAGAAATCTGTAAGAAAGTGAATGCTAGAAAGGATGATTTATTCAGGCTGATGCAGATTCAAGAATGTAAAAGCGTTGTTTGGATGGAGGGTCCCTTAGGTTGGACTGCCTAGGTGGTCAATTACTATGATGTTCTTAGTTAGCTAGTCTTTCTCCTCTTTTTGTTATGTTGTACAACTGAATCTGTTCTTCCTTAGTGAGGCTTGGCTTCCTTGTTGATTTTTGTGGTGGTACTTTGGTTGCTCTTTTTGTTCTGAAACTCTTATATCTAATAGAAAAAAAGAGAGCACAATTTATTATTTAAATTAATAAGAATAATTAGAGCTCATTATTTAAATGCAACTCTAATTTAATAATTATTAATTAAATAATCATAATAAAACAATATTAAATCTTTAATCTTTTAATCTTTTAATTTTATTTTTATCCAACTTCTTAAATTAGACTTTAAAAATAAATATTTTAAACTGAACTACATATTTAATTAATTTCTAATTAATTAAATAACATCATATTCTAATCATTCTTAACCATTTTTCTAAATTTAGACCTCTAATTTTAGACTTCTAAATTTAAACTTCTAAATTTAGACTTTTTATTTAAAGCATAAATTTAATTATTTTTTAATTAATTAAATATTCACATGTTTTAATATATATTTTTAATCAAATAATATTTATTACTTAACTAATTATATTAATGAGAGTTCATTATTAAAATAAAACTCTTAAATAATAATTATTAAATTAAATAAATATACATATGCTAAAATAGAACTTTAATTTAATCTTTTAAATTTAATTCTTTTATTTAATTAGTTTTTTAAATAATTAAATATAATTAAATATTGAATTTTCTATATATAATTTTCACGCAACAACTTTATGCAATTTATATTAAAATATCTTTATTAAATTATTTTTCTTTCTCACTTTAATTAATCATGAGATGTTTTTAATGTAATATATTTTTTTTAAAGAGGGGTAAACGCTTTGACCTGGAGCTATTGAACCAGTGAGGCCACAAACAGGGGACCTCATCCCCATGAGATTTGAACCTTGATGGCAAGGATAACAACGCAACAACTTAACCATTACAACATGCCACTATTGGCATATTTATTAACTTAATTAATAACATTATTTAGAGTTTATTATTAAAATAAAACTCCTAAATAATTATCATTAAATTAAATAAATATAAATATGTCAAAAATAAAACTTTAATAAAATCTTTAAATTTAATTCTTTTATTTAATTAATTTCTCAATTAATTAAATATCAAATTTCTTTATAAAATTTCCATTAAATTAAATCATTAAATTATCTTTTAATTTGATTTAATTATAACAGAAAATCACCACATGCCCACAAAGACCAAATGGGAAAACCCATCATACAGAACATAAAACTAAATCAAACACTAGGGTCAAAATCACAAATTCACATCACTTGATGAATTTGGAAAGGTGAAACTAACTTAGATACTAGTCTTACTTTCTAGGATAATTAGCTTAGGTTGGGATTTGGACTCAAGAGTTAATCCCCACTTATACCATTGAAATACTGCAATAGGGTGCGCTCATCCTAGCAAATTCAGGGAAGTCGATACCCAGTACTTGCAATTTGCATAAAATCCACACATGTACAAACACAATATTCTAAACTAAACAGGCAATGGTAGGAAGTGGTACATCGTGCAGATCCCAACTAGTAGGTGACTACGACTCCCTTCCTTAAACACATCAGAAACAACAAACATAAAGAAAACATATACACACACCATACACATGTAAGTATGGGGTAAGTATCCATAGAAACCACATAAAAAATATTTGTCTAACAAACATAATTGAAAGTCACTAAATGAACATATATATCATCATCGAAACAATCATGAAATAATCGAAATAGCTAGTACTAAAGTAACTCAACACTACTAAACATAAAATGAAATCAGAAAACTGGCCTAAAAGAATTTGACAATACAATTAGAAAAGTCAAGTAGGGGTAGGAATTACAAGGTACATCATAGAATGAGAGATTCAAAGATGGGAGAAAGAATGCTAGCATCCAAGAATTTAGAATGAATGTAATGCAAATGAAAGCTAAATGAGAGAAAGTAGAATTAAAGATAAACCATAAAATAAGTATTACAACCTCTATTTAGACTAGATGGTTTAATCTATAAGCATAGAGAGAAACTAGAATTAATGAGAAGCATGAAGAATGAAGAATATAAGATAGAAGAAGAGGAGCTCCACAAGTATGAGATCTTCAATCCCACATCATAACATTAGTAAAAGAGTGGAGTTTTGAAGTGAGGGGAGAGCTCTCCCTTTTAAGGAGAAATAGATGATAGAGATCATGAGGCAAGATGCATGTGATCAAGGGTGGAGTTTTAAAGTGGGAGTGATCCATATGCACAAGAATTTCCACCAATCGTGATGAAGAGTTGACTTTTGTCTCCCATGTGGGACAAAAAAGTCTTTTCTTTTTTTTTTAAATAAGGGAAATGCTTTTGTGTGTGCAAGTTAGGATTCGAGATGGGTGGGGAATTTTATTTAATTAAAAGCAAGACATGTTCTTTTAATTAAATATGAACTTAGGATAAAGTGATCAAGCTATAGGATAAAATCAAATAAATAGATTTTTTGAGATTTGATCAAGGATAAGCTTTAGATAAATTATGCAAAAATGTTATATAGAAAGGGGGCTCATAGTCTAGATGACCAATTTTGGGTGATTACATTTACCCCTCTTTGACTAATGTGTGATAGGTCTGGGAACACATTACGTCAAAGAATGAAGAAGCCAAGATGATAGAGAGATCTGACTCTAAAGAATGAAGCACAGAGAGATAATAGATCCTAAATGCATAGTATATTTAGCAGCGCCAATTTTGAACATTTAGAGAGAGAAGAGACAATATCAGTACCCATGAAAAGCACTAATATGTTGAGAAAAGAAAGCAGATAGATCAATAGAAAATAGATAGTTGTACCAGAAAGCAATTTGCAACAATGATAGAATATTCCTACCCCCTCAGGATTGAAATTGAAATGAGATAGAGGAGATGCAAAAAAAAGCTAGATTTGATCCAATTAGAACAAAGAAAGGTTCATGATGATATATAATAGACTAAGACCAAAGAGTGACCACCAAGCAATGAAGATATTCCCTAGTTTGACCAAGAAAGATAAAGCATAAGAATTAGGTCAAAGAAAGAAGAAATATGAAATGAGATGAAATAAAAATGAAATCGAAGAGTGGAAGAAAGTAAAAATGATGAAGAAATGAAGAAATCATGATTGCCCCAACAAGATTCAAAGATTATGCCTCAATAGGTCAGCCAACTACATATAAGAAGGGAGAAATTTTGACTAGTAAGATGAACCCGGATTTGGATTTTGATCCCGAAAATGGATCTGGGATGTCAAGATTAGAAAAGATAGGTCAAAAGTGTAGATGAGATGGTAAGTTAGAAAAGAAGACAAAAATAGGAAAGAAGAGATATGATGAGATTGAGAAGAGGCAAGAGAAGCATGAACACATTTAGCTGACAAGTCCATGAAAGATAAACAAGAGAGCCCTCTCAACATGCAAAATACAAAGCTAAGTTAGAATGAACCCTAGAATGAAAGCTATTATAAAAGGTGCAATTACAAGGGTTACATAAGTAGGTCTTAATTTTTATCATCAAGCCTTATTAGGGACATCAGGAGATCATACAATCATCACTAGCATAAATTATAAGGATATGAATATGATATATATTGGATAAAAATGTGGGAATCCAACCTATGCATCAAAGACATGTAAGTCAAGATGACTAATGCAATTAGATTCCCTAGGTTTAGTATAGAAAGATTACACCTATATCATGGTATAAGCACCAGGATAACCCTCAAGTGCGATCTTGCAAAAACAAACAAGGATGATACGTTGTAAGTCAAAGTGTCAAGTAGGACAAGCATGAATGCTCTAGACACCTTAGACTAACAAAGTATACAAACAAGAAGAAAGCCAGTAAATGTGCCCCATGCCCCTAGTCTTCTAGTCCATGACATCCTTGAAAGACTATGAGGGAGGGAGCACTTAGAAAAGAAATTGTGATAAACAATACACAAAGAAGGTAAAGTTCATCATAGCTCAATGAGTTTTACTGTTTAAGTGCATGTGTGAATGTTGCATGGCCATTTCTTCAAGATTTGAACCTAATAATGAGAAATATCGTAGCACCCTAGATTATAGTTAGATTATCCGAAACGTAGTGAGAAACACTTGATGTCAAGGGGGTAGTGTTGAAGAACACTGTTTTACATTAGTTGCCAAAGAAACCCTAATGCACAAGGAGACCCTAGAAGCTAAGCAACCGTGCCCTCGAGATCAAGACAAGAGATAATTCCAAGCTAGGAAATGTGTTTTGAAATGAATGAGACTGATAGACATAAGTGCAAAGGTCTCAAGAGTGTCTATTTCCAAGTTTTCACCACTTGGCATATTTTTCAGGACTTCTTTCAAATTTTTTGTATTTTTGTATTTTAAATTTTTTTGGTGATACATCAAAGGAGCTATTACTAGGTCTTCACTAAGATGATCATTTTTCAAGACATTTTACATTTTAAAGGATTTTTTCAGCATCATATATTATGATTTTGGATTGTTCAAAATGATTTAGAGATTACTAGTTCTTAAGCAAGATCACGTCATTTTGTTCCATTGTCGAGCAAGGTGTAGGACATGATAGAGCAACAAGCTGGTGGATAAGAAGAGATGGATAAGAAAGGAGTATGAAGCAAGTGAAAGTGATCCTTAAGGACTGACTCCTCAAGAGTACCCAAGCTAGGGAAAGCATAAAATAGCCATATGAAGCATGCTTGGGATAAGCCAAGAAATCATCCATGAAAGCAGATAGCATGTAGGATAAGCAGTTAAAGACAATAAGCGAGATGGCATATGAGAGTGTATAGTTCAAAAGAGTAGACATGTCAAGAGGCCTAAGAACCATGCTTTTCTTTATTACGATCAAGACCAAGGGATCAATTGGATAGGATATCAATAGGACAGAGCAATAAGAATGAAGCTTGATGTGAAGGCTATGAGTGAATGAGAAAGCACAACAAAGAATCTTGTGGATGAGATAGCCAATACAAAAGGATAGCTCAACATTGTCAAGATAAAAGAGAGAGAAAAGGGGATAGATGGATGGTGGAAGAATTACACACGATGCTTGTTTGCCATGTTTTCATCATGGTACTTATCCAAGGCACCACAAGAAGTGGTTTTCACCACAGGACAAATTTATTTATCTTTACTTTTGCTACCAAGGTGCCACAAGAAGTGGTTTTCACCAAGGCACTTTTTTCTTTTTCTTTTTTGTTTTAATTTTATTTTAATTTTTTTTTTAAAGAAATAGGTCAAGCTTTTTCAAGTTAGATAGAGCTCCTATAGGAAAGATAATTCATGATAAGGCAAGACCATAGAAAGGTATGCTCAAAGATGTTGATAGGGTAATGGAAGGGAGATAATAGTAGAAAGAGTATATGGAGGATAAGAGTTCATGTCTTGAAAGAATTGACGGAGCATGAATCGAAAGTAAGTGTAAGCTTTAGAAGATTTCATGAGGGTAGCTGAAATATTGGGCAAGATCAACATTGACACACACCTTAAAGGGTGTTGGAATGCTAGAGGAATCATGGATGAAATATCTTAAGGTTTAGATGTATGAGGTAGCAAAGTAATTTGGAAGAAGATGGAGTGGAAGGCTTTGGAAGCTTTTTATGAAGATGTTTGGAAGAATATGGAGTGGAGGCCTTTGGAAGCTTGAATGTCAAATTTGATTTATTTTCAATATTCAAGTCATTCAAGAGAGAGTTGGGAATCCATATAGCTTTAGATTTTTCTTTTTCTTTGGATTCTTTAAAGTGCATTTCTTCAATTATGGACTTAGGAACCCATATTTTCTTTGATTTAGCTCTTTGGGTAGTAGACCTTTACGGTCTCTTGAATCTTTTTTTTTCTTTCTTAGCATTCACATGTTGATTAGATGGGACATAGTTTTCTTCATTTTTTAAAGGATTCTTATGTTTATTCTTGCTTCCAAAAGACTTGGGATTTGTGGATGAATAAGGCTAATATGACTGGTTTAGATGGATAGATGAATGGAGATTTGTCAAGGATAAGAATCTTTGTTGATCTTGAGGTATGATAGGAGAGCTAGGAATGGAATGTAGGAGATCAAGGAACATACGACCCCAATATGGAAGGAAGGTTTGAAGGTTCTAGCTTAGATGGATAAGGACCACAGATAGATTTTGGAGATGCAAATGGATAGTGAGTAGGGATATCAATATCTTTATAGTGAGCAATGTGACCATGGGCATCAATAGACTCATGAGTAGCTTTGATAGGAGGAACACCTTTGATATGAGCATTTGAAGCTTGGGCATATTTTTGAGGTGGATATGGAGAAGTAGAACATGAGGGGACACTTTGATCTTGACAAGTAGCTTTGTATAGCATACGAAGAGAACTAGGGTGATTTTTAGTGGTGAATATTCATAATCTTGCAAATTTTAGAAATTTTGTGCTAGTGATTTGGCTAATAATTTAAGATTTTATGCAACCTAAATCGCCACATTTTTGTTAAATTTAGTTCTAAAATATTTAAAATTGCTCAATAATTTATTTTATTAAAAAATTTAAACTCAAAGATTCACCACAATATTTGATACATGATTAGATTTGATTGACCTAAATATTATATATTGTCAAAGAAATTAAAATTAATTCACCAATAATTATCATAATTATTAGTTACTTTAGGGATATGTTACCAATATTTAGTTTTCACTATTGATTTAAAATATAATGTAATTATCCTCATAATTTCCATGAGATTAAAAAATCTTGAATTTTGATTTGAAATATTCCATGACGATTAGTGAACTTCCTATTATTATTGAGATTAGCCAATATTTTCAACTCAAAAATTATGATTCCAAAATAATTTCCAATGTAAATAATATTTAAAATTTAAAATTTGAGAGATTTTCTGATAAAAATAATTTGGTTTTTCAAAATAATGAAAGATTCACCAATAATTTATATCTTTCTCTGGATGGGGGTTTCTTAAAGTTTACCCTCAAGAGAACTTTTCCTATAATCTTCAGTAAGCTCAATGGAAATAGTGGAAGTGATGTCTTCATCATACTTAGGAGGTGGATAAGAAATAAGACATGGAAGAATGACCTCTTGAATGAGATGAAAGGGTTCTTGATCTTGATCTTTCTTGACCTTTATACCTTTAGCTTTTTGAGAGTCTTCTTGAGATGGAGCCACTTCTAAGGACATGGGAAATATGAGGTTTGCATGATAGGTTCTTGAAGTTGTAATGGGGGATTAGCTGAAGTGGGCATAGTAAGCATAGAATCACATGAAAGTTGAGGATATTTAGGCTTAGTAGCATGTAAAAGATTTGCAGCCAAGTGAAGATTATCTTTAGTTTCTTTTAGAGGTAGCCCTTGAGGATAGGAATAATATACACAAAAAGCATTATGTTCTTTATTTAATGGATGCAATCTGGAAAGCTTTGAAGTTTTCAGAGGTTCATTAGTGTTGGAATAAGTAGGGGTGTCATAGAGACCATCACTAGGCATAGGTTCCTCAACATGATCTTTCTCAAGAGAAGTATCCTCATCACATGAGTCATTAAAGGTATCAATAATCTCATCATCAATAAGATCTTGGATTTTATGTTTTAGCTCAATGTAATTTGAAGTACTATGCTCATTATGTCAATGATAAAAAAAAAGATATCTAAGAATGGATTTCCATATGAAGTAGACTTAGGCAATGTGATGAGCTTAGTGCCAAGAAGTGTTTGCAAAATGTCATCATAAGAATATTCCAAGGGAGTAAAAGTTCTCTCAAAAGTATGTCTAGGATCACCAAGTGCATAACATGCATGAATATCTTCATCAAAGATAGGTTTATCATGAAATATTGGCATAGGCTCAAAGGATATATCACTTTCTTGTTCTCTAAAGAGGTCTTTAAATATAGAAGATGAAGACATTTGATGTATTGGAGTATAATATGTAGACCTTGAGTGTATGTAAATGTCTTAAGAGAGATTCATTTAAGAATGAAATCTTCTCCTCTAACCTTTTCTCAAGTTTAGACTTCAATTCTATCACACTCTTAGAGAGATGAAGTAAGAAAGATCATTTGTCCCTTCTAGTTCTTTGCATTAAGTGTATAGATCTTGAAAATCTTTAATGACATGGAGGATATCATGATCATCTAGATTTGGTTGAGGTTTGGTAGCACAAGGTTTGATTGCCATAGTGGTAGATAGATAATAAATCATGAAGGAGACTAGAGGAAGCTAATAAGGTGACACAAGATAACTTTATGTCCAAAATAGAGAGGTAGAGTGTTCACTTGTCAAAGAGAGGCAAAAATGGAGTGACTTGTCAAGAAAAGTGTCCAAGAAGCTTATGTCAGTAGTGACTCAAGTCAAGAGCTAGGCAAGAAGCCCAAATAGCCAAGTAGATAGATAAGCAAAAACAATTGAATAAATCTTCCAATCAAGGAGTGTAGTCAATAGATCAAGGTAACCTTTAGAAAAAGAGGGTCCTAGAAAGAGGACATAGATAAAGAAGGTGGGAAAGACCAAAATCCACTTTAAGCATGTTCAAGCACTAGAGACATAGCAAATCAAAGTCAAATGATGAAACTCCCCTAGTAAGCAACACAAAAAAATGTTCTGACTTGGTTGACAAAGTTGATAGCATAGAAAGTTCAATTTTCAAAAGAACGATGTGACACATGGAGTAGTCTTAAAACAATCAAGCAAGGGAAAAATCAACCTTGCATGATACAAGAATATGTGAGGTCTCAAAAGAAAGCCCTAGAACTATCATCATGTGTATGTTTAAAATATTTCCACAAGTCTAGCACATTCAAGAACGTGTCAAGCAATATCTACCTAGCAATATCTACCTAAAGGACACGATTCATTACTCAACAACTTGGCCTATACTTGATGCCCCTTCAACTCACACCAAGTGGTTACCCACGAGAGATATTGGCATTGTCATGGAGATTCCATTGGCATAACCAAGGGAACACAAATGGTGAGTGTAAAATCTTGGGGTGATATGGGTAATCCACTATGATCGGTCCTTGCATCAAGATGTTGAGCAAAAAATAAGGTAGTTTTTATCCTAGGTTCTTAGTAAGGGCTTCTATTCATAACACTCCTCTTACTCTTGATACAAGACACCTTATCATATGATAAGTAACATACCTCACGAACACAAGAGTACCTTAAGCATTCTCACCTAGTGATTTCCTAATGGTCACAATCCCACAAGTACTTCTACTAGATGAAGACAAGTACTATGTCTACCAAGGTTTTGTTTCCTTGATAGCCTTGAGTTTATAGTGTGGTTGAAGAGCTGGGTTCACTTGTCCCCACTTGGGTCATTCCTCTTGATCTCTCAAGAGAAGGCCCACTAAAGGATTCTAAATTACACAAAATGGATTAACTTTTGAAGGTCAAGACTTCTGATTCACCACAAGGGTGAAGAAAATACTCTCCTATTCCAATCATTCCCCCAAACATACCAAGAAGCTCAATTAACCCACTCACTTTCAAAATTATAAAGGTGGGTCAAGATTTCTGATTCACCACAAGGGTGAAGAACATACATTCCTACCACCAAGAGATCCAAATTGAATTTTTTATGTGCCTATGAAATATGAACAAATAGTAATATTGCTGCACATAAAATGAAGGTAAATAAAGAACACTTGTTTTTTCATTTATTTTCTTTGGGAAGCCCTCTAAATGAGTGTTAATAGCTCTTTTAGCAAGCAAGGTCTTTGACATGTGTTCTTTTTAGAAATGAAATGAGAAACTCTCTACAAAACAACCAAAGTTAGGGCATAATAACCAAGTAATACTTGCAACACAAAGTGATAATTACCTCAAAAATTTAAGTTATCTTTTAACTAAGTGTATGAAAAGAAAGTGCAAGCTAATCGCAAACGCTCTCATTTTTACTCTTTGCTTTTGACCTAGTCAACAAGATTGGAATTGTTTACTATGATTTGGGCTCCAAAAATAGAAATGAAAAGAAGAGACCCTTGCTAAAAACTAGAGAGATTTCCAAAAATGTAAGAAATTCAACCATATCTTTTCCTTCGTGCCCTAGGGATTCATTTTCCAAAAATAAACTAGATGTTTCAAATCAAGCTATTGAACCATAATATACCACTAAATTAAAAACATAAAGAACTAACACCCTGTAGAATTAATTTTTTTTTTTTTGAAAAATTTGCTAATTTGAGCCCAAAAATGACATTTCATGGAAAAAAAGAAAAATTCATACTAGATGCAAATCAACTCATAACACTCCAAAAATTTGATTGAGACATTTAGGATGCATCTCCAACCTAGAAATTTTTTTTCAGATCCAAACTCTAAATGGGTTAAGAGATATGATCAAATCTTTAGAACCCTAGGGTTTTGGTCTTGAAACAAATTTGCACAAGGGTTTTCCTTAAAACCAAAGTGAAAAACCTTAAAAATCACTTGATTAGATCCAATGTGTTGCTGTAAAAACTAGACATGAGAATACAACTAAAATACTAGCAAGAAAATGGAGCTAAAAACTTGGTTCGAGCCCCACAGTGGGTGCTAAAATTGTGTGTACAAAAAGTGTTATACTTCTATGAACCATTATTCTTGAGAATACACATGAAAGAGGGCATCTCAAAAGGTGGCTTATAGATCTCTATCTATGATCTACAAAGGCTATGAGATGGCGGATCTCAAATGAACCAAACTATGCAACCCTTGCAAGGTACACCATAGAATGAGAGATTCAAAGATAGAAACAAGAATGCTAGCATCCAATAATCTAGAATGAATGTAATGCAAATAAAAGCTAAACGAGAGAAAGTAGAATGAAAGCTAAACTATAAAATAAGTATTAAAACCTCTATTTAGACTAGATGATTTAATCTATAAGAACGGAGAGAAACTAGAATGAATGAGAAGCATGAAGAATAAAGAATAGAAGATAGAAGAAGAGGAGTCCACAAGTATGAGATCTTCAATCCTAAAACATAATGTTAGTAAAAGAGTGGAGCTTTTAAGTTAGGAGGGAGCTCTCCCTTTTAAAGAGAAATGGACAATAGAGATCATGAGGTAAGATGAATGTCATTAAGTGTGGAGTTTGAAAGTGGGAGCGATCCATGTACACAAGCATTTCCACCAATTGTGATGAAGAGTTGACTTTTGTCCCCCATGTGGCACAAAAATGTCTTTTCTTTTATTTTTAAATGAGAGAAATGCTTTTGTGTGTGCAAGTTACAATAATAGATTAGTGGGGAATTTTATTTAATTAAAAGGGGGACATGTTCTTTTAATTAAATATGAACTTAGGATGAAGTGGTCAAGTTATAGGATAAAATCAAATAAATAGAATTTTGGAGATTTGATCAAGGATAAGCATTAGATAAATTATGCAAAAATCCTAGAAAGGGTGCTCATAGTCTAGATGACCATTTTTGGGTGATTACACTTAGGTGCCAAGACTACTGGAACAACACATTGGCCAATGCTCTTTTTGATTAAACCTTGGTCCAAAAGTTCTTGAACTTGCCTTGCAATCTCCTTGTTTTGTTTTTGTGTCATTTTGTATGCAACCTTATTAGGAAAATTTTTCCTTGACCCGAAGTCTATTTGATGGCTGATTTTTCTCTTTGATGGCAATGTAGCTTGTGTACCATCACAAATAATGTCCTTGAACTAGTCTAATAGTTCCTTCACTTCTTCTGGCCTAGGTGCTTGTTTAGGTGATTCCACCTCCCTTGGTTTCACCGATATGGCATAGCCAACTCCTTCTTCCTTCTTTATATCCTTTAGGAATTCCTTCCAACTCATCATAAGTGTATTGGACTCTACCTTCTCCACTACATCTTCTTCTAACAAAGACTGAATCTTTTAAGTTACTCCATTCTTCTTGAATGAGTACTTATTTTCCTTACCATGGTGTACTGCCTCCCTGTCATACTACCATGGTCTACCAAGAAATAGATATCATGCATCCATTGGTAGCACATCATAAAGTATCCTATCTTGACACTTCCATACAGTGAACTCAATCCACACTTGTTCATTGACCAAGGTCCAATATGTTCTGCCCCTTATTTAGCTAGGTAACTTTGTATGGACATTCATGGGGTATCTTAGTAAGTTTCAAATTCTAAACTACCTCCTCTGAAATGGCATTATCAGTAGATCCTAAATTAATTATGACCCTACATACCTTTCCTAATATCTTGCACTTGACCCTAAAAAGAGCCCTTCTTTGTTTATTCTCATCTTTAGTAGGTTGTTTAATCAATATCCTCTTCAGTATGAGATTCTCTCCTTTCTTTGAATCTAGAATCACCTCTGATTATTTTGGAAAATCCTCTTCTTGGACATAGGCAATCTTCTTCTCACCTTGTGAAGATGAGGGTTTGTTAGGACACCTATAATCTGGGTGACCCAACTACCCACAATTTAGCATTTCATGGAAGTAAAGTTGGAACTTCTTTCAAGTCCACCTAATCTTCCTCAAGTACAATGTTGTAAGAGCTTCTACCCCTTCCATATCTACTTCTATTATTGGACTCATGCCCTTGCTATGAAAACTTGGAGTCACCTTGGCTCTTGTTGTCATTGCTTCTTCCACTTGAACCACCTCTATGACCATCTTTGGCGTCTTTGCCCCTTCCTCTACCCCTAATATTGGAGTCTTATTTCTTCTTGAGTTTTTCCTCCACTTTAATAGCCTTCTAATAAAAACTATGAAGGGTATTAAGTGTAAAGAGACTCAACTCTTCTTGAATGTTCCATCTAAGGCCATTTAGATACGTTGCCGCTTTAATGCTTTCAAGTTCTTAGACTCTAGACCTTAGGCTTAGTTTTTGGAACTCTTATATATAAGTAGCTACATATAGGTCTCTTTGTCTAAGATTTTTCCTCTTCTTGTGTAATTGGATGTCATAATCCTCAGGTAGGTAATTGTCTTTCACTTTGGCCACCATGGTTTTCTAGTTTGCTATTGGTTTTTTGCCTTCCTTCTCTCTTTCTTCTTGGAAGAACTTCCACCTAGTTAGTGCTTGCCCTCTTAGCGTTGATTTGAATATCTTCACCTTTTGAGAATCTATTATTCCATCACATTCAAAGTTATCTTCCATACCCTCAATCCACTCCATAGCCAACTCTGCATCCATTCCTCTAGTAAAAATAGGAATGCCTTCTGCTTTTCCACTCAGTGCCGTTAATTCTTTTAGAAAAGGTTCCTCTACAAATGGAGAGTCTAGTTTTGGCCTAGCTTCCTCATCTACTTGGTTCTTTCCCCTGTCCTTATCCACTTCTAACTACTCTTTCATCTTGCTTACAGTTTCAACAACTTCCTCTAACTTTTTCTTCATCTTTTCCACAACTTCCTCAAAAAGCTTATTCTTCTCTTGTTGTTTGTTCAAATCCCTAGCCAACTCTACATTGGTCACCATGGTGCTTTATCTTATGGATTCCCCTACTTTTGACATGCACTCTACTCTTCCCAAGCCTTTTAATGGCTCTGATACCACTTTGACGAGGAGATTTATCCTTCTAGAGCACTCTAGCTCTTACTAAGACCTTTATGTTGGTGTTCTCAGGGAAAATTACCTTACCCATACCTAGAGATCACTTCAAAGACCCCTCATCTCCTAATAGACCTCTCCACCAACTCCAAACCCTCTCACAATGCTCATCAACTTCCCTATGCACCCATGGACTCCAGTTGTTTATTGCACTCCAAACTAGCTTTGGAACTTGGAAAAGTAATTCAAACTAACATATCCCTTATTTGAACCCAATTTTATCCATTATGCATGGATCTTTCATTGATCTTCTTACTGATCCCTTGGTTTTTGACTTCTAGGCCTTATAGCCCTTTTGCCCCTAATTAGGCCTCCTAAAGATAGGAAACTTAGTTTAGAATTCAATTTTTTCAAATTAACCCTCCAAATTTCTTTAGGATTCCTTCCAAGGTTCTCCTAACCTTCAAGATTTCATATGTCTTGGGTTCCAATACCATCCGTACATGTGCCTATCAACAAACTCGTATTTTTGAGGGTTTCTAGGGGTTATGGGCCAATCTGAGTTCTAGGCCTTCTTTTGGAGCCTTTTGCAACTCCTCCACACTCCTCGTTGCAACCATCTATCAAGGACTCACAAATCTTCCTCCTCCAACTCCTTATTGGCACAAACCAATCATTTAGCAAGTTTTCTTGCTACTGCCTTGCATAGACCACTAGCTCGAATGCCTCATCAATCGCTTAGGGATGAAGGAAAAAATAGCTACCCTACACTCCAACACTCCAAAATTCATATTTATAATATTTATAGAGTCTACTACTTGATTCCAAGTGGCCATGGGATTCTCACCTCAAGAACTCAAGTAGGAGACATTTTTACAAAACTAGTCTTGTCTAGGACAACATAATAATATAAACCTAAAGAATTTAGAAAAGGACTAAGAAAATATTCAAAAATAAAAACCAAATCCATAGATATTTATCAAATAATGAACATCAAATTATCAATGCATAACAACAATCCACTCAATTCATTAGAGGTCTGGATGATGGAAAAACTTCACTCTCTGATCAAATTTTGTGCTGCAACTTGTGATTCTATACAAATTGATAACAAACCTTTATAATTGAAGTGTATCTTACCTTATATATATATTACCTCTTTTCTAAACCCTTAGGTTAGGTTTAGGACCCCATTTTAGTCATTTCCTAGAATTTAGGAAATGTTGTCATGATAACTTTTACAACTTTTGCACTTTTGACAATTCCTCTATTCTCTAATTCATAGTTTGGTCCAAAACCTTTTGTATGATCCTAAAAACACTTAAGGAATTTTTTTTGTGACTCTTACTGCATTTGAGGATTTGGTCAACCCTTTGTCTCACCTAAGCCTTTCTAGGATTAAGCCTTGACCTCATTGAAAATAACCTTCAAACTTAACCTCAAGAACTTCTACTCAACACACATCCTACACTACTTGGGACCTCATCCATGGTCCTTATTACCTTGGTGGTTGGCTAGAACCACTGACAAGCCAAAACATGGATTAATCCCTAAGGAAGATCCTAAGGTGCTCCTACACCAAGAAGTCCTGTAGGAAGTTAGGACAAGAGTTGAAAGCTCTCTACCTATCAAGTATCTTTCAAGAATCAATTTAAGGTATCTTATCTATTAGCATGAATGTTGATGATATTCCTATCGGAGAGTATCCTAGAATTGTTGAAGTACTTGAGAGATTGTTACAGTAGTTACATATTGTATTCATGATTGTGTTCTCCATTTATGTCAACATATTGAAGACTAATAGAGCAACAAATAATGATAGAGATAGTATGATTTGAGGATTGAAGATAAGATCAAGAGAAGAAGTTGAGGACATGTTTTAAAAAATGTCCTAATGCTATGGTTAAGAGTGCATGCAAAAGTTCAAAGAATGGTAACAATTATTTGAGATCTACAAAAGACAAGAATATAGATAAAGTTCCTAAAGAAGTGGTTTCTAGTAATTGGGTTATATCTTCTAACAGGGATAGAATCTAGTTGAGCGAAGTTAGAAAGAGGAATAAGACATCCTGATGATGACATTAGTAAGTGTGCAAAGTCCAAGGTCACATGTCTGCAAGATTTGTGAATATTGTGAGTTGACAATGTTATGTAATTATGACAAGATGTAATGTAACGTGTATTGTTTTATCTTAATGAGGTCCTATTGTAATTGTAAATTTGGAAAGCCTCAACGAAAACTCAATAAATTAATTTGAGGACTTGGTATAAAGGAATTTTATTTTCCTTGTGATTAATGAGAAAGTATGTATGTGATGCTTTTGAAATAGAAAGTGAATTGTAAGTGCAAACTATATGGGAGTAAGCGATCTAAGGGATTATTGTGATGAGAGTTTTTGGATCTAGTATTGAGATCTGAGAAATGTTTGGTACAACAAAGGCACAATGACTGAGTGCAATGATTATATTTGGTAGAGAGTGCTAGTAGAAAATTGATCATTTTCTATTATTCTAAAATAAATAATATAAAGACCAGTTGGACAGTGAGTTTGGTGATCTTTCCCTTGAAGTTGTTTGGATAGTGAGTCTTTCTATCTTCTAAAACACCTAACATGGTTGACACAACTTCTAACAAAGTTGGATTCTCCTCATAGGCATTCAAAGTCTCCTAATAAGGATTGATATATATTGAATTTATTTCATTAATTTATAATGGGGTTCATCCTCTTACAGTGAACTTATTTATTAGTACATCATTTTGTGGTTACCCATTGAGATTTTCCCTCTAATCAAAGGTTTCCCTAGTTAACATATATGGTTTTATTGTGTATGGTTATCTTCTTATGGTTTCTATTTATATTGATCACATGTTTGAGAATTAATAAGGTTAATAAAAATTGTTTTGATCAAATAACTGATTCACCCCACAACCTCTTAGTTATCTTGGTGGACTTTACTTTCTAAAAATTGGTATCATAGCATTAGGTCCTTGAAGGAAATTTTTAACAATGTAAGGAGATCAAAGGCGGGTCATTTTAGAAAAGAAAGTCCTAAGTTTGATGGATTTAACAATGACAACTAGATAGATAAATGAAGAAACATCTGCTATACATGCGTCTAGGATATTGGTTGATCATTGAGAATGAGAAGACTGTAGTTGAAGAAAACAAGCTTGAAGAATGTACTAAAGCTGAAAGAGATTTTTTCATGTGTAACATGCTTCCTAGAGAAGCACTTTTGTCAGCTCTTCTGGAAAATGAGTATAGTTAGGTAAAATATTTTAGGTTATCTTGTAAAATTTGGAAAGCTATTGAATCTACTTTTGAAGGTGATAAACATGCTAAAAGGATTAGACTACAATATTGGATATGTCTATTTCAAAAAGATAAAATGATGGAAGATAAATCTGTAAGAAGTTATGTTTGTAGAATACCAGAAATTGTTGCAGGAACCAAGGCTTGTGAAGCAAGTAAAGAAGAAGATGAGATCACATGGAAAATCTTGAAAACTTTGACACCACCATTCAAGTAGACAACATAAACAATTGAGCAAGTGATACCTTGTACTGAGAATTTCTCTAGAGATACTCTTCTTGTAAGGTTGGAAGTCATAGAAATAGGTTTGAAATAATCTAGAGATTTTCCTAGAATTGAGTCTGCCTTTAGCGCACTAAGCGTTGGACCTATGTAATCTAGGATTATAAGCACTAGTGGAGATTATTCTAGAAGTAGAAGATCAAGATATGAATTAGATAGAAAGATTGAAGAAGGAATTTCCCTACTTGTGAGATGAGAACCAGATAATAAGAAATTCTTTAAATGTTGAGCTTGTGATGCATTTGGTCATTATGCTTCTAAATATCCTAAAAGAGTGAAGAAGTACAAAAAGAATTTTAAGTCTATAAAGCCTATATAATGTTTATATGCAAATTATGATGATGAACTAGATGAAAGGGTTCTAAGAGAAAGCGATGATGAGTTATGATTTGTTTCCATAAAAGAAGAAAGTCTTGAAAAAGAAGTTAGAGAAGAAAGAGCCCGTGTCATAAAATGAGAAGAAATCTTATTGGATCATAGATAGTGGTTGTTCACAACATATGATGAATTGTGATATTAATAAATATGTTGAGTTTAAAAGTTGTGATGGAGGACTTGCTAGAGTCAGGAACAATGCAACTTGTCATATTAAGGGAATAGGATGTATTACTCTTGATAGTGAAACTAACACATATGATGTTTATTTTGTTGATGGACTGAAACATAATCTTCTAAATGTTAGACAATTAGTTGACAAGGGATATCAATTATAATTCATAGAGAAGACACATATCATCAAGGATAAGAATGGTATGATGATTGGTACTGGCATAAGATCAAGAGGTATTATTTTTCAGCTCAATCCTATAGAGATGACATGCTTGGTTACTAAAGTTGATAACATCTGGTTGTGGCATGAAAGGTTTTGTAATATAAATTTTGATAATATTGTGAAAGTGAGCAGTACACTTGTTAGGGATTTTCCTAAAATTGTGAAGCCTAAAAACGTTGTATGCAAGGAATGTCTTATGGCTAAATAAAAAAAGAATTCTTATCCTACTTTTGACATGCACTCTACTCTTCCCAAGCCTTTTAATGGCTCTGATACCACTTTGACGAGGAGATTTATCCTTCTAGAGCACTCTAGCTCTTACTAAGACCTTTATGTTGGTGTTCTCAGGGAAAATTACCTTACCCATACCTAGAGATCACTTCAAAGACCCCTCATCTCCTAATAGACCTCTCCACCAACTCCAAACCCTCTCACAATGCTCATCAACTTCCCTATGCACCCATGGACTCCAGTTGTTTATTGCACTCCAAACTAGCTTTGGAACTTGGAAAAGTAATTCAAACTAACATATCCCTTATTTGAACCCAATTTTATCCATTATGCATGGATCTTTCATTGATCTTCTTACTGATCCCTTGGTTTTTGACTTCTAGGCCTTATAGCCCTTTTGCCCCTAATTAGGCCTCCTAAAGATAGGAAACTTAGTTTAGAATTCAATTTTTTCAAATTAACCCTCCAAATTTCTTTAGGATTCCTTCCAAGGTTCTCCTAACCTTCAAGATTTCATATGTCTTGGGTTCCAATACCATCCGTACATGTGCCTATCAACAAACTCGTATTTTTGAGGGTTTCTAGGGGTTATGGGCCAATCTGAGTTCTAGGCCTTCTTTTGGAGCCTTTTGCAACTCCTCCACACTCCTCGTTGCAACCATCTATCAAGGACTCACAAATCTTCCTCCTCCAACTCCTTATTGGCACAAACCAATCATTTAGCAAGTTTTCTTGCTACTGCCTTGCATAGACCACTAGCTCGAATGCCTCATCAATCGCTTAGGGATGAAGGAAAAAATAGCTACCCTACACTCCAACACTCCAAAATTCATATTTATAATATTTATAGAGTCTACTACTTGATTCCAAGTGGCCATGGGATTCTCACCTCAAGAACTCAAGTAGGAGACATTTTTACAAAACTAGTCTTGTCTAGGACAACATAATAATATAAACCTAAAGAATTTAGAAAAGGACTAAGAAAATATTCAAAAATAAAAACCAAATCCATAGATATTTATCAAATAATGAACATCAAATTATCAATGCATAACAACAATCCACTCAATTCATTAGAGGTCTGGATGATGGAAAAACTTCACTCTCTGATCAAATTTTGTGCTGCAACTTGTGATTCTATACAAATTGATAACAAACCTTTATAATTGAAGTGTATCTTACCTTATATATATATTACCTCTTTTCTAAACCCTTAGGTTAGGTTTAGGACCCCATTTTAGTCATTTCCTAGAATTTAGGAAATGTTGTCATGATAACTTTTACAACTTTTGCACTTTTGACAATTCCTCTATTCTCTAATTCATAGTTTGGTCCAAAACCTTTTGTATGATCCTAAAAACACTTAAGGAATTTTTTTTGTGACTCTTACTGCATTTGAGGATTTGGTCAACCCTTTGTCTCACCTAAGCCTTTCTAGGATTAAGCCTTGACCTCATTGAAAATAACCTTCAAACTTAACCTCAAGAACTTCTACTCAACACACATCCTACACTACTTGGGACCTCATCCATGGTCCTTATTACCTTGGTGGTTGGCTAGAACCACTGACAAGCCAAAACATGGATTAATCCCTAAGGAAGATCCTAAGGTGCTCCTACACCAAGAAGTCCTGTAGGAAGTTAGGACAAGAGTTGAAAGCTCTCTACCTATCAAGTATCTTTCAAGAATCAATTTAAGGTATCTTATCTATTAGCATGAATGTTGATGATATTCCTATCGGAGAGTATCCTAGAATTGTTGAAGTACTTGAGAGATTGTTACAGTAGTTACATATTGTATTCATGATTGTGTTCTCCATTTATGTCAACATATTGAAGACTAATAGAGCAACAAATAATGATAGAGATAGTATGATTTGAGGATTGAAGATAAGATCAAGAGAAGAAGTTGAGGACATGTTTTAAAAAATGTCCTAATGCTATGGTTAAGAGTGCATGCAAAAGTTCAAAGAATGGTAACAATTATTTGAGATCTACAAAAGACAAGAATATAGATAAAGTTCCTAAAGAAGTGGTTTCTAGTAATTGGGTTATATCTTCTAACAGGGATAGAATCTAGTTGAGCGAAGTTAGAAAGAGGAATAAGACATCCTGATGATGACATTAGTAAGTGTGCAAAGTCCAAGGTCACATGTCTGCAAGATTTGTGAATATTGTGAGTTGACAATGTTATGTAATTATGACAAGATGTAATGTAACGTGTATTGTTTTATCTTAATGAGGTCCTATTGTAATTGTAAATTTGGAAAGCCTCAACGAAAACTCAATAAATTAATTTGAGGACTTGGTATAAAGGAATTTTATTTTCCTTGTGATTAATGAGAAAGTATGTATGTGATGCTTTTGAAATAGAAAGTGAATTGTAAGTGCAAACTATATGGGAGTAAGCGATCTAAGGGATTATTGTGATGAGAGTTTTTGGATCTAGTATTGAGATCTGAGAAATGTTTGGTACAACAAAGGCACAATGACTGAGTGCAATGATTATATTTGGTAGAGAGTGCTAGTAGAAAATTGATCATTTTCTATTATTCTAAAATAAATAATATAAAGACCAGTTGGACAGTGAGTTTGGTGATCTTTCCCTTGAAGTTGTTTGGATAGTGAGTCTTTCTATCTTCTAAAACACCTAACATGGTTGACACAACTTCTAACAAAGTTGGATTCTCCTCATAGGCATTCAAAGTCTCCTAATAAGGATTGATATATATTGAATTTATTTCATTAATTTATAATGGGGTTCATCCTCTTACAGTGAACTTATTTATTAGTACATCATTTTGTGGTTACCCATTGAGATTTTCCCTCTAATCAAAGGTTTCCCTAGTTAACATATATGGTTTTATTGTGTATGGTTATCTTCTTATGGTTTCTATTTATATTGATCACATGTTTGAGAATTAATAAGGTTAATAAAAATTGTTTTGATCAAATAACTGATTCACCCCACAACCTCTTAGTTATCTTGGTGGACTTTACTTTCTAAAAATTGGTATCATAGCATTAGGTCCTTGAAGGAAATTTTTAACAATGTAAGGAGATCAAAGGTGGGTCATTTTAGAAAAGAAAGTCCTAAGTTTGATGGATTTAACAATGACAACTAGATAGATAAATGAAGAAACATCTGCTATACATGCGTCTAGGATATTGGTTGATCATTGAGAATGAGAAGACTGTAGTTGAAGAAAACAAGCTTGAAGAATGTACTAAAGCTGAAAGAGATTTTTTCATGTGTAACATGCTTCCTAGAGAAGCACTTTTGTCAGCTCTTCTGGAAAATGAGTATAGTTAGGTAAAATATTTTAGGTTATCTTGTAAAATTTGGAAAGCTATTGAATCTACTTTTGAAGGTGATAAACATGCTAAAAGGATTAGACTACAATATTGGATATGTCTATTTCAAAAAGATAAAATGATGGAAGATAAATCTGTAAGAAGTTATGTTTGTAGAATACCAGAAATTGTTGCAGGAACCAAGGCTTGTGAAGCAAGTAAAGAAGAAGATGAGATCACATGGAAAATCTTGAAAACTTTGACACCACCATTCAAGTAGACAACATAAACAATTGAGCAAGTGATACCTTGTACTGAGAATTTCTCTAGAGATACTCTTCTTGTAAGGTTGGAAGTCATAGAAATAGGTTTGAAATAATCTAGAGATTTTCCTAGAATTGAGTCTGCCTTTAGCGCACTAAGCGTTGGACCTATGTAATCTAGGATTATAAGCACTAGTGGAGATTATTCTAGAAGTAGAAGATCAAGATATGAATTAGATAGAAAGATTGAAGAAGGAATTTCCCTACTTGTGAGATGAGAACCAGATAATAAGAAATTCTTTAAATGTTGAGCTTGTGATGCATTTGGTCATTATGCTTCTAAATATCCTAAAAGAGTGAAGAAGTACAAAAAGAATTTTAAGTCTATAAAGCCTATATAATGTTTATATGCAAATTATGATGATGAACTAGATGAAAGGGTTCTAAGAGAAAGCGATGATGAGTTATGATTTGTTTCCATAAAAGAAGAAAGTCTTGAAAAAGAAGTTAGAGAAGAAAGAGCCCGTGTCATAAAATGAGAAGAAATCTTATTGGATCATAGATAGTGGTTGTTCACAACATATGATGAATTGTGATATTAATAAATATGTTGAGTTTAAAAGTTGTGATGGAGGACTTGCTAGAGTCAGGAACAATGCAACTTGTCATATTAAGGGAATAGGATGTATTACTCTTGATAGTGAAACTAACACATATGATGTTTATTTTGTTGATGGACTGAAACATAATCTTCTAAATGTTAGACAATTAGTTGACAAGGGATATCAATTATAATTCATAGAGAAGACACATATCATCAAGGATAAGAATGGTATGATGATTGGTACTGGCATAAGATCAAGAGGTATTATTTTTCAGCTCAATCCTATAGAGATGACATGCTTGGTTACTAAAGTTGATAACATCTGGTTGTGGCATGAAAGGTTTTGTAATATAAATTTTGATAATATTGTGAAAGTGAGCAGTACACTTGTTAGGGATTTTCCTAAAATTGTGAAGCCTAAAAACGTTGTATGCAAGGAATGTCTTATGGCTAAATAAAAAAAGAATTCTTATCCTAGCAAGAAGTTTACTACAACGACAAAGGTAGAGATTGTTCACACAAATTTTAGTGGTCCTACAAAGACAAGAGGATTTTACGATGAAAAGTACTTTATGATTCTTGGTGATGATTTTACTAGGATGACATGGGTAGCATTTCTTAGAGAAAAATTTGAATCATTTGAGAAATTTAAGTTCTTCAAGAATAGAGTTGAGAATGAATCTAGACTAAAAACTAAATATCTAAGATCTAATAGAGGCAATGAATTTACTTCAAATGATTTTAACACTTTTTATGAAGTGAATGGTATTAAGAGACAACTTTGAGCCCCTAAAACACCTGAGCATAATGGTATAATTGAGAGAAGAAACAAGTTTTTAATAGAAGAAACAAGAGCTATGATGTTTGAAAATGATGTATTAAACACATTCTGGAGAGAAGCAGTAAATACAATATTGTATACAATGAATAGATTACAAATCATATAAGGTACAAACATGACTCCTTATGAATTATGGTTTGGACATGCGCCATCAGTGAAGTATTTTTGAAAATTTTGAAGTAAGTGTTACATCTAGAGAGATGATTATATTTAAGTTTGATTCAAGAAGTGATGAAGGTACGTTCCTTGGTTATTCATTGAAAAAAAAAACTTATAGTTTTTTTAATTAGAGGACCAAGACTATTGTTGAGAGTGCAAAAGTGAAAGTGGATGAGAAGTTTAGAGTTCATGAAAGAATACTAGATTACAATCCTAATGGAGAAATTAATCCTAAGTGTTAGGATTAAACCACAGACATAAATAGCAATTACATGCAAATATAAATAATAACAAAAAATAATAGATCACATAGAAGAGAACACAAGATGCCAATATTTAACATGGTTCACCCAAACCCTAGGCTACGTCCACCAAAGAGCAAGTCCAATATTATTACGATCTAGTGATTACAACCTAATTACAATCTATAATCCCTTATAGCTCAATACCGCTGCAAGAAGCAATTTTTGCATCACACCCTATGAAATCCATAAACCTAAGCCTTTTTATACAAGCTTTTGTCACTTACAAAATTAGGGCTAGAATAAGTTGTCCAATAGGAAAAAATAGCAGCCAATGCCTTTTACAATATAAGGGCATTTTTGGCTTTAGGGGCGCTACCCCCCCAAACCCCTATGAGGGTGTTGCCCCTCGACCCCACCCTGTATTAGGTGCTGCTTCAAGACCCCATAGGGTCACTGCCCCTTGACTATGTCTTGGGGGCATTGCCCCCAAACCCCTATAGAAATAATATGGGGAGAAAACTACATCGAAATAAACCTCCGAGTCTGATTAGGCTCCACATCACAATAATCTCCCACTTGGAGACTGATTAGACTCCCCAAAAATAACCTTCCACTTGGAGACTGATCATAGCACTGCTAAATTGGTAGCTCCCATTGAAATATGTCAAACCACCCTAGACACTATTGTTCTTTTATTTTGTTCAGTCTAGAAGACCGATCGAAGCTGAAGAGGAATTCAACTTCTTCCTTGTTACTACCTTTGTAAACATATCCGCTGGATTGTCATCTGTATGTATCTTGTCTAGATTTAATTGTCCATCATCCAAAACTAACTAAATGAAATGGTACCACAACCGAATGTGTTTTTTCTTTGAATACAGAGTTGAATTCTTTGCAAGATGAATGACACTCTAACTATTTGTAAACAAATAATTATCCTTCTAAAGGGTGTCCTAATTCTTTCGAGAAGAACTAAAGCCATATCATCTCCTTGGCTACCTCTGTAGCAGCAACATACTTTGCCTCTATAGTGGATAAAACATTAACCTTTTGTAACCTAGAAACCTAGCTCGCGGCTGCCCCACCAACAATAAAAACATAACTTGTAGTACTTTGCCTGGTATCAATATCTCCCACCAAATCTGAGTCAAAATCAGTGTTAGAGCCCCCAAAATGTAAACACTTACTAGATGTTCCTCCCAAATATTTGAGAATCCATTTAACTCTATTCCAATGCTCAATTCTTGGATGACTCATATACTTACTAAAAACTCCCACTATATGTGAAATATTTGACCTAGTACATACCATAGCATAGATCAAGCTTCCTATAGCTGAAGCATAAGGTACCTTGGACATCTTATCCTCCTCTTCTTGTATCTTGGGACACATCTCCTTAGTCAACTTCAAATGACTAGGTAAAGGTGTGCTGACAACTTTAGCATTCTCCATGAAGAAACGTTGCAACACCTTCACAATATAATCAGCCTGAGATAATGTCAATTTCATGTTCTTCCTATCTCTGCAAATCTTCATACCAAGGATTTTTTTTTGTTGCCCCCAAATCCTTCATAGCAAATGGATGTGTTATCTATTCCTATAATCCCTTAATATGATCCATGTTAGACCCAACTTTGTGCATATTATCAACATATAAACATAAAATAATGTAGCTGCCATCATCCAACTTCTTAAAATAAACACAATGATTTGAATGACACCTATTGTATCCATGCTCATGCATGAACCTATCAAATTTTAGATACCATTGCCGAGGTGCTTGCTTCAAGCCATATAAACTTTTCTTCAATCTACACACTAAGTTCTCCTTACCTTTAACCTCAAATCCCTATGGTTGTGCATATATATCTCTTCATCCAAATCACCATGAAGAAAGGCTATTTTAACATCAAGTTGCTCCAAATACAAATCTTTAGTAGCCACAATACTTAAAAATAATGCAATTAGAAGTTACTTTAACAACAAGAGAGAACATCTCATCAAAATCAATGCCTTTTTTCTGTGCAAATCTTTTTACAACTAACATGGCTTTAAATCTTTTCTCACCTCCATCCTCTTCTTTCAACCTATAAACCCAATTATTATGTAAACCCCTTTTGCCTATAGGCAACTTGCATAAATCCCAAGTCTTATTTTTCAGCAAGGAGTCCGTTTCATCTTTCTTTGCAGACTCCCACTGAATCTTAGTATCCACTTGCACAACTTCATCATAACATTTAGGTTCACCAGCATCAGTAAGTAAAATAGAATACAAGGAAAGAGAAAATGTTTCTAGAGGTCCACTTAGCCTTGCCAACTATCTAATATTCACTATGGTGTGTGGTATTTTTTGTTGTGGTTGTTGCAAATCATGAGGAATTGTTGGAACATAAGCTTTTGGAGTGTCATCAAGCAGTACATAATCATCTTTTTTTTTCTCATGTTGCTACAAGAGATCTTTGTACAACACTTTCTCACTAAATATGACATCCCTTCTTCTTACAATTTTATGATTTTCAAAATCCTAAAGCCTATAACCAAATTAATCAATTCCATATCCAAAAAAATACACATTTCTTTGACTCAGTTTCCTGCTTGGTTCTATTTTCAGAATCTATATGAGCAAATGCATCACAACCAAAGGTTTTGAGAAAAGAATAACTCACCTTCTTACCAGTCCATGCTTCCTCTAGAATTCCACATCCCAAAGGAATAGAGGGACCTCTATTAATCAAATACACAACAGTATTGATAGCTTCCTCCCACATGTTTAAAGGCAACCCAACATGTAACCTCATGCTCCTTGTACGCTCATTATTGTCCTATTCATGCGTCCAACCACTCCATTTTCCTATGGAGTCCTTGGAATAGTTTTCTGTCTACGAATACCATTAGTGGAGCAATAATCTTCAAATTTATGAATACAATATTCACCACCATTATCATGTTGGAGACATTTTAATTTTCTACCAGTCTCATTTTCAACCATGCATTTCCATTTCTTAAAAGTTTGAAAAAAATTAAAATTTCTATCTAAGGAAATAAACCCCTAATTTTCTAGTTGCATCATAAATAAATGTAACATAATAATGGGAGCCACCAAGGGAAGATACTTGAGATGGTCCCCATACATATGTATGCACAAGCTCTAATCTCTCACTTTTCTTTTCCTTCCCATTCTCCACAAAACTCACTCTCTTTTGTTTTTGGTATACACAAATTTCATAGAAATCCATATTAACACATTTTAGACTTAGTAAAACTTTCTTTGAATGAAGTACTTTCATACCTTTCTAACTCATGTGCCCAAGTTTGTTGTGCCATAGTGCTGCATTAGAATCTATAGTAGCTATTTGTTCTCCCTGCTCAACTATAACAACTATTCCTGAACATTCATATTTCTCTAAAACAATCAAAGTAGAAGGAACAATATGACATGTACAAATATATAAGGTTCCTACTTTCACACCTTTTTCTACTACAAGGTAACCTTTCTAAACCTTCCAATTTTTATCATTAAAAGTAACTACACAACCCTCATCACCAAGTTAACTTGTTGAAATTAAATTCCTACTCAACCTTGGAACATACCTTACCTCATGTAGTAGCCAATGATTCCCATTTTTCAACTTAATCTTAACTTTTCCCTTTCCAACAATCTAACAGGGTTCATTATCCCCCAAATAAACAAGCCCAAAATCCCCTTGGACATAATCAATGAAATAACCTCTATGAGGTGTAGCATGAAATGAAGCACTAGAATCTAAAACCCATGAATCATCAATAATTTCTAAAGACAAAAGCAAAGCATCCTCCTTAGATTTATTACTTACCAAATTTTCCTCCTTGTTCCTTTCTAGTTTATCTCCTTCATTGTTCTTTTGAGTCTAGAAATTTTTCTTCTTATGCCCTAGTTTCCTACAATACCAACAATCTCTCAGTCCTCTAGATTGAGACCTCTTCCCCTTTGACTTTCCTCTTGATTTCCCACGATTTCTAGGATTATTTCCTCTCTTAGTTGTTCTGCCTCTTCTTTGTGCATTAAAAGCACTTCCTGATGTAGATCTACCTGAAGATTTTTTGCGAGTTTCCTCACTCAAAATAACACCAATCACATCATCACATTTTACGGTATTAGATCTAGAAATAAAATTACTCACAGCCATTACCAAGCCATTCCATCTTTTAGGCAAAGAACACAAAATCAAGAGAGCCCCAATTTCTTCATCAAAGTTAATACCCATAGAAGATAGCTAACTAGTAATAATATTAAACTCGTTTAAATGATCTACAACAGATCCACCTTCTACCATTTTCATATTAAATAAACACTTCATGAGAAATATCTTGTTTGAAGCAAAGTGCTTATCATACAATTTCACTAGGGTTTCCATCAATGCTTCTGTCATCTTCTCTTTTGTAATGTTGAATGTCAATGACGGTGCTAGGAATAACCAAATGCTTCCAAGTGCCTTTCTATCTAAAATCTCCCAATCCTCATTTGTCATAGTTCTCTGGTTCTTAGTTTTTCCTTCCAACGACTTCTATAAATCCTTCTGATAAAGATAGTCCTCCATTTGCATCTTTCATAACTGAAAGTTCTCCCCATTAAACTTGTCAACCCTCAACTTACCCTCATTTTCCATTGCTCCCACTCAACTTTGAGACTTTCCTGCAGAGGATAACTAATTTTTTTTATTGATCTAATACCACTTGTTAGGATTAGACCACAGACAGAAATAACAAGTACATACAAGTATAAACAATATCATAAAATAATAGATCGCACAGAAGAGAACACAATATACTAATATTTAACATGGTTCACCCAAACCCTAGGTCATGTCCACCAAACAATAAGTCCAATAATATTATGATCCAGTGATTACAACTTGATTACAACTTGTAATCCCTTAAAGCTCAATACCGTTGCAAGAAGTAATTTTTGCATCACACCTTGTGAAATCCCTTACCCTAAGCCTTTTCATACAAGCTTTTGCCAGTTACAAAATTAGGGCTATAATAAGTTGTCCAATAGGAAAAAATAGTAGCCAACACCTTTTATAATATAAGGGCATTGTTTGCTGCCCCCAAAAACCCTCGTAGGGGTGTTGCTTCTCAACCCTACCTTGTACTGGGTGCTACTTTAGGACCTTGGAGGGGCACTGCCCATTGAACTTTTCTTGGAGGAATTTCCCCCAAACCCCCATACAAATAATATGGGGAGAAAACCACACTAAATAAACCTCCAAGTCTGATTAGGCTCCACATCACAACAATCTCCCACTTGGAGATTGATCAGACTCCACAACAATAACCTCCCACTCGAAGACTGATCATAGCACTACCCCAAGACCCTACAGGGGCACTACCCCTTGACCTCATCTTGGGGGCACTACCCCCAAACCTGCACATAAATAATATGGGGAGAAAACCACACCAAATAAACCTTTGATTTTGATTAGGCTCCACATCACAACACTAAGACTAACCAAGAAAGTGTGGAATTGTTTTATGAAACTAAAAATGATTTGCAAAATGAGATTCGAAGTGTGGAATAGGGAGAAGAACCAAGATCTAAACATAGAATAGAAGCAAGAGTTCAAATAGTAACACCAAACAAGAATATGACAAAGAATCACCATATTAAAAAAATTATTGGAAGCAAAGACAAAGGATTTATGACAAGAAATAAGGTACATGAAGAGTTGTGTTTGATTTCTCAAGTTGAGCCTAAAAGTATAGATGAAGCTACCAAAGATGACTTTTGGATTCAATCTATGAGAGAGGAGTTAGATTAGATTGAGAAGAATGATACATGGGAAGTAGTTCCTAGACCTAAGGACAAAAACATTATAGGAACTAAATGGGTTTTCAGAAATAAAATGAATGAGCAAGATGAGGTTGTGAGAAATAAATACAGACTAGTATGCAAAGGATATTCTCAACAAGAAGATATTGATTATGAGGAAAAATTTGCAATAGTTTCTAGAATAGAAGTAGTAAGAATGTTTTTTTCTTATGCAACTAATAAGAAATTCAAAGTGTATCAAATAGATGTGAAGTCAATATTTTTGAATGGAGAACTTGAAGAAGAAGTTTACAATGAGAAGCCAGAAGTATTTCCTTTGACAAAAGAAGGAGATTTGGTCTACAAGTTGAATAAAACACTGTATGGTTTGAAAAAAGCACTGAGAGCTTATTATACAAGGTTGGATAAATATTTAGCAAAATTGGGATTTGCTAAAGGTGTTATAGATAATAACTTGTCTCTAGAAGAAATTAAGAATGGTTTGATGATTATTGAAGTATTTGTGAATGATATAATCTGTGGAGGAGATGATGAAGCAAATGAAGCACTTACTAATGAAATGAAGAAGGAATTTGAGATGAACAAGATTGGTGAGATGAAATATTTCTTGGGTTTGTAGATTGTATAGAATGATGAAGGTATTTTCATTTCTTAGACTAAGTATTTGAAATATTTTTTGAAAATATTTGGTTTAGAGATTTGTAAGCCTATTGGTACACCCATGGTAACTGATCATAAGTTATCTAGAAAAGATTAGACACCTACTATTGAGCAGAAGTATATATCCATGATTAAAGGTTTGCAATATCTAATACATTCAATAATGGATATAACTAATGCAAGTGGAATTATTGCAAGATTTCAAGTTGATCCTAAAGAAGCATTTTATGTAGTAGTAAAAATAATATTTAGATATTTGAAGGGTACAACTAATTTTCGATTGTGGTATGATAGATCAAATGACTTTACTTTATGTGCATATACTGATGTGGGTTGGGTAGGCAATATGGATAATGACAAGAGTACAAGTGGTGGAACATTTTTCCTAGGAGGAAGATTGGTTGCTTGGCTGAGCAAGAAATGAGATTGTATTTCATAGAGCACAAGAGAAGTAGAATATGTAGCAATAACAAACAATTGCAATAAGGTCATGTGGATGAAATAGATGTTGAAGGATATTGGAGTTGAGTTTATTGAACCTGTTGTCATACATTGTGATAACACAAGCACAATAATTATGTCTAAGAAACCTGTATTACATTCTAAGATGAAGCACATATCTATTAAGTATCATGTTTTGAGAGAGAAGGTTACACAAAAAGAGATTAGATTGGAGTATGTTAGTACATAGAGTTGATAGTAGATATTTTTACAAAACCTTTATCGAAGGATACATTTGAGTATTTGTGAGGTATGATTGGGGTTATGCCCCTACTTACTTTAGAGTAGATGATGTAGAGATTGCACCAGTCTAGTGGTAATAGAGCATTACTTTATTATTTGGACTGAATGCTTGATGCTTCCTCTATGGGGGAGTACCTATGTTTGAGCTGAGTCATGAAGGACTATAGTTAATTGGTATTTCAACATTGTCTTTAGAAACTTGATCTAATTAAAGATATTAGGTAGCATATTGACATAATGATGGCTTTTTTATTGATGTCAATGTGGGAGAGATTATACGGAAAATATTTCCTATGAATGGGGGAGAGAATGATATCCTAAGTATGAGGCAGATGATGTAAACATAATTGATGAGGAATAGATATGTCAATGGGGGAGATGCATTGACTTCAAGATGAGTGACGAAGAGGATTTGAAAAGACAAGAGCAACACCAACAACGTAATTATATTTGGTATTCATGGAACTTAGATTTTTTTCATCCATGTTGTCATTAGTGCTAAAGGGGGAGATTGTTAACATGAATGATAATAATATTCCTATGGGGGAGTATCCTCGCATTTCTAGAGTATTTGAGAGATTGTTACAATAGTTACATGTTGCATTCATGACTATGTTTATCATTGATGTCAACATAGTGAAGACTGATAAAGCAGCATACATAGATAGAGACAATAAAATTTGACGATTGAAGACCATATCAAACAAAGTTGAGGACATGTTCTATAGAGTGTCTTGATGTTATGGCTAAGAGCATATGTAGAAATTTAAAGATTGGTAACAGTTATTTGAGATCTACAGAAGACAATATATAGACAGAGTTCATGAGAAGTGATTTCTAGTATTCAGGTTATATATCCTAACAAGGATAAAATCTAGTTGAGCGAAGTTAGACAAAGGAAGAAGACATCCTAATGATGACATCAATGAGCATGAAAAGTCCAAGGTTGTACATGTGAAAGATTTGTGAAGATTGTGAGCTGACAATGTTATGTAATTATGAAAAGATGTAATGTAACATGTATTGTTTTATCTTAATGAGGTCCTATTGTAATTGTGAATTGGAAAAGCCTCAAGGCTAACTCAATAAATTTATTTGACAACATGGTATAAAGGAAAGTTATTTTCCTTGTGATTAATGGGAAGTATGTATGTGATGCTTTTGAAATAGAAAGTGAATTGTAAGTGAAAATTATATGCGTGTAAGTGATCTAAGGGATTATTGTGATGTGAGTTTGTGGATTTGGTATTGAGATCTGACAAGTGTTTGGTGCAGTAGAGGCATCCTAAATGAGCGTAGTAATTACATTTGGGAGAGATTTCTAGTAGACAGTTGACCATTTACTATTATTCTAAAAGGAATAATATAGAGGCTAGTTGGACAATGATTTCGGGGGTCTTGCCCTTAAAGCTATTTGGATAGCGGGTCCTTATGCCTTCTACAACTCCTAAGAGGGTTGGGATCTCCTTACAGGGATTCAAAGTCTCCTAGTAGGGATTGATATGTACTAAATGTATTTCATTGACTCCTAACAAGGTCCATCTTCTTACGAGGAACTTATATATTAGTGCATCATTTTGTGTGTACCATCCCCACTGAGGTTTTCCCTATTATCAAGGATTTCCCTAATTAACATATCTGCTATTATTGGGTATGGTTAACTTCTTATGGTTTCTATTTATATTGATCACATGTTTGAGAATTAACAAGGTTAATAAAAGTTATTTTTATTAGATAATTGATTCACCCCACCCACTCTCAATAATCTTGGTGGACTTTACTTTCTAATAATTGGTTTTAGAGCATCATGTCCTTAAAGGAAAATCTTAATAGCTTAAGGAGATCAATGGAAGAAAGTCCTAGGTTTGATGAAGTTAACTGTGGCAATTGGAAAGAAAAGATGAACACACATCTGATATGCATGGGTTCGAGATATTGGCTAATCACTAAGAATGAGAACACTGTAGTTAAAGAAAACAAGCTTGAAGAATGTAATAAAGCTGAAAAAGTTTTGTTCATGTGTAACATGCTTTCGAGAGAAGCACTTTTGTCAGCTCTTCCTAAAAATGAGCACAATTGTACACCAAAAATAGTGCACTTCCCTAAACCCTTCTATCCAAGGTTTTCCATGGGTTGGAAAGCTTGAATGCCAGCTTAGGGCTCCCTAATCATGGAGTGCAAAAGCATAAAATAAGCACAAAATGACTCTCACATAAGCCTTAGAGATGCAACCCTTGCTAGTAAACCATGAAACGAGAGATTCTTTGAGCAAGAGAAAGAATGCAAATGTCAAAGAACCTTTGATTCATGCAATGCAAAAATGAAACTATGCTAAAATGGAATGCACAATGCAACTAAGCTACACAAATGAAAGTATTACAACCATCTTAGTTAAACTATGTGTTCTAATCTACTTGCAAAAAAGGAACTACACTATATGCAAGCTAAGCTAAGATGCAATGCAACAAAATGCCATGAATGCCAAGGATGAAAACAAGAAGATGATGCTCTCCACAAGAAGCTCTCAAGCACTCCAATGAAAATCCTACATCATAACAATACTCAAGGGTGTGGATCCTTTGAGGGGAGAAGCCCTCTTGCTTTTAAAGCTATATGGACGGTAGAGTTCAAGATTGAGAGGGTGAATGATCAATGGTTGAATTCAAAAATGGGAGGGATCCGTGTGTACACACAAGTCAACCAATAGAAAATGAGTTTACTTGTCATATAAGACAAAAGTCTCATAAGCTTTTCTTTTGATTTCAAAACTAGAAAAGAACTTTATGTGTGCAATTTAAGTGGGTTAGAAGGATGGGGTCTTTTTATTTAATTAAAAGGGGACATGTTTTTTTAATCAAATAATGAACTTAGGATAGCATAGTCAAACTATAGGTTATAATCAAATTAATTGATTATTAGCAATTTGGTCTAGGTAAACAATTAATTGAATTAGCCAAAATACTAAGAAGGGGGCTAATAGTGTAAATGACCATTGTTGGGTGATTACATTTTCCCCTCTTTGACTAATGTGTGATAAATTTGAGAACACATTATGTCAAAGAAAATAGAAGCCAAGTAGGCAACAATAGACATAGATGTCAAATTCTGAAGAACGAAATGTAGAAAGATATAGCGAATCCTGAATGTACAACCTGATAGCGATAGTATTGAACATTAGGAAAAGAAAGATGATGTCAGAATCCAAGAAGAATGCTAACACCTAGCAAAGTAGATAGATCAGGAACAAGTGAAAAGATCAACCATATGCTCCTAAGAAATAGACAGTTGTAACAAGTGATGATAGAGTATGTTTGCCCCCTCGGAGTCGAAATCAAAATGAGGTAAGGGGAATGCAGAAACCAACTAGATATGCATAAATTGAGATATAGAAATGTCCAAGATGATAGATGAATGATTAAAACCAAAGAATAACTATTAAGAAGTGATAGAATGCTGTAGTTTGACCAAAGTTGACCACAAAGGATAAAGCATAAAAATTAGGTCAAATCGAGTGGAAAAATGATTTTAGATATGAAAAGGTGAGTAGAAGGAGATAAGAAGTGTAGAAATGGTGAAGACATGAAGAAATGAAGATGCTTCAGCGATGATTTAGAGATTAGGCCTTAAAAGGTCAGCTAATTGCTCAGAAGAAGATAAAATTTTAAAATGCAATTTTGACCATCAAGATGAACTCAAATTTTGATTTTGATCTTGAAAATGGATCCAAGACGTCAAAATTAGCCAAGGGTGCAATTTTTGTGCAATTCTGAGAGGTTTAAAAATTAGGTCAAAATGAGGTTGGAAGCTATAAAAGGGGCCCAAGTGTCATTTTCAAATTCATTTTGTCCTTTGTGAGTTTTTGAGAGCTTGTGAGTGGTGGAGAGACTATGATGGCTTTGGTGAACATTCCTCTTCACTGACACCATTTTGAGTGTAGCTAGTTGCACAACTAGCCCGAGCAATATGGGGCGCTGGTAAGTAACAACTTTTTATCACTTTTACAAGCTTTTGTGGTGTTTTTTTGCACGTTTGTAGGGTTTTTTTTGCAAAATATCGCGCAATACTTTAAAAGTATTGCATGAGTACTTTAGTAAGTATCGCATGATATATTTTTGCCCAAAATGTATCGCACACATGCAATGAAGTCCATTGTATGAGACATACCCATATGTCGTATGAATCGGTGCAAAATATCACATTATAGAATTATGTCACACGACTTTATAAAAAGTATCACACGATACCCTGTCAGCAAATTATGTCGCCTGTAGTAGGAAAAATTATCTCATAACATGTTTTTGTTGTTTTTTTGGCATTATGATCATGTTTGCGATATGTTATTGATGTTTACATGTTTCATCTTTGCAAGAGGTATTTCTAGCGCTTCATATCAAAGCCCCCAAAGTGGTGGGGTTGCATGTTGTGTAGTATTTAAGTGATGATGAGCATGTGACCATATCTGTGATGGGTTTGCGATGGGTTATATAGATTCCCCATATATGGGCGAACCATGGATTGTTGACTGCACTGGCTGAGCAGTGGCACAATGAGCATAACACCTTTCATTTTTTGACTGGTGAGGCCTCTATTACATTAGAGGAAATCTATCACATCCTTCACATGCCATTCCATGGCAAGTCGGTAAGTTGCTTTGATTGATTATTGTTTTCATGTTTTGAAAATGTTGATGCAAGAGAGACTGATGTCAATATTGATTATGTCGCAGGTATATTATGATTAGACCTTGATAGAGGGGCAGGCCATGGTGCAACAATTGTTTCATGATGTCACTATCTTAGATCAACATCTGGGTTGGGAGTGGTTGATTGTAGAGTATGGGGCAGATTTCCCTCTTCCCAACTTTCTATGTTCATTGGTGGCATAGGCTTTAGTGACATATAGGGGCCAGAAGGGCTTCCCATTGGGATGGGGTCAACTGGTATTCGATCTGATTGCACGACCACAGAGGATGGCATCGGGCCCAGTGATACTAGCAGAGATGTATCATGAGTTACATGAGATAGTCTATCACGAGGGCCAGTCATGGGCATGCGGTACAGTAATGGCACATATATGGGCTTGGGAGCACATTGAAGTGATCCAACCACAAGTGTAGCCACGAGAGCAGAGCCAACCATACATCTTTGGCTATAGAGGATTTATCCCCCAGACATGTAGTGGGGATGTGACCTATTATCGATGGGTGTTTTATGAGCTGATGAAATTCACATGGCATCCCTACTGAGAGTGCCATAGATGGTTGGATGCATGGAAGTTGAACTATATGAGGTACAACAGGCCACTAGTGGGGAGGATGGTAGATGTGGTAGAGAGATTCATGATCAGCCGAGTATGGTGGTAGTTTGTAGAGTGCTAGGTGATATCAGTGGAGACTACCACCTATGCTCGGATATGGTCAGATGAGGTACGAGGATGGTTACCAATGTTAGATTACCACAAAGCCATACGAGATATAGTGGCTCTAATGCCGACTCACTGGGATTATCACCCAGATATGGCTGATGCAGGGGCAGGTCTGACATATTTATATGACAGGTAGAGGCACCCATTCCCATGATTTACAGAGCTTGATTTTCTACCTATAGGAGGGGGACATGGAGGTGTTGGAGACGGAGGTGGAGGCTAGGGTAGGGGTGTGAGACAAATGGAGGTTGGAGAGGGATCCCAATCAGGGAGGAGGAGGATGCAAGCACAGGCTGCGAGGGAGATGGAAGAGGAGGAGGAGGTGCTATTGAGGTAACAATGAGCTAGGAGAGCAGAGGCAGAGGCAGAGCAACTGGTGAGGGGAGGTGATGACGAGCGAGATGCTAGGATCTGCACACTAGAGGTAGAGTTATAGGTATCACAAGTTACCAATGCAGTGCGTTATCAACTCATGGATGAGTGAGGAAAAGGAGATGAGCTCCACAAGGAGAGGGATGCTGCATGACATGAGGTGGCTCATCATGGTGCCCAAGCTACATACTATTATGCTGCGTATAGAGTGGTGGTGCCACCAAGGTAGGGGTTACCTGATTACTCAGAGCAGGCAGGGAGATTAGAGGGTGCAGTATAGCCACTAGATAGGCTCCACCACCAAGGCCACCACCTCCACCTACTGTAGAGGGTGGGAATCAGTCATAGGCTAAGGCTAATGTTTTGATTGTACATCATGTATTTTTGAGATAGATATCAAGATTTTGGATCTCATTCTTTTGTATATGTACTATGACACACACACACACACACACACACACACACACGAGATACATGATTCAATTGGCAATCTTGTGTACTTGTCTCAAATGGATGTTTTAGCATTTTAGTTTCCATGTGATGTTTTAGTTTCTATTTCTTGCTCATGTATGTGTCTAGTTGGATACTTATGCTTGTGTCTCTCTCTTGTGTATGATGTTGTTAGCTCTCATGTGTATGATATAGACTTCAATGCTATGAAAATATGTGACACTTGGATAGATTAAATGTGATGTTTAGATTAACTCCTTGTGATGACAAGATAGTAAGATTGATATGAAATGAAAGATCAAGGAGGTGAAAGATATGATAAAGAAAGCAAAGAAGAATGCAAAAGTAGTTAGCTGACAGGTCCACAAAAAAGACATAAAGAGAGACTTCTCCCCATATGCAGAAATGCAAGACTAGACTAGAAAAATGAACCTAAAATGCAAGCTAATATGCAAAGTGGTTTACCGGCAAGGGACACATAACATTTAGACTCTTATTTCATCATTGAGTGTTTATTAGGGACATCATGATATCATACAACCATCACTAGTATAACTATGAGGATATGAATATGATCGATATCAAATAGGTATGTGGGAATCTAATCTAAGTATCAAAGACATAGAAGTCAAGATGACTACATGATCAGATTCCCTAAGTTTGATATAGCAAGATTACATCTGCACCAAGGCATAAATGCTAGGATAACCCCCGAGTGTGGTCTTGCAAAAACTAGTTAAGGATGATACATTTATAAGTTCAAGTTTCAAATAGGATCAGCATGAAACAATTGAAAACACTATAGATAAATAAAGTATAAACACAAGTAGAAATCAAGAAAACATGCCCAATGGCCCCAGTCTTCTAGTCAATGACATCCTCGAGAGACTATTAGGGAGGGAACACATAGTCAAGAAATCATCATATACAACACACAAAGTAGATAAAGATCAACATAGCTCAATTGTTTAAGTGTTTAAGTGCGTGTGTGTAAGTTGGTCATTTCTTCAAGACTTGATTTTGATAGTGAGAAATATCGTGACATCAGAGATCATAGGTAAAGTATCTGAAAAGTGTTGAGAAACACTATTTTGTGAGGTGTCAAAGAAACCCTAATGCACAAGAATACCTCAATGGGCTAAGTAGTTATGCCACCAAGACGAGGACAAGAAAAAATTCCAAGCTAGGAAATGTGTTGTAGAGTGTGTGATTGAGACTGATAGACATAGGTGCAAGGGTCTCAAGTAGCACCTATTTCCAGATTTTTACCACTTGGAAAATTTATTATTTTCAAGACTCTTTTCAATTTTTTTTGTATTTTTGTATTTTTTTGGTGATGCATCAAAGTGCCTATTGCTAGGTTTTCACTAAGATGATCATTTTTTCAAGACATTTTTTAATTTTTAGGAGTTTTTTAGTATCATATATGATTTTTTGTATTTTTAGAATATTTTAGAGATTTCAAGCAAGATCACATCATTTTTTCCCAATGTCTAGCAAGGTATAGGACATGATGGAGAAACGAGATGGTTGATAAGCAAATACATATAAGAAAGGAGTATAAAGCAAGGTAAAGTGGTCCTAAAGGACTGACTCCTCAAGAGTACCCAAGCTAGGGAAAGAGGTCAAATAGTTAGATGAAGTATGTTTTGGATAAGCAAGAGAAGTAATGAGAAAGATAGCATGTAGGATAAGTAGTAAACCCAACAAATGAGATAGCATGAAGTGTGTAGTCCAAAAGAGTAGCCATGTCAAGACACTTATGAGAACCATGTTTTATTTATTGTGATCAAGACTAAGGGGTCAACTAGATAGGATAGTGATGGGATAGAGCAATAAGAATAAATATCAAGATGGAGGGTATGAGTGAATGAGAAATCACAATAGAGAATGTCGTGGATAAGATAGAAAATATGCAAAGATAGCTCAACATTGTCAAGATCAAAGAGAGAAGAGGGGATAGATGGATGATGGAAGAATTACGCATGATGCCTATTTACCAAGTTTTCATCATTGTACTTATCCAAGGTGCCACAAGATGTAGTTTTCACCATAGGACACATTTATTTCTCTTTACTTTTGCTGCCAAGGTGCCACAAGAAGTATTTTTCACCAAGGTACTTTTTTTTTTTTGAATTTTTAGAAAGAGCTCAAGCTTTTTGAATGTAGATTGTGTTCCCATAGGAAAGATAAGTCATGATAAGCCAAGACCATAGAAAGGTATGCTCAAAGATGTTGATAGGGTGATGAAAGAGAAATGGTAGTAGGAAGAATATATTGAGGATAATAATTCATGTATAGAAAGTAAGTGTAAGCTTTAGAGGATTTCATGAGGGTAGTTGAAATATTGGAAAAGATCAATGTTGACACACACCTTGAAGGGTATTGGAATGATGGAGGAATGATGGATGAAATAGCTTGAGGTTTAGATGCTGGTAGAAGAGATTTGGAAAAAAGTAGAGTAGAAGGCTTTGAAATATTTTTGGAAGAAGATGGAATGGAAGCCTTTTGAAGCTTGAATGTCAACTTTGAAGTATTTTCAATATTCAAGTCTTTCAAAAGAGACTTGGGAATCCATATAGCTTTAGATTTTCCTTTGGATACTTCAAAACACATTTCTTCAATAATGGGTTTAGGAACCCATATTTTCTTTGATTTAACTTTTTTTGTAGTGGACCTTTGTGGTCTCTTTTGTATATTTTCCTTCTTAGCATTCACATGTCGATTATATGGGACATAGTGATCTTTATTTTTCAATGGATTCTTATGTTTATTCTCACTTCCAAAGGACTTGGTATTTGTGGATGAATAAGCATGATATGATTGGTTTAGATGGATAGATGGGTGGAAATTCATCAAGGATGAGTGACTTTGTTGATCTTGAGGTATGATGGGAGAGCTAGGAGTGGAAAATGTAGGAGACGAAGGAACATAAGGTGCCAATATAGATGGAAGGTTTGAAGGCTTTAGCTTTGATGGATGAGGACCAAGGATAGAATTTGGATATGAAAATTGATAGTGGAAAGGGATATCAACACCTTTAGAGTGAGCAACATAGTCAAAGCCATCAATAGACTCATGAGTAGCTTTGATAGGAACAACATTTTTAATAGGAGCAGTTAAAGCTTGAGCACACTTTTGAAGTGGATATGGAGAAGTAGAACATGAGGGGACACTTTGATCTTGACAATTAGCTTTGGATAGCATACAAAGAGAACTTTTCTCATAATTTTCAGTAAGCTCAAGGGAGATAATGGAAGTGGTATCTTCATCATACTTGGGAGATGGAAAAGACATAGGATATGGAGGGGTGAAATTTTTAAGGAGATGAAAGTGTGCTTGATCTTTATCTTTCTTGACATTTATAGCTTTTTCTTTTTGAGAGTCCTCTTGACATGGAGCCACTTCTAAGGACAAGGGATAATGAAGAGTGAATGGAGTATTGCTTGGATCTTTAGGCTTAATATCATGGAAAAGGTTTGCAACCAAGTGAAGGTTAGCTTGAGTTTCTTTTAGAGGTAGCCCTTGAGGATAGGCATGGTGTACATGAAAAGCATTAGGTTCTTTATTTGATAGAGGCGATGGAAAGATTTGAAGTATTGGGAGGTGTATGAGTGTTGGAAGAACTAGAGGTATCAAGGAAATCATCACTAGACATAGGTTCATTAATATGATCTTTCTCAAGAAAAGTATCCTCATCACACAAGTCATTAGAGGTATCAATAATTCCATTATCAGTAAGATCTTGGATTTTATGTTTCAGCTCAATGCAATCTAAAGTACTATGCTCATTATGTTGATGATAAGGACAATATATATCCAAGAATGGGTTTCCATATGAGTTAGACTTAGGTAACATGATGAGCTTGGTGCCAAGAAGTGTTTGCAAAGTGTCATCATAAGAATATTCCAAGGGAGAAAAAGTTCTATCAAAATTATGTCTAGAGTTCTTTTTTTGTTTCTCAAGTGAATGGTATGCATCCATGTCTTCACCATTTTCTTGGTCAAAGATAGGTCCATCATGATATTTCAGAATAGGCTTAAAGTAGGTATCATTTTCTTTCTCTCTAAGGAGGTCTTTAGATCTAGAAGATGAAGACATTTGATGTCTTGGAGTAGAATATGTAGACCTTGAAGAAGATGACCCATGTGTATGTAAATGTCTTAAGGGAGAATCATTTAAGAATGAATGAAATCTTCTCCTCTAACCTTTTCTCAATTTATACTTCATTTCTATCATGCGCTTAGAGAAATGAAGGTAAGAAAGATCATTTGTCTCTTCTAGTTCTTTGTATTGCGCATATAGATCTTGAAACTCTTTAGTGGCATGGAGGACATCATGATCATCTATATTTGGTTGAGGTTTGGTAGCACAAGCTTTGAATGCCATAGTGGTAGACAAATAATCAAGCATTAAGGAGATTAGAGGAAGCTAATAAGGTGATACAAGATAACTTGATATCCAAACTAGAGAGGTAGATTATTCGCTTGCCAATATAGTAAAGATAGAGTAAAGTGACTTCTCAAGAAAGTGTCCAAGTTACTTATGACACTAGTGACTCAAGTCAAGAACTAGGAAAGAAGCCAAATAGCCATGTAGATAGAGCAAGTGGGGTAACAAGTGAACAACTTTCCCAACCCAAGAGTGTAGTCAAGAAATCAAGGTAACCATTTTAGCAAAAGGATAACTAGCAAGCAGACATAGACCATGAAGACAAAAAGAGCAAGATAACTAAGACCAAAGTGCCACTTTAAGCATGTTTAAACACTAGAGACATAAAAAATCAAAGCAAAATGATGAAACCCCCCTTAGTAAGTAACAAAATAAAATGTTTGCACTTGACATTTTGACTTTTTTCACAAAGTTTGACAATAATTGATAGCATAGCTAGTTTCATGTTCAAAAGCAATTTCTTTCCAAGCAAGATAGTGACACATGGAGTAGTCTTCAAATAATCATGCAAGGGATAGAGCAACCTTGCATGATATACGCATATGTGAGGTATTAAAAGAAAGCCCTAGAACTATCATCATGTGTATGTTTCAAAGATTTCCACAGGTCTAGCATACTCGAGAACACATCAAGCAATATCTACTTAGAAGTCATGGTTCATTACTCAATAGTTTGAACCACACTTGATGTTCCTTTTCCTCATACCAAGTGGTTTCCCACAAGATATATTGGCTTTGTCATGGAAATTCCATAAGCATAATCAAGGGAACATAGATGGTGAGTGTAAAATCTTGGGGTGATCCAAGTAATCCACTAGGATCGATCCTTGCACCAAGAAGTTGAGCAAAAAAATAGGGTACATACTAACCTAGGGTGTTTAGAAAGGGTTTCCATTCATAGCACTCCTCTTGCTCCTAATACATGATACCTCACCTTGTGATGAGTAACTGGTCTTGCGACCACAAGAGTACCTTAAGCATTCCTCCCTAGTGATCTCCCCATGGTTGCAATCCCACAAGCAATCACACTAGGTAAGACAAGTGCTATGTATACCAAGGTTTTGTGTCATTGATAGCCTTGAGATTATAGTGGTTTGGAATAGCTGGGTAATTTTCTTGTCTCCACTTGGGTCCTTCCTCTCAGGTTGTCTGAGAGCAGGCCCTCTAAAGGATCCTAACTACCACAAAATGAATCCACTCTCAAGGGTCAAGATTTCTAATTCACCTCAAGGGTGAAGAGCATACTCTCCTACCTTGATTGCTTCCCCCAAACACACCAAGAAGATTCAATTACCCACTTGATTTTGAAATCCAAAGGTGGGTCAAGATTTCTGATTCACTGCAAGGGTGAAGAGCATACTTTCCTATCACCAAGGAATTTAAATTGCAAGTTTAATGTGCCTAAAAAAAATGAACAACTAGTAGATGCCACACACAAAATAAAAAAAATACAAAAAAGTTTGGTTTTTATGCTTTGGGCAGCCCTGCAAAAAATTGTTAGTGGCCCTTGTGCATTTGAAGTTTTGACATGCGTTTTTTATAGCAATGAAATGTAAAACTCCCTGCAAAACAACCAAGGTTTAGGGCATAATAAACAAGTAAGACCTACAAAAAAAAGTGGTTAATTTCCACAAATATCTAAGTTATCTTCCAACCAAGTGTATGCAAAGAAAGTGCAAACAAATCATAAATGCTCTCATTTTTACTCTATGCTTTTGACCTAGTCAACAAGATTAGACTTTTTTGCTATGATTTCGGATCCAAAAATAGAAATGAAAAGAAGAGACCCCTACAAAAAACTAGAGATATTTCCAAAAATGTAAGAAATTCAAAAAAATATCTTCATTTGTGCCCTAGGGATCCATTTTTGTCAAAATAGACCATATTTATCAAATCAGGTTTTTGATCCTTAATATGACCTCAAAATTAAAAACACAAAGAAAGCACCCCCATTATAATTAAAAAATATTTCTAAAAATGTAATCTTTTGTAAACAATTCGATGATTTGTGACCAAAAATAATTTTTTATTAAAAATAAAGAGAAAATCATAACTAATGCAAATCAAGTCAAAATGATCTAAAAATTAAACTGAGACATCTTAGACACATATGTAACCTAAAAAAAAAAATTAAAAACTAAATTATAAGTGGTTTAGGAGATATGGTCAAATCTTCAAACAAATTAGGTTTTTAGCCTTCAAACCAATTTACATATGGGTTAACCTTAAAACTGAAGTGAGAACTCTACAAAACCACTTGATTAGATCCAATATGTTGCTGTAAAAAATTAGAAATGAGAAATGAAAAAAATGGAGCTAGAAACTTGATTCGAGCCCCACGGTGGGTGCCATAAATGTACACCAAAAATAGTGCACTTCCCTAAACCCTTCTATCCAAGGTTTTCCATGGGTTGGAAACCTTGAATGTCGGCTTAGGGCTCCCTAATCATGGAGTGCAAAAGCATAAAATAAGCACAAAATGGCTCTCATCTGAGCCTTAGAGATGCAACCCTTGCTAGTAAACTATGAAATGAGATATTCTTTGAGCAAGAGCAAGAATGCAAATGTCAAAGAACCTTTATGCATGCAATGCAAAAATGCAACTATGCTAAAATGGAATGCACAATGCAACTAAGCTACACAAATAAAAGTATTACAACCATCCTAGTTAAACTATGTGTTCTAAGCTACTTGCAAAAAAGGAACTACACTAAATGCAAGCTAAGCTAAGATGCAATGCAACAAAATGCCATGAATGCCAAGGATGAAAACAAGAAGATGATGCTCTCCACAAGAAGCTCTCAAGCACTCCAATGAAAATCCTACAACATAACAATACTCAAGAGTGTGGATCCTTTGAGGGGAGAAGCCCTCTTGCTTTTAAATCTATATGGATAGTAGAGATCAAGATTGAGAGGGTGAATGATCAACAATTGAATTTGAAAATCGGAGGGATCTGTGTGCACACACAAGTTAGCCAATAGAAAATGAGTTGACTTGTCATATAAGACAAAAGTCTCATAAGCTTTTCTTTTAATTTCAAAAATAGAAAAGAACTTTATGTGTGCACTTTAAGTGGGTTAGAAGAATGGGGTCTTTTTATTTAATTAAAAGGGGACATATTCTTTTAATCAAATAATAAACTTAGGATAACATAGTCAAACTATAGGTTATAATCAGATTAATTGATTATTAGCAATTTGGTCTTGGTAAATGATTAATTGAATTAGCCAAAATGCTCAGAAGGGGGCTCATAGTCTAGATGACCATTTTTGGGTGATTAAAACAGTAAGGAAAAATCTTTGAGACTATCTTGTGAAATTTAGAAAGCTTTGGAATCTAATTTTGAAGGCGATAAACATGCTAAAAGGATTAGACTACAAAATTGGATATGTCTATTTCAAGAAGCTAAAATGATGGAAGATGAATCTGTAAGAAGTTATCTTGGAAGAATAGAAAAAAATGTTATAGGAAGCAAGGCTTGTGAAGGAAGTGAAGATGAGATCACATGGAAAATCTTGAAAACTTGGATGGAGTAGACTTTAAAAAATGGTTCGCATCTATGGTTTAACCACATTTTCATTCTAACTCGTCCCATTTTCTCATTTCACTTATTCTAATCTTTTGGCCAACTTTATTTTCATTTGATTATATTTTGACAATATCCTTCATCACTCGCATCCCCTTTCAAATCAATTGTGGATCACTTCGAAATCAGTTCCCATTTTAGCCAAAATTTTTGGAATCAACCCAAAACCATTTCAATATCATTGGAATAATTCCAAATCAATCCAAAATCAACTTAGAATCATCCCAAAGCAACCCAAAACCATCCTAAATCAAGCATAATCAACCTGAAACATGTCAAATATCTCAAATCAATCATCATCTGTCAAACCCTAGGCATTTTTGTGACCCTCAATGCCTTGGAAACCTATCAAATCTTATCAAACCCATCAAATATGACCTTATTACTGTCATGTCCCTTAGCACTAGGTCAAACTATCATTTTTATTATCCAATCATTGACATTGTCGAGTCCCTTACTGTCAGATCGTGGCATTATCAAACCAATTTAATAACATTGATAATATCCATCAATGTTATTGTGATCAACCCTATCAATCAACTTTCAATCCTGTAGCATTTATAATGACCATTAAATGTCACATGTCCTTAATCCATGTCATGTGTCCTTGGCATGTTAGCAATTTTAATCAATAATAAATTTGATCATGACTTTGATCTATCCACCATCGTCCTAGTCGATCTGCATAATCATCACATTTCATCAAAGGATATTATCACATTTATTTCATTAAATTGGTCAATCATTTACTAATTCATCCTATAGGATTAAATAACCCATAATCTAATCCTATGTCCGTTCAATCATTTTTATCATGCATTACTAATTATTCTTGCTAACCAACTTTCTCAATTAATTGACATTTATTAATTAATTGATTCATCTTCACAAACTATGGGCATTCTCAAATTTCCTAAGTCCTATTTTCCACTTCTAATTTCCATTTGTGTGGATATATGAAATTTTTACTCAAATGTTCCACCTATTCTTAACACATGGACATGACACGTCATAGACATTCTCCCTACACTTGGATAAAATATGCCATATTTTATTCCTTACACATCTATAATAAGCCTTTGTTATCATAGATTCCTGGCTACAAGTGGCTTTGAGGTGTCATGTGCACGTCATAGATTCTCCTCCACTTTTAGCTATGTTGACTCTTATGCATCATTGAATCCTACATTTGGCATATTGTGTCATGGTTGTCATTGATACTCTAAGGAATATCATGCCAAGTTGCACATTTGAAGTGACAAGTGTACATCCTCTCATTCAATTCTCTGCTCTTGCACCTTGGCTATAAATTGAGCAATGTTGCACCCATTTTTTATTGCTTAGAACCCATTATGCTCAAGTTACACTTCTAGTATTCCCAATAGCATTATCATATATTAGTCATTTTCTTTCAATTGTATAGGCACTATAATCAATTAGAGCTACATCAGAATGGAGAATAAAGAAGGACATTAGAATTACAATTAAAAAGGAAGTTTTTACTATGTTTACTTTATTTATTTAAATTAGTTTTCATGGTAGATTATAAGGGTTTAGTGTATTTTGATTTAATTTTTATAGTTACTCATAATATGCTAGGTTCTAACCCATTTTCTAGTCCTACAATTTGTGAACCTAATGTGAAGATCATGCTTTCTAACTTGGGTTTCTTTGTTTTGTGCTTGTAGGTGCAAGGAAGGAGCTCATTTGAAGGAGTGTAATGTTTGTTTTCTCTTTCTTATCACACCTAGTCTAATTAGGAGGCATGATAATATATTTTTAGCTTTTATTTATGCATTTTTGTAGCTCTTTATCTCAGATGTGTACTCTTCTTTGTCAGGGCACACTTGGAAGCCATAGGAAGCTATTTTAGGGGCTCTAAAATAACCATAACATCTCTATGTTATTCCCACCTAGCGAACTATTCTCCAGAACCACCACTTGTGCCCTTTTGGGCCCCAATTGTACCAAGTGTGCACTCTACACTATCATAACATACTTGGTAGTATAGATTTCAATTTTTCATTATATGGGTGCCATTTTGACATCATTTCACCCTAGTCTACACCTAGTCTCCCAACTACACCATGAAACTACCAACTACATCCAACTTACCCCAACTACACCATTAGTATAGTTGGCACTGTCTGAGAACACTTGGGGACCTCTTGAGTGTTTCTGGCCCTCTAGGGCACAATCTACACTATCAGGGTGCAATTGGTTTACAAAAAGGTCATATTTCAGTCATGATCTAAATCTAGGGTTTCAATTTTATTCTAGGACCTAGGGTAGATGTTTTTGTGTTATTGATGATCTATTTGGAGCATGTGGTCTTCATTGGGAGAAGACTTATCTATTGAAAACTACTAATTATTTGATGTAGGACATTGATGAAGACCTATGCACTTGTTCAAACTTTGTGTATGGATTTCTTAGACTAGATAATACTTTGTTTGGTGCTCTAGAATGAATTTTATCTTCTGTTTGGCATCTATGCATTTTTTAGAATCGTAGCAATTGCATGGACGTATCCTCTCCCTTTGCCATTCATGGATCTTGGGTGCAAGAGAAATCCATGCAATTTCTTTAGAGAGGCCTTCCTTGGAACCAACTCACCACTTGGTGAGTCCTAGGGGTCAATCTCAAACTAGTAACAAGCCAAATCCAGGTCTACACTTCACCTGCTATAACAAACTTGATATAATTAATGACATGTCAATGATATTGCTGCATGATAGCTCTCCTCTAGTACCCTTGTGGTGCATCAAATCCTAGTTCTCAGGGTTGGGAAACTTCTGTGGAAGTTTATCATTCACTTTCTGAACTGAGTACCCAAACTAAATACCTTTTCTTAGTGGCCAAAATCCTTTCTATCCACTAGTTCAAGGGGTCACACATGCCCGTGAAGATATCGCATATTCTCACGGTCCTTAGTAGGGGCAAAAATCCCTTGTGAACTGATGAACCTTGGAAAGTAGATCTTGGTAGCCTCGAGAAGTGAGTGCACTATAAAGGGGAGCTTGTGGTGCCAATATCCTAGTTCTCTACTCTAGATAAGCACGATTGAACTTTGTTTCAACTGGGAATTCAATGGATGTAGTCTTAAAGCCTAGGTTGTGATGTGTCTTTTAAGTTTAACAACAACTATTCCTATTTATTATGTCTTGTGCATGTGAATAACATTAATCAAAATAATACCAAATCTAAAAAATCACACCAAAAACACCTTGAACCTTGGATACTACCAAAAATTGTCAAAACATTACAAATATTTTGTCAAACACTCGAGACTTTGAAAACATGGAGACTTGTAATGAATGGAGCCCTTGGCATGATTTAGACTTCATCCTTGCATAGCACACCATTGCATTTTTCATTCTTTGAGCCTCATACTTGCATCATATAGACCTCATTTTGCATCATTTAGTCCTCATTTTGTATTCCTTATCTTTTATACTACTGAACATTGTCAAAACATTACAGCATTGTCAAAACATTACAAATATTTTGTCAAACACTTGAGACTTCAAAAACATGGAGACTTGTAACCTTAGGAGTCCTTGGCATTATTTAGACTTCATCATTGCATAGCACACCATTGCATTTTTCATTCTAGCCCTCATTTTGCATCATTTAGTCCTCATTTTGCATTCCTTATATTTTATATTTCATCCCTCAGACTTCATTTGCATCTCTTAGTTTTTACATTTCAGCCCTCAATCTTAATCTTGCATCCCCCAAATTGCATTCTTGCATGCCCTAAATCTCATTTTTCATGTCTTAGTCCTCACTACTCATGTCCTAACCTTCATTTTTTAATTCTCATTTTGATCATAGCATTATTCCCTATCATCTAGCTCTATGGAACAACAGTTTGGAAGTTACCAAGCCCAAAATCACTCTAGTTTCAATCCACTTTACCAACTACACTTTGAAACCATCAAATACACTCTAGCTAGCCCCAACTGCACCATGAGCATAGTTGGCTCTATCTAAGTGCACTTGATTGCTAGAACAACTAGTTTAGACTTCTAGATATCATTTTGGGACTCTAGGATTGCCACCAAGTACTTGGATAGGTCCTACATGATGATCATGTCCTGAAATTCATTTTGCATATCCTAACCCTAGTTTTCACACCTTAGGCTTCATTCTCAAGTCGTAAACCTCATATTGCATCTCCATTCTAATTAACATCATCCCCAACCAACTAGCTCTTTGGTACAATAATCTAATAGTCACCAAGTCCATGATTAACAAACTTTCAACCTAGCTTCTCATTTGCACTATGAAACTACCTACTACACTCAAACTAGCCCCAAATACACCCTAAGTGTAGTTGGTACTATCAAAGTGCACTTGGTGCTGTCATAGCACACTTGGTAGCCAGAATAACCATTTTGGACTTCCAGATTGCATTTTGAGACCCTAGAACTGCCTCCAGAAGCCTGTATAGGTCTCACTTTGAACATAACCTATAACATCATTCTGAACCTAAAAACATTAGTTTTTATCCAAGGATCCTTGCATCTTGCATATCCAATCTTCATAATCCTCATTTTGATCCCCCCTAAACCTCATTTTGAACCCAAAACCCCTTTTGAACTTAGTAAAAAATTAGAACAAAGTATAAGTCCTAGAGTATCTCCTAATGTTGATGGATGATGGATCTTGAACATAGTATTTTTATCATTATTTTTTTGTCATTTTATTGTGTAAACTCTATCTATGACTTGATGGATTTTACCTTGTCATTTTTATCAACTTGATCTTTTTTATTTTTATCTCTTTTGGTCAAGATCCAAAGTCCATCTTCACAAGGTTAAACTCTTAGATTAATACTTTCCAAAGATTTATCCTAAGTTCAAAACCGATACACCCTTGTCATAACATTATCATATCTTTAATCCCCCCAAATGTCATTTTGGTTAACCCTAGTTGCATAATCACTCCATCTTGCATTATCCAAAACCCTAGCATCTCTTCCAATATCAAATTCCAATCAACTTGTCTAAATCACTTGTCAAACCCAACACCTTACTTGATCCCATATCCCTATCTTGCATATCCTAAACATTATTATTAACCTTAACATACCTCCCTTTGTATTATACACATTGCATATATCAACCTTTCACATCCTTCCTAAATCTAAAGTCCAACCCTAATCTATATTTTGTATACCTTAGAATCATCTTCATACCCCTTAGTCAAAATCCAAAATGTCATTCACATTTGCATTTGTGCATCATTCCCTTAGGTAATTTACATCTTGCATATCATAACCCTAAGTTATTTTGTACTTTCTTAGGTTGTATAACACACCTAAACTCTTAAAAATCCAAAAAAAAATCATATCTTGCATACCCACTTCTAAATTATCAAGTTTTGGCCTATTTTACCAACTACACACCTCAAGTGCACATTTGGTAGTTTCAGAGTGCACTCAGTAACTGGAAAATTCATCTTAGATTCTAGAACCCTAAACTGCATTCTCATAGCTTGCACTACATCCCTAAACCCTAGAAGACACGTAAAAACACTTAGATCATCCATACTTTGATATTTGTCACCCAAATACTTTTTTTTATCAACTGCATCCTTCTAGATACCAAGTGCACACTCTTAGGGCACACATGGTACTATTAGTGCACAATTAGTAGTTTAGGTGCTCACTTGGGAGGTAGAGAATCCATTTAGTATTTTTCCATTGCATCTGCATCCTTAGGTATAATGCCAATACTCACAAGGACACAATTAACTCACAGACCATAAGACTTGTATCAACCATTATTTTTCAAAGCAAAAACACAATATAAATCTTTTCCAATACAAAAGAAGAGTAATAAACCACAACAAACATTTCACATGGATAAAACCGAAGCCTTACAACCTTTACTCATGTACCCATTAAGCATGTATCCACCAAACCCTAACTATCAAGAAATGACACAACCAACCCTAAATGACATGTCTACCATGAATTTCCCTCTAAACACTAACTCTACACATAGAATGGTTCAATGGAGTCCTAATTTTGAACCCATATTCATACCCATACCACTTAGATGTGGAAGTGTATGCAAAACAGCCAAGGACGAACAAACCTAACACAAGTACCTTTAATCCTTCAAACATACAATGTACTTTTCACCTAAGTGATGATTCCAACACAGAGTATGGTATTATTGATGAAGAAATGGCTAGAGCTTGCCAAGATAATTTTTTTTGAAAAAAATTTAAACTCTTGGCGGCTCAAGAGATAGTCAAGTTTAATCCCAATGTTGAAGGACCCAAGTTTAAACATAAAGATGATATTTAACCTATGATTAATTTGGACTTAGATAAGGGGAAACAACCTTGGAAATTTCAACTACAAAGGTAGCACCTAGGAGTAGTCACCAACAATCAACCATTGAGATCCTCCATGGAACCTTTGAACACATTAATATCAACCCCTTATTCAAGGAACCTCCACCAATAAATGATAACAAGACTCTTCCAAAGTATCCCAGAAGGACACTAAGCATTGACCTCAATCAAATGATGCAACCACACAACGTGCCTAAAGGGACTTGCACCACAGGGATGCCAAACATACCTCCTTTGGAGAAAAATCAACCAAGTACACCTTTGCTCCTGACTATGCCAACTATTATGACATCAAATGCTATGGAGCCCCCTATGTGTATGCATCTAATTGAAAAATCAACACTTATTGTGAAAAACCCTATTAAAGCACAACAAAAGAGTCTTATTGATATTTCACCAATTCCTCAAAGGAATGTGGCCCATTGCCAGATCAATATGATGTCCCAAGGTAAAACATAAAACACCCAAAGGTATCAAAATTAAGACCCTAACATATTGTTCCCCCCTAACAAACATAACCAATTTCCAAGATAACAACAACATCAAATGGGGCAAGGACCCAACATTGCTAATGCACAACCAAGTCAAAATCCTCTTAATGTGCATACAACATATAAACATCCACAACAACAACAATAACCTCAAGTGGTCCAAGGACCTAACATCCCTCATGCACAACATAGTATAAATCCACTTGACTTACATACAATGTACCAGCAATAATTCCAACAACAATAATTCATGTTTTCTAAACAACAAGAGCAACTAAAACAACAATTAGAATATCAAAGACACCTAGAGAAAAAAATTTCTTATAAATAATAATTGTTGCAACAACAACATGCACCACAACAAATTTAATAGATACCTCCACAAAAATAATCATATACATGGGCTCACATTCAGCCAACATAAGTATCTCAACAACAACCATAACAAATGGCACAACAACAACCACAATAAGTGATGCAACAACAACCCATGGTATAAAAATTGCAATCAATACCACAAAAATTAACATAATATGGACCTTTCTATCTTCGAGGTGCCAACATACCTCCACCTCCTAGTGACATATCACTTAAGTCTTCAGATACATAAATGTTATAACTGAGTAGACATAGTTCTCTCTATAGAAAATGATCTACTCTAGACATAAAAGACTCAAAGAAAGGATTAACACTCAATACCCTAATGCTAATTTACTACAATGGTTCAAATAATTAGCCAAACAAGTTGAGGCATTGGGAGTCCAGAAGAAATAAGTTCTATATGCAGACAGTGATTTATGTCTTATTCCCTTTGACAAAAGTCTGTATAAGCTTCCATTCCAAAAATATTTTGAGGCACCAAGATTTGATAAATATTGAGGAAAAAGCAACCCAATTACACACATTAGAGAATTATGTGCCTCTTGTACTGAACTCAATGATGAGCCCACATATCTTATGAGACTATTTCCACATTCTCTTAGTGGGCCCACACTTGATTGGTACTCCAACATACCTGGTAATATCAAATCTTGGTCATAATTAGAACAAAAATTCATACCCCACTTTGCCTTCAACATAACAAACAAGGCGACACTATCTGATCTATGCTCAAATAAACAAAAGATGGGAGAGCCATTCACAACATTCCTATTACATTAGATAAACCTCATCAGTTAATGCACACTAAATATTCCTAAAGAACAAGTTAATCTATGCATTGAAAACCTCATCCCTGATTTAATGTATGAACTTAAGATCAAAAGTTTGAGCACCATTGCTAAGTTAATGAAAAAAGGAGCTAGCATTGAAGATTCCCTCATCCATAAGGGCATCCTCAAAATGAACAAGAAAAACACCAATACAAACTTGTCTAATGACAAGGCAAAGTTTTTCTCCAAGAACAAGAATGTAACCAATTATGGTATTGTGGACACATGAACGATCAATGTGACACAACCTCAAATGACTCTTAAAGGTAAAAACCCTACAAAATCACAAACTCCCAACTGAACGCCACCTCAATAATAGAAAATTGAGGCCTTGACACAAGATAAACTATGATGATGCCCCAGAAATAAAGATGGAAAATTTGCATCCCTAGGGATACCACTTGAGACTGTACTTCAACAATTACTAAGTGATAAATTCTTGCAGTTACCTCCAATCAAAGATGAACCATCAAGTAAACCTCCTTGGTGGAATGATAAAAAATTCTATGATTACCATCGCACCAAAGGACACAAGACCACTTCATGTTTCCAATTTAAATATGAAATCCAAGAACTTATTGATGATGATGTGATTACTGCCGATCCATCACTACTAGCATCCAATTCTGATCATACTATTTTCAAAGATCCTTTGGGTAATCATGACAAAGGGAAGGCCTCTAGTTCAAACCCAAGCTCGTTGGCTAATGTAAATTACACATGCACTAAATACAACTACACTATTAATTGTTTCAATGAGTCCAACTCACACATATCTAGATTCACCCTAAAAGGTGAATACCTTCATTATTCTATCACCACATGCCACACTCAAATTACCTTACCTAGAGCCCCAACTAGACCTATGACCCCCAGTTAGACCTACCACCTCTGCTAGACCCATGACCCTTAATAGACCTACTGATCCTACTTCTTTAGATTACAAACTTGTAGACCAGCTTGGAAAAACCATTGTGCAAATATCCATCCTAGATTTGCTACGTGCATCATCTCCAGCATTAGAAGATCCTTGAGTAGGCTTTGAAAGAGTTTGTAGTACTAGATAAAATTGATGTTACCCAGTTCTAGGCCATGGTTGGCAAGCTATTTGTATTAAAATATATCACCTTTTCACCCCAAGATATTACTAAAGACATTCCCAACCACAATGATCCCCTTCATCTCGAAGTCTTTATCCATAATGCCAATGTCAAACATGCCTTGATAGATGAAGGAGCAGGACTAAACATCTGTACCATTTAGGTTGCCAAGGGTTTGGGTTACTCTAAAGTTATGGACCCCTTTTGAAAAATCAAATAAAGGTCTATGATGATGGTGAATAATTGTCCAAGGGTGTTATCGTATTACCCATAAGAGTTAGTCTGGTTACCAAAAATACATTATTCCAAGTCCTACATATTGAAATAAATTGCGACATGATACTAGGATGCCATTGGATTCATGCTATGAAAGTAGTGCCTTTTACATACCACTAGTACTTAAAATTTTCCTAACAATGTAAAGGTTATCATCCTTGGTGATCCAGACCCATTCTAATTTTATGCCAGTCTTAGAGGAACTACTGCATACCAAGTCTTGACAAACAATGAAGAAAATCTACTTGATTACCCCAAATATGTTGATCCCACCAAACTCATAATCACATTTAAAGGAAAGCTCAAAATTGAAGATCAAGGTTGCAGGGAGTATTTCATATCATAGGCTTTTCATGTTGAGAAGTTACCCCTTTCTCCCAAATCATATGGCAAACCAAAACTTATGTAGATAAGACCTAAATTCACATTACAGAAGAAACCTTCTGCGACTTCACTAGTGGAGGTTGATTGCATGAAGAACATGTTTACAAAAACACATCTACATGGATTAAAAATACTAAGGCAGAATGAGAACCTACTCCTATATCCTCAAAAAAGTATGGAGCTAGATTTAACATCATCCAAAAGAGGGATATGATAGATGTGGTGGTTTAGGACCTCAAAAACAAGGCATTACTAAACATATTACTATAGTAGGATGACCTCGTAGCCTAGGACTTGGATTCAAGACATTTGTATTAGACCTTCCTAATATTGAGTTATCCTCATCTAAGGATGTGAATGCTTCGACCGATGAAAAGGCATCTGAGAACACCCAACCTAAAACCATGGAAACTGAACCCAACATTGATGGTCCTGATAGCTCATATGGTCTTGACCACATCTTTGATCCTGATGAACTACCAATATAGGATAAATACATTGCTGGAACTCCACCTAGTCCTACAACTGATCCAAAATCTTATGACAAAATATGGTGGGACCCAAGTCCTTTTGCCTCTGAATAGGGAGCTTATGACCCATATGATAGTGACACCCATATCTTTACCTTCAAACACAATTTATTCAACACCGATCATGGAATTTCCCTAGTTTACCCTAAACTTAATGATTGGGACCAACAAGGACCACCAACCTTTGATCAGTTCAAAAATGACGATGCCATTGTAGAATTCTTTGAGCTCTGTGAAGACCTACCACAAGGAGGCCACAAACTAAGTTTTTCCATTGACCTAAACATTATGGCATACTTTGGGGAGTTAACTCCATCTTCTAGTCGCAAAATTGAAAAAATAACAAAAAATGACAAAAGTAGTTCTCTTGGTAAAAACTGAAACTCACCATTAGACCATGAAGAAGTAAAAAAAAGGACGTATCCAATGATGAAAGCCTCTCTAAGGCACCCAAGAATGGAAGGTTGGACATACCCCCATTGAAGGAAAGATCAACATTGCTTGTGGAAATGATAGAAGAGATAAATCTAGGAACACCTAACAACCCTAAGATCATAGATTTTGTAGCCTTGTTATCACAAGAAGAAAGAGATGAGTTTGTTAGATTTTTTTTGGAAAGGTAGATCAACTTCACATGGTCTTATGTAGATATTCTTGGATTAGATCCTGAACTCGTCCTTCATCACTTTCCATTAAAACTAGGAGTGAAACCAATAAAGTAAAAGTTGAGAAAGATGCATCCTCAAGTTGCTCTCATTGTCAAAGTAGAATAAAAGAAACTGTTGGATGGAGGCTTCATAGGACCCATTGACTATGCAGAGTAGATATCCAATATGGTACCAATAAGAAAATACTACAGGGGCATCCAAATATGCACATATTTCTGTGATCTCAAAAAAGCATGTCCCAAAGATGATTTCCCATTACCTAATATAGACATCATCATAGACATGACCATTGGATATGAGATGTTATCATTGATGGATGGCTTCTCTAGATACAATCAGATCATAATACCTCTAGAGGATCAAAACAAAACAACTTTTACATGTCCTTGGGGAACATACTGCTGGAATGTCATGCCTTTTGGCCTTAAAAATGCTAGGGCAACATATCAAAGAGAAATGACTACCATATTCCATATTTTCATGTGCATCCTAATGGAAGACTATGTAGATGACTTACTTTGCAAATTCCCTAAGAGAAGTGATCATTTGGGTATCTTAGACAAAATATTCAATAGAATGGAACACTATAAGCTATGTTTAAATCCTAAAAAGTGTGTATTTGGAGTTTATTTCTAGAAAGCTCCTAGGGAATATTATTTCTCAATGATGCATCAAGGTTGATCATGAAAAAGTGAATGTAATACTTGAAATGCCTCCTCCAAAAAATCCAAGAACATTAAGAAGTCTACAAGAGAGATTATATTCTATCTGTAGATTCATTGCACAATTAGTAGATAAATTTCACTCATTCCAATATCTATTACAATAGGGAGTATCCTTTCAATGGAACAACTAGTGTGATGAGTCTTTTCAACAACTCAAAGACTATCTTCTACATTCACCATTTTTAATGGCTCCTACAACAAAAACCATTCATTTTGTACATCTTATCTATAGAAAAAAAATTAGGAGCTCTCATAGCAAAAATTGATGAACAAGGGAGAGAGTGAGCCATTTATTACATCAACAAGACACTTGTGGGATATGAACTGAACTATTCACTTGTTGAATGAGCTTGTGTTACTATTGTCTTTACAACCCAAAAGCTGAGGCATTACATGCTCCATTAGAAAATAATGCTTCTCTAAGATTGACCCATTAAAGTATCTCCTAAATAAAGATGCTTTCATAAGGTGCTTAGTCAAATGGTTTATGATCCTTAGTGAATTTGATATAGAATATATGGATAGAAAAAACAATCAAAGGACAAGTGATAGCCAATCAATTAGTAGAACTACCTATGATAGATGATCATCCCATGTTGATAGATTTTCTAGATGAAGCCATATTTCACATGGATATAGCTAATGAATGGAAGCTTTACTTTGATGGATCACATACAAGAAATGGTTCAAGAGTTCGCATTATATTTATCACACCTCAAGGAGACATAATCCCCAAATCATACCAGATAGCTTTTAGTTGTACAAACAACATAGCAGAATATGGGGCAATGATCACAAGACTAAAGCTAGCCATCCAATGGAACATACAACAATAGCAAGTATTTGGTGATTCCCAGTTGGTCATCTGACAAATCAATGATGACTATGAAACCAAAGGTGATAAGTTAATTCCTTACAAACAGATGGTAGATTTTCTCAAATCAAAATTTGTCACTATCTCTTTTTTTTAGCTCCTAAGAATACACAACAAGCAAGCTGATGCTATGACCACTATTGCTTCTATGATTGATATGCTTAAAAATGTGGAGCATTGTGAATTCCTTGTCGAGTAACTCTTGATTCTAACATTTGAACTCTCTCAATCTAGGTTCATGTGTGAACTTATTGGTCCCAATTCCCCTTGGTATCAATACATTCATAATTACTTGCATGCCCAAATCCTACCCCTTGACTTATCCAAGATTGAACATCGAGCCTTTATTTTCCAAGCCACTAGATATTTCATAATCGGCGACACCCTTTATAAAAGATACTTTGACCAAACCCTTCTCAGATTGCCTTGAATCACAAGAAGCTAAAACTACCTTACATGAGGTACATGAAGGTATATGTGGAGGCAATTTCAATGGTTTGAGCCTAGTAAAGAAATTGGTAAGAGCTGGATATTACTTTCCCACCATAGAACAAGATGCTTATAATTTTTCTAAAACATGTCATAAGTGCTAGATACATAGTAATTTGATCCATGCATTGACACAAGAACTACAGTCAATTATCTCTCTATGGCCCTTTTCACAATGGGCATTTGATCTCATCGGAGCTATTTCTCCTTCCTCTAATGGCCATAAGTTCATCAACGCAATAATTGAATACTTTACCAAGGGGGTTGAAGCCATTCCTCTGACTTTCACTACTGGAAAGTAGATTTCAAGGTTCATCCTAAACTATATCATATGTCTCTATGGTTTTGATTAGGGTAGTTCATTCCAAAATAAGGATGTTGATAAACTCTGTGAGAAGTACAACATCTACCATGGATATTCTAGCATTTATCACCCACAAGGAAATGGCCAAGAAGAAGTATCTAATAAGACCATTATCAAGATTCTCCAAAAAGTTGCCAATGATTTTGGTCGAGAATGGAACCTACAACTAAATCTAGCTCTTTGGGCCTAAAGAATAAGTATGCATGCTCCCACTGACACAACACCATACTTTCTAGTTTTTGGCACTAAGGCTATCCTTCCTATTGAAATCAAAATTCTATCATTGACATTACTGATGATGAAATTTATAGAGTATCTAGACTTCATGAACTTGAAATGCTCGATGAGTGGAGGTGAGCCACCTTGACACATTGTTGCCCAATTTTTGGTTCATCCCTTTTTGCTTTAGGTTTGAGTCAAATCAAAGTGTCACTGTAGTGTTTCATTTGTCTCTAGATTTCCTTTAAGGAACTTCTCTTCTCATGTATTCCTTTGAGTACACCTAGGTGGACATTCAAAAGCAATCTAATGCATTCGATCATATTAGGTGATTAGAGAAGGGAGGGTAAATTTATACATTTCCTAGATGAGAAGAAAGTTGTTCACAAAACCTAACTCTATGATCAAGTATTTTAGGCATGATACATCTAAAGAAGAGATCACATTGTGTTTAGAATAGATGGCAACTAAAAGCATTAGGATCGAAGCTCAAGACCAAGTTACAGATCACTAGAACACCATAGAAATCAGAGAAGACAAATTGAATGCAAGAGAAGTGGATAAAATCTTAGAAATGGTTAAAGAACTTGGTAAAAGGTGGTTTGACTCTTTTTAAAATCTAATTGACATCTTATATTTAATCTGCGTGTCTATGTTACAAAGTTGACAAGTCAAATGGCTCAAAGATTATGTCTAAATTGTTAGATGAAGAAACATCGATAGATGGTGTTTTAAAGATGGAGTTTTAAAGTGTCCAATCATGCATCTCCTAACCATCAGATCTAAGTAGATCAATTATGCTTGTATTCCCACTTTTCCAAGATGTATGAAGTATAACGTGCAGGAATACGAGAGCTCAACACGTGGAAGGTGGACCCACACCACAAAGTTAACAAGAGAGTTAATTATCTTTAATCACAACTATTAGATCTTAAGGATCAATGCTTATAGCAAGTCTATAAGTGATCAAAGATAACCTATAGTTAACTCATTGAAGCTGTGAAAGCCTTTGTTCTCAAGGTCGTGGGTGGTTAGAGGTAATACTTAGTTAACATGGTGAAACTAAAAAAACCTTTGATTACATCGCACAATGGCATGGAGCTAACTCGATATCAATATATGAGTTAACGAATTTGATAATTGAATAAATAAAGATATCGAAGGAAGTGATATTTTTCTCTTTTGATAGAATGATAAATAGTTAACCATGGCAGTTAAGGATCTGAGTTTTCACATCATCTCAAAAGGTTAAGAATGACTTGTGGTTAAGGTTGCGACACAACAAAAGGCATTCATTCACATCATCATAGGGTTAAAAGTGAGTTAAGCTTTTCAAGTTGTGAACTTGCGAATGAAGTCAAACTCAACCTAGAAATGACCATCGCAAAATTGCACATGGTTAAAGCCTATTTGGAGATAAATTTGCAAATATGCAAAGAAACATTGATAGTTAATTCAAGAAGTCATCATGTTGTCACAGTATTAAATGCTAGGTTAATGTGAGAGGTGGCAAAAGAGCGATAAAGTATAAAATAAGCAATAGCATCAACACGTGTAAATAGATGGGTAACGTTTTTCAAGTTACAAAGCTGCAAAAATCAAGTCATCGCATCATCATGTCAAATGAAGACATTGTAAGAATGACAGTTGCGAAGATGTGATATAAAGAGAAAATATACATTTAGCCATCGCATCTTAGATGATCAACATTTGACATTTCCTTGCTTTTCAAAGAGGCATAAAGGATAACTAATATTGGAAAATGTGATGTTGACATGTATATGTAGAATGACCCACAGAGGAGATCACAAAGGAAAAATAAAAAAGTTTGTTATGTTTTAATTATGACCATTGATTTGAGATTGACGATGAGAATTCAAAATAATAGTGACTGTTAAAATATGAATTATATGGATTTGGCACCAAAAAACAAAATATGAAGAAAATAAATATTTCTACAGGATTCTTGAGGTTTCTTAAAGATGGACAATCATCATGTGTTTTCAAAAGTTTCATGAAGCTAGAATCATCAATGGAAAACATGACACATGTTCCTACCATGCTGTAAATTAGATACTTTCATGTTTTATTCTTATTTTCTTCCTAATAAATGACTGTTACTCTACCACAACTAAGAAAATGATAGAAGACTATAAATGTATTTTCTTTTGATAATACAAAGGTCGACAAACTTGATGGTGAATTGGCTTTGTAATTCCATTTACCCTATTTGCTTGTCATGTTTTGTTGCACATACATAGATTGGTTTTGCATTAAGAGTTGGAGGAAAATTATATGTGATCCTATGTTAAATATGTGGATTCCATTTCACAATGGTATTTACAGTATAACTAATTCCATTTACTTTTTCATATGTGATTCTGCTTCTCATCTTGCTGGTTTCATGGCATATTAGACAATGTCATTGTGAATTGAAGGATAAGTGTGAATGAATATATTAGTAATTTGTTGGATTCCATTTCATTCAGGACTAATAGTTAAAGCAATCCCATTTTCCTTCATTTGCATTTCTTCTTCTTTTCCTCTTTTGCATTCAGACAATTAATCTACATTTAGAATGGGAGTTAGAGTTAGAAAATCTAAAGATAATCTATTGTAGTTGTTCCATTGGGTGTGATAGGTTATCCAAATCCATTTTGCCTGAATTTTTTTTGTCTACAAAAAATTTGGTTATCCTTTATTGCTTTCACATTAAGAGCTTATTCTGTCAAGACTTCTTATCTAAGAAAGACGTATTCATTGCACATTATTGCAAGTCCTAAGGGAGCTATACCTTGTAATTCAGAGGGCAGTGATAGAATATATGCACTCACCCATTCGTTGGTAATATCCTTTTATATCTCCAAAAAATTGGGTACTAAAGAGTCAAAATTATAAGATCTTATAGGAGAACAAATTGTTAACCACCAATTTTTGGCAACTGTCCTAGGGAGAATTCAAAATAAAAACTTTGAAGAATTTTCCTTCATATTGATTTGCATTCTAATTTCATATATATATTGAGTTGCAAGAAAGTTCTTGTAGAAGTCAAATGTTTTCCATGAGAACCTAATACCAATTTTATAGCCTCAACCTACTAGAAAGAAGAAAGCTAATTCAATGTTGAAGACTGGTAAAGTTTCCTTGATCAAAGGGGTTAAGGTAAACTGAAAACACCATTTTCTAAAAATATTTAATACACCTTGGATTCCAAGTATACTAGGAGTGCCAAAGAAAGAGGAAGAATTGATCTAATAAACGAGGAACTGAAGAAGGCCAAATTTCCTATTCTAGAAGATATTTGTAGAAGAGGAAGAACATGTGCAAGGGAATTCGTAGCTAAACAACTCCAAGATACCCACTTTTCTACAGTGGTATCTACTATAAAAAGGAGAAGTCCATCTTCTCCTCCTCTTGGTACTAGGTCTTCTATTCCTTCTATTTTTGATGCTTTGTTGTTAATTGGTGCAACACTTCCTATTTCTATTACTTTCCAGACAAACAAGATCATTATACTAGTAACTATGGTAGTCCCTTGGGGAAATGCAATTGGTCCTCTTTCCCTTATAGCTAATAATATTTTCCAAGAGCATCAAGGAAGAACTTCCCAAGACTTAACAATGATGGTACCATCTCTGTAGAACAACACATAAGTGCTTTTCATAAAGCCTGTGGTGTGGTGAATCCTCAACATGAGGATGTGACTGTCAAAATGTTTATAGATACCCTTGTAGATAATGCTACTGATTGGTTCCAAGATTTACTTGTGGGATGCATCATAGATTGGACTAGTATGAAATAAAGGTTTGAAGAACACTATAAAAGTACAGAGAATTCACAAGTATTGTTGTTACAATTGGCACAAATAAAGAAGGAGCCATTAATTTCTATGAGAGATTTTAATGCAAATTTTGATAAACTCATCAAGAGAATACCTATTGTAAGTGCACCAATAGATGATAATAAGAAGACTTTCTACATTGGTTCTATGCCTCCCGATCTGGGATATCAAATTAGAAGAGCAAATGTAGCCAATTCACAAGATTCTTAGAGACTAGCTATGGAATTTGAATATGACATGATAGCCTCTAGTAAGTGGAAAAGAGAATTTCAATTTGAACCATGGGTAATGTAGTTAACACTTAAAATAATACAAATGTCATACTCCAAAATTTGTCTAATGAGGTTATTTCATTAAAGAAACAAATCAATAGGCCTACTCGTTCTTTTCATCAACCTTATCAAGAAGGTTCTAGACATCTAAATGGAGGTAAGAACTAGCAAATACCACCTGCTCAATAGAGGTTAGAAATTAAAGCTCCTCCAAAGAGACAAAATATGTGTGTTTTTCACTTAAGGGAAAACCATGATGGAGATACATGTGCTAACATGATCATATATAAGAAGATGGTGAAAAATAAATAACAAATAGTTGAATATCCTGAAAGTAAGGATGATCATGTTCCTTGTGGTGACTCTAAAAACTTTTTCTTGGAGTATGAATCAGATTCAGAGATAGGAGGTGACTATTTTGCAACTTTAGATGAACCTCAACTAGCAGTCATGACAAAAAGTCATAAGAATAGAAATTGATTTCCTAATGCAATGCCTACTAAATATTATGCACCATCAAAACAAGAAAATAAAGGTAGTGGTATGATACCTTTAATTTCACAAAAGAGCACAAAGGTAAGTCATATGATTCCTTTGACGTAATACAATACTATGAAAGGTGAGAATTCAAATATCTCCATTGGATTACTTGAAGTCTAATCCTAATCAATTGCAAAGGTTAATTGAAAATTTTAGTAATAAAGATGGAAGTCATAATAATATTAATGCTAATTTTAATCATCACAGTAAAGCTAGCACTTGTGGAATTTCTCTGACTGATGAAGATATTGTACTTCCTAAATTGTTTCAAGAAGAAGAACCCATGGTCTTAGCCACCTATCCAATTTCTACATTTCTTTATTTATCAATGGAAATAGGTTTAATAATTGCATCATAGATTTAGGAGCTTCTGATAATGTAATGCATGTCTCTGTAGTTAAAGCTCTAGGTCTTCCACTAACTAAAACCTTTGGCCATTGGTACTCAATGGATGCAAAACATGTACCCAAGTGGTGCAGGGGCACCTCCCTCTATTAATTTTATATTGTTTACATTCATCTCCGAAATGATTTATTTATTAAGTCATTAGAACCATAATGTGAAATGGTCTATTTATTATGTTATTGTAATCGGGATCATATGAAATTCGTAATGAAAATCTGAATATGGATAGGAAGGGACATGGGAAGGTAAATGGTTGTAACTATTTTAGGTTGTCTTTAAAAGAAAGACATTATTGTAATAGTAGAGAGAGATCGATAGAGTGGTTAGAGGAATAAGGAATAGGTTGTGAGAGGAAATTGGGCTCTCTGGTTTTAACCAGAGAGCATTGATGTTTTGTTGACTTTGACATTAAATGAGATGTATTTTTATTAAGTCTTTATGTTTCCATCTATCAAATTTTGATCTCTATCAGGAAGGTTATAACAATGAACAAAAATTGGTTTGTCTCTATTGTTATTTGCAAGAAATGTAAATGATTTGCTTTATGTCATGACAGTCTGAAGGAATGGTAATGGAAATGGTTTTATATAAAAAGATAATGTGATAAATAGATTTGAAGATTACAATATGCCCTCTCCTCATCAAATTGGTATCAAAGCAATCATTATTAACTAAGTTCATAAAGAGAACTACGACATAGAGTTGTATTTAAACGTTCACTTCCATAAATAACAGAAACAATTCAGAGAAAGATAGCAATCACCATTAATTGAAATAAAGACGTTTCATTTCAATCTAATTAATACATACTATTGGTGGCTCTCTGGATGAAAACCAAAGAGCCTCGATTCCTTTTCACAATGTCACTACTTTCTCTCTCATAACCTTTCTTTCTCACTCTCTGTCCTTCGATTACATAATGTAGTCTATTTAAAGACAATTTTGATGGTTACAAAACTGTTTAACTTCCCCATGTTCCTTTGGTTTCTATTACATTACTAATGTAACCTAAAAGCTGATTCCTCATATATTATAATTTGAAGCAACTAAACCTCTCAAGGATCATTTAGATTCTTTTCACCAATAAGTGACTAAACTATGGAAATGTTGAATTAATAGGTGGAGGTGATGCTCCTACATCACCAAGGGCCTGGATAGATTAAAGATGCTCAAGCTGCCCTAGCTACTTATTCTTCAAAAAGGATAAAACTCACCATCCTAGTGGCAAACATCCCTGCAAGTTATGAAATACTCCTAAGTAGAAGTTTTTGTAAAGACATGGGGGAGAGATAAAACTAGACTGGTCTTGTACTACTATCCAAGTGAGAGACAAAAAGGTGAAATTAGAACTTGAAGAAAAGGCAAAATTTACTGTTATGAAATTAGGTCTCAAATTTTATATCAAGAACTATAGTTTCATAATCATATGCTATTCTCTGACATACCTCACATTCAAGAAGAATTAGATCAGGTTGATAATGAACAATTATGGACCCTAGAATTTGATGGTAGTTGTGCTAAAGCTAGTTCAGGTGTAGGGGTTGTATTGACATCACCTGGTGGAGAAATGACTTGTTTGACATAAAAGTTATATTTCAAGAATACTAATAATGCTGCAACATATGAAGCTCTTCTCCTTGGTATAATTGCAACAAAACAAAAGGGGGTCAAGATACTCAAAGCCCAAGGAGATGCAGAATTGGTAGTGAGACAAGTCAAAAACCAATATGTAGTAAAGAACTCAAGATTGAGAAAATATTGTAATAAGGTGTGGGACGAAATTGAGAGTTTGGATGCTTTCTCAATTATACAATTACAAAGGGAATTCAATTCAAGAGCTAATTCTTTGGCAATCTCTACATCATTGCTCTTACCACATCCTGACTTTAAAGATCAAACCTATAAAGTAGAAGTTCTATTCAGACCCAATATTCTTGATAATGAAGATTCTTGGTAAGGTGTTTGAAGATGAAAAATACATAAAACAATTTATTTAAGGGGATGAACCTTTTGCAGACTTGTATTTTGAAGGAGCACTAATTCAAGTGGTCATCTAGTGACAGATGACAAAAGGAAAACAAAACTTGATATGATTAAATTGAAAGATAATAAGATTCCACCTCATCTAATTTATTTGGAAAATCTTTTTGATAGGAATGATCCATAGATTAAGAGGGAAATAGATAAAAAAGGAAAAGGCTATGGTGAAAATGATGGAATCAATACAGGGACATAAATTAGTCCAAAAATGATAAACATAGGAAAGTGTTGCACACAAGAAGAGATGATAGAGATTAGGAAATTACTCATTGAATTTCAAGAAGTATTTTCTTGGAGCTATGAAGACCTAAAAAATTTCATGGGTGGGAAATTCAAACACAAAATCCCTCTTAAGCCAGAAGCAATATCATTTAAACAGAAACAAAGAAATTATAATCCTATAGTTGAAGGAGCAATCTTCAAGGAGATTAACAAAATGCTGTAGGCTAGGATTATATATCTTATTCATTACTCTACTTGGATTGTTAACATTGTGTGAGTAAGAAAGAAGAATGGAGAGATAAGGATTTGTGTAGATTTTAGAAATCTAAATTAGGCTTCTTTCAAAAATAAATTTGCACTTCCCAATATGGATCATCTATTGCAGATTGTCACAGGGTCAGAGATGATGTCTATGTTAGATAGATTTTTAGGGTATAATTAGATTCAAGTAGATGAAGTAGATCAATTCAAAATAGCCTTCACTACACCATGGGTACTTTTTACTATAGTAGGATGCCTTTTGGCTTAATTAATGCAAGAGAAACTTTTCAATGTGGTATGAATTTGGCTTTTGGTGATTTTAAAGATAGAATCATTGTCATATACCTTGATAATTTGACAATCTTTTCCAAGAAGAGAAAATATCATATTAAAGATCTAGAAACTGTGCTACAAAGGTGTAGAAATAATTATGTCTCACTGAATCCAAAGAAATTAGTATTTGTGTGACAAAAGGTAAACTAATTAGTCATAATGTATCTTAAGAAGGAGTGAAGATTGATCTAGATAGAGTTAAGGCCATTCAATAATTAAGTTTTCCATTGAGCAAAACTAGAATAAAGTCTTTCTTTGGTCAGGTAAATTTCCTAAGGAGGCTTGTGCCTGATTTCTTACAGATAGTTAAGTGTATAGTTGATATGATGAAAGGTAATAAGGCTTTCAAATGGAGTGATAAAAGGTGCTATTGCTAAGGCCCTTGTTCTTGTTCATCTTGATTACATGAAAGAGTTCATTATATATTGTTATGCATCAGAACACACCATGTCAGCCATATTGATGCAAGAAAATAAAGAAGGAATACAAGCCCTAATTTTTTTTATGAGTATGCCATTGAAAAATCAAGAACTGAGATACTCACAAATGGAGAAACATGTATATCCAGTGGTAAGAGCTCTTAAGAATTTCAGATTTTATATTTTGCATTCTCATTCAGTGATATATGTGCTAGATGCTATAGTTAAAAGCATTTTGACACAACAAGAGGTTGGTTGCAATAATAGAGGAGCCTGGATTGAAAAAGTTTAAGAGTATGATATTGAGATCAAGCCAACTAAACTTGTGAGAGGAAATGCACTTTGCAAAGTTTTAGTAGAAGATCAACAAGCCAGTGAGGAAGATACTCCAAAGGTTCTTATGGTAAGCTTTTAGGATCCTTGGTTTTCAAATATTGCATACTTCCTAACATATGGTGAATGCCCTGATGGATTTACTACTAAGCAAGGGAGAGACCTAAAAACAAAGGCCTTAAAGTATATAATTCATGATGATGTCTTGTACAAGAGAGCTATTGATAGTACATTTTTAAGATGTGTTGATAAAAATTAGTAGGTGAAGTTGTTAACATCTTTTCATGATGAAGCATGTGTAGGACATTTTTCTAGTACTGTCACTACATTCAGAATTTTGAGACAATACTATTATTGACTTGGTATGTTTAAAGATGCATATAAGTGGGTTGCTAATTGTGGAATTGCAAGATGTTTACTGGTAAACCTTAGATTTTTGTCTTGCCTCTTAGGATAGTAGTGATTTTGAAGCCCCTTTTCATTGATGGGGTTTAGATTTTATAGGTCCAATCAATCATCCTTCTAGTCAAGGAAATTATTATATACTAACTGCCACAAATTATTTTAGTAAATGGGTAGAAGCCAATCCTATGAAGAAGATTTCATTAGAGGTGGTATGTGATTTTCTCAAAGAACATATATTGGTCAAATTTGGAGTTCTTATGAAATTGATAATGGATAATACATCTTATTTTCTTAGAAATTGTTGAGTTTTGCTATGATAATGGTATTCAAGTTGTTCATTCCTCTTATCAATTTCCTCAAGGAAATGGATAGGACAAATCTAGTAATAAGAATTTGACTAATATTTTGAAGAAATTGGTCTTAGACAATCAGAAAAGTTGGCGCAAGAAGATACATGATGCTTTATGGGTTGATAGAACCACACCTGAAAGGGCTACTATTATCTCATATTTTGAGTTAGTTTATGGAGTGGAAGATGATTTTCCATTTCCTCTAGAACTTACTGCATGTAAATTAAAGACTATGATTGAAGAAGATGTTTTCAAAGATGGATTAGAAAAGAGGATCTTGTATCTCACCAAGCTGTAGGAAGAAAGGGAAGAAATGGTTGACAGAAGCACTGAACATTAGGGAAGAGTCAAAAAGTTGTTTGATAAAAGGGCAAGACCAAGGAAATTTATGGAAGGTGATTTAGTACTGCTATGGGATAAGAGACATGAACCAAAGGGAATGCATTCCAATTTTCAATCTTTGTGGAAAGGGCCATTTCAAATCATATAAGTGAATCAGAATAATAATTTCAAATTAGCATATCCCACTAGAGAAATCCTGCCATGTTCTTATAATGTGCAGGATTTGAAGTTGTATCAAGTGCAAAACTGAAAGCAGGTAATCCCTGCATAGTAGCTAGTTTAGTAGGTTTTCCTTTTTGTGCAGTTTGCTTTATTTTGTTTTTGTTTTCCTGGATTAGTCTATTCTTTTTGTTTCCAAGTTGTCACCTTATTGTGTGGAACTAGAGATTTCTAGGATTATTTTAAGCATTGTCATACTTAATTCCCCAGATAGATCCTGTTGTTGCCCAATTTTCGGTTCATCTCTTTTTTTAGGTCTAAGTCAAATCAAAGTGTCAATGTGGTATTTCATTTGTGTCTAGATTAATTTAAGGATATTCTCTTCTCATCAATTCCTTTAAGTACACCTAGGTGGGCATTGAGAAGAAATCTAATGTATTCAATCATATTAGGTGATTAGAGAAGGGAGGGTAAGTTTATACATTTTCCAGATGAGAAGAAAGTTGTTCACAAAATCTTACTCTATGATCAAGTATTTTAGGCATGATACATTTGAAGAAGAGATCACATTGTATTCATAACAAATGGCAACTAAAAGCATTTGGATCAAGGCTCAAGACCAAGTTACATATCACAAGAACATCATAGAAATCAGAGAAGAATTAAATGCAGGAGAAATGGATAAAATCTCAAAAATGGTGAAAGAACCTGCTCAAAGGTGGTTTGAATCTTTTTGAAATCCAATTGATGGCTTATATTTAATCCATGCTTCTATTTTTCAAAGTTGACAAGTCAAATAGCTCAAAGATTAAGTCTAAATCATCAGATGAAGAAACATTGATGAATGGTGTTTTAAAGATGGAATTTTGAAGTGTCCAATGATGCATCTTCCCAGTCATAAGATCTAAGAAGATCAATGATTCTTGTATTCCTACTTTTCCATGATTTATGAAGTATAACCAATGTGGGAATATGAGAGCTCAACACATGGAAGGTGGACCTACATTGTAAAGTTAACAAGAGAGTTAATTATCTTTAATCACATTCATTAGATCTTAAGGATCAATGCTTATCACAAGTTCACAAGTGATTAAAGAAAACTTATAGTTAACTTAGTGAAGCTATGAAAGCCTTTGTTCATAAGGTCATAGGTGGTTAGAGCTAATAATAAGTTAACATGGTGAAGCTGCGAAAACCTTTGATTGCATCATCACAATGGGTAGAGTTGATTCAAGGTCAATATATGAGTTAACAAATTTGATGATTGAATGAATAAAGATATCGAAGGAAGTGATATTTCACTCTTCGATAGGATGATAAAGAGTTAACCATTATAGTTAAGGGTTTGAGTTTCTGCCATGTCGTAGAAGGTTAAGAATGACTTGTGGTTAAGGCTACGATGCAGTGAAAAGAAATTAGTCACATCATCGCAGGGTTAAAAGTGAGTTAAGCTTTTCAAGTTGTGAACTCTTGAATGAAGTCAAAGTCAGCTTGGAAACAACCATTACAAAATCAAACATGGTGAAAGCCTATTTGGAGTTAACATTGTGAAGATGTGAAGAAACATTGGTGGTTAATTCAAGCAGTCATCATGTTGTCACAACATTAGCTGCTAGGTTAATGTGAGAGGTGGTGAAGGAGAGACAAAGTATAAAATAAGCGATTGCATTGATGCATGTAAAAAAATGGGTAAAATTTTCCAAGTTATAAAGCTACAAAAATCAAGTCATCTCGTCGAATGAAGACATTTTAAGAATGACAGTTGCAAAGATGCGATATAAAGGGAAAAGATACATTCAACTGTCAGATGATAGATGATCAACATTTGAACATTTCTCCATTTTTTAAAGATGTATAAAGGATAACTAATGTGGGAAAATGTGGTGCTGACATGTATATGCAGAAGGATCCACAGAGGAGATCACAATGGAAAAATTAAAAAGTATGTTATGTTTTAATCATGACTCTTGATTTGAGATCGGTGATGAGAATTCAAAATGACAACGACTATAAAAATATGAATTATATGGATTTGGCACCAAAAAAAAAAATATAAAGAAAATAAAGATTTCTATAGGATTCTTGAGGTTTCTTGAAGATGGATAGTCATTGTGTGTTTTCAGAAGTTTCATGAAGCCAAAATCATCGATGGAAAACATGCCACATGTTCCTGCCATGCTGCAAATTAGATATTTTCATGTTTTATTATTATTTTCTTCTTTTGAATGATTTTTGGTTTTCCATAACTAAGAAAAAGATAGAAAACTATAAATGTAATTTCTTTTGATAACACAAAGGTTGACAAAATTGATGGTGAATTGGCTCTGTAATTCTATTTACCCTATTTTCTTGTCATGTTTTGTTGCCCATTCGTAGATTATTTTTGCATTATGAGTTGAAGTACAATTATATGTGATCCTGTAGTAAATATTTGGTTTCCATTTCACAATGGTATTTATAGTATAGGTAATTCCATTTGCTTTTTTATATGTGATTCTTGTTGGTTTCATGACATATTAGATAATTTCATTATGAATTGAAGGATAAGTGTGAATGAATATATTAGTAACTTGCTGGATTCCACTTCATTCAGGACTAATAGTTCAAGCAATCCCATTTTCCCTCATCTACATTTTTTCTTCTTTTCCTCTTTTGCATTTAGACAATTAATCACATCTAGAGTAGGAGTTAGAGTCAAAAAATCTAAAGATAATCTATTGTAGTTATTCCATTGGGTGTGATAGGTTATCCAAATCCATTTTGCCTAAATTTTTTCTTTCTACAAATAATTTGGTTATCCTTTACTACTCTTAGGTTAAGAGCTTATTCTGTCAAGAATTCTGATCTAAGAAAGACATATTCATTGCACATCATTGCAAGTCCTAAGAGAGCTATACCTTGTAATTCAGAGGGTAGTGATAGAATATATACACCAACCCATTTCTTGGTAACATCCTTTTGTATCTCCAAAACATTCAATACTAAAGAGTCAAGATTATAAGATCTTATAGGAGAACAAACTATTAACCAAAACTAACTCAAAAGGAGCTATAAAAAGAAAGTTAGAGGTCATGATTTGGTCCTGAAGATTAACTACAAGACTCAGCAACATAGAGAGAATCCAAGAAAATTTGAACTAAATTAGGAAGGATCCTATGTAGTTTCTGCAAGATTTGGCTCTAGAGTATATCAACATGTGACTCCAGAGGGTGAACCACTACTCATGTCCATTAACAACATGCATCTCTGCAAGTAATATACTTGATTCCATCTAAAAGTCTTGAAAAAATATATTTAAAAAATAGCAAAATGTCATGAAAAAAGAAACAAATAAATTAGAAAAAAAAGTCATGAAAAAATGGATGCCTTGATGAAAACCTGGAAAATAGGCATCTTGGCATGAAAATTTGAGTCAAGAGAAAAATTTCGTCCAAAAGTGAAAGCCTAGCAAACAAGAGCTTTAGACAAGTACCATCGTGAAAACTTGGCAAACATGCACCATGTGTAATCAGTTGTCACTCCCAATGTAACAGGATTTAATTTGGTTTTTTCCCCCTTTTGTCATTCCTTGATCACATCCTTCATATTGTAAGACATCCCTAGTCCTTGATCATGGCCTACAAAATGATTAATATCTATTATTATCTTACCCAAGCATCACTAGTCTATACATACTCTGTCTTTGGCCTTTGTACATAGTTTTCATCTTGTCTAGGGGCATATTATTTACATAGTGCACAAGTATGGAATTGAACCGTGGCCATGTCCCTAAAGCATAGGTTATCCATTGGACTTATCACATATTAGATTGGAGCTAACACTTGTGAGTCCTTTACAATACTAAAAAAATCCTAAAAATTTAGATACTATCCTGAAAAAAATCATAAAAATTATAAAACATCTTAATAAAATCCATTAAAAATCATAAAATGTCCTGAATAAATCCATAAAAAAAAAATTTCCTAAACAAATCACTAAAAATCATAAAATGTCCTAAAATAAACCCTAAAAATCATAAAACGTCCTAAAGAAATGAGTAACGCAAAAACATCAAATATCCTCAAAAACCCAAAAAAATCACAAATACCCTACAAAAGTTTTCAATAAACCTTGTAAATAGTCACTATGGATAATCACCCCTTTTGCATAAACACTCACAGTTTTCCAGACTGAAACTCAAAGCACTGCACTTCAATGACAATCACACTATTTGAGCAATGTGAACCATCAATCAATCCAACTGGTCACTATCAACTAAACCAACAATCAAACCTATCATATCACAAATCTGATGCAAAACTAAAAACACTTAAAAACAAGTAATAATGGATGAGAATAGTTGTTGGCTCATGTTGTTTAGTGAGTGATTTATTTTTTCTTTGATCATGTTCCTATGCCACTCAATGATATAAAATGATCTATGAGAGTGGTCGGGATGGTTCATGGTCATCTTATGTTTTCTATTTATTGAATGTACCTTTGAGATTATGATGCATGTATATATGCCTCAGAAAGGATAAGGTCATTTATTGTCTACATCATTCTTGTTTATACAAAAGATTTGAATTTGTGCTCTGGCCATTTATGCCATGATGTGTTGCATTGTATTTTCCATATCAAAATAAAGATTCTTTGACATATAGTGTACTTTATGAAAGCAAATTTCCTCACCTCATACTACCTAGTCCTCATCTTGTCTCCTCTATCTTCTAACATCCATCTTGTCCACCATCACCATAGTTATGCACCTTAATACACCAAAATCATTGTTATCTTGCATTCCTACATATGTCAAAAGTCCAAAAAACCCCAAAGCAATACACACACACACACACACACACACACACACACACACACACACACACACACACACACACACACACACACACACACACACACACGCACGCACGCACACACGCACGCACGCACGCACACACGCACGCATGCACGCACGCACGCACGCACGCACACATGCACGCACGCACGCGCGCGTGCGCACACGCACACACACACACACAAACACACACACACACACACACACACACACACACACACACACACACACACACACACACACACACACACACACACACACACAAACATGGCATTCACATCATTTTACACTACATTTGAATTCATTCATCATATTTCACATTTCATTTGCATTCATTTATCTTTTTATGTCTCATTTGCATTCATTTCATGAGAAAAACATGTGGCAAAAATAAAGATATCATTTCCAAAGCATTTGATATAACTAACCAACACACAATTTCATCATATAAAGTCCACATAGAAAAACATAAATACATCCACACAAAGCATATCAATATGTGCATAATCTATCTCATAAATGTCTCAAAAAGTATCAAAGTACATGATCATGATTTACATCAATATTAATTTCCCATAGGCATGAACCATGAAATAACATAACAAAAAAAAGGGAGCCCCTTTGCACATGAGCATATCTAAGTCAACTTGTGCTATCCCTGGCCTTATAGCCCCTATCTAGCCTAGAGGATAACCCCTCCCCTATCTGTGGTGGACCCATCAATCCCATCACCCCTCCACTACTCTGTGTCCTATGTGTTTGCCAAGAGTAAGACCTCGATGCCCAATATCTCTCTTCCCTTTTCCCTGGTGACACTGCCATCTCAAATTGACCCCTCCAATACTATGTCTCTGCATGCACCATAGCCATCATGATGACCAACTCTCAAAATGATGGATCCCTGATACTACTCAAAAAGTCTCAAAACTCCTAAACTTCTATCTCTACGCTTCACAATATTACTATCGACACATCCTTCTTTGTTTTAACCTGGTCAATCACTACCTCACACTCCTCTAATTGACTTTGGAGGCATCTAATCACCTCCATCATCTCTAACACTAGCTGGCTAGGCCTTGGCATACCCTCTGTGACATCTATCGAATCCTCCTCTCTATCTATCACCGTAGCATCTGCACCTTTGACTTCCTCTCCATCTAACTCCCCTCAATCCCCCTTGTCATCCTCTCCCCTATCACCATCCCCACCCTCCTCATCATCCTCCCCCTCATCATCCTCTATGTCATTGCCATCCTCCCCATCCTTCTCATCATCCTCTCTATGCTCATCCCCTCCCCTCTCCTCATCATCTCCCCCATCCTCCTCCTCATCCTCCCCATCCTTGTCCTCTTCTCCCTCCCCATTTTCCTCCTCCCCACCACCACCCTCCTTGTCCTCCTCCTCCTCCTCCTCTCCATCATGATCTACTTGTGGTCTAACCCATGGTACTAGAACTTCCAAATCTATCAATGGCCTCAGTCAATGTAGCTCAAACCATCTATCATATACTGTTATCATATACACATCTATCACATCTACCGCTACTGCCCATATCCTTGTCTATAGCTCCTCTAATTATGCATAGGCCACCTATGTCCTAATAAAATCCTACCACTCTCTAATCTCTACTCTAGATTGAGCAAATAGAGCTAGACCTATAGGCACATCCCACCTCTCACCAAACTATTGATGCACTCGCTCTAGCAAGTACATATCTATCACTAGGTGTTTAATCACTATATGACCAATTAGATATCACTCTTTCCTACAATACAAAAGGTGGATCTCATCATCATCCCACCCCAAGCAATCTTTATACCATGTCTAGATAAATTGTCATAGTGTCCAACCAATGCCTAAAAAATTGGGTGTATCCTAGTGGTCCTCATGCTAGTATCCCTCTATAGTTGTATGCATAAGACATATCCTCAACCAAATCCCTCTCCACAAGTGGCATGAATATGATAGTATGCTCATAAGACCAGATTTGTAGTAGTATACCTCCAGTGCTAAAAGTTAATACAGGGGCCCCACGCAAACATAGTTTCTTCCATAACCATCCTCTCCATTACTCAGTCCCATCCAATAGGGAATCCATACCATTGCCTATCCAATATTAGTAACCCACCCACAACCCAAAAAATCACAAAAATATATTGCTCATGTCGTGCCACCAATATCTCCCATCCAATCTCATAATCCGTAATCCCCAACTCTGCATCTCCATAGCCAAACATATGGTGAAGTGTTGCTCATCCTATAGCAGGATCATATACTACCAAATCTCTATGGATCAAAACTTGGAGGATGCACCATACATCCTTTAAGGTCATAGTGGCCTCTCTAGTAGGAGATGGAATGAACTAGTCTCTGAGTGCCATCTCTTTGTCAGCGTTGTTAGCAACCCCCTATTCTCTCTCGCCCTGGGCATGAACATAATGTGGTAGAGTCCAAGTCCTTCCAAGATCTTCCACTCATCAACGATCATCTAGTTATGTAGAATTAGGCTTTGGGGTCTGTGTCCCCTTGTCCGTAATAGGTGTAAGTCCTACATATCACACGATGTATGTCAACCTTCTATGACTTTCTACCAAGTCTAACCTAAGTTCGATCTAATTTGGACCAAGTTTGACCAAGTTTGACTAAGATTGACTATTTATGAATAGGTTTGACTAGGCTAACCTATGTTTTGAACTCTTTCTATGGTTTTGAACATATATACCAAATTTTGGGTCATCCCAAGTTTATTTGCATTGTTTTTGACCCTCTGCCTACCTATTTGTCAACTTTCCCCAAATCTAACTTTGGTTTGACTAATTTTGACTATTTCTAACCATTTTTGACTAGGTTAACCTATTCTTTGAACTCTCTTTATGGTTTTGAACATGCATGCCAAATTTCAGGTCACTCTGAGCTCATTTGCACTCTTTCTGACTCTCTACATCATTCCTTGTCAATATTCTGCTAGGTTTGACCTAAATCTGACCTAGGTTTGACCAAGTTGATCAAATTTTACTATTTTTTTGACTAATTTAACCTATGTTTCAACCTTTTCTTAGGGTATTAGGCATGGGTGCCAAGTTTTTGGCCGTTCTAGGCCCATTTTGACTATTTTAAGGGCCCTAGAGCATCTTGGAGCGTAGTTGGGGCCCCCAACTATGCTTAGTGTGCACTTGAGCATGCCAAGTGTACTTAGTGTGCAATTTTTCATGCCAAATGCTCCCAAAGTGTACTTGGGTTCATTTTGAGGGACCTTGGGGCATTTTGATGCCCTAATCTATACCCGAGACCCCAAGTGGGCCTTGTTTGACCCCGGACTAATACCAAAATGCATAAAATGGATAAAAGACACAAAGGAGGCCTCACTATACTCATTGGTGGTCCTACTTCTTCCCATCATTGGTAGGTACAAACGAGTTCTCTGTGATGTTGCTCCCTAGGTAGCCAGTCCATCTTCCTTGCTCTAGACCTCTTTTCTTCCAAATGAGAAGGTGAAAATAATTTCTAAACCCTCTCCAAGCCCTTTTATAGCCCTATCGCTTCCTAGATGGATGTGGAAGAGGCATTTTCAATGTTGGTCATGATTTTTTTTGCACCTTGGACCTCATAACTTTCACATTTGAGCTCCAATTTGTGATCTGTTAGTTGTTATGGCTTAGTCTTGTCATTGTCAACAAATTAACCTATCAGTTGTATTTTTTGGTCATTTTATCAAGGGGGCACCCATATATACCACCCCTACTAAGGCATGCTTTTATATATTTTTCATCAGTAGTCTTTGACACAATGCTCTAAATCACATTTTATCAAAAGGGGGAAAAATCTAGACGCTAAAAAATGGTTTACATCCATAGACTAATCACATTTTCATACTAACCGATCTTGTTTTCTCATTTCACTAATTCTAATCTTTTGGCCAACTTGATGATCATTTGATTATATTTTGATATTATCCTTTATCACTCACATCCCCTTTTAAATCAATTGTAGATCACATCAGAGTCAGTTCCCTTTTTATCCAAAATTTTCAAAATCAACCCGAAACCATTTCAATATCATTAGAATCATCCCAAGTCAACTCAAAATCATCCCAAATCAACCTAAAATCATCCCAAATCAACCCAAAACCATCCTAAATCAACCATAATCAATCCAAAATATTTCAAATATCTCAAACCAATAATCATCTATCAAATTCTAGGCATTGTCGTGACCCTTGGTGACTTGGAAACCTATCAAATCTTATCAAACCTACCAAATTGACCTTAGTATTGTCATGTCCCTTAGAGCTAGGTCAAACTATCATTCTTATCATCCAATAATTGACATTGTTGAGTCCCTCAGTGTCAAATCCTGGCATTATCAAACAAATTTAATAACATTGACAATGTCCATCGATGTTATTGTGATCAACCATATCAATCAACTTTCAATCCTATGACATTTACAATGATAGTTAAATGTCACATTTCCTTAATCCATGTCATGTTTCCTTGGTATGTTATCAATCTTAATCATTCAATCAATTTGATCATGGCTTTGATATACCCACCATCATCCTAGTTGATCTGCATAATCATTGCATTTCATCAAAGGATATTATCACATTTATTTCATCAAATTGGCCAATCATTTACTAATTCATCCTATAGGATTAGATAACCCATAATCTAATCCTATGTTAGCTTAATAATTTTCATCACACATTACTAATTATTCTTGCTAACAAATTTTCTCAAATAATTGATACTTATTAATTATTTGATTCATCTTCACAAACTATGAGAATTCTCAAATTTCCTAAGTCCTATTTTCCACTTTTAATTTCCATTTTAATAATTTCCATTTGTGTGGATATATTAATTTTTAATTCAAATATTCCACCTATTCTTGACACATGGACATGACACATCATAGATATTCTCCCTACACTTGGCTAAACTATGTCATATTTGATATATTTTATTCCTTACACATGTCTATAATAAGCCTCCATCATCATAGATTCTTGGCTATGAGTGGCTTTGAGGTGTCATATGCACGTCATGTATTCTCCTCCACTTTTAACCATGTTGACTTTCATGCATCATATAATCCTACATTTGGCATATTGTGCCATGGCTGTTAGACAGTCTAAGGAATATCATACCAAGTTTTACATTCGAAGTGACAAGTGTCCATCTTCTTATTCAATTCTCTCCTCTTGTACTTTGGCTATAAATTGAGCCATCTTGCACCCATTTTCAATCTCTTAGAACCCATTATGCTCAAGCCACACTTTTAGTATTCCCAATAGCATTATCATATCATAGTCATTTTCTTTCAATTGTATAGGCACTATAAGAAATTGGAGCTACATCAAAATGGAGAAGAAAGAAGGATATGAGAATCACAATTGAAGAGGGAGTTTTGATTATATTTAATTTCTTTATTTTAATTGGTTTTCATGGTAGATTAGAAGGTTTTAGTGTATTTTGATTGATTTTTTATGGTTTCTCATAGTATGCTAGGTTCTAACCTAGTTTCTAGTTCTACAGATAGCACCATTCAAACAGACAACACAGATGATTGAACAAGTGATACCTAGTATTGAGAAGTTTTCTAGATAGACTCTTCTTGGAAGGTTGGAAGCAGTAGAAATAAGTTTGAAACAATATGGATATTTTCCTAGATTGGAGACTACCTTTAGCTCATTTAATGTTTAACCTACCCTATCTAGGAGTGTAAGCACTAATGGAGATTGTGCTAGCAGTAGTAAATCAAGATCTAAAGAAAACAAAAATATTGAAGAAGGAATTTGCCTTCTTGTGAGAAGAGAACCATATGGTAACAAAATATTTAAATATTGGGATTGTGATGAATTTGGTCATTATGCTTCTAAATTTCCTAAAAGAGTGAAGAAGTACAAGAATAATTTCAAGTCAAGAAAGCCTAGATAATGTTTGTATGCAAATTATGATGATGAACTATATGAAAAAATTCTAAGAGAAAGTGATGATAAGTTATGATTTGTTTCTATAAAAGAAGAAAGTCCTAAAAATGAAGTTAGAGAATAAAGAGCCCTAGTGTCATAAGTTGAGAAGAAAGCTTATTGGATCATAGATAGTAGTTTTTCACATCATATGAATAGTGACATAAATAATTTTTTTGAGTTCAACAATTGTGATGGAGGAATTAATATTAAGGGAATAAGATCTATTACTCTCGATGGTAAAACTAACACATATGATATTTATTTTGTTGATGGACTGAAAGATAATCTTCTAAGTGTTGGATAGTTGGTTGATAAGGGATATCAATTACACTTCACAGAGAAGACATGTATCATCAAGGATAAGAATGGTTAGATGATTGATACTGGCACAAGATCATGACATAATATTCTTCAGCTGGATCCTACAGAGATGACATAGTTGTTTGCTAAAGTTGATAACACTCAGTTGTGGCATAAAAGGTTTTTTCATATAAATTTTGATAATATTATGAAAGTGAGAAGTACACTTGTTGTTAGGGACTTGCCTAAAATTGTGAAGCCTACTAATGTTGTATGCGAGGAATATGTTATGGATAAACAAAAGAAGAGTTCCTTTCCTAGCAAGAAGTTTACTACAACAACGAAGTTGGAGATTGTTCACACATATTTGAGTGGTCCTACAAAGACAAGAGGATTTTATGGTGAAAGGTAATTTATGATTCTTGTTGATGATTTTACTCGAATGATGCATGTAGCATTTTTTAGAGAGAGATCTAAAGCATTTGATAAATTTCAGTTGTTCAAGAATAGAGTTAAGAAATAATATGGATTAAAAATTAAATTCCTAAGATCTAATAAAGGTTTAGAATTTACTTTGAATGAGTTTAAAACTATTTTTGGAGTTAATGATATTAAGAGATAGCTTTCAGCCCCTAAAACACCTAAGCACAAAGGTATAGTTGAGATAAGAAACAAGTCTATAACAGAAGCAATAAGAGCTATGATGATTGAAAATAATAGATCAAAGTCATTCTAGAGAGTAGTAAATATAATAGTGTATACAATGAATAGAGTATAGAGTAGAAAAGGTACAAACACAACTCCTTATGAATTATGGTTTGGACATGTGCCATATTTGAGGTATTTTTAAATTTTTGGAAGCAAGTGTTTTTGATAAGAAAAATAGGTTTTACAGGGATCCTGAAACCCAAATGTTTAAACAAAAACCAAGGCTGATAATAAGCATATAAAGCCCAACCAAACATAGACAAGTCACATGGCTGATAATAAGCATGAAAGCCTAGCCAAACACAAAGGCCAAAGAAAAGGCCAGTTCAACTTACATCAAAAAAGCTAGAACAAGAAAAAGCCAACTTGACAAAAAGCAATAGTAAACTAACAACAATGATGATATGATGATATTGGTAAGTTTGATTCAAGAAGAAATGAAGGTATGTTCCTTTATTACTCATTGAAAAGAAAAGCTTATAGATTTTTTGACCATAGGACTAAGACTATTGTTAAGAACACATATGTGAAAGTGGATGAGAAATTTGGAGTTCAAGAAAGAATTCTAGATTATAATTCTAATGAAGAAGCTAATCCTAAGACTAACCAAGAAAATGTTGAAATGTTTAATGAAACTAAAAATGATTTGCAGAATGATATTCAAATTGTGGAACAGGGAGAGGAACAAAGATTTGAGCATAGAGTAGAAGGAAGAGTTCAAACAATAATAGTAAACAAGAATTTGATAAATGAAAAAGTTATTGGAAATGAAGACATAGGAGTTATGAAAAGAAACAAGGTATATGAAGAGTTGTGTTTGATTTCTCAAGTTGAGACTAAAAGTATAGATGAAGCTAGAAAAGATGACTTTTGGATTCAATCTATGAGAGAGATGTTAGATCATATTGAGAAGAATGATACATTGGAATTAGTTACTAGACCTAAGGACAAGAACATATAGGAACTAAATGAGTTTTTTTTAGAAATAAAATGAATGAATTATACTATTTTAAATTGGATGCACTTCAATTTAAGACCTTTTAGCTCCCCTTTAATGTGTTTTCCATTTCATGTTCACATATTTAGCACACACCTCTCATCTTTTCTCTTCTTTCTCTTAGGTGAAATAGAGGTAGGACTTAACTGATCCTCCTTGATTTCTCTCAATCTTTGAATTAGGACATAAGCCATGAGTATCCTCTCTTCTTAGGACCCCAAAACCCTAGATTGGACCTCTCAGTATCAGTTCATGATACATACTTCATCAATGAACCTCTACCAGTATAGAATCTAGAAAGGGTAACCAAACTTTTGGGAGGCATAACTTTTGAACCGTAGCTTCGATTGATGAACCATTTACATTTTCAAAAAGCTCTCAAAGCGCTCTATAGCCCTATGGACAAGCTTCACTTGTCCCGCATTTTTTGGCCCTTTTTGAGGTCATTCAATGCCCCTAACCTAACTTTGAAGCATTCTTAAGATGTCTTCAAAAATCAAAAAACTGCGATAACTTTCAAACCATGGGGCTTTTTGACTTGATTCTTTTTCTGGAATTCTCTAAATTACAATGACAATCTTCTGACCAATTTACACCTTCTAGTTCACCAAAATGATGGCTCAATTACATACTCTTATTTTTCTTGCATTTACACGTATCCCAAGGTGATTAAAAACTCTATCTTAGAACATTGATAGTGGAACTGTGAGAGTTGGAACCTTTATTTGACCCAAATGGGTATCCAAAAATGAAAACACCTAAAACAAAAACTAAGTCTAAGTACATTTTGGGTGACACAAGATTGCCCTTATACCTCTGGATGCTCCTGCATCAGACACCTAGGGTAAATTGAAAAGTGACCCTGTCACTTTATGAATGGTAGAGGAAATCCCAAATGGGAAACCTCAGCTACTGATATCCAAGTTGAGTCCTCGATCGACCGTCCTTTCCACTTGACCAAATACTCTTCATATTGCCTATTTTTGGTACTCCTGCCCACACAATGATCTAAAATGTCCTCTATCTCCTCCTTCTTAGAAGCAGGAATTGGACATGGCTCTAACATCGACTCCTCATTTGCACCATCATCATGATACTCTGTTAAGTCTACAATGTTGAAAATAGGAGAAATGTGAATACCATCTGGCAACTCCACCTCATATGCATTTCCTGAGTCATTTTTTTTCAAAATTTTGCAGGGGCCAAATTTCTTCATTTTCAGCTTATTGTAAGTACTGGCTGGAAATCTTTCTTTTCGTAAGTGTACCATGACTAGATCCCCTACTTGGAATTCCTTATGTCTTCTCCTTTGATCAGCCCTAGCTTTATACTCTTGATTCATCTTGGTAATGTGTGCCTGAACCTCCCCATGTAGACGCTTGATATGTTCAGCATATTCTTCAGCTTCAACACTTGTCCTCTCCCCTTGCTCTATCTTCCTCAATTCTAGTGCAGTCCTTGGACTACTTCCATATACAATTTGGAATGGTGATCTACTAATACTCCTATTTACAGAGTTATTGTAAGCAAACTCCGCTTGTGGTAGAATCAAATCCCATCCCTTGGGCTTATCCCCAACTAAACATCTCAGCAAATTGCCCAGACTTCTATTTACCACTTCTATTTGGCCGTCAGTCTCGGGTGATGTGTGGAACTAAATTTCAAGTCTATTCTCAACTTTTTTCACAATGTTCTCGAGAAATACCCCACAAATTTAGTATCTCTGTCAGAAACTATACTCCTTGGGAGACCATGTAGTCTTACCACCTCTTTGAAAAACAAGTCTGCAATATGGACAACATCATGAGTTTTGTGGCATGGAATGAAATGTGCCATTTTGGAGAACCTATCAAGCACTACAAATACTAAGTCATTACCCCTTTGTGTCCTCGGTAATCCAAGAAAAAAATCCATACTTATGTCCTCCCATGACTTTGATGGAACATGCAATGGTTGATAAAGTCCAGTATTGTGACTAAATCCCTTGGCAACTTGACAAATCTGACAATTCTGTACAAACTTCTTCACATCTTGTGAAATTTGAGGCCAAAAATAATGTTCTCTAAGAATGGCAATGGTCTTATTTCAACCAAAATGTCCTGCCATCCCTCCACTGTGTTTCTCCTTAATCAAATTTTCCCTCATGGAACTCCTTGGAATGCATAATTGACTGCCCTTGAATAACATACCATCCTAAATCAGATAGTCTAACCACTTAGTTATGTCTATAGCAATAGGCTCTTTACAAGCTTTCCACACTTTAGAAAAATCAGGATCCTCAGGGTACAGATTCTTGAGTTCATCAAACCCAACTACTTCAACCTGCATTGCTGTAAGCAAAAATTGTTTCCTACTTAATGCATCTGCAAACCTGTTAGATTTTCCACTTCTATGCTTCAACATAAATGTATAGCTCTGCAAGAACTCTACCCACTTCATATGCCTCTGATTCAATTTACCTTGGCTATTTAGGTACTGTAATGCCTAGTGATCAGTATATAGAACAAATTCCTTTGGCAACAAATAATGCCTCCATTTCTTTAAGGCCTGAACTATTGCATAGAACTCTTGATCATAAACATAATACTTCTTTTTTGTATCATTCAATTTTTCACTAAAATATGCAATAGGCTTACCTTCTTGGCTTAATACAGCCCCAATAGTGCTGCCTCTAGCATCACAATCCACTTGGAACACCTTTCTAAAATCTAGAAGTGCCAACATAGGTTGTTTTGTCACCTTCTTCTTCAGCATTTCAAAACTTCTTGCAGCTACTACAATCCATTTGAACTCTTTTCTATCCCTTCTTATTATGTTAGTCAGGGGTGCACATATGCCACTGAAATTCTTAATGAACTTTCTGTAAAAACTAACCAGACCATGGAATGATCTTACCTCAGTAGAAGACCTTGGAGTAGGCCATTCCAAGATGGCTTTTACCTTCTTTGGATCCATTTTGAGACCTTCAAGTGATATAACAAACCCCAAGTAGACTAACTCCCTTTTTGCAAAGATACACTTCTTTAGATTAATTAACAGTTTCTCTTCCCTTAACCTTTCAAGGACACTACGAATATGCAATAAATGTTCTTCCAAAGTGTTGCTAAAAATTAAAAGATCATCCAAATAGATAATAACAAATTTTCCCAAGAACTTCTTAGGTACCTCATTCATAAGCCGCATGAAGGTGCTTGGGGCATTCGTCAATCCAAAGGGCATGACTAATGACTCATAAAGACCCTTCTTGGTCTTGAAGGCTGTTTTCCACTCATCTCCTTCTCGAATTTGTATTTGGTGATAACCACTCTTGAGATCTATCTTTGTGAAGTACTGAACTCCACTCAAGCAGTCCATAAGATCATCCATTCTTGGCAAAGGAAATCGATAGTTGATGGTTATCCTATTTATAGCTTGAGAGTCTGTACACATCCTCCACTCTCCATCCTTCTTTGGTGCTAGTACTACAGGTACTGCACATGGACTCAGGCTCTCCTAAATCAAGCCCTTCCTCAATAGCTCCTACACCTGTCTGTTTAGCTCCTCAGTTTTAGTAGGAGTCATCTTGTGAGTAACCTTGTTAGGCAAACTAGCTCCTGGGATTAAATCTATCTGATGAATGATTTGCCTTACTAGTGGCAATCCTTCTTGAACATTATCAGAGATAATATCTCCAAACTCACCTACTAAATTTGAAACTTCTAGTGGTATTTCACTGCTACCTTCTTTATCTTTCTTAGGAATCAAAGCATAGCACATACGCTGATGTTTCATGCCATCTAAAAACTTCCTTCCATCAACAAGACAAATCCTAGCACTGCTACATACCTTTTCGTCTTCCTTTTTCATGGGCTTTATTTTGTGGTGAACTCCATCCTTGTCAGAGAATATGTGTTTGCATGACCATCATGTATTGCATGCCTATCAAACTGCCACAGTCTTCCCAACAATAGATGGAAAACATCCATTGGAATAACATCACAGAGAACTTCATCATTGCAACTCATAATTTTGAATTTCACTAAACATTGTTCACTTATCAGGACCTTATGATCATCTTTCACCCAAGCAATCCGATAGGGCTGGGGGTGTTTCTCCCTCTTGAGCTTTAGCTTAGAGACCATCTCCTCTGACACCAAGTTATCAGTGCTACTTACCATCAATGATCACATCACAACATTTATCCTCACTCTTGCACCTGGTATGAAATAAAATCCTCCTTTGTCCAGGTTCAATCTCACCACTTAGTAGGACCCTTTCATTTACCAAAGTCTCTCCTCTTTCTGCATCTTCTGAATGTGATGATTGTGCATCCTCATCCACATGAGCAACCCTAGCTTGACCCTCAGCTCTCCTATCTATCCTTCCTTGTCATTGAGGGCATTCAAAGGCACGATGACCTTCTTTATTGTAATGGAAACAAGTACCACGAAAGCCTCCTCTTCCTTGTCCATGTCCTCTACCTCTTCCTCTCTGATTTCCAAAGTCTTGATCACAGGAGCGATTGAAACCCTCGTTCCTCTGGTTCCTGCTAGTACCCACATCTTCATTTTTCTTTTGGGTTTCATTTTGACCTCTAGATGACCTACCGCTACCTCTTCCTCCTTGACCATGCCCTTTTTGTCTCCCTTCAAACCTCTTATTTAGCTTCTCTTCAACTCATAGGGCAAACTGGTATGCCTCTTCGACGCTGGTCATTCTTACCAGACTTAATTCCTCCTGGATGCTAGGTCGCAACCCACTGATATAACGAGCAACCTTCTCCTTATTTGCTTCTGCATGCCCCACTCTAATTAGAAGTCGATAAAAATCCTCTGTATTTTCTTGGACTGATTTTCCTGCTTGCTTTAACCCATACATCTTCTTAAACAAATCAATCTCATAATCAACAAGAATGAACTACTTCTTCAATTTGTCCACCATACGATCCCACCTTGTGATCTTCTCCTTTCCTCTTCTATTTCTTTCTAATTGAACCTCTTGCCACTAGATCTTGGCATGTCCTTTTAGTTTGGCCTTTGCAAACTTAACCCTATCTGGGTTCCTGATATCCTCATACTCAAAGTATTCTTCCAGTTCATTGATCCAATCGATCAACTCATTTGGTTTCAAATTTCCTAAAAATACACCCACATTAATTGTAGGTCTTTTTCCAAACTTAGTAATGGCTCTAAAAAGCCTTTCCTCTACTTGATTCAAAATTTCCTCGTCAAATTCTCCTTTTGGTCTAATTTATTCTTCTTCATTATCATCCTCACTTTCGTTGCCTGCGGCAACATTTGTTCCTCTACGGAGCTCCTCCTACAACACTTATACCTACCTTTGGAGGGCTCTAACCTCCTCAGGATGAATAGCTCTGGTCCTTCCACTACACTCTTTTGTGGAGGCATCTTCTTAACCCAAAACCACAACCACACAGTCCTGGTGCAAACCACCTCACAGTTGGCACTCTGTCTACACACTCAGGAAAACTAGCTCTGATACCACTATTGAAGGTACGCTCTGCTACCACTAACAAAGGTATGCTCTGATACCACTTGATGGGGACACAACCCAAGCATAGAATGGACATAATAGGAAAGGGAAAATTTTATTAACTGTGAGAAAATGCTAATACATTTAGTACAAAGAAAATAGACTTCAAAACATGCCCTAAGGGCTTACAATAGTATAAATCTGGTGATAATTTCTCCTTTCGATACCTCCTCGCAAAATCCACTTCGAATTGCCTTTTACAATGCCATAAATGTTCTTAAATAGACACCAAAGGGTTAAGGATTAGGAATACATTCTAGAAAGTGGTAGTTGGCATCCACCGACCAAGTAAAAGGCTCTAGAAGTCACATTAGAAGTCGATGCAAAATTAGAAGAATCCAGAAATGGTAATCGAACTTTTGGGAGGCATAACTTTTGAACCGTAGCTCTGATTGACGAATCGTTTACATTTTTAGAAAGCTGTCAAAGTGCTCTATAGACCTATGGATGAGCTTTGCTTGTCCCCCATTTTTGACCCTTTTTGAGGTCATTTAATGCCCCTAACCTAACTTTGAAGCATTCTTAAGATGTCTCCAGAAATCAAAAAACTGTGATAACTTTCAAACCGTGGGGCCTTTTGACCTGATTCTTTTTCTGGAATGCTCTAAATTAAAATGACAATCTTTTGACCAATTTACACCTAGTTCACCAAAATGATGGCTCAATTACATACTCCTATTTTTATTGCATTTACATGTATCCCAAAAACTCTATCTTAGAACACTGATAGTGGAACTGTGAGAGTTGGAACCTTTATTTGACCCAAATGGGTATCTAGAAATGAAAACACCTAAAACAAAAACTAAGTCTAAGTGCATTTTTTGGGTGACACAGGATTGCCCTTATACCTCTGGATGCTCCTGCACCATAACTCTTCCTATCTAATTTGATTCTGTGGTGTTAGATACTTTGATTCATGTGATGTCTGGACCTCTCAATTATAACCTTCTTTTGGGGAGACCGTGGTTGCATAACATGCATGTATTTCCTTCTACTCTTCATCATAAAGTAAAGTAAATTAATTATAAAATGATGAATGCTTTACATGTGGATGATAAACCTAATAAATGTTATAGCACTGAATCTTCTAAGGTACTAGAACCTAGGGTAGAGAAACAAAAGAACAAAGTTGAAATTAGAGATCAATCAAGTGAAGAACCTTCTTCCTTGTTATCTTAGGATGAATGGGGCACTTTAGACTTCAATCTCATATTCATTGGAGAATATAAGGTGTTTGTCTCTCTTTTAAGAAGACTTATGAACAACCTAGGCAAGAAAAAGTTGTTTCAACTCCTCTTTTTGGTGAATTAAGTAACAATTTTATTGATGCTTCATGTAAGGAAACCATTGAATTTATTAAGCTTGATGATCAAGATATAGTTTTTATGAAGCTCCTTTGACTATCTCCAATTTGGTTGATCACTATGGTCCTAGATACCATTTCTCCTTTAAGAATGGGTCATATGGTCAAGGATGTGGAAAATATGAGCAAGGAATACAAGTTCCTTTAACTGATGATATTTATAAGCATACTTATGATTTGGGATTTAATCCTGATAAATAACCTTCCTTCTTTTTGAATGTGAATCATATGTGTAGTGGTCCTTTGAAGCTAACAAATCCATATTTTATTGCATTTGATCAATTGAATTCATTGGATCTTTTCTTCTATGATGATGTGTAGGTTGATTTTCTAGGTGCATATGAGGACTTACCTCCTTTTCATCATAATAAGAGAAAGCTTTATCATTTGGACATTAAAGGATACTTTGGAGAAGAAATAGAATCAGAGTCACACATTGATCTTCTTCCTTCTATTGAAGGAGCATAGAAGAATAATATGTTGATCATTGGAACAATAGATGTGCTTGTTGATCTTGATAACTCTAAAAAGTTTATTAAGATTAGAAAATGTTTAGATGAAACAAAACAAAAACAACTTACTGAACTTCTTTTGGAAATTTATGATATATTTGCTTGGAAATATTTTGATATGCTTGGTATTTATTCTAAAATTCTCACTCATAACATAGTTTTGACATTAGATGTTAAATCTATTAAGAAGAAGATTCGTAAGAAGAGTCCCAACATTCCTCTCTTGGTTAAGGTTGAGATAGAAAAGCCTTTAGATGCTGGTTTTATACGTCGTATATATTATTCCCCTTGGATTTCTAACATTGTGGTCATCTCTAAGGGTGAAAATAAGATAAGGATATGTACCAATTTCTAGGATTTAAACATGGATTCTTTGAAAGATGATTTTCCTTTACCGAACATTAATATGATAGTGGACTCAACAGAAGGACATGCATTGCTATGTTTTATGGATGGATTCTCTAGATTTAATCAAATTTTCGTTCCTCCTTATGATCAATACAAGAACATGTTCATAAATACATGGGGAAATTTTTGGGTAATGATTTTAAAGTTGATAACATCCAGTTGTGGCATAAAAGGTTTTGTCATATAAATTTTGGTAATATTATGAAAGTGAGAAGTACACTTGTTGTTAGGGATTTTCCTAAAACTATGAAGCCTACTAATGTTGTATGCAAGGAATGTGTTATGGATAAACAAAATAAGAGTTCCTTTCCTAGCAAGAAGTTCACTACGACAATGAAGTTGGAGATTATTCACACATATTTGAATGGTCCTACAAAGACAAGAGGGCTTTACAGTGAAAGGTACTTTATGATTCTTGTTGATGATTTTACTAGGATGATGTGGGTAGCATTTCTTAGAGATAAATTTGAAGCATTTGAGAAATTTAAGTTGTTTAAGAATAGAATTAAGAATGAATATGGATTAAAAATTAAATGCCTAAGATCTAATAAAGGTTTAGAATTTACTTCGAATGAGTTTAACACTATTTGTGGAGTTAATGATATTAAGAGATAGCTTTTAGCCCCTAAAATACCTAAGCATAAAGGTATAGCTGAGATAAGAAACAAGTTTGTAAAAGAAGCAACAAGAGCTATGATGTTTGAAAATAATAGATCAAAGTCATTCTAGAGAGAAGTAGTAAATATAATAGTGCATACAATGAATAGGGTACAAATAAGAAAAGGTACAAACATGACTCCTTATGAATTATGGTTTGGACATGTGCCATCAGTGAGGTATTTTTAAATTTTTTGAAGAAAGTGTTACATCGAGAGATATGATGATATTGGTAAGTTTGATTCAAGAAACAATGAAGGCATGTTCCTTTATTACTCATTGAAAAGAAAAGCTTATAGATTTTTTGATTAGAGGACTAAGACTATTATTAAGAACACAAATGCCAAAGTGGATGAGAAATTTGGGAATAGAATTAGAGTCACACATTGATCTTCTTCCTCCTATTGAAGAAGCATAGAAGAATAATATGTTGATCATTGAATCTATTAAGAAGAAGATTTGTAAGAAGAGTCCTAACATTCCTCTCTTGGTTAAGATTGAGATAGAAAAGCCTTTAGATGCTGGTTTTATATGTCGTATATATTATTCCCCTTGGATTTCTAACATTGTGGTTGTCTCTAAGGGTGAAAATAAGATAAGGATGTGTACCAATTTCTAGGATCTAAACATGGATTCTTTCAAAGATGATTTTCCTTTATCTAACATTAATATGATAGTGGAATCAATTGAAGGACATGCATTGCTATATTTTATGGATGGATTCTCTAGGTTTAATCAAATTTTCATTCCTGCTTATGATCAATACAAGAACATGTTCATAACTCCATGGGGAAATTTTTGGGTAATGATGGCTTTGATATTAAGAAATATGGGTGCTACTTATCAACATGCTATGACATTGATTTTTCATGATTACATGCATAAGATTCTTCAATATTATGTGGATGAAATTTTAGAAAAGTCTATCAAACATGTTCCTATTCTTAAAAAAATCTTTGAAAGGATAAGAAATTATAGTATGCATTTAAACCCATGAAAAATGTGTCTTTGGTGTTGACAGTAGAAAGCTCCTTGGGTTAATAATATTCAATATAGGTATCAAGGTAGATATATAGAAAATTTATGCTATTGTTAGTATGCCTCCTCGTAATATCTCACAACTTCATAGCTTACAAGGAAAGATACAAGCTATTCACAAGTTTATGTCTAACCTAGTGGATCATACCATTCCCTTCACTTCCTTGCTTAAGAAAAATTCTACTTTCTCTTGGAATGAAGATTGTAAGCTCTCATTTGGAAAATTCAAGACTTATCTTGCTAATCCTCCTATTTTGAAACTAGCTCAACCTAATAAATCATTCTTTCTTTACGCTTCTGCCTCTTCTAATGTGTTGAGTGTTGGCTTAGATCAACATGATCAAGATGGTAAGGAACGTTTGGTTTATTACACAAGTCATATACTGATTGATTGTGAAACACACTACTACAATTAAGAAACAAGATTTGGTTTTAGTTTTTGCTTTTCAAAAACTTAGACATTATCTCCTTAATGCTAAAGTTAACATTTTTGTGAACTTTGATCCTTTAAAACATCTCTTTTCAAATAAATATTTATCTATGTGACTTGCTAAATGGGTCATACTCTTGATGGAGTTTGATTTAAATTTTGTTTCTTATAAATCTATTAAAGGGAAAGATTTGACTTATTATTTGTCTGAGGCTCTGTCTCATATTCTTACATCTACAATCGATAAGTTTCCTAAAAAAATAGTCTTACCTATTGATATAAATGATACATGGGAGTTATACTACGATGGATCTAGATGTCAAACTAGGTCTGAAGTAGGAGTTATATTAATACCCCCATCTAGGAAACATATCCCATTATCTTACAAACTTACCTTTTCATGCACTAATAACATTGTTGAGTATGAAGCCCTTATTATTGGATTGAAAGTGACTTTATCCTTGAATATCAAACATATTAAAATAATTGGTGATTCACAACTTGTCATACAATAGATTAATGGCACGTATCAAGCTAAGAATGATAAATTGACTAAGTATCATGATCTCTCTTTGGATATACTTTGAAAATTTTCTTATTTCTCTATACATAACCTACCTTGAAAAGATAATCGACATGCTGATGCTATGGCTAGTGCAACATCCCTTATCACTTTAGAGGAAGGTGTGTTAGATTTTCAATTTATGATTTACTCTTTGTTTGAGCCTACTATTTCACATGTTACCCTGCTAGATGCAACTTATCTTAACCTACATTCAGATGAGTGGTATTCACATATTTATCAATATCTTAAAAACGGTTATTTTCCTAAGTCAGAAACTAGGAATTCAAGGAATAGAATTCAAAATCTTGCATCTCATTATATCATTCTTGATGATTTTATTTATAGAATATCTTATCATGATCCTCTCTTTAGATGCCTTACTAAAACTAAAATCCCTATAGCTTTGCAAGAATCTCATGCTAGATCATGTGTGGGACATTTTGGTGGGAAATCCTTAGTTAACAAGCTCCTTTGTATGGGATATTATGGGAAAGATATGGAACAAGACTCATTTTCCTTTGTCAAAAAGTGTTTGCAGTGTCACCACCATAACGACCTTATTCATGCTGCTGCATATGCTTTACATTTTCAAGTTCCACCATGGCCTTTAAGAATGTGGGGTTTTGAGTTTATTGGTAAGATCTCTCCTCCTCCTTCTCAAGGTCATACTTATATCCGCACTACTACATATTACTTTACTAAGTGGATAGAAGTTGTACCTCTTCATTGTACCATCATAGATGTAATTTGTGACTTCATTCTTCAAAATACTATCACCATATTTGGTGTCCCTATGGCTATCATCTTGGATATTGGAACTCAATTTAAAAACAAGAAAAATAAGGCCTTTTTGGAGAAATATCATATACATCACCATTTTTTTTCTCCTTCCCTCAATCTAATGGACAAGTTGAATCTTTTAATAAGATTATTGAATAGATCCTTTAGAGGATAATTCATAATCATGTTAAGGATTGACACACACAATTGGTGTATGCTTTATGGGCTTGTAATGTTGAAAGTTTAGCTTCAATAGAATAATAATATTGAGCATCTAAATGTGTTATCTCTATCTTATATTTATATGTATACATATGATAATATGCATACACACACATATATGGTTTAGACGAATATGGTTTAGATGAAGCATATATATATATATATATATATATATGTATACATATAGTTTAGACGAATATGGTTTAGATCAAGCATATTACCATGGTTACAAATTCACATTGGGTTCTATCATTTCAACTACATTGGATTACTTCTAGAATTATCCATCATCTCTGATCAGGGATCAGGTCTTACTTGTATTGACTTTGATAAGTATTAAGATCATTATTGAACATATCTTTGGGCATGATTAAACCATTGTATGTTTATGGTTGACAAAACATTAGTTTATGACCACGTAGGGTCATGACCCTATGTGGCCTTTGGGCACGTAGAGTCATGCCCCTATGGGGTCACAACTCTTTCACAATTATATATATAATTGTTCTCGTCAGTGTACAAGGCAATATGAAAGACATAACATACTTGCAGTCCCAGGATTAATGAAGAAACATAGTAGATTACAAAATACTAGCATTTGACATTTCAGTCATAACATATCAAAAACATATTTGAAAGTATCTACCTGTTACATTCAAGATACTAAAGTAAGTAAAAGTCTAATATAAATCTATTATTATTTCTACCAAGGATCCTATAAAATTAACATGATATCAGAGCCATACCGATAAGAAATTTTATTTAGAACTTATATAAAATTTTCATTTTATTTAGACTTACCATTTTTTTAAAATTCTTCAAAAATGGTTAACCATGTAAGGTTAGAGGATAGATTGGAGGGGGCTTCAAAATTTTCTTCATGGAAGATTTGTGTCATGATAATCCTAAGAGAAATGGAATTAGAAGAATATGTAGAAACAAATTAAAATATTCTAGAAAATGATTCAGACAAAACGATGTGGAAAAGGCACAACAATAAAGCCATGACAATAATTATAGACTCTGTTAAAGATCATATTCTCCCATCTATTTCTAGCCTTTTTACAAAATTTAAAATGTTCTCCACTATCAATAATATATTTGAAATTAATAATATTAGCAAGGTTCTGATATTAAAATAGGATTTATTATACATAAAAATGAATAGTGAGGAAACTATTACTTCCTATTTTCTAAGAATATCTAAACTAAAAGATCAACTTGCCACAATTAGAAGTCAAGTTGATGATGAAGAACTTACCATGATTGCCCTAAGGGGACTTCTGCTATCTTAGGAAACTTTTATTTGAGGACTAAGCTCTCAACTTGAGCTTCCAAAATTTGAATCACTCAAGAATGAATGCACTCAAGAGGAATCAAGATTAGCCTCAAGGGGGATAAGCCTAAATCAAGAGGAAGACGTCCATGCACTTCAAGCAAGTTTCAATAGGAAAGAAAATTCAATCGAAATAAGAAAGAATCCAACAAACCTTATAAGAAAAGAGATTGGTCAAAAGTGAGATGTTTTAAATGTGACAAAATTGGTCACTCTCATAATGTTTTCCCTGAATGTAAAAGAATTCAAGTTGCTCTAGTAGAAATAAAAGAAGAAAAGGAGGAAATAGAAGAAAATTATGCATTTTATCTAGCACTCTCTAGTGAGTTAAACTCAAACAAAAACTATTGGATCATAGTCATTAGAGCATCTTGACATATAACATGTTTTAGAGACAAAGTTGAAAACTTTTTAGAATGCCACTCAGAAGAGGTAACCATCGCGGATAACTCCACACATCCAATTAAAGGTATTGGGTTTTTCTCTATTTAACTATATTTTGGCATTACTCTTCAACTCAACAATGATTTATATGTATCCAAGATTAAAAGATATCTAGTTTCTATATCTAGCCTTTCTGATCAAGGATACAAAATTGCTTTTCTAGAAGACAAAGTTCAGTCTTGGCCTAAAAATACTAACATCAAGAAAGCTATCACTATTGGTATTAGAGATGAGAGTTTATATAAAATATTTAATCAACAAAATTTTGCACTAAGTCATGAAATCTTAGAGTCTACAAAAATATGGCATAGGAGACTAGGTCACCTACATTTCCAAGAATTATCTACAATAGGAAAAATTGTCAAAGGATTACCTAATCTAAAATTAGATCACTTAGGTGTCTGAAAAGGCTATGCCCTAGGTAAAAATATCAAGAAAACCTTTCCCAAAAGTGTTCATAAATCTAAAGCAATTCTTGAACTCATTCACTTTGACCTATGTAGTCCCATGTCTGTACCCTCTCTAAATGCGTGCCTCTATTATGTAATCTTTATTGATGATTATTCTAGAAGAACTTGGATCTATTTCGTAAAATAAAAGGAATCTAGTGAAGTACACTCAAAATCAAAAGAATTCAAAGCTCTAGTGGAAAATTAGTCAGGAAAGAAAATCAAAACTTTAAGATCAGATAATGGAGGAGAGTAAATCTGTAATGCCTACCCCTACTTGACTTTTGTGATTTGTTTTGATCAGATTCTTTTAGCCATATGCTATGATTATGTTTGATGATGATATATATGTTCATGTATTGACTTTCAGTTATTGAATGATGTTAGTTAAACGAATGATTTTTATGCAGTTTCTATGGATACTTACCCCCTTCTTGCATGTGTATAGTGTGCGTGTATGTTTTCTTTATGTTTGACATTATTGATGTGGTTGAGGAAGGGAGTCATAGTCACCTATTAGTTGAGATCTACATGATGCACCACTTCCTGCCATTGCCTATGTAGTTTAGAATATTGTATTTGCACATGCATGGATTTTATGCAGATTGTAGGTATCTGTATCAACTTCCTTGAATTGCTAGGACAAGCATACCCTATCATAGTATTTCAATGGTATAAGTGGGGAGATAAATCTTGAGTCCAAATCCTAACCTAAGCCAATTGTCCTAGAAAATAGGACAAGTATTTGAGTTAGTTTCACCTTTCTGAATTCGTCAAGTGATGTGAATACATGATTTTAACCCTGGAATTTGATTTTTCTTCTATCTCTTCAGTTGAGTTCTCGTATTTAGTTTTGTGGATCTATTGTGATAATTTGTTAAAATTAAATCAAATTAAAAGATATTTTAATGATTTAATTTAATGGAAATTTTATAAAGAAATTTGATATTTAATTATATTTAATTAATTGAGAAATTAATTAAATAAAAAAATTAAATTTAAAGATTCTTTTAAAATTATATTTTTGTTTTATTTATATTTATTTAATTTAATGATAATTATTTAGGTATTTTATTTTAATAATAAACTCTAAATAATGTTATTAATCAAGTTAATAAATATATTATTAAAAACATCTCATGAATTAATTAAATAAAAGAATAATATTTAAAGATAAAGCTATAGTTCTAATTTTGACATATTTATAATGATTTAATTTAATAATAATTTATTTAAGAGTTTTATTAATAAACTCTAAATAATATTATTAGTTAAAATAATAAATATAATACTAAAAACATCTCATGATTAACTAATGTGAGAAAGAAAATTAATTTAATAAAGATATTTTAATTTAAATTGCATAAAATTGTTGCATGAAAATTGTATATAGAAAATTCAATATTTAATTATATTTAATTAATTGAAAAATTAATTAAATAAAATAATTAATTGAAAAATTAATTAAATAAAATAATTAATTTTAAAAGATTAAATTAACATTCTAATTTTAGAATATTTATATTAATTTAATTTAATAATAATTATTTAAGAGTTTTATTTTAATAATAAATTCTAAATAATATTATTAGTTGAGTAATAAATATTATTTGATTAAAAATAAAATATTAAAATATGTGAATATTTGATTAATTAAAAACTAATTAAATTTATACTTTAAATAAAAAGTCTAAATTTAGAAGTCTAAATTAGAGGTCTAAATTTAGAAAATTGGTTAAAGAAAGATTAGAATATGATGTTATTTAATTAAATATAAATTAATTAAATATGAACTTTAGTTTAAAATATTTATTTTAAAAGTCTAATTTAAGAAGTTGGATAAAAATAGAATTAAAATATTAAAGGATTTAATATTATTTTATTATGATTATTTAATTAATAATTATTAGATTAGAGTTGCATTTAAATAATGAGCTTTAGTTTTTGAAATTAAAAGCGACCAAAAGCAAGGGGGTCGGCCCTTAACAGTCAAAAGGCTGGTAACCAACACATTACCAACCAGTAACAAAAACAAACAAAAAGAACAGGAGAACCAACAGTCAGAGACAAGAACCTAAAACCAGAGAGCTAGAACCAGAAAGGAACCCTAGCAACTAACCAAAGTCCAACGAGGCACCCAGGCCAAATAAAAACTTAATTACAGCTGATAACCAAAAAAACTATAACTGTCATAATAGTATATAAAGTCTTTGGATCCATGGACCCCATAACTAAACAGAAATAAAAAAAAAGAGACTTAGATTTCTTTTTTCCCTTTTCCTCTTGCATGAAGAAGAATTTGGGCCCAGTCATCGGCAAGGAACTTAAAGAGTAATTTATTGTCCTCCATGTCCAAGCCAGCTTCCTCCTTCTCCTGTGCTAGCAATTGGAGGGTAGTACCATCAGCATGAGTAACTTTAAGTCCAAACTTGGAGAAGGTGAAAAAACCCTCCTCCAAAGCTTTGACTCTTTCCTCCAGGTTTTTGTAATGCTCCTCCACCGTCACCGTCTTTTCTTTATGCTCCTCGACCTTCTTAGTAGCAACCTCCTTCATTTTCTGTCCCTTTGGTTTATCCTACAGCACCCGTGGGTTAGAATAAATCTTCAAATTTTCCTTAATAGGGGAAGAAATGGTAATTGGGAAATTGTCCTTTTTGCTCGTCTCATCACAAAAAGTAAAGGGTTTAAGTGAGAAGCTAGCTGAAACATGGGTTGTCTCAGTATTCCTTTCTTTCCTGTCTGACACTTGAGTTTGAGTGTCATCCATCAAAATGTTCCCATAATTGAAACTTTTTTCCCCCTCCTCATTACCATCATCCTTTTTAGAGTTGGAAATGCTTTCCTCCTCCCTTCTGTCACTATTATTGTCTCAGCTATCTTCTTCAACTTCCTCAACAGGGTATCTAATTGACTTTTGCTTACCCCTAGCCTGGGACTGAGCTAGCCTACTAGACCTTCTTCTTTCTTTCCCCCAATATCTTCACTAGAATCCTCTCCAACAACCTCTACCACCTTATCAACTTTTAATTTCTTGTTTCCCTTTTGTTCTATGGCTATGCCAAGTTTTTTCTTTTTCTTAGTATCCTTACTAGGAGATGGCCTAGGAGTATGGATTTTCATCCTCGTATTGGAGCTCGGGGGGGGAAATCCTATTATGGTGGGGGTTTTCCACAATAACCTCTCTGTGGGGACATAAAGCTAAGTGGAACTAATACAGACGAAAAATTAACTCCGATGAATAATTGTGAAGTTTAGGCCTTTACTTTTTTTTCCTTAATATCCTTAATCATATCCTCAAGCGAATGTAGAAGAAAAAATAGAATGGAAATGAAATTCCTAAATGATTCAACAAGGGAAAATGATAGTAATAGCACACTCCAAACCTGCCTTCCAGGGTGAGATACTTCATTAGGACCAGACACACATCATCCCAGGGCTTAGGTAGCTTATCCCTTTTAAACCCTCCTCTATAGCGAATCGACTCCTCATTCTCCACAAAGAAATTTTAATGCTATTCTCATCCAAGACTTTGGTGACTTTCTTCCACTTTTTTCCCTTCATTGTGAGTCCTATTGCCATGGCAATAACCTCCTCCGTGACTTGAAAAGTAATGCCGTTGATTGTGACCTTCCTATCATCCCAATTATTCACAAATTGTAACGCACAATTTTCATCGTGCCCAGCCATGGACAATATATATGGCAAAAAACCCCCTTCCTTCAAGAGATACCAGGTCGCCATCTTGTCCTTGAAGTTCTCAAGTCTCGTTGGTTCCAATTGATTTAGATCACCTCCCATATCAATTTCACCACTATCCTGAATCTCTTCCTCATAAATACGCATCAGAACTTTATCGCTTTCCAATTCTCTGTGGCTGCTCTCTTGCTTTAATCTTTTGAGGGAATAGGGATCAAAATTATAGAGCCATGTACGATGAGCACCAGAATCCCATAACATCTTATTATGAGATTCGTGGGTATTAAAAAACCTAATTTTCTCTCCCTGTCAATTTCTGACATCCCAATCCATAATATCTATCATACTTCCATTTGGGAAGTGATTCGAAGCTTTCCTCGAGTTACCATAATTGCGAAAAGACAATTTCCTTAATTTGTAATTACTCCATTTGTCATTTGTATGGCCATGTCTATCTCTTATTTCCAAAACACTAAAGTTAAATTTAGCAAAAAAGTTCTCCATCTCACCAAAATTGGCCTTACTTTTAAATTTAGTGATCATCATTTTGAATTCTGCCGCCTTTTTCCTTGAATATCAACATCCTTAGATTTTAGTTGATATCAACTAAATTTTCCCAGCACGTGATTGCCCTAACGTTAAACCCCATGGTAGCCACAGCGTTTGCCAGTTGATTACCCTCCCGGTAGATATGCTGTAGGTGGACTATTCTCATTTCCTCCAATATATTTTTAATATCCAAGATGATATTTCTAATCTTCCATCCCAATTTTGCCTCCCCCTTTACCCAATTGATCACCAGTTTGGAGTCCCCTTCTATAGTTAACTATAAAATGTTTCTTTCCCTAGAGAGTTGTAGACCCCATAATAACGCCATAGCTTCTGCCATATTATTGCTACCAATCCCCACCTGGCCTGCATAAACCAATAGAACATCACCATTCCTATCTCGTAGCATGCCACTAGCTGCTTCCTGTCCTCCTTTTGTAGTTCTGTCAAAGTTCAGTTTATACTATGTGATGGTGGGTGGTCTCCATATTGTCTGTTGTCTCCTCCTCCTAGCAGAGCTATCAAAAAGGAAGAAGTCCTCCTGACAACCCCAATTCTAGCCACAATGCCTTCAATTCTTTTGGGTTCCTCCTTTGGCATCTTATATTTAGCTACTCTTATATTTTCCTTCAACAGTTTGTTCATCAATCCAAAAACCACTTCAACCGTCCTATTTTCTCCCCTGAATATCCTGTTATTCCTTTCTTTCCATATGTTCTAGAATACATGTGGTGGGATAAACTTCCATAAGAGGATTAGTCTTGGATGATGGAATGGGCAATCCCAATTATCCACAAACTATCCCAAGTTATCTTTCATGACCCATACCACCCCCAATATTTCCCAAACCTTAGTCCAAATGTCAACTGCAAATTGACATTCAATGGAAAGGTGGTAAATACTTTCTTCCTTTTGTTCACAAAGGTAGTAACGGTTTGTTATGTAGAATCCCCTTTTTTTCAAATTATCGATTGTTAGGATTTTTCCTTGTTGAACCATCCACCAAAAGAAATTAATCTTAGGTATAAGGTTATTGATCCATACCTTACTCCATGTAGTTGGGCATAGTTCCTTACTGAACATTAGGGTATAAGTAAATTTGACAGTGAAGTTCCCAGTCGGAGTTAAATCCCAAGCTAATACGTCTTCCTGTGGCAGCATTGGGATCCTTTGTTCCATTATTAGTTCTTCCAGTTCCTCTATGAGAATACCTATCTCCCACGGATACTCCTCCTTCAACAGCTTCTTCCATCTCCTCCCCTGATCAATGTAGTCTCCCACTCTAACCCCTATGTCCTCCTTAAGGAGTTCCTTTAAACCACTATATTTACTTAAAGCCAGCAGTTTCCCCTCCATCCACCTGTCTTCCCAAAACCTTATATTGAAGCCATTGCCCATAATCCACCTCAATCCTTCTCTTAGCAGTCCTTTATTTCTAATAATATTCTACCAGATCTTTGAACCACTTGGGAGGTCATTATTATACAGGTTCCACTGAAAGGAGGAATTAGACAAATATTTAGCTTTCATAATATTTCCCCACCCCGTGTTTCCTTCTACCAGTCTCCATCCAATTTTTTTAAGGAGAGATTTATTAAGGTCTTTCATTCTTCTAATCTCAAGCCCTCTCTTAGCTTTTGGTTTACACACCTCCTCCCAGTTGACCAGATTCAATTTATTTTTCTCTTTAGTCCCTGACCACAGGAAATTCCTTTGAATTCTCTCAATTTTCTTGGCCATATTAAGATTAATCTTAAATATGGATAAGAAATAAATAGGGATTCCCTAAAGGGCAACAACAATCAGTTGAAGTTTTTCGGCATTGCTTAACATCTTCCCTTTCCACCCTGCAAGCTTCTTTTGAATTCTCTCCACTATTGAATTCCAAAATTCATTAGACGCCTCCTTGGTAGTGAGGGGGAGGCCTAAATAAGTGTTTGGGAGGCAAGCAGATTGGCAATCCAAGATTTTCCTAATCCTTCTTTGAAGTGAAGGATCAATGTTAAAGAAATAAATCTTGTTTTTATGGTAGTTCACCCGTTTCCTTGAGCTTTCTTCATAATTATGTAAAATCATTTTCCAAGCATCAGCCTCCATGATTGAAGATTCTCCAAATAGGAAGGTGTCATCCACAAATTGTTGAATAACCTTAGCTTCAATGTTAGTGGCTGGTTTCACACCTTTAATGAAGCCCAAATCAGCTAATTTATAGAATGACCTTCCCAAGACTTCAACAACCATGATAAATAGGTAAGGTAAGAGGGGGTTGCCCTGTCTCAAGCCTTTTCCTGCCATTATGTTACCCCATGGGGACCCATTTAGTAGGACAGAGTACTACACTGAGCTCACCACCAACATGAGCTTTAGTTATTCTTATTAATTTAAATAATAAACTATGCTTTAAATAGTGCTTACACTAATTAATAAAGTGGGGAAAAAGAAAATATAAAAGAATATTTTAATTAAAAAGTTCTTTAAATGTGCATGAAAGAATTAAATTTAAAAGATTTGATTAAAGTTATAATTTAGGTGTATTTATATTTATTTAATTTAATAATAATTTATTTAGGAGTTTTTTTTCTATTAGCTATAGAGAGATAAAAAAGAAATACAGTTCACCAAGAGTCAAAAAAGAGGCACAACCTCACTCCAACACCAAGGAGTCAGTATAACAACTCGGATAGAATAAATACATCAAGAGCCCAAAAAAAGGCATAGAACTAATACAAAATATTAGAGTAGGAATCAACCCAAGCGGTCCAACCAAGAGGGCCTTCCATCCAAACTATATTCATCTCCTCCTGTCTAGCATTGTGATTACATAAAGATCTCCTCCTATCTAGCATTGTGATTACATAAAGATCTCCTCCTGTTTGGCATTGTGATTATTTTTAATGGCTTGGTTCAGCTTCCGACACGTGAGCTCAAACACCCTCAAGTTATCAAGAGTTCTCCTCCATTGATACCCATATTAAGCTCATAAGAGAAGAATGTAGCATGGCCATCCTTGAGAAACCTTCGAAGTTTATCTTTTTCTATAATCATGGTGGTTTGAACCTGCAAGAAAATTTTAAAATATGTGAATTTATGATAAACTTAGTAAGAACCCTTGGCTTACCTTGGTATTTTTCCTCATTCTTGCATTTCCAAATCTACCAAAGAATATTAGAAGATAACATACTCCAAAAAAAGTTAGCATCCTTACTAAGCCCTTTAATGTGACCCATAAAAATTTCAATAATATTCGCATTAAAGGGATAGTAAATACCAAAAGAATACCATATTTCTTTTGCAAAAAAGAAATAAAATAAAATATGTCTACTCATATTAGGTAGCCTGTAGATATTACATAAATTAGAATGCTAGTTATCTCTTTTAATTGGAAGTCTATCAATTAACATAAGCCATTTAAAACATTGAATTTTTGGTTCAACAAGACTTTTCTAGATATAGTCCAACAACTTATTCCAATCTTTATTATCAAAAGAGTAGTACTAGATTTTGTTCAAATGAATAATAATATCCTCATTATAACCAATGACCTTATATATTTTCTTAGCTTTAAGCTTGTCTAAGATAATTCCATCTAGCCATTTATATTTAAGGTGCCTATAGGAGTCCAAATGACATATAGAAGGAAGGTTTTTAGAAGCTTGCAAAATAAGAGTATAAGTCTTCTTTTGAGTCTAAGGGAGATCAAAATTACTTTTGAGATCATCCCAAGGAATAATAATATCATGCTCAAATATATCAACAAATTGAGTAATGCTATCTTTAGCCCAGGACTTGGTAGAACAACCTTGGTAGAGGGCTAGGGGTTTATTATTCATACTCAAATTCTACCAAATGGATCTCTCACCATGAAGCTAATTATCATCATAAAAATCCTTATTGGTGATAAATCTTCGACATGGTCCCAGGCATGCCAGATAGACTTGAATATGATAGAACCTTGGACAATAACTAGAAGCTTACCAACAATAAGGTCACATAAAGGGAGGTTCTTCCAAGATCTAGCCTCCTTGGGACAACCTCTCTCAATGTTGTGTCTAATAAGCACTTTCCAAGGGCAATCACCTTCCAAAGACTGGAAGATTCACTTGGCAGAAAGAGCTATGCCTTATAATTTGAGTTCTTTTAACCCTAGCCCACCAAGGGATTTATTAGTATGATACTAGTCCCAATTAACAACATGAGGCTTTCTTTTTCCCTTGCCATCAGACTAGAGAAAATGTCTGATAGCTTTTTGAATTTCAAGAACCTGATAATTGTTGAACATCCAAGCAGAAGAATAATTAATATTATAAGAAGAAAAAATATTTTGACAAACTTGAATTCTCCCAGCAAGAGATAAGGATCTATTATGCCATTTATTAAGTTTATTCTCAATCCTAGACTTCACCCAAGCCCACATGTCCTTAAGAGAAGGATCAATAGAATAGGGGATACCAAGATACTTGATAACTTTTTTAGGACCTCCCCATTGATAATTGTGCTTGATGAACCAATCAGGAGGCTAATCATCCCAACCCAAACAAATAGACTTAGCCTAGGAGATCCTAGCACCCAAAATAGTACAAAAAAAATCCAACTTGATTTGAAGATTCTTAAAATTGTTATCAGTGAGCTCAAAAAAGAGAGTTGTGTCATCAACAAAGTGACTATTTAGAAGCTTGTCATTACTAGGAAGGTATAGACCTCTAACTTGAGGAGAAAGGGAGTTATCTATAAGAATATAGTATAAAGTGTCAACAGCAATAACAAAGAGATCAAGAGCCAAAGGGCAACCTTGCCTGATGGACCAACCAAGAGGGGAAGGATTAGAAAGAGAACCATCAATCTCAATTTGAGCACAAGCATCTTTGAGTAGAGTTTGAACAACATTACAGAAGTAAGGAGGAAAACCAAAGGACTACAACATCATAATGATAAATTTCCACTTGACCCTATCATAGGCTTTCTCAAAGTCAAGGAGGAGTAGAGAAAATTTTTGATGAGAACATTTAGCCCAATCCATGACTTCCCAAGTAGTAATAAGACTTTCCAAAATGTATCTTCCCTTAATAAAATTGGTTTGAGTATTACTGAAAAACTTAGGGAGAATATGAACCAATTGAAGGGCTAGAACTTTTGCTAATATTTTATAAGACACATTAAGGAACATAATAGGTCTCCAATTCTTAATAAGAGTCTTATCCCCTTCCTTCAGAAGAAGTTTAATAATGCCCCTGTTGATCTCAGGACTAAGGGAGCCAGTGCTTATGGCCTCATTATAAAGATCAAACATATCTTTGCTGATCCAACTAAGATTAGGCCTATAAAATTTGATAAGAAACCCATAAGGCCTAGGAGCCTTGTCATCCTTAAGGGCTTTAATAGCCCCTTTGATCTCATCAATAGATATAGGGGTAGAGAGAAGCAAGATATCATCAGCATCCAGCTTAATAGGAATAAGGTGCCTACATTTGGATCTAGTTTCATTAGCCTCCCTGGACTTCTCAAATGAGAAATTTTTACTAAAGTACTTAGCAAAGGTGAACAAAATGCTTTCAAGGTCTGAGATTTACTGATTATTAATAACAAGATTATCTATGGACTCTTTAAACTATTTTTGCTTAAGGAAATTAAAGAAGAATTTAGATCCTTGATCCCCATGGTGGAGCCAGTTAACCCTAGATCAAATTTTAGCTCCTTGAATCTTGGTTTCTTGGTGCTTGCTCAGGGCATCTTTAATAGCAATTGCCTGGTTCAAGAGGTCTGTATTAGAAGGGTCGGTCTGAACATTATATTCAGTGATTTGGAGATTAGAGCATAGAAGTTTTTTAGTGAATCTATAGTCTTTGGAACATTTTTGGCCAATGCTTTGAAGAAAACTTTTCCAAGCCAGAAGATTAGCCTTCCATTTGTCAATCATGGAGGATTCCTTAAGATTAAAGAAATTGATGTTTCTAATGATATGGATGGCACAAAGAACATCTTCATCTTAAAGAAGCTTAGTGTTTAAATTTTTTTTTGAATGGGCGAGTCTCTGAAAAATAGGCTCAATATCAATGCTAATTTGGGTGAAAATAAAATGATGGTCAGACAGGGTGGTAACAGTGACTAAGACAATGTTACCTTTACTATCAGGAAGAAAAGAAAAGAAGTCTCTATTACCATAAAAATGATCTAATCTAGAATAAATCCTAGATTGACCCTGTTGGAAATTGCACCATGTATGCCATAATCTAGGATGGGTGTCCTTGTTGTTAGCAAGAGGAGCAAACAAATTTTTTGAGTTAGTAAAATTAGACCAACGTAGATATTCATGAGCTTTCCATCTAAATGGATTACCACTAGTTTTATCATTTTGTGACTCAACCATGTTAAAATCTCCTCCAAAAAACCAAGGTATGTTAGGGAGAGTAGACAACCAGTTCCAAAGGAAAATTCTGGCTTTAGTATCATTGGGAGCATAAATGGAGAAAAAACCAATATGTTTATTATTAATATTCACAATAAACCAAATAACCCTTTGATTGGGAGAAATACCATTATCCGAAATGAGAGGCACCTATTTGGGATTGACAAGAATAGCAATTCCACCTTTACCCCTAATATGATTAGAGTAAAACTTAATTAAATCTTTCCATATGAAATTAAGGTTGGTTTCAAGAGTGAAACTAGTAGCTTTAGTTTCTTGCATCATAAACAAATCAATATAATCAAAAGAATTTAATACATGCTTAATAACATACTTTCTATCTAGAGACTTGAGCCCCCTAACATTCCAAGATAAACAAGTCATTGGGAAACATTGAAAGGTGTTTGACATGCAATTTCATTATTTGTTAAGGGACTATTGGTAGTATCCCCAGCTATCTTACTAGCATTTTCATTTTTTGACCCCGGTGGCCTCCTACACCTTTTTGTGGGGATGGTATCCAACCTAGAAGTATCTTCAAAATCAGATGATTCCATATCCATATTAGACTCATTCTGAGGCAACTCAGTAGCAAAAATAACTTAAAAAATATAATCATCATCAATTTCTTTAAAGACTTTTGTTGGTAACTTTCGAGGAATCAAATCAAGTTTAATAACTTTAGTAACTAGAGCAGGATACTAAATCATATCTACACTTGGAGGAGGATTTATGGAAGGAAGAGTAAAGGGTAGATCTTTAAGATTTTTGGGCTTAGGGTTACTTGAGGCATTCCCCTTTCTCTTCTTCCTGATCCTAACCATCATAAAGCCCTCATCAAGATCAGGCCCTGCCGATTCCTTTGGTGGTAGTTCACAAGACATGTTGGACTTGGGAGCAATATGGAAATTAACCAAGGTGTCTATAATTTTTTTAGCATATTGACCAACAGAGGATGAAACAACAACATGGTTAACTAGTGAAGTGGGGCTGGGAGGAGGAATAGGGCTATTGGAAGGCTTAGCAGAAGATTTATTAATGATAGGGTAGTCTTTCCTGCAATGACCCTCTTTCCTACACAAAAAGCAAGCCTTTAAACCTCCTAACACTTCAATAGGGAAATTTTTTTTTTCATTGATCACTTTAGTAGTAATCTCATTAGGTATTTCTTTGCAGGGAAGAAGCGAAATAATAACCCTAGCATCCATGTGAGGAATCAGTCTAACAGTTTCATCCATCCAGATAATTTTGCCCAAGTTTTCCATTAATTGAGGTAAGAAATGCCAAAGAAATGGGGGAATATTTTTAACTAGAATCCACCTAGGAGCTGAAAGGGCCAAAACTTCCTCATGCACAACTTTAGGGGTCTAGGCCAGAGCACCGAAGGAAGTCAACCCAATCTGTCTAGTATTGTTTTTTTAGCACCTCTTGTTGGGCCTCATGATTAGCAAAAAATATTAAAAATAAACCCTTTTGAATCTGTTTGCAAAAAGAAATTGGAAACCCTAATTTAATATTCCAAAAATTATGAAATCAATCATCCAAAAATTTGTGTGGAGGGCACTTATCAATTTCAACTGAGGCAAAGAATATAGCAGTGTCCTTACGCCTATTTTTTCCTTAACAATTTCAACAATCATCTCTGAATTAGGAGTCAAGGAAAATGGAGCCGAGGAAGCCAAAGGGTTCTTACCATCATGGGTGACCTCATCATTCCAAGGACCAACAACTACAAACCTAGCTTGAGCATTGATATTACCAGTTGCATTAGCAATCACCTCTAAGAAAGATTTAGATTTGAAGGCATTAGCAGAGGCTGAATGGGGATCACCATTATTATTGGCATGGGTGCTTGCAGAAGACATATGAATTGAAGGAAAATAAGGACTAATAAACATGCTTGTGGAAGCCTTCACATTAAAGGGAGAATAATGGAGGATATACCACCTGCTACTGTCGTATGCACAGGGACCTCCAGCTGTCCACTGCCGTCGACATCTTTGTTTGTCATTGCCACCTTGCTGTCAGGAAAGAAAACCTTAAACTCTACTCTAAATAATATTATTAGCTAAATTATTAAATATTATAGTAAAAATGTCACATGATTTAATAAGGGAGAGAAAGCTTTAATTTAATAAAGTTTATTTTAATTAAATTGCATAAAGTGTGTGCATAAAAATTAAAATATAGTAATTAAAGACAAAGGGTTTTTGCATGATTACATGATCAAAGCCTTGATTTGGGGGAAAAACTCTTTATTAAGAAAATTAAAGCTCATTTCTAGATACACAGGTTGGAGGAGCCAATTTTCAAAAAGAGGGTTTTCGAAGGAAAAAGAAGATTCTTGCATGTTTGTGCATTCATTGTTTTAGCATCAGATCTAGGTAAGATTGTGTGGGTTTGTGCAATAGTTTCTTGTTCTTGAAATTCCTATCTTCTTTTGCCTATTGTGTTTTTGTTTTCAGAATTTCTTTGGGTTGAAACCCTTGTTTGAGAAAATTGATTTCCATTATAGAATTGTCTGTGATTTAATCTAAAAACCTATAGTGAACATTGAACTTATGTGTTTAAAAAAAAAAAAGAATTATTAAAGTTACTTTTGTATGCACTTTTTTTTTATGACATGTGATTTTATTGTTGGGTGTTAGGTTTACTTAGTTTTGACTAGTCAAGATGTTTACCAGAGGCTTGGGAGTTTTGTTTGTGATGTCATGGTGATGCATTGTATATGATCTTCTATACTCATCTAGGCTAACATGTCTTTTATGCTCCATGAGGTTCTTTGATCTATTGATTGTTATTGCTTTCCAGTGTTCTTTTGTGAAACTGAGGTGAATTGTGTGACCTATCTGATATAACCTTTGAGTCTTTGATCAATTGTATTTGGATTGCTTTCTAGTCAGTTTTATAGGACTAAGGTGTTTGTATGACATGTTCTTGGTGATGTCATATCATGACATGGATTGGTTTATGTATACTTGATTTTGGGATTAGTCCTATTAGGATAATTGTATTGGTGGAATCCATGATTATGATCAGTGTTTTTCAATACTTGTCAGTTACTTTTTTAAGAACTGATGTATGGTATGTGGTCCTTTGTGATCTTTTGATTTTACTGAGCTTAGGGTAGGTTATCTATATGTTAAGTTGGGAAGTGGCTTGCAATGGAGGCCGGGGCCCAAAGTGGCTGCTAGGGTAACCCATTATAGGTTATTTAATAAGTGATAAAATTTCATTAAATGGGTTTAAAATGAATTAACAAGATATTGGTAACACAAAAAGTCACTAAGGGTTTGGAGGATTAAAAGACTAGCTGGGTAACCTTAGAGTTGACTCGTTAGTATGCCTTGTCAGTACTTAAGGATACTAGTGCCATATAGAGTCACTAGGGGGTTGGAGGATTAAAAGACTAGTCGGGTAACTCTAGAGTTGGTTCGTGCGATGACACTTTCCCACTTGCATAGTAGATTTCCTACGTGTCTGTGTTGCCTTTGGGATTAGTTAATACTTGTGTCTTGGTACCCTTTGAGATATTTTTCTTTTAGGTGATTCCTTGAATCTACATGTTGGTTTTTGAATTTTTAGTTTTTTATCCTGTTTGGGATTTGAGACTATCTCCTTAGCATGGTGGGAGTGGACCTTTTTGGGTTCCATGAGGTCGGGTGGTAGTGCTTTTTCTTATACTATTGAGATCCAATTGTTAGATGGCACTGCTAGATGTGTTTGTGTAGATTTTCCTTTCTATCTATTCTTGTATTTCTATGATGGATGGTTGTACTATTGTATTGTATTTGATTTCATAAGATCTTAAGAGATGATGTAATTGATTTCATGATGTATATTATTTCAACCTTTCATACCCTGTGACTTGTACAATGGATGATATTACATTTTGTTTATTGCCAAGTGGCATCATATATAATTGTATATTATTTAAATGGATTCATACTGGTATATTATTATTTGATGTGGATTTATTATATATTAGATTTATTATTAATTAAACTTAAATGTGATTCAATGTCATGGGACCCTTAAGAATTGTAATATGTTTTACGGTATGTGTTTATGTGAATGTTAATGCTATTGCTAAATTATATCTATTGTTGTTAAGTTATTATCTTTAACTTTAAAAAAAAAAAAGTTTGACAAACATAGTAAAACTTTAGGTTAACTTATTCTGGGTCACATGGTAGGTCGTTACAAAATCTTAAATTAGATCAATTATTGAATCAGCTAAAGCTATGATGCATGATTAAAACCCTCATACTTCATTCTAGGTTGAAGCATCTAACACTACTATTTACATTCAAAATCAATGTCCACACCAGGTCTTAGACAATACCACTCTAGAAGAAGTATTTATAGGCATCAAACTAGATCTAAGTCACCTTAGGATATTAGGGTGTCTAGTCTATGTACCCATTCCTAAAGAAAAGAGAACAAAGCTTGAACCATCTAGAAAGAAAGGAATTCTCATCGAATATAGTGAAAACTCAAAAGGCTATAGCGTCTATATTCCAAGTAAAAGAACAATTAAAATTAGTAGGGATATTAAATTTGAAGAAGAAGTTGCCTTCAACCTTTCTTAAAATAATGATGAGATATTCACATAACCTACCACTAAGACAAATGAAGATCATATGATAGATAATGAGAGGGAGAATGACACTTCATCTCCTATACCTTCTTCGGATGATGTTAAAAATAACAACAATAAAAAGAGACCACTGATCATGTTGAACCCGATGAAGTATTAAAAGAAAGTAAGAAAACAAGAACTCAGTCTTGTTACATTGCATTAGTAACAGAACTTATCAAATCAGAACCTTCTAACACTAAAGAAGCCTTATCAAGTCAACCTTGGAAGAAAGCCATGATTGAAGAACATAATTCAATATTAAAAAATAATTTATGTGACATTGTACTTAGACCTAAAAATAAATAAGTAGTTTCTTCCAAATGGCTATACAAAATCAAGCATGGACTGGATGGTAGCATTGAGAAATAAAAATCTAGATTTGTAGCATGAGGTTTTTCATAGAAGGAAGGTATCGATTATGAGGAAACTTTTTCTCTAGTTTCTAGGTAAACATTGGTTAGAACCATCTTGGCCATTGCAACATCTAAATGATGGAAAGTCCATCAAATGGATGTTAAGACAAATTTTATAAATGGTGAAATTGAAGAAGTGTATATTGAACAACCTGAAGGGTTTATTGCTCACAAACAAAATGCTTGTTTATGCAAGTTAAAGAAAGCACTATATGGGCTCAAACAAGCTCCAAGAGCATGGTACAAAAGAACAGATAGTTATCTTACAAAGCTAGGGTATTCTAAAAATGACGCTAATCCTAATCTATATTTCAAAGTAGATGGAAATGATATGATTATTCTAGTGTTATATGTTTTTGACTTATTAATTATAGGTGAAGAACATTTAATAAGAAAATGCAAACAAGAATTGATAGCTAAATTTGACATGAAATACTTAGGTCTTCTTCACTACTTCCTAGGACTTGAAGTTTGGAAAAAGGGAAACTACATCTTTATAAACCAAGGAAAATATACTATTGATATTCTAAGTTTGGAATAATGGACTACATATCAACTTCTACTCCTATGGAACCGAATCTACATAAACTGAAGGATGACATGAATAAATCTGAACCTATTGATCCTACTCTCTATAAAAAAATCATTGGCTCATTGATGTATTTAGTAAATACTCATCCTGAAATATGCTATGCTACTAACACCTTGAGTCAATTCATGGTAGACCAAAGAAGATTCACTTGATGGCAGCTGAACATATTCTAAGATATCTAAGAGGAACTATTGGCATGGGAGTTAGATATGATCAAGTTGAGATAAATCTTCATGGTTTTTTAGATTCAAATTGAGTAGGTAGCTCTACTAAGCATAAGAGTACTTCAGGATGTTGCTTCAATCTTGGGTCTAGTATGATTTCCTAGTTCAACAAGAAATAGTCCTCAGTTGCACTAAGCTCTATAGAAGCAGAATACATAGCCACCTCCTTTGGAGCTAGAGAAGCTGTATGGCTACAAAAGCTCATATTTGATCTATTCAGAGAAGCCTTGAAGCCTACCATCATTCATTGTGATAACCAGAGTTGTATTAAACTATCAGCTAATCCAGTATTTCACAATTGGTCAAAGCATATTGAAATTCCCTATCACTACATCAAAGATATGATAGATTGAGATATCATTAAACTTGAGTACATTAGTACTAATGAACAAACAACTAATATTTTTACCAAGGCTCTTGCTAAAGTGAAGTTGTTATACTTCAGAGAAAAACTTGGTATGATTAAATTGTAATTTTGAACATATAATTTAATTTCAATTCATATGTATTTATGCTTCTATGATTGTTGCTTCAGACATGTAATGAAAGGTGACAATCTTTTATGGACATATATATTTAGCAGGTAATCTTTGTAAGGTGACAATCTTACAAATGATAGGCCTGTTATTATGACTATTGGTCCGGATATTTCAAAAGTCATGAATAAAAAATTCATTATGATTACTCTAGATATTGTTTCAAACAATTAGAGATCATAATTTATTTTATGATAGTGTTCATGGCATTGTGATTTATGTTATTTGACGAGTCTCTATTTCTTAGAGTGGTAGTGTCAAATAATGTATTATGTGTGGATATTCTAATTTATGGACTCTTTATTACTTCTCCCTTGCTAAAGAGGGAGTGTTAAAAGTTTAGCTCCAGTCAAATAATATTGAGCATCTAAATGTGTTATATATATATACATATGATAATATACATATCTATATATGTACAAATACGTATACATATAGTTTAGATGGATATGGTTTAGATCAAGCATATTACTGTTGTTACCGATTCACATTGGGTTCTATCATTTCAACTACATTGGATTACTTCTAGAATTATCCATCATCTCTGATCAGGGATTGAGTCTTTTATTGCCTTTGATAAGTATTAAGATCATTATCGAACATATCTTTAGGAATGATTAAACCATTGTATGTTTATGGTTAACAAAACATTAGTTTATGATCATGTAGGGTCATGACACTATGTGACCTTTGGCCATGTAGAGTCATGCCTCTATGGGGTCACAAATCTTCACAATTATATATATAATTGTTCTCATCAGTGGAAAAGGAAATATGAAAGACATAACATACTTGCAGTCCTAGGATTAATAAAGAAACATTATAGATTACAAAATACATTCCTGTTAGCATTTGACTCTCTAGTCACAAAATATCAGAAACATATTTGAAAGTATCTACCTGTCACATTCAAGATACTCAAGAAAGTAAAAGTTTGATATAAATCTATTATTATTTCTATTATGGATCCTATAAAATGAACATTTAGAACCAGTGTTCAAACTTCAATTGGAATGTCTCCTTATAACCTAGTTTATGGGGAAAATATGGTAATGTCTTTAGAATTATATATTCCTTCCTTGAGAGTTTCTTTCAAAGGTATAATCAACTAAGAAAATTTTCAAGAAAAAAAATTGCAAGAGCTTAAGATGTTTGATGAACAATGAATCAATGCTTTGGAATACATTATGGCTTATCATAAGAGTGTAAACAAAAGATACAACAATAGAGTGATTCAATACTCTTTTTTGGTACAAGATTTAGTTCTTTATGAGAATCAAAGGAATGTAAATGCCTAACTGGGTGAGAAAGGGAAGTTTAGACCTAATTGGCTAGGTCCTTATATTATCCTAGAAGTATATGGATCTAGGGCATATAAACTTGTTGATATGAATAGCATGCCTTTTAAGGAACCTATTAATATTGTGCATTCACTATGTTATTGTGTGTAATCATTCATTCATTTCACATATTTTATTTTCTTTTCATTTGTAATTAGTTATAAGAAATTAATCAAGGAAAATAAATAGAAAAACATGTTTATTATATACATCATCAAATTTTTTTGGTATACATAAGTGAGAACTAGATACAAAATGTGCTCGATATCAAAATGGTGCAAATAACTCTTATCCATTGGATGGTGAGATCTGGATCTCTCTCTCCTATGATGTAATGAAGGAGATGTCTTCTAAGTCATGGATACATATGTATGAATCCTAAAGGTACTCCTCTCCATTTGGTTATGCGATCTATGCTAGTACTCCCATATCTCTTATAGCTGACAACCCTACTGATCTAGATGCTCTCGCATCATTTGTAGCTCCATAGCTATATGTTAAAGATATTTGAATGGCATCTAGGATCTTGTCTCCTCATGTATTAGATCTATAAAGTGGATGGAATCCTTTCTTTTGTGGCCGTGTCCATTAGGATATCTCTCACAAAGGATCTCCACTCCTTCATACTCATTGCACAAAGATAATTTTTTTCATCAGCCATATATTTAGTATCATCACTTATGCATTCATTTTATATCACTTTTTTGTACTTGGATCTCATTCCTGGAACCCAAGATCTATGTCTTTGAGGTGGGTAGCTAGTGGTGGACAACTAGACTCTCCACACTCTGCTTGTCTAGTCTTTGGAGGAGGAGTCTTGGTATGATCCTATAGTGTGTGTGACTATAGTGGTCTAGTGGCTATAGGAGATGACATCCTCTCTTGTTCTCTTTCATTCACTACTAGTATTTCATACTCACCCTCAACCTCCATTATCTCTCTCTCTAGTGGAGGTTCATCATCATAATCCTTGTCATCATCATCATCTCCATCCTCTCCTCATAATACTTTGTAGTATGGACTCAGATCACCTATAAGGTAGTCATTTGGGAATATCACTCTCACACCATGAACAATGAAGTATCATAGGTAGTCTCTGGATACTCTTGCATCCTCCAATGTAAGGGGCACCTCTATGTCATCTAGACCCTTCTTATCTATCACTATAACATCATCTACTATAAGCCAATTTATGGTCCTCAAAATATCCATGTATCTAGTTCTATATGGATATTGGGGCACAAATTGAGGAGAATCCTGGCGAAGAATGAAAAGTTGCATCACTCCATCATAATAGTAGGGCACCACTATGTATTCATGCCTACCCTCTAAAACCCTCTATCTTTGCACCCACCTCAGTTGTATTACTAAGTCTGATCATGATATTATGAGATGATAGGGTCTCCATGTGACATTAGTAGAATGTAACCGTTCCAATCTAATCCTCCAATATAGTATATCTCTAAATTTCCAAGGATGGTTCACTATATAAGAATATACTCTTGGTGGCTCTACTAGTATCTCAGTCAGAAACCCTAATGGACTTGTGCATATGAAATGCTTGAAGGCCCACACCTATAAGAGTATACACGTCATAAGACTAGTCCATTGATATATCAAATTTTTTTGTAGCTCATAGTACAAATGTTCTATCATGCTCCATACCCATGCATATACTATCAAATCTCTCTCCATATGCCTAACTATATGTGCTAGAGGAGTCAAGAATACCATACCCTTTGTATTGATTATGAAAATAGTGGTCATGATGTATAGCGCAATCTTCCTTAGAAGAGGTGCCCATCTAAGGATGATGATCTTTAGGTGCACGTGGTCTAGTCTCTGTCTCTCTTTGTATGACATACCCATATGGTCTAGGATCATGTAGTGTCATCCCATCTCTCTAGCAATGCTAACAACATACCTCTATGGAACCTCACACATGGCTGGTGTGCTACCCAATACAACCCTGTATCCCTAAGTATTTGGAAATTTGTTGCTCCTAGATCCTAGATATGCTCCTTGATGTATATCATAACATCTAACATGTAATTCTCCCTCGTAATTGGTGGATCCTATAGAAACATCAAAGAAGAGATCTATTAGCCCATCATCTCAATCTGATACAACACCTAGTCTGCATCTAGACCAAGTTGACCTCCTCGAGGACTAGGTCAACTTCCCCAAGACTAGGTCAACTTGTCCAAGGACTAGGTCAACTTCCCCAAGACTAGGTTGACCTCTTCAAAGACTAGGTTCACCTCCCTAGGGATTAGGTTGATATGTCCTTGGGACATCCTTGAAGCTCTAAGGACTAGGTCGACTTGACCTAGGACTAGGTCGATCTCCTACTAGGGACCCTACAAATAACCCATACAACTAGTTTCTATGAAAATGGAAAGAAAAAATGTGTAAAATAATGTAAAGATGAGTCTGATGCTTACCTCCTTGAGTATGGCACCATCTAGAACATCTTGTCAGAACACCTCCATCCACATGGGTTGTAGTGGCTTCATCTTTGATATCTCTCTTCCTTCTTCTTCTCTCCTTCAAACACAAAGTAATAAATGAGCTTTCAAAAGGTAACCTAGACTTATATAGAATTATTTTAGGTTACATTTTGAATATGTTTTACAAAACCCTAATTTAAAAGTATTGCATCTATGCACTCTTCTTATGGTATCTTGAGTTCTGTAACTCTTATTTTCTCAGAATTATAAGTGTTGAAATTTTGATTCAGTTACCTACCATTCTAAGATCCTCTTGAAACATTTAGAGTCAATCTAGTAGTTTTTTGAGGGCTTCTTTTCATCACTTCCTATTCACAGTTCATTGTGTTTAGCATGATCCCTTATTTCACCTTTTCTAATGAGCAAGCCAAAAAAGGAGGGCATGGCTATTTGTCAGCTTCACCATCCTTCTATAGTAAGTCCTAGGTGATTTTGGATTATCATTGACTTTGGTTTTGTAGGATGTGGTTACTAATATTTTCTTGTAGGATTTGTACATATAAACTTTGCTCTATCCTTTTCACAAGTTATGATTATGTTTTCTTTATCTTTCATATGCACGTAATGTTATATCCTACTAAAGTGGGGGCTAAATGTATTATCTTAAATTGGACACACTTTTATTTAAGACCTTTTAGCTCCTCTTTAGTGTGTTTTGTATTTCATGTTCATGTCTTTAACACACACCTCACATCTTTTCTCTTCTTTCTCTTAGGTGAAACTAAGCTAGGACCTAACCAATCCTCCTTGATTTCCCTCAATCATTAAATTAGGACCTAATCATGAGTATCCTATCTTCCTAGGTCCCTAAAACATTAGATTATATATTTGAGTGATACTCTAGAACACCTATTCCATCAATGAACCTCTACTAGTATGGAATCTAGACATGAAGATCCTGAAGGTCAACCTTCTGGACTAGGTTGACCTAGTCTAGAATAGATTGACGTAGGTTGACCTAGTCTAGACTATAATCACCCAAAAATGGTCATATAGACTACGAGCCCTCTTTCTAGATTTTTTTCATTATTTATCTAATGCTTATCCTTGATCAAATCCTCAAAAATCTATTTGTTTGATTATAACCTATGGTGTGACCACTTTATCACATGTCTCTTATTTAATTAGAAGAACATGCTCCATTTTAATTAAATAAAAATTCCCACTCATCTCTTATCCTAAGTTACACACACCAAAACATTATTCCTATTTTATAACTAAAATAAAAGATTTTTTTTACACATGAATGCACAATTTTCTAGGTGGGAGGAATCTTCTATTTTAAAAATAACTTTAATTCTCCTCCACACATTTCAAACCCTCTAAAAAAATCAACCATTAATTGTGATTGGTTGAGATGCTTGTGCATAGGGATCACTCAAGATGCATTCTCCTCCCTTGATTATGTCTCTTTTGCCTCTTGATCTCTACCATCCATTTTTCTTTAAAAGGGATGGATCTCTCCTCATTCAAAAATCTCAGTCTCTCATGCTATTGTTATGCTACATGTTTTCTTGGTGATTTTGGAGACTTGGAGCATTCTTGCATTTTTTCATTTTAGCTTAGCTCTCATTCTACTTACATTATGGAATACTTTTTAGCTTAGTTTCTCTTATTCTTTAGCTTAGTTCTCTTTTTTATCTTGCATTTCATTTAGAATAGATTAACATTTGCATTGCATTCATTTTAGATTCTTGGATGCTCCCATCTTTGAATCTCTCATTTTATGGCACACCTTGCAAGGGTTGCATAGTTTGGTTCATTTGAGATCCACCATCTTATAGCCTTTTCACATAATAGATAGAGAGCTATAATCTAGCTCTTAAGACTCCCTCTTCCTTGGGTTCTCTCAAGAATAATGGTTTATAGAAGTGTGACACTTTTTGTACACACATTTTTGGTGCCCACCATGGGGCTAGAACCAAGTTCCTAGCTTCATTTTCTTGCTTGAATTTTTGTTTCATTATCATTTCAGATTTTTTATAGCAACATCTTGGATCTAATCAAGTGGTCTTGTAGGTTTCTTACTTTGGTTTTAAGGCTAACCCTTGTGCAGATTTGTTTGAAGGCCAAAACCCTGGTTTTTGAAATTTATGAGCATATCTTCCAAAAAGATCTGATTTTTTTTTTAGGTTGGGATGTATTCGAAATGTCTCAATCCAATTTTCATATTTTTTTGAATTGATTTATGTTTGTTATGATTTTTTCTTTATTTTTCATAAAAAATCATTTGTATTTGCAAATCAACAATTTTTTTGAAAAAATCCACATTTTTGAGAAGGTATTTAAATTATACAAGGGGTGAATTCTTTGTATTATGAATTTAGAGGTCATATTAGGCCTCAAAAACTAGATTTGATAAATCTGGTTTGTTTTGAGAAAATAGGTCCCTAGGGCACAAATAAAGAGATATTTCTTAATTTCTTGCATTTTTGAAAATCTTTCTAGTTTTTAGTAGGGGTATCTTCTTTGAATTTCTATTTTTGGATCCAAAATCATAGCAAATAAGTCCTATCTTGTTGACTAGGTCAAAAGAAAAGAGTAAAAATGAGAGCATTTGTGATTAGCTTGCACTTTCTTTGCATACACTTGGTTGAAAGATTTAACTAACCACTTTGTGTTGCAGGTCTTACTTGGTTATTATGCCCTAACCTAGGTTTTTTTGTAGGGAGTTTCTCATTTCATTGTTAAAATGAATGCATGTCAAAGACCTTGCTTGCTAAAAGGGCTACTAACACTCATTTTCAAGGCTTACCAAAACAAATAAACCAAAAAATAAGTGTGCTTTATTTCCCTTATTTTTGTGTGTGTAAATATTACTAGTTATTCATATTTCATAGGCATATAAGCTTGTAATTGGGATTCTTTGGTGATAGGAGAGTATGCTCTTCACCCTTGTGGTGAATCAAAAATCTTGACTCGCCTTTTTATTTCAAAGGAAAGGGGATTAATTTAGACTTCTTAGCATGTTTTGGGGGAAAGATCAAGATAGGAGAGTATGCTCTTCACTCCTACAGTGAATCAAAAATCTTGACTCTTGAAAGTGGATCCAATCTGTTTAGTAAGAATTATTTTGAGGGCCTACTCTTGGGCAACCAAGAGGAACAACCTAGGTGGGGACAAGAAAACCCAACTAATCCAACCCACTATAAACTCAAGGATATCAAGGATACAAAACCTTGCTAGACATAGTACTTTTTCTAGTGGAAGTACTTATGGAATGTGATGATGAGGAAATTACTAGGTGAGAACTCTTAAGGTACTCTCATGTCCATGAGGTCCGTTACTTTTTGTAAGATAAGGTGTCCTGTATCGGGAGCAAGAGGAGTGATATGAATGGAAGCTCTTACTAAGAACCTAAGATAGAGACTACCCTTTTTTTTGCTCAACATCTTGGTGCTAGGACTGACCCTAGTGGATTACCCAAATCACCCAAAGATTTTATACTCACCATTTGTGTCCCCTTGATTATGCCAATGAAATCTCCATGAAAAACCCAATATCTCTGATGGATAACCACTTGGTGTGAGGCAAAGGGGCATCAAGTGTGGGCCAAGTTGTTGAGTAATGAACTGTGTCCTTTAGGTAGATATTTCTTGATGTGTTCTTAAATGTTCTAGATCCATGGAAATCTTTTGAACATACACATGACAATAGTTCTAGGGCTCTCTTTTGAGACCTCACATATGCTTTTATCATGCAAGGTTGATTTTTCCCTTGCTTGATTGTTTGAAGACTACTCCATGTGTCACTATCTTTCTTGGGAAAAAAATTGATTTTGAATATCAAACTTGCTATGCTATCAACTATTTTCAAAAATTTGTCAACCAAGTAAAAACATCAAGTGAAATTTTGTTCTTGTGTTTCATGCTAAGGGGAGTCTCATCATTTGACCTTTTCAGTTCTATATTTCTAGTTCTTAAACATACTTAAATTGGATCTTTGGTCTTAGTGCTCTTGGTCTTTCTATCTTCATGGTCTATTTCAACTTGCTAGTTATGTTTTTGCTGAAGTGGTTACCTTGATTTCTTGACTACAGTCTTGGGTTGGGAAAGTTGTTCACTTGTCACCCTACTTTATCTATTTGAATATTTGGCTTCTTGCCTAGCTCTCGACTTGAGTCACCAGTGTCATAAATTTCTTGGACACCTGGTTTGATAAGTCACTTTAATATCTCTCTACTATCTTGGCAAGTGAATACTCCACCTCTCTAGTTTGGACATCAAGTTATCTTGTATCACCTTCTAGCTTGATTATCTATCTACCACTATGGCATTCAAGCATTGTGCTACCAAATCTCAACCAAATCTAGATGATCATGATATCCTCCATGCCACTAAAGAGTTTCAAGATTTATATGATCAATACAAAGAACTAGAAGAGACAAATGATCTTTCTTACCTTCATCTCTCTAAGAACATGATGAAAATGAAGTCTAAACTTGAAAAAATGTTAGAGGAGAATATTACATTATTCAATGAATCTGCCTTAAGATATTTACATACACATGGGTCATCTTCTTCAAGGTCTATAAATTCTACTCCAAGACATCAAATGTCTTCATCTTCTAGATCTAAAGACTTCTTTAGAGAAAAAGAAAGTGATACCTCCTTTGAGCCTATACCAAGATTTCATGATGGAACTACCTCTGACCAAGACAATGATGAAGACGTGTATGCATTCTATTCACTCGAGAAGAAACAAAATGACTCTAGAAATACTTTTGATAGAACTTTTACTCCCTTAAAATATTCTTATGATGACACTTTGCAAACACCTCTCGGCACCAAGCTCATCATTTATCCCAAGTCTAGCTCATATGGAAACCCATCCTTTGATATCTATTGTGCTTATCATAAACATAATGAGCATAATACTTCAGATTGTATCAAGTTGAAATATAAAGTTGACAATCTTATTGATGATAGGATTTTAATACCTCTAATGATGCATGTGATGAGGATACTTCTCTTGAACAAGATAATGTTGATGAACCTATGTCTAGTGATGGTCTCCATGACACCCCTACTTCTTCCAAAACTCATGAACCTCTCAAAAATTCAAAGATTTCCAAAATTACTCCATAAAATAAAGATCCTAATGCTATCTTCACTGATTGTGCCTATCCTCAAGGGCTACCTCTAAAAGAAACTCAAGCTAACCTTCACTTGGCTGAAAAAAATTAAATGCTACTAAGGCTAAAGATCCTCAACATGCATGAAATGCTATGCCTACTATGCTTGCTTCAATTAATCTCCCATTACCTCTTTAAGAGCCTATCATTCAAACCTCATATTCTCCCTTGTCTTTGGAAGTGGCTCCATTTCAAGAGAACACTAAACAAGATAAAGATATAATTTTCAAGAAAAATCAAGATCAAGAACCCTTTCATCTCTTTCAATATTTTCCCCCTCCATATCCTATATTGTATCCACCTCCTAAATATGATGAAGACACAAGTTCCACTATTTCCCTTGAGCTTACTAAAAATTATGAGAAAATTTCTCTTCCTATACTATCCAAAGCTACTTTTCAAGATCAAAGCATCCCTTCATGTTCTACTTCTCCATATCCACTTAAAAATTGCTCTCAAGCTTCAAATGCTCCTATGAAATGTGTTTCTCCTATAAAGCTACTCATGAGTCTATTGATTCCCATGGTCATGTTGCTCAATCTAAAGATGCTGATATCCCTACTCACTATCCTTTGACATCTCCTAAATCTATCCCTGGTCCTTATAATCAAAGTTAAAACCTTCAAACCTTCCATCTATATTGGGATCTTATGCTCCTTCATCTCCTATATTTTTCACTCCTAGCTCTCTTATTGTACCTCAAGATCAACAAAGAAACTCATAATTGATGAATTTCCACCCATCTATCCATCTAAACTAGTCATATAAGCCTCATTTGTCCATAAATCCCAAATCTTTTGGAAGCAAGAATAAACATAATAATCCATTGAAAAATTAAGATCACTATGTCCCATCTAATCGACATGTGAATGCAAATAAGAAATTCAAGAGACCACAAAGGTCCACTATTAAAAAAGTAAAATCAAAGAAAATATGGGTTCCTAAATCCATTATTGAAGATACACATTCTAAAGCATCAAAAGGAAATGAAAAATCTAAAGCTATATGGATTCCCAAGTCTCTTTCGAAAGACTTGAATATTGAAAATACTTCAAATTTAATATTCAGGCTTCCAAAGGCTTCCACTCCATCTTTTTCTAAACATCTTACTCAAAATATTTTGAAGCCTTCCACTCCATCTTCTTCCAAAATTTCTCTACTACTTCATACATCTAAACCTCAAGCTATTTCCTCCATGATCCCTTCGTCATTCCATCATCCTTCATGGTGTGTGTCAATGTTGATTTTTCCTGTTGGAAATGATTGAAATGATCATAAGAACAATTGTTGGAATAATATATGGAACTGGTAAAGAATGTCCTCAATCATTGTTTTGTCATTGATGTCAAACTTGCTACTTGCAGGGATGACAATTGCTTTAGTGATCCAAATACTATCAATTAGTTGATTGTTAAGGTGGAAGCAACCAATAAGATGTAACTAGAACACCTAGAGAAAGGTTGAAGTTATGATGTTGTAATGGAGTACAAGGATCAGTCAAGCCATTAATGAAATAGTGTATTGGATGACATACTAAAAGATACAAAGAATGAGCACACTGAAACATATCAAAGATCTAAGGTCTTAGCTAAGTCTTGTGTAAAGCTCAAACCAAGTTCAAGTGCCGAGCAAGTTCAAGTGCCAAGTAGGTATAGGTGCCGAGTAACACAGAGGTACTGAGCACTAGTAACTCAATGATGCCGAGTAAAAAAGAAGTGCCGAGCACCAGTAACTCAATGATGCCGAGTAACACAGAGGTGCCGAGCACTAGTAACTAAATAATGCCGAGTTGCTGCATTATTTAGAAAATTGAAGATTCGTCAGATCAAAGCCAACAAAGTTGTTATCTAGAAATTTGCAAATTAAAAGGAGGATAAGAATGATGAGTTGGTGGCACAAAACACCATGTAGAACATTTTTAAGGTATAGTTGGCAAAGAAAACAAGATATGGGGTAGATACATTGTATCCTACCTAATCCATTTTTGAAACTCTAAAATTAGAGAGGGAGAATTGAGCAGCAAAGGAAAATTAGACTTGTATATAAGAAGACATAAGTTAATAGAAAATAGTGTGGAAGAGAGTGAAAAAGAAGGGATAGTGAGAGAGAGAGCCCTGGTTAAGCATTAAAGCATGAAATGCTGAGGAACTCTGTTTGGATAGACGACCACAAGGATGATTGCATTAGCAGAATGAATAGATAAACTCAAGGAGATAAAGCTTGAGAGAGTGACAAGCAAGTCAAAACTAAAGTGATTGAAGCCAAGCATAAGGATTGAACTGAAAGAGTGATCTGAAATCTGCAAAGTATGTTGTAAGTTATGTCAGATCAAAAGACCATTATCGTTACTTTCTAGCAATTGTAATAGTAAGATAGATCCTATGGACTTAGGTTGGTTTAACAACCATTATATAAATCCTTTAACAGGGTGACATTCCAAGTGGATGTTCTAAAGACCTTTAACTAGGCCCATTCCTAATAGTTTGGTGAAATCCTCTAACAAGGTCACATTTAACAGTGTGTTGTAAGCCTTTAACAGGGTAGGCTTTTAACAGGGCATCACTTCAGAAGAGTGAGAATCAAGTAGCATGTTACTGGTGGTTTTTCCCAAATTGGGTTTCCACGTAAATCATTGTGTTATGTGTTGATCTTGAATGTTTTATCTTTGCATGTTGATTTACAATAATTTTCTTATATGACTGTTTTAAGTTTGAACAGATGAAAAGGGTATAAAAGTATTAGAAAGGTATTAATAGGGAATTTTGGACCTTGAATAACTAATTCACCCCCCCTCTCAGTTATTCTAAAGAATTATAAAAATTGGTATCAGAGCCTAACTGCTGATTTAGTTTAAAGGGACTACTAGCAGAAAAGATCAAAATGCCAAAGAGAGAAGTTCCCAAGCTCAACAAAGACAACTTTGTTGCATGGAAAAGTTTGATGAAGCTACATCTTGGATCCATAGGAGATTATGCCCAAAATTCAATTGTCATTGAACATGTAGATCCAACACGTGCTCCTACTATCGAAGACATGAAAAACAAACAAGAACACAACCAAACAATGCTGGAGATTTCCTCTACACTCAGCTATGTTGAATTTGATGATATTAAAGGATGTGACAACTGCATTCAAAATGTGGAAAGCTCTATCAGACATCTATGGAGGAGATCAGAATGTACAAAGAGCAAAAAGAGAAAGTCTCAGAGGAAAATTTGATGACATGAAAATGGAAGAAAATGAGAATGCTGCTCAGTATGGTGCAAGAATAAAGGAAGTGGTAAGTGCAATAAGATGCTTGAATGGTCAAATGGATGAAGATACTATTAATAGTAAGTTCTTAAGAACCTTACTCCCTATCTATGCTATCAGAGTATTAGCAATACAAGAGCTAATATGTATACTAGGAAATAATCTAAGCTTTGAAGGTATAATAGGTAGACTCACTGCATTTGATTTATCTAACTTTGACAACAACAAACCTAAAAATGTTGAATCTTCTTTTAAGGCCAAGTTATCACTAAAAGATGCCAAATAGGTGAAATCAAGGAAAGGAAGAAAAATAAAGTATGTATCTAGTGACAGTAGCACTGATGAGGAAAATGTGGAACAATTGGAAGCATTGCTCGCTAGAAGATTTCACAAGGGCAAAGGAAAATTCAAAGGTAAGATGCCTATCATTTGTTTCAATTGCAATGAAGTAGGTCATATTGCTGCAAGATGTCCACAGAAAAAGGATTTCAAGGAAGGCAACAAATACAAGAACAAAAGAGATGATGACAAGAGAGATTACAAAGAAAAAGGTAAGAAGTGTTATATTGTTGAAGAAAATTCTGATGACAATGATGATGAAGTTGTTTATGTAGCCATGAAGGACCATTCTGATGAAGAAGAAGCCACAACACTGGTGACATGTATAAACAAGAATGACAGATGGATCATAGACAGTGGATGCTCACAACACATGATAGGAGACAAAAGTAAGTTTTTTAACTTTACTCAGTATGATGGAAATAGTGTTAGATTTGGTAATGATGCTCCATGTCAAATCAGAGGAAAAGGTTCCATTAAGCTCACAGACCAAATTTCATGTGACAATGCATACTATGTTGAAGGATTAAACTACAATTTACTGAGTGTCTCACAATTAGGCAATATAGGTTGCAAAGTAGAATTTGAAAACAAAACTGCAAAAATCTATGACAATGATGGTAAACTAATAGGAAAAGGTGATCAAACAAAGAGTAATTTGTTTTACCTTGATGATGCTTCTTGTCTATTTGAAAAATTTGATGATGAATGGCTATGGCATAGAAGATTATGTCATGTCAACTTTGACAATCTGGTCAAAGTTAGTAAAATGAAGAAAGTCAGAGGTCTACCAAAATTGAAGAAGCCTGATAATATCATGTGTAAACAATGTTAGCTAGGAAAGATGACAAAGTCAAGTTTCAAAAGCAAAAACTATACATCTAAAGAGATACTTGAGTTAGTTCACACTGGCTTATGTGGTCCAATGGAAATACAAAGCTATAGAGGAGATAAATACATAATGTTATTTGTTGATGACTATTCCAGGATGATGACTGTTATGTTCTTAAAACAAAAATCTGATGCTTTTCAAATGTTTAAGTGGTATGTGGCTAGAGTTGAAAAGGAAACTGGAAAAAGCTTGAAATGTCTAAGATCAGATAGAGGTGGTGAATTTACATCAAATGAATTCGAGATATTCTGTAATGACAATGGAATCAAAAGATAGACATTAGCTCCTAGAACTCCCCCACAGAATGGAATTGCTGAAAGAAGAAACAGATCTGTAATTGACTGTGCCAGAACATTAATGATGAAAAAGAATGTTTCTCTAAAATACTGGAGAGAAGCTGTAAGTGTAGCAGTTCATACATTGAACCGAGTACAAGTCAAGAAAGGTACAAATACAACACCTTTTGAATTATGGTATGGTTACTCACCAAATGTAAAACATTTCAAAGTATTTGGTTGCAAATGTTTTATCTTTAAAGATGTTAGAAATGGAAAATTTGATGCAAAAAGTGATGAAGGTATATTTCTTGGTTACTCCACAAGAAGTAAGGCATATAAGTGTTTGAATGTTAACACTAACAAAATTGTGGAAAGTGCAAATGTAAATTTTGATGAGCACACAGAAGTCCTAGCTAAAGAACCAAAGAAAATGGAAGAATATAGAACCTTTGTATACTCTTATGAAGGAATAACTTCTGATGAGGATGATGTCAATCAAATTGAAAGTCAACAACAAGTGTTAGTTTCAGCTAATTCACAACCAGTGAATGCCGAGCTGCATTCAGAAGCCGAGTTACAAAATGAAGAAAATGCACAATCTAATTCAGAAGACAACATACATGATGAAGAACAACCTGATAATGAAGAGCATAGTGATCCTGAATCTGAAAGATCAAATAGGGAAACAAGGATAGAGCCAAGATTATCCAAATATGTAAAAAGACATCACCCTGCTGAACAAATAATTGGTGACAAAGATGCAAGACCAATGACAAGGAATAGACTAAGACATGAATCATGTCTGATCAGCAAATTTGAACCCAAGACAGTATACAGTGCATTACAAGATGGTGACTGGTATAAAGCTATGGAAGAAGAAATTGATCAAATAAGAAAAAATAAAACCTGGAGTTTGGTCCCCAGACCAACTGACAAGAATGTGATTGGCACCAAATGGGTATTCAGAAACAAACTAGATGAGAATGGTGAGATTACCAAAAATAAAGCCAGATTAGTATGCAAGGGTTGTGCTCAAGAAGAAGGAATAGATTATGGAGAAACATTCGCTCCTGTTGCTAGAATGGAAGGAGGAAGAACTTTACTTGCATATGCTGCCTACAAAGATTTCAAAGTCTATCAGATGGATGTAAAATTCGCCTTCTTAAATGGTATACTAGAAGAAGAAGTCTACATTGAAAAACCAAAAGGATTTGTTGATGAAAATAATAGGGACATGGTGTATAAGTTACATAAAGCACTCTATGGTTTGAAACAAGCACCTAGAGCATGGTATGAGAGACTTCATAAGTATCTAGTGCAAATTGGATTTGAAAGAACTAATGATAACAACATGTACATCAAAGCAGAAGAAGGTAAAGACATTATTGTATCTAAAATTTTTGTGGATGACATAGTATTTGGTGGTAAGGAAGTACTTTGCGAAGTCTTTGCTGACAAAATGAAACATGAATTTGAAATGTCTATGTTTGGTGAAATCAAATTTTTTGTTGGATTGCAAGTTCATCAACTCAAACATGAAATATTTATTACACAATCAAAATACATCAAAGAAATTCTTAAAACATTTGGATTGGAGGAATCCAAACCAGTCAGCACACCAATGGCCACAGGGAATAAGCTATCCAAAAATGATGAGTCAGCTAAAGTCAATCAAACAATGTACAGATCCATGATTGGAAAACTACAATATGTTATACATAGTAGACTAGACATAGCATTAGTAGTTGGAATAGTGGCGAGATTCTCTGCTAATACTAAAGAAAATCATCTCATAGAAGTAAAAAGAATAATGAGATATCTCAAAGGGACTGATGATTTTGGTCTATACTACAAAAATAATGGAAAATTTGAACTTAACGCATATATAGATGCAGACTGGGGAGGAAACATTGATGATAGAAAAAGCACAAGTGGAGGTGCATTATTTTTAGGCAAAAGGTTGGTTACCTGGACTAGCAAAAAACAAACATGTATATCCCAATCCACTGCAGAATCAGAATATGTGGCAGCTGCAGTCAATTGTACAAACATTGTATGGCTCACACATCTATTGAATGGAATGAAAGAAGAAGTAACAAAACTGGTAATATTATATTGTGATAATACAAGTGCTATAAACATATCCAAAAATCCAGTGATGCATGCAAAAACCAAGCACATTGCAATCAAGTATCATTATGTCAGAGAATTGGTAGAAGACAAACAAGTGAAGTTGGAATACATTCACACAAAGGAACAAACTATAGATATCTTCACCAAACCATTGCCTAAGGATGCCTGTAAATATCTTAGAGGCAATCTGGGGGTTATACCCCTAACTCAAGCAGTTTAAGGCAACAAGGAAGCTGCCTTGCATCAATAGGAATAAATCATTGAAATATTAACAGGTTGATGCAAAGGATGACAGCAAGAACAGAAACTCCAAATCAGTCACAAGCATGGTGACAGAGGGAGAAAGACAACAAGATGCCAAAGCTTATATTTTGCATAATAAAGATGCTACATCTTTGGCATTTATGTCAAAGAGGGAGAAATATGCAAAAAACTAATCAATGCAAAGTAAGAGGGAGATATATATGAAAGAGGGAGATATATGTGATCAGTAGTAAAAATGCAGCAAATCAATACAATCTTGGTGGTAACTGAATTGATTACTTGATCAATTTGGTTTTCCATCAATGCCAAATAGGGAGATTGTTGGAAATGATTGAAATGATCATAAGAACAATTGTTGGAATAATATATGGAACTGGTAAAGAATTTCCTCAATCATTGTTTTGTCATTGATGTCAAACTTGATACTTGCAAGGATGACAATTGCTTTAGTGATCCAAATACTATCAATTAGTTGATTGTTAAGGTGGAAGCAATCAATAAGATGTAACTAGAACACCTAGAGAAAGGTTGAAGTTATGATGTTGTAATGAAGTACAAGGATCAATCAAGCCATTAATGAAATAGTATATTGGATGACATACTAAAAGATACAAAGAATGAGCACATTGAAACATATCAAAGATCTAAGGTCTTAGCTAAGTCTTGTGTAAAGCTCAAACCAAGTTCAAGTGCCGAGCAAGTTCAAGTGCCGAGAAAGTTCAAGTGCCGAGCAGGTATAGGTGCTGAGTAACACAGAGGTGCTGAGCACTAGTAACTCAATGATGCCGAGTAACACAGAAGTGCCGAGCACCAGTAACTCAATGATGCTGAGTAACACAGAGGTGCCGAGCACCAGTAACTAAATAATGCTGAGTTGCTGCATTATTTAGAAAATTGAAGATTCATCAGATCAAAGTTGACAAAGTTATTATCTAGAAATCTATGAATTAAAAGGAGGATAAGAATGATGATTTGGTGGCACAGAACACCATGTAGAACATTTTTAAGGTACAGTTGGCAAAGAAAACAAGATATGGGGTAGATACATTGTATCCTACCTAATCCATTTTTGAAACTCTAAAATTAGAGAGGGAGAATTGAGCGGCAAAGGAAAATCAGACTTGTATATAAGAAGACATAAGTTAATAGAAAATAGTGTGGAAGAGAGTGAAAAAGAAGGGATAGTGAGAGAGAGAGCCCTGGTTAAGCATTAAAGCATGAAATGCTGAGGAACTCTGTTTGGATAGACGACCACAAGGATGATTGCATTAGCAGAATGAATAGGTAAAATCAAGGAGATGAAGCTTGAGAGAGTGACAAGCAAGTCAGAACTAAAGTGATTGAAGCCAAGCATAAGGATTGAACTGAAAGAGTGATTTGAAATCTGCAAAGTATGTTGTAAGTTATGTCAAATCAAAAGACCATTATCGTTACTTTCTAGAAATTGTAATAGTAAGATAAATCCTATGGACTTAGGTTGGTTTAATAGCCATTAGATAAATCCTTTAACAGGGTGACATTCCAAGTGGATGTTCTAAAGACCTTTAACCAGGCCCATTCCTAATAGTTTGGTGAAATCCTCTAACAAGGTCACATTTAACAGTGTGTTGTAAGCCTTTAACAGGGTAGGCTTTTAACAGGGCATCACTTTAGAAGAGTAAGAATCAAGTAGCATGTTACTGGTGGTTTTTCCCAAATTGGGTTTCCACGTAAATCATTGTGTTATGTGTTGATCTTGAATGTTTTATCTTTGCATGTTGATTTACAATAATTTGCTTATATGACTGTTTTAAGTTTGAACAGATGAAAAGGGTATAAAAGTATTAGAAAGGTATTAATAGGGCATTTTGGACCTTGAATAACTGATTCACCCCCCCTCTTAGTTATTCTAAAGAATTCTAACATTTCCTAATATATTATATACCCTTATTAAATCCTCTAAAGCTTACACTTATTTAATATCCATGCTCAATTATTCCTTTCAAGGCATGAGCTCTTATCCTCCATATACTTATCCTACTACCTACTACCATATATCTTCCATCACCCTATCATCATCTTTGAGCATACCATTCTATGGTCTTGGCTTATCATGACTTATCCTTCCTATAGGAGAACTATCTAGATTGAAAAATATTGACCTATTTCTAAAAATGAAAAAAAAAGTTCCTTGGTGAAAACCACTTCTTGTGGCACCCTGGTAGCAAAAGTAATAAGAAATAAATTTTTCCTATGGTGAAAACTACTTCTTGTGGCACCTTGGATGAGTACCATGATGAAAACCTGGCAAATAGGCATCATGTGTAGTTCTTCCGCAATCCATCTATCCCCTCTTCTCTCTTTGATCTTGATAATGTTGAACTATCCTTGTGTATTGGTTATCTTATCCATGAGCTTACCTATTGTGCTTTCTTAATCACTCACAACCTTCATATACAACTTCATTCTTATTTATCTATCCCATTTCTATCATATCTAGTTGACACCTAGGTCTTGATCACAATAAAGACACACATCATTCTTAGGCCTCTTGACATGTCTGCTCTCTTGGATTACATGCTTCATGATATCTTGCTTATTGGTTTCCGTTTCTTATCAAATATGTTATCTCACTTATTATCTTCCATTGATTATGCCATATGCTATCTCACTTGTTGGCTTTTTGGGCTTATCCAAAACATGCTTCATATGACTATTTCACCTCTTTCCCTAGCTTGGGTACACTTGAGAAGTTAGTCCTTGAGGATCACTTTCACTTGCTTCATACTCCTTTCGTATCCATCTCTACTTATCCACTAGCTTATTTCCCCATCACGTCCTATAACTTGCTATACACTAGGAGAAAATGATGTGATCTTGCTCGAGAATTAGTAATATCTAGATCATTCTAAAAAATCCAAAAAATTCCTATATGATGCTGAAAAAATCCTAAAAAATAGAAAATGTCCTGAACAAATGATCATCTTAGTGAAAACCTAGAAATAGGCACTTTGATGTATCACCAAAAAATAAGAAATTAATTAATTAATTTTTTTGACAAAAGTCTTGAAAAAATCTACTGTGGTGAAAACCTAGAAATAGGTGCTACTAGAGACCTCAGCACCTATGTCTATCAGTCTCAATCATTCACTCTACAACACATATCCTAGCTTGGAATTTTTTCTTGTCCTCATCTCAAGGGAAAAATTTCTTAGCCTATTGAAGTCTCCTTGTGCATTAGGGTTTCTTTGGCCACTCACAAAAAAAGGTTTCTCAACACTTTTTAGATAATTTACCTATAGTCTCAGATGTCATGATAGTTTTGACTATTAGATTCAGATCTTGAAGAAATGGCCATGTGACATTCACACACACATTTAAATAGTAAAACTCGCTGAGCTATTATAAACATTACCTTCTTTGCGTGTATTCTATAACAGTTTCTTTTCTATATGTTCCCTCCCTAATAGTCTTTCGAGGATGTCATGGACTAGAAGACTTGGGGCATGGCGCATGTTTTACGTTCTTTCTACTTTTGGGTATACTTTGTTAGTCTAAGGTGTTTAGAGCATTCATGGTTTTCCTACTTGACACTTTGGACCTACAATGTATCACCCTTGTCTATTTTCGTAAGACCACACTCAAGGGTTATCCTAGTGCTTATGCCTCGATACATGTGTAATATTTCTATATTAAACTAAAAGAATCTAATCATGTAGCCATCTTGATTTACATGTCTTTGATGCTTAGATTGGATTTTCATATTTTTATCCGATATAGATCATATTCATATTCTCATAGTTTATGCTAGTGATGATTGTATGATCTTTCGATGTCCCTAATAAGGCTTAATGATAAAAACTAGGACCAACTTATGTAACCCTTGCAATTGCACCTTTTCATACTAGATTTCATTCTAGGGTTCATTCTAGCTTAGCTTTTCATTTTATATGTTGAGAGATCTCTCTTCTTTATCTTTCATGGACTTGTCAGCTAACCACATTCATCTTTCTCTTGCCTCTTCTTGATCTTATCTTATCTCTTCTTTCCTATTTCTCTCTTATCTTGTATCTTACCATCTCATCTATGCTTTTGACCTATCTTTTCTAATCTCGACATCCTGGATCCATTTTTGGGATCAAAATCCAAATTTGAGTTCATCTTTCTAGTCAAAATTTCTTCCTTCTTCTATGTAGTTGTCTGACCTATTGAGGCTTAATCTTTAAATGTTGTTGGGGAAATCATCATTTCATCATTTCTTTATCATTTCTACTCTCTTCCACTCTTTGCTTTCATTTCTATTTCATCTCATTTCATCTTTCTTCTTTCTTTGACATAATTATTATGCTTTATCTTTCTTGGTCAAACTTAGTTAAATTGGGATATATCTTCATTTCTTGGTGGCCACTCTTTGGTCTTAATTTATTATCTATCACCAGGAACATTTTTTTTTGATTTGATCAAATCTACCTTATTTCTATGTATAAAAAGTGTCACACTTCTATAAACCATTATTCTTGAGAGAACCCATGGAAAAGGTAGTCCCAAGAGCAAGCTTATAGCTCTCTATCTATGATGTGCAAAGGCTATGAGATGGTGGCTCTGAAATGAAACAAACTATGAAACCCTTGCAAGGTGCACCATAGAATGAGAGATTCAAAGATGGGAGCAACAATGCTAGCATCCAAGAATCTAGAATGAATGCAATGCAAATGCAAGCTATTCTAAATGAAATGCATGATAAAAAAGAGAACTAAGCTAAAGCGTAAAGGAAGCTAAGCTAAAAATTATGCCATAATGTAAGTGGAATGAGAGCTATTCCAAAATGCAAGAATACTCCAAGTCTCAAAAATCACCAAGAAAACATGTAGCATAACAATAACAGGAGAGACTAAGATTTTTGAATGAGAAGAGAGCCCTCCCTTTTAAAGAAAAATGGATGGTAGAGATTAAGAGGCAAAAGAGGAATAATCAAGGGAGGAGAATACATCTTGATCGATCCATGTGCACAAGCATCTCAACCAATAATAATTAATGGTTGACTTTTGAGAGGGTTTGAAATGTGTGGAGGAGAATTAAAGTTATTTTAAAAGTAGAAGATTCCTCTCACATAGAAAAATGTGCATTTATGTGTAGACAAAAATGCCTTTTCTTTTATTTTTAAAATATGAATATTGCTTTATGTGTGTACACTTAGGATAAGTGGGAAGAGGGAATTTTTATTTAATTAAAATGGAGCTTGTTATTTTAATTAAATATGAACTTAGGATAAAGTGGTCAAACTATAGGTTATAATCAAATAAATAGATTTTTGGAGATTTGATCAAGGATAAGTATTAGATAAATTATGAAAAAATTATAGAAAGGGTCTCATAGTCTAGATGAATATTTTTGGGTGATTACATTTGACCCTCTTTGACTAATATGTGATTGATCTAGGAATACATGGCTTCAAACAAAATAGAACCCAAGTAGGTAGCAATAGATAGAGAAATTTGATTTCGAAGAATGAAATGCAGAAACAGATAGCAAGTCCTAAATGTAAAGTCTATTAGCAACAATACTCAACATTAGGATAGAGATGATATAAAAACTTAAGAAGAGTACTAACACCAAGCAAAAAAGATAGATCAAGAAAAAATAGATAGTTATAGAAGAAAAACAATTTTCAACAATGGTAGAATATTCTTGCTCCCTGAGGATTGAAATTGAAATGAGATAGAGGAGATGCAGAAATAAGCTAGATTTGATCAAATCAAAAAAAAGAAAACTTCACAAGGATAGATAAGAGAATAAGACCAATGAGTGACCACCAAGCAATGAAGATATGCCCTAATTTGACTAAGTTTGACCAAGAAAGATAAAACATAAGAGTCAGGTCAAAGAAATAAGAAATAAGAAATGAGATGAAATAGAAATGAAAGCAAAGAGTGGAAGAGATTTAAAGATTCAGCTCAATAGGCCAACCAACTACATAGAAGAAGGAAGAAATTTTGACTAGCAAGATGAACACAAATTTGGATTTCAATCTTGATAATGGATCTAGGATGTTGAGATTAGAAAATACAGGTCAAAAGCATAGATAAGATGGAAAGATAAAAAAGAAGAGAGAAATAGGAAAGAAATGATAAGATAAGATCAAGAAGAGGCAAGAGAAGGATGAACATAGTTAGCTAACACGTCCATGAAAGATAAAGAAAAGAGCTTTCTCAACATGCAAAATGAAAAGCTACGCTAGAATGAACCCTAGAATGCAAGCTAGTATGAAAAGGTACAATTGCAAGGGTTACACAAGTAGGTGCTAGTTTTTTATCATTGAGCCTTATTAAGGACATCAAAAGATCATACCATCATCACTAGCATAAACTATGGGGATATGAATATGATCTATATTAGATAAAAATATGGGAATCCAATCTAAGCATTAAAGACATATAAGTCATGACTATGTGATTAGGATTTTGAAGTTTAGTATAGAAAGATTACACCTATATCAAGGCATAAGCACCAGAATAACCTCCAAGTGTGGTCTTGCAAAAAAAAATTCTAGGATGATATGTTTGTAAGTCAAAGTGTCAAATAGGACAAGCATGAATTCTTTAAACATTATAGACAAACAAAGCATACCCACAAGTAGAAATCAAGAAAACATGCCCCATGCCCCTAGTCTTCTAGTCAATGACATCCATGAAAGACTATTAGGGAGGGAACATATAGCAAATAAATTATCATAGAAAACACAAAAAGTAGATAAAGATCAACATAGCTTATTTTTTTAAGTGTTTAAGTGTGTGTGTGTAAGTCACTTGGCCATTTCTTCAAGACTTGAATCTGATACTAAGAAATATCATGACATCAGACACTATAGGTAAACTATCTGCGAAGTGGTGAGAAACACTGTTGTTTGAGTTGCCAAAGAAACCTTAATGCACAAGGACAACTCAATAGGCTAAGTAGCTATGCCCCTGAGATGAGGACATGAAATAATTCCAAGCTAGGAAATGTGTTGCAAAGTGGGTGAGTGAGACTGATAGACATAGGTGAAAGGGTCTCAAGTAGTGCTTGTTTCCAAGTTTTCACCACTTGGTAGATTTTCTTAGGACTTTTTAAGAATATTTTTAAAATTTTTTGATTTTTTTGTGATACATCAAAGTGCCTATTGCTAGGTTTTCACTAAGATGATCATTTTTTTAGGACACTTTTTAATTTTTAGGATTTTTTCAGCATCATATATGATTTTTTTTACTTTTTTAGAATGATTTAGAGGTTACTCACTCTTAAGAAAGATCACATAAATTTGTGCCAATGTCCAACAAGGTGTATAATATGGTACAATGAGATGGTGGATAAGCATAGATAGATAAGAAAGGAATATGAAGTGAGTGAAAGTGATCCTCAAGGACTAACTCCTCAAGAGTACCCAAGCTAGGGAAAGATAGCCATATAAAGAAGGTTTTGGATAAGGAATGGAAGCAATTGGAAAGATAACATATGTCATAAGTAATGGAAGACAATAAGAAAGATATCATGAAGTGTGTAGTCCAAAAGAGTAGGCATGCCAAGAGACCTATGAGAACCATGTTTTTCTTTATTGTGATACAGACCAAGGGGTCAACTAGTTAGGATAGCAATGGGATAAAATAATAAGAATGAAGCTAGATATGAAGGCTATGAAGAAATAAGAAAGCACAATAAAAATCTCATGGATAAAATAGCCAATATGCAAGGATAGCTCAACATTGTCAAGATTAAAGAGGAAGAGGGAATACATGGATGATGAAAGAATTATGCATGATGCATGTTTGCGAGGTTTCCAATTGTACTTATCCAGAGTGCCACAAGGAGTAGTTTCCACCATAGGACAAATTTATTTCTCTTTACTTTTCATACTAGGGTGTCACAAGAAATGGTTTTCACCAAGGCACATTTTTTAAATTTTTAATTTATTTTTGTTAAACTTTTAGAAAGAGTTCAAGCTTTGTCAATTTAGATAGTGGTCCTATAGGATAGATAAGTCATGATAAGACAAGACCATAGAAAGGTATGCTCAAAGATGTTGATAGGGTGATGAAAGAGAAATGGTAGTAGGAAGAGTATATGGAGGAAAAGAGCTAATGTATAGAAAGTAAGTGTAAGCTTTAAAGGATTTCATGAGGGTAGCTGAAATATTGGGCAAGATCAACATTGACACATACCTTGAAGGGTGCTAGAATGAGGTAGGAATCATGGAGGAAATAGCTTGAGGTTTATATGTATGGGGTAGTAGGAGAATTTGAGAAGAAGATGGAATGGAAGCCTTTGGAAGCTTTTGAGGAAGATGTTCAAAAGAAAATGGAGTGGAAGCCTTTGGAAGCTTGAATGTCAATTTTGAAGTATTTTCAATATTCAAGTCTTTCAAAAGAGACTTGGGAATCCATATAGCTTTAGATTTTTCTTGTTCTTTGGATGCTTGAGAGTGCATTTCTTCAATTATGGATTTAGGAACCCATATTTGCTTTGATTTAGCTCTCTTAATAGTGGACCTTTGCAGTCTCTTTTGCGCATTTTCCTTCTTAACATTCACCTATTGTTTAGAAGGGACATAGTAATCTTCATGTTTCAATGAATTCTTATGTTTATTCTCACTTCCAAAGGACTTTGGATTTGTGGATGGATAAGGCTGATATGACTAGTTTAGATGGATAGATGGGTGAAAATTCATCAAGGATGATTGTCTTTGTTGATCTTGATGTATGGTAGGACAGCTAGCAGTGGAAAATGTAGGAGATGAAGGAACATAAGGTGTTAATATAGATGGAGGGTTTGAAGGCTTTAGCTTTGATAGATGAGGACCAAGGATAGACTTAGGAGATTCAAATGGATAGTGAAAAGGGATATCAACATCTTTAGAGTGAGCAACATGGTCAAAACCATCAATAGATTCATGAGTAGCTTTGATAGGAACAACATTTTTAATAGGAGCATTTGAAGCTTGATCACAATTTTGAAGTGGATATGGAGAAGTAGAACATGAGGGATGCTTTGATCTTGAAAAGTAGCTTTGGATAGCATAGGAAGATAATTTTTCTCATAATTTTCAATAAGATCAAGGAAAAAAGTGAAAGTGGTGTCTCCGTCATACTTAGGAGGTGGATAAGATATAGGATATGGAGGGGAAAAATCTTGAAAGAGATGAAAGCTAGGTGCTTGATCTCGATCTTTCTTGACATTTATAGCTTTTCATTTTTGAGAGTCCTCTTGACATGGAGCCACTTCTAAGGACAAGGGAGAATGAAGAGGGAGTGGAGTAGTAGGCATAGAATTGTATGAAGGTTAATTATTTTTAGTTGTAGTAGCATGGATAAGGTTTGCAGCCAAGTGAAGGTTAGCTTGAGTTTATTTTAGAGGTAGCCTTTGAGGATACACATAGTCAATGTGGAAAGTATTAGGTTCTTTTTTTGATAGAAGCATGTTGGAAAGCTTTGAAGTGTTGGAAGATGCACGAGTATTAGAAGAAGTGGAAGATGTAATGGAGCCACTACAAGACATAGGGTCATCAATGTAATCTTGCTCAAGAGAAGGATCTTCACCACATGAGTCACTAGAGGTTCCAAGATCAACAATATCATCATCAATGAGATCTTGCACTTTATGTTTCAGCTCTATACAATTAGAAGTAGCATGGTCATTAGATTGGTGATAAGCACAATAATCATCCAAGAAAGGATTTCCATAGGAGCTAAGGTAACATGATGAGCTTGGTGCCAAGAAGTGTTCTCAACATGTCATCATAAGAATTTTCTATGGGAGTAAAAGTTCTCTCAAAAACATGTCTAGAATCATTTTGTTGTTTCTCAAGCAAATAACAAGCTATCATGTCTTCATCATATTGGTCAAAGATAGGCTTGTTGTGAAATTTTGGCGTATGATCCAAGGATGTATCATTTTCTAGCTTTCTAAAAAGGCCTTTAAATCTAGTAGGCAAAGACAATTGATGTCTTGAAGTAGAGCATATAGACCTAGAAGAAGAGGATGAACTTAAAGAGGGTGACTTGTGTACATATAGAGAACTAGAAAGAGAATAATTTGATGATGTTGTTTGTTCCTTGACCATTTTCTCAAATCTAGCATATATTTTTATCTTGTGCTTAGAGAGATGAAGGTAAGAAAGATCATTTGTCTCTTCTAGTTCTTTGTATTGAGCATATAGATCTTGAAGCTCTTTAGTGGCATGGAGGATATCATGATCATCTAGATTTGGTTGAGGTTTGGTAGCACAAGGTTTGAAATTCATAGTTGTAGATAGATAATCAAGCATAAAGGAGACTAGAGGAAGCTAATAAGGTGACACAAGATAACTTGATGTCCAAAATAGAGATGTAGAGTGTTCATCGGCCAAAATAGTAAATATAGAGTAAAGTGACTTGTCAAGAAAGTGTCCAAGAAACTTACAATGCTAGTGACTAGGGTCAATAACTATGTAAGAAGCCAAATAGCCAAGTAGATAGAGCAAGCAAGAACAAGTGAACAAACCTCCCAACCCAAGAGTGTATTCAAGAAATAAAAGTAACCATTTCAACAAAAGGATAACTAGCAAGCAAACATAGACCATTAAGATAGAAAGACTAAGAGCACTAAGATCAAAGAGCCACTTTAAGCATGTTCAAGCACTAGAGACATAGAAAAGAAAAGTCAAATGATGAGACTCCCCTTAGAAAACAACACAAGAAAAATGTTAAGACTTGATGTTTTGACTTGGTTGACAAAGTTGATAGCATAGAAAGTTCGATTTTCAAAAGCAAGATGTGACACATGGAGTAGTCTTAAAATAATCAAACAAGGGGCAAAGCAACCTTGCATGATACAAGCATATGTGAGGTATCAAAAGAAAGCCCTAGAACTATCATCACATGTACAAAATATTTCCATGGGTCTAGCACATTTGAGAACACATCATACAATATCTACCTAAAAGTCATGATTCATTACTCAACAACTTGGCCCACACTAAGTGATCCTTCACCTCACACCAAGTGGTTTCCCACAAGAGATATTGGCTTTGTCATGGAAATTCCATTAGCATAAACAAGGGAGCATAGATGGTGAGTGTAAAATCTCGGAGTCCACTAGGATCGATCCTTGGGTAGTCCACTAGGATCGATCCTTGCACCAAGAAGTTGAGTGGAAAAATAGGGTAGTTACTAACTTAGAGTGTTTAGAAAGGGCTTTAGTTCATAGCACTCCTCTTGCTCCTGATACAAGAAACCTCACCTTGTGATGAGTAATTGGTCTTGTGATCACAAGAGTACCTTAAGTATTCCTCCCTAGTGATCTCCTCATGGTCGCAATCCCACAATCAATCATAGTAGGTAAGATAAGTGCTACGTCTACCAAGGTTCTATTCCCAATAGCCTTGAGATTATAGTGGGTTAGAATAGCTAAGTTTTCTTAACCCCACTGGGGTCATTCCTCTTGGTTGCCCAAGAGCAAGCCCTCTAAAGGATTCTAACTATGAGAAATTGGATCCACTTTCAAGAGTCAAAATTTATGATTCACCATGAGGGTAAAGAGCATACTCTCCTATCTTGATTGTTTCCCCCAAACACACCAAAAAGCTTCAATTAATTCTCTTGTTCTCAAAATCCAAAGATGAGTCAAGATTTTTGATTCACCACAAGGGTGAAGAGCATACTTTTCTATCACCTAAGGATCCCAATTACAAGTTTTATGTGCCTAGAAAATGAAACAAGTAGTAAGATGCTGCACATAAAATGAAAGAAAAACAAGCAAGTGTTGGTTTTATGTGTTAGGAAAAAATGATAGAATATGCGTGTACAAAAAGTGTCACACTTCTATAAACCATTATTCTTGAGAGAACCCGTGGAAGAGGTAGTCCCAAGAGCTGGCTTGTAGCTCTCTATCTATGACATGCAAATGCTATTTGATGGTGGCTCTCAAATGAACCAACCTATGCAACCCTTGCAAGGTGCACCATAGAATGAGAGATTTGAAGATGGGAGCAAGAATGCTAGCATGCAAGAATCTAGAATGAATGCAATGCAAATGCAAGCTATTATAAATGAAATTCAAGATAAAAAAGAGAAACTAAAGCATAAAGGAAGCTAAGCCAAAAATTATGCCATAATGTACGTAGAATGAGAGCTAAGCTAAAATGCAAAAATGCAAGAATGCTCGCATAACAATAGCATGAGAGATTAAGATTTTTGAATAAGGAGAGAGCCCTCCCTTTTAAAGAAAAATGGATGGTAGAGATTAAGAGGCAAAAGAGGAATAATCAAGGGAGAAGAATACATCTTGAGTGATCCATGTGCACACGCATTGCAACCAATCATAATTAATGGTTAACTTTTGAGAGGGTTTGAAATGTGTGGAGGAGAATTAAAATTATTTAAAAAATAGAAGATTCCTCTCACATAGAAAAATGTGCATTCATGTGTAGACAAAAATGCCTATTCTTTTATTTTTAAAATATGAATATTGCTTTATGTGTGCACACTTAGGATAAGTGAAGAGGGGATTTTTATTTAATTAAAATGGAGCATGTTATTTCAATTAAATAAGGACTTAGGATAAAGTGGTCAAACTATAGGTTATAATTGAATAAATGAATTTTTGGAGATTTGGTCAAGGATAAGTATTAGATAAATTATGCAAAAATGCTAGAAAGGGGATCATAGTCTAGATGACCATTTTTGGGTGATTACAATTTTTGCATCTCTTCTAATTCATTTCGATTTCAATCCTGAGGGGGCAGGAATATTATATCATTGTTGCAAATTGCTTTCTTCTAAAACTATCCATTTTCTCTTGATCTATCTTCTTTTCTTGGTGTTATTACTCTTCTTAAGTTTGGATATCATCTCTATCCTAGTGTTCAGAACTATCACTATCAGACTAAACATTCAGGACATGCTATCTCTTTCTGCATTTCATTCTTCAGAATTAGTCTCTCTATCTATTGTTGTCTACTTGGCTTTTGACATCATGTGTTCCTAGACTGATCACACATGAGTCAAATAGGAGAAAATATAATCACCCAAAAATGGTCATCTAGACTATGAGCCAGCCCCCTTTCTAGCATTTTAGCATAATTTATCTAATGCTTATCTTTGATCAAATCCTCAAAAATATATTTATTCGATTATAACCTATTGTGTGACCACTTTATCCCACGTCTCTTATTTAATTAAAAGAACATGATCCATTTTAATTAAATAAAAATTTCCACCCATATCTTATCTTACATTGCGAACACAAAAGCATTATTGCTATTTTAGACATTTTTGTCTCCACATGAATACACAATCTTCTAGGTGGGAGGAATCTTCTTTTTAAAAAATAACTTTAATTCTCCTCCACAAATTTCAAACCCTCTCAAAAGTCAACCATTAATTGTGATTGATTGAGATGCTCGTGCACATGGATCACTCAAGATGCATTCTCCTTCCTTGACTATGCTTCTTTTGTCTCTTAATCGCTACCACTTGTTTTTCTTTAAAAGGGAGTGCTCTCTCCTCATTTATAAATTTTAGTCTCTCATGCTATTGTTATGCTACAATTTTTCTTGGTGATTTTGGAGAATTGGAGCATTTTTTTTCATTTTTTCATTTTAGCTTAGCTCTCATTTTGCTTATATTATGGCATACTTTTTAGCTTAGTTTCTCTATGCTTTAAATTAGTGCTCTTTTCTATCTTACATTTGCATTGCATTCATTCTAAATTCTTGGATGCTAGCATTCTTGCCCCCCATCTTTAAATCTCTCATTCTATGGTGCACTTTGCAAGGGTTGTATAGTTTGGCTCATTTGAGAGCCACCATCTTATAGCCTTTTCACATCATAGATAGAGAGCTATAATTAAACTCTTGAGACTCCCTCTTCCATGGGTTCTCTGAAGAATAATGGTTTATAGAAGTGTGACTATTTTTTGTATAGACACAAACAAGGTTAACCTAGGTTAACCTAGTTAAGACAAGGTTGACCTAGTCAGATTAGATCAACCTCATCCCAATGGTTCTAATGCTTTTGGGCTTGTAGTTATTTAACACTCCCATTAAAATCTTGCTTGTGTAGCCTGCGTCGATAGTGTAATTTTACAATTATTCCAAAAATATACTATAAAAATGCATCCAATCCCTCATTTCAACATAATATGACATTACATTGTATGAGAGAAGCAAGGATCAATCAAGCATGGACACCCCAATTTGACTTAGAGAAAAATTACAAGGTGGAAACAAAGGCTAGTTTCTTATTCTTCATTGCAAGCAAGGCTATCATTATTCAATCAAGCATTAAAAGGAAAATATATCAAACTTGGAGTTGAAAAGAGATTTCAAATATGATTAGAGTACTTTAGCCTTGGGACCTTAGTATGATTTCTACTTTAGATCTGATTCTTTACACCTTCATACATTTACATACATGCACCTTTACATGTTAAGATTTAACTCACAGAGTAGATTCTTAACATTTTATTATCATTATAGTCTAGATCTACACATCTAGGATAGTGCACATAAACACATAGACATGAAATTTTTCCTAATGAATATTCCTGGAGGTGGAAATCAGAAAACCCTTTTATAGCCACCCACACACACAAAATTGTTACAGATTTGTAGGTTGGGAGTGAAAAGGATTGCAGATCTAGAACCTATCGTATAAGAGCTTTATGGAATTTTTAGTTTTATAGTCATGGACTACAAAAAACTAGTTTTAGGATGTCTTTCCAAGTCTACCTATTCCTTGAGCATTAAATTTTGGGGAGATTTCTGGGTTTAATTCCTTTCAACATTTTATTTCTAGACTTGGAGTCAATAGTTTGGAAATAGTTCAGATCTGTGCATTCTAGAGCCACATTACATCTTCCACTATGAATTTAAAGATAATTAATTCATCTCTTATTTTCCCTCTTAGCATATATTTAATTTTAGATCATTATTGGGCTATTTGTGTGTAATTTAGATCTATGCTTGTCATATCTTACATTCACATTGCATGAAAGAGAACTTGCTAGAGTACTTCCTTGATAAGTTTCTAAGTTTTTGTATTGGAAATAATTTATCCTCTTTTAGTATTTTTCTAATGAAATCTAGGGCTTATTGAGAGTTATACTTAGAATCTCCTATTTCTATTTTATTGAATGGGTTAAAGAGAAAGTGTTTAACTTGCCTAGTTTTGTTTTCATTGTTTTCATTGTTGTCATTTTCCTCTTGAACTTGAACAAAGTGAGGTTGTGAGAAATAAAGTAAGGCTAGTATGCAATGGATATTCTCAACAAGAAGTTATTGATTATGGGAAACATTTGCACCATTTTCTAGAATAGAAGTAGTAAGAATGTTTTTGTCTTAAGTAGCTAATAAGAAATTCATAGTGTATTCAATGGATGTGAACACATCATTTCTAAATGGACACCTTGAAGAAGAAGTTTACATTGAGTATCCCAAAGGATTCCCTTCGACAAAAGAAGGAGATATGATTTGCAAGTTGAAGAAAGCACTATATGGTTAGAAGCAAGCACCTAGAGCTTGGTATGTAGGGTTGGATACATATTTGGTGAAATTGGGATTTGCTAAAGCTACTATAGATAGTAACTTGTATTTGAAAAAAATTAAGAATGGTTGGCTGATTACTGAAGTATTTGTGAATGATATAAACTTTGGAGTATATGATGAAGAAATTGAAGCATTTTTTGATGAAATGAAGAAGGAATATGAGATGAGCATGATTAGTGATGAAGTATTTCTTGGGTTTGCATATTATACATAATGATCAAGGTATTTGGTTTAGAGAGTTGTAATCGTATTGGTACAACTATGGTAACTAGTCATAAGTTATCTAGCAAAGATGAGACACCTACTATTGAGTAGAAGAAGTATAGATCCATGACTAGAGGTTTACGATATTTGACACAAACAAGACCCAATATAGCTAATGTAGTTGGAATTGTTGCAATATTTCAATCTGATCCTAATGAAGCACATTATGTAGCAGTAAAAAGAATATTTAGATATTTGAAGGGTATACATAATTTTGGACTGTGGTATGACATATCAAATGACTTTACTTTTTGTGTGTATACTGATGTGGATTGGGTAGATAGTATGAATGATAGAAAGACTACATGTGGTGGAGAACATTTCCTAGGAGGAAGATTAGTTTTTTGAATGAGAAAGAAATAAGGTTGTATTTCACAGAGCACAACATAAGCATAATATGTAGTAGAAGAAAATAATTTCAAACAAATCATGTGGATGAAATAGATGTTGATGGATATTGGAGTTGAGTTTACTAAACCTATTTTCATACATTGTGATAACACAGGTACAATAAGTATGCTTAGGAATCATGTATTACATTCTATGATAAAGCACATATCTATTAAGTATCATGTTTTGAGAGAGGGTTGCAAAGAAAGAGATCAGATTGGAGTATGTCAGTACAAAGGAGTAGATAACAACTATTTTGACAAAACCTTTACCAAAGGATACATTTGAGTATTTGTGAGGTATGCTTGGGGTTATGCTCCTAACTACTTTAGAGTAGATGATACAGAGATTGCAACAATCAAGTGGTAACAGAGCACCATTTTATTATCTAGAATAAATACTTGATGCTTCCTCTATGGGGGAGTATTTGTGTTTGAGTTGAGTCATGAAGGACTTTGGGTAATTGGTATTTCAACATTATCTTTGGACACTCGAGATGATTGAAGATATTGGGTAGAATATTGACATAATGATGCCTTTTTCATTTATGTCAATGGGCAAGACATTACATGAAAAACATTTCCTATGAATGGGGGAGAGAATGAACTCTCGAGTATGTGGGAGATGATGTATACATAATATATGAGGAAGAGATATGTCAATGGAAGAGATGCACTGATAGAAAGATGATTGATGAAGAGGATTTAAGATTAGAGCAACAACAACAAAGTTATATTTGGTATTTATGGAACTTAGATATTTTTCATCTATGTTGCCATCAATTTCAAAGGGGGAGATTGTTAGCATAAATGTTGATGATATTCTTATGGGGGAGTACCCTAGCATTTCTAGAGTACTTGATAGATTTTTATGGTAGTTACATGTTGCATTCATGATTGTGTTTGTCATTGATGTCAACATACTATAGGCTAATAGAGCAATAGACATAGATAAAGATAGGATGATTTGAGGATTGAAGATGAGATCAAGAGAAGTTGAGGACATGTTCTACAAAGTTTTTGGATGCTATGGATAAGAGTGCATAGAAACTCAAAGACTGGTATTAGTTATTTGAGATCTATAGAAGATAATATACAAACAAAGTTCTTGAGAAGTGGTTTTTGAATAATCATATTATATCTCCCAATAAGGATAGAATTTGGTTGAGAAAAGTTAGACAAAGGAAGAAGACATCCTGATGATGAATTCAGTGAGCATGCAAATTATGATGCCTCACTTGTGAAAGATTTGTGAATATTGTGAGTCAAAAGTGTTATGTAATTATGAAAAGATATAATGTAATGTGTATTATTTTATTTTAATGAGGTCATATTGTAATTGTAAATTGGGAAAGCCTCAAGGCTGACTTGATAAATTAATTTGAGGACTTGGTATAAAGGAAACTTATTTTCCTTGTGATTAATGGGGAAGTATTGTTGACATTAAGGTAATTTTTTCTATTAGTGACTAAACGCTTAGTCAAATGGTTACATTGCTACCGAGCTCTACAATTTCTACCAAGCCTATCATTCATCCAATAGTATTAACCAAGTGTCTTAGTTACTGCCAAGCCAAATAGATAGTTTGCAGTTCATGTTGGGATATACAATATCTACTAAGCATTAGAGACATTTTGTAGTATATCTCAAGCATAGCAATGGCTACTAAGCTATTTAGTGAAAGTGATGAAAACTCCAATGTTAACCAAGCTTTGTAGTGTTAACCAAGTCCTATAGTATCTACTGAGCTCACAGAGTTAATGAAGTGGATCTAGTATTGATCAAGTTATGCATGATGAAATTGGCATTGTAGCCGACTCTAGTAAGTTATTATTTGGATTGGTATATATGTAATACATTATGTCATATCCAAATATATATGTGTGTGTCAATGTGAAGAATATAATTAAGAGGGGAGGGTGAATTAGTTATCCAACTATCATCATCAACATTAACCTTAAAAAAAATTAGCCATGTAAGTAATATAAAATGAAACCACAACAAGATACTCATACAAAATTAACACCAAATATGTTAACTAGGGAAATCCTTGATTAGAGGGAAAACCCTAGAGGGAATGGTACCCACAAGATGATATACTAATATAAATATTCCTTGTTAGAGGATAGACCCTATTAGGAGTTTGTTACAACGTTCAATACATATGAGTCCCTATTAGGAGATTTTGAATTCATGCTAGGAGATTCCAACCCTATTAGGGGTTATGGAAGACAGCTGGCGCCATTACCCAAATAGTTTCAAGGTTAAGATCAAAGAACCCACTATCCAAATGATCTTTGTATTATTCCTTGTAGAATAATAGAACTAAAATTTACTTCTTCCTTTGTCTTTGTCCTATCAATTGGACTTCTACTCCTTTAGATCTTGTAAGTAGATCTCATACTACACATCCAATGATCGCTTGAATCGCTTACACACATTCAACAAGCATTTAGCTCCTTCTTGCACTACGCACTAATACTTCACACTCCACTTGATCCTTTTAATCAAGACTTGTTGCAAAGAAGGAAAAAAACTTTCCTTTATACCATTGACTCATAATAATTCCTTGAGTCAGCCTTGAGGCTTTTCTATTTAGTTAAAATAAGATAATTAATTAATTCACAATTGTAACAACATTGTCAGCTCACAATTTATACAAAAATTCATATGTGTGAAACCATGTCTTATGCACACATTGGCACCACTATATGACTATCCTCTATCACTACATAGTTGCGCATCTCTGCATTACATCTGAGATGAAAAATAGCGATAGACTACTAGAACTCTATCTTCCAATGCTCTTTTTCTGCACTGCTTCTAGCAAAACAAGTGTAAATCCTTTAAATCGAATTATCAAGACAACCTTAGGAACATGTCCTCTACTACACATCATCTAAAACTTCCTCAACTTCTACACATCTTAAGATTACTGACTATTATTCTTCTAGTCTTTAATAGAACTGCTACTATGTTGACATAAATGACAAAGACAGTCATGAATGTAACATATCAATACTCTCCAGTGCTCAAGATACTCCCCAATGTAGTATCATCAAATTCATGCTAAAAATATCTCCCTTTGGCATTGATGGCAACATAGATGAAAAACATCTAAGTTCCAAGAATACCAAACAGTACTCTGCTGCTATCATCTTCTCAAATCCTCTTCATTAATCAAATCTAAAATCCTCTAGAATACTACTCTATTCTTCTTCTTCTTTTAGAATTATAATCATTTGTTTATAGTAAACAACTTTGAATACTTCTGGTTGCATCTGTGCTCTTACACTTTCTTCTATGTACCTACATTAATCCTTCCTACATCTACACACTACATATCCTTTTGTGCACTTACATATTCTTCTATGTACCTACATGAATCTTTCTAAATCTCCCTAAAGAGATAACTTGCCCCCATTTCCATCTCAATAGGTACCTCCCTTCCATTTCTTATGTACATTCTCCCAATATGTTTTTCATGTACATTCTCTCCCCCATTGACATCAATGTCAAAGGTGTCAATTACAATACCCAATTGTTACATACCAATTCCTAATAAACTACTCAAATCATCAACTAGCTCGAGTGTCAAAAAACACTATTCAATACCAAATATCAATTGCCAAGATTCCTTCATGACTTAGTAAATATCAAATACTCCCTCATATAGGAAGCATCATCATTCAGTCTAGTCTAACCATAGTGCTTTGCACCATTGGACTAATGCACTCTCTACATCATCTAATTTGAAGTAGGTAGGGGTATAATCCCTAGCATACTTCTTAGGTACTCAAAAGTATCTCTAGAAAAAGGTTTCATAAAGACATGAAATCTAATCTTTAGTTCTTACATACTCCAACCTTATTTCTTTCTTTGTTGCCTTCTCTCTCAAAACATGATACTTTATGGATATGCACTTTATCTTAGAATGCAATACTAGATTCTTAGACATACTTACTATACTTGTATTATCACAGTAAATGATAATAGGTTCTAAAAACTCAATTCCAATATCCTTCAACATTTGTTTCATCCACATAACTTGATTATAGTTATTTGCTGCTGCAACATACTCAGCCTTAGCTATACTCTGAGATATATAGTCTTGTTTCTTGTTCAACCAAGAAACCAATCTTCCTCCAAGAAAGAATTCTTTTCATCCATACTGCCTGCCCAATCTACATTACTATATGATCACAAGGTGAAATCACTTGATCTATCATACTAAATCCCATATTCAGATCTACCCTTCAAATATCTAAATATTCTCTTTACTGCTACATATTGATGCTCTTTTGGATCAGCTTGAAATCTTGCTATAATCCCAACTACATTTTCTATAGCTGTTCTGGTGTGAGTCAGATATTACAGTCATCCAATCATAGATCTATACTTCTTCTACTCAATTGTAGGTGTTTCATCTTTACTAGATAACTCATGACTAGTTATCATGGGTGTACCAATAGGTTTGCAATTTTCTTAACCAAATATTTTCAACAAATCTTTTAGATATTTAGTTTGTGAAACAAATATCCCATCTTCGTTCTACACAATCTACAATCCTAGAAAAAACTTTATTTCTCCTATCATGCTCATTTCAAATTCATTTTTCATCTCTTCAACAACCTTATCACTTTCTTTATCATTTCCTCCAAATATTATGTCATCCACAAATATTACAATGATAAATAAACCATCATCAATTTTTCTCAAGTACAAATTACCATCTATTGTACCTTTGATAAATCCAAGCTTCGATAAATACAAATCCAACCTTGCATACCAAGTTCTAGGTTTTTGTTTTAGACCATATAGTGCTATCTTTAGTCTGCATACAAAATATTTATCTTCTATCAGAGGGAATCCATTAGGTTTCTCAATGTAGACTTCTTCTTCAAGTTCTCCATTTAGAAAAGCTAACTTGACATCTATTTGATAAACCTTGAAATTCTTGCTTGTTGCATAAGCCAAGAACATCCTTACTACTTCCATTCTTTCCACTGGTGCATATGTTTCTTTATAATCTATGCCTTCTTGTTGTGAGTAACCTTTACAAATAAGTTTAGCCTTGTTTCTCACAAATTCTTCTTGCTCATTCATCTTATTTCTAAATACCCATTTGGTTCCTATCACATTCTTGTCTTTAGGTCTAGGAACTAATTCCCATATCTCATTCTTCACAATCTAATCTAGTTCTTCTTTCATAGCTTGCATCTAGTGATTATCCTTACATGCTTCATCTATGCTCTTAAGTTCCACTTGAGAAATTAGACACAAATCCTCATTCACTATGTTCCTTGTCATCACACCTTTATTCTTTCTCCCAATTATCTTCTCTGGAGGGTGTTCTATGTCATGTTTCTACTAGAAGTAGGAGTTGACATCTCAACTCTAATCTCTTCCCTAGGTTTAGATCTTTGATCTTTTCTATGCTTAATAGATACATCATTCTACAAATCATTGTTAGTCTCAAAAATAACTTCAACATTCTGTCTAACAAAACTAGAATTATCCTCTTCTTCAATAGAATTATAATCTATCATCTTCTCTTTAGTACAAAACTTTTCATGAATCCTTACATTTGTGCACTCAACTATTGTCTTAGTTCTATAGTTGAAACATCTATATGCTTAACTTTTCAATGAGTAACCAAGAAACATACCTTCATTAGTTCTAGGATCAAACTTATCAATATCATAATTTCTCTTTATGTAACACTTACTTCCAAATATTCTAAAATATTTGACTGAAGGTGAATGACCAAACCATAACTCATAGGGTATCTTTCTCACACTTTTTCTGATCTATACCTTGTTCAGAGTGTATACTATAGTGTTAACTACTTCTCTGCAAAATGTCTTTGAGATATCATTCTCAAATAACATTGTTCTTGTTGCTTTTTCTACTGACTTGTTCCTTCTGTCAACAATCCCATTTTGCTTAGTTGTTCTAGGTGAAGATAGTTATCTTTTGATTCCATTCTCTTCACTAAACATGTTTAACTCTCTAGTGGTGAACTCTCCTCCTCTATCTGATCTTAACCTTTTAATCTTAACACCAGACTCATTTTCAACTCTATTCTTAAACATCTTGAATTTCTCAAAAGATTCAGACTTCTCATTAAGAAATGGTACCCACATCATCCTAATGAAATCATCAATGAAAATCATAAAGTACCTTTTACCATAGAATTCTCTAGTTCTTATAGGATCACTTAGATCTATGTGAAAAATCTCCAACTTCTTTGTAGTAGAGAACTTCTTTCTAGGAAAAGACACTAACCTCTACTTAGCCAAAATATATTCCTTGCAGATAACATTGGTAGGCTTAATAATATCAGGTAGATCTCTCACTACAAATGTACTGCTAACTTTCACAATATTATCAAAGTTTATATGAAAAAACCTTCTATGCCATTACCAATTGTTATCAACCTTTGCAGCCAAACATGTTATTTTAGTAAGATTCAACTGAATTACATTACCTTTGCATCTAATTCTAGTAACAATTAGCTTACCATCTTTGTCTTTGATAATGCAAGTCTTTTCTGTGAACTGCAACATATATCCCTTGTCTACCAATTATCCAACACTTAACAAATTATGTTTCAAACCATCAACAAAGTAAAAATCATTAATGTTAGTTTGGCCATCAAAAATAATAGATCCAATCCTTGTGATATGATAGGTTGCATTATTACCAAATCTAACAATACCTCCATCATGATTTTTGAACTTAAAAAATTTGTTCATATCAGCAGTCATGTGATGTAAACTCAACTTGGGTAACTAGAGCTCTCTCTTCTCTAATTTCTCTATCAAGATCATCTTCTTGGATAGCCACAAATCCAATTTCATCATCACCTTCACTTTGACCTTTTTCATGAGATTCTTCATCCTCATTAGCATATAAACAATTTATATCTTTATCTTTTCTAGGCTTAAATTTTTTTCTAAATGTTTTCTCTCTTTTAGGATATTTAGATGCATAATTACCATATTCATCACAAGTCCAACATTTAAAGATTTTCTTACCAGTGTAATCACTTAAAAATGGTCATCTAGACTATTAGCCCCCTTTTCAACATTTTGGCTAAATTAATTTAATCATTTACCTAGACCAAATTGCTAATAATCAATTTATTTGATTATAACCTATAGTTTGACTATGCTATCCTAAGTTCATTATTTGATTAAAAGAACATGTCCCCTTTTAATTAAATAAAAGACCCCATTCTTCTAACCCACTTAAAGTGCACACATAAAGTCCTTTTTCTATTTTACAATTAAAAGAAAAGGCTTTGTGACTTTTGTCTTATATGACAAGTCAACTTATATTCTATTGGTTGACTTGTGTGTGCACATGGATCACTCCTCTTTTCAAATTCTACCGTTGATCATTCACCATCTTCATTTTGATCTCTACCATCTGTGCGACTTTAAAAGGGAGAGAGCTTTCCCCCTCAAAGGATCAATCCTCATTTTGAATATTGTTATGCTGCAGGTTTTCTAACAAGTTTCCTTGGAGCTTTGCAAAGAACTTCTATTTCTTGTCTACATTCTCTCATCCATGGCATCATGGCCTTCTAGCTTAGCTTAGCTTTCATTTTTACATGTAGCTTAATCTCACATAGCTTAATAATGGTATTGTAACACCCTCATACATGTTTTAGCATAGCTCTACTTTGCATCTCATTCTAGCTTAATTTTCATTTGCATTGCATTCTTGAGGAACTCCTTTGGGACATTTGCATTCCTGCATCTTGTCTTTGGAACCTCCCATTGCATGGTTTACTAGCAAGAAGAGTATCTCTAAAGCTCAACTGAGAGCCCTTGAAATTGAAATACACTCTCTTGCACTCCATGGATAGGGAGCTCTAATCCGACATCCAAGCATTCCAAACTCATGGAATCATTTGGATAGAATGGTTTAGAGTGTGACACTTTCGAGTGTACATTTTTGGCGCCCACCGTGGGGCTTGAATCAAGTTTCTAGCTTAATTTGATTTTATATTTCATCTTTGGTTTTTTTACAGCAGCATATTGGATCTAATTAAGTGCTTTTGTAGGATTATCACTTTGATTTTAAGGCCAACCCATAAGTAGATTGGTTTGAAGGCCAAAAATCTAGTTGGTTTAAAGATTTGATCATATCTTTTAAACCTCTTAGAGTTTGATTCTGAAATTTTTTTCACAAGTTTGGTATATCTTCAAAATGTCTCAGTCCGATTTTCAGAGAATTTTAATGTGATTTTCGAGAGTTATGATTTTTTCTTTGTTTTTCATAAAAAGCTGTTTCTGATCGCAAATCAATGCATTTTTCAGAAAAACTTACATTTTCAGAAAGGATTTTGAATTCTAAGAGGGGTATTATATTTTTGTTTTGACTTTTGAGGTCATATTAGGGATTAAAAACTTGATTTGATAAATCTGGCTTATTTTGACAAAATTGGTCTCTAGGGCGCAAATGAAGAGATTTTTTTGAATTTCTTGCATTTTTGGAAAGCTCTCTAATTTTTAATAGGGGTCTCTTCTTTTTATTTTTACTTTTGGATATGAAATCATAGCAAAAAAATCTAATCTTGTTGACTAGGTCAAAATCAAAGAGTAAAAATTAGAGCATTTGTGATTAACTTGCACTTTCTTTGCATGCACTTGGTTGGAAGATAAATTGAATTTTTGAGGCAATTCACCACTTTTTATTACAGATTTTTATGTTATTTCACACTAAATTTCTATGCTAACAAGTTGTGATTACAAGTTGCCATCCTTATGAAAAAAAATTGAAACATTACATAAAAAGAACGTATGTCAAAGCTTCAAATGCACAAGGGCTACTAATGATTGTTTGCAGGGCTGCCCAATGCATAAAAACCCAATTTTTCTGTTCTTTACTTTTTACATGTGTGGCATATACTAGTTATTTGTTTTTAGGCACATTAAAACTTATGATTGAGATCTTTTGGTGATAAGAGAGTATGCTCTTCACCCTTGTGGTGAATCAGAAATCTTGACTTACCATTTGGTTTCAAGAGTAAGAGACAACTGAATCTTCTTGGTGTGTTTGGGAGAAAATTATTGGAATAGGAGAGTATGCTCTTCACCCTTGTGGTGAATTAGAAATCTTGACTTCCAAAAGTTGATCCACTCTTTGTGTAGTTTAGAATCCTTTAGAGGGCTTGCTCTCGGACAACCTGAGAGGAACGACCCAAGTGGGGACAAGCTGATTACCTGGCTCTTCCAACCCACTATAAACTCAAGGCTACCAAGGACACAAAATTTTGGTAGACATAGTGTTTGTCTTTGCCTAGTGTGATCGCCTATGAGATTTCAACCATAGGGAGATCACTAGGCAAGAATGCTTAAGGTACTCTTGTGGTCACGAGATCGGTTACTCATTGCAAGGTGAGGTGTCCTATAATTGGGAGCAAGAGGAAAACTATGAACGGAAGCCCTATCTAAACACCCTAAGTTAATAACTACCCTTTTTAGCCACTCAACTCCTTGGTCAAGGATTGATCCTAGTGGAGTACTCGGATCACCCCAAGATTTACACTCACCATATGTGTTCCTTTGGTTATGCTTATGGAATTTCCATGACAAAGCCAATATCTCTTGTGGGCAACTAATTGGTGTGAGGTGAAGGAGCATCAAGCATGGGCCAAGTTGTTGAGTAATGAACCATGTCTTTTAGGTAGATATTGCTTGATGTGTTCTCGAATGTGGTATACCAGTGAAAATCTTTTGAACATACACATGATAATAATTCTAGGGAATTCTTTTGAGACATCACATATGCTTGTATCATGCAAGGTTTCTTTGTCCCTTGCTTGATTCTTTGAAGAATACTCCATGTGTCACTATCTTGCTTGGAAAGAAATTATTTTTGAACATCAAACTTGCTCTGCTATCAACTATTGTCGAACTTTGTCAACCAAGTCAAATCATCAAGTCGTAACATTTTTCTTGTGTTGCTTGCTAAGAGGAGTCTCATCATTTGAATTTTCTTTTATATGTCTCTAGTGCTTAAACATGCTTAAAGTGGCTCTTTGGTCTTAGTGCTCTTGGCCTTTTTGTCTTCATGGTCTATGCATGCTTGCTAGTTATCCTTTTGCTAAAATGGTTACTTTGATTTCTTGACTACACTCTTGGGTTGGGAAAGTTGTTCACTTGTCACCTCACTTTCTCTATCTACTTGGCTATTTGGCTTCTTGCCTAGCTCTTGACTTGACTAATTCATGTTGTAAGTTTCTTGGACATATTTTTTGACAAGTTTCTTTAATCTCTCTCTACTATCTTGGCAAGTGAACACTCTACCTCCTATAGTTTCAACATCAAGTTATCTTCTAGGCTCTTTTATGCTTGGCTTTACATCTAAAACTATGGGATCTAAACCTTGTGCTACCAAACTTCAACCGAATCTAGATGATCATGATATCCTCCATGTCACTAAAGAGTTTCAAGATCTATATGTGCAATACAAAGAACTAAAAGAGACAAATGATCTTTCTTACCTTCATCTCTCTAAGCACATGATAGAAATGAAGTCTAAACTTGAGAAAAGGTTAGAGGAGAAGATTGAATCATTACATGAATCTTCCTTAAGGTCTTTACATGCATGTGAGTCACCTTCTTTGAGGTCATCCTCTTCTTCTAGGTCTATATGCTCTACTTCAAGACATCAAATGTCTTCATCTTCTAGATCTAAAGACCTCTTTAGAGAACAAGCAAGTGATACCTCCTTTGAGCCTATGCTAAAATTTCATGATGGACCTATCTTTGATCAAGATAATGATGAAGACATGGATGTATACCATTCACTTGAGAAAAAACCAAAGGACTCTAGACATACTTTTGAGAGAAATTTTACTCCCTTGGGGAATTCTTATGATGACATTTTGAGAACACTTCTTGGCACCAAGCTCATCATGTTGCCTAAGTCTAGCTCCTATGGAAATCCATTCTTGGATACCTATTGTGCCTATCATTGATCTAATGACCACAGTACTTCAGATTGCATTGAGATGAAACATAAAATCCAAGATCTTATTGATAATGGAATTATTGATACCTCTAATGATTCATGCGATGATGATACTTTTTTTGAGAAAGATTACATTAATGAACCTATGTCTAGTAGCAGCTCTATTACATCTTCCACTTCTTCCAACACTCGTGCATCTCCCAACACTTCAAATCTTTCCAACATGCCTCCATCAAATAAAGAATCTAATGCTTTCCACATTGACTACGTGTATCCTCAAGGGCTATCTCTAAAAGAAACTCAAGCTAACCTTCACTTGGCTGCAAACCTTTTCCATGCCACTAATCCTAAACATCCTCAACCTTCATGCACTACTATACCTAATCCAAGTACTACTCTATTCACTCTTCATTCTCCCTTGTCCTTAGAAGTGGCTCCGTGTCAAGAGGACTCTAAAAAAGAAAAAGCTATAAATGTCAAGAAAGATCAAAATCAAGCACCCTTTCATCTCTTTCAAGATTTTTCCCCTCCATATCCTATAACTTGTCCACCTACTAAGTATGATGAAGATACCACTTCCATTATCTCTCTTGAGCTTACTGAAAATTATGAGAAAAGTTCTCTTCATATGCTATCCAAGGCTACTTATCAAGATCAAAGCATCCCCTCATGTTCTGCTTCACCATATCCACTTCAAAATTGTGCTCAAGCTTCAAGTGCTTCTATTAAAAATGTTGTTCCTATCAAAGGTACTCATGAGTCTATTGATAGCTTTGACCATGTTGCTCACTCTAAAGATGTTGATATCCCTTTCCAATATCCCTCTGCATCTTCTAAATCTATCCTTGGTCCTTATCCATCAAAGCTAAAGCCTTCAAACCTTAAATCTATATTGGGACCTTATGTTCCTTCATCTCCTACATTCACTCCTAGCTCATTCCCTAGCTCTCCTATAATACCTCAAGATCAACAAAGACACTCATCCTTGATGACTTTTCACCCATCTATACATCTAAACCAGTCATATCATCCTTATTCATCCACAAATCCCAAGTCCTTTGGAAGTGAGAATAAACATAAGAATCCATTGAAAAATGAAGATCACTATGTCCCATCTAATCGACATGTGAATGCTAAGAAGGAGAATTCACAAAAGAGACCACAAAGGTCAACTATTAAGAGAGCTAAATCAAAGAAAATATGGGTTCCTAAACCCATTATTGAAGAAATGTGTTTTGAAATTTCCAAAGGAAAATCTAAAGCTATATGGATTCCCAAGTCTCTTTTAAAAGACTTGAATATTGAAAATACTTTAAAGTTGACATTCAAGCTTCCAAAGGCTTCCATTCCATCTTCTTCCAAAAATCTTTCTAAAAATATTCCAAAGCCTTCCACTCCACTTTTTTCCAAATCTATTCTACCACCTCATACATCTAAACCTCAAGCTACTTCATCCATGATTCCTCCATCATTCCAATACCCTTCAAGGTGTGTGTCAATGTTGATCTTGTCCAATATTTCAACTACCCTCATGAAATCCTCTAAAGCTTACACTTACTTTCTATACATGAACTATTATCCTCCATATACTCTTTCTACTACCATTTCTCTTTTATCACCCTATCAACATCTTTGAGCATACATTTCTATGGTCTTGGCTTATCATGGCTTATCTTTCCTATAGGAGCACTATCTAAATTCAAAAAGCTTGTTCTCTTTCTAAAAATAAAAAAGAAAAAGAAAATGTGCCTTAGTGAAAACCACATCTTGTGGCACCTTGGTAGCAAAAGTAAAGAAAAATAAATGCATCCTATGGTGAAAACTACATCTCGTGGTACCTAGGATAAGTACCATGATGAAAACCTAGTAAATAGGCATCATGTGTAATTCTTCCATCATCCATCTATCCCTCCTTCTCTCTTTGATCTTGATAATGTTGAGCTATCTTTGCATATTGGCTATCTTATCTAGTAGATTTTCCATTGTGCTCTCCCATTCACTCATAGCCTCTATCTTGAGCTTTATTCTTATTGCTCTATCCCATTACTATCCTATCTAGTTGACCCCTTGTTCTTGATCATAATAAATGAAAATGGTTCTCAGAGGTCTCTTGACATGGCTACTCTTTTGGACTACACATTTCATGCTATCTCACTTGTTGGCTTCATTGCTTATCCTACATGCGATATTTCTCATTACTTCCATTGCTTATCCAAAATATGCTTCATATGACTATTTCACCTCTTTCCCTAGCTTGGCCAGTCCTTGAGGATCACTTTCACTTGCTTCATACTCTTTTTCATCCATCTTTTCTTATCCACTGGCCCATTGCTCCATCATATCCTATACCTTGCTAGACATTGGGAGAAAATGATGTGATCTTGCTTGAGAACTAGTGATATCTAAAACCTTCTAAAAAATTCCAAAAAAAATCATATATGATCTTGAAAAAAATCCTAAAAATCAAAAAATGTCCTAAAAAAAATGATCATCTTAGTGAAAACCTAGCAATAGGTGCTTTGATGTATCACCAAAAAAATTCAAAAATAAAAAAATACAAAAAAATTAAAAAAAAGTCCTGAAAAAATTTGTCAAGTGGTGAAAACCTAGAAACAGGTGCTACTTGAAACCCTTGCACCTATGTCTATCAAACTCAATCATCCACTTTGCTACACATTTCCTAGCTTGGAATTGTTTCTTGTCCTCATCTTGGGGGCATAGCTACTTAGCCTATTGAGGTATTCTTGTGCATTAGGGTTTCTTTGACAACTCACAAAACAATGTTTCTCAACACTACCCCTATGCACTTTGACATCAAGTGTTTTTCAACACTTTACAGATAGTTTACCTATGGTCTCTGATGTCGCAATATTTCTCACTATCAGAATCAAGTCTTGAAGAAATGGCCAAGTGACTTACACATACGCACTTTAACACTTAAATGACTGAGCTATGCTGATCTTTATCTACTTTGTGTGCTGTCTATGATGATTTCTTTGCCATGTGTTCCCTCCCTAATAGTCTTTCGAGGATGTCATTGACTAGAAGACTGGGGGCATGGGACATATTTTCTTGATTTCTTCTTGTGGGTATACTTTTGTTTGTCTATAGTGTTTTAAGCATTTATGTTGGTCCTATTCAACACGTTGACTTACAAATGTATCATCCTTGACTATTTTTGCAAGACCACACTCGGGGGTTATCTTGGCGCTTATGCCTTGATACAGGTTAATCTTGCTAAATTAAACTTAGGGAATCTAATCATGTAGTTATCTTTACTTACATGTCTCTGATGCTTAGATTGGATTTCCACATACCTATCTAATATCGATCATATTCATATCCTCATAGTTATACTAGTGATGGTTGTATGATCTCATGATGTCCCTAATAAATGCTCAATGATGAAATTAAGAGTCTAAATGTTATGCACTTCTTGCTGGTAAACCACTTTGCATATTAGCTTGCATTTTAGGTTCATTTTCTAGCTTAGTCTTGCATTCTTGCATATGGGGAGAGCTCTCTCTTCATCTTTTTATGGACATATCGGCTAACTGCTTTCATATATTTCTTTACTTTCTTCTTGTTCATGTCCTTTACCTTCTTAATTTTTCACTTCATCTCTTTTCTATCTTATCATCACATTATATAAAGTTTTGACCTCTTAAATAATTTCAACGTCCTAGATTCATTTTCGGGATCGAAATCCAAATTCAAGTTCATCTTGATCGTCGAAATTGTCTTTTAAAATTCTACTTTCTTCTGAGTAGTTAGTTGACCTTTTGAGGTCTAATCTCTGAATCATCATTAAGGCATCTTCATTTCTTCATGTCTTCATCATTTCCATACTTCATATCTACTTCAATTCAATGTTTCATGTCTAAAATCACCTTTCTACTCATTTTGACCTAATTTTTATGCTATATCCTTCAAGGTCAACTCTAGTCAAACTGGGGCATTTTATCAATTTCTTATAGTCATTCTTGGGTTCTAATCATCCATCTGTCATCTTGGACATTGGTCTATTCTAATTTTCTCATGTCTAGCCAGTTTCTGCATCCCCTTACCTCATTTCAATTTCGATCTCGAGGGGGCAGAAATACTCTATTGCTGATTGTTACAGCTATCTATTTCTTAGGAACATTTGTTTGACCTTATCACTTTCTCTCAATCTATTTGCTTTGCTAGGTGTTAAAATTCTTTTTGGATCCTAACACCATCTTCCTAATGTTCAGTACTATCGCTATCAGGCTGTGCATTTAGGACTTGCTAACTATTTCTGCATTTCATTCTTTGAAATCAGATATCTATATCTATCATCGCCTACTTGGCTTTCTATTTTCTTTGACATAATGTGTTCCCAAATTGATCACGCATTAGTCAAAGAGGGGCAAATGTAATCACTTAAAATGGTCATCTAGACTATTAGCCCCGTTTTCAACATTTTGGCTAAATTAATTTAATCATTTACCTAGACCAAATTGCTAATAATTAATTTATTTGATTATAACCTATAGTTTGACTATGCTATCCTAAGTTGATTATTTGATTAAAAGAACATGTCCCCTTTTAATTAAATAAAAGACCTCATTCTTCTAACCCACTTAAAGTGCACACATAAAGTCCTTTTTCTATTTTACAATTAAAAGAAAAGGCTTCTTGATTTTTGTCTTATATGACAAGTCAACTTATATTCTATTGGTTGACTTGTGTGTGCACATGGATCACTCCTTTTTTCAAATTCCACCGTTGATCATCCACCATCTTCATCTTGATCTCTATCGTCCATGCAACTTTAAAAGGGAGAGAGCTTTCCCCCTCAAAGGATCAATCCTCATTTTGAATATTGTTATGCTACAGGTTTTCTAACAGGTTTCTTTGGAGCTTTGCGGAGAACTTCTATTTCTTGTCTACATTCTCTCATCCATGGCATCATGGCATTCTAGCTTAGCTTAGCTTTCATTTTTACATGTAGGTTAATTTCACATAGCTTAATAATGGTATTGTAACACCCTCATACATGTTTTAGCATAGCTCTACTTTGCATCTCATTCTAGCTTAATTTTCATTTGCATTGCATTCTTGAGGAACTCCTTTGGGACATTTGCATTCTTGCATCTTGTCTTTGGAACCTCCCATTGCATGGTTTACTAGCAAGAAGAGTATCTCTAAAGCTCAGCTGAGAGCCCTTGAAATTGAAATACACTCTCTTGCACTCCATGGATAGGGAGCTCTAAGCTGGCATCCAAGCATTCCAAACTCATGGAATCGTTTGGATAGAATGGTTTAGAGTGTGACACTTTCGAGTGTACAACCAGAAGGGATATTCCTTCTTCAATCTTCTTATCTTCTTTAGATTTTTTACTACTGGCAAAGTCTCCTCTTGCACTAGTACTTTTTGATAGATTAGATCGAATGTTCATAGCACTAAAATTTGTCTCAACTTTGGCTAATTCTCCAAACTATCTCATTTCTACTTCTACAGATTCTAATCTCCCTAGAAATATTTCTTTTGTAAAATTTTTGTTGTAGGGCATAACTAGTTGAATCATCCGAGTTATTTTCTTGAATGATGGTGTTAAACTTTTCAAGATATTCCATATAACCTCATCATCTTCTTTAGTTCCACCAAGAGACTAGATTCTTGCAACAATTTTTGATATTCTTCCTATATAAATTCTTATATATTCATCTTCCATCATCTTAGCATCTTGAAATGAGAAAATCTAATTTCTCAATCTCATTCTTTTTGCATGAGCATCACCTTCAAAAGTAACTTCTAATGCTTTCCAAATTTCATGAGAATTTTGAAATTTCTTTACCTGATTGTATTCATTCTCTGGAAGAGCTAATAGTAGGGCTTCTCTAGCTCTCATGTTACACATGAATACATCTCTTTCTCCCTCACTACATTCCTCTAGCTTTGATTCTTCAACAATTGCCTTCTTAGCTTTTGTCAAAAGCCAAAATCCTAGACAAATGCATAGTAGATGAGTCGTCATCTTTTCCTTCCAACTATCATAGTTTACCCCATCAAATCTCAAACTATCTTTCCTAAATATACTTGCCTTTGATCTCCCAAAGCTATTAAGCCTTATCTTCAAGGACATGATACTTTAATATCGATTGTTAAAATATATAGTCCATTTATATAATTGAGAAGGAGGGTGAATTAGTTATCCAACTATCATCATCATAATTAACCTTAAACAAACTTAACCATGTGACATACACAATTAACATGACATATGTTAACTAGGGAAACCCTTTATTAGAGGGAAAACCTTAGTGGGAATGGTACCCACAAGATGATGTACTAATATAAATATGCCTTATTAGAGGATAAACCCTGTTAGGATTTTGTTACAACATTCAATACATATGAGCCCCTATTAGGAGACTTTTAATCCATGTTAGGAGATTCCAACCCTATTAGGAGTTGTGGAAGATAGCTAGACCCACTGCCTAAACAACTTCAAGGTTAAGATCAAAGAACTAATTATCCAAATGATCTCTATATTATTCCTTGTAAAATAATAGAATTGAAATCTAATTCTTCCTTTGTCTCTATCCTATAAACTAGAATTTTCTCCTTTAGATCTTGTAACTAGATCTCATATTGTACATCCAATGATCCCTTGGATTGCTTACACGCATTCAACAAGCATTCTGCTCCTTGCACTAAGCACTAATACTTCACACTCAACTTGATCCTCTTAATAAAGACTTGATATAAACAAGGAAAAAAACTTTTCTTTATACCTTATCTTCATAATAATTCCTTGTGCTGGCCTTGAGGCTTTGCCAATTAATTAAAATAAGATAATTAATTAATTCGCAATTGTAACAATACTATTGGCTCACAGTCTATACAAAACTTCACATGTGTGAAAGAATGTCTTGTGCACATGCTGACATCACTATATAGTTGTCCTCTATCATTATATGGTTGTGAATCTCTTTATTACATCTTAGATGAAAGATAGCAATAGATTACTAGAAATCTATTTTCCAATGCTCTATTTCTGCACTACTTCTAGCAAAACAAGTGTAACTTCTATACAACATTGAATTATACTTAGTCCTTTAAACCATGTTATCAAGACAACCTTAGGAACATGTCCTTCACTGTGCATCATCTAAAACTTCCTCAAGTCTATACATCTTAAGATTACTAAATGCTATTCTTCTAGTCTTAACATAACTATTACTATGTTGACATCAATGACAAACAAAGTCATGTTAATGCAACATATCAATACTCTCCAATGCTCAGGATACTCCCCCAATGTAGTATCATTAGCATTCATGCTAACAAGAAGTGGATAAGTGTGAATCAAAGAAGGATATAAGTAGTATAAGGGACGTCAAATATTTATCTATCATAGTTAGGTGATCATTATAGTACAAGGAATCCCATTCAAAAAATTAGTTGTGGATTAGAGATCAACCACTAGTTCATCCTAATAGGTGTATTAGTTAAATACTTTAATAAGGTAGACTTAATAGTCTTTTGATAAATCTCTTAACCAAGTGCATACTTCATTATATGTTTGTAAATCCTTTAACAAGGTGGACCTCATAGTCCTTATTGCTCCTAATCGGGTAGATCACCAGAGGTGGTCAATTGTAAGCCTTAACAGGTTAACTTTATATTGAAATAATAAAGCTTGTGGGTATCATCCCCACCCCAGTTTTACTTTCTAATTGGAAGGTTTTTGGGTCACCATATCTTGTGTCAAAGTGTTATGAATGTTTTATTGCTTTCATTCTTTCATGCATGCAATTAGATCAGAATAATATATGAATGATTAATTGGTGAAGTAAGATAAATTTTTATTGGTTCTTGATTCACCACTCCCCTCTCATTAACCTTTCCTACCTTATATTTCCAAAAATTGGTATCAGAGCTTTTGGCTATCATAAAAGAAGTTTGATAGCTTGAGATAAGATCAGAGGCAATGGAGGTATACAAGCTAGATAAGGCTATTAAGAATGATAATTTGGATATGGAATTGGCCATTGGACAACTCAAGAAAGAAAAGGAGCAACTCTCTCAATCATTGAAAAGAAGGAAAGATCTTGCAGTAAAAATGAATGAAAATCTCTACAGTGAAAGTAAAATTGAAGACATATGTCCAAAAAGAAATTTAGATGAAGTTGATGCAACAATCAAAGACCTATTGGTGAACAATTCTAATCTTTAAGAAGAGGTCAAAAAACTAAAAAGAGAGTAAGAAATCCAATTAATTAGATTATGTAGAGTCATGGAAGAAAAAGACAAAGCTAAGGAAGTGATAGAAGAGAAGGGAAATGAAATTCAACATCTATCCCTTCAGCAAATAGATTTTATTGATCAACTTAGTAGTGTAAATGAAGAGCTTATGAACCTAAGGATAGAGAATGAAATATTATAGAATAATCTTAGCATTGAAAAGAAAACCAATGAAAGAATGATGAAATCTTAGGAAAGCATGAACCAATTGAATGAGACAAGTTAGTATAGACACAAAGGCAAAGCTGGAATAGGATATATAGAAGAAGGTGAATTATCTTAGCAAGGATCTCAAAAAAACAAAAGAACTACTTGCAATCATTGTGGTAAGATAGGTCATATATCAATTAAATGTTGGAGAAATGGTAAAGAAAAATTCAATGGAAAGTGTTACAATTGCAACAAGCATGGTCATAGAGCAAGTAAATGCACAGAGAAACCTAAGCTTGAGCGAAAGTGTCACAATTGCAAGAAACAAGGACACAAATCTTTGAAGTGCAAAACCGTTAAGTGAAACCTGGTAGAAAAAATTGTGATAGCAATACTTGGACAAGATTACAACACATGGTGCAGATGTTGCTACTGTGGTGAGTTTGGGCACATTGGAGAAACCTGTGTGAAACATCATATGTGGAAAAGAGATACTATAGAGAGATGTTTTATTTGTACAAAACTTGGACATCTTGTGAGGAACTATATGAACACAGGAAGAATTAAAGATGAAAAGAAAGAACATAGGAACTAAAGAATGAGTTGGGTGGCTCAATCATTTCAACTTAGTTCCCTATGGAGATCACTAGAGCTTTGATTTAGAAAAATTCATCTAAAATTAGTTCCAACCATCAAGTAGAAGGATCCAAATCAAAATTCAAGATGCATAAGGATCACCAAGTAATGATGGAAATTCAAGACCTTATCGAGCAAGGTCAAGTCACAAGACCTTACCGAGCGAGGTTGGGATACGCTAGATTGTTGGATGTAGATATTGAGTGATGGTGAATCTATTGAGTTCTGAATGTATCCCAAGCATTAAAAGCCAAACCAAGTGGAGGATAGTCTATCACCAAGTGAGTATGAAGTAGGAAGCATCAATGATGATTGAAAAGAGGAAATTCATTAAAAGGAAAAAATTAACTACACTATTTCACTGCAAATTTTATAGAGTACAGACTAAAGAAAAAATTTAGAGCCCTCAAGTAATTTGAGTATTTTTTGTTGAATATTTATCGCATTTTTAGAAACCCTACTAAGCATGGCATTATCAAGTGGCAAAATCAAGAAAGGTTCTAAAATGCTGGTTCATGGAGTTGACTGCAAGGCACCTACTTTCATGTTGAGTTTAGTGATTGCAGAGGTGCTTGACCTAGGTGGTACACAGTCTAAAATTCCACCCAAGGTATTACTCATCCACAACATTCATTCGTTCTACCATTGTTCTATTCTAGAACTCAATACTCTAGAAATGAATGAGGCATTCAATGAATTATGTATGGATGGTGTATTGAAGCTCAAAAATCAACATTTAGAAACCGAGAGTGTGATACATGTTTCACATATGCCAAGGGGATTTCAAGTCAAATGGATTAGACTTATCCTAAGCCATGTTCACAATGGGAAATTATGGTTGGATCAACCCATTTAGTTAACATAGAAAATGATTCATAGAATCACTAGAGTGCCAATGCTAAACAAAGAAAAGATGACCAAAACCCTAGGTTAGGCTAAACTAACCAAGTGAACTCTTGCCATGTGGGACAGAAGAGGTATGAATCTAAGTGGTGTAATAGACATGGAACTGAAGTTTTACATACACGTGATTGCTCACAAAATTTATAGCTCTAGATGGTTGAATAGTGTGTCATGTGAAGCTGATGATCCTGCATACAAGATGGTAAAGAATAATCTATTCTTTGACCTTTTTGAATTTTCATTGATCCAATTCAATAAAAACATAGAGAGCATCCAATTGTTAAAGAAAAACCCATGTAAGTTTGGTTCTCTTTTGACATGTCTATTCTTTTACATTCAAAAGTTTTTTTATCTTCCAAAGGTTTTGTAGTATGGAGGAAGGATGTTCTAATTTTATATCAAATCAATGAATATATAGTAGAAAAGGGTGAGAATTTTGACAACATCATGGATAATTATTTTGAAACATTCAAAGAAAAGATGCAAAATAGGTTTAGGATACCTAGGAAGCTTGTAGAAGACTATGATCAAGATATTTGTTTCATGGTTGATTGTGACAAAGTATACATTTAGGTAGTCAGACCTAGAGTGGCATTAGTTAAACCTCTAGAGTATGAGGTTAGCATTGATGACACTAAGGATATCATTAAAGCTTTGTTGAATGAATCTATGGATCCCAAAGCCACCTATTTCAGAACATATGATGAAGCAAAGGAAAGAATTAAGCTTGAGATCAAGCTACCTCAAGCAGTAAACAAAGGAAGGAAGAGGATAGAAAAGTTAATGAAAAATACCAAACAAGAAAGTTCTCCTCTCATGCTAACAAAAGGAAAAGGAGATAATGGTGATGAAGAGGATCAAGTAGAGGAATCATAATCTAAGAAGGAAGAGCCTCCCAAGAAGAAGGGAAAGGTCATTATAACCAAACCTACCAAATCCTCCCCTACTGTATTTAAAATAAGGGAAGCCAAATCCAAAAAAAAGTCAAAGTTAGGTGAAGATGAAGCCAAACATAATATCTTCAAAAGATCTGCACCTACACTCTAAGAAATAGTGAAGAAAATGGAAGAAGGAACTGACATGGCATATTTTAAGTTTCTCAAGTATGAGACAAGGAATGAAGAAGAGAAAAGGTAGATTAAGGACACTTTTGTGACTAAATTGGGTAAATGGAAGTACTCACCAGATGACGGTAGTACAACCTAGATGGAAAAATGCAAATAAGATTGTCAAGGACATCTTTGAACAAACTTTGAAGAAACTCATGTTGAGTCTCAGTGATAAGGAATTAAATGAATCCTTGAACCAAATGAGAAGAAGTTCACTCTCAAGTTAAATACATGTATGCTATTGCTTAAGGATATTGAATATGTGGTGAAGGAAGCTACTACTACATGGAAAAATATCGATCAGTTCCATCAACCTAGTGAATTTGTGGTGCATGTTGATGATAAGGATGGTGATGATGAGGATGTAGAAGAAGAAGTAGAAATAAAAGATGATGAGATAGATGATGTCAATCTTGATGATGATGAGGAGGAATAAGAAGCTACTGGAGGAAGCCTTCCAGAGATATAAATCATTGAAGAATCTAATGCAAAGAAGATTATAGATCAAATTCTGACTTCATTTCCTTACTCTCTAAGAACAACCTCAGTGCAATCAAGCTCAGAGAAAGCTTCTTTCAAATTGGTTGTGGATACAACTACTACATTAAGCAACCAAGCAAGCTCTGGATTTGTTCTGCTGAGTGTTACATTGAGTAAAGTACCCAACACTTCATCTACCAAGCAACAAGTTCCTCCATTATTAGTCTTAACCAAGTAACATCAAGGTATTCTTGTTACCAATACTATTTCTATATTTGTTGCTATTCCATCTATTTCTACAATTATTTCTATTATGAGTGTATCCATAGCTAGTGCAATGATAGTTGAGAATCAGTCTCAACTGAGCACTAAAGTTCTAAATAAGGGTAAAGATATTGTTTCTATAATTCTAAAGGTTAAGGGTAAATAAGAAGAGAAATAAATGGATCTGGATGAGGAAATAGTTATTCCAAACTGGGATATCTCTATCCTCACCCCTAATCAAATGGATACCTTGGGTGAACTCTTAAAGAAAAGGGCGAAGCAACAAAAGATGAGAGAAGAGAACAAGAAAGAAAATCAAATTATTGAAGACATAAAGAGCATATTTTTCGATGCTTTGAGTATTGAGGTTGATGGAAAGCAACCTATTCTGAATCAATTAGCTAAAATTTTAAATAAATATAATGAAGATCTAAATGGATAGGATAAACTACTATAAAGAGCTGAAAGGAAGTTTGAAAACAAAGTGTTGGAGAAGGTTGCACCAAAGATTGCAATAGATCAAGTAGAGCTATCAAACATTCTTGCTACATTGGAAACATCTATAATTGGTGTTGTTTCATTTTTTGTCAAACTAAGTGACACATCTATCTTCAGTAAGGAGATCAAGGATAAATTGTCCAAGATAGATGAGGATATGAAGGCAAGTGCACATTAGCTATCACTTGACCCAAGTTATAGTTTTACACACTTCACGAAGATCAAATATCTGATAAATCTTGGGAGAATTATTAAAGGAAGAAGCCATAATCAAACCCATACTTGCAAAACTTTAGGGCATGATTCTTCCAAGCATGGATGCATTGTGAAAACACATTGCACATGCAAAGACACTCATCCATGACAACAAATTCTCCATAGTTGACCACATGATGGAATTATCAACAAAAGTTTAGATAGCCTTGTATGAAATTTAAGTATTACAAGAAAATTGGGACAAGACTATTGTACTAATTTTGAAGGTACATTCTGATTTCTTGTCATATTTTGTTATTAAAATATAGATATTATACACCTTTGGCATTTATCTCAAAAAGGGGGAGAAGATATTGTATATTGTATTATTACATTTAGAGGGAGAAGATATTGACAAAGGGAGAGAAGTATACTATAATATATATATATATATATATATATATATATATATATATATATATATATATATATATATATATAAGAAGAAAATAAGAAGAAAATATCTTTACAAAAGAAATTTTGAAAAATAAAAAAGAGAGAGTATGTTATTGAGCTACAACTAAGGAAGCCAAAACCAAGTTGAAGACACCAATGATAAAGGAAGTTTTTGACTTATAGTTTTGAATGTTTAGATTTTTGGTTTGATAAGTGTTTTTGTCACTAATGCCAAAGGTGGAGATTGTCAACATTAAGGTCAATTTTTCTATCAGTAACTCAACACTTAGTCAAATGGTTACATTTCTACCAAGTTCTACATTTTCTACCAAGCCTATCATTCATCTAGTAGTGTTAACCAAGTGTCTTAGTTGCTACTAAGCCAAACAAATAGTTTGCAATTCATGTCAAGATACATAGTATCTCCTGAGCATCAGAGATAGTTTTTAGCATATCCCAAGCATAGTAGTGACTATTGAGCTATTCAGTGAAAGTGATGAAGACTCTAGTGTTAACCAAGCTTTGTAGTGCTAACCAAGTCCTATGGTGTCTACCAATCTCATAGGGTTAACAAAGTGGATCCAGTATTGACTGAGTTATATAGTGTCAACCAAGTGATTTAGTTGTTACCGAGTTTCTCAAGGTTTACCCAGTCATACAATGTTGACTGAGTTCAAGCTACTTGAAAGTGATTAGTATAGACCAAGCTTTGACTTCAATTGAGTGCTAAATTTTGCTAAGCATTGATAGTGTTTGTCTTGTATCAAAACATGATCAAGTTTTTATTATAAACCCGAGTTACAATAGTTGGGCTAACTTTGTGAATTATGTTGAAATTGTAATTGTAGCCAACTCTAGTAAGTTGTTATTTGGATTGGTATATTTAATGCATTATATCATATCCAAATATATATGTGTGTCAATGAGAAGTGGATAAGTGGGAATCAAAGAAGGCTACAAGTAGTATAAGGGACAACAAAGATTTATCTACCATAGTTAGGTGATTGTTGCAATACAAGGAATATCATTCAACAAATCAAAATTGTAGATTAGAGATAGGCCACTGATTCATCCTAACAGGTGTATTAGTTAAATCCTTTAATAGGGTAGACTTAATAGTCTTTTGCTAAATCTCTTAACCGATTGCATACTTCATTGTATGTTTGTAAATCCTTTAACAAGGTGGACCTAATAGTCCTTATCACTCCTAAATGGGCAGATCACCAGAAGTGGTCAATTATAAGCCTTAGCAGGTTAACTTTATACTGCAGTACTAAAGCTTATGGGTATCATCGCCACCCCAGTTTTACTTTCTAATTGAAAGGTTTCTGGATCACCATATCTTGTGTCAAAGTGTTATGAATGTTTTATTTCTTTCATTCTTTTATGCATGCAATTATATCAAAATAATATATAAAGATTTAATTGGTAAAGTAAGATAAAGTTTTATTGGTTCCTGATTCACCCCTCCCCTCTTAGTAACCTTGCTTGCCTTATATTTCCAACAAGTATGTATGTGATGCTTTTGAAATAGAAAGTGAATTGTAAGTATAAATTATATATGAGTAAATGATCTAAGGGATTATTGTGATGTGAGTTTGTAGACCTAGTATTGAGTTATGAGAACTGTTTGGTACAACAAAGGCATGATGAATGAGTGTAGTGATTACATTTTGTGAAGAGTGCTATTAGACAATGCTAGTGATTATAATAGGTCCTTTTACCTTCTACAACTCCTAAAAGGGTAGGCACAACTCCTAATAGGGTTGGAATCTCCTCAAAGTAATTCAAATTCTCCTTATAAAGATCGATATGTACCAAATGTATTTCATTAACTCCTAGCAGCATCCATCCTCTTACAAGGAGCTTATATATTAATACATCATTTTGTGAGCAACATCCTCATTAGGGTTTTCCCTAGTTAACATATCTGATGTTATTGTGCATGGTTATCCTCTTATGGTTACTATTTATGTTCATCACATGTTTGAGAATTAATAAAGTTAATAAAAGTTGTGGAGGCCATAGGTGGAATCTAACTTCTCATTGAAATGATCTAACTTCTCCAAAAATCATAGGTGGAGGCCATTCTAATATAGATTTTACCTTCTCAAAATATATCTTCAAATCTTTAGCTAAAATCATGAAACCAAGATAAATTTGTTCCTCTTTCATAAAAAAAAAATTGTTCAAGTTAATCAATAAGTTTTCCTCTTGCAACCTTTGTAACACTTGTTTGATATGCTTAAGATGCTCTTCATTAGTATTACTAAAAATCTATATGTTATCAAGATATACAATCAAAAATTTTCCCAAGAATTTATTAAAAACTTCATTCATCAATCTCATGAAAGTACTAGGTGTATTAATCAAACCAAATGGAATAACTAACCATTCATACAAGCCTTCATTAGTATTAAAAAAAATTTCAATTCATCTCCATCTTTGATTATAATATTATGATATCCACTTTTCAAATCAATTTTGGAAAAGTATCTAGCTCCACTCAAATAATCCATGATGTCATCAAATCTAGGCAAAGGAAACCTATACTTCAATGTGATCTTGTTTATATCTATGGAATCAATGCACATTCTCCACTCTCCATTCTTCTTAAGTGCCAACACAATAGGTACAACACAAGGATTCAAAATTTATCTTATCGAACCCCTTTCAAGAAATTCTTACACTTATCTATTCAATTCAACATTCTATGCAGGGGTTAGTCTATGTGGTGCTATATTTGGCCAACTAGCTCAAGGTATCAAATCCATATAGTAACTAATACTTTTCACATGAGAAAATCTATTAGGCACATCCTCATAAATAACATTTTGAAATTCATCTAACAAAGCTTTTACCTTAGGTGCATGCTCAAGTTCATCCTATTTTTCAATCTTCCTAGGAATCAAAGAAAGGCATATGTTTTGTTCCTTCATATCTTTAACAAATTTATTTCCATCCACCAAAAAAACTCTTACTATAGTACAATATTTCTCGTCAAGTTTCTCAATCAAAGGTAACAAAATTTGGTTCTTCTAATTTTCCCAAATATTATATTGATTCAATCTATCATTATGTAATGCTTGTCTATAATATTGCCAAGGTCTACCCAACAAAATGTGACTAGAATCCATAGGCATAATATCACATAAGACTTCATCATAGTAATTCCCAACTTTAAATTTCATAAGGCATTGTTTACGTACTAGTAATTTATCCTCATCCTAAATTTTAGAAACATGATAAGGGTTCAAATCTCTCAACCTTTGTACCTTCAACTTGTTCACCAGTTCCTTAGAATCCATATTGTTAGAACTACCACTGTCAATGATCATTTTACAACATTTTCAATCAATTTATAATATGGTTTTGAACATACTTCTCCTCAAAATAGGCCTTTCATCTGATTTCTATTCCACAAGACCCTTCTTATCATTATATTCTCACCATTCTTAGGTTCATTATGTGTTTCAACAACTTTTTTCACAAGAAAAAATATTTATGCCACTTTCTCCAAACCATTTACCAGAATTAGTATGCTCAAAAGCTCTATGTCCCTCTTTACCACATTTACAACAAGTACCTTTAAACCAAGTTCTTTCGTCCCTCTTATCATTATTACCATTCCTAGAGTAACCAATATAGCTACCTCTAGTGTAATACCTCTCTTTTCAATATTATCATCTTTCCAATTAGATATCCCTTTCTCTTTCACTTTAGATCTACTACTTTTTCCATAGGTTCTATCTTTGTTTCTTTGAAAATTGCCACCTCTTCCTCTCTATCTTTGATCATGTTTCTTTGCCAATAGTTTTTTATAGATCCAATAAAATATAACATTACTCTCTAGTCTTCAATAATAGCAAGAAACTTTAACATCAAGTCTAAAATTCACCCTATAAAAACTCTTAAAATACTTTATTCATCTTGTTCAACCTACATTTTAGGATTAGGAATAGGTATTGCCTCTTCATTTTCACTAACATCTTCAAGATGTACACCTCTTCTTTGCATTATCTCAACAACTTCAAGTCTTGATAAAATCTGCCCCAACATGCCCATAACAACATTATCAACATTTTTTCTATCATGAACCATCTTTGACAATAATTTTTGCAAGATTGTAACCTTATTCAAGTTATAGGTTAGATTTAATATCTGCCACCCCATAACCCAATTCAACAAGGTTCCCCATGATCCAAGACTCGAGAAAGAACTCAGCTCTAATATCACCTAATTCAAGGTAGGGTCATTTCAAGGAGAAAAACCTAGGCTACCCTTGCTAAGAGTAACACATGGAAGCTAATCAAATACACAACAAGGAACATGAGGCTATATGCAATAATTCACTAAGTGTGACTATTTAACTTTTCATATTAAAACAACAATATGCCCAACTACGAGGACTTCCAATTTGTAGCCTTATATAGAATAAGAATTACAATCTAGAGTCAAAACTCACTTCTTTTATCCCCTACCCCTATAAATCATGCTTTCCTACATCTAACCAAGCTTCTTATATAGCAAACTAAGCCATAAGTCGACTAGTCAAGCATATAATTACATTATAGGTCTAGTCTTGGAAGAGTAAACCAAAACCCAATCAAAGGAGAAAATAAGATCACTCACACATAAAGATAGGTCGATATGGGAGTTAGGAGTTGGCTCCCATCTACACAAGATGCCACATCATAAAAAAAAACTGCACGAACATAAATAGAGACAACAAAGAATGAAATAGAACTTGAAGAATATAAAACATTAGAATGCACACACATAGGGAAAGGATATAGGATAGGTCCTTGACATAATGTAAATTTCATCAACCTAAAACCAAAAGCAATAATGGCTACTTGTCAAACAAAAAGTTGGTACAAAAAATAAGAAATATTTTTGGTTGATGCAAGATTGTTTGTTAACCCAAGATGCTCCTGCATCACTCAATAGGTGTATTCTTTATGGGATTATAGAACTATTGTTCAAAAAATGATTGGAACATCTCCTTATAACTTAATATATGGGGAAAATATGGTAATTCATTTAGAATTAGAAACTCCTTTATGAGCTTCTTTCAAAGGTGTAATTGACTAGGATACTTTTTGAGAATAATATTTACAAGAGCTTGAGATGTTGCATGAACAATGAACCAATGCTCTAAAACACATAATGGCTTATCATGATATGGTGAATAAAATATATGATGGTAAAGTGATTGAATGCTCTTTTTCGATGCACGATTTATTTCTTTATGAGAATCAAAGGAATGTAAATGCCTTAACTAGGGAAAAAGGAAAGTTTAGTCTTAACTAGTTAGGTCCTTATATTAATACAGAGGTATATGGATCTGGTGCATACTATAATCACCGAAAAATGGTCACCTAGATAATTAGCCCCCTTTTTAGCATTTTGGTTAAATTATTTAATTATTTGCCTTGACTATTTGATTTTATCCTATAGTTTTACCACTATATCCTAAGTTTATATTTAATTAAAAGGAACATGTCCCCCTTTAATTAAATAAAAAACCCCTTTTACCCCCTTATCCTAAGTTGCACACATAAAGCATTTTCCCCCATTTGAAAATAAAAGAAAATAATTTTTTGTCTCACATGGAGATGCAAAAGTCAACTCTTTCATATTGGTGGAAATGATCTCGCACATGGATCATGAAGAATTCAACCCCCACCCTTGATCACATGCCTCTAGATTTTGAACTCTACCATTCCTACATCTTCAAAAGGGAGAGGTATCTCATTGTCTAAGGATTCAAACTTAAATTATTGTTATGTTATAGGTTTCTCTCTAGGTTTCTTGGAGCATTTGTGGAGAACTTATATCTTCTCTCTCTCATTCTTGCATAGTGTTAGTGAATAGATTGTCTTTCCCAATTAAACAATAATCTACACTATGCCCAAAACTTGGAAAATCCAATAATATTCACAATAGTTGGGAAAACATAATACTCATTTGTTTCCCTCTACATTTATAGGTACAACTCCCTTTACAAAGATTTATCAATAAGGTCAAAGAAAACAACAATAACTAAATACACACTTTTACTAGAAAGTGTATAAGGATCACTCACATACTCTTAGGTCCGAGGTAACAGTATACATACTCATTTACAGAACATAAATGAAAATCTCATAGTCCTTTCACTAGCAATAATCTAACTAGAATCTAAACACCACCACAATTTGAATTAATCATGCAAGAAAATAAATGAGAATAGACCACAAAGAAATAACCGTAGATATTACATGCAATTGATCATCATAGTTCACAAAGTAACCATGATCAAATTACTTCAAGCACCAAGTTTTAAAGTGAAAATAAAGTTGATAGATACATATTCAAAAACTTCCTTCAGCATAAAGTATTTTCAAAAACATTCACATATATATTCTATTTGTCTATTACTATTTCTATCTATTTAACTTGAAATAGTACTACCTTTATCGAAGTGTATTTTTGCCTTCTAATAATCTAACCCCTAACTAGTTAAATGCTCTAGTATTTATAGTTTTTACATATCCAAAAAGGCCTCCATTAAAGCCCAGCCTTTTGGTTAAAAATAGTTATGGGAAGCAAACACAATTTTTGAAGTAGTTGCAAAAAGAATAAAGTAACTATTCTAACTAAACTTAATCACCAATTTTCTCTCTGTTAGCTACGGTTTTCTTTACTAGCTTCTAGCTCCTGAAAGCATTTGTAAATTCCTGCATTGCATGGGAGTGTGCATTTTTTAGGCTCAACAATTTGGATCTACAAGCATCTTTATTTCATTTGAGCTCTTTAATCCTTTGGCTTTGCCATGACATGAGGTTCTTATTCATATACAACACCAATTTGATGTTTTCTAGTGTCATGAAGTCACTAGGAGTAGGTGCATCATTGTCTTTGATTTTTTTCACAGTGTCATTGAAACTTCTTTTTATGACCTTAGAGTCAATATTGCCATCTTCAAATTGTGGAATTCTTGTGGGGTTAACAATGTGGATATCTTTTAGATGTTCTTTGTGCATCCCAGTGATCTTAGTTTCCACTGATCACATTTCCTCATTGGTTTCCCTGTAAATAGACTCCTTCCAACCCATATTGCTCTTCAAGATGAATAACATACATGAGTCCACAATTTTCATGGGATTTTCACCGAGAAACTTTAGAACTCTATATTTTTTGACCTCATTAACCTGAAACATGATGGCTTGGCATCAATTTTGATTAGCTTCCCATATTAGCATGAGGGTTTGAATCTTACCCAATAGTGTCTCTCCCTCTACACATGTGGTAGTGAAATCTAGGATGATTTTACTACCTTCCTTTATTATAGAGGCCACATAATCCTGTACTATGTTTGAGAGTAGTTTTCCCTTTTTTCATTTGTTTGACTAACTATTGGCTATATGAGGAGTTGGGATCAAAATATTGTGGGGTCTGAACCAGTGGGAGAGAACCTATATTTATTAATGAATCTATATAGGTGGCAATGGTAATTACCAATGCCTTGAGCTCATTCTTTTCTTTGCTATCTTTCTCTGATTTAGTTAGAATGTGATCTTTAGAAAATTTGAAAAAGTAGTTACTTGTGTCTTTGTTAATGGTTCCCAACTCCATAGTAGTGAATTTAAAGCCTTTAGTACCAATTTATCCAAATTCATTCTTCTATTTAGATGTGGCCACTTTCATCATTACTTTTCCTGTTATTGGATCTTTGATCAAATGTGCATTACTTTTTAATTTCTTGCTCTTAGAGCCATGGGCTACATATTTGGTAATGATATCCTTAACAAGTGTAGACATAGGCTATAGATTCCTCTTCTTTTTGTTTGAATTAGATAGCCAAGATGGGGTAGCAAGAGTAGTGGAAATCCCTTGAGCTTCCTTGGTGGGAGTGATGAACTTGGATTTATCTAATTTAGGAGCTTCAATTAGCTGTACATCACCATCATGATTATCTTAAAAATTGAGTTCTTTTCCTAGACTCTATTCTTGAGCCATCATGTTCTCTTTTTAAATTTCTTGATACATGAGTGCCTTGTACTTGGTCTTGGACCTAGTTCTAGGGGTCGTGGTTTGTGCAAGAGACAATGTTATTCTCTACTTATTAGAAGTCAGCAAACTACTTGCAACATGAGATGAAATTAGAATGTCAGAAGCTAGTGGTTCAGAGAAAGAAACCACCTTTGGAGATTTTTCAATTTTCTTTTCATTGATAGTCCTCATGTTTCTTCTCCTTAGCCAATTATCTGTGTGAGTGAGGATAGATATGGTCCTTAGGTTTATGTCATCCTCTTCTCCTTGGCTCCAATCTACTTGCAATTGTTTCAACTCACTTGTCTCTTCCCATCCTAGTTTGGTAATGTTTGAACCATCTTCAACCACCCCTTTTAGTTGGAATTTTAGCTTAAGAGAATTGATTTGTGGAAGTTTTAACCTTGAGTAATATCTTCTTAACACTTCTTCTTTATCATTGCAATTCTTCCATAAATATTCTAAATGTGGAACCATAGGTGATTGACCTTTTAAACCAAGAACTCAGGCTACAAAACCTTTGTTGTCAAAATCCCTCCTTCACTGATAGGATCCAATATTAAAACTAAGTAAATTGCTTTCGATGATCGAGGCATTAATCATGCTACTACAAGTTAAATGACCAAGCTTAATAGGAAAAAATGATTCCCATTTTCCTTGAGGTAGGTTGTTTTTAATCACTTAAAATAACTGTCTATAGGGTTCAGCTAAGAAAAAACAATCTAGAGCATAGCAAGGTAGTTTCACTGGCTCTTCAAATCTACCTACTCTCAAATAGGTGAATTTAGGAAACTGAATAAAATAGCTTCCATAATTTTGAACCAACCTTTGGGCTTCTAAGGATAACCTTGTCATTGGTGCCTTTTTAAAGCTCAAGTGTACACTCTCTATTAGCACATCATGCACTTTCCTAAAATCTTCTAAGCCCCTATCTCTTTGGAGCATAGGGTAGTACTGATAAACAATTACATCTTCACTCCAAATTTCATGTGGAAGAGAGGTAAAATTACTAACGCAGGCAATGCAATAGGTCAAATAAGAGGCCATATAAATTTTTTCCCTAGATTCCTTAGCATGCTTAAGCTGACTTCTCAATGAACTGGCGATTAACTCAACCCAATCCAATAGTTATTCTCCTTTCAAAATGATTTCTACATATCGATACATCTAGTCTTCAAAAAGAAAAACATCTGTTGAACCTTTAACCTAGTGTAACAAGATCATGAGGTCATGAATATGAGGTTTCATATGGTCTTTAGTGATTATCTTGGGAAACCTTGAACCACCTCTATAGTTTATCTCTATCCATTTTCTAGCCATAGTGTTATGGTACTTGTCTAGGCTTTCTTGATACTCTACTAAAGATTGGGTGGGGCTAAATGCAAAAAAGGTACATTTAGATAGATGTAAACATAGGAAATGGTTTCCTTGGAAATAGATAAGATAGACTCCCCATCTTTGTTCAAAATGCTTTTGGTACTTAAATCATAGTGGTCAATGCATCATTGAATTAACTCAGGACTCAAAAGGATAGGGGGAAAAGCCACAGCTTCAACTAGACCACTTGTCAAAATTTCCATACAACCATTAACTTCATCTTCTTGTTCAAGGAAATTTGCTTGTAATTTCTCAACCTTTACACCTTCTAAGTTAGTATCAGTAATAACAAGCTTCCTACACTCCAAACTGGAAATATTTTCAAAGAAATTTAGAACAAACTTCATTTTAAACAAGGAAATAAAAGCTCAACACTGATTTCTTTCTTCAAAATGTAGAGGACAGAGCAAAGGGGAAGATATTTCTTGTATTCTCACCTATAGTTTGTTGAGAAAAACTAGATTTTTTCCTTTTGCTTTCTACCGCTTCTCCTTCAATTCATCCTTTCACATGATAAATAATAAAATGGAAAACTTGTATTGTTTTAAAGGAAAAGGAGAACATATAGGTAGAAGTACAACTTCATAATGAGGCATTTATGGAAAATTGGTTGTAGCCTGATTCACACAATTGAAAGCCATGACACGACCTCTTTTTTTAATAATTCCCCTTTGCAGTTGTCTTTGCAATGATTACCTTTTTCTAACAGATAATCTATCTTTTGGATGAAAGATTTCCTCCTATCAAGTCATGACGACATCCATTCTCATGTTTGAAATGAAATTAATTAAAACATAACTTCCAATCATTATTTCCTAACACCTTAATTAATGCTTTAGGAACCAGAAATCCTTTACAGATTTGCAAGCATTTTTCACCCATAAACTTTTAGTAGTAGAACCACTTCAAACTGCTTCAAATTGAAGTTCAAAGGGGTTCAAAGCAGTTGAAAAGAATATCCTCATAATGCTTAGTGGGTCCCACCTGCAGGAAAAATGTTCAGTATCAAATCCTTTAGTTGAACTTCTTTGAACTACTTCGAACCAAAGTTCAAAGGGATTCAAAGAGGTTCAAGCCATAAGAGATGTGATAGATAACACAAGGTAAATTTCCATATGCAAGGTTTGATGATATTTAGGAAATGGGGAAACTGAGGAAGGTTGGTTCAACAGTTAACTTGGGCATTTTGAAATAAAATAGAGAAAAACCAAAGCAAATGGTGACTCAAAATAAGGCTAACACATATCATCTTACTGTAGTTTCATAATGAATTAGGTTAGTTTCTTCTATGCAATAGAATAGCTCACCTAGTTTAATTAGAATGGTTTGGTAACATTCTCAAATTGCTAGTTTAGTTGCATTCTTCAAATATCATTTAGCTAGTTGCATCTTGCATTTCATGGTTTTATTGGCAAATACCTAAAATTAAGAAAATTGACATCTTTGTCAACACAATTGTGCTAGAGTTATACTATGATCTTAGAAAATAATTGTTTACTTTGTTCAATGATAGGGTGGAAAGTGCTTATCACGTTGAGGATATTATCATCAAGAAGGGTGACATTGTTTTTAATAAAGACAAAAATGACAATATAAATGGGAAAGACAAAGGAAAACCTTGGAAAAAAACAAATACATCGTCAATGATGGAGTTGTAGATGCTCCTAAGACTAAGTAATCATCCTTTAACCTCTCCAATGCTATATATGCTACAAAAAAACAAGAGACCTCAAAACCACAATCTCTTCACAAAAATAAGAGGTCTTCTAAACCAATATGCACCTATAAAGAAATGGTTGAATCATATGAGGTGGTCTTGAAGACTTTTCTTGCTAACAAGCTGATTACACTGCTTGAAAATTTACATCCCTATGACACACCTATCAAACTTGATTGGTGGAGGGATGGTCAATATTGTGACTATCATAAAAATAAGGGTCATAATAAGGAGAATTGCTTCAAACTTAAGGATACCATCAAAGATCTCATTGATCAAGGAAAAGTCATCGCAAATGGTTTAGCCAAAAACTCTGATCAAAAAGCTTTCAAGAAACCTTTACCTAAATATGAGAAAGGAGAATCCTCCAAAGCCAACAAAAAGGTTAATGATACTAAGGTTAGCTATGCCTATACCAACATAGACAATGTGATTAGCATAGATGAGCCCCTAAGTGAAAACATTTACATGATGGGCCCCAAGTTTGATGAGGAACCCAACTATGATACTGAAAATGAGAAGCCTAAGGTAGTCTTAAGAAAACATAACCCTCAACAAAACTATAGAGACACTAGGCCTAGGCTAAGGTTGCATAATCCTCCTCTTCACATGGTGATACTTTAAATGTTGTCACTATGGGGCAATCTAAAGTTTGCCTAAAAGTGGCAAATGTTCCCAAGAATTCCTCATCTCCCAAACAAGTGGCTACCCCTACTATATCCAGATATAACTCTATTAGTCAATTGTAGCGAACCCCTTCTCAAATCTCCATTTTTGAGTTTCTTGAGTTATCTGCTTTGTAGAAGAGAGATCCTAGACAAATCTTTGCATACTACTAACATCCCCATAGACATTGACGTTGAACGGTTCTAAGCTATGGTTAATCATATCTCTTCACCTCATTACCTTACATTTTTTGAAGAAGATGACAAATCTCTTAGTCATCCCCATAATCTCTCTCTCCATGTTGAATTTTAGATCTTGCACACCCTATTAGAAATAAGGATTAATGGGGGGGGGGGGGGGGGGGTTGAATTAGTAATCTACAAAATTTAGTCAACAACTAGATATTATTACTTTAAACCATACATAAAAAAAGCAATAAATTAATGTTGAACAATAATAATAACAATGCACAAAATCATAACACCATATTTTGTTAACCAGGGAAACCTTGGCCAAGGGAAAACCTCGGTGGGGATGATACCCACTAGATAATATAATGATATATAAGTTCCTTGTTAGAGGATGGACTTTGTTAGGAGTCAATGAGAAAATTTAGTATAAGTAGTCCCTATTAGGAGACTTTGAATCCTTGTTAGGAGATTCAAACCTTGTTAGGAGTTGTAGTATATTGTATGCAAGAAGATCCCACTGCCCAAACATGAAATTTTGATTACAAGAAGATATCATTACTCAAATAAGTAATTTACTCTTATTTTTCTTCCTTTACTAATCTTTGATCTTCAACTCAATTTCAGATCACCAGATAGCTCACATAAAACTTCACATATATTGCTTTGACAAAAGTTTGCTCACTTCATAATCTTACAAGATAACACTTGCAAAACACTTCAAAACTTCACCATCTTATTGAAAAATATCCTTTGCATAAATATCATGCCTTTATAAAAATTACTGTTGGGTTAGCTAAGACCACAATTCACTTTTTCGAGTTGGAGTAAACATCTAGGATGTCGGCCCTAATTGGACAAGTAATTGTTTTATAAACAAAACAATTCTTTCCTTCAATTCCATTGTCCTGCTTCATCAAAACATGATTATCTCTATTTTTTATAGTCTATACAAACTTTTTAGGTTATAAATGTCATCACCAACATGTATACTATCTCCATGTAACTTTGCTAGTCATAATACGATGTCAGCAACATGTTATAAAAAAAAACAATATACTATTGTATCTTTATTTCTGAGGTTTACTATGAACATGTATATCATGTGTTTTCATAATTGACAACAATTACATATCACTATTAGCCAATTTTCAACAATCTCCCCCTTTGGCATTGATGGCAACAAAATAGGGAAAATTGGCAAAGTGACAAAAACTTAACTAACAAAATAAACATTACATCTATCACAACTTGTTCAACTTTACATATATCCTCCCCCTTATAATATACTTTTACACTTTTATAATCTCTCCACATTGTATCTCTCCCAACAATCTCTCCTTTTGATATGTATACAATTTTCACATGTGTCTCTCCCACTTTGACATCAATGACAAAGGTCAAAATGTCAAGATACTGTCCAAAAACTATCAAAATTGTTGTCCTTCCTTATACTGAAATAATCTTCATACAATCATAAAAAATAGTCTTTAGGCTATTCATATCTTTGGTCCATGTCTCTTTGGTAGACTCAGCTAATGTGAGAATTGCACATAAACTATATGGTGCAATTTCAACTGCATTAATATCTGAATATAAAAAGTTTGAATATGTGTCCTTGGCCTTGACACATTCTTCTAACTACTTCTCAACAAAAGATAATTTCAAAGCAATGGATTCTCTAATATCAAATTTTCTCTTCAAGATCTTTTCTTTCCAAAGTTCCAGTTTCTTGATGTCACTATGAATACTGGCAACTTGACTCTCAAAATCACCTACCTTGCTAGATCAATGTTGGATCTAGCTAGACAAAGTTTCTAGCTTATTCATCTTTAACTCTATTTGACTATCCAAGTCTTTAGTCAACTTGTATGATAAGGTACACTTAACATACAGAGTTTTCCCTTCTTGTTGACATTTTCAAAGTTCTTTTATACAAGTATCAAGATTAACTAAGTCATTCTTGATATTCTGACAAATGGTGTTGAACACCTTTGCCTTTGGAAAATTCAACAAATTTGTAAACTCTCCATCAAAAGATTTTAGCACTGCTTGTGCTCTCTATTCAGGATCTAACTTAGTGTGCTAAACTACCAATGTGTTGTGTAGTCTATCTATCACTTCCATTAGAGTTATTTTTAAACTCTTCACCTTTCTATTCTTCTCAATTAGCCTATTCAGGGATGAGATTAGATCTATCTGATCATCTTCATCAATATATAAACTAGCAAGAGAGAGTAGAGTATATGAACTAGATGTTTTAGTCTCATTCTCCCTCTATTTCTTTGCTACTTCTTTAGTTCTTCTCTCTTCTTCTTTCTTTTCCTTTCCTTCTCTTTCTTTCTTCTCTTCTTCCGCAGTTTTCTTTTTCTTCTCTTCATATGTAATTCTTCTCTTTTCTTCATCTTCCTTTCTTTTCCTATTTTTTCAAGCAATTGTTGCTTGGCTTCTTCTATTTTCATCTTTTTTACTTCCAATAGCCTCTTTTCTTCCTCAATTTGTTTCAACTTTTCCTCAATATCCTCGATGTTTGGTTCATTTGGTTCGGAACCACCAAATAGATTGGTATCATCAATGTTAAGAGTAACATTGGTTTGATCAATCTTCATGGTGTTACCACTTATTAACACTGTCAAGGTTTTAGGAGCTGGAGGAGATTTTGCCTGTGACTCTGTCAACATCTCACAGATAGTTGTTACAGTCTCTCTTCTCAACTTATCCTTTTCGCCAACCATGAATAGAAATGGTCTCAACTTATTTCTCAAGTATGGTGTGTGGTTATTCAACAATCCTTTTATTTCACCTTCATCATCAGTCTTGCAAATAGTCCTCATCATTGACTTTTGAAGTTCAAGGCCTTCTTCTCTTACAAGAGTCTTCTTATTTATAAGTCCCTCATAGACTTTTTGGTTCACTACTCCTTCAATATCCTTCAAACTTATATCATTTTCTATGATATATCTCACAATAGATATATCAATCTGATCCTTCTCAAAGTTATTATATAAATCATAAAACTTGTTCATCTAAATAAAGTTTTTCTCATTGGCAATCGTTGTGTTGATCTTCTCAATCTTCAGCTTTTAGGGTTGTCGAGCTTTGACTGCTACTTGCTTAGGTGAAGTCACCTTTCCTACTTGCTTATTTTCTTGTTCCTCATCTTCTTCATCACTAGAATCAATTGTCAACAATTTGTTTTGTCTCTTTCCTAGTCCTATGGCTAGTTGTTTGAGTCTCTTTGTCTTTGTAGACACTGCTTCAATTAATCTCGTAGACTTTCTTTTTTGTTCACTTGGCTGAACATTAGACACTGTTGCATATGTGATGCTCTATTCCAAAGATGGCTCAACAACTGATACTGACAAGGGTTGAATGTTTAGTGCACCTTTCTTCATTGTCTGTCTCATTGTGTCAAATTCACTCTCTATCATTTTGGCCTCTAATAGTGCCTTCTTCATTATTGATTCAACCTTCTTGTGAGATGCCTTCTCCAAGGTTACTTGATGAGCATGTTGAGTGATCTCATCATACATGCAAAATCTATATTCTGTTTTATCTTTGTCCAACAATAAATCAATATAACTAACTATAACATCATCGTTCAATTCATAGTTCAAGAGATCAAGAAATGTCTCCCAAGGTTCCACTACTTGAATATATATGATACCAACTAACATACAAATTTCTTTCTTGAATATGTCCACAATTGTAGGAGCAATTCTAAATCTTTGTTTTATTTCATTCTAAAATGTCTTCATTATTAGGTTGCCACTATCTAATATCTTGTTTGTAGGATGCCTTCTACATGCCTCTAAAATCTTTTCCATAGTGCATCTGTCACTACTCATGATATTTTTGACTAATAAGTAGGGTAATCTCTTAAGTACATGAAATAATATGCGATTTATCAATGTCTGGAATCTAAACACACTATTCTTTGTTCTCTCAATCATTTCAAGGTTTTCTAGGAGTTGCATTCTCATAATTTCACTCAGATTTACTTGTTCTTTCTCTACACATATCTTATATGCTACATATATGAATCTTGCTGAAAGTTCATCTATCTTAGAACTTGCACAAATTGAATAAGAAATAATTCTAGTAAGAAATCTCACATCATCTTGCTTGATGGTGCTGATCACCATAGCCTTACCATTGTATACTGCTTTAATATAACTTTCCATTTTCTTCTTGACCAACTTCTCACCTATAGGTACACTACTATGTTTACTCAGATCATTTACCTCATGAATAAGGTTGGTAGAAATGTCAACTACATTAAATTGCATCCATAACTTACCATCATGTATTTTGCTCGGTATGATTTGAGTCCATTCATTTGTATCTAACTCATGGTAGAAGTGATACTTAAACAAGTCTAATTCCCTTAGATGTTCAAATCTGGGCTTTACTGTCATGTCATGGTTAAAAACCAATTCCATGTCTTTGTTCATGAATTCACTACCAATTGTTTCAAACTTGCAATTCAAATAACTTTCTACATCTTCAAGGTAAACTATGTTGTTCAGAGTGATAAACAACATTGAGTTAGGGTTTCCTTCATTAGGTTTTACAGACACAATCTTAAACTTAGGTCCATCTTCATTCTTAGCACTATGTACTACTAACATATCCATGATCTTATCAAAAAATATCTTTTACCGAACAAGTTTGTGGAAAAATGATAAAATACCTCTTTCTAAAAATAGCTTTTCTTCAAAATCACTCTAAAAAGTCACTTTTGAATGCTCTTCACTTTGGATGTGTTCACAATGAAGTGAAAATCAATTTTTTACTCCATTTATTCATCAACTTGAACTTGCATTAATTGCATACTTCACAAATATGTAAAAGTTGTTACTTGTGTTTTGCAATCAATTATCTACTCAAGATCATCTATCTAATCTTCAAATGTCACCTGAGGTTTACTATATCCTCCTTCCATCATGAAAAACATCATCAAGACTTCACACATACTCTATGAAAACATACTTTTCATATACTATTGCAGGTTCAACCTTTACTGTAATACCAATAACTCTAAATTTCATCATAACTTGTTTAGATGAGCTCCAAATTAAAAGTGAGCTTAGGTACCATCTAAACATAACTGGATACACCTTTTTCCAACTTTTCTACCTCTAAGTTAGCTTCTAAATCAAGTTCTCAAATTTTGATGTTGTAAACAAGCTTAATTCAACTTAATTGAATCAAAATCAACAACTACCTTCGATCTTCATATCTCATCATCATCTAACTTTCCTTTTGAGATATCTATTCCTTTCATAAATGATTCATTTAGTTCTTCTTGAAGTTCACTCATAGTGTTTCTTTGTTGTTCATTGCCTCTGCTAGTTCCAAATTTCCTTTCATGGTTCCTTTTATTATTCCTCCTATTCTTGAATTTTCTTCCATTATTCCTTTTATCTCTGAAGTTTCTATCCATTTTTTACTACCTTTTTGTGTGTTGAAAGTTATTGCATAACTGACATACAAGTGCTCTGCTTCTATAATTCTATTGATCATCAAGTGCATGACAATTTTGAGCAATGTGTCCTGAGTTGTTACACTTATAACACATGATCTATCTTCTGTCTTCATAAGATCTTCCTTCTCTTGATGTTCTTTCATTAGATCATATTTTATCTACAGGGTTAGTATTTCTAGACATTGTACTATTTCTTCTATCATTATCATACTTAGGTTTCCTACAATCAATTGCATTATGACCCATACCATGACAATTATGACAATAAACTTCCTTAACATGATTAAATGACTTATTAGTACAATCTCTTTTCATATGACCTATTTCATTACATAAAAAAAACTTACCTCTAAATTCATACTTGGTTGTCTTAGGAGTTTCCACTTGCTTTGGTGTATCCAAGCAACTTCCTTGTTTTGCTCAACTTCTTTAGGTTTCTCAAAAGATTGATTGGATTCAATCTTATCATAAAATTTGTCTTTTTCTTTCGAATATGATCTAATCTCAAGTTTCTTTGTAGAAATATTAATTAGGTAAGCAAGACTAGTCTTATCATAAGTAGGTCTCCATATTGATATGGAATCATCAAGCTTTTCTCTGCTAGAATAAAGTTTCTCAACGTACTATTTGCACTGTGTCAATTCACCTTTCACAATAGTATTGCACTTATGGAGTTGTTCATGATCTTCTTTCAATGTTTCAAACTTAGATGTTTTCTTTGTCAAACTTTCTCTCAGATCTGCATTTTTAGTCTTCAAATTAGACTCAACTATGCTAGGATAAATTCTCAAAGTCAACTTTAGATTTGTAATCTTCAACTCATGCTTCAAGATCTTGTACTCTATCTTCAATTTTGAATAGTCATCATTATTAGTTCTAGATTTAGTAGATTCAAACTTTGATTTTAGATGATCTATCTTTTCCTTTAATTGACCAATGTATACTTTAGAGTCTTCATATCTATCCTTTAGGTTATCTCTTTGTTCAGTAAGGAGATCAATTTGTTCAAGAGCTTCTTCAATTTTCTTCATCAATTGTGCTCTGATACTAATTGTTAGAAATAGGGATTACTGGGGGGGGGTGTGAATCAATAATCTAAAAACTAAAAACTTTAGTAACCAACTAGATATTATTACTTACTTTAAACCATGCATAACAAAGTAATAAAGTAATGTTCAATAGTAATAGTAATAATGCACAAAGATAACTCATAACACCATATTTTGTTAACTAGTGAAAACTTGGCCAAGGGAAAATCCTGGTGGGGATGATACCCACTAGATAATATACTAATATATAAGTTCCTTGTTAGAGGATGGACCCTATTAGGAATCAATGAGAAAATTCAGTAGAAGAAGTCCCTGTTAGGAGACTTTGAATCCCTATTAGGAGATTCCAACCCTATTAGGAGTTGTAGTATAGTATGCAAGAAGAGCCGACTACCTAAACATGCAATTTCATTAACTACAAGAAGAGCTCACTACTCAAACAAGTAAGTTACAACTATTTTCCTTCCTTTTTTGATCTTTGATCTTCAATTTGATCTTGAATAACTAGATAGCTCACATAAAACTTCACATATGCCACTTTCACAAAAGTTTTCTCACTTTGCAATCTTACAAGATAACACTTGCAAAACACTTCACAACTTGACCATCTTATCACAAAATATCCTTTGTATAAATATCATGCCTTTACACAAATTACTATTGGGTCGGCTAAGACCACATTTCACTTTTCCAAGTTAGAGTAAACATCTAGGATGTCGACCCTAATTGGCCAAGTAATTGTTTTGTAAACAAAACAATTCTTTCCTTCAATTCCATTATTCTACTTCATCAAAACATGATTATCTTTGTCATGTATAGTTTGTACAAACTTTTGAGGCTATAAATATCATCACCAACATTTATACTATCTCCATGTAGCTTTTCTAGTCATATTATGACATCAACAACATGTTATAAACAAAACAATATACCGCTATAAACCAAATTCTAGACTTAGACAATTTTTTGATTACCAAACACTAATTATCTTTATTTTTGAGGTTTCGCATAAACATGTACATCATGTGTTTTCATAAATGACAACAATTACATATCACTATTGGCCAATTTTCAACACACCTAAGTCCTAATAGAAAATGGTGTGGGGTTAAAAATCATTTCCTTTAGTATAATACAACAACTGGGAATGTCAGAATTCACAATTGACCCTAGAAAGAAGGTAACTATCAAGACATATGATGAGGTTGAAAGGTTTTCCAAAGGTCTAATCATCTTGCCTATCTGTGCGGATCCTATTTAGAAGGATGTGGTCTTTCAAGTACTAGATATCCCACTTGCATACAATCTTGTGTTGGGTTAACCATGGATCCATGAAATGCAAGTTATACCATCCACATACCATTAATCTGTCAAATTCTCATTCAATGGTGTAGAAATATTAATCCTATGGGATAGCCATCAACATGGTTACACCTATCAAGTCACTAGTACCCCATAATCAACCCTCTAATGGCATTAAACCATCTCTTGTAGAGTGTGAAAATAAGCTGAAAATGATGAGCATTGGGATGGGGAGTACACTTTGGACTCCATTACAACATTGTCCATTTTGCCATTGTCCTATGGGAAACCTTCTAAGAAAATGAATCCTTCTACTTATACTATGACCATCTTTACAACATTTGTGGAATCCTCAATTCCTTTAGAATATGAAAAACAACACCAAGCTATTAGAGATTGGATTTCTAGAGAGGAAGAGGATAATAATGAGGTCATTTTAACCACCCCCATTTCTCCCAAGAGATATGGAAAATGCTACAATTTTTTAACAAAAATGGGTTATCAAGGTCAAGGACCTTTAAGTAATAACCAAAATGTTCTTACTGAACCTAAGTCATACTAAAGGATAGAAAATCAAAGACACTATAGGCTTAGGATACGGTGTTAAAAATGACTTGTCATGGTTTGATAGGGAAGTTCTTACTAATAGTGAGTTCAAAGATGGCATTAAATATGCTACTACTACTTTGACACATGAAGATAACCTCACTCCCTCTACCTCCCTTCTTTAGGGAGAAGACATGTTATTCTATGATAATAATGTTGAAGCATCCACATCTAGACAACTTGACTTTGATGAATTTTATGTTGAAAGTCCTAATACTAAGAGAATTAAAAGAGACATAGCTTGACTTGTGGCCCATGATCAAAGTTGTGACTCTCAAGAATATGAGTGGGATTCCCTTTCTAGTGCTTCTTGTGAACTAGGTATGGATGTGATACATGCCTATGTTACCCAACCAAATGCAATTGATGAGTCTCATGTAGGGTTAGAAGAGTTGGATTCACAACTTGCCTTAGCGGACCACATTGAGGTGTCTATGTCTCCTCCTAATTTTGACTCCTTTGGAGCTTTATCTATAAGTTTGACCTCTCTCATCACTAGAGATGACTCCTTTCAAACTAGCAACCTTGAAGCTTCCACATCACTTTCCATCATGCACCTACATCTCATAGATTGGTTTGTTAGAAATCAAAGACCAGAGCTACCATTATTCCAAAATAATTATGAGATTTCATGTTACCTAAATTTCATTAAACCTAATGAGAGCATACTATGTCCCAAATTATCCCATATTTTAACCTTTGTATAAGCCTTCACACCCATTTCTATCCCCATCTTATATTTGATTTTCTCCTTCTATTTTACATATGATCTAATATTTATGAGTAATATTTAATAAAGTTATTAGATAGAATATGTGAATAAAAAAATGAAATTGTCTTTATCTAACAAGTTGATAATATGCTATGGTTCTTCCTATCACCTGATATGCATCTTCCTATAGCTCTTTCACTAATATCAACTTTGAAATAGATATATTTGCTATAGATATCATTCACCAAAAATAGGACAAAAATAGAATGAACAACCTATGTGAATATGTGATGATGGTAGCAGGGAGAATTACATAGTTTTTTTGTTGAAAAACCTATGGTTCTAAGCATTCTGTTACAACTGAATTACTTAATTGGTTATGGGCCAAAATGAGATCGAATCAACCTAAAGACAATAATAATCTATTTGTATGGTAGCAATAAAATACCTATTATTTGCACATATCAGATTTTTGCTATTCCTTGTGTGGATTATATATCACCGTAGTTATTGCATTTTAAAATCTGTGCATATATAAGCAATAGTAGACATACGTAGTGCAGATATACACATTTCTATAGATTGCTATAAGGAAGCTTTCAGAAAGACATATTGTATCAGCATGTGTTATTTTTGAATAAAGTAATATTTTGCATGATTACAATAGTGTAGAATCTGATCATTCCCTACTCATGGTGCAAGCTAGGGAGTAAGGGCCCGCTCAATTGGCAAAGCACGATGATATTTTCATTTGGTATGCTATTTAATATATTATTGAAGAGTTTGATTTTAGAATTAGTCTATTTGTTAAATTAGATATTTGTGTTTTTATCTATTTAGTAATTTTAGATTAATTAATTTAGAGTTGGATGAAACATTTCTAAAGCCATTGTTATTTATAAATTGTTGTTCTTAATATTGTATAGATTAATGTTTATTTCTGTTTCTAATGTTCTTGTCACCAGGAAGTGACAGTTCCTGTCACTGGGATTTCTTTAGTTTTTTATTAATTCAATTTTGTATGTTTTAGCTATATTCATAATCCCTCATTTCACAACTATCATCCCTTGATGGCATACTACTCGGACACCTTTCGCAAGCTTACGCTCTTAGATTGACACGTATAAACCAGCTGAACTTTATTATAAATCATTAATTCTTTTTTATTATTTGCTCCATTATTGGCCTATCAAAACCCGTGGTGTCTTCCACTAGAAAACTAGTAGTCAACATGACCAAAATGGATATCCAATACCTTAGTCACAAACTAAAGAGAAAAATGAAAAATAAGCATTCAAATGGCAAAAACCACCTTGTAGTGGTGTTTGAACCAAAAAAAGAGTTAAAAAAAAGATGTATTCGAGGGTGAAAACCTCTTTGAGGTGCCTCATAATGAGGTATTAGGTAGTCTCCCAAGCTACTTCTAGGACAAATCATTGGTTTTGATAGAACCAACACAACCAATCAATCTTGGTACCATAGAATCTCCTAAAATCATACATGTGTGGTTCAATCCTTATTAGTGGAGGAAAAAGAATTGTTCACTCAATTTTTTCAAGAAAATAAGATCAATTTTGCATGGACTTACCCTAACATGTCTAGACTTGATACATATCTTATTATGCACCATCTTTTTATAGCTCTTGGCATCAAGCCCATTAAACAGAAATTGAGAAAGTTGAATCCACATGTGGCCCTACTTTTAAAAGGTGAGTTAGAAAATTCCTAAGTGCCAAATTCATTGGAACTATTAATTATGCCAAATGGATCTTAAATATTGTCCCTATTTCCAAACATGACAAATCCATTTGCATAAGCACTAATTTTAGGGACTTAAATAAAGAATGCCCAAAGGATGATTTACTGTTACTAAACATAGACATGATAGTAGACATGACTATGGGTTATGAGATGTATTCCCTCATGGATGGCTTTTTAGGCCATAATGTGATAGAATTAGCTCCCTGCAGGGTTCAAGAGAAAACAACTTTTACATGTGCAAGGGGAACCTTCTGCTAGAACGTCATGCCCTTTGGTTTTAAAAATGCAAGAGCTACATATCAAAGGGCTATGACCACAATCTTTCATGATATGATGCACAAAAATAAGGAATATTATGTTGATGATACCTTATCAAAATCTAAATTAAGAATAAACCACTTTTTTGACCTAAGTTTGATACTAGACCACATGGAATAATTTCAACTTAGGCTTAATCCAAAGAAATGTGCTTTTGGTGTCACATTTGGAAAAATATAAGGATACATAATCTCAACTAGGGGGATAGAAGTTGATCCATAAGTACGAGAAATTATGGAGATGCCACCTCCCAAAAAATTAGCCAACTAAGCTGTTTGGAATGAAGCCTTCAACCTATTAGAATGTTCATTTCTCATTTAGCTGATTGATCACAACATTTTAACAAAAATCTACAAAAAGGATCAACATGCATATGGAATGAAGAATGTGAGAAAATCTTGGTTCAAATTAAAGAGTATCTATCAAAGACACCTATTCTCGTGCCTCCAATTCAAGGGAAACCATTGATTCTATATATTTTAGCTACCACCAAAATTGATCCTCTAAAGTATCTCCCGAGTAAGGTTGCACTTACAAGTAAACTAGAATAGAGGATGATGATTCTTTTTGAATTTGAAATTCAATATGTTGAACATAAGGCTATCAAAAGAAAAGCTATTGTTGATCAACTGGCTAAATTCCCCATTACAAATAGTCCTCCTATGCAAATTGACTTCCTAGATGCTTCCATCATGTACATTATAGACATAATACTCAAAATGGTGATGGCACTGAAATTATGTTTGTCACACCTCATGTATACACTATCCCAAAGTCCTACAAACTATTGTTTCCATTCACAAATAATATCAATGAATATGAAGCTCTTCTTAATGGAATCAAGCTAGCGCTAGAATGGAAAATAACAGAACTGCATATCTTTGGAGATTCTCAACTTGTCATCAACCAAGTGAAGAATAAGAACCAAACTAAAGATGACAAGATGATAAATTATAAGAATTTGGTTGTTTCATTGAGGAATTACTTCACATTTTTCACATCCTAGTGAATTCCTAGGGCATAAAATAAAGTTGTTGATGCTATACCCACTTTGGTGTCTATCTTACAACTGCAAGAACATGAATCTCGCTTTGAGTTCCTAGGGGAAGAACTATGCCATCCCACTTATGACTCCCCTAATAACGAAGTAATTTTCACTATTGTCAATCATGGTTCCTCTCACTATTCTACCATTTTCTCCTACTTGCATGATCAAATAATTCCTAAAACCTTATACACAATGAAAATGCCAACTTATTTGTAACACCTCTCACTATACCCTTGTCTCTAGTGAATTATATATGAAGGGCTTAGAAAACACACTCCTTAGGTGTTTGTAGATATATGAGTTTGAAAAGGCATTAGCTAAAGTCTATCATGGCATTTGTGGGTCACATTCTAATCGCCTTGCACTTTCTCAAAAACTACATAGGGTATGTTACTATTGGTTGACTATGCAAGTCGATGCTATCAACCATGTTAAGTCATGTAAAAGGTGTTAGTTATATGGAAAATTGGTTCATGCTCCTATGTATGAACTCATTCCTTCCATCACACATTGGCCTTTCTAGCAATGGGCCTTTGACTTGGTTAGTAAGATCCATCTAAGTTTTTCTAGTGGACATAAGTTCATAATCACAACTACTAAGTATTTTAAAAAATGGGTCTAATTTGTTCCACTGTTTGTTGCAATTGGAAAACATGTTTCCCTATTCATACTGAATCACACCATTTTCTATTATGGTATTCCATCTTTTGTAGTCACTAATAATGGGGAGTAGTTTAAAATAATGACCTAGAACAACTTTGCAAAAGGTTCAAAATCAAGAACATTGGTCCTCAATATATTATCCCCAAGGAAATGGCCAAGCTAAGGCCTTGAACAAAATAATGTTGAATATTTTACATAGGAAAATTTACAAGTCAAGAAGATGCTGGCATTTACAGATTAATCAAGTGTTATGGGCCTATAGAACTACCGTAAAGACTCCTACTAGGGCTACTCCCTTTGATTTAGTCTATGGTTCTAAGGCCTTCTTCCCACTAGAAGTTGAGATTCCCTCTCTACGAGTCTCTTTACATGATTAATCACTGATGAGGATCATAGATCTATGAGAATCCATCAACTTGAAGCTCTCGATGAGCATCAAAAGGCTTCCTTTGACCACATGCAAGCTTATCATAAGAGGATGCCAACTAGCTATAATAAAAAAGTCCATCCTCATGAATTCCAACTGGGTGAGATTTTTCTTTGAGAGAACCCTAAGAATAAGAAAAACATAGAACAAAAGGGTAAGTTTGAGCCTAACTGGTTGGGTCCATACATTGTCATTGTTGCATTCAGATCTAATGCTTATCAACTTTCTACACCTGAGGGAGAACAACTCTTTAAACCTATCAACATTATCCACTTGAAGAAGTTCTATGACTGAGACTCTTATGGCTTAGCTATTTGTACATACTTTATGATCTTGAAAAAATCCCAAAAAAATCATATATGATGCTGAAAAATCCTAAAAATTAGAAAATGTTTTAAAAAAATAATCATCCTAGTGAAAACCTAGCAATAGGCACTTTTATGTATCAACAAAAAAATCAAAAAAAAAAAAAAAAAAAAATCAATTTTTTTAACAAAAAATCTTGAAGAAATTACCAAGTGGTGAAAACCTAGAAACAAGCACTACTTGAGACCCTTGCACCTATGTCTATCAGTCTTGCTTTGTGCTCACTTGTTTCACTTTGCCTTTCCTAGCTTGGAATTAACTCTTGTATAGGTCTAGGGGGCACCACTATTTAGCTTCTTAAGGTCTATTAATGCATTGGTACTTCTTTGGAATACTTGTCTAACAATGTTTTTCAACACTTCCCCTTTACATCGAGTGTCTCTCGACACTTTTCAAATACCTTAGTTATAAGCTAAGATGCTATGATATTTCTCATTATCAGATGTGAGTCCTAAAAGAGAAGATCATGCAACTTACACATAGATTCAAACATTAAAATTGTTGAGACTTGATTGACTTTACTTTCTTTGTGTGTTTTCTATGACAATTTCTATGTTGAGTGTTCCCTCCCCAATAGTCTCTTGAGGATGTCATAGAATAGAAGATTGGAGGCATGGGGCATGTTTTATATGTTTTCTACTTGGGGGTATACTTTGTCAATGTAAAGTGTCATTAGCATTCATGCTTGTCCTACTTGACATTTTGGGTCTACAACATATCATCCTTGTTTGTTTTCTTCAAGACCACACTTGGGGGTTATCCTGGAACTTATGTCATGATACAGGTGTAATATTTCTATACTAAACTTAGGGAATCTAATTGCCTTAGTCATCTTGACTTACATGTCTTTAATGTATAGGTTAGATTGCCACATACCTATCTGATATAGATCATATTCATATTCTCATAGTTATACTAGTGAGCATTGTATGATCTTCTAATGACCCTAATAATGCTCAATGATGAAATTAGAATCTCAAAGTTTTGTGTCCCTTGCAATTAAACCTTTGGCATACTAAGGATCATTCTAGCTTAGTCTTGCATCTTACATACAAAGAGAGCTCTCTCTTCATCTTTCACAGATACATCAACTAACTATGTGAACATCTTTTCTAAATTCCTCTTGACCATGTCCACTCAATGCTTCTTTTATATAGGTCATCTCAAGGGGTTAATCTCATCATATCTAATCTATCCAAGTATCACATATTCAAAACATGAGTCTACATCATAATATGAGAGCTAAAAACATCTATAAGAGAGATACATTCATGAGCATATAAACATAAAATATGAGCATACATGAGAATATATAACATTACATGGAAATTAAAGTGTTGAAACATCCATACAAATCCATCGCATGAGCATGAAAAGAGACAAGTACACAATGCAATCAATCAACTCCAATATGTCATGTATATCATAATGAATTAAGTACATCTACAATGTGAGATCCAAAATCTAGATAATTGTCTCAAAAATATATATCAATATGCACAAGGGCATCAAAACCTAGATCTAACACTAGAACTATGATTGGCTTTCTCCCTCATGTGTGGGAGGAGGTTGTGGTGGTGGCACCTGAGTCCTATTTGGCACCTATGCTATCTCATCTAACCTCCTAGCCCTCTCTGAATAGTCTGGTAATCCCTATCCTAGAGGCACTACACCTTTATATGTTTCATAGTAGTAAGTCACTTGTGCTCTATGATGCTCAGAATCTCATCTGGTTGTGTCCCTCTCCTGCCCCAGCTTCTCACTTTTTTTCTTACTCATCTATGAGTTGTTGATTGCTAACCGCTATGGTCATCTATAGCTACTAAGGCTCCCCCTCCAAATCCCTAATTTTCTGATCTCTCAGATCATCCCCTTCTCTAACTAGGGCAAGTGGTTCCTACCTCTTTCCTACCTTGATTGTTGTCTCTCCATTCGAGGCCATCATATCAGTCTCACTGGTCTCTCCTCCTCCTTCTCCATCTCTTCTTGGTTTTGTGATCCTGTCCTACTACTCAATGCACCTATGGAGTTTCCACCCCTCTCCCTCCTTTACACTCCCTCCTATTTGGCCTCCTTGGGTAATGCATCTGGCACCATGAATCTCGAGAATGGATATCTCTATATATATTGTCCATAGGTTGGATCTACCCTTGCATCTAGAACTCTTGGGAGATAGTCCCACTGTAGTGTTTATGTCTCCTCTATAGTTGTCTTATAATCCAAAATAGGGAGCCATCCATGGTTCTCCTCACCACTAAATCTAGAATATGTGGTAGTCTTAGTAGATACCATATGTTGCCACCCAAACTTTCTCCACACTTGTGTGATGAAAAAGCACTCTACTATCTCAAAATGGTGGCCTAATAGTGGCTTGTTGTAAAACATGTATCCTAGCTCATCAACATCCTCTTGCCACACCTCACACATTTTGTATGACCTCCACTCAAAACCCTAGAGTTCATTAAATAGTCACTAGTAGTATGTCACATCATTGTTGTAAGGCTAAGGGATGAATCCTAAATACATGTTTATATAGGGATACCTACACTCGTTCGGTTCTACCCTTGATCAAATCATCGCAATATGATCCCAGGCCCATGTTTGTCTATCCTAGTAGGAAATCTTATGGAGCTCATGATACATATATGCCAATATCATTGGCCCCCATGCCATCCACCTCAGGTGTCCCACCAGGTCCATCAATAGTTGTTCCTAGCCCAATGGGAAACCCTTTTGGCTCCTATCTTTGACCAAGGCTTATGTAACTATGGAGCATACTATGTATGCTATAGGGTGAGTGATCCTCATACTCGTCTATCAACCTCTCCTAGCTCAAATGATGATCTAATATAATTATATCATCAAACAATGCTAGAACTATAGATCTCCCCTTTGTTAGGGTCTGATCATATACCTATGACACAAAAAAACTCATGTTAGCACTCATAATAATAATTTAAAAAAAAAAAAATGAAACATCAAAAAATTCCCATCATACTCATTGGTCCTCTATGGCAAGGTACTCAAAATATTTGATACACATCCTTTAGCATGATAGTCACCTCTCTAGTAGGCAGATGGAAGTTGTTATGCTTGTTGTGCAACTTCTTTGCTAGAATTGTCAATAGGTTGTGGTTTTCCCATATATAAGGCATCTAAAGCTACCACTTAAACCCCATGGTTGCTAGTGAGCTCCTTTACTCATCACTCAAATGTCACACCAATTATTGCCTCTCCATCTTGGGGGCCCTAATGAGAAAATATGGGAACACTATCTGCATAAACATTATCATGTGAAAACACTTAAATACCTATCAGAATATATCACAACAAGATCACAAATGCTCATACTCTACCATACAAGTGCAAAAATTGAATTACATGATCAAAAACACCAAAAAATGCTCAAAAATACATTGTGTGATACTTCTTACTAAAAGCCAATTGTGTCGTTCTATATTATGTGATACTTTCTCAAGTACCCATGCGATACTATTTTGTATGATCCTTCACACCATACCATGCAACATATGGGTACCCCTCACATGATATAAGTTTCTACAGTCATGTGATAATTTATTGTAACACATGATACTTTTTACAATTGTCATGTGATACTTTTAAACTATCACACAATATTTCACACAAAACCTATATAAACCTATGGAAATGGATGAAAAATTCAACAAAACAATCTAAGAAGTGTGAAAAAAGCAAAAACTTACTAGGGCACCATAGTTGTCAAGCTAGTTATGCAACCGACTACACTCAAAATGATGTCACTCAGTCAGAATCCCTTCTTGTGCCATCACCATCTCTCTCAAAAGGCTCAAATCTCTCAAAATCACTAAAAGACAAATGAATTAAAAATGACACTTGAACCCCTTATATTATCTTCTAACCCAATTTTGACCTAATTTTTTAAGTCCTTTAAATTGCATAAAAGTTGTACCACTAGCTAATTTTGACATCTTGGATCTATTTTCAAGATCAAAATCAAAATTTGAGTTCATCTTGATGGTCAAAATTATATTTTAAAATTTATTCCTTATTTATGCAGTTAGCTGACCTTCTGAGGCCCAATATTTGAATTGTGTTGGGGCATCATCATTTCTATTCTCTCCCACACTTATTTCTCACTTTAGTCCATTTCATTTCACTTTTATTTTGTCATTTTCCTTGATTTGACCTAATTCTAATGATTTATCATTCTCAGTCAAATTTAGTCAAATTGGGGCATTCTATCACTCGTTAATAGCCACTCTTTAGTTTTAATCTCTTATCTATCATTATGGACCTTGCTTTATCTCAATTTGATCATATCTTTCTCATTTATGTATCCCCTATACCTCATTTCAATTTAGATCTTGAGGGGGCAAGATTATTCTATCATCACTACAAATTGCTTGCTTTCTATGGCTATTTATTTCTCTAGAGCATATGCTTGACCTTTCCATTTTCTCTTGATCTATCGATTTCACTTGATGTTAGTACTCTTCTTGAGTTCCAATATCATTTTCTCTCTTACTGTTTAGTATCATCACTACCAGGTTGTACATTCAGGATTTTTTATCTCACTTTGCATTTCGTTCTTCAGAAATAGATCTCTCTATTTGTTGCTATTTCATTCTTCATTCTTTGACGTAATATATTCCCAGACTAATTACACATTAGTCAAAGAGAGGAAAATTTAATCACCCAAAAATGGTCACCTACACCATTAGCCCCCTTTTCAAAATTTTGGCTAAATTATTTAATTATTTGCTTAGACCAAATCTTTAAAAATTAATTAATTTACTTTTATCCTATAGTTTGACCACTATATCCTAAGTTCATAATTAATTAAAAGGAACATGCATCCATTTAATTAAATAAAGGACCCCTTTCACCCCATTATCCTAAGTTGCACACATAAACCATTTCCCCAATCTAAAAATAAAATAAAAGACTTTTTGTCTCAGATGGAGATACAAAAGTCAACTCTTTCTTATTGGTGGAAATGATCTTGTCCATGGATCATGAAAAACTAAAATGCCAACCTTGATTATATGCCTCTGCATTTTAATCTCTATCATTTTTACATCTTTAAAAGGGATAATTCACTCATCATCCAAGGATTTGAATTTGAATTATTTTTATGTTGCAAGTTTTTATCTAGGTTTCTTGGAGCATTTATGGAGAACTTCTATCTTCTCTCTCTCATTCTTGCACAATATCTTAATCTAGTTTCATAAGGCATTAGCTTAGTTTATTCTATGCAATAGAATAGCTCACCTAGTTTAATTAGAATGGTGTGGTAACATTCTCATATTGCTAGTTTATTTCCATTCTTTACATATCATTTAGCTAATTGCATCTTACATTGCATACTATGGAAATTATGACACTAGTATTCTTGCTCTTGCCTTAGAATCTTAATGGTTTATTCACAAGGGACTACATTACTCAGGCTTAGCTAAGAGCCATATCATTGTTCATTGTATCCCTTTGCACTCCATGACTAGGGATATCTAGGCCACTGTCCAAGCTTTTTAATCTATGAAATTCTTTGGATAGAATGGTTTAGAGAAATACAAACTCTGAGTGTACACAAACAAAATTTTTGATATGAATTATGTGCCTTTTAAGGAACCTATTAATATTATGCATTTATAACATTATCATGTGTTATCATTCATTTTTCTACATTATGTACTTACATTCTTCCTTTTTGTAGCTTAAAAAGTGATGTTAAAAATGTGAAGTACATGATTTTCCTATGTTTTCTTTCATTATTTATGAAATTAGTTATAAGAAGGAATAATAAAACATGTTCATATACATAAATATGTGTGTGTATATATATATATATATATATATATATATATATATATATATATATATATATATATATATATATCATTATAAAAAAATTGGTATACATAGTAGGCACAAGATACAAAATGTATCCTATATCAAAATAATACAATTAACTCTCGTCCATAGGATAGTGAGATCCTTATCTCTCTACTCTATGATGTGATGAATGGGTAGTCTATTGGGTTGCTGACACATATGTGTAACTCTTAGATGTACTCCTCTCTTATCAACTATGTGATGTACATTGATGCACACGTAGTTCCTGTAGCTCATGACTCTGCTTATCCATTTTCTCTCACATCAATTGTAGCTCCATTGCTACAAGTGTAAAGATGTCTGATTGACGTATGGGATCTTACCTTCTCGCATATTAGTTCTATTAAGTGGATAGAATCAATTCTATGTGGCGATGTGTGACAAGATGCCCCTTAGGAAGGATCTCCACTCCTTTGTATTAGCTGCACAAGTCACATTTTATTAGTCATCTACTATAAATCATTATCAATACCATTCTTCATACCTAGATCTCTTTCCAAAAACCTAGGATGTATATCTTTGATATGGGTATATGGGGTTAGTTGGCTTGAATCTCCATGCTTTTCTCATCAATTCCTAAAAGGAGGGGTCCTGGTCTGACCTTGTGGTGTGTAGGATCATAGTGGTTTGGCTACTATAGGAGATATCATCCTCTCTTGTGCTCTCCCACCCATTATTGGTATATTTTCCCCACCCTCAACATCCATGGTCTTTCCCTTTGGTGGATCCTTATGATCACCACCACCATCATTGTCATCACCACCACTCTCCTCTATATCATCCTCTCCTCATGATACTCTAAATTATGGACCTAGATCACTTGTAGGTAGTCATCCTGGAAAATGGGTCTCACACCCTCAACACTAAAATACCATAGAGTATCTAGATACTCCCACATCCTCCATTATAGGGGGCACCTATGTTTCATCTAGACCCTTGGTATTTGTCACTATGACATCATCTACTATCAATTAGTGTCTAGTCCTAGGGATATCTCTATATCTAGTATCATATGGATATGGGGGCACAGATGGAGGAGGATCCTATTGAAGACTGAACTACCACAACACTCTATCATAATAGTAGGGCACTAATATATACTCATATCTACCCTCTACCTCTACATCCATCTCAGGTGCACTGTTGAGTTTGGCCGTGTTATAATGAGATGGTAGGATCTCCATGTAACATCTATAGACTATAACTAGTCAAAAATGATCCTCTAGTATAATATATTTTTAAACTTCCATAAATGGCTTAGTAAGCAAGCATTCAGTCTTAGTGACTTTGTTGGTATCTCAATTGGGAACTAAGATGGTTTAGTGCATGTCAAATTCTCAAAGGTCCACACATGTAAGATCGTACAAGTTGTGAGACTCACTCGCTAGTATCTTACAAACTTTCCTAGCTCATAGTATAGAAGTGCTATCATGTTATGTCCACCTACATATACCATCAAATGTCTCTATATGTCTAAATATATGTGCTAGAGGAGTGTTGGTCTAAGTTTTTGAGTTACCATTATTAATCTTTTCTCTCTTCATTTATCTCTCTAACTCAAATTTGTCTGAGTTTTATTGCCTCATCTCATTTCTCATCTCACTTGTCTAAGTTTATCTTTCATGAGTTATGTTGATTCCTCTAAGCTTCTCTATTTCCCTAAGTGTATAGGTTTTAATCTATGGTGAAATTCTTATTATCAAGTCTTTTTAACCTCTAAGGCAAGGTTCAAAGGAGTTCAAACCAGTTCCATCAAAGGTTTTGTTTTAACCTTTGTTTTGTAGGTGGGACCTATCAAATATGTCATAGAATGCACTCGAACCACTTCAAACCATGTTGTACCAAGGTTTGAAGAGGTTCAAATAAGTTCTATCATTGAAAATCACCATCAAGAAGTGAAATCAATGATCAATGTGACAATTGTATCTAAAGAATAAAGCATGATGTTCTAATTACGATGTGAAAGCCCCCCTACCCTTAGAATCAGTACCAATAATTATGGATGGTGAGTTGGTGGTGTAAGTGGGAAAGCTAAATCTTGTAATGAAAACTAAATCTGGATTGTCAGAAGAATATTAGTGATGATTGAGACACTTTCCTCAAAGTAAACATTTAATGAAAGGACATCATAACTACTTGAATCATGTGTATTTATCCTAAATAATCTTTCTATTAATACCCAAATTTTTAATAGTACCTTCCAAAGTATGCAAACTATTCTAAAACCCAATTTGCACTTATTTTTATTCTATGTTGCAAAGTTGAAAGTAAGTGGCAGATGGAGAAAAAAAAGTGTTTTGAAATTTTCAGCTATTCACAAGTAGCATTTGTATGCACCCTAAAATGGTCGCCTAGACTATGGGCCCCCATTATTCAATTTATAAATTTCTTGAATCAATGGTTTGCAATATTTTATTAAATCAATTCAAATCAATTTCTTTGATCAAATTGTAATTAATTTAATTTTTTTAATATTTCCTAAGGTTTGATCTTTTTATCCTGAGTCTTATTTAATTAAAAGAAAACCTCTCTTTTAATTAAATAATTAATCGATATTTAATTAATTAAGAGAAAAACCCCTCAGTTAATTTAATTAAATATTTCCTATTTAATTAATAGGAACTTGCTCTCTTTTAAATAAAATTTAAACCCACTTGAAAAAGGAAATAAAATAAATAAAAATTAAATAAACCTTTAAAAAAAAATTCTCTACACTTAAATGCACATATCTCTAAGTGGGATTCCTCTTTTTCCTCTTTCCACTTTCTTCTCAAACACTCCTCTTTTCTCATTGGTGGAATTTTGTCTCACATGGATCAAACTCTATTATCCCATATTGGTTATGAGAAGCCTCTCACCTCCACATTTTCCTTTATAAGGAGCCCTCTCCTTCTCATTTTCATATAGAGAGATATAGAGAAGTATATAGAGTAATGGAGAGAGATATAGAGAAAAATATAGAGCAATATAGAGATATATAAAGAAAATAGATTGTTGCTATAGTATTGTTTTTTTTTTTTTAAAGGCAAAAGTGGCTAGCCACTATAATATTTATTAATCTAATTCAACGAGGTCAACTGGGAAAGAATCAGTGAAGAAAACCCAACATCATCCCTAATGTTTACATATATTTAGATATTATGAGTAACCAAATCTAAACTTCTACAAAATTTGGATACAATAGCTTTGGCATGAAGTACTTAGACATAAAGCTGCAACATACAAGAGATAACACCAGTTGATGATGACATAACTTGAAAGGGACCTTTAGAAACACTACCTTTCAATCCAACCCAAACAAATATGAGACCACGACCAAGAAATCCAAGTCCATCAAAAAGAATTCCCAAGCCAAATCAAAATTTTGAACTATCTACAAGTCAATCAGAGTTAATCGCACCAATTGAATCCCAAAAACTCTGTTCAATTGGTTGTAAATTTTTTGACAGTGCATTCAGCTGTATAGATTTTGAAACATTAGAATCCTTTTGCAATTCAATCATGGCCAGGTCCACTAACTTAACTCTTTCCACCAATTTCACACCCATTAATCTTGGATCAGATGGCAGAGTATGCTTCAAATAAATAAAACTGCAAGTATCTATAGATTTCTTCATAGCCTCAAAAACAACATAAAATTCATGTTTTTGAAGAAGTTGAGAATGTGAAAATAGACCACCAACTAAAGCCATACCATTCCACAAATCATACTTTTGCATAGTTATAGTCAATTTATTATCCGCTAGGAAATATGGTAGGATTAGCTTTCGGGCCAAGGCTTGAAACCTATCTGGAGATTGCAAAAAATCCATGGCATTGGATAGAAATATAGATATGACCTAAGAAGGATAGAAAAACACATGTGCCGATGGACAGAGAAGCTCTTCACCAATGATATGCTGGATGGCTGTTGTGATCTTTTGTGAATGCATTATGAACATTTGGTTCATCACCTCATCCATAACATGACTGGGTAACACAGATTCCTCTAATGCCAGTGGCAACCAAATACAATTTTTTTTTGGCATGATGAGATGATGTTGTTTATGACACATTTTGCAAGCCAAAGAAATATCCCACCCACAATTCATCTTGAAGCACAATCTCAGCTCGTAAAATAAATTTGCCTAATTAAGCATTTGCAGGATGTTTGCGAAAGTGTGCAATGAAAGATACATATAGGAAACTTCAATAAATAATCATAGTGCAACTTGTCATTTTCCATGTAGACTATCACCAATTTTGTCCTTATCATGCCTAGAAATGGTACTAAAGACGATACTCCTTAATGACTCAGATTTATTCGCATGAGGCAATCAAAAAATAGGACTTCAAAATTGAATATCGTCAGGGAATAAAAATTTTGGAGCATACAAAATGTACTTTAGAAGTCGTGTCATAATAAATGCACTTAAGAAAAAACATGCGACATTTAAATTCACATTAAGACGATAGGGAGACTCGATACCTGACAACCTCCTCTATTTTACTCGACACTAGAGAATAACTTATTCAACTCGGCACTTGACCAACCTTATAAGCCTGAGCACTCCTTTCTACTACACAACTTGGCACCTAATAGATTTGGCACCTTAAATAACTTGGCATTTGATTTAAGGCTTAGTGACTCAGCACTTAGTACTAAGCAGAGTGACTCAGTATCGATTACCTTTATGCCTACTCGGCACCTAAAAATCTCCTATTAACTCAGCAATTTTGAAACACTCGGCACCTAAAGAACTCGGTACTTGCTACCTGAACACTTGGCACGTAAAGAACTTTTCTTAGCATCTTAATAAATTGGCTCAACTCGGCACTTGGAATTTACCTCAACATTATAATTTTACCTACTAAGCTCAGCACTTTAAACATTACTACTAGTAGAGGCTTCCATGTCATCATGAATAAGATTTTTTAAAGCCTTATGTTACTCAATAAAAGGTAGAGAGTGAAAAGTAGAAACAACGACATCTTAATAAACTCTCCTATAAAGTTGGCAATTCTAAAACATTCAGTACCTAAAGAACTCGTGATGCAGGACCATCCAGAGGTATAAGGGCAATCCTGCATCACAAAAAAAATGTACTTAGACTTAGTTTTTGTTTCATGTCTTTATATTTTTGGATACCCATTTGGCTCAAATAAAGGTTCCAACTCTCATAGTTCAACTATCAGTGCATTTGAAAATCCCAAAAAAATAGGAGCATGTATTTGGGCCATTATTTCGATAAACTAGAAGGTGTGAATTGGCCAGATGAATGTAATCATGATTTAGAGCATTCCAGAAAAAGAATCAGGTCAATAGGCCCCACGGTTTGAAAGTTATTGCAGTTTTTCGAGTTTTGGAGACCTCCTAAGAATGCTTCAAAGTTAGGTTTGGGGCATTAAATGACCTTGAAAAGGGTCAAAAAATGGGGGAAAAGTGCAACTTGTCCATAGGGCTATAGAGCACTTTGAGAGCTTTTCAAAAATGTAAATGGTTCATCAATCAGAGCTATGGTTCAAAAGTTATGCCTCCCGAAAGTTCGGTTACCGTTTCTGGATTCTTCTAGATTTGCACCGACTTTTAACGCAGCTTTTGGAACCTTCTATTTCATTGGTGGATGCCTACTAGCACTTTCTAGAATGTACTCCTAGTCCTTAACCCTCCAGGGTCTATTTAAGGAGATTTTTGGCATTGTAAAAGGCAGTTCGGAGTGGAGTTTGAGAGGAGGTGCTAAAAGGAGAAATTATCTCCAGATTTATGCTATTGTAAGCCCTTAGGGCATGTTCTAAAGTTTATTTTCTCTATACTATTTGTACTAGCTTATTTTCTTAGTTAATATAATTTTTCCTTTTTTGTTGGTTCCATTCTGTTCTTGGGTTGTGTCCCTTTCAACTCAGAACCTTTTATTTTTAAAAGGTGGGGGGTTCGAGGATGGGCAGGTTGGGAGGATGAGTGGGAGAGAGGAGCAAGTAGCATGTAGTCCTTCCACTTTAGGGAGTGAGAGGTAATCATTGCTTTGTGAAACCAGCCTCACACGATACCCTCTACCTTACATTGCCAGATAGAACACATCCATCCTTCGAAGGATGGCCTGACAACAACTCTCTACTTGGAGCAGGGCACACCACAATCATATGCCACACATCTCTCCCTCCTTCCAACAAAATCTAGCCTATTCCTCCACCTTGTACATCCATAGAAGTTGAGTAACACAGAAGGAGCTGAGCATTAGTAAACCAATGATGCCAAGTTGCTGCATTATTTGTTAAGTCAAAAGATTCGCCAGATCAGTGATGATAAGTTTGTTACATCAAATTTTTTGAATTAGTTGGATGATAAGGATGATGAGTAGATGTTACAAAATTTTATGTAAACCATGCAAACCAATTCAAGGCGAATGTTGATGGATCTATCATGAAGTTTCTAGAAGAAACAATTTGGAGGGAAAAAAATACCATTTTCTCAAGATCAAATCAATATTTGAGCGAGAAATGAAGAACATAACTTCTTTATAAGGAGTTACAGGTCAAAAATTAAATGTGTGTGTGAGAGGGAGTTGGTCAGAATAGTGGTCATGCGAAGGAGCCAAGAGAAGGCTAGTGTGAAGTGTCAAAAAGAGGACACAATGAGGAGTAAGGATAGAGCATCAAGACTTTGAGTTGATCAAGTGACCATAGAGTGCATTGGCATAACAAGTGGAAGAACTCAAGGAGACAAATTTATAGAACAATTTTGGAGAAAGAGTTTGAGCCTTAGGGTTTGGACATTGGAGTTTCATTGTAACTTCTCTCTTCTTGTCTTATTCTCTCTTGCATCCATGGCTTCCATCATGAGGTTTCATCCTTGCATTTTTGTATTATCTTAGTCATATTTGTTTTCATAAATTAATATTGCATTATTATTTCCTTTCATAGATTAGATTTCCTTTCTTGCATTACTTTGCATTGTTATCACTTACATTAGCTTGCATCTTCATTTGCATTCATGTTTTGATCTTTGAATCTCTCATTTTATGGTGTACTTGCATGGGCACAAACTAGGTGAAAGTGAAGGCCTCCATCACAAACCCTTGCACTCCATGAATAAAGAACTATGAGTTGCCATTTGAGACCTCATTCTTGAGAAATCTTGGATATAGTGACTCATAGAAGTGTGCTCACATTTTAGGTATATATTTTTTGGGGCAACCCACCTTTACTTACTAGTTTTAGATATTTTTGGAGTTAACCCCTTTGTGCAGATTTGTTTGGAGATAAAAAAATCCTAGATTTGAAAGATTTGATCATATCTCCCAAATAGCTTGGTGTTTTAGTCTAAATTTATTTTTATTGGGTGGCAACATATAATAAAAGCTTCAATCCAATTTTCATATTTTTCCAAGGTAAATTCAATTTTTTATAATTTTTTCTTGATTTTTCATTAAAAAAAATTTTAGGGTGAAAATTAATGATTGTTTTGAAAAAGTCTACATTTTTAAAAAGCTCTATGAATTCTAGATAGAGTTGATTCTTTGTATTTTGATTTTAGAGATTGTATTAGGGCTCAATAATTTGATTTGTAAAAACTAGTCTATTTTGACAAAATGGCTCTCTAGGGCACAAATGAAAAGATCTTTTCAAAATTCTAACATTTTTGGAAAGCTCTCTAATTTTTGACATGGGTCCCTTTTCTACATTTAGGGTTTTGGATCTGAATTCATATCATATATGTCCAATCTTGTTGACTAGGTAAAAAATCAATATTCAAAAAAAGGCATTTAATGAATAGCTTGCATTTAATTTTCATATGGATCAACATTGCAGCTTTATGGCATTGGACACGATATTGAAAACTGTGGGAGGCTTATCAACATTGGAGCTTTATGGAATTAGACACGATATTGAAAACTATGGGAGATTTAATCATATTGTTCAAGGTCTTATTGAGAATGAAAAACTTGAAATAGATGGATTAAATACCAATGTTGATCAGACAACATTCAAAGAGCCTTTATCCAAGTATGAGAAAGGGGAGGCTTCCCAACCTAATAATGGTAAGTTTACAATCAATTACACTTATGTAAATGTAGAAAATGTTATCAATATGCTTGAGGTTGTAGAAGAAAGTGTCAACATGATGGAAGATAAAGATCCTAGTGGTTATGATTTAAATTTGAGCTCTCCTATCTTTGGTTTAAAACCTATTTTGGTGCTAAGGGGTGCTCACTCTAGAGAGTCATCTCAAGGTCTCCTTATCATTAGAGGACCCAATTCAAACAAGTCAAGTAAACCTAAGCAAGCATCTTCCTAAAGTCTCAATGTTGTTACACGAAGTCAAGATCCCCTTGTCATCAAAGGACCTAGTTCAAACCAACCAAGTAAGCCAAAAAAAGTGCAATCCAAGTATGCTACTTCAATTCCAGTGGTCAATCCTAGTTCAAATTATAATCTTGTTTATTAATTACAAAGAACCCACACTCAAACTTTGATCTTTGAGCTTTTATAGTTTTCTTTGAGACACAAACAAGTCCTTGAGGATGCTTTGCGCATTGCAAATGTCTTAAAAAATGTAGATGTTAATCAATTCCAGAATATGGTTAATCATATTGCTAGCCCTCATCACCTTTCCTTTTTAGAGGAAGATGATAAATCTTTGAGCCATCTACATAATCTTGCCCTTCATATTGAGGTCTTGATCCATAGGACCAAAGTTAGGCATGTGTTGATAGATGGGGATGCTAGGCTTAATATTTGTTCTTTGAGCCTTTTAAAGACATTAGGTTATTCTGAACAAGTTATTGATACTAGAAGAAAGATTATTATCAAAGCCTATGATGAGGTAGAGAGAAGTTCAAAGGGGTTGTCCATCCTTTCCATCAGGGTTGGTCCTATTGAAAAAGATATTTTATTCCAAACAGTTGATGTTGGACCCCTTGCATACAATATTTTACTTGGTAGATCATGGATTCATGATATGCAAGTAGTGCCATCTACCTATCATCAATGTGTTAAGTTCCCTTACAAAAAAATATATATTTGTATACCTAGGGATAATACTTTGTCTATTAACTTGATTTCAACAAGTACTCATGTTCCCCTCAATAGAGAAGCAGATGATTTTGATGCAACTTTAGTTGAATATAAAGACAAGTTCAAATCCATAGACCTTGGCATGGGGGGATATCAACTCAAATCCCTTGCAGTATTACTAGTTTCACCTAGGTCTTATGGTAAACCTTCACAAGATATGAAACCTTCCTCTTTAGCTATGACATTATTTGACACATTTGTACAATCATCAGTGCCCATTCAAGATGAGAAAGAAGATGTGGTTGTTAGAGATTGGATTTATAAAGAAGATAAGTATATGCACAATGAGAACTTCACTCCCTCTCCTAAAGTTTATGGAAGAGGGTATACTTTTGTCAAGAAGATGGGCTATCCTAGACATGGCCCTCTTAGTAATAGATTGGATGCTAGAGCCGAACCCCTTGATCAGGGTCTTTATGAATGCAAGTCTAAGAAGCTAGTTGGCCCAAGATATGAAAATCAAAATAATGTTGCTCCTATCCTTGATAAGTTAGATAGCGATGAAGAACAATAGTACATACCTAATTTGGAAAATTAAAAAAATATGTGTGAATATTGGGTCCCTTCTGCTAATCTCCTTTGGGGAGATTCAGATAGCCCAATATCTCATGAGATAGTTGCCAATTTACAAAAAGAGGGTATGACCCTTGATATATTGAGGCTTCCATGTCTAGAAATCCCTAGACTTCATGGTGTAAGCATCCTAGTCAAGATTTAGAAACAGATTCTAATGAGTATGAATGGGACTCCCTCTCAGAGCCTTCTATAGTTGATATGGACATTGGTGTTGTTTATACATGTAGTTATCAACCTGATTTAGTCGATGATTGATGCGTAGGATCAGATGGTTTGAACTCACATGTCACCTTAGTGGACGATTCTTCACTTGTTTAGACGAATCTCGATTTGGGTAGTTTAGGAAGTCACTTGATAAACTCTAACTCTTTGGTCACTAGAGTTATCATTCATATTCATAACATTGAACTAGTCATTAAGTTACCCCTTGTTTATCCTAATTTGATTGATTGGTCCCAACATAATCATGAACCTAAGCTTATAATGTTTCAAAATTATTATGAGATAGCTTGCTATTTGAATGCCATTGAACCCATAGTCTCTTCCACCAATGAACTGGCTACCAACATGACAGAGCCAGACATCAAGTACCTTAGTAGAAAAATAAAGAGAAAAGAAAATAAAAAGAATAGGAGTTTTGATGGTGAAAACCACTATGTGGCAATGTCAAAACCAAAAAAAGAAAAAAGAAAGGACTTATCTAAGGGTGAAAACCTCTTTGAGGTTCCTAAGGATGAGTTACTTGATCATTTCCCTAGTTATTTTCAAGATAGATCTTTAGTGCTTATTGAATGAACACAAGCAGTTAATTTGGGTACATATGAAGCTCCACAAATGGTACATTTGGCTCAGTCTTTGCCATCACAAGAAAAATAATCCTAGACTAAGTTCTTGCAAGAAAAGAAGATCAATTTTGAATGGACTTATTCAGATATGCCAAGATTGTATAGTAATCTTATTATGCATCACTTATCCATAGCTCCAAGTGTTAAACTAGTTAAGGAAAAATTGAGAAAGAAGCATTCTCACATAGCTCTCCTAGTCAAGGTAGAATTAGAGAAACTCCTTGGTGCAAAATTAATAAGAGCTATTAACTATGTTGAATGGATATCAAATATTGTACTAGTTTCAAAACATGACAAAACCATTTGAGTTTGCACATACTTTAGAGATGTTAATAGAGCATGCCCAAAGGATGATTTTACACTTCCTAATATAGACATGATAGTGGATATGACTGCGGGTTATGTGATTTATTTATTAATTGATGGTTTTTCCAGATATAATCAAATCAAGATAGCTCTTGAAGGTCAAGAAAAGACTACATTCACTTGTGCTGGGGTATCTATTGTTGGAACATTATGCCTTTTGGATTAAAAAATGTAGGAGCCACCTATCAACGAGCTATGGCATCTATTTTTCATGATATGATGCATAAAAATATGGAAGATTGTGTGGATAACACCTTAGCCAAGTCTAAGAAAAGAGATACACACTTAAATGATTTAGAAGTCATTCTAGATTGCATGGAACAATTTCAACTAAGGTTAAATCCTAAAAGGTGTGCACCTCTTGAAAATTACTAGGATTCATTATTTCAGCAAAAGGAATAGAGGTGGACCATGAAAAGTTCAAGCAATCATGGATATGCCACCTCCTAAAAACATCAATTCAAATGAGGAATCTTCAAGGGCATCTTCAATCTATAAGAAGGTTTATTTTACAGTTGGCAGATAGAGCTCAACCTTTCAACAAGAACTTACATAAAGGAGTCAAATGTATATGGAATGAAGAGTGTCAAAAGAGCATAGGTCAAGTCAAGAAATACTTGGAAAATCCTCCTATTTTAATGCCTCCTATCTCAAAAAAACCACTTATTCTATACATTTCAGTGACAAAGTCTTCCTTGGGGGAATTATTATCTCAGCTAGATGAACATGGGAAAGAAAGAGCAATATACTACATTATTTGTACTCTTGTTTCATATGAGGTTAATTACACTAGTATTGAGAAATCTTGCCTCGCAATTTTGTTTGCTTCCTAAAAGTTGTGACATTATATGCTTGTGCGCACTATACACCTCATAGAAAAAATTGATCCACTTAAGTATTTACTAGGTAAGGCTACCCTCATGGGTAGACTTTCTAAATGGATGATGATCCTTTCAGAGTTTGACATAGAGTACATTGAGCATAAAGCAATCAAAGGGCAAGTCGTAGCAGATCAATTGGTTGATTTCCCACTACAAGATAATGCACCTATTCAAGTTGATTTCCCAAATGATCACCTCATGCATATGACTGAAAGAACATGGAAGATGTTCTTGGATGGGTCCTTTATGCAAAATGGTTCTAGAGTTGGTGTGTTATTTGTTTCTCCTCATGGGGACATGATTCCTAAATCTTACAAGTTATTATTTCCATGTACAAATAACATTGCTAAGTATGAAGCTTTAACAAATGGACTTAAGATGGCTATAGAATGGAGAATTATAGAGTTACACATCTATGGGTATTCATAGCTAATAATCAACCAAGTCAATGACAATTATTTAACCAAAAACTTGATTTCTTGAGATGCTACTTCACATTTGTCTCATTTCAGTAAATCCCTAGAGTAGAAAATAAAGCAGCTAATGCTATGGTTACACTTGCTTCTCTTCTTGAATTAGAGCAACACGGATCAAGATTTGAATTCCTGGTGGAAGAGCTAAATCACCCTATGTATGATTCACAAGAAAGTTGTGTTATTTTTACTCTTGTTGGTCATGAGTCACCCTGTTATAGCGCCATTTATTCATGCCTTCATGATGGAATTATACCTGGCACCTTAAACTGATATAAACTTAGAAACCTTTCTTGAAATGCCTCTCACCATTCCCTTATCTCTAGAGATTTGTATAGGAGGGATCTAGATGGAACACTTCTTAGATGCTTAGAAAAGGAAGAATTTGATCAAGTGTTAGTTGACATCCATGAGGGCAGTTATGGAGGAAATTCTAATGGTCTTTCCATGGATTGGCAGTTGCTTAAGGTGGGATACTATTGGCCTGTGATGTAGATTGATGCAGTAGTTGTTGCAAAGTCATGTGAAAAGTGTCAAAAACATGGTAACTTGATACATGCTCTAGGCAAGGAACTCATTCCTTCTATCTCTCATTGGCCATTGTAGCGTTGTGCCTTTTATCTTGTTGGGTAGATTCATCCCAACTCATCATGTGGACACAAGTTTATTATCACTACTACTAATTACTTCACTAAATGGGTAGAAGCTATCCCACTTTATGTTTCCTCAAGAAAGATAGTTTCTCCATTTATTCTGAATTATATTATCCATAGATATGTAGTTCCTTCCAAGATTGTCATTGAAAATAGAGGCCAATTTAAAAATAAGGACCTTAAACAACTTTGTAAGAAATTCATGATAAAACAACATTGGTCCCCCATTACTTCCCGCAAGGAAATGGTCGAGTAGAAGCATCAAATAAAACCATTCTCCAAATCTTACATAGAACAACTCATAAGAATGGTAAGGATTTTAACTTACAAATAAATCCAACTTTTTGAGCCTATAGAATGAGTATATGTACTCCTACTAGGGCTACTCCTTTTTCCCTTACATATGGTGTTGAAGTAGTGTTACCTTTAGAGGTTGAGATTACTTCACTCAAAGTTTCCCTCAAAGGTCTAGTTATAGATGAAGGCTACCATGCCATGAGACTTCAAGATTTAGGACTTCTAGATGAGAAAAACCAAGCATCATTTGACCATATGAGGGTCTATCAAAAGAACATGTCAAAAGCATTCAACAAAAAGGTTCACCCTAGAGAATTCCAGGTGGGAGATCTTGTCCCATATGAAAATCCTAAAAATCAATAAAATAGAGATCAAAACGGTAAATTTGAACCTAATTGGCTTGGACCTTACATTATTATAGCAACTTTTGGGTCTCGTGCCTATCTACTATCTACAACAAAGGGAGAGTATCTCCTTGATCCTATCAATGTCTTGCACCTGAAGAAGTTCTATCCATGGTGCCCATTCTATTTGAGGTCAGGATTATTCTATCATCATTTAGGCCTACTTGAGGCCTTTTCACCCCTATTTCTTAGTGTGTGTCCTTAACATTTGACCTTTCTCCATCTTGCCTTGTCCTTGTTGCCTTGGTTTAGAATTGGTCTTTGTCTAGGGGGGCATAATTGTGTTAGCTTTGGTCTCTTGGCTATTTTAGTCTTTAGGACACCTCAAAAATGGTGTTTTTAAACACCACCCCAACTATATTTTTCAATACAACTCCTAACATTGAGTGTTTTTTAATACTTATTGGTATGGTCTTACCCAATTTTTTCATATGATCTTACCTACCTACAATCATTCCATCCTTATCCTTGGACTTAGTATCAATTTACACACTTAAATTTTTAAACACAAACACTTAATGCTTGACCTATGTCATGATATTTTAAATGTATACTAACTGTTATTGATTTTTGTTGAGTGTCCTTGTTTGATATGTCTCGATGATGCATAGCTAGAGGACTTGGGGCATGGGGAATGTTTTTATTTGTTTTCTTCTTGTGAGTATGGTCTTGAAACTCTAGAGTGTCTCTTGTTGTCCCCTTAAAATGCGTATGAGATTTGAGGCATTATCCTTGACTATTTTTACATAACCGTTCTTACGATCATCTTGGCATCTATGTCTTGATGCGAGCATGGTTTTGCTACATTAAATTGGGTATGCTAACATCAAATTCATATTGACCTTTATGTCTTTCATGCTTATGTTAGAATCTTTCCACATTCCAATATGATATAAATAAAATTCATATATTCATAGTTGTGCTTGTGACTAGAGATGATTGTGTGATTTTGCAATGTCTATTAATAATGGTCCAATGATGACAATAATTTCTTTAACATTCTCTAATGAATGATGAACACAAAATCCTATGTTACAATTTCTCTTTTTCAAGTACACCTTTGTATTTTCATGTAGATTGCATTATTAGACTTCATGTTAGTTTTCATTTTAGGCTGCATTATGAGTTTGAGAGAGCTTTCCCTTCATCTTTATTATGGACTTTCAATCAATTGTGGTCATGTTTCGATCTTCATTTCCTTATCTTCTTTCATGATCTCAATCAAAATTTCTATCTTCAATAGTTGATTGATTTTGGGGCATTATATTTCTTAGGAAAATTGTCTTTCCATATCTTCCACACTTCTATCTTCCATTTGCTTTTACCCCACTTCTTTTCTTCTAATTCACCTTTGGGGCATAATATTTCATGCTTGATGATCTACCTTGGTTTTGTGATTCTTATATCTTTCATCTTACATCAAGAACTTTATTTTTTGTTCGATTTGACCAAATTTATCAATTTGTTGTTTCTCCTCTATCTCATTTCAATTTCGATCACGAGGGGGCAGATCCTATCAACTTCAATCCTTGATTCAATTTTATCAATTTTATCCTTGACTTTTTTAAGTCAAAATTTATTTTTATTCTTTGTCCTGATGTGTTCCCAAATTGACCACACATTTGGGTTGTTTTATGATCCCAAATCAATCTTACACTTCAATTTATTTGTATTCTTTGTCTTGATGTGTTCCCAAATCGACCACACATCTGGGTTGTTTTATGATGCTAAATCGATTTCACACTTCAATTTCTTTCTTTGACTACATGTGTTCCCAAATTGATCATACATTAGTTAAAGAGGGGCAAATATATGCACCCTAAAATGGTCTCCTAGACTATGGGCCCCCATTATTCAATTTATCAATTTCCTAAATCAATGGTTTGCAATATTTTATTAAATCAATTCAAATCAATTTCTTTGATCAAATTGTAATTAATTTAATTATTTCAATATTTCCTAAGGTTTGATTTTTTTATCTTATGTCTTATTTAATTAAAAGAAAACCTATCTTTTAATTAAATAATTAATCCACATTTAATTAATTAAGAGAAAACTCCTCTTTTAATTTAATTAAATATTTCCTATTTAATTAAAAGAACTTGCTCCCTTTTAATTAAAAATTAAACCCACTTGAAAAAGGAAATTAAATAAATAAAAATTAAATAAACCTTTTTTTTAAATCTTCTCTACACTTAAATGCACATATCTATAAGTGGGAATCCTCTTTTTCCTCTTTCCACTTTCTTCTCAAACACTCCTCTTTTCTCATTGGTGGAATTTTGTCTCATATGGATCAAACTCTATTATCCCATATTGGTTGTGAGAAGCCTCTCATATCCATATTTTCCTTTATAAGGAGCCCTCTCCTTCTCATTTTCATATAGAGAGAGAGAGATAAAGAGAAAGATATAGAGCAATGGAGAGAGATATAGAGAAAATAGCTCGTTGCTATAGTATTGTTATGCTATAGGTTTAGAGAGCAATATTGGAGAAAGAGTTTAAGCCTTAGGGTTTGGACATTGGAGCTTCATTGCAACTTCTCTCTTCTTGTCTTATTCTCTCTTGCATCCATGGCTTCCATCATGAGGTTTCATCCTTGCATTTTCATATTATCTTAGAGTCATATTTGTTTTCATAGATTAATATTGCATTGTTATTTCCTTTCATAGATTAAATTTTCCTTTCTTGAATTTCTTTACATTTAGATTAGCTTGCATCTTCATTTATATTCGTATTTTTATCTTTGAATCTCTTATTTTATGGTGTACTTGCATGGCACAAACTAGGTCAAAGTGAGGGCCTCCATCACAAACCCTTGCACTCCATGAATAGAGAGCTATAAGCTACCATTCGAGACCTCATTCTTGAGTAATCTTGAATATAGTGACTCATAGAAGTGTGCTCACATTTTAGGCATACAACATTTCCACAGCTAAGAGGAAAAAGATAGTGGCACCACTAATTCATCTAATGACTCCTAGGATGAGATCTAAGACTAAGTCCATGGCACTGATTCAGACAATAGTCCAAGAACCTGACTTTATGGATCTAGATCTAGATAAGGAGGGCAACCTTATATTATTAGAAAATCAAGAAATGGACATAAAAGTGGTGGGTAGTACAAATGTGATTCAACCAAGCTTCATGACTCTTGCTAAATAGAATGAAGGGGTGACAGATGTAAGCACTATACCTCCCTAGTTATCTAGTTCAGTGAACAAAAAATGTAGTCTAAAGTCACTCTCTACCAATCAAGAACATTGTCACTAATTATGCTACTCACATTCCTTAAAAAAAGAAGGTGAAAAATAATACTTTCCTAAACACGAATGCTACCATGGGAAAAGTGACTGCAGAAATAACTGCTTATAAATAGAAAGAAAGCATACATGAAGTGGAAGCTAAAGATTTTGAGGTCACAACCATGGATTTGGGGGTCCTCAGCCAAGATATTGGTAATCATCATTTGAAATTCTCGGTCGATCATATGCTAAACCAGTCTGAGAAAGATAGCTAAAAGAAGAGGGAACTAAAGTGAATGGTCATCATTATGACCAAATATATTCACTCCCTAATGAATTTTGGTACACTCCCCCTAATATAGAATCCTCAATCATTCAATCCTAATTCTTTTGATAGCCTATAGTTGGTCAAGAAAATGCAAAGAGGAAAGTTAATTTTAGAGGTAATGAATAGTTGGATTGAGTCTATCATAGAGGAGGGAAGTAATTTCATTCTCAAATTTACTAATACATATATAGGGGAGGTTTTACTTGGAGAAATCCGAACCCTCATGCCTATGGGGGAAGCAGATGAAGCTTGGTGTCGAGCAATATTTTTTTAGGAACAAGAAGTTGAGAAGTATGGAGTAATGAACTTCTTTATTGAAAACCCCATGAAAACTATAGAACCTTGCATTCTTTTTATACTAAAAAGAAATATGAATTGGAAAAACTCCCTATTTAAAGACACTTAGAGGAAATATAGGAAATTGATGTTGGAAATGATTGAAAAGATCATGAATGAAGAGAAATGGAACTGGTAAATAATGTTTCAATCATTGTTTTGTCATTGATGTCAAACTTGCTACTTGTAGGAATTACAATTGCTTAAGTGATCAAAATACTATCAATTGGTTGATTGTCAAGGAGGTGAAAATCAATAATATGTAACTAAAGTACCTAGAGAAAGGTTGAAGTTATGATGTTGTAATGAAGTATAGGGATTAGCTAAGTCATTGATGAAATAGTGTATTAATGACATACTCTAAGAATATGGACACACTATGACACAAAAAAATGTAAGATTTAACTAAGTCATTTGTAAAGCCTAACTAAGTTCATCAGAGTGAGCTGAGCAAGCTAGTTAGAGCCAAGCAGATTCTTAGTTAAAGCTGAGCAAGTTCAACTTCAATGTAAGCTGAGTAATTATTCAGATGCCAAGTAACGTAGAATCCTTCAAGTGTCGAGTAGCAAAAAAAGGTAATGGATGCCGAGTAAGTCTTCAAGTGCTGAGCAAAGTAGAAATGCTATAGGTGTCGAGCACCAGTAAAATAACAATAGAAGCCAAGTAACACAGAAAGAGCCAAGCATCAGTGAATCAATGATGCCGAGTTGCTGCATTATTTGTTAAGTCAAAAATATGCTAGATCAGTAGTGATAAGTTTGTTACATCAAATTTTGTGAATTAGTTGGATGATAAGGATGATGGGTAGATGTCACAAAATTTTATGTAAACCATGCAAACCAATTCAAGGTGAATGCTGGTGGACTTATCATGAAGTTTCTAGAAGAAACAATTTGGAGGGAAGACAATACCATTTTCTCAAGATCAAATTAAGATTTGAGCGAAAAATGAAGAACATAACTTCTTTATAAGGAGTTAGAGGTCAGAGATCAAATATGCATGTATGAGAGGGAGTTGGTCATAAAGTATGGTCGTGCAAAGAAGCCAAAAGGAGTAAGAATAGAGCATCAAGACTCTGAGTTGATCAAGTGACCATAGAATGAATTTGTGTAACGAGTGGAAGAACTCAAGGAGATAGATCTTGAAGGGTGAAAAAACTATCATCATTGCAAGGGAGGAAAGCCAAGCAAAGAAAGGAACTGAAGAGTGATCTAAAATCTGCACAGTTAGGGTTGCAATCTATATCAAGTCAAAACCCTTCTAATACTTTCTTACCATTGTATTAGATATTGAAATCCTACATTGCTAGGTTAGCTTAACAACTAGGTGGATAAGCCTCAGGAAAAGGATAAAGAGATCCCCAGGAGAAGGATAAAGATATCCTCAGGAGAAGGATAAAGAGATCCTTAGGAGAAGGATAAGAGATCCTTAGGAGCAGGATAGGAGATCCTTAGAGAGGGATGAAAGATTCTTTTGAGAAGGTGACTGTAAATCCCATGGACTTGGGTGAGCCTAATAGCTCTATGTAAATCCTTTAACAGGGTGACATTCCAAGTTGAATGTTCTTGAGTCCTCTAACAAGGCATACTCCTAATAGGGTGTAGAAATCCTTTAACAAGGTCACATTTAATAGTGTGTGTTAGCCTTTAACAGGGTAGGCCTTTAATAGGGCAGACCATCAAAAGTGGTTGAAATAAATTACGTAGTTATTTTTTGCGTATCATCCCCACCCTAGTTTTACCTTCTTATTCCCGGAGGGTTTCTGGGTCATCAAAATTCTTTTTATTATGGTGTGATGCATGTTTACTATTCATGATTTTTTAATGTTTAGTTGCATGCATGATAAGAAAGAAGAAGGATAGCACTTCTGATTCACTCCTATTTAATTAGAAAGTTTGAATTGGACATTATTGGACCTTGAATAACTGATTCACCCCCCCACCCCTCAGTTATTCTAAATAATTCTAACAATTGAGAATGAAATCAAAGGAATGCATAAGGAGGTCCTGAAAGATATGCAAATCATCAATCCCAGTGGTATTTTGCAATTTGAAAATGAAAATATAGATTTAGAGATTTTAATTAAAAGTCTCCAAGATGCCATGTTTAAGATTATAGACATTGATACTCCAACTCCTCAAGGTTTTACTATGGTGGCCAATGTGGAGTCTATGTTGTATCTAAACCAAGAACATTTACCCATGAAGAGAAAAAGAATTAAATAACTCAAGTGTCAAAAAGACTCTTGTAGGGTGAAGTTCCTAAGTATAATAATCCACATTCTCATGCGATTCAAGAATTTACGAGATCCTTTAGGAGCTGGAAGTTGGTTAACCAGGCCACCTCAGAAGAGGATAAGCTTGACTAAGTGAATTAGATGCATGGCAAATTTTTTTTTTTTCTTGAAAACTTTCATTCCAAAGAATATTTTGATTAGTTAATTTTCATAACTTCTTTGTAACCAAGATGGTTGGGTTTTGATGGAGGCCTCTAGGGATATAAAACTATATATGATGGAGCATAAGACTGGAAAAAGGTTAGATTTTAGATAGAGAAAGTAGCCTAATAGTAATTTAATTTTTATCTTTTTAAATTAATTGTAAAGAAATTTTTGATAATCTAAATATTCATTTTGAGACTTTGAGCTATATATATATATATATATATATATATATATATATATATATATATATATATATATATATATATATAGACACACACACACACAATAGAGTTTGAAACTTTGTGTTTGAACTTGGATATAATAGTTACTTTGTGGGGTATTATATCAATTGCTTTGTGATATTTATTGTTATTTATCCAAGTTATCATTATTTCACTATTTTGTTTATTATCTCTAATTTTTCCCTATTTTTCAAGCATTGTATGGTTTTAGGAAGCTTTGCATTTCCCAATTCATTCAAGATTTCATATTTCCTAAATCATTTGTTCATACCGAAGAGTATGTGAGTGTTCCTTTAGTACTTTCTAGTAAAAGTATACATGTATGTTCTTCTTATAGTATAAATTCATTGAAAATTAATCAAGAGGGAGTTGTACCTCTCAGAATTTAGAGGAAAATGATATATTAATATACATTTACCAAATTGTTGTGAACTTTATTTCTTTTCTAGTCTAGGTATAGAGTTATTCTTTTCAAATTTGTAAAAGGAAGTCAAATATGTTTGCTAACAAATTTTTGGCGACTCTATTGGGGATGTCTCAAGAAAAATACTAAACCCTTCAAATTGATAATGAATCATAATGATTCTTCCACATAACAATGGTTTTCATGTTTTGTAACCAAATTTGGGTTTTGTGAATACTCAAGAAGATATAATATCATACCTAACTTGTGTCACGTAGAAATATGAACAAAGTAACCAATAATTTCAAAAAGTCCTTAAAATTTTAGAAAGAGAAGAAGAATGAGTTGAGAATTTAAGAGGTTTACGCATAGTTGAAGAAGTGGCAATGGTAGATGGACTTGCTCAAGCCTTGGAAAGACCTTAAACCTACTTAGCATTTTAAAATTTTGCTGATTAAAAATACACAAGAGGGGAGAGAGATAAAGGAGTTCTCAATCAAAACTTCAAACCTCTAAAAGTCTAAACTTTCTTCTTGATTTTGAGAGACCAAGAAAAAGAAGGACTAAATCTTGTAGCAGACTCACTTCTCCCCCAAAGGCTTCTCCTATCTCACCTCTTGTACAAGCCTTGATTCCACCAAGGACTTAAATACCTTCTTACATTAACATCCAACCATTAAACTTCAAATTTTTGAACATGGTTGTTAATCAACCTTGGGGGAAGAACACAGGCCCTCTGAACCTAGGGGTAAACCAACATTTCCAAAGGGGGTGACTAAAATTTACCCAAGTTCAATGGTGATGGAAAAATCTCTATAGATGATCATTAGAGTGCTTTTCACACTACATGTGGTGTTATTAGAGTACCTACTCAAGATATAGCAGGGAGACTCTTTGTCTAGACACTCACCAATGCAATGATAGACTAGTTCAATCATTTACCTCAAGCCTCCATAAATAATTGGAATGATATGAAAATAAGCTTTCAAGCTAGATGAAAAAATCTTGACAATGAGTGTACCCTCCTACTCCAACTAGGTTAGTTAAAAAAGGAAATTCATGAACCTATGAGGGAGTTTGTAGCCAAGTTCAATAGGTTATTGCAAAGGATTCTTGTAGCCTCTAGGCCTAGATATAAAACAAAATATTTTCTTCTTAAATTTTGTCTCATCTAATATAAGTTTTCATTTGTTGAAAGATGCAATAGTTGATCCCACTATTGCATAGAGGAAAGAAATTTAGTTAGAAGATGCTTTGATTAAAATAGGTAAGTGGAAAAGAGAAGTACAAATGTATGGACCTTCTTCTATGTCTACTCCTATAGATCCTCTCATGAAGAGGTTAGTGAATGACATGGCCATGCTTAAGAGGCAACAAAATAAAGCCAATACACCATATCAGTCACCATACCAAGACATTAACTAGAGACAACACAACATAACTCATGGAAATACTCCTTTTCAAATAGCACCTCAACAAAGGATATAAATTGAAGTTCCTAAAGAAACCATGTGCTCTTTCCACCTAACCATGGATCATGATGATCATACATGTCCTGATTGGTTGAGATGCATTCAAATTAATGCAACAAAAATGCCACCATCAGAGAACACCCAATGAAAAATGAAGGAACATAAGATGAAGGCTCTGGATCTTATTTCTTTGAGTATGAATCCTACTCAAATAGAGGAGGAGACTGTAGTGCACCAATATTACAGTCAAAGGAACCAGCAAATATAAATATATTTTTCTTTTTCAATGAAAGCATTTTTATTTTATTTTATTTGTTTATATTTATTTTCCTTGATCTACAATATTGATGTACATTACTACAATACATTTAACTAACTTCACTAACCACTTTAGTTCCTTCCAACCAGAACATTATTTGAAATTCTAACAAAATGTCTTTATAACCAAATGTATCAATTTCAAATGGAGACACACATTTTCTCTTAGAATCATTTTAGAAACAAAAACATAACAACTTTACTCATTTCTATATACTATAGGATAGTGCATGATATATAAATTTCTTTAATCACTGAATGTAGCAACATATCAACAAGTACAGTCCACTTATACAATTTTCCAGCTTACAAGCTATCATAAAACACAATATTGGGAGTTACCCAAGGGTGACTCTCCCTAATACAATAAGAATTCACTTGGAAGTATGTTTTTGCTGCAAATGAAAATAAGACAACATCCTTCTTCTCTTCAAGTCTTCAATCCATAGATCACAACCTGTAGTGCAACACACACACAAACAAGCCCATGGTACTCTCCTCCCAACCTTAGGCCTTTTAAAGGCCACCCCCGAGCAGGGAGAACCTTGACTAGGTGGACATACATTACTAACAACCATTTACAACACAATGCTCACATTACAAAACTGTTCACACATTTTACAGTTGACAAATAAAACCACAAAAATTCCCAACCAAGGTAGACCACTTAGGATCACATGTAGATCCATCTCAAGGGGTAAGGGTGGAAAATGAATGTTGAGGAGACTCCACCTGCAACTATGCCTTCATTAGGCTATACATTTTATACACATGCCTTCACAAGGCAACCCAACACCACATACATGCCCTCACATGGCATCTTTACAATACTTATAACTCCAGCAAGGTGGCATATGGGGCCCATAACACCCATATGGCATCCCTCTCCTACTCTAGGAGAGACTCTCACCCAACACATTCCCTATGCACCCCTTACCCTCACAAGGCTCTCTTTCCCTCCCAAGAGATGAGACTCACCTTGTCACACCCAAAACAGAAAATTGCAACAAGAACATATGAATTCACAACACAAAGTAAATCACAATACACACATACACCAAAACTGAAACATGATCCCTAAACCTTACACAACACAACATTACAACACACCATATTACAACTACATTACTGAAAACTCACATGCATAACACAATAAAAATAATCTACTTAACAACAAACTTTCATAGCAAGGGTACATAAGGTTACCAACCTGGTTTCCAAGAAAATTTGAGCTCCCTCACTTTTTTACCAGAAATCCTCCTCCTAAGCTATCTTCTTCTCCTTGTTTTTTTTTCTTTTCCAAAATTTACCCCACTTAGATTCTTTTTCCAGATCTATCCAAAAATTCTCCCCCCAAGAACTCTCCCTAAAGAATGTTTTCTTTTGATGCTTAAGTTTCCAAATTCGGCCAACTTGGGAATCCACAATTTTTGGGTGCTCTTTTCAATGCCTAGGGAAGCTTATAATACTTAAAAATTCCCCTACCCCCTAGGTATATCATATGGGCTTTAAAATAAGACCTCAAACTACCCCTAGGAATGGTGTAAACCTCCTAGAAATTCACAAAAGGTGTGCATTCGACCTAGCATGGAAAGAATCCCTCTTGGACCCATAAATACACCTAGGGAAAAGAAATCCTACCAAACCACTCCTTGGTTCACTCAACCACCTACCATCCCACTAAGCATGCTACAAAGGAGAACATGTGTCAAGTGACACCACAATACACACAACACACTTGGCAAGCCATCAAGAAAAACAAATTTACTTTTATAGAATCACAATAATACACACAAATTGGTTTTACAAATAAAATACAAGGGTAAAAAGGTTATACCCTCCTTAGGGTTAACCTTGGTTTTTCCAAACACCTAGCAAGGTTCTCCATAAATCCATGGGCTTCTTTCCTACACACTTATTGCAAATATCAGTAGTCCAAGAATAAGGTGATAAAATGATAATGTAAATATAATTCACATAGATTCTATCATCAATGAATAACATAACTAATATGAAATATGTATTTCCATTCATATCACATTACACACTTCACATTTGTAGCAATTCTCTAATCTAGATAGTAAAACATTATGATCATTTATTCTTACAGAAAATTATGGAATTAATCTACCTTAAGAAATGCATCAAATATAATATAAGTATACAATTCTAGTTTATTCAAATGATACATGAATTCTTAATGTTACTCTAAATATGCTAAGACATGATAATCTAGCACCATATGGAGACCACAATTCAAAAATAAAACATTCACTTGAGTATAACATAAGCTTTAATCATGACATATGGATCATCAAGAAGGTAAGTAAGCATATCTGAATAACATCATAAAAACTACTTAGAATATTAGTGTCCTAGTAACATCATAAGGAATCATCATATAGCCTAATGATATAGGTATCAATGTCCCAGTAACATAACATGAAATCAAATAGTCTAAGGATCAAAATATCAATGTCCATAGGGGGGAATAATGTGTCATCTAGAGTCTAACTATCAAAGTCCAAAAGAAACAAAATGTCAATAGTGTTATGATGGTCGGGGCGGGACATGATAGAGACATTTTGGTAACATTACAAGACCATACATGTGTCATTCTCACATGAAATTAAAGAGGTCAAAAATTTAACATGGGTGCTATGTTGTTGGCACAAATTCTAAAGGGAAAGATCAAATACACAATGATTCCTCCCCAAATACCAAGATTCATATTTTAAGATTTTGTCTAGAACATAATCAACCACAAATCCTTCAACCTTTGACTTTGTTTAATTCTAAAAATCCTCCACCATTTCTATTTCCCTAGATGAATATCTAAGGATGAATCTCAAAGAACTGGACAAAATGGTTCAATATGTGAAAAGGGAACCTAGTTCAAATGCACAATTTAGTGAATCCAATACAAGTAAAGTTCCAATAGCCCCTAGAAATCTCAATTTTTTTTCAGAAGGTGCATCACAAGAATCTAATAATGTCTCTTATACCCATGCTATGGAAAGTGAAGTAAAAAAAAAAAAAAAAAACCTAACCCTTTTTAATCTCTTTGTTGTTAAATGGTCAAAAGCTTAGTAATTGTTTTATAGACTCAAGAGCCTCTAATAACATTATGCCTTCCCATATTGCTAAAGCTCTTGGTCTCCCCCTTACAAAAACATTTGAACTATGTTATTCCATGGATGAGAAACAAGTGCTACTCATGGGACAAGTTAAAGATGTGTAAGTTATACTTGTTACATGTCCAGAAAAAAGGCTAAAATTGACAATATTAGTGGCTAAAATCCCTGCAAGCTATGGCATGTTTCTTAGTAGGACCTTTTGCAAAGATATGGGAGAAGAAATTAAAATGGATTGGTCAGAACCACTAATCCCAATGGGAAAGAGGAAGATAAAATTAGAATCAGAACCAAAAATAAATATATTATGGGTCCTTTTGACAACCCTAAATCTTAGATATTGTATGAACAATGTCAATTTGGAAATTATGTGATTCTTCTTGATAATGAACCTAAAGAAATTATTGATGACTTAGAAGCAAAGAAACTATGGACCATGGAGTTCGATGGTAGTTGTTCCAAGTCAGGATCTAGCATTAGAGTAGTCATGTTTCATCCTTTGGGAGAGCCTATTTTCTTTCTCATTCAAATTGGATTTAATAATACTAATAATACAACAGAATACAAAGATTTTTTTTTGGGACTACAAGAAGCCAAGTCAAAAGGAGTAAGGAAGTTGATAGCTAAAGTTGATGCTAAATTGACAGTAAAGCAGGCAAGGAACCAATTTTCTGTCAAAAATGATAGGTTAAAACATTATAAAAATTTTGTCTAGGATGAACTAGAATCTTTCGATGCTTATTCCATAGAATTTGTCCCTTAGTCTCAAAATTCTAGAGCTAACTCTTTACCAGTTTCTGCTTCATTACTCCTAGCTCACTTGGATTTTAATAAGGATTCTTATAGAATAGAAATAATATGTAGACCAAGTGTACCAATTAATGTCGATCATTGAAATTTTTTTGACAATGACTCACAATTTAAGAATTTTATTAGGCGTATCCAAAAAATTTCTGACTTGTTTTTTGAAGGCTCTGAAGTAGAGGGTAAAGACGTTGGTAAGAAACTTAGTGATTTTGATGAATTGATACAATTGAAAGGAAACAAAAATTACAAAGTGATTAGTTTCTCTTGAACATTTTTTTGGAGAAAATATGATAACATCATTAAGAGGGACACACCTTATAATGAAGCTTTGAAAGAATATGATAAGATTAATATTAGCAAGGAAGGTGACCCCAAATGGATCTCAATTGGTAGGACCTACTCAACAAGAGAGAAAGACAATCTAAAAATATTGTTGGTGAAGTACAAAGATTTTTTCACCTATGGATATTAAGATCTTAAAAAATTTAGAAACGGAGAATTTAGACATTATATACCTCTTAAACCTAGGGTGATACCATACTGTCAAAAACTTAGGAATCACAACCCAAAAGTATCTAAGGCCATATTGAAGGAGGTAAAGAATATGTTGAAGGTAAGAATAATCTACCCTATTCATCATTCAACTTAGATAGATAATATTGTGCACGTGTGGAAGAAAAATGGTGAGATCAGAATCTGTGTAGATTTTAGAAATCTCAACTAGGCTAGCTTGAAAGATAGCTATGCACTTCCAATAATAGAACAAATTTTGTAGTCTGTGGTGATTTCTAAGGTTATGTCCATGCTTGATGGTTATTCATGGTATAATTAAATAATTGTATCTCAAGAGGATCAACATAAGATAACTTTTATCACACCCTAGTGTGCATATTCCTACAGTGAGATACCTTTTGGACTAATTAATGTGGGAGCAACATTCTAGAGGGAAATGAATTATTCATTCTAAGATCTATGGGACAAGATCATTGTGATCTATTTAGATGATCTAAATGTTTATTCTAAAAGAAGAAAATGTCATTTAAGAGACCTTGAACTAGAATTACATGGGTGCAGACAAAATGGCGTATCTTTAAACTCCAAGAAATCATTTTTGTTTGTGGAAGAGGGTAAACTATTGGGACACATTGTTTCAAGGAAATGAATAAGAATTGATCTCGATTAGGTCAAAGAAATTCAAAAAATCTCTCTTCCTAAAAATAGAAGTGATCTAGAATCCTTCTTTGGCCAAATTAATTTCTTGAGGAGTTTTGTCCCTGAGTTCTTAGAAAAAGTTAGACACATGTTGAATATGATGAGTGGAAAAACATTCATTTAAATGGGCCAAAGAAGGGAAGAAAGCTTTTGAATATATCAAAATTTCCATATCCCAAGCCCCAATGTTAGTCAGTCCTAACTTCAGAAAAAATTTCATCATGTACTACTATGCTTGAGAGCACACCCTATCAGGCATCTTGACTCAAAAGAATGATCAAGATAAAGAAGCTCTCATTGATTTTATAAGCATGCCTTTGAACAAAAACTAGCTCAATTATTCTCATATTGAAAAAAACACATTTGTTGTGGTAAAATAGTTAAACAATTTAGGTACTACATCTTACACTCACATTCAACTATATGTGTGCCAGAAATAGTAGTTAAGAGCATATTGACTCAGGATGAAATTGGAATAAATAAAAGGAAGGAATGGGTAGCTAGAGTTCAAGAATATGACCTCACCATTAAGCCCACTAATTTGGTTAGAGGGTAGAGATTATGCAAACTAATAACAGAAAATAAAGAACTAATACAAGAAGGTTCCCATGCTAGCCCTATTGTTGTACTAGTTGGCTCGACCAATCCATAATTCAAAAATGTAGTGTACTACCTAACCTATAGTGAATGTCCTACACATATGAATAATATGGAGAAACACAACATTAGTTTAAAGGTAGGAAAATATGTGATCTCACAAGGAACATTGTATGAAAAAGGAATTGATGAAACTTTCCTTAGGTGCGTTGACAATGATTAGCAAGGGAAATTGTTGAAACTTTATCATTCTGATGCTTACAATGGACATTTCTCTTCCATAGTGACAACTTTCAAAATTATTAGGAATTTTTTCTATTGGCCAGGGATGTTCAAAGATGCCTACCTATATGTCAAAAATTGTGAGAAGTGTAAGATGTTCACTAATGATCCTTAACTCATAGTTATACTTTCAAAACATATGGTAATAGATGAGCCTTTCAAACAATGTGGCATAGATTTCATAGGACCTTTAAACTTGCCATCTAGTGTTGGTCATACTTATATTTTGAGTACAACTGAATACTTTACCAAATGGGTGGAGGCATTTCCTATGAAGAAATAAAATTCCCAAGTGGTGTATGATATATTGATGAATTTCATTTTCATCTGGTTTGGGATTCCTCATAAAAGAGTTGGAGACAATGCTACATATTTTTCCTTTGAGGAGATCTCAATGTTCTATTATGAGCATGGAATATCTTTGGCCCACTCCTCAGAGTACTTTCCTCAAGGAATTGGATAGGTAGAATCTAGCAATAAAAATCTAATTGCAATAATGAAGAAACTAGTGAATGACGATGTCCAAAATTGGCATAAGAAATTGTATGAAGCCTTATGGGTCAATAGGATTACACCAAAAGAAGCTATCAAAATGACACCATTTAGAACTCACCTATGGAGTAGGAGTGCAAGTGTCCTCACCTTTGTAATTCTTGGCTGCAAATTTATAATCAATGATTGAAGATCCATTTTTCAGAGTTCTTTAGAGAAAAGAGTAATGTACCTCACCAAGGTTGAAGAGGAGAGAGAAAAATTGGTGTATCAAATCACTAAACATCATATGAAAGTCAAATAAATTTTTGACATGAGGTTTTAGGCTCATAATTTCATGAAATGAGATGAAGTTTTATTGTGGGATAGAAGAAGAGAACCAAAAGGAGTGCATGGGAAGTTTGATTCTTTATGGAAAGCCCATTTCATTATTTCTGAAGTGATTGGTGCAAATTCCTTCTGGTTGAGTTATCCATATGGTACTTTCTTACCTTTCACCTACAATGGGAAAGACCTAAAATTATTCAAACTATAAATTTTTTGTTGAGTTCTTCCCCCTTTATATAGTAGCTAGTTTTCCTTTCATTTTTTGTTTTTGTGTCTTTCTATTTTTTGTTTCTTTCCATTTAACCAACTTATTTTCCCGATTATTTGAGTTCTCTATGCACTTCATGCATGCAGTTCCAAGTCAAAGCCCATGTTAGTCTATGTTTTTTGGTCATTATTCTTAATCTTCTCTCTTCATTTATCTTTCTAAAACTCAAAATTTTCTTTTTTTTATCACCTCATCTCTTTTCTCATCTCACCTATCTAAGTTTATCTCTCATGAGTTATGCTGATAGCTCCAAGCTTTTGTGTTGTCCTATGTGTATAGGTATGAATCCATGGTAAAATTCTTATAATCAAGTGTTTTGAACCACTTTGAACCTCTTTGAACCAAGGTTCAAATGAGTTCAAACTAGTTCCATCAAAGGTTTTGGTATAACCTTTGTTTTACAAGTGGTACCTATCAAATATGTCATAGAATGCACCAAAACCACTTCGAACCACTTTATACCAAGGTTCAAAGAATTTCAAATGAGTTACATCATTGAAAATCAACACCAAAAAATGAAATCAATGATTGATGTGACAGTTTTATCTAAAGTGTGAAGGGTGATGTTTTAATGTTATGTGAAAGGCCTTCCTCTAAAAATTAGTACCGCCAAGTATGGATTGTGAGTTGGTGGCATAAGTGGGAAAGAAAAATCTTCTAATGAAAACTAAATCCAAATTGTCAGAAGAATATTAATGATGATTGAGATACTTTCCTCAAAGTAAACATTTAATGAAAGGACATCATAAATTCTTGAAGTGTGTGTATTGCCCCAAAATAATCTCACCATTAATACCCATATTTTTAATAGTACCTTCCTCCATATGAAAACTATTCTAAAACCCAATCTGAGCTTATTTTCATTCTATTCTGCAAAGTTAAAAGTAAGTGAGGGATGGAGAAAGGAAGGTGTTTTGCGTTCTTAGCTATTCACAGGTAGCATTTCCACAACTAAGAAGAGAAATATAGCGGCACCACCAATTTATGTGATGGCTCCTAGGTCTATGTCACCAATTCAGACAATAGTCTAAGAACCTGAATTTTTCGATCTAGAACTAGGTAAGGAGGACAACCTTATATTACTATAAAATCAAGAAATGGACACAGAAGTGGTGGGCAGTACAAATGCAATTTAACCAGGCTTCATGACTCCTACTAAATAGAAGGAAAGGGTGACAGTTGCAAGCACTATACCTCCCTAGTTATCTAGTTCAGTGAACAAAAAATGTAGTCTAAAGCTAGTCACTTTAACAATCAAGGACATAGTCAATAAGTATGGTACTCGCACTCCTAAAAACAAGAAGGTGAAAACAATGCTCACCTAACCAAGGATCCTACCATGGGAAAAGTGATTGTAGAAATAGCCATCTATAAACCAAAAGAAGGTGTACATGAAGTGGAAGCTTAAAATTTCAAGGTCACAACCATGGATTTGGGAGTCCTCATCTGGGATACTGGTAATCATCTTTTTAAATTCTCTATTGATCATATGCTAAACTAGTCTGAGAAAGATAGCCAAGAGAAGAGGGAACTAAAGTGACTGGTCATCATTATGGCCAAATATATTGACTCCCTAATGAATGTTGGTGTGCTTCCCCTGATACATATTCCCCAATCATTCAATCCTAATTCTTCTAACAGCCTACAGTTGGTCAAACAAATGAAAAGAGGAAAGTTGTTTTTAGAGGCAATGAATAGTTGGATCGAGTCCATCATAGAGGAGGGAAGTAAGTTCATTCTTGAATTTACCACTATGTATATAGAAGGAAAGGTATTGCTTGGAGAAATCTAGACCCTTATGCTTGTGTGAGAAGTAGATGAAACTCAATGTTGAGCAATTTTTTTAGGTACAAGAAGTTGAGAAGTATGGAGTCATGAACTTCGTTACTAAAAACCCATGAAAATTGTAGACCCTTGCATGCTTTTCATGATAAAAAGAAATATGAATTGGAAAAACTCCCTATTCAAAGCCACTTTAGAGAAAATATGGGCAATCAGGAATGAAATCAAAAGAATGCATAAGGAGGTCCTGAAAGATATGCAAATCATCAATCCCATTGGTATTTTATAGTTTGAAGATGGAAATATAGATTCAGAGACTATAATTAAAATTTTCCAAGATGCCATTTTTATGATTAGAGAAATGCTCAAGGTTTTACTACGGTGACCAATGTGGAATCCATGTTGTATCTAAATCAGGAATATTTACCCATGAAGAGAAAAAGAATTAAAGAACTCAAGTGGAAAAAAGACACTGGTAGGGAAAAGTTGCTAAGTCTAAATAATCCACAATCTCATGCAGTTTAGGAAATTTGTGAGTGCCTTTAGAAGTTGGAAGTTGGTTAGGCAGGCCATGTCAGAAGAGGATAATCTTGATGAAGTGAATTAGTTGCATGGCAATTTTTTTGTTGAAAACTTTTGTTCCAAAGATTATTTTGATTAGTTAATTTTCATAACTGCTTTGTAACCGAGATGGTTTGGTTTTGATGGAGGCCTCTTGGGATCTAAAACTATATATGCTAGAGAATAAGATTAGAAAAGGGTTAGATTTTAGATAGAGGAAGTAGCCTAATAGTAGTTTAATTTTTATCTTTTTAAATTAATTGAAAATAAAGTTTTGAACTGAGAATATTTACCCAAGTAGAGAAAATGAATTAAAGAACTCAAGTGGAAAAAAAGATGCCTACAAGGCAAAGTTGCTAAGTCTAAAGAATCCACATTCTCACGTAATTAAGCAATTCATGAGTGCCTTTAGGAGTTGGAATTTGGTTAAGTAGACCATGTTAGAAGAGGATAAGCTTGTTGAAGAAAATTAGTTGTATGGTAGTTTTTTTTTGAAAACTTTCATTCAAAAGACTATTTTGCTTAGTTAATTTTGATAACTGCTTTGTAACTGAGATGGTTGGATTTTGATGGAGGCCCCTCGGGATCTAAAACTATATATGTTGGAGCATAAGACTAGAAAAGGGTTAGATTTTAGATAGAGAAAGTAGCCTAATAGTAGTTTAATTTATATCTTTTTGGATTAATCAAAAAGAAAGTTTTGATAATCTAAATGTTCATTTTGAGACTTTGAGCTCAAAAACTTGTGTGTATGTGTGTGTGTGTGTGTGTGTGTGTGTGTGTGTGTGTACATATCTTTCAATACACACCAGAGTTTGAAACTTTGGTTTGAACTTGGATATAATAGTTACTTTGTGGGTTATTATGTCAGTTGATTCATGATATTGATTGTCATTTATCTCAAGTTATCATTCTTTTTCTATTTTGTTTAGTATCTCTAATTCTTCCCTATTTTTTAAGCATTGTATGGTTTGAGGAAACTTTGTGTTTCATAATTTGTTCAAGATTGCATACTTCTAGATTTTTTCCCATGCACTTAAGAGTATGTGAGTGTTCCTTTAGTACTTTCTGGTAAAAGTATGCATGTATGTTCTTAAAGTAGAAATTCATTGAAAATTTATCAAGGAGTTGTACCTCTCAAAATTAAGAGGGAAATTATTAATATACATTTACCCAACTATTGTGAACTTTATTTGTCTTCCAAATGGGGTATAGAGTTATTCTTTTCAAATTTATAAAAGGAAGAAAAATATGTTTGCTAACAAGGAGTTAGGAGCATTGTACCCTTTGTGTTCGGTATCACAGTAGTGGCAATCACACATAGCATGATCTTCCTAAGAAGAGGCACCCACCTGAGGATGATTCCGTTTAGGCATGCTCATACAATACTCAAAATCTATGCATATATGTACACATGATATGTCCTCAAGGTCTCACTATCAATCCATGAACTAATAGGTGGAAGATCTAGTATACCTCCTCCAAGGTGACTGTCATCTCTCCCACTAGTAAGTGGAATAAGCTGTTGGAATGTTCCAAATGGGAAGAGTACTTCTAAGGGGTGGGGGTGAATTAGAAGTACACAATTTTGATCCTTTTAAACTCTTATTAACACATATTTGAAAAACAAATTGCATGCATGTAAACATATAAACAAACATGAAATGAAAGCATGCATCAACACATAACACAAGAGATTTTGGTGACCCAAAAACCCTCCAGGAATAAGAAGGTAAAATTGGGGTGGGGATGACACCCACAAAAATTACTGCAGCAATGAGTTCAACCACTTCTGATGGTTTACCCTGTTAAAGGCTACAACACACTGTTAAATGTGACCTGTTGAAAGGATTTACAAACACTTTACATGAAGTGTCACCCTGTTAAAGGATTTACAAAAGGTTGTTAAACCCACCTAATACATAGGATTTTCTTGACCTTCTCCAAAGGTTTTCCTACCTAGCTGTTAAGCTAACTTATCACCATAGGATTTCAACCTCTAATACAATTGTGAGAGAGTATTAGAAAATTTGACTTGATTGAATGCAATCTCAAATTGTTGGGTTCAGGTACTAGATCTGCTCTTCCTGTTCTAATCCTTGTTAGATCTGATTTCTAAATATGTCCCCTATTCTGTTTTGATCAACTGGATGTATAAATGTTGTCCCTTCCACTAAGTCTTTTCTCTTCACACTAAAATTTCATTATAATCTCCCCTTATGTTGTTTTCTTCCACACATGTAATGGTGCATTTTTTCTCATTATAAAGAATGTGAGACTTAGGGTTAGGTATGGATCTATGATCCATATTGAATCTCAAATTCCTACTCATACTTTGCATTTTTCTTCTTGGTTGCATGCCTTCACCGTTTTTCTGATTGGTTGCATTCAAATTGCATAGGGAATGTAAATGATTCATCCTTATCCTTTTTCTCCTTTGAAATTTCTCTAAGTAAGCTCCAAAAATAGTTCACATCTTAGTTTGTGCAAATACAAATTCTTATGTTGATCCTGCATTGCTTGGCACATGAAGTATTACTGATGCTCGACACATACTATTTTTGGATTGCTTGGCATTTACTACATTTTCTAGTTTTCTCGACACCTATTATATCATGTATTTCTTGGCATATGTTGTTCTAAATTTCTCAACATCTAAATGATTCTCTTACTTAGCACATGAACAATTCCTGTATTGCTTGGCACATACTACATTGTGATCTACTCTGCACTAACTGTGACTCAACACCTATTGAAATTCTTGGCTCGGTATCTACTGTGTACTCGACATGTATGATGAAAATGGTTAAGTGTGTTGACACTCATTTGTCAATACTATTTATTTGACCAACAATCTCCCACTTTGACATGAGTGTCAAAAACACTTAACGAAGCATTGGTGATCCTAACCTTATTGATTACATGCTTTACTTGCTCAGGTTACATGCAAAATTTCAAAAATTTTGAAAAATTGTGAGTAGCAATATACCTTATGACTCCCCTTGAGTTGATTATGCTTCTGAAATTGAAATTATGTGCCAACATACGTGATCCTCTCTGTCCTTTGACCTGTTTCTATATTCTAAGCACGTATGTTGTATATAATCTGTGTGTTGTCCCTATATTCAATGTGATTACCAAAAATTTTACATCTCTCCTTCACTCCTTTATTCCTTGTCACCCCCTTTTTGGATATTTACAATCATTCCACTTTATTCTCAAAATGAATGAAAGAATGTAATAAAAAAATTGTTAAAATTTGGTAATTACCCATAGTATCTACATATCTCCTCATTTTCTTATTACTCCCCCTATAATATATCTCCCCGTTTTTTACACTAATGTCAAAGGGTCCTATGGAGTAATACCATGTTTAGCCAAAAATGAGTTTTTTGCCTCCAAGAGTATCTTTAGAGATGCATCCCACTTGTTTAATGCAATATCCAATGTCTTGTGTTGGATTGCAAGCTCTACTGCTAGGTCTACAAGTCCTTCATGTGTAGAAAGATTGGGATCTTTCTTCAGGACTATCTTTGCATACATCTACCCCTTTTAGAGTACCTCCAAGTGAGGGGTGATGGAGGATTGAAGTTGCATTACCTTGGCTTTTATATTAGCCTCCTCTATTGCTAATACAGCTAGTTCCCTTTGAGTGTGAAGCATCTAAGCAAAATAATTCTTACTTTGAGCTAGATTTGTTGGTAATTGGATTCTAGTAATCTTTAGATTTCTTTCCAAGCTCAATATCTTCTGGCCAGTTTCTTGTGTGAAATTAGAAAAATCACACAATTTATTGTAAAGGGAAAATATATTCCCATGTATGATTTTGACTTTATCTATTTTCTTAGCCAGGTCAATTTGTTCCAAAATGATGTCATTTGATATCTTCTTATTAACCTTACCTTGGAATTTCTTCTCTAACCATTCAATTAGTTTGGCATTGGTGTCATGGTACTCATTTGTCACCTATTCAACTATATCTAATAGTTGCTCTATAATTGGCCTTGACTCATTTGGAGACTGTAGACTGAAGGCATCCATAAATATGTCCTTGATTTCATTTAATGCTTTCCTATATTTATAATCCTTTCTAAGTGCCTCTTGTCTCGTTCTTCTATCCAATGAACTTTGTATCTCATTCATCTTTTCTTCTATGAGAGTGTTGGATTCATAGTAGGGTGTCTTTATTTCTTCATCAAGCTCAAGAATTCCATAATGAAGTTTCTTGGCTACTTTTTTTGAGCTTGAGATTGGTGTTCTAATTTGCAATGCTAGCATTTTAGTGCTCCACTACTAAAGAGTTTGAGTGTGAGTACCTATTTTGGGTAGTTCAACCAAAGTTTGTATTGCAATTTGCTCCTTATCTTTTCTCTCTTCTTTCTCTTCTATTGTCATTTTGGCTGGGGGTTTACCTGTTGATTGTACTAATTTTCCTTTATTATCCTCTACTACTACACTTGGCTCCTGAATTTCTTGCATGATTGCATTTGGTGGAGATGGAGGTGGAAGGAGTATAAGTCTAGTAGATTGTGTGGTCATAGGTAGTTCTTGTCTTTACACCTTGACTTCCTTTGATTTCACTACTGCCTTTTGCAACTCATCAACACTAACTAGTATTGGGCTTGAACATAGTCTAGTTGCTTGTGTTGATTGGTCAAGGATCTTTGCTAGATCCTCTACAGTTAATGAATTGATGTTTTGACCAGAAGTATCAATAACATCCTTTATCTTGATTGTCTGTGTAGGTGTGATGGTAGAATGAGGAGGGCTAGGAGGTGGCAATTATGTGTCCTACACACTCTGTTCTTGTTGCTCATCTATCCCCTTTTTCTCTTCTTTACTCATTTCCTCCTCCTTTTCTTCTTCATCCGTCTTTTCTTCCTCTACTATCTTCTCTTCTACCTTCTTCTCCTCTACTTTCTTCCTTCTTGCTTCTTTTATTTCCTTTGTTTTGGCACTTGCTTCTGTCTTGTATTCTTCATCAAATACATCATCAATTTTTTTGTAAATAATATTCCATGCTTTTGTGGATTTTCTCATAACCTCTTCAATTTTTTTTTGCAGAATACTAAATGCCCTATATTTGGGAGTAAATCTATTGTTGTGCCTCTTGACTACATTTATTATTTGACTTTTAGTCAAATTAGGCAACATTTTTTCTAAGGTAGACTCCCTTATTTCCTTCTCAGTTTGCAAACAAAAATGCCATTTATCCTCTACAATCTTATATAATTCCTTTAGCAATGAGCTATCCAATTCAAGAGGTGTATGTTTATATTCTACCATCATACTATCGATAGATTTATCTATTTTATTTTGCTCATCCATTGTGAGCTTATTAAAATCTACATTCTTCAAATCATTCAAGTCACCATTCCTAATCTTAGCACATAATTTTTCAATTAAAGCCTTAGGTGGATGACTTACCACTTTAAACTGATTGTGGTCTTCTAATTCTGTCCTTTCTTCATCTAAATCAGGTTGAGCCACAAATTTTCTTCTTTTCTTTCGCTCATATCTAGTCTTCTCAGTGGATATCTTCCTCTTTGATGCCTCTTCTTTTTCCTTTTGTGTAGTAGCTCTAGTAGTAGGCTTCTTAGGTGTAGGCTTTGCCACTTTCTTTGGCTTGGGCTAAGGAGGTTCTTTTGCCTTTCTTTTGGTAACCTTGTCTTGGATGGATGTTTCCTTGGCTTGTTCTTCCTTGGCACTCTCATCCTCATCTTCACCTAGGCCTTCAGTTAATTGAAGTGGCCCTTGCTCTGGCTCATCCTCATTTTTCTCATTGTCATCCTCTTCTTCATCATTACTTATTTCCTCTGCTTCTTCTGTAGTACCTGTCTCTCTAATATCTACCCCAAATTTCTTTTTAAGCTTCTTTACAATCTTGTCCTTCTTCTTGACTACTATTGTTGTCTTGAGGTTTGTAACCACCCTTGATTTAACAACATCATATGTCCCAAAGTGCTTTGCAATTTTATCGGTTTCCTCTGCAAGCAATGTTGTAATAGTTGTTGAAGCCTGATCCACATCAAGTTCATAACCCAGTGGTCTAAGCCATCTGACTCTAGGGATGACTGCTTGTATGTAAGTATAGTCAATATCTACTAGAAAGAAAATGTATTTTTCATGTTGCTCCACCAATGAAACTGGAATTCTCATTCTCTATTTCATGGATTGTTTGAAGTCCTCAAAATAACTAGTCATTTGGCATCAAGGTTTTCACCCATTTGATCAATGAATCCATTTATTTGGTCAACAATGGTCTTATCTAGATCCCATATCACCTTGTCTACTAAGGGGAATTCTTTCATAATGTAGAAAAACATCCAAACCAAAACTGAGCCAAATTTGCATTGAGCCCCTTTTGATTTCCTTATGGCTCCCAAGTTTTCATTGATTTGTTGCATCATCAACTCTGCAAGATCATAAGTATGATCCTTTTTCACTAGCTTGTAGGCAACATCTATTGCTATGCAGAGTACACTGTTCAACCTACTGGATTGGTAGAATTTATGAGATATAATCCTTATAGCAAAATCTAGTAGGGGGTCTTTGATGGTGTCAATTGTCATACCCATGTTGTTCTACTTGGCACCAGTGTTTTTCTCAATTACCTCCCTCTTATCACTCATTAGGGTCTTGGGTCAATCTAGGGTTGGAATACTAGTAAATTGATGTATAATCTTTTTCATAGACTTTACTGGCCTTGTTTCTAACCAAAAAACTTCATCATGGATTTTGCTCAACACAATGTGTATCCACTCCATTTTAAGGACAATAGGGAAAACTAGGACTTTGGTCAGACCCTTCTTCTCAACTATGGAGAATTCATCTTTAAGTTAAATGTGTTAAAAATCTCCAAATCTCCTATTGCTCTTATTTTATAGTTGTAGCATTTGAATACATCCTGAACCATTACTACTTTATCAGGAATCATGGATAGGGCACTGGCGGGATCATTGTTGTAGGAAACCTCTAGGATTGGCTTGAACTTAGGTTGTTTAACTTCGTTGCTAACTAATTGAATTTCCAAATCTTCCTTTTCCTTTGTAGACTTAGAACCAAATGCCATTTCTAACTGAACTAGGGTTTACTATTTAAACAAACTTTTCAAACTGTGTAACTCAGTACTTGAATGAAATACTTGGTAAACTAATTAAATGGAGTTGGGTTGTTGTTGAATTGTTGCAAATCATCTTTTGATCACTGGGAAATTGCTCAATCACTCTGCTCATCTTTGCTCTTTGTTTGAATGATCAAAAAATGAACAATTCTCACTTTTATTAGGCTTGAAAACTAGCATTTATTACTTTCATGCTTATAGCTGTCACTCGGCTTCCAAAGGATTTTACAACTCTACATCAATTCTATTTCATTCACTCAGTAGCTACTATCTTTTTTCACTCAGCATCTATTGATCTTGCTAATTGCTTGGTAGCCACTATCAAGTCTTACTCAACAGCTACCAATCTATTCAACTCGACATGTACTGGAGTTTTACTTGGAAACTAAAGGTAACTCGGCATCATCTTCCAAATTTTATCCTGACATCTTAACTTATGCAAATTTCTTCTTTGCAATGCTCCCATATACCTTTCTAGTGCTTAATTTGATGAGGTGTGATCACTTGACCTCTTGAGTGAAGTGATCTCACCATTTGATGTGTTGCATTCACCTTTCTTCTACCATGTCTTCTTCATATCTTCCCTAATGTGTTCCACATCAACTTTTTATTTACTCTTGTTACTTAATTCTTGGGTGCCTTGACCTTTGTTGGATAGTTTCTGCTAATATGACCAGCCTTCAAGCAACTGAAACATGTGGTTTGGTTTAACCATCTATTGTAGTTCCCCTTGAAGTGTGTTCTTATGTAGTTTTGAGGTACATGACCATATTCTTGACAGTAGTGACAACTTTGCCTTGTATTATAGTCCCAATTGTAGTGATGTGCATGATTGATTCCTCTTGCAGGCTAATTAGGTGTCCATGTAGGCTTTGATCTGCATTCAAATTCTCTATGTCCATTTTTTTGCAGTTGTAGTAGTGACCCTCAAATGTTGGTGTCCTCATGGTCTTGGTTCTATAGTCTTGTGTTAAATGTCCTTGCTTTTTGCACTTGTGATAGAAATTTGTATTTGTAGGCTTATCATGTTGATGACTATTCTTGCTTCTGCACACATTAGAGGTATGTCCCTTTTTACCACATAAATGAACAGTAGGTTTAGTGTTCTTACCTTTGTTTCTTTTTTCTTTTGCAACCTTGGATGATTCTCCTTATTCAGTGCTGATGTAGCCAAGACCTAAAGTATCATTACTAGCCCTTGGTGATTTTAGTAATTTCTCAAAGTACTTGATGGCCTCATTGGGTTTGTTGTAACTTTCTACTATTTCCTTTTCTCTCTTCAATTCATTCTACAATTGTTCATTTTGTATCTTCAAGGTGGAGATCTCAATATCCTTCATGTTTAGCTCATGATGAGCATTCATCATCTAGCTTAAGGTGTCTAACTGCATGTTTGAAATCTTTTCAAATTCAATTATCTTCTCTTCAAACCTATTGATGAGATTTCTCTTGTCGTCTTCTATTGTGGCCTTGTCTTCAATAGCTCTTTTCTTTTGTTCAGTCACTTCACAAAGCATTATGGCTTGTGATTCTTGTTCAAGCTTGAGTAATCTGATTTCTTCAGCTTGTGCTCTATTTTTCTCCAATAATTTTTCTATTGTTGCATCAAATTCCTTGGAGTCTACATTGGAAAACACTTGTGAGGTGTCAATCTCCTCGTAGTGTATGTAATTTTCACCTATGGCTATCTCCTTCCTTTTTTTCAAAGATTTCCTCAATTCCTCCCTGGCTTCCTCTACTTTATGTAGAGTTAGTTGCACATCAATCACTTGATTGTCAATGATTTTCCCAAGTTTGAAAACTTCCATTGTCTAGCCTTTTTCTCCAAGTTGTTAGGCTTCTTCTTGAGAGAACTTGGCTCTGATGCCAATTGTTGGAATGTTCCAAATTGGAAGAGTACTTTTGAGGGGGGGGGGATGAGGGGGATGAATCAGAAGTACACAATTTTCATCCTTTTAAACTCTTATCAACACATATCTAAAAAACAATTTGCATGTATGTAAACATATAAGAAAACATGAAATGAAAGCATGCATCAAAACATAACACAAGAGATTTTGGTGACCCAAAAACCCTCCAGGAATAAGAAGGTAAAACTGGGGTGGGGATGACACCCACAAAAATTACTGCAACAATGAGTTCAACCACTTCTGATGGTTTGCCATATTAAAGGCTACAACACACTATTAAATGTGACCTATTGAAAGGATTTAAAAACACTTTACATGAAGTGTTACACTGTTAAAGGATTTACAAAAGGTTGTTAAACCAACCTAATACATAGGCTTTTCTTGACCTTCTCCAAAGGTTTTCCTACCTAGCTATTAAGCTAACCTATCACCATAGGATTTCAACCTCTAATACAATTGTGAGAGAGTATTAGAACATTTTACCTAATTGAATGCAATCTCAAATTGTTTGGTTTAGGTACTAGATCTACTCTTCCACTTCTGATCCTTGCTAGATTTGATTTTTGAATATGTCCCCTATTTTGTTCTGATCAATTGGATGTATAAATGTTTTCCTTTCCACTAAGTCTTTTCTCTTCACACTAAAATTTCACTATAATCTCCCTTTATGTTGTTTTCTTCCACACATGCAATGGTTCATTCGTTCTCCTTATAAAGAATGTGAAGACTTAGGGTTAGATATGGATCTACGATCCATATTGAATCTCAAATTCTGGCTCATACTTTGAATTTTTCTTATTGGTTGCATGCCTTCACCATTTTTCTGATTGGTTGCATGCAGATTATGTAGGGAATGTAAATGATTCATCCTTATCCTTTTTCTCCTTCAAAATTTCTCCAAGTCAGCTCCAAAAATGGTTCACATCTTAGTTTGTGCAAATACAAACTCTTATGTTGATCCTGTGTTGCTCAACACATGAAGTATTACTGATGCTCGGCACATTCTATTTCTAGATTGCTTGGCATCAACTACATTTTTTGGTTTTCTTGGCACCTATTATATCCTATATTTCTCAACATATGTTGTTCTGAATTGCTCAGCATCTGAATGATTCTGTTACTCATCACATGAATAATTCTTGTATTGCTCGGCACATACTACATTGTGATCTGCTTGGCACTAACTATGACTTGGCACCTATTGAAATTCTGGGCTCGACATCTACTATGTACTTGACATGTATGATGAAAATGGTTAAGTGTGTTGACATTCATTTTTCAATACTATTTATTTGACCAACATAAGCATGTAGTCTTATCCCATCTCTCCATGAATGCTACTAGCATACCCCTATAGAACCCTACGTGTGGTTGGTGTGCTACCCAATCTAACCCTATATTGCTGAGTATTTGGATATTTGTTGCTCCCAAATCCTAGATTTTCTCTTAGATGTATAACATCACATCTAACATGTAGTGCTCTGACATGTTTGGTGGATGCTATAGAAACATCAAACAAGAGATCTATCAGTCTAATATACCAAATTTATAATCTACCTAGTTTGCATCTAGACTAGGTTAGCCTTCTAAGGACTATGTCAACTTTCTTATGATTAGGTTGACCTCCCCAAGGACTAGGTTGACCTCCCTAGGGACTAGGTCGACCTCTAGGGGACTAAGTCAACCTACCTCTAGGCTAGGTTGACATGACCCTAGGATACCTAAGATACCCTCAAGACTAGGTTAATTTGACCTAGGACTAGGTCGACCTCCTCTTGAAGACCCTAAAAATACCTAAGTAGCTAGATTCTACACCTATAGAAGTAGAAATGTAGAAAAAAGACATGAAATGATGTAAAGTATAGATTTGATTCTTACCTCCTCATGTGTAGAACCATATGACACATCCTATTGGAGCACCTCCATCCATGTGGGTTGCATGGCTTCATCTTCAACATCTCTTCCTTCTTCTTTCATTCAAGCACAAAGTAACAAATGAGATTTCAAAAGTTAACATGAGTTTATATTAGATTATTTTAGGCTACAGTTTGAATATGTTTCACAAAACCATAACTTACAAGTAATACACCTATTCACTCTTTCTATCATATCTTAAGCTTGGTAACTTTGATTCCCTCCCTATTATAAGCAGGGAATCATGATTTAGTTACCTAACCTTTCAAGAACTTCTTAGATAATTCAAAGCTCATCTAGTAGTGTTTTGGGGGCTTCTTTTCATCATCTTTTATCTACCATTCATTGTGTTTAGCATGATCCCTTGTTTTACCTTTTATAAATGAGCAAGCTGAAACAAGGGGAGGCATTACTATCCATGAGCTTTACCATCTTTGATCAACAGTACTAGGTGATTTTTTATTATCACTAACTTGTGGTTTTGTAGGATGTAGCTACTAATATTTCTTGTAGGATATGCACATATGGACTTTGTTATATCCTTTTTGGAAGTTATGATTATGTTTTCTTACTTTAGCTTGCATATGAACATAGTGTCATATCCCTCTAAAGTGGGGGCTAAATGTACCATGTTAAATTGGATTCACTTCAATTTAAGACCTTTAGCCCCCCTTTAGTGTGTTATAATTTCATATTTACACTTTATGCAAACACCCCACTTCTTTTCTCCTCTTTCTCCTCGGTGAAATTGAGGTAGGAATTAACAAATCCTTCTCAATTTCCCTTCTTCCTCACACCTTTACTAAATTAGGACTTAATCTATGATTATTCTCTCTTCTTTAGACCCCAAAATTCTAGAGGGCATGTTTGGTTGACAGTCTAGGACATCTATTCACCCCTAATCCCTACTAAGTCTGGAATCTAGAATAAGAAGACCTTGAAGGTTGACCTTCTGGACTAGGTCAACCTAGTCCTAGAGCTTCCAATCTTGGTGATGTTTAACTCTTTTGATAAAGTCCTACTTGAGAAGTCAGCCCTTACAGAGTAATTTCATGAATATTCTAAAAATCTACTATAAAAAGGCATTGAATCCCTCATTTGCAAATGAGAGGAGCAAGGATAAAAAACATGTGGACATCCCAAATTGACTTAGGGAAATTGCAAGGTGCAAGAAAGGGTTAATTTCTTATTCTTCATTGCAAAGAAAGGTTATTATTATTCATCAATAATTCAAAGGTGAATATATCAAACATGAACTTGTAAAGGGATCTCAAAGATGGCTAAATTAGTACTTTAGTCTTGGGGACTTGGTATGATTTCTACATCATGCTTTAGATATGATTCTTTGCACCTTCATACATTTACATACATTTTACATACGTGCACACTTACATGCTAGGGTTTCACTCACAGAGTAGATTCTTAGCATTTTAGCATATTTATATTCTAGATCTACACATCTAAGATACACAAATACACATACACATGACATTTTTCCTATCAACTATTCATGGAGGTATAAATAACCAAAATGGGGGGTTGACTAAGGAAAACCCCTTTATAGCCACACACACACACACAAACCTATTACATATTTGTAGGGTGGTAGCGAAAAGGATTGCATATGTTGAACCTACTCTTCAAGAGCTTTCTGAAGTTGTCAGTTACATAGTGTTAGACAACATCAACCTGATGGAAAGGTGCCCTTCTAAGTTAGACCTTTGGTGCATGTTTCTAGGGAGATTTATGGGTTTAGTTCCCTTTGTAATTTATTTTTAAGATCTGTAATCGTAAGTTAAAAAATAATTTGGATCCATGAGTTTTGGAGTGAAATTACATCTCCCTTTTTGTATTTCAAGGTGAGTACTTTATCTCTTATTTTTCTACTTGGAAATTTTTTTACTTTCAAATATCTATTGGGCTATCAAAAAGGATTACATATCTTGAACCTACTCTTCAAGAGCTTTCTAGAGCCGTCAGTTACATAGTGTCGAACAATGTCAACCTGGTGGAATGGTGCCCTTCCAAGTCAGCCTAGACCTTTGGTGCATGTTTCTAGGGAGATTCATGGGTTTAGTTCCCTTTGTAATTTAATTTTGAGATCTACAATTGTGAGTTCAGAAATAGTTTGGATCTGCAAGTTTTTGAGCAAAATTACATCTTCTTTTTTGTATTTCAAGGTAAGTACTTTATCTCTTATTTTTCTTCTTGGAAATTTTTTACTTCCAAATATCTATTGGGATATTTATGTGTATTTCAGATCTATATTTTTTTTACCTTCTATTTACATTGCATTAAAAAGGACTTGCTAGCATACTTCCTTGACAAGTTTCCAGATTTTGTATTGGCATCCCTTTATGCTCTTTGGAGTTTTGGTAATCAAATTTAGGACTTATCGAGAGTTATGCTTGGAAGTGCCTCTTCCTCTTGAATTTAATGGCTTAGGGAAGAAGTTTTTAACTTTCTTAGTCTTGTTTCAATTGTTATAAGTAATAATAAAGGAGAATCTATTTGTTAAGGAATTTTACAAATAAATGTGCAGTACTCTCTAACCTTGTCGGTTCCTTCTCTAATGAAAACTCATGTTCAAACAATGAAGGGAGGAAAAATTATTTGTTACAATGCCTCAATAGAGAGGTCTTCATAGGAGGATAAAAAGTTGAAGGTGTATCATGGAAAAATGTTTGACTGAATGTTTCATAAGTTCACAGCTTGTATCTTGCTCATTTTGTGAAAGAAATTTGAGCAGATCATCACTATGATAAAAAAATATACATGGGAAGCCTCACCATGCTAGAAGAATCATAGGTCATCCCTTAAAATGCTGATTGTTGATCATGTAAAAATACACAAAGCACATGAACTATTTAAAATGATGCCTCTACCACTGAGGAATCAAGCGATCTTTATGAGGATGGTATTAAATATTATATGTAAACACGATAGTGTATGAATGTATATTCATCGCACACATTCTAGAAGGGAGAATTGAAGTGACTCTATGAATTAAAATTGATTTTCCACCCTCATGAGCCTTCACCTAATCAATGGAAACTTCCAAAATTTCAAAGGAAAAATTGGGTTAGAGTCATTTGATGTAATGCCTTTAGAGAAAGGACTGCATGCATTGCATAACATCTACAACATGAGTTTGAAGCCTTCATGGATATGCATTGATTGAGTTGTCTACTCCAATATTGAGTTGAGTTCATTCAAAGAATATCATGCTCCCAATAAATTATATGTGGCATTATTAAATCAACATTCTCAAAATTGGCTCGAGAAAATCCACACAATTAGAATATGGGAATTGATCGAAAACATGATATGAAGAATCTTCATCAAATATTATAGAAACAAATGGTTAATTAAGTTTGAATATGATTTCAAGGGACTAATTTAGTTTCAATAAAATTTCTTGAGCTTCAAAGGGTGACCTTTGTCATTCTACAATGATAACAGTGATAAATATCTTATATGATTCGGATAAAGCTCATGCCATGTCTCAAAGTTTTGATTGGGATAGAAACAATAAAGTCATTAATTATAATGTGTTAACCCCGATAAACTAAACTATAAAACATAAAGAAATAGAAGTTCACTCTTATGGAACTATTTTGAAGAGATTTTAGAGGTACAATAGTCACGAGTGATCATCAAGGAGTTCTATCATATTACATGAAACACTCTATAAATTTCTAAGGTTATTTTCTTATGAAAATCACCTATGGAGTTAAGCATTAAAGGTCAAGCTATTTGATCAATTATCGACTCTGATTAGTTGTATAAATTATTTGAGTTACAGGATAATGAATCCCTGATGGATATGTGAGAGGGGTCTATTTAATTGTTGGAATTGGTGCCCATCAAATGTTTCTTCTTCATCACTCAAAATATGGAATGTTCATGATCATTAATTACAAATTTAGTGAATGTACCATAAATTAAGTTTTGGATAGATCAATTACTATAAAATAAAGAGAAGTTTCAATGATTGGCAACAAAATCAATAATTAAATTTTCATTCAAAAGTAATCAAGTTTCACTTATTATTTTTTAGTTAATTTTGTAAAGGTTAATTAACCAACTCTTTTTGCACAAATTTGTAAGGTTAATTGTGTACACTCGAATTGTGCCACACTCTAAACCATTCTATCCAAACAATTCCATGAGTTGGAATGTTCGGATGCCGACTTAGAGCTTCCCTATCCATGGAGTGCAAGAAGCTAGTATTCAAGCATGAAGGCTCTCAGCCAAGCCTTAGAAATGTGCTTCTTGCTAGTAAACCATGCAGCAGGAGGTTCTTTGAGACAAGAGAAAGAATGCAAATATCTTCAAGGAATCCTTCAAATATGCAATGCAAGATGGAAGACTAAACTAGAATGGAAATACAAGATGCAGCTATGCTAGAATATGAATGAGAGTGTTACAATACCGTTATTTAAACTATGTGAGATTATTACAAGAATGAAAGCTAAACTAACATGCAACTATGCTAAGAATGCCATATGATCTTATGCTAATATGATGGAATGAGAGAATGTAGACAAGGAGTGAGAAGTTCTCCACAAAGCTCCCAAGAAACCTCTATGAAAACCTGTAGCATAACAATATTCAAAAGATGGATGGATTCTTTGAGGGGGAAAGCTCTCTCCCTTTTAAAGTCATAGAGACGGTAGAGATCAAGATGAAGATGGTGGATGATCAACGGTGGAATTCAAAAATAGGTGTGATCCATGTGCACCCTCAAGTCAAACAATAGAATATAAGTTGACTTTTCATATAAGACAAAAGTCTTACAAGCCTTTTCTTTTAATTGTAAAATAGAAAAAGGACTTTATGTGTGCACTTTAAGTGGGTTAGAAGAATGGGGTGTTTTATTTAATTAAAAGGGGACATGTTCTTTTAATCAAATAATGAACTTAGGATAGCATAGTCAAACTATAGGTTATAATCAAATTAATTAATTATTAGCAATTTGGCTTCGGTAAGTGATAAAATTAATTTAGCCAAAATGTTGAAAAGGGGGCTAATAGTCTAGATGACCATTTTTAGGTGATTAGATTTGCTCCTCTTTGACTAATGCATGATCGATCTGGGAACACATTATGTCAAAGAAAATAGAAATCCAAGTAGGCGGTGATAGATATAGATATCTGATTTCAAAGAATGAAATGCAGAAATAGATAGCAAGTCCTGAATGCACAGCCTGATAGTGGTAGTACTGAACACTAGGAAGATGATGTTAGGATCCAAAAAGAATTCTAACACCTAGCAAAGCGAATAGATCGAGAGCAAGTGATAAGGTCAAACAAATGCTCCTAAGAAATAGATAGCTATAACAATCAGCAATAGAGTATTTTTGCCCCCTCGGGATCAAAATTGAAATGAGGTAAGAGGAAGTAGAAACTAGCTAAACATGAGAAAATCAAGATATAGCAATGTCTGATATGACAGATAAATGATTAGAACCCAAGAATGACTATAAGAAACTGATAAAATGCCCTAGTTTGACTAGAGTTGACCTTGAAGGATATAGCATAAAAATTAGGTCAAATCTAGTAGAAAGATGATTTAGATGTGAAAAGGTGACTACAAGTAGATATGAAGCATAGAAATGATGAAGACATGAAGAAATGAAGATGCCCCAGCGATAATTCAAAGATTAGACCTCAAACGGTCAGCTAACTGCTCAGAAGAAGGTAAAAATTTAAAATGCAATTTTGACCATCAAGATGACCTCAAATTTTGATTTTGATCCCAAAAATGGATCCAGGACATCGAAATTAGCTAGGGGTGTAATTTTTGCGCAATTTTGAGGAGTTTGAAGATTAGGTCAAAATGAGGTTGGAGGCTATAAAAGGGGTCCAAGTGTCATTTTCACTATTCATTTGTCTTTTTGTGATTGGAGAGATTTTGTGTGGTCCACATAGCATCATGACTCAGGCGAAAATTCCTCTTCATCGACACCGTTTCGAGTGCAATCAGTTGCACAACTAGCCAGAGCGATATGGGGCGCCGGTAAGTAACTACCTTTTTGTCTCTTTTTGTCGCTTTTTTGAGCTTTTTCACACATTTTAAGAGTTTTTGAAAAAAATTCATGCGATACTTTTAAAGTATCGCATGGATGGAAAAAATGTCACGCAACACTTTTTTTCAAAAAAGTATCGCACCTCTTTAAAAAATGTATCGCCGCAGGCATACCCAAATGTCGCACGATGTGGTGCGAAATGTCGCACGACATAAAAATGTCACACGTCTTTAGAAAAAGTATCGTGCAACACTATTTACATTTTTCTGAAATAGTGCAAACCAACCACCTTGGGAGCTCTAATCTGTAATGCACATTGTGGAGCATTTGAGCAATGAGGAGTAGACTGCACTAGTGGTTATGGGCTTGTGGTGGGTTGTACAGATGCCTCATATTCGGACAAACCATAGTTTGTTGTCTGCCTTGGCAGAGAGGTGGCATAGCAAGCATAACACCTTTCACTTACCGACCAACGAGGCGTCTATTACCTTGGAGGACGTATATCGCATTCTGCAAGTGCCATGCCATGGTGAGCTAGTAAGTTGTTTGATTAGTAGTTTGTTGATTTAGCAATTTTGATGTTGGATGCCAGGTGTACTGATGTCAAGTTTGATGATGGCACAGGTGTACTATGATATGACCTCGACAGAGGGGCGAGCGTGAGTGCAGGAGCTATTCTAGGATGTGACCATTCTGGACCATCACCTAAGTTGGAAGAGATTGATGATTGAGTAAAAATATGATTATCCTTTGCCTAGCTTGTTATGCTCTTTGGTAGCCTAGGCCTTGGTGACAGATCGAGGCCAAAAGGGCTTCCCGCTAGGATGGGGTCAACTGGTGTATGATCTGATCTCCTGACCACGTAGGATGGCATGGGGGCCTACCATACTGGCAGAGATGTACCATGAGCTCCATGAGATAGTATACCATGAGGGTGAGTCATGGCCATGCGGAGCAGTGTTAGCACAGATTTGGGCTTGGGAGCACATTGTTGTGATCCGACCATGGGTGCAGCCATGAGAGCGCAGCCAACCTTATATTTTTTGATATAGAGGTTTCATCCCACAGAGGCATAGTGGAGATGTGACCTACTATTGACGCATGTTTGATGAGCTGACGACATTCACATGACGATCGTACTGGGAGTGTCAGCAGTGGTTAGATTCATGGGAGTTAGACTACATGCGGTATAGCAGACCGTTGGTGGGTCAGAGCGCAGACATTGTGGAGTGGTTTGTGATCAATCACGTATGGCGACAGTTTGCAAAGTGGCAGGTGGTATCAATGGAGACCATGACCTATGCTCGAATGCGCATAGATGAGAGATTGGGATGGTTACCGATGCTGGACTATCAGACAACAGTTTGAGATATAGCAACACTAGTGGCGACTCCCTGGGATTATCGCCCAGATGTGGCAGATGCAGGGGCTAATCCAAGGTATCTTTATGAGATGTAGAGACACTCATTCCCTCGATTCACACATCCAGATGTGGCATCTGTAGGAGTCAGAGGTGGAGGCAGCGGTGGAGGAGGAGGAGGAGGCAGAGGGAGAGGGAGGGGGAGAGGCAACAAGCAGATGGAGGGGGAGAGTTCCTGAGCAGGGTAGAGGAGGATGTGAGTGTAGGTGATGCAAGAGGCAGAGGAGTCATCAGAGTCTAATGGTGATGATGGTGGGGAGGAGGAGGTGCCCCTGAGGAGACGGTGAGTGGTGAGGGTAGAGGCACCTGCAGAGCAGCTAGCAGGAGGAGAGGAGCAGGGTACGAGGATCTATGCCTTGAAAGTAGAGTTGCAGACAGCTCGGGTGACCATTGCAGTATGGGATTAGCAACTGATGGATGATCAGGCACGAGCAGATGAGCTATACCGAGAGTGGGATATTGTGAGGTGAGAGGCAGCACATCATGGTGCACGAGCTGCATATTATTATGCCACCTATAGGAGTGTGGTACTACCAGGACAGGGTCTTCCTGATTATTTAGAGCGAGCAGGTAGATCAGAGGGTACAGTGTAGGCACCGGATAGGAGACAGGTTCCTCTACTAGGGTCAGCACCAGCTGTAGAGGGTGGCAGTCAGACATGACATCGAGTGATAGATGTGCTTTGATTGTACCTCATGTATTTGAGACATATATCCAAATTTTGGATCTCACATTTGTATATGTACCATGACACATTTGATATATATATGAGATACTGGGTTTAGCGATATTCTTGTGTATGTTTTAGCTTTCATGTGGTATTTTAGTTTTTTGTTTTTAGCTCATGTATGTGTATATGCTCATGTGTATTGACTTTGATCTCAAATATGGATGGTAAAGAGTTAAATGTTTTTTGTGAAAATATGTGACACTTGGATAGATCGTATGTGATGATTTTGGATTAACCCCTTGTGATGAATGGATAGCAAAGAAATGTGGCAAAAGATTAAGAAGGTGAAAAGACATGCAGAAGTGAAAGATAAAAGAAACTAGCTGATATGTCCACGAAAAAGATGAAGAGAGAGAGCTCTTCCCACATGTAGGAATGTGCAACTAGAAAAAAAGGCATGAACCTAAAATGCAAGCTACTATGCAAAGTGGTTTACCAGTAAGAAACTCATAACATTTAGACTCTTAATTTCATCATTGAGCGTTGATTAGGGACATCATGAGATCATACAACCATCACTAGTATAACTATGAGGATATGAATATGATCGATATTAGATAGGTATGTGGAAATCCAATCTAAGCATCATAGACATGTAAGTCAAGATAACTACGCGATTAGATTCCTTAAGTTTAATTTAGCAAGATTACACCTGTATCAAGGTATTAGCGCAAGGATAAACCCTGAGTGCAGTCTTGCAAAATAGTCAAGGATGATACATTTGTAAGTCAAAATGTTGAATATGACAAGCATAAATGCTTACAACACTATAGACAAACAAAGTATACCCACAAGCAGAAATCAAGAAAATATGTCCCATGCCCCCAATCTTCTAGTCAATGACATCCTCGAAAGACTATTAGGGAGGGAGCATATGGAAAAGAAATCATCATAGATAGCACACAAAGTAGATAAAGGTCAGCACAACTCAGTCATTTAAGTGTTAAAGTGCGCGTGTGTAAGTCACTTGGCCATTTCTTCAAGACTTGATTCTGATAGTGAGAAATATCGTGATATTGGAGACTGTAGGTAAACTATCTAAAAAGTGTTGAGAAACACTTGATGTCAAAGTGGGAGAAGTGTTGAGAAACACCATTTTGTGAGTTGTCAAAGAAACCCTAATGCACAAAATACCTCAATAGGTTAAGTAGCTATGCCCCTGAGACAAGGACAAGAAACAATTCCAAGCCAGGAAATGTGTAGTGAAGTGGATGATTGAGATTGATAGACATAGGTGCAAGGGTTTCAAGTAGTGCCTATTTCCAGGTTTTCACCACTTGACAGATTTTTTTCAGAACTCTTTTCAATTTTTTTGTATTTTTGAATTTTTGAGTTTTTTTGATGATACATCAAAGTGCCTATTGCTAGGTTTTCACTAAGATGATCATTTTTTTCAGGGCATTTTTTGATTTTTAGGATTTTTTCAGGGTCATAGATATATACAAAATAGCTGAGCAGCAAGCCTCTAAGTATAGAACTTCTTCAAGTGTAGGATGTTGATAGGCTCTACAAGTTCTTCACCCTCTAAAGTAGACAACTGATAAGCACTAGACCTTAATGTTGCTATGATAATGTAAGGACCCAACCAGTTAGGTTCAAATTTCCCTTTCTGTTCTTGATGTTGCTGATTTTTTGGATTCTATCTAAGCATAAGTTCACCAACTTGGAACTCATGAGGGTAAACCTTCTTATTATATTGTGTAGAAATGCACTTCTGATAAGCTCTCATGTGATCAAAAGCAGCCTTGCGACATTCATCCAGAGTTTTCAGTTCTTGTACTCACATAGCTCTATGATCTTCATCGGTTATTAACCCATGTAAGGAAATGTGCAAGGAAGGTATCTCAACTTCTAATGGGAGAATAGCCTCAGAGCCATAGACTAGAGAAAAGGGTGTACCCTTGTAGGAGTATGAATGGTGGTCCTATAGGCCCAAAGTGCCAGATTTATTTGCAAGTGCCAATCTTTCCCAGACTTGTGAACTGTGCGGTGTAGGATTTTCAGCAGTGTTTTATTAGAGGCCTCAGCTTGGCCATTCCCCTTGGGGATAGTAAATAGAGGACTAGTGTTGCTTAATTCAAAACTTTTTGCACAGCTATTTTAAGTCTTTATTCTTGAACTGCCCTCCATTATCTGTAACAATAGAGGATGGGATACCATATCGGCAAATGATGTGATTCAGTATAAATAGGGCAACATGTTTGCCTGTAGCAGCAGATAATGGTACAGCTTCAACCCATTTAGTGAAATACACTGTTGCTGTGATGATGAATTTATGACCACTGGATGAGCTTGGATGAATCTTTCCTACCAAGTCAAAGGCCTATTGTTGAAATGGCCAATATGTCAATGAAGGGATTAACTCTCACCCAAGAGCATGTATCAAGTTGCCATGGAGCTGACATTTCTGACAGGACTTTGCATAGCGCACAGCATCAACTTGCATGGTGGGCCAGTAATAACCCATCCTAAGCAATTTTTAGGCAAGTGCAAGGCCATTAGAATGTGCCCCACAAATTGCATCGTGGACTTCAGCAAGTGCCTTCTTGGACTCTTCTAGCTCTAAACACCTAAGCAATGTTCCGTCTAGACCCTTCCTATACAAGTCACCAGAGACCAAAGTGTAGTGTGAGGCATTACAAAGGAGTTGGCATTTTTGGTTGTGTGTGAGGGTTTCGAGAATAACCTGATTGTGTAGGTAGGAGAAAATAGCCACATAGTGAGAGGAATCGTGACCCACAACAGTGTAGATCACCTAGTTATCTGAGAAATCATAGGCTAGATGATGCAATTCTTCCACCAGGAACTCAAATCATGATTCATGTTCTTGCAATTGGAGGATAGATACTAAGGTGGCCATAGCATTAGCAGCCTTGTTTTCTGCTCTAGGAATCTGTTGGAATGTTACAAAGGTAAAATAATTCCTTAGAGCGTCTATCAAATTTTTATAAGGGATCAACTGGTCATCCTTTGTTTGATATCCATTATTCACTTGGTTCACAACCAGTTGCGAATCCCCATAGATGTGTAGCTTAGTTATTCGCCATTCAAGGGCCATTTTAATCCCATTTTTTAATGCTTCATACTCTGCAATATTGTTTGTACATGGGAACAATAGTTTGTAGGACTTTGGAATTGTATAACCATGAGGGGAAACAAACAAAATCCCTGCTCCAGCTCCATTCTGTGTATGGGATCCATCAAAAAACATCTTCCATGTTCTGTCAGAAATGTACATGATCGAGGCATCTAGAAACTCAATTTGCATAGGTGCTACATCTTCAAGTGGGAAGTCAGCCAACTGGTTAGCTATGGCCTATCCTTTGATTGCCTTACATTCCACATACTAAATGTCAAATTCAGAAAGAATCATCATCCATTTAGCAAGGTGACCAGTAAGTGCAGTTTTACTTAACAAATATTTCAAAGGGTCTATCTTAGCAATCAAGTGAACTGTATGGGTCAACATATAATGCCAAAGTTTTTGGGAGGCAAAAACTATAGCAAGGCATGCCTTCTCTATACTTGTATAGTTTAGTTCATAAGCCACCAAAGTTTGACTGATATAGTATATGGCTCTTTCTTTACCGATCTCATCACTTTGGGCTAAGAGTGCTCCTAGAGAAGAATTTGTAGCTGAAATGTACAAGATCAAAGGTTTTCCCAGAACAGGTGGCATCAAAACTGGAGGTTTTGCCAAGTAGCCTTTGATTTGATCTAAACTTTGTTGCCAGTCACTATTCCAAATATGGGTAGATCCTTTATGCAAATTTTTATTGAAAGTTGAGCCTTGTTAGCTAATTGAGAGATAAATCTTCTTATGGATTGTAGACATCCTTGCAGACCTCTAAGCTGACAAATAGTCTTTGGTGGAGGCATATCCATGATAGCTTGGACCTTTTCAGGGCCAACCTCAATGCCTTTTGCTAAAATGATATAACCTAGCAATTTTCTAGAAGTGACACCAAAGGCACATTTTTTTTGGATTCAACCTAAGTTGGAATTGTTCTATATGGTCCAATATCAAACTAAGGTCTTTGAGATGTGTGTCTCGTTTCCTTGATTTTGCCAATGTGTCATCAACATAGTCTTCCATGTTTTTATGCATCATATCATGAAAGATGGTTGTCATTGCTCTTTGATATGTAGCGCCAGCATTTTTAAGCCCAAAAGGCATGACATTCCAATAAAAGGTACCCCATGCACATGTAAAAGCTATCTTTTCTTGGTCTGTTGGAGCTATCTTTATTTGGTTATACCCAAAAAATCCATCCATGAGCGAGTAAATCTCATAACCCGCAATCATGTCCACTATCATATCGATGTTTGGTAGTGGAAAGTCATCCTTGGGGCACGCTATATTGAGATCTCTAAAATTAGTACAAACTCAAATGGATTTTTCATGCTTGGAGACAAGTACAATGTTGGGAATCCACTCTGCATAATCAATGGTCCTAATGAAGTTTGCATTCAATAGTTTTTCTAACTCTATCTTGACCAGTAGGGCCACATGTGGATGCATTTTTCTCAACTTCTGTTTGACAGGCTTGACATCTGGTTAGATTGATAAGTGATGCATGATGAGATCTGTATCAAGCCTTGGCATATCAGAGTATGTCCATGTGAAGTTGACCTTCTTGTCTTGAAAGAATTGAGTAAACTATGTCTTTTCTTTGTCGGACAAAGATTGAGCTACATGGATAATCTGAGGACATTCTTCTATACCCAAGTTGATAGGCTGTGTAGGTTTAATGAGAACTGAAGATCTATCTTGGAAATAGCTTGGCAGACTACCAAGTACCTCATCCGCAGGTGCCTCAGAGAGGTTTTCACCATTAGATATGCCTTTATTTTTACTTTTTTGAGGATGAGACACTGTCACAATGTGGTTTTCGCCATCTAATCACTTATTTTTCCTTTTAATTTTTTGACTGAGGTACTTGATATCTAATTTTGTCATGTTAACCACAGGTTTGCTGGTGGAAGAAATGATAGATTCAATTGCATTCAGATAACAAGCGATCTCATAGTCATTTTGGAAAGACTATATTTCAGGTCTTTGATTTTGGATAGACCAATCTATGAGATCTGGGTGAATTAGTGAGAGTGAGGGGGAAGTTTCAATGTAATTGACATGGAAGGAGTCATCTCTGGTGACTTGTGAAGTTGAGCCTATAGAAAATGTCACAAAGGAGTCCAGCTCAAGAATAGTCCTGGAGGAACTAGCGTGATCCACTGAGACATGTTGTGAGTCAAACTCATCTGACCCCATACTAGACCATTCGACTACATCGAATTGGGTTGTATAGGCATGAATGACATCCACCCCTAGTTTGCAAGATGCATCAGAGAGGCTTTCCCACTCATACTCATGAGAATTTGTACTTTGATCCCTAGCTATGAGATGAGCAATATTCAGCCTAATTCGTCCTCTATTTATGTCCTCAGAAGTAGATCCTTCTTGTTCTTGTTGTTGGGAGGTAGAAGCTTCTTCATTATTAGCAGTCACTATTTCTTCTCCCCAAAGGAGGGAAGTGAGAAGAACAAAGTCTTCATCTTGTGAAGTAGTGATTATTGGAGGGTCATCATCCTTTGATTCACTAGACATGAGCAATCTTCGATCACAGGTTGGTATATCATTGTTTAGCCCAAAGCCTAGACCAGCAATGTCTCCAGTATCACGACCTTGAGTGTGACTTAAAGGTTCAACTAGAGCATTCTTACAACCATTTAAGGACTCGTGGCCCTGGTAGCCCATTTTTGTTAGAAATTTATAGCCTTTTCCATATTTTTTGGGAGAAATAGGAGTAGTCACTGTAACCTCCTCATCTTACTCTTCTTTGTAGATCCAGTCCCTAATGGCCTGTTCTTCCTTTTCTGCTTCTAGTGGTATGGAATATTGCACAAAAGTGCCAAAAAGTGTCATAACAAAAGTAGAAGACTTCTTTGCAATAGTTGGTTTTCCATAGGACCAAGGAGAAATTGGTAAGGCAACAATAGAGTCCAAAGTGTATTCGTCCATACCAAGGCTCATCATTTTCAATTTTTGTTCACATTCTGTGAAAGATGGTGCTAGCTCATGAGAAGAGCAATTGTGCAGGACTAGCATTTCAGCAGCAAATAATGTGTTGATAGACATGGAGTTGTCACCAGGGACAACTACTTCAGTACCATTAAAAGGGAACTTAATGCACTAATGGTACATAGAGGGTACTGCCTGCATATCGTGAATCCATGGCCATCCCAACAACAAGTTGTATGCAAGTGGTATGTCTAAGACTTGGAAAATGACATTCTTCTCAATTGGACCAACTCTGATTGGAAGTACAATTAGACCTTTAGAAGGCCTTTCAACCTCATCATAGGCCTTTATAGTGATCTTGCGCTTAGGATCAATGGCAAATTCAGACATGTCCAACTGTTGGATTACATTGAACAAAATGATATTTAACCCTGCACCATTGTCTATCAGGACTCGACGGACGCAGGTAAGAAAGATTTGAACTTCAACATGAAGAGAAAGATTATGGGGATGACTGAGAGCTCATTCATCTTCTTCAAAAAAGGTGAGATAGTGAGGCGAGGAGATGTGGTTCACCATAGCTTGGAATTGTTCTGCATCAATATCTGTGGGAATGTTGGCCAAATGTAAAGCTTTTTCAAGGATATCCCTGTGCAAAGGAGATAACTCTAGCAATTTGAAAATGGAGATTTTTGCTTGTGTGCATTGTAGTTGGCTAACAAGATCATAGTTGGAGATCTTGGAAGTAATTGGTTGCTTAGATGATGAAGCATTTTTAACAAGGCCATCTGTAACAACTTTGCTAGCTTCGATGAGGTCTCGAATTACATCTTTGAGTTTGAAGCAATTTTTTGTGTTATGTCCTTTACTTCGATGATAGCTGCAAGTATGATCTTCTCTCCACCATGGAGGTCTAATGGGTGGATCATAAGGACATGAGTTTTCTGGTAAGGTAACCAATTTGTTTGCAATTAAGGTTTTTAAAACCACTTCATAAGGTTCAATCATAGGTGTAAACACGTTACTTCCTCACAAATTTAGAGCCTTTTTCAAAGGGTTGTGGCTTTGAACCTTCTTGTTTTTTTGTTGCATAGATGGCATTGGAAAGGTTAAATGCATGCTCCTTAGTCTTAGGAGTGTCCACTACTCCGTCATTGACAACATACTTGTTTTTGTTCCAAGGTTTGCCTTTGTCTTTACCATTTCCATTGTTAACTCTATCTTGTTTATGGCAATGTCACCTCTTTTGATAGCAACATCCTCAATGCGATATGCACTTTCCACCATGGCGTTGAAGGATGTGAATAACTATTTTCTTAGATCAAAGTATAATTCGAGTACAAGCGTATTGACAAAAATGTCAATTTTTTCAACCTCAAGCACTTGCCAAGGATATCGAGAGTATAAAGATCTCCATCATTGAAGTTATATTGCAAAAGATTCTTTTGGTTTTTGTTTGATGTTGCATAATTCTAGCATAGTCACAGGATGTTGAATGTTGTATGAATATTGCTGGATAAAGCATTGTGCAAGTTCATCAAACATCTTGAGAGGGGGACTCAATTTGGTAAACCATTCCATGGCTTGTCCTCTCAAACTTTTGAGGAACAAATGCATAAGAAAGGTGTCTTCATGCATAAAGTCCATGCTAATAGCATAGAAATGTCTCACATGGTCGTGAGGATCACCATTTCCATCGTATTTTTCATACTTAGAAACCTCTATATCCTTAGGAAATGGCAGCATGTATAGACTCCTATCAAATGGAAGAGCGCAAATTGATTCAACAAATGATGTTTTAGGTGGCTCTTTTGAAGTTTGTAGTTGTGCAAATTGTTTCCTTAGTTCCTATATTTCTTCCCTTAAGATTTCAGCCTCAGTGGGCTCTCGTTTTGGAATAATATGCTCAACATTAAAACCTTGAGGGAGTTTCCATCCCCTAGCTACCATGTATCGAAAGTATTGGTCTCCATTTTCCTCTAAAGCTTTGAGCATTAGTTTTTGCACAAAGCCATCTTGTTGAAATTTGATCACATCTTCTCTAGTTACGTCTTCATCACTATCATGATGAGATGGTTTAGGTGAAGGACATGCACTAGTGGCAGCTGTAGGAGTCCTTGGAGGTGTGTGATTACCATCATTGTTCTCAAAAGGATTTCGATGACAAGTTCCTTTATATCCTTCATAGCGCTCATGATTGTCAGTTTCAACTTGTTGATTTTCTCTCTAGATAGCGTATATAGCCTCCAAAGTCTTTTGGGTTTCACGTGCTTGTTCTTCTAAGTGACGTTTAATTTCATCAGGGTGCACCATAGTGACTATACCACTTGTATCCTTAGGTGTCTCAAAGGGTGTACCAAATGGATTTTCAAAACTATAAAGTGGGTTGTGTCGAACGTTGGTTGTTTGTGTTTGAGCAAATTCAAGATTCTTATCACAAGGTTTCTTGTGAGGACATTTGGGTGGTGTTTCCAATTGCTTGAAAATAAAAGGCATGTGGCTACCATTACCAACTTGATATATAGTTGTGACCGACATGTAAAGATTTGTCTTTTTTTAGTAGGACAAGAAAAGCAAGCCAAATTTGAAGCTTTTATGATCAGGACTAGTCACTTGTCAAAATGTGATAGATGGCTTGTCAAATAGTTCTCAAGATCTTACAGCATGAGTGACTCGAGCCGAGTGGATGAGCGAGAAGCTCAATAGAAAATAGCTAGAATAAAATAATAGCTGAATTTTGACAAGTAATTCATCAAGATGTTTCAAGACTTACATTTGATGGACTAAACCCATCTTTTCAACCTAGGATGAATTCTTCACACACTTATATGTAGCCAGGATCAAGGGTGACCAACATGACACTCCTTAGACCAAATAAATCCAACTGCAAACTCTATTTTTGACCCAAAATGACTCTAGGTGATACTTTCTCAAAGGCAGGGTGACATAAGTTCAGCAAATAGTATCGCACGACAGAATTTCAACAAGGGTGCGGCACTTTTTGTCTAAGCGATAGATATTTGAACTGAGTGCGATAGAATTTTATACATAGTGCGATAGAATTTACTACTAACATGCGATAGACTTTTGGGTAAAAATATGTCGCACGATATTTCTCGTGAAAGCGTATGACGAAGTGCCAGTTTTGTGCAAAAAAAGTCAATTTTTGCTTTCAAGTTTGTTTCAATTTGTCAATCAGATAGTGTTTCATTTTAATTCATATCAATAAACAGCAAGGTTTGCAAACAAAGTGTTTTAACATGTCTCAAAAGAATTGATCAAGGGTAAAAACAACCTTGTCAATATGCATTTGGGATATCAGAATGGCCTTCCTAACAACTTTTTATCGGAATGTTTATGCTGTAAGAACATTAACACTAGTCAAAACATCAAAAACAATAGCCAAGCAATCTACCTTAGAGTCATGGTTCATTACTCAACAACTTGGCCCATGCTTGATGCTCCTTTGCCTCACACCAAGGGTTTCCCACAAGAGATATTGGCTTTGTCATGGAAGTTCCATAAGCACAACCAAGGGAACACATATGGTGAGTGTAAATCTTGGGGTGATCTGGGTAGTCCACTAGGATCGATCCTTGCACCAAGAAGTTGAGTGGCTAAAAAGGGTAGTTACTAACTTGGGGTTTTTAGATCGGGCTTTCGTTCATAGTGTTCCTCTTGCTACCAATCATGGGACATCTCACCTTGCAATGAGTAACCGATCTCGTGACCACAAGAGTACCTTAAGCATTCTTGCCTAGTGATCTCCCTATGGTCAAAATCCCATAAGCGATCACACTAGGTGAAGAAAAACACTATGTCTACCAAAGTTTTGTGTCCTTGGTAGCCTTGAGTTTATAGTGGGTTGGAAGAGCCAGGTAATTGGCTTGTCCCCACTTGGGTCATTCCTCTCAGGTTGTCCGAGATCAGGCCCTCTAAAGGATTCTAACTACACAAAGTGGATCAACTTTCAGATGTCAAGATTTCTAGTTCACCACAAGGGTGAAGAGCATACTCTCCTATTCCAATCATTTTGTCCCAAACACACTAGGAAGATTCAGTTACCCCTTGCTTTTGAAACCAAATGGCAAGTCAAGATTTTTGATTCACCACGAGGGTGAAGAGCATACTCTCCTATTACCAAAAGGCTCCAATCACAAGTTTTATGTGCCTATAAAAAATGAACAATTATTCAATGCCGCACATGGAAACAAAAAAAAAACAAAAAAAACAAGTTTGGGTTTTTATGCTTTGGGCAACCCTGCAAACAATGTTAGCAGCCCTTGCACATTTGAAGCTTTGACATGCATTCTTTTATATGCAAGATTTCACTTTTTCTTCACAAAGAGGGCAACCTGCAATCACAACTTGTTAGCCCACAAGTTAGCATGAAATAATCACAAAAACTGCAAATTAGACCTCTATAAAATAGCTTAGAAATCTGCTTAAAAACAACAATCAGCCAGCTAAGAAGAAATTTGATCAAATCCCTCAAGGAACAAGCAAAAAATTGTTAGGCGATACTTTTTGCTGAACAAATGTCGTGCGATACTTTACAGTATACCAAGGCGACAGTTCATGTTCAGGCAATACTTTTTCTTCAACCGTGCCACAGACTTTTGCACAGAGAGCAATAGAATGTAGGCTTAAGTGCAACACTATTTCCAAAAAAGTGTCGCACGACAGTACTGTGAACTATCGCACGATACTGGAAAAATGTCGCCCAACACTGCGACCGTAAAAAAAAGAAAAATGCAGAGCAGTAAGGGAAATGCAAGCGAAAATAGGAAAATACAGGGCGAAACGTATAGTCCAGCCCTACGGTGGGTGCACAAAATGTACACTCAAATTGTGTCACACTCTAAACCATTCCATAAGTTGGAATGTTTGGATGCCAGCTTAGAGATCCCTATCCATGAAGTGCAAGAAGCTAGTATTCAAACATGAAGACTCTCAACCAAGCCTTAGAAATGTGCTTCTTGCTAGTAAACCATGCAACGAGAGGTTCTTTGAGACAAGATAAAGAATGCAAATATCTTCAAGGAATCCTTCAAATATGCAATGCAAGATGGAAGACTAAACTAGAATGGAAATGCAAGATGCAACTATGCTAGAATATGAATGAGAGTGTTACAATACCGTTATTTAAACTATGTGAGATTATTACAAGAATGAAAGCTAAACTAACATGCAACTATGCTAAGAATGACATATGATCTTATGCTAATATGATGGAATGAGAGAATGTAGACAAGGAGTGAGAAGTTCTCCACAAAGCTCCCAAGAAACCTATTAGAAAACCTGCAGCATAACAATATTCAAAAGATGGATGGATCCTTTGAGGGGGAAAGCTCTCTCCCTTTTAAAGTCATACAGATGGTAGAGATCAAGATGAAGATGGTGGATGATCAACGATGGAATTCGAAAATAGGTGTGATCCATGTGCATGCACAAGTCAACCAATAGAATATAAGTTGACTTGTCATATAAGACAAAAGTCTTACAAGCCTTTTCTTTTAATTGTAAAATAGAAAAAGGACTTTATGTGTGCACTTTAAGTGGGTTAGAAGAATGGGGTGTTTTATTTAATTAAAAGGGGACATGTTATTTTAATCAAATAATGAACTTAGGATAGCATATTCAAACTATAGGTTATAATCAAATAAATTGATTATTCGCAGTTTGGCTTAGGTAAATGATAAAATTAATTTAGCCAAAATGTTGAAAAGGGGGCTAATAGTCTAGATGACCATTTTTAGGTGATTACAAATTGACCTGTCCCAAAATGCATAAAATTGAGATAGTTATTAACCCAAAGAGAAGGTAGTTATCTCATGAAGCCTATAAATACAAGGTTGACTGTAATGTAAAAGGGATGAAGAACTTTATGCAGGGGAAATGTTGGAGAAATTGTAAAGGGACTTTTTTATTTGCATTATACACTAGGTGTTCTTGAACTTGTATATTTTGAAGAGAATAATGAAGAACTCATTTATTCATATGTCTTGAATGTGTTTGTCACTTATGAAGTCACTTAATTCTCGTATGTTGAGTCAGTGATCTCTTATGTAATAATGCAATTTGATTGTCTTCCTAATTGGTAAAATGTATTCATTTCATGGTATCTTGTTATGACTATATAAAAATAGTGTATCTTTTCGTATACCAAGGTTGCTTGTTAATATTTTTCCATCACTATATTTATCCACTTGAAATCCCCTTGTAATGAATTATCCATTGTGGAGTCCCATTCAATATGTGTAAGTCTATTGGTGCGATTCTTGTTATTCATCTTTATCTAATTTTATGTTTTCCATCCTTTTGTGCTTTTAGGTGAAAATCACACAAAAATAACAAATACACTCATCATATGAGGGAGTTTTCCCTCTCAAACATAAAGGAAGATTTCAATTTGATAGTGGTTGGATGTAATCTCTCCAACTATTGGCACAATTATCACTATTCACAAGGAAAACAGGGTCAGTTTTTAAGAATTTTTAATAGTGACAAATCTCTTTACAAAAAACATTAATAGTCTACTCTCTAGAGACAAATAGGATCTTTTTATGATCTTTAAGATACATACGTCCCCAAAAAGAGCCACTCTTAGCACATAATTTTTCAAAAAAAAATTGCCTTGTGTTTTTGTGTAATTTTAGACTATTTTGCCTTGCCTATGATATCTTTAACATTTTCCAAGTTGAATTAATGTCATTTTTCTTTATTAAAAGCACAGTTATTGTGATTTTGTATCACTATGCAAGAATAAAATAATGTGGGTAGATTGGCAAAACATTTCTTCTATATATAGTGAAGGCCTAAAGTTCATCCCATTGGTGTAGCAAATAGGCATTGTAATGGATCTTGTGCACTAAAATTAACAAATTTGGTCCTTGATTCATAGAAAAAGGAGTTCTTTGTAGATATACCAATGGATTTCTTAATATTAGAGTAGCATACCATCATGGCATGCAAATGAACCAAGGTGGGAAGATCAATCAGAATGGCATACATCAAATAATTGTATATAAGAAAGAAATGCAAATATATTGGAAAGATATACATTGACGATAGAATAAATAAGAAAAAAGCTAACATCACAACATCATATCCCAATAAGTACACTAGAGTAGCTTATACTATTAAAGAAACAAAAATTAAGTCAAACTAATACTCGATAAGGTCAGTTAGAATAACCTACATTGATGGAAGTCCTAAAAGGAGAAATTGATATTGTAAAAATAGGTCACCTAACAAATATTATCAGAATAGCAAACAAAGTCGGTGAGGCAAGATAAATACTTCTTTGATACTCGATGGACATATCATAATAACATATGACAATGTGAGTGTATGCAAATAATATATACTTATTGGAATGACTTTGGGCAATCATCATGATAACTTTGCACTATGAGATAACAAAGTTAGACCTTTTTTAGACCTAATAAAACTATTAATATTAGGTTATGTAATGCTAATGGAGAAATTGAATGTAGATGTATACGACCATTGAAAAGATATATATTGATTGGATAGATTGAAGATTGGGATAACCTATATTTATACAAAAGCATTAGAGTAGGATTACACCAGCAAGATAGTGATTTAGAAACTACACTAATACCAAATGAAGTGATTAGACATTGAAGATTGGGATAACCTATACTGATACAAAAGCATTGAAGTAGGATTACACCAACAAGACAATAATTTAGAAACTACACTGATAATCGATGAAGTGATTAGATTTAGCTATACTAATGAACACACCAAAAAAGCATTTTCAAAGGTGTTGTTAGACTTATAGTTTATCCCTTTGGAGTTTCCAGTTTGTTGGCATTCATTGAAATTTTTTTCTAGTTACTTGTCTAGATAGCCCCTACGTGCCTCTCTTCTCATCAAGCTTCCCAAGACTCTCACTTTGTGTCTTATCTAGGTTCCCCTTGCTCCACTTCCCTTTATTCCTCCATATAGGATTCTTTTTATTCTAATGCATTAAGGTCTTAAGTGATCTCAGTATAGTTGTGATGTTGTTCAAGTGTCTTCCCAATAAGAAGAGAGTCTTACTTGTTTCCACAATTCTTCTCTTACTCCAGAATACTCATTTCCTTTGGATTTTGAATCATTTAGCTAGCTATCTGCCTTTGGAAAAATTTATCAAGAAGGAATCCAAAGAACATAGTTATGATAGAGTTTACAGATGCACACCCACTCTACTTACAATGAAAACATCAAGAAAAGTGAAAGCCAGAGCTAAGAAAGTCTCAAATCAAAATTATGAGGTCAAAATCCATTTCTCTGCAACAAAATGGGGTTGTACATTTTTACCTACTCATTTTCTAGAAACAAACACATCATGTTCTATTTCAAAAGCTAAGAAGGCTCACACTCCATTCAAAGAGTTTATGCATTAAGTGAAATCCAAGTGTGGTGCTAAAAAGAAATAAATCTGAGCCTTTGATATGCATCACTAAAATGGTGAATCCACGGTTGAGATTTTGTCTTGAAGTTAAATAAGGTAACTAGCCAAAACAAAGGAAAATTCTTCAAAGTGATTCTTCATCTAAAAAGTGATGGTCTGAAAGGTGTTTTTATGTCCCTTAGAAATGTAAAAGGCTACTTCTCCATAAGACTAGAAAAATAAAGAACTATGCAAGTATAACATGAGAATATTCTACGAAGATGCCATCAAGATGCTTATGGAGAAATTAGTCATAAAGGTACACCCTCAACATAAAATAAACCAAGTGTTCAAGTGCTCAATGTGGAGAATAATTAAATGAAGTGTCTAACATATCAAAGGATTATTGCTTGCATTATGATTCTAAATCAAAGGGAAGACAAGCTTGTGAAAAGATGGGTCTACACTTTCCCCTCTGCATTTAAAGAATTATCATGTAAATCCTTGCTCTGGAATCTAAAGTAAATAAGCGACTTCCCATTAAATTGAAATTAGCTACAGAGAAGCTTCAAAGAGTATGTGAAAGTTAATGATTCATTCATGATGAGATTATGTCAAGAATTACAAGGATTCCCTGAGTGAAGGTTTTCACTTGAAGCTATTTTAGCTATTGGCTAGTTTGGTGCTCTTTCATCTAATTCCTAACCTTCTCCTACCTGTAGATTGGTGCTTTTGATGGATTTCCCAAAATGCTCTCTAGGTATCCCAAGGATAAGGTTTTTCTTGTTGAATTATGTTGAAAAATACTAGAAGTGAATGCCTTGTGTTCCAATGTAAAGAAAATAGTTAGGATTTCCTTCCCAATAGTGGTTGGACCTTACTCCTATGCTTCTAGATTTGATGCCTAGATTCTAGTTAAATTTTTTGAAAGAAAAATCAAACTAGTTGATTATGAAGTACTCATGCCTTAGTATGACCTAATAAAATTTGTGAGAGATCATTTGAAGTTGAGATATGCTCACAGACATGTTCTAGACATTGAACACTATTGGGTCAGATGTCATGCTAAATACTAGACTAGGGAGAGGTATTTGTCCATGCTAATGATTAATGAAATTAAAATGCATAATGACTATGTTGAGGTTTCTAACCTTGCAGATGATGGCTCCTACATGTATCCCTCATCCTATGAGAAAATCAAGAAGACTCCCATTATGTCAACTCATCTTGGAGGTCCTACTGTCAACATAATGGAGGTCCTAATGCATGGGATCATCAAAAGGATGGATAAATCAGTGGAATGGATCTGAGAAAGAAAGAAAAGAATGATAAGTACATGCTTTACCTATAGAGTAGCTTTTAGAACTGCTCGGTCAACTAAAGCTATGTCCACCATGCTGAATCCATCCTAGTCCATTAGTTGAGGCAGAGATCAACCTATGGAAAAGAATTTCTAGATTACCCCAACTTGTGGAGAAGGATCTCTACTAGACATAGGAAAGGTTAGGGATAAGGAAAACAACAAAGAGATGGAGAAAGAGAAGTCAATGGCCAAGCCTTCCTCCCCTATGCAAGTCATCAACCTTGATGGTGACAACAATCCTATTAATGGTCAAGAACAAGATGCATCTTAGTAGGATGGTACCTTGGCCCTCTCAGTTACTAAAGTGACTGCTTTCTCCACTGCCACTCAGAAAAGGAAACACCCTTAGTAGCAAGGAAGCACTTCGATCCCATAGGCCTTTGATCAACAATCAATGTCCTTTCAACTGAGTCATGGTTAGAAGAGGCAATTGAATGAAAAAAGTGAAGGTATGAGGAAGTTGCCCCATCCAAAGACCTCATCATGTAGGAAACTTCTTCTTGGCAACAATCAAAGAAGATGAAGAAGAAAAAGTCTATAGAAACATTGGCCATTGATCCCTCCACCAGTCATGCACTTATGGAGATAGTAGAACCTTAAAAAGAGGGCAAGTTTCATGAGCTCACTGCTAATGATTTTCATATCAGAATGATCAACATTGGTATTCTCATGCATGATTCCATGGTTAATAAATGGAAATAAACCAATGAAAAGATAGAGGATAGACTAGAAGAGTTAAGGGTGGAGAAAGAGGTACTCAAGGCCTTGAATAAGGAACTAATGGACTACATCAAAGCTACACTTGGAAGCACCTCTACAAGTACATTTGACCCAAGTGTAGAAGAGAACAAGAACTTTCTTTTGAAGTGACAATAGGAGAGGCAATTTTTTCAAATTGGTCACTCATCAATTGATCAAATAAATTCCCAAGGTCCCCCTCTCATTGAGAACCTTGGAAACCTATTATTAGATATTGAAAAGTTAAGGAAATTAGTGTCTAGTTATTAGATCACAATGAACAAGTCATGGAGAACTTGTCAAAATAATTGGCCTTGTTGAAAGAGGCAATTGATAGGAAGACTAACATGGTCATGACCCATGGGATCCTCAAAACAAGGTCAAGAACCATTGCTCCATTGGAAGAAATCATTAGATTTCATAGTGGAAAGATTTGTAAGATTATGCAAATGAGCTTAAGGATGTGTATGATCTAGTGCAAAAGGTCATGGGAAATATTTTTTAATATTTAAAGGTGCTACATACAGAATCATATGTAACTAGTAATGGTCAACTGGTGGACATCAAGAAAATGAAGGCCAAATTCCTATCATTTTTTGATGAAGCCACCAGTCCATCCAACTTCTAGGTGTCAAAGATCCAAGAGCTTTTAGCGACATATTCCATCTTAAGGTGTGCATCATAAAAGTTTCAATCAAAGATTGCCAGAGTGGAAGAGTTGACAGAGATGCATGATTACTAGATGATTCAAATTGATAACATCATGATTCCAAGTGTTAATGAATTGAACAATGTAACTAATGCAATGAAAGCATATAGAGCTAAGGTTGTGACTCCAAAGAAAGTTTGATGCTCTGACACTTTCTAAGACAAGTTCCACCTTCTCTTCTTTCTCAAACTCTCTATTGTATCCATTTTGGAATTTTATCCAAAGTCTTAGACTCTATAATGGGTGATGACTAGGTAAAGTCCTATTTTTAGAATCCTATATTCAAAGATTCTCTGCAATATAATCATCAAATGTAATTGGCCAATCTATGTAAATTGTTGACAAGTTAATCATATCAAAAAATTACTTTGAGGGAAAACCCCTATAGCTGGGACTACTGCATGTGACTTTAAGTCTACATTTTAATTTTTTTGTTTATTTAATTTATGTATGGTACTTGGAATATATGTGTTGTAAATGAAAATTGAAATATTGCAACTAAAATTGGTTTTGTTTCTTTCATTTTAGTGGATTGTAAGCTTTGCTTTCTTCATTACAAGTATTACTTGATTCCCCTATGTGATGTGTATTAGTTCATGTGCATTTCACTAATTTATGAGAAGTTCAAGATTTTATTAAAGAAGTAGTTGAAAAGGAGACAATCCAGGTAATGTCAAATTTTAGTCACTTTAGCAATCTGAGCATTCCCAAACTAATCTTTTTTTTCCTCTCATGTTGTGGTAGATAGTCTTGCATTGTTTCAATCTTGCATCCAAGGTAGAATAGATTGTATATTAGGTATTTGATTTGAAAATTTCCTAGATTTTTTGAAGTATTAAGCAATCTAGTTCTACCTCTTCTACTCTCTTGTAAAGAGCATACCCCAAAACTTAAAACAAATTCATTGAAAATATTTACATTATAATGGAATTTTACCTTTCAATTCAAGGGTTTATGATAGATTAATGCATTGACCCATTCTTTAATTAACTAGTATGTTTTCTATCACTATTGAGCACACTAAGAATCAAGGTATAAATCAAGAAACTTATGAAGATAAACTATGAACTAATAGTTTTCGGCGACTCTATTGGGGACATTTTTCAGAATCTCTAGTTCACATCTTTCTCCTTATCAAAAGGTAAAATCTTGTACCTTTTTCTTGCTATCTAAATTTCTTCAATAAGTCTATCTATGGCTTTATTGGAATAACTTAGGATCCTACCCTTGTTGGCACTCAATTCATCGAGTCATGCCTATTAGCCTATGAGGAAAAATGGTATCACCTCATGAAGGTCAAATCCTAGTAATTTAGCCCAAGCTGGGCTTCCAAGATGAACAAGAAGATCTAATAAACCAATTGAATACACTTGCCTAGAGAAATAAAAAATCCCTTGATGAGTATAAAATAGTCATCTTTGCACTAGAAAGAGAAGAAGCCAGTGTTGAGTATTGGGAGAGTGTGTTGTAGCAAAGAAGATTGAGACAAGCACACCCATTGTGAATAGAATTAGTTCACCCTGGATACCAAGTATACCAAAAGTGTTCATGGTAAAGGGAAAATTGACCCATTTTTTATAGAACTAAAGAAAGTTGATTTCCTAATATTAGAAGATCCTCTAAGAAGAGGGAGAACCTAGTCATGGGATACAGTGTTTCAAGATATTTGTGGAGCCCTTTTTTCGACACCCCATCCCATTTCCTAGGGATGCATTCATTCCTCTTGTAGTCTTATCTTTCACACTCAAATCCCATCATTGTGCAATGCTCTCACATTACACAGATTCATAGCCCCAACTGATGTCACCTTCTAGCTATTACTAATAATTCTTCCCACTTTAATGGTTGTTTCATGGGGTAATGTTATTGATCCCCTATAGCTTGCTGCTAAAAATGACTTACAAAGAGCTTTCCAAAATAACTTCCCCGAATTCAATGGGAATGGGAAAATCTCCACTGATGAGCACATCATTGCTTTCTTTGCAATATGTATCATTTTTTTTCCTCGGCATGAAGATGTAGTGGTAAGAATATTCGTAGAGACTCTAGTTGATAATGTAGTTGATTGGTTTCAATATCTTCTGGTGGGATGCATTACAAGCTGGGATGACATGCAAAATCAATTTAAGGCATGATATAAGAGTACAGAAGATGAACATACTCTATTGTCTCAACTCACTTAGATTAAGAAGGAACCTAGTGTCCCTATGAGAGATTTCATTGCAAGGTTCAACAAATTGGTCAACTGGATTCCTATTCAGAGTATGCCAATTGCAAATAATTAGAAGATGTTCTTCATTAGTTCGATGCCTCCAAATATCAGCTTTCAAATTAGAAAAGCACATGTGGCTAATCTACAATCTGCTCAGAATTTGGTGATAGAATTGGAAGATGATTTGATAGTAGTTGACAACTGGAAAAGAGATCTTCAAAGTAGAACTTCAACAAATTTTGGTGTTGGTATAGCCAATAACATGGAATCAATGCTTCAAAAATTATCAAATGGGATGATTTCCATGAAAAGGAAAATGGGTAAAATAGTTCCTTCATTCTAGCAACCTTACCAGGACATCTCTAGAAGGAAACATGAAGGGAAACCCTTACACTTACCATCTTCTCAACAAAAGCTTTCCATAGAGGTAGCTCCTAAGAAGCAAAGCATGTGCATATTTCACTTAAGAGTATATCATGATGGTGACTCTTATCCAGAAATGAATAGATACAAGAAGCTCAATGCAAGTAATGAGCTAACAGTAGAATATCAAAAAAGTGAAGATGATTCTACTCCCTGTGGTGACTCTAGAGCATTTTCTTGGAGTATGAATTAGATCCAAACTTAGGAGGGGATTGTTTCAACACCTTGGATGGAGTAAAAATAACTATAGCAATAAGAAGTCAAAGAGATAAGAATCTGATGAGCTCAGTTCCTACCCAAAACACTACTCCTAGCTCTTCACCATCCATGGCTAGCACATCTACTTCCTCTTCTTAGAGGAGAAAATAAGAAAAATTTGAGCCAAGTGGTAAGTCTCATCCCTCATTTTATATCATTAAATATTGTAAGGATGCTCATATCTAGGTTTCTCCCCTAGATTACTTGAAAAATCACCCTACTGAATTGAAAAAACTAGTAGATTATTGCAAAGGTGAAGCTAGTGGTAAAACTCATCTTAACGTCAATAATACCATTAGCAATGACCAAACTCATTTTAGTGATGGACCCCCTACTGATGAAGAACTAATCTTACCTATACTATATAAAGAAGAAGAGTGTTTAATCCTAGCTATGTCTCTTGGCCAAAAACCTAATCCATTTTATGTGTCCTTACACATAAATGGTCACAAATTGAGTGATTGCATAATCAATTCAGGAGCTTCAAACAATGTTTGTTAGAATATATAGTCCACTGATATAACTAAGGGGGAGTGAATTAGTTATCCAACTAATACCACAATTAATAACTTTAAACAATCTTAACCATATGAGTAATATAAACTGAAACCACAATAAGATACTCATACACAATAACACCAAATATGTTAACTAGGGAAACCCTTGATCAAAGGGAAAATCTTGGTGGGGATGGTACCCACAAGATGATATACTAATATAAATATTTCTTGTTAGAGGATAGACCCTATTAGGAGTCTGTTACAACATTCAATACATATGAGTCTCTGTTAGGAGACTTTGAATCCCTGTTAGGTTTTGTGGAAGATAGCTGGACCCACTACCCAAACAACTTCAAGCGAAAGACCAATGAACCCACTATCTAAATGATCTTTTTAATATTCCTTTTAGAATAATAGAACTAAATTGTACTTCCTTCCTCTATCTCTGTCCTATCAGCTAGACTTATGCTCCTTCATAACTTGTAACTAGATCTCAAATCTTGCATCCAATAACCCCTTGGATCACTTACACACATTTGGTAAGCACTCTACTCCTTTTTACACTTCTCACTTCTTACAACAATCACAATACTTGAACACACTTGATTATAAATTACAATCAAGAAAAATATCTTTCCTTTATATTGCATCTTCATAATAATTCCTTGAGTCAGCCTTGAGGCTTTCCCAATTAATTAAAATAAGATAATTAATTAATTACAATTACAATAGCACTATCGGCTCACAATTTATACAAAACTTCACCCGTGAGATATTAAGGCTTGTGCACTCATTGACATCATCACCTAACTATCCTTTGTCACTGCCTGACTACGCATCTCTTCATTACATCTCATATGTAAGATAGCCAAAAAAACATCAGGAACTATTTTTCCAATACTTTGTCTCTAATCTACCCTCTATAAATTAGGTACAACTTCCATACATCTTTGACTTAGACTTTATGCACTGAAACACATCATCAAGACAATATGTTGTACATTTCCATAACTGCACATGACCAAACAATCAAACCATTATTTGTACCATCGAGATCTATGTCTGCTACTCTGTCAATCTTTACAAAAACAATGCTACATTGACATCAATGACAAATATAGCCATGAATGCAATACATCAATACTTTCCAATAATCAGGATACTCCCCAAATGTAGTATCATCAGCATGCATGCTAACAAGCTCCCCCTTTGGCATTGATGGTAACATAAATGAAAAATATCTAAGTTCCAATAATACCAAGTAGAACTTTGTTGTTGCTTTTTTCCTAATCTCATTAATACTCTCCCCCATGCTTTAGGAAATGTTTTTCATGCATATTCTCCCCCATTGGCATCAATGTCAAAGTCCTTAAACTTAATGTACCAATTGTTAAATAACTGCTCTAAGTCATCAACCAACTTGAGTGTCCAAGGACATTGTTCAATACAAAATACTAATAGTCCTTAATGATTCAGTACATACGAGATACTCCCCCATACAAGAAGCATCATTGTTCAGTCCATTCGAATAATAGTGCTCTATACTACTAGACTGATGCACTCTCTGCATCAACTACTCAGAAGTAGGCAAGGGTATAACCCCAAGCATACCTCTCAAGTACTAAAATGTATCTTTAGGCAAAGGCTTCATAAAGATATTTGCAATATGATCCTTAGTCCTTACATACTCCAATTTGATCTCCTTTTATGTTGCTTTCTCTCTCAATACATGATACTTAATAGATATATTATTTGTCTTAGAATGCAATATAGGATTCTTAGACATACTCATTGTACTTGTGTTATCACAGTAAATGATAACAAGTTCTTCAATCTCAATTCTAATATCCTTCAACATCATCTTCATCCATATAACCTAATTATAATTGTTTGCTACTACAACTTACTCTACCTCAATAGTTCTTTATGAAATACAATCTTGCTTCTTTCTTTATCAAGAAACCAATCTTCCTCTAAGAAAGAATTCTCCACCACTGGTGCTCTTTCTATCATCCATACTGCCCACCCAATCAGCATCAGTATATGTGCACAAAGTGAAATCACTTGATCTGTCATACCAAATTCCATAGTCAAATGTCCCTTTCAGATATTTGAATATTCTCTTTACTATTGTAAAATGATCTTCCTTAGGATCAACTTGAAATCTAGCTACAATCCCAACTACATTTGCTATATCTGGTTTGGTGTGAGTCAAATACTACAAACCTCCAATCATTGATCTATACTTCTTTTGTTCCACTGTAGGTGTCTCATCTATTCTGGATAACTTGTGACCAATTATCATAGGTGTGCTAGCAGATTTACAACTTTCCAAACCAAACCTTTTCAAAAAATCTTTTAGGTACTTAGCTTGTGAAAGGAATGTACCATCATTATTTTGCACAATCTGCAATCCTAGGAAAAAAAATCATTTCTCCTATCATGCTTATTTCAAATTCATTCTTCACCTCCTCAGTAAATTTATCACTAGCTTCATCATTACCTCCAAAAATGATGTCATCAACAAATATTACAATAATCAGCAATCCATCTTCAATTTCCTTTAGATACAAGTTATTATATGTTGTACCTTTAGCAAATCCAAGCCTTCCCAAGTAATTATCCAACCTTACATACTAGATTCTTGGTGCTTGCTTTAGAGCATAAAGAGCATTCTTTAATCTACATACCATGTGTTTGTCTTTGTACAAAGGAAAACCTTTAGGCTTCTCAATGTAAAGTTCTTCTTCTAGTTCTCCATTCAGAAAGGAAGATTTAACATTCATCTAATAAACCTTGAATTTCTTATTCACAGCATAAGCCAAGAACATCGTTACTACTTCCATTCTTCCTATAGGTGCATATGTTTCATCATAATCAATTCCTTCTTGTTGTGAATAACCTTTACAAGCAAGCCTAGCCTTGTTTCTCACAACTTCTCCTTACTCATCTATCTCATTCCTTAAAATCCATTTTGTTCCTATCATATTCTTGTATTTTGGTCTAGGAACTAATTCCCATGTATCATTCTTTACTATCTAATCCAATTCTTCCTTCATTTCTTGGATCCAATGATTATCTTTTACTACTTGATCTGTGCACTTAGGTTCAACTTGAGATATCGAACATATCTCCTCATTTACTTTGCTCCTTGTCATTATTCTTTTGTCTTTAGTTCCAATTATCTTCTCAAGAGGGTGATTCCTTGTAAAATTCCTATTAGGGGTAGGAGTTGACATCTCAACTTGTATCTCTTATCTAGGTTTAGAACTTTGTTCTCCTCTATGCTCAAAAGTTAGCACATCATTATGCAAGTCATTGTTAGTTTTAAACAAAACTTCAGCATTCTATCTAACAATTCCAAGTTTATTCTCGACTTCATCTAAACTATAATCTACCATATTTTCTTTACTTCCACAATTCTCATCAATCCTTACATTTGTGCATTCAATTGTTGTCTTAGTTCTATAGTTGAAATATCTATAAGCCTTACCTTTCAATGAATAACCAAGAAACATACCTTCATCGCTTCTTTGATCAAACTTTCCAATGTCATTATCTCTATTGATATAACATTTGATCCCAAATATCCTAAAATATTTGACTGATGATGAATGTCCAAACCATTGTTCATAAGATGTTTTGTCCATTAATTTTCTGATTTGTATTTTTTCTAGAGTATAAATTGTTGTATTAACTACTTCTCTCTAGAATGTCTTAGAAACATCATTCTCAAATAACATCACTCTAGCTTCTTCTGCTATAGACTTATTTCTTCTCTCAGGAGTCCCATTTTGCTCAAGTGTTCTAGGTGTAGATATTTGTCTTTTGATTTCATTTTCTTTCCAAAATATGTTAAATTCTCTAGACATGAATTCTCCTCCTCTATCAGATCTCAAACACATACTTTGAACACCAAATTCATTCTCAACTCTATTCTTAAATATCTTAAACTTCTCAAAAGCTTCATATTTATGTTTAAGAAATGCTACCCACATCATTCTAGTAAAATCATCAACAAAAATCATAAAATACCTTTCACCATAGAATCCTCTTGTTCTAGAAGGACCACTCAGATCTGTGGGAACGATCTCTAGCTTCTCTATGGTAGTGAACTTCTTGCTAGGGAATGATACTTTCTTCTACTTAGCTAAAATGTATTCCTTACGCACAACATTAGTATGCTTAACAATCTTAGGCAAGTTTTTGACCAAAAAAGTGCTACTAACCTTCACAATATTATGAAAGTTTATGTGACAAAAACTTTTATGCCACAACCAACTATTATCCTCTTTAGCTACCAAACATGTCATCTTAGTAGGATTCAACTAAAATACATTACCTTTGGATGTAGTACCATTTCCAATCATCTTACCATCTTTGTCCTTGATAGTGCATGTATTCTTAGTGAACTCAACAAATAACCCTTGTCCACCAACTGTCCAATGCTCAACAAGTTATGCTTCAATCCATCAACAAAATAGGCATCATTAGTGATAGCTTTACCATCAAGAGTAATGTATCCAATTCTTCTTATATGATAGGATGCATTTTTACCAACTCTAACAATACCTCCATCATGATTCTTGAACTTAACAAACTTATTCATATCACCAGTCATGTGATATGAACAACCACTATCAATTATCCAATCAGACTTATTTTCCACTTGGGTAACTAAAGATCTTTCTTCTCTAATTTCTCTATCAATATCATCTTCCTTGATAGACACAAATCCTAATTCATCATCACTTTAACTTTGACCTTTCTCATCAGATTCTTCATCTTCATTTGCATACAAACAATTTCTATCTCTATCTCTTCTAGTGTTAAACTTTCCTTTATACTTTTTTTCTCTTTTAGGACATTTAGATGCATAATGACCAAATTCATTACAAGTCCAACATTTAAAGATTTTCTTACCATATCTTTCTCTTCTTACCAAAAGGTTTATTCCTTCCTCAATTTTCTTGTCTTCATCAGTTGTACTACTACTAGAAAAATCCCCACGAGTGCTTGCACTTCTTATCAAATTAGGTCGAATGTTTAGGGCACTAAAAGTTGTTTTGACTCTTGCAAGCTCTCTAGGTTGTCTTAGATATACTTCTATTGATTATAATATTCCAAATAATGTTTCCTTAGTGAAATCTTTAGTGTAAGGCATTACTAGCTGAATCATCTGAGATATCGGCTTGAATGGTGGTGTCAAACTTTTCAAGATCTTCCATATGACTTCATCATCTTCCTTGGTTCCACCATGAGACTAAATTCCTACAACCATTTCTAACATTCTACAAATATAACTTCTTATAGATTCATCTACCATCATTCTAGCATCTTGAAATGCACATCCAATTTTGTAATCTCAATCTTTTTGCATGATTATCACCTTCAATAGTAGATTCTAATGCTTTCCAAATTTCATGAGATGTTACAACTGACTTTACCTTACTATATTCATTCTCTAGAATAGATTTCAATAGAGATTTTCTTGCTCTCATCTTACACATGAATAGATCTCTCTCTTCTTCACTGTATCCTTCAAGCTTTTCTTCTTGAATGATTGTCTTCTGACTTTTTGTCAAGATCCAATATCTTGGACCCATACACAACAGATGAGTCTTCATCTTCTCCTTCCAACTATCATAGTTGGCCCCATCAAATCTTGGACTATCCTTCTTGAACATATTCACCATTGATCTCCCAAATTTGTTAAGCTTATCTTTCAAGGACCTGAGGCTATAATACCAATTGTTAGAATATATACTCCACTGATATAACTGAGAAGGGGAGTGAATTAGTTATACAACTAATATCATAATTAACAACTTTAAAAAATATTAACCATATGAGTAATATAAACTAAAACCACAATAAGATACTCATACATAATAATACCAGCTATGTTAACTAGGGAAAAACCCTCGATCAGATGGAAAAACTTGGTGGGGACGGTACCCACAAGATGATGTACTAATATAAATATTCCTTGTTAGAGGATAGACCCTATTAGGAGTTTGTTACAACATTCAGTACAAATGAGTCCATGTTAGGAGACTTTGAATCCTTGTTAAGAGATTCCAACGCTGTTAGGAGTTGTGGAAGATAGCTGGACTGACTACCCAAACAACTTCAAGGGCAAGACCAATGAATGCATTGTCCAAATGATCTATGTATTATTCCTTGAAGAATAATAGAACTAAATTTTACTTCATTCCTTTGTTTCTATCTTGTCAACCAGAATTTTGCTCCTTAAGATCTTGTAACCAGATCTCAAATCTCACATCCAATAATCCATTAGATCACTTACACATATTCAGTAAGCACTTTTCTCCTTTTCACACTTTGCACTTCTTGCAATAATCACAATACTTGAACATGCTTGATTACACATTATAATCAAGGAAAACATCTTTCTTTTATACCACATTTTCATAACAATTCCTTGAGTGGGCCTTGAGGCTTTCCCAATTAATTAAAATAAGATAATTAATTAATTAATTACAATTACAATAGCATTGTTGACTCACAATATATACAAAACTTCATACGTGTGATACTATAGTTTGCGCACTTGCTGACATCATCATTTGACTATCATCTATTACTGCCTGACTACACCTCTCTTCATTACATCTCATATGTAAGATAGCCAACAAAAATTAGCAACTACTTTCCCAATAATATATCTCTAACCTACTCTCTGTAAATTAGGTACAACTTATGTACATCTTTGACTTAGACTTTGCACACTTAACCACATCATCAAGACATTACGTTGTACATGTCTATAATTGTGCACAACTAAATAATCAAACTATTGTCTGTACCATCAATATCTATGTATGTTACACTTCTAGTCTTTACAAAAATAATGCTATGTTGACATCAATGACAAATATAGTCATGAATGCAACATATCAATACTCTCCAATACTCAGGATACTCCCCCAATGTAGTATCATCAACATTCATGCTAACAATGTTATGTCTTCTACAATTTCTTTGCCTTAGGCTTACCTTTAACCAAAAATTTTGGGCATTGTTACTCCATAGATGCAAAACAATTTCCCCTATTAGGTCAAGTGAAAGATGCACAAGTGGCCTTAGTTGCAGACCCTACAAACAGAATGAAATTAACCATCCTAGTAACTGATATCCCTACTGGTTATAGTATGCTATTAAGTAGGAGCTTTTGTAGGGATATGGGAGGGGAAATTAAACTAGATTGGTCTCATACCATTATCCCTATTGGCAATAAAAAGATCAAGCTAGAACTTGAGGAGAAAGCTAAATTTATTGTGATGAAATCTAATGACCCTAAAGACCAAATCTTATATAAGGAAATGAAGTTTTGGAACTACATGATATTCATTGATTTCAATACTTTAGAAGAAGAATCTAAATCTCCTACCGATTAAAGGATTTGGATCTTATAGTTTGATGGCAGTTATGCAACTACTAGAATTGGAGTAGGGGTGGTTCTCATTTCCCCTAATGGAGATTCAACATAACTTGCCTATAAGTTGTAGTTCAAGGATACAAACAATACTATAGAATATGAAGCATTACTTTTAGGTATCATTGTTAGTGTTAAAGGTTAATTTAATTTAATTTATTAAATTACCTTTACTCCCTTCTTAACATTTCACTTTATGCAACTTTCATTTCCATTTAAAAAATTAATTAGTAATCATTAAATGTCATTTACCTTTAAGGATTTCCCTTTAGGGTTTTGATCTGCTTCATAAGGATTATCAGTTGTAAATTCATTCATTCTATTTTGCACAAGAAATTACATTTTTTTAGTTTTTTGAGAAAACCCTTCTCTCTATATGTTTTTCTCTCTTTCTTGTAACATGTTATTTGCATCTAGGATATCTAGGGTATGTGGATTTCTTCATCATCAAATCCTACATGGTATCAGAGCCTTATTATGGCTGCCTATTCTTGTTTGAGAAAAAGAAGAATGAGGGTTTGATAGAATAGATCTGGTGTTTTTCAAAATATTTTTGTGACAATAGCGGGGTCTTTGATTTTTTGCAGGTGCGACGACGGTGATTCAAAAATAATAATTACAGAGGTGATTTTCAAATGTAGATATCTCCCTCATACATTCTTTTTTCAAGAAATTTTTTTTTTGTTTTGGGGTAGAATTTTGTGATCTACACATTAGTGCAGGTTGTTTTGTATATATGTTTTTGAATTGTTCTGAAATCTATAAATCCTAATTTTTTAACTTTGGAGGCTTTTTTTGGACTCATATAGACACATTTTCAGGTGCTATTATTTTTAAAGTGTGTCTTTTATTATCTAATTTCTAGATCTTGTATCACTTTGGAGTAATATCAAGTAGACATAGCACTTTCAAAATTTGGTCATTTTTTGGCCTGCAAAAATCAATCCAACACCTTCTAAAATAATGGTTGAAACCTCTTCTTGTCTAGAACTTTTGACCCCTCATAACTATCACACATGGAAGACCTTGATGACATGACTTCTCCAGTCAAAAGGGTTGTGGTCTTGTTTATATGTCATGCAACTAGTTTTATAGAGGCCTTTTGATGTCCTACAACATAGGAACAAGATGGATGATGCAATGGGGTTGATTTCTTTCTAGGTATCCAACAGTCTATAGTTTCATCCTGATGGGTGCAATACCCCTCTAGATATGTGGACCAAGCTTGATGGCTTGTTTGGTACAATGAATGAGTTTAGGGCACTTCAGGTTGAGGCAAAGCTTACCTCTCTTATACTGAATTCTTTTCCTTCCATTAAGGACTTCTTGATGAAGTTAAAGCAACATATATCTTTATTACAAGGTTGTGGCAAACCAAGACTGATATTGAGTGCATCTACCTGATTCTTTCTAATCTTTGTGTAAACTTTTAGATTTTTGGTTCTACCTTCTATTCTACCAAAGATGTATTGGGTAATAGATTTACCATACCATCCTTTGAGCTTTTCTATTATCATTTGACTTGAGAGAAATCTAAGCTCTCTCAATTGGATTCTCTGATAGGCTCATAGACTTATTCATTGGTAGCTTGACCATCTTCTGGGATGAAGGAGAAGACACATAAATATCATTCTACTCAGTTTTTAGATTCATTCTAGCCCTCATTGTTCATTAGAGGCACCTCCTCCTAAGGGGGGTAAACCAAAACTAGAAAGACCGAAGTGTGCTTATTGTAATAAGCCTAATCATGATGAGTCACATTGCTATGAGAAAGTTAAATATTGAATAGAAAGAAAATAGGACCTATCCTCAACCCAAATTCTCAAAAGGAATGATCCAAATTGATTAGCCACAAGTGGTCAATACACAAATGTATCAAGCAATGGAGAATAGGGAGAAAGGAGATCCTATGGTCTAGCTATTTGAGAAGTATGTACTTAAATCTAGAAATAGATAAAAGAAAAATACTAACCTTGAACAAGGATAAATCTTGAAAATGTTCATTTCTAATGTCTATGTATAGTTTTAGGAAATTTTGCAACCTGTCATGGACTGGAAATGTCGAGGCAAAAAAAAACCCAGAAAAATTTTGTCCTTTTGAAGAGAACTTGACCTTGACCCAAATAGAGGGGCACAATCTTACCCTAGGGCACAATTGTACCCCAAAAACTTAACCTAGACCTACACTACTTCAATGAAATTTTTGTTCACAAATCTTGCAAGTTTGATGAAAAGGGTATCCAAATCTGACTAGAATTCGCTATTCCACACTTGTACCTACAAGAAAAAGGGTTTTTTTCCTTTATATGGGGGCCTTTGCCTTGGTCAAACCCCAGTTTGGAATCAAACTTGAAATATAATTGAAATTTCAATATGAATAAACAAAGTAAATGGAACTATTCACCTTGCTTAAATTGAAATCCTTGTGGAGGGTTCAAATCCTTGAATCCACAAGTACAAATGCTCCAAATGAATGTAGAAATGTATGTAGGATGTCTCAAATCAATGGCATTAGATCTTCAACACCAATCTTGAATGGATCTTTGCATAGAAAAAGGCTTGGATGAAGGTAAATGGAAAAATCTTCAGCAAGAGGGCTCCATAGAGATTGAATCCTATAATAGCTAACAATGGATCTCCTTGATGAATTGGATCTTGAATTCATGAATGCTTGAATGGTTGATAGATAGTAGATCTTCACTTCATAGTAGGTGGATTCTCTCATGAAAAGTAGATAATAGCTTAGTTCATAGATAGTGGATGTCAAAATAAGGGAAGAAGGCTTCCTTATATAGAGATCTAGGGCACAAACTCCTATAGAAGGCCGACATGGGAGCATTAAATCCCAATTAACCTTAACCCCTAGAAATGAACCTAGATTAAATTAAATTTAAGATTCTATCATTCTGAAACCCAAAATAACTAACTCAAAAGTGAGGAAAAGAAACTTTTCGAAGCCCCATATCCCAAAACTCCCAAAACTCAAAAATTGGACCTAGGGTCAGGGATGAGTTTGACCCTACCCTAGGTTAGGGTCAAGGTTGACCTTGACCTAAAAGGTCATCCTTGACCCAGAAATTCAAAGTCCTCAGTTTCACAGAGAAATTTGTTAAAAATAGGCTAGAAATAAAGAGAGAAGAAGAATAGGGGGAAAATAGCCAGATTAATGGAAAGACCTATTCAAGGAACTTGACATGACCCTAGAAAACTTACTGAGAGGGCTAAACACTCTTAACATGGAAGTGCTTCCATTTTAAGATTACACAATGGCTATGCCAAATAGGTTTCAGATTTGACAGCTCTCCTTCAAAAGAGAAACATTGATATTCCTTCTACTTCTCATAGATCTTCTTCATCATCATCATCATTTTAGTCAAATGGAAAAGATATAGGAAAGGGTCATGCACTATGTGCAACTTATACTCCACCCTCTTCTAGATGGTTATTGGATTCAGGTGCTTCACACCATATGGCATCTTCTTAGGATTGTTCTCTTCTTTTGAGGCTTCTCCTACTCCACACATTTTGATGGGGAACAACACTATTATGACTGTATATGGGAAAGGTTCTAATCACATTGATGATGATACATTTCATGATGTACTTTTTGTTCCATCTCTATCCCCTAACCTTGTCTCTATCTATCATATTACACACAGTGGGACAGGAAGACAATTGAGTTTGTACAAAATTCAATACACATAAGAGATAGTGAGATAGCCAATATTATTGCTATAGGGATTTTTTATCATTCTTCTTGACTATACTCCTCTCGTTTTGTTCCACCATCTCCACTGTCAAAGAATCACTCTCCTTCTTCATGAGAGTCTACTAAGGTGAATTCAGGTCACTTGAACATATGTGTTGTTCTTGAGACCAGTGTTGTGAATTCTACACCTCCACCTACTATTTAGATTCCATTTATCACATAGGATTATGCTTCAGCATTGCCTACCATTTTAGTTCCATTCATCAAGCCACCTACTAAAGTTGTTGATGATATATTAAAGGACACACATCTCCTCTAATATGATACATTCAGTACACCTATTAGCCCACCTCCATTGGAGATTCTATTTCAAGATTCTCATGCTTTCTCTTTTAAGCATCAACTAGGACTTCTAATTGCCCCTTATATACATGGGTTTTATCATCCTTGTCCATTGCCTTCATTTTCTTTAGATTGGAGCCACATTAGTATGTTCATTGACATGGGAGTTCTGCCATTCTAGTGGGGCTATGGAGTCTCAAGCGTCTATCATGGGGGCTTTCATTTTATGTATGCTCTTGAGGAAGTCTCTTGAGATGCTTTATTTGTACATCCCTTTCTATCTCTTTTTGGAGTAGGGGTTTTCCCACTAGGTTTTCTCTATTTGTTTGTTTCGTAGAGATTGATTATGATTAGGTAGCTCATCAAGCCTTGTTTCTACGACCAAGGTTTGCTTTCAATATTGTAGTTTCCTTGCATTATTTCTAGTTGCATTTTTGCTCATCTTAAGGGGGGTGTTAGAGTAAAAGTTAATTTAATTTAATTTATTAAATTACCTTTACTCCCTTCTTAATATTTCACTTCATGTACCTATTGTTACAAAAGTTTGCACCCTTGTCCAAAGTTTTTACCTAAGTACAACCTTGTGAAATATGGAAACAACCTCCAAGCTATGGGACTTGAACTATGAGGTTGAGTCTCCAGAAAGGCCAGCTTCTTTTACTATCAGGGTGCACCTAACTATTCTTGGAGAGGAAAAGGGAGAAGGAATGCATGGAAGAAAATCTACCTATTCTAACCTAAGGGGGGTGATGTACCAAAAATAGAGCGTTCAAACCAATCTCTACCCATACATGCACTATTGAACCATCATGACACCAAAAGATATACACATCTAGCCTTGCTTTAATCTAACAATCACTTGCAGATCAGAAAAACCCAAATGAATGACACAAGGAAAGAGAGGATTCACTTATATACCATTCATAGGCCAAAAGAGATACAGTCATGCAAGATTGTATATCTACAATACACCAATGAGAGGAAAATAGTTCTTGCACCTCACATCAATGGCTAAAGGAGATAAGAATGTCATATAGTTCAAAGGAAAAGGGGATTTACAATGAAATTGTAGAGCAATATCAGAGAAAACATAGAAGATTCGACCAGAGAAGACAAAATCTACAAAAATTGCCTTTATAGTTTAGGCATAACTGAGATGTTCTCTAACTAAAGTTACTCCACAACCACTACCATTAAGTCTTGATAAAGATTTGGAGAAAATCTAATCTGGGCACAAATTTAGATACAATGAAATTTGATATTTTATTGAAACAGGGCCCTGACAGAAATGATGCCATTAAACCATTCTAACCAAGTAGATGGATAAACTTGGGTGGTGGAGTGTTCTCTTGGGTTCAACATTCATTCGAGAGTAGTTGGAATTGATCATGAGGATCAAATCATGCAAGAAAACTTGATTTCCTTTATTTCTAGCTCATCAGTCGGCAAAGTCAGCAGGTCAACTGAATCCTATAACCAAAATGGGCTACATGGGCCAATAGTTTCATTTCATTTTTCCACCCCACAAGGCCTTCTCAAGTTTGACCACCAAACCAACTAACTGCACCACCTCCTCAAAACCCTAACCATGGCAATCACATAATTACCAGCCTTAATTGTGCTACCTTTGTGTTAATTTTCTTAGTCAGGCCTGCTGGGACACATGTCCTTCAAGCACTTCCCTATATTGTTTAATTTCCTCAAATCTTCATAATGCAGGAAAGCATTGATCATTGATCTCTGTAAGATCAACAATCATGAAAGATCCTCATTACACTATGCCTACCGTACATTGTTTAATTTCCTCAAATCTTCATAATGCAGGAAAGTGTCGATCATTGATCTTTGTAAGATCAACAATCATGAAAGATCCTCATCACATTACGCTTACCCTTAATACTTCTAGGCCCACAAACCATTCAGCATGACCTGGCACCACCTTGGCATCACCTTGCGGCTTTATAATAACCTAACCCCACAAGGACATGCGGCAACAAGGTGCTTGTCCGCATTCCTTAATCTCCTTGCATATTCATAATGCCGGGAAGCACCAGCCCTTGATCTCATTACATCGAACGGTGTACATAACCCATACCCTTTGAACCTATGTGAATATCCTTCATGATGTCATTAGGACATGTGTCACCAAGGCACTTGCTCACATTGTCAAGAAGTCTGACAAAAGATAGAATGCAGGAAAGTGGGTACTAATCAAAATGCTAGCTGGACTGAAATTTCTTCCTTTCTGTGGTCCACACAAGAACATTTGCCTCACCTACCACACATCACAAAGGGGCTACCCCACATTATGTAAAGGTAGTGCATTTTGAGGATGCGAGAAAGCACCCACCGTAAATCATGAAAGATCTGACGGTGCAAAAAGTTACGGCCCAATGGAAACAAATTAGGAAATAAAAGAAATACCATAAAGTTTTAATCATTTTATTTTTTGTATTTCTAGGGCATTTAAATAATATTAAAGATGGGAAGCAGCCATTGGGTGGGTTCAAGTGTTTGAATTTCAAATTTTTGGTGAGGGGCAAAAATAGGTAACATTTCTGGCGACTTAGAAGGTACGCAAGCTAGCTATGCGTATGACCAATGGCTTTATGCATCCATTGGGCTATAGAGTCATAAAAAATTTAGATCTCATGCATTATGAAACCCTACCCTACCTCTATGGTAGTAAAACACTGAAAGCTCTATCTCTGCTCCTCTGCAAACTTAGCAAAACACATGTGCTAGTGCACTTCTTGGAAAGCTAAAAACCAACAGGTATAAAACTAAGCTACCTATGTACATGAAACCTCAACCCCTATCAAAAACATGGTTTTAGATAGATCTCATTGACTGGGATAGGCAAAATTTCACCACCAAGCTTGCTTAATTTAAAAGCATTAGCCTACTTGCAACTAACAATCACATAGGGACCACTCCACAGTGCATCAAATTTTGAGTGTCTCCCTGGCTTTGCCCTATCTACATCCCATTTCATAACCAAATCACTGTATCTAAAGATTCTAACCCTAGCCTTCTTGTCAAAGCTCCCTTTCACCTACTACTAACATGTTTCTAGGGTCTACATGGCCTAACTTCTTTTCTCTTCTAGCTCCATCAGCTCTGCCATTCTCACTATCATGGCATCATCTTTAATTAGCTCTAGTTGATGAGCTAGTTCTAGGATGGGAATTCTAATGAAATTGAAAGCCTTGATTCTCTTCTATATACCAACATAAATGGTGAATTTCTTATTGACCTCTTAGGTGTTATTCTTTCAGCCCACAGTGCAGTCCTCAACTTTTGATGCCAACACCTCTAGTTATCCTCTATAGTTGTTTTCATAATCCTAATTAGGTTTTTGTTGGATGACTCAGCCAAACCATTGCCTTGAGGATAGTAGTTTGAGGATGCACTCAAGTAGATATTATGGTCGACTGCCCATGCACAAATCTGAGCTCCTACAAAAGATTTTGCATTATCTAAAATAATGGTTGAAGGGGCACCAAACCTAATCACAATTTTTTCAAGGAACTCAAAAACTAAAGATTATGTGGCATCCTTCAATGCAACTACCTCTATCCATCTAGTGAAGTAATATGTAGCAGCTAAAATCCACTTGTGACCAGAACTAGAAGAAGGATTGATAGGGCCTATGAAATCCAATCCCCATTGACTAAAAGGTTGGTCCACCTAAATGGGATGAAGAGGAAGAGCTGAAAGTTTTTTCTTACCAGAGAAGAAGACACATTTTTCACACTTCCTCACATACCTATGACAATCATAAAACATGGATGGCCAGTAGTAACTAGCCCTCATGATCTTCATTGTAGTTTTCCTTGCTGAGAAGTGACCACCATCAGGACCATCATGAAGCTCTTTGATCATTCTCTCAGCTTGGTCTATGTCAATGCATCTTAATAGGGCTCCATTAAAATCTTTCCTAAAAAGGATACCATCAACTATGACATAATGAATTGACTGTAATCTATATTGTCTCCTTTTAGTTCTATCTAATCCTTGAGGATATTCATTGCCTAATAAGAAATTCCTCATATCATCCATCCAATTCCTTGGGTCATTATTCCTTGTCTCTTGTTGTTCTGTTAGTATCATAGTGACTTCCTCATCTAATTCTTGATATGATATCATCTATTTACACAACCCCCTCCCTCTTACCAACTTGGTGATCTGGATGTCAACATCATATTCCATTACTTTAGTAATCCAACTAGCTCTCTTGTCACTAATATCTTTGCTCAAAAGGAAATCATTCACACTCGCATGGGGTACCAACAAATGAATTTTATTATGAGACAGGAGGAGTCTAAATTTCTTTAAAGCTCTGATGATTGCAAAGGCTTGCTTCTCTACATGGTTGTATTTGTTTTCATACTCTTTAAGCCCTTCACTAAAGAAGGCTATGGGATTCTCTTCATCTTTATCATTTGTTTGAGTCAAGACAACGAAAATTCTTGACTCACCACCTCAGGCATAAAGGATGAAATCCTTTTCAAAATTTGGATTAATGAGAGTATAGGTTGAGGCTATGGCTACCTTGATCTCTTCAAAACTTTCCTTCCCTTCCTTGGTTCATGCAAAGACCATATTTTTCTTGAGCATAGTCATAAGGGGTTTTACCATGGTGGCAAGATTAGGAATAAATTTTCCCACAAAATTTATCCTACCAAAGAAACTTTGCAACCCTTTCTTATGTTTAGAAAGAGGGAGAGCAAGTATTTCTTTTGTTCTTTCTAGATCAATGGTTAAACCATCCTCAGATACAATGTGTCCTAATAATTTTCCTTGATTGGTAGCAAAGACACACTTGCTTGGGTTAAGGGATACCCCAAACTCTCTACACCTTAAGAACACTTGTCTCAAATGATCAAAATGGTCTTCTACATTCTTTGAATACACTGTGATATCATCAAGGTAAACTAATACAAACTTTTCAATCACATCTTTGAAGGCCACCTCCATTGCCTTCTAAAATGTAGCACCTACATTGGTTAGTCCAAATGGCATCTTACAATAAGCATAGGTACCCCATTTGGTAGTAAATGCAATTTTGTACCTATCAGACTCTTTGACCAGCACTTGATTGTAGCCATAAAATCCATCAAGAAATGAAAACCTCTTTGAACCACTAACCTTGGACAAAATCTACTCCATGGAAGGGAGAGGATGGTGATCTTTAAGGGAAGTTTGGTTAAGGTCCCTAAAGTCCACACACAATCTAATTTCTCCATTCTTCTTCCTAACAGGGACAAGGTTTGCTACCCATGACGAGTGCTTGATGGTGAAAATTATATTGGCCTATATCAATTTGGATAGCTCTTTTCTCATTAAGGGTTCAATTTTGGGATTCACTAGCCTCTATTTTTGTCTTACTAGTTTGACATTATCAATTAAATCTATGGTATGCTAAAACAACCTTGGGTCAAAACCCTTCAAATCATCATACATCTAGGCAAATACATCATTAAATTCTTGACGTAGATGAATAAAACTTTCTTGCTCAATCTCAGAACATACCTTCCCCATGTTTAAGGATTTTCCATTAGCAACCATGATTGGGGTGTGATCATCTTCGTCAGCAGCTAGGTTCATGACTCTGCCTCTTGCTTGGTCATCAGGATTGAAAACACTCTCTAAGGTAATGAGACCTTTAGGCAATTTTTTGGAACTAAGATTAATGATTTGATCACCATACTGATCCTGCAATCTCGACTGGTTTCTATCTAAAAATTTTGCTTCATTCTGCAAGAAGTTTACAATTTGTTCATCAGATTCAAACACTTGGAAATGGATGTTGTTGTCAGGGATGGAAGGCCTTACTACCATTTTTATTTGTTTCCTCTTCTTCTCCTCAAGATTCCCTAGCACATCATGAGATGCACCTATTGCTACAAGTCTATCAGCATATCTATTTTATTTTCTATAGAGGCTTTGAATATTAAATGCATCGAAACCCTCAATAAAATCCCATACCCTATGTTTATAAGACTTCAGCAAACCATTCTTGGTGATATTCTAGTTTCTCACTTCATGAACCACCAACTCACTATCTCCATATACACTTAAGGCTTGAATTCCTCTTTTTTGAGCAAGCAGGAGACCCTGATTCAAGGATTCATACTTGGCCATATTATTAGTGCAACAAACTGGAGCCTAAAGAAGAAGTAGTACCTTACTTGTGCAGGAGAAATCAACATCACGCCAGCCCTTGATCCATTTTTATTCCTTGATCCATCAAAGTACATACTCCATATCTCACTCACATCTTCTTTATTCTCCACAAGATTGGGAACTAGAGCATCCTTCTCTAATATACAATATGTACTAAATCTTGTCTCAAGGGTTTTTGACATAGGATCAAATTGATATGCCTTAGCCCATTCATCTAAGAGAAAATCAGGTATCTCTACTACGGAAGTAGTAGGCTCATTCATTATGTCATTCTCATCCATTTCTAGGATGGAAAAATGTGGCTTGACTTAAAAAATGGATATATCTTGAGTTATAGTAAAACCAAGGCATGCATGTAGGGTCATTTCCACATTCCTAAGGATCCCTATAGTCTTGACAGTACTACCATCCAACTGTAATACATCTCTAACAATGGGCTCATCATTTCCAAAACATCAACAACACACCTAGGCATCACTGAACTACTAGCCCCTGAATCAATCATGCAATTGTGGAGTAGTTTACCCCCTATAATTAGAGAAACATGAAATGGAGGGGGTATAACCTTTTTACTTGTTTCTACCTCCTTTGATGTCTTTACTAGGCTTGTGGCACTTTCCATGCTGGGTGGCTGACCCTTTGGTTCAATACTTTCCAATTCTTGCTGCAGCAGCCTCTTTTGCATGGGTATAGTAGCAACAGCATCCCACATGGAAATATTCACATTTTTCTTCTTCATTTTTTCTACCATAATGAATGGCATAGTAGGTACTTTGGTAGAAGCCTTGGGAGCTACATTTGTAGGAGGTTGAGATGGAACAACCTAAGGATCACTTACATTCTTTCTACCATTATTTCACCTTTTTTGTTGAAAGGTATTTGATTGATCATTTACTACTTGTTTATGAGGTATTGCATTTGAAGTTGAGGCATGATTAGGAGGAGGAGGGGTAGCATCTTCAATAGTTATTCTTTTGCTCCTAGTGTTGTGAGCAATGGAATCCTAGTTTACATTACAATGTTCCTCCACTTGATGATTCATAAAGGAACAATCACCTTGTCCTTGCATATACAAGGCATCTTTAAATTGGCCCTCCTTGTGTGATAGTCCTATTGTAGGCTCTTGGATGGTTAAAGCCAAATAAGATTCAGCCTTATGACACATGCAATGGGCATTGGAGTAGTTACAAGAGGGACAAAAATCCTAATCTTGGGTCATGTTGTTTTGAGGAACTATGGCCCTACTTTGGTTTACATTTGAGGTTGAAGCATGGCTATTCTGCCTATTTTGATCAAAAGAATTGTTCCCCTGATTATCCACTATTCAGATTTTGATATTACAATTGATGAGCCTTACTACCTTGAGCTTGCTATCTCTCTAAAGTCACCACCTTGTTGCTCAATTTCTGCATCATAAAGAAGTAATCTTCTAGCTTCTTCTCCTGGCCTTGCAATCTTTTATCTATGTTCAGCATCATTGATTGCATCATCTCCTTGATTTCATCTATTCCATTTGAAGATGTGGAAGCTTGAGGGACTAGAGCAATGGATTGTGATGTGCAAGTTGTGGGAAGAGGAGACATTGCTGGTTGGTGATTTAAAATGTCAGGGAAGAAAGGCATAGGAGGCCTTGGAGCTAGCTTACCTCCTTGTATTAGGATGTTTTATGACTTTATTGCTATGTCATAAGCATTAGGCAAGGTATCTCCTACCATAGTTTGGATTGTAGTGGCAATGTCATTGTTAAAAGCTCTGAGGTAATGCAAGAAGGCATTACCAGGGGTAGGCTTTACTAAAGTAGGTATTTTATCCCATGCCTTTTGAAATCTATAGTTCAAAACAATCATACATTCATGGGGGGCTCTTTTTATAGTAGTCAACTGTTCTAAAAGTGACAAATGGTCACTTTTGTCCTTAAAGTGTTTGCATAGTCCTACTCCTAATCCATCCCAATCTTCTATAGAACCATGAGTCAAACCTCTATACCATTGTAGTTCTTTTCCTTTCAAGGATGAGGCTAGAAGCCTAACTACAACATCATCTTTTGTAATACCATTGATATTGCAGATATTTGCAACTTCTTGAATGTGTTCTAAGGGAGAGATAGAAGTTTCACTAGTAAATTATGGTATACTTTTGAGTGTAGCCAATGGTATGTCATGTCTTTGGGCCAACAAAAGAGGACTTCCACCATTAAAGGTGGCAAAAGAATGAGCTCTAGGCTGTGCCATATAGACAAGTGATCTATTGATATGTGTTGATGGCAATCTAGGCTGAGATCTAATAGTAGGAGGAGTAAAGATGGATCTTGCAAGTGTATTTGTTACTACTGCACTCCTAATTGGTGATAAAGATACTCTAGTCTTCCTTTTTCTAGGATTTGAAAATGAAAGCTCTTGCTACTGAAATTTACCTCTAGAAGATGCCCCTATTTCAGCTTTAGGCATGAATTACTACAACTTTCGTCTAGAACTAGATGTATTTGAAGCTCAGAGTCACCAAGTACTTGAAGAATGAATCCCTTGAAGGCTTGAACACCGAAGCTAGTACTATCTCCTCAGTATTAATCTTGAAATCTTCCTTTTGACACCAATAGACTTGAAATTTTCTGAAGGAAGTCCCACCTGGCATGCCAAAAACTATTGTCACAAAAGTTTGCACCCTTGTCCAAAGTTTTTACCTAAGGACAACCTTGTGAAATATGGAAACAACCTCCAAGCTATGGGACTTGAAAGGTAAGGTTGACTCTCTAGAGAAGGTCGGCTTCCTTTACTATCAGGGTGCACCTAACTACTCTAGGAGAGGAAAAGGGAGAAGGAATGCATGGAAGCAAATCTACCTATTCTAACCTAAGGGGGGTGATGCACCAAAAATAGAGTGTTCAAACCAATCTCTGCCCATACATGCACTATTGAACCATCATGAAACCAAAAGATATACACATCTAGACTTGCTTTAATCTAACAATCACATGCAGATCATAAAAACTCATATTAATGACACAAGGAAAGACAGGATTCACTTATATACCATTCATAGGCCAAAAGAGATATAGTTATGCAAGATTGCAGATATCTACAATACACCAATGAGAGGCAAATAGTTCTTGCACTTCACATCAATGGCTGAAGGAGATAAGAATGTCATACAGTTTAGAGGCAAAGGGGATTTACGGTGAAATTGCAGAGCAATATTAGAGAAAATAGAGAAGAGCCAACCAGAGAAGACAAAATCCACAAAAATTTCCTTTACAGCTTAGGCATAACTGAGATGTTCTCTAACTGAAGCTACTCCACAACCACTGCCATTAAGTCTTGATAAAGATCTAGAGAAAATCTAATTTGGGCATAGATTCAGATACAATGAAATCTAATCTTTTGTTGAAATAGGGTCGTGACAAAAATGACACCATTAAACCATTTTAACCAAGTAGATGGATAAATTGGGGTGGTGGAGTGTTCTCCTAGGTTCATCATTCATTTGAGAGTAGTTGGAATTGATCATGAGGATCAAATCGTACAAGAAAACTTGATTTCCTTCATTTCTAGCTCATAAGTCAGCAAAGTCAGCAAGTCAACTAAATCTTGCAACCAAAATGGGCCACGTGGGCCAATAGTCTCATTTCATTTTGCCACCCCGCAAGGCCTTCCTGAGTTTGACCACCAAACCAACTAACTGTGCCACCTCCTCAAAACCCTGACCATGGTGGTCACATAATTGTCAGCCTTAACTATGTTGCCTTTCTATTAATTTCCTTAGTCAGGCTTGCTGGGACACATGTTCTTCAGGTGCTTCCCCGCATTATTTAATTTCCTCACATCTTCATAATGCAGGAAAGTGTCGATCATTGATCTCTGTAAGATCAACGATCGTGAAACATCCTCATTACACTATGTCTGCCCTTAATACTTCTAGGCCCACAAACCATTCAGCATACACTTCAGCATGACTTGGCACCACCTTGGTATTACCCTACAGCTTCATAATAACCTGACCCCATAAGGACATGTGGCAACAAGGTGCTTTCCTGCATTCCTTAATCTCCTTGCATATTCATAATGTGGGGAAGTGCTAGCCCTTGATCTCATTGCATCAGATGGTGTACATATCTCATACCCTTTGAACCTACATAAATATCCTCTGTGATGTCATTAGGACATGTGTCACCAGGGCACTTGCCTGCATTGTCAAGAAGTCTAACAAAAGATAGAATGTGAGAAAGTGGGTGCCAATCAAAATGCCAGATGGACTGACATTTCTTCCTTTTTATGGCCCACACAAGAACATTTTCCTAACCTACCATGTGTCACAAATGGGCTTCCCCGCATTATGTAAAGGTAGTGCATTTTGAGGATGTGGGAAAGTGCCCACCATAGATCATGAAAGATCTGATGGTGCAAAAAGTTGTGGGCCAGTGGAAACAAATTAGGAAATAAAAGAAATACCATAAAGTTTTAATCGTTTTATTTTTTGTATTGCCAAGGCATTTAAATAATATTAAAGATGGTAAGTGGCCGTTGGGTGGGCTCAAGTGTTTGAATTTCAAATTTTTGGTGGGGGGTAAAAATAGGTAACAGTACCTTACATTTCTATTTAGTAATTAATTAGTAATTATTTATGTCATTTACCTTTTAGGGTTTCGATCTCCTTCAGAAGGATTGATCAATTGTAAATTCATTCTTTTTTTTTGCACAAGCAAATACAATTTTCTAGTTTTTTGAGAAAACCCTTCTCTCTTTGTTTTTCTTTCTTCCTTGTAACAGGTTATTTGCATGCAAGATATCCAAGGTTTGTGGATTTTTGTTTGTAAATTCATTCATTCTATTTTGTAAAAGAAAATACAATTTTCTTGTTTGTTGAGAAAACCCTTCTCTCTCTATGTTCTTTCTTCCTTGTAATAGGTTATTTGCATGCAGGATATCCAAGGTCTATGGATTTGTTCATCATCAAATCTTAAAATCACTGCTACAAAGCAAAGAGGGGTAAAAATCCTAAAAGCCCAAGGGGATGCAGAACTCATAGTGAACCAAGTCCAAGGATAGTATACTATGAAGAATAGAAGACTTCAAAACTATAGGAACAGAGTCTAGGAAGAAATTAAAGACCTAGATGCCTTTTCCATACAAGTCATTCCTAGAGAAAAATGCTAGGGCAGATATATTAGCCACCTCCTCTTCTCTTTTGCTTCCACATTCAGAATTCAAAGATAATCAATACAAGGTTGAGGTTCTCTTCAGACCTAATGTACTTGATAATTTGGAATCATGGAATATCTTCACCTGTGATAAATAGATTCAATGCTTCTTAGAAGGAGTTAATCCTTTCAATGACCAGTGCTTTGAAGGAAGTGAAAATGTCTAACAAGAATTTTCCCTAGATAGAAAGAAATATTTGGAGCTTAGCATTGAGCATCTTAAAGGTAACAAAATTCCCAGACACCTAATTTCTCTAAAAAAGTTGTTTAATAGACATGATGCATATATCTAAAGGGAAAGAGGTAGGAAAGGTAGAACCTCTCGATATTTTGAGGGAATGAATATAGGTATTGAGTATAAACCTAAGATGATTGATATTGGTAGTAGTTTCTCAAATGAAGAAAGAACTAGGGCTAAAGGTTTCCTTTCTGAATACCAAGATGTATTTTCTTGGGGATATGAGGATTTGAAAACTTTCAAGAATGGTGAGTTTAAACACAAGATTTCCCTTAAGCTTGAAGAAATCCCTTTTAGAAAAAAGGAAAGTAACTACAATCCAATAATCTCAAATGCCATCTTTAGAGAAATCCACAAGATGTTAGAAGCAAGTATCATATATCTTATACACCATTCAACTTGGATTGCTAGCATTATCCCTGTCCAAAAAAAAAATGGGGAGATCAGAATTTGTGTTGACTTTAGAAACTTAAACCAAGCCTCTCTTAAAGACAACTATGCTTTCCCTAACATGGATCATCTACTATAGATAGTGACAGGATCTAAGATGATGTCAATGTTGGATGGTTTCTTAGGCTTCAATAAAATTGAAGTAGATCTAGATGATCAATTTAAAATAGGGCTCACCACTCCTTGGGGGACTTTTAAATATAATAAAATGCCCTTTGGACTGATCAATGTTGGAGCTACCTTTTAAAGAGCCATGAATTTGTCCTTTTCTAATCTCAAGGATAAGATCATTTTTATATATTTAGCTGATCTGAAAATCTTATCCAAGAAAAGAGAAATTCATTTGAAGGACTTGGAGAAAGTGCTGATGAAATGTAGAGAACATGGAATCTCCATTAACCATAAGAAATTTATCTTTTGTATCACAGAAGGTGGGTTTCTTGGTCACATAGTTTCTCAAGAAGGTATTAATATTGATCTTGAGCATGTCAAAGCTATCTAGCAATTGAATTTATCAGCAAGAAAATTTAGAATCAAATCCTTCTTTGGACAGGTAAATTTTTTGAGATGCTTTATTCCTGACTTTTCAAAAATTACCAAGTGCATAATAGACATTATGAAGTGGTAACCAATTTTTCAAGTGGAATGACTCTAGAAGAAAGACTTTTGATGAAATCAAAGTCCACATAGCCAAGGCCCCTGTCCCAGTTCACTAGGATTATACCATAGAGTTCATTTTGTATTATTATGCATTGACCCATACATTATCTGCCATACTTATGCAGCAAAATAGGGAAGGTATTCAAGAACCTATTGCCTTTATGAGCATCCCTCTCAAGGAGCATGAACTAAGATACTCTCAGATGGAGAAGAATGTTTATGCTATGGTGAGAACACTTAAGAATTTCAGATTCCACATCGTACATTCACATTCTATTGTCCATGTACCTAACCCAACAATCAAGAGTATCTTGACCTAGTAAGAGATAGGTTGCAATACCAGAGGAGCCTGGATATCCAAGGTCTAGGAATATGATATTGAGTTGAAACCAACAAAGTTGGTACAAGGAAATGGCTTGTGCAAAATAATTGTAGAAAATTAGGAGCCAAGTCAAGAGGAAGAAACCTCAAGAGCATTAATGGTAAGCCTCCAAGATCCTTGGTTTTCAAATATTTCTTAGTTCCTTACCAATGGAGAATGCCTTGATGGATTGACATACAAGTAAAGAAGAGATCTTAAGACTAAGTCAAGTAATTATGTCATTTATGAAGATCAATTGTATAAAAGGGAAATTGATGGAACTTTCTTGAGGTGTGTGGATAAGCCTTAGTAAGAGAGATTGCTTTAGATATTTCATATTATAGCTTTTGGTGGGCATTTTTATTCTACAGTAACAACTTATAAGATTCTAAGGCAGTGCTACTACTAGCTTGGTATGTTCAAAGATGCTTATAAGTGGGTGGCCTAGTGTCATAAGTGTAAGATTTTGTTTACTAAACCTCGATTGGTTGCCTTACCACTAAAGCTAGTAGTAATAGAAGACCCCTTTCAATAGTGGGTAATCAACTTCATTGGTCCAATTAATCCCCCTTCCTTTGTTGGTCACCTATACATTATAACTACTACATACTATTTAACCAAATGAGTGGAAGCAAAGCCCACCAAGAGAACCACCTCTGAAGTTGTCTGTGAGTTTATCAAAGAAAGCATCTTGGTGAGATTTGGGGTACCATTAAATCTTGTCATGGATAATTCTACCTATTTTCCTTCTACAAAATTGTAGAGTTTTGTTATGACAATAACATCCACTTGAGTCATTCCTTAGACTACTTTCCTCAAGAGAAATGGTCAGGTAGAATCGAGCAATAAAAACTTAATCAACATCATGAAAAAATTGGTTTCCAAGAATCAGAAGGATTGGCACAAGAAGCTACATGAATCTCTTTGGGCAAATAGAGATGAAACCTAAGAAGGCCATCAACATTTTCCCATTTGAGTTGGTATACAAACTTGAAGCAAGCTTTCTCCTTCCATTGGAGCTATCCATCTACAAATTGCAGTAAGTAATTGAGAACCCAGTATTTTACAATGGTTTGGAAAAGTGAATTATGTACCTCACCAAATTGGAAGAAGAATGCAAGAAATTAGTTGACCACATCATAGAAGATCAAAATTACATGAAGAGCTTCTTTGACAAGAAAGTCAGGCCAAGGAAATTCATGAAAGATGATCTAGTCATGTTATGGGATAAGAGACATGAACCCAAAGGTATGCATCATAACTTTGAATCTCTTTGGAAGGGCCCTTTTGAAGTTGTGCAAGTGAATCAGAATAACTCTTTCATTCCGGCCTATCCCACTAGAGAGGTTTTGTCATTGTCTTACAATGGCTAGGACTTGAAGCTATAACAAATTCACAATTGAAAGTAGGTAACACCTAGAGTTAGAGTTAGTCTAGGTAGGTTTTCTTATTTGCTATCTTCCTTTCTTTGTTTACCTACTTTACTAAGTTAGTGCTCCTTTACGTTGTGTGCTTAGCTTAGCCTTTGCCCCCTTTAGTTTTCTATTTTAGTTGTGTGAAACCAGAGATTTTGGGTCTATTCTTAGAAATTTATGATGCCTAAGTCCCTAGTTAGAGCTACTATTACCAAACTTTTAGTCTATCCCTTTTGAGTTTCTAGTTTGATGGAATTCATTGCAATTTTGTCTAGTTGCTTGTCTAGATAGCCCCTAGGTGGCTCTCTTCTCATCAAGCTTCCCAAGATTCCCACTTTGTGTCTTTTTTGGGTTTCCCTTACTCCACTTCCCCTTATACCTCCATATATGATTATTTTCATTGCAATGCATTAAGGTCTTAGGTGATCTAAGTATAGGTGGGATGTTGTTTGAGCCTCTTTCCAATAAGAAGAGAGTCTTACTTACTTTTGTGATTCTTCTCTTACTCTAGAATACTCGTTTCTTGAAGATTCCAAATCATTCAACTAGCTATCCACCATTGGAAAACTTAATCAAGTAGGAGTCTAAAAAATAGAGATATGATAGCATTTACAGATGTACACCCACTCGACTTACGATGAAAAGATCAAGAAAAGTGAAAGCTAGAGCTAAGAAAGTCTTAAATCAAAGTTTCAAGGTTAGAGTCAATTTTGTGCAAAGAAATGAGGCTATATATTTTTAGCTACTCATCCTCTAGAAATGAACACTTTCTATTATATTTATGAATCTAAGAAGGCTCACGCTCCATTCAAATATTTTATGTATTAAGTGGGACCTAGGTGCAGTGCTGAAAAAAATAAATTTGAGCCTTTGATATGCATCACTAAGATGGTGAATCCATGGTCAAGATTTTATCTTGAGGATAAATAAGGTAACTAGCCAAAATAAAGGAAAATTCTTAGAAGTGATTCTTCCTCTAGAAAGCGATGGTCTCAAAGGTGTTTTTCCATCCTTCAAAAATGTAAAAGGCTACTTGTCTGGAAGATTAGAAAAATAAAGAATTGTGCAAGTATAACATGAGAATATTCTATAGAAATGCTAGAAAGATGCTTTCGGTGAAAAACCTTGCTCCGAATTCTAAAGTAAATAAGGGACTTCCCACTAAATGGAAATCCCTTGGTTCTATAAATGGCTATTCTCACTACTATATAACTTTAAGTGAGTAATATGGTTTTCGGATTTGAGAATCCTTATATGGGTAGAAGTGGAAAATTTTAAATTGTCTTTAACTATCAAATTTATTACAAATCCTACCCTTATGACCATTGGTTATGTTTAATTTCATTCATGTGGTGCCAACATTTGGATTTCTACATCTATTTGTTCATATTTGTCTCAAACTTGCTTCCTCATTGTTTTAATAGATATTTATCGATTAGTTGTCCCCTCTATGAGATTATAACCAAATGGAAATCAAAGCATCAGAATATGATCAATTAATTGTCTTGGAAAGTGAATTGAAAGATCTCATTGATACTACATTTGTCATACTAGTGAAGGAAGAATACTACGGCATTGACTTCTCATCCTCTACGTCTATGTTCAACAAAAAGAAGAATTTGAGAAGAGAGGATATGCAAAGAACTTGGTTCCAAAAACCTCATTCCAAAAAGAGTAAAATGTCGAAGACTCTTTTTGGAACTAATTTAAAAAGAGAAATCGTCGACATCTTGGCACTATTGCTAAGATTGAAAGGAAACAAAGAAACCCTAACTCCTTTGTAACATTCACTATAGGCTCAAGTTCGTATGTCACCAAGGATGACTCTTTTTGGATTAACAACATTAAAACTTCTACATCACTCTCATTGAGTCACCTTGATCTCATCAATTGGTTAGTTCAAAATGAAAGAATATTGTCTTTTCAAAATGACTATGAGATCGCTTGATACCTAAATACCATTGAACCCATCACTTTTCCGCCAGAAAACTCATGATTAACATGACAAAATAAAATATCAAGTACCTCAAACATAAAATTAAAAGAAAAAACAAGCGGTCAAATGGTGAGAACCACATTGTGGCAGTATTTGAACCTTAAAAAAAGTAAAAACAAAGACATAGCTAAGAGTGAAAACCTCTTTGAGGCACCTATGGATAAGGTAATTGGTAATCTGCCAAGCTATTGTTAGGATAGATCTTCGGTTCTCATCGAACCTACACAACCTATTAACATGGGGATAGAGGAATCTCCTAAAATTATCCATGTGGTTCAATCACTGTCAACTAAGGAAAAGGAGAATTTTTCCAAATTCTTTCAAGACAAGAAGATCAATTTTTCATGGATGTACTTAGATATGTCAGGGCTTGACATAGATCTTATCATGCCTCATTTATCTATCTCTCCTAGTGTAAAACATTTTAAACAAAAAATGAGAAAGATGCATCCACATGTAGCCCTCTTGGTCAAAGAAGAGTTGGAAAAACTCTTAAGTGCAAACTTTATCAAAGCTATTGACTATGTAGAGTGGATTTCCAACATTGTACCTATGTCTAAACATGATAAATCTATCTGAGTTTGTACTAATTTCATAGATCTAAATAAAGCATGCCCCAAGGATTACTTTCTACTACCAAACATAACCATGATAGTGGACATGATGGTGGGTTACAAAATGTACTCCCTCATGAATGGCTTTTCTAGGTATAACCAAATTAAGATTGCTCTAGGTGATCAAGAGAAGATAGCTTTTACATGTGTCTGGCGTACTTTTTGGTGGAATGTCATGCACTTTGGGCTCAAAAATGCTGGTGCTACTTACCAAAGAGCAATCACCCCCATCTTCCATGATATGATGCATAAAAATATGGAAGATTATGTTGATGAAACATTGGCTAAATCCAAAAAGTGAGACATGCATCTTGAAGACCTAAGTTTGATATTGGACTATATGGAACAATTTCAACATAGGCTAAACCCAAAAAAGTGTGTCTTTGGTGTCAAATCTAGACAATTTCTAGGCTACATTATCTTAGCAAAAGGCATTGAGGTTGATCCTTAAAAAGTCCAAGATATTATGGAAATTCCTCCTCTAAGAACTATTAGTCAACTTAGAAGCCTACAAGGATGTCTGCAATCCATAAGAAGATTAATTTCTCAGTTGGTTGATAAAGCTCAATATTTTAACAAGAATTTGCATAAAGGCTCTACCCATATCTACAATGACGAATGTCAACAAAGTCTAGACCAAATCAAAGGGTAATTGGCCAAACCTCTAGTTTTGATGCCACCCATTTTAGGAAGACCCTTGATTTTGTAAATCTTAGCTACAACTTCTTCTCTCAGAGCATTATTAGCACAAAGTGATGAGACTGGTAAAGAATGAGCTATATATTACATTAGTCAAGTTTTGGTAGCTTACGAAATGAACTACACCAGAATTGAAAAAGCCTACCTTGCAGTGGTCTTTGCTTCTCAAAAACTCTAACATTACATGTTGGCACATACAGTTCACCTGATTACTAAAATTGATCCTTTAAATATTTGTTGAGCAAAGCTGCACTTACCGATCGTCTAGCTAAACATATGATGATTCTTTCAGAATTTGATATTTAGTATGTTGAACGTGTTGGTGTTTGAAAATGTTACTAGTTTCCAATTACCCCAATAAGAACAAGACACATCTAGGGATAGCTAATTCTCATTTTCAACATGTCATTTTAGACATCGGGCCAACTATAAGGCTTGACCCTTCTTCTACTTCAACATCTACAAGACCTAGGTGGGTGGACCTCAGATTCAATCAATATGGTACCAATACTAAAACATATTTGTGAATCTATTTAATATAGATAAAAACCCCTTATATCTCCTAATAACTCATGCAATAATAGAGATCTACAATAGTTGAATGAAAATCTATGAAATGCACAAGTTGAGTGAGGGTTAAACTGTTCTAGCTCTTCAACATAAAATGTATAGATGATTTGAATTTGATTTGATTTTATGTGGGTGGAGAAAGTGGATGAAGACTAAGTATGAACAAAAAACTTATGATCTTGTAACAAATTAGTGCCTCATCCATTGGGCAATTCATGAATCTCCCTCATGCATTTTGGATATCTATAATACATACTTATGCCAAGACTCTAGATCTATCCATTTACCTTGTAAATTGGATATCAATGTTCAATCTAAATCTCATTCTTACCTGATATTATCCTCAATAAACCTACAACCCTATGATGGGTCATGACACATTACTAGTTGTGAGATATTCACTTGCAAATATAGGCTCCTATCGTTGTTTGACACTTAGGTGAAAATGCAGATTTGGCAAATGCTCAAAACAGGACTTCACGAAATGGCTCAGAATGTCAATTTATCATCATGGAGCAAGTCGACACACTGAATGGAAGGTGCTAGAAGCATTAAACACCTCATGGGGCTCAAAGGTACAATCGGGTACAAATGCATTTAAAAGTGCTTAGAGGGCTTGAATTTCTCAATGGTACTCAAAATTGGGAAAGCAATTTTGAGTCCCAACAGTGGCTCTATCTGAGGATGCATGTCCCTTGTGGGTATGGGAAAGATTTAGATCTTTAGGAGAAGTAGACCATTCCCAAAACTTCAAAAAACTTTCTCTCAAACAATTTTATTGAAAGCAAACAATAACTACCTCTACTATGTACAAACAATGGTGTTGGGTCACCGAACTTTCTCACAACCTATACCTCTATCAAAAACCTAATTCTCATTAGAGCATGTATGAGATAAGTTGCAAACATTATTCATATCAATCTTGCCAATCAGATACACATCTCAAATCTCACTACTTAGCAAAACTGAATCTACATCCTTACTTCCATAATGCGTATAAAAACTTACTTCATTTTCAACCAATTGCTCATTATGAGAGTAATGATCAGCATACTCAAATGTATTAGACTGAAACTGAAAATCCTCTTCATTTAATGACTCATGCATGCTATCAACTTTGAATATGAAGGCTTCATACTCAACTTGAGGAAAAGGATCATACATACCTTCAAATTGTATATCCTTTTGTATAACTAGATGGTACTCGGAGGAGCAATCAGATTTATACTCGCACATATCATCAACATTTGAATCTGATCTAGAGTCCTTGAATGATTCTTCACAATCAAAAAATGAATTAGTCATATTAAAACATTCACCATAAAAATTCTTGCAAGGTGCAGGAAAATTTTCAATAACCTTCTCATCAAACACCTTGTTATTCATATCATGAGATGCAATCTCATCAATACTTTCACCATCACACTCAGAAGAAGAACCATCTAACCTCTTATAGTAGTATGATAAAGTATCATCATTAAGATCATTCTCAATCAAATCTATAAGTTCCATGTCTTCTTTGAACAAGGGGTTAATAACTCCATGTAGTGATCCTTGTTGAACATCTTCACAAAACAAAAGTTGATCAACATCAAACTCCTCACCATATAAAGTGTTAGTGTACACTTTAAAACCATTTCTAACATCACTTTCATGGACACTTTCAACATGTGAAGAAAAATTAGAACTACATGAAGACTCATTTTCTTCTCTATTAACGGAGCATATAGAAATTAAATCAATGCTTTTCTCATTGTCTTCATCAAGGTAATTCAAATGTCTCGCAAATAAATTAGTATTTATCTTACCAATAGGTGTTGATGCATTAACTTCAAAATCATTAGTATACTATTGGTTACTACTACATCTATCTTGAAGACATTTATCTACACAACCAATCAATCCATCCTTATAGATAATCTCTTTGTCTTTGGATTGTGTATACAATTCTTCTTCACCCCTTTCAACCTCAAGCTCATTTGCATAATTCTGAATTGGAAATTCACTTTCAAATTTAAAAGAATAACTCATACCTTTACTTTCAAAAGAGTGGCAACTTTCATCGTTGCTTTCTTCCTCCCAGTTTGCATTTGATTCACATGAAGATGAACATATGCTATCATGATCCTCCTCTTGACTTGAGCAACAAATCTCATCAGCAGCTTCATATGATGCTTCTTCACAATATGTTGGATCAGAAAATTCACCCTCATCACTTGATGCATAAATTTCAGCTTCTTTTTCCTTATATTTCTGATCTGGATTTGAACATTTTACATGACATTGATTTCTTCTTTGAACCTCATCTTGTCGGCAAACATTCTGAGAGAAGTGACTCTTAGTCAATCCATATTTCATGTTATTTTCAATCTCCATTGCCATCATAAAAGTCTGATGTAAAGTCTTAGACTCCTTATCTCTCAATAAGTAACTCATCTTCTTATTAAAAGCACTGAGATAAACCACTAAAAACACTTGATCATTTGGCTTATAACTTTCAGGAATGTCATTCAACAATTTTGCAAATCTGATATTGAATTCATGAACTAACTGTCTATTCTTGACTTGGATATTCATAAACTTATCAAACTAATCAGAGATGCTTACTCTTTCCCTGAATTGTGTCATGAAGGTTGAAATTAATTCATCCCAGGATGAAATTGAACATGCCGATAAAAACAAAAACCAGTCCCTAGCATCATCTTCTAAAGTCTAAATAAACAACTTCATCTGAACATCTTCATGAGCAATTTCAAAATCACCAACCAAGTCATTGAATAACTGAACATGATGGTTAGCTAACTTTTCATCGTTCCCACAAAACTTAGGTAAATATTTTCTAAGGTTATAGGGCATAGTATTTGGCAAACCATGAATACCATTAAAACTTAATGGCATGTATCTCTTAGTATAAATAGACCTACAATTCTCACTAACTAGTTGCATACTTGATGAAAAGAAACTTGATATTCTTCAAATTTAAAACTCATTCATCATTAATACTTAGATTCACAACTTGTAGCAGATCTAAAAAATACCTTCTACCTATTTCAAGTTCAACATACTTCAAATATGACTATAATTTTGTTGAATCTACTATCCATAGAGTATGTTGTAATGTACCAAACCAATCTCCTATTTAGTGCTGGGATTACCACTTGATGGAGAAACTTTGTAAAGCTTACTTTCATGGAAACAAAATCACATGAAAGTGTAAAATACCTTTAGTGTTGCTGTATAAAAACAATGATCTGTTGATTAGCATAGGAACTAGTCTAAATTCTTCACACCATTGATCAAATCTTTGTACAGCCACCATCTCCTTGAGGAGAACTAAATGAAATTGTACACTCAAAAGTGTCCCACTCTAAACCCTTCTATCCAAATGATTCTATGAGTTTGGAATGCTTGAATGCTGGCTTAGAGCTCCCTATCCACGGAGTGCAAGAAAATGTATTTCAAGTTCAAGGGCTCTTAGGTGAGCCTTAGGAATACTCTTCTTGCTAGTAAACCATGTAATGGGAGGTTCCAAAGACAAGATGCAAGAATGCAGATGTCTCAAGGAGTTCCTCAAGAATGCAATGCAAGTATGGAAACTAAGCTAAGATGAGAATGCAAAATGCAACTATGCTAAAACATGTATGAGAGTGTTACAAAACCAACTATTAAGCTATGTGAGATTATTGCAAAAATAAAAGCTAAACCAACATGCAACTATACTAAGAATGCCATATGATCTAATACTAGTATGATGGAATGAGAGAATGTAGACAAGAAGTGAGAAGTTCTCCACAAAGTTCTGTTGGAAAACCTGCAGCATAACAATATTCGAATGAGGATGGATCCTTTGAGGGAGAAATCTCTCTCCCTTTTAAATTCGTACGGATAGTAGAGATCAAGATGAAGATGGTGGATGATCAATGGTGAAATTTGAAAAGAGGAGTGATCCATGTGCACACAGAAGTCAACCAATAGAATATAAGTTGACTTGTCATATAAGACAAAAGTCACAAAGCCGTTTCTTTTAATTGCAAAATAGAAAAATGACTTTATGTGTGTACTTTAAGTGGGTTAGAAGAATGGGGTCTTTTATTTAATTAAAAGGGGACATGTTCTTTTAATCAAATAATGAACTTAGAATAGCATAGTCAAATTATAGGTTATAATCAAATTAATTAATTATTAGCAATTTGGTCTAGGTAAATGATTAAATTAATTTAGCCAAAATGTTGAAAAGGGAGCTAATAGTCTAGATGACCATTTTTAGGTGATTACAAAAATGGCTGTTGCAATTCATTTTTACATTTAAAATTTCTTATGACAGTAGATCAAACAACACTTTGAAACTCATTGGTCAAGAACTTATAGATCTATCTTCTTGCTTAAGACTTCACATAACTTTCAAATCTACCTAATTCAGCTAAAAACTCTTGAAAACATTTATACATATAACCAATCTACACTAGTACAGAGATCCTTTAGAGAGTCACCACTCACAATTGTGAGAAAGATTTTAAAAATGTGACTTATAACATGATAGATATGAACTACATTGTCAACTTGTAGAACTTTGCAAATATTTAAACACTTTGAAGAGAGAAACCACATTAAAACAATTTTGACTCTGAATTTATAGTAGTACTATGAAAACAACATCCGATTGAATTGATTGAAGATAAAAGTTGGTGACAACATAGTTTACATTCAACCTTAAAAGATACTGATCTCCTAAACAAAGAATCACTGGGGTGCATGATATTTGAGTAAGAAAACTAGAAAATACATCAATTAACTTACTGCTGCAATCTTTTCACACACTTGTCCTACTGTATTGAATCTCCTTTTAAAATCTCAAGGTTTGTCTATCACTTAGATTCAATACATTCCCCAGCAGAGTCACCATTTTGTTGGTGTTTGAAAATGTTACTGGTTTCCAATTACCTTGATGAGAACAACACACATCTAGGGACAACTAGCTCCTATTTTCAACATGTCATTTCAGACATCGGGCCAACTATAAGGCTTGACCCTTCTTCTACTTCCAGCTCTACAAGACCTAGCTGGGTGGACCTCAGATTCAATTGATATGGTACTAGTGTAAAAACATATTCGTGAATCTATTTAGTACAGATAAAAACCCCTTACATCTCCTAATAACTCATGCAATAATAGAGATCTATAATAGTTGAATGAAAATCTATGAAATGCACAAGCTGAGTGAGGGTTAAGCTGTTCTAGCTCTTCAACATAAAATGTAAAGATGATTTGAATTTGATTTGATTTTATGTGGTTGGGGAAAGTGGATGAAGACTAGGTATGAACAACAAACTTATGATCTTGTAATAGATCAATGCCTCATCCATTGGGCGATTCATGAATCTCTCTCGTGCATTTTGGATATCTATAACACATACTTATGCAAAGACTCTAGATCTATCCATTTACCTTGTAAATTGGATATCAATGTTCGATCTAAATCTCATTCTTACATGATATCCTCCTCAATAAACCTACAACATTGTTGAATCTCTGAAGCATTTACATAATTCCTTGAATTACAAGCAACAATGAAGCAACATGCAGCCTTAAGGGACTACAACTATGATCTAGACACTTTGTTCCAAGACCATAAAACATCACAGCTCAATTGAGAAAGGAGACAAGATTTAAACTGAATCTAAAAATTTGTTGTTCCTTGTACTGATTGCCTTGAAATAATACATAAAAATGCATGAAATTAACTCATAAAGAACCTAATAAACTAGGCTATACAATGAACAAATGTTGTCATAGAAGAGAGAAAATGGAAGGAACGAGAAAATGATGCGATGGGAAGGGGGTATCACAGCCAAAGCAAAAGCTTCATGGTCTGGAACCAGCACATCTTAGATCTTCCATTCAAACTTCATCAATTCCAGGGCAAGTTCTACTAAATTTCTTCATTCCAAAGAAAAACTTTCCAAAATTCCAACCCCTACAAAAGAGAAGAAGAAAGCATAAATATCAAGAGGGAAATTCCCAAATTGCATTTGCATCTAATATGTGTCCCTTCATAATTCCTTCCTAAGAAGCTAAAAAAGCCTCTCTCTACCTTCTCTCTATAACTGAAAATCAAAATCCCATCATTTGGCCTCTACAAGGCAAAAATATTTGAGATATTTCATTCATCATCATAACTGATTTTGGTGCTAAAGTGAATTCATGGTAAAAGGGAAAAACCAATTACAAATAACCTTAAGAAGCCAATATAACCTTTTCTAGATTGTTTTCTCCACATTCAGGTTTCAAAAGGTCTTCAAATCTGCCCTCTAATAAACTTTGATGCTAAATGATAAAATCTGCCTATTCTACTATCAATGTGCCAAATTTTAAAAATTGACCTATAGCACGAACTGGTGAATACCTGTGCACAATCTTACCTCATATTTGGAAATTTTGTCTCATTCTAATTCTGGTGGTATATTGGAGCGCCCATTTTGGTTAAAAATTGTTCCAGTTATGGCCATTTGAAAATTAGGTCTCTGTTCATAGCTTCCATAGCACAATTTTGCAAAAAAATTAATCCTTTTTATATAGTTTCAACTATATCAAAATTTTAGACCTGCACATGAGTTTGAGGGAAAATAAATAAAATATTAAAATTTGAAATTTCCCAAATTCCCACCATTTTCTATCTAGGTCAAACCTATTGACCAACCCCATAACATGTGTCAAGACGTGATTGGCTTGCACCTGTACAGCTGGCACCACATGGCATCACCTAATTCATCCCTTTCACTACCACATCTTCATGCTACCTAATCCCGCCATGTTATACTCACTATGTCGCTATGCTTAACCGTGAGCAACTTCAATTAGTGACATAGCGAATGTCACACAATCGTTCACATGTCATGATCTTAGCACTCGAATTCCACATCAGCATCTCATCATCCTGTCAGCTGCCACTTGCCACTACCTAATTCGTTGACTATATTAGAAGTGGGACCCACATTTCATTTTACGTTTGATCTTACCTTGGCTAGATTTTCATGGTTTTCCAGCAATTTGCTATGTCGCATGCCGAAAAACCTTGGATTTTCTGGCTAGCGAAGTAGCAAGTTGCTGGATTTTTCAACTTCCCGATGAGTTGTTGACATCATCATTTCTTCATGCATGTTTGTTCAAAATTATGCTGACATCACCTTCAACTTGGACACCAGTGGGACCCTTGCACAAGCCATAGCCTTTCCAAAAAGCTCTTCCCTTAATACACAAATCATTGTGTGTGTTTTTCAATTTAAAAGGTTGAGAACACAACCCCATAGTGAATATGGGATTATTACCTATTAGCAATGCTTACAAAAAATGCCTCCCCTACACTGGAAGATGGTTCCTCTGCTCTTGGTATGCATAGATCTCTATGGGCTTTTCTTAATGTGTTTTCCTTTTGTACGTGGGCCTTTCTGTCTTTGAACATGGGAGCTTCTTGATTGTTTAACTGGTGTGAGCTCTCTCTTCAAATAGTGTGGACATCCTTTTATTAGTCAGCTTCCCTTGATTGTATGGTGTGGGTATTTCTCTATATCTACTAATTGCTACCCTCAGAAAATGCCTCCCCTTGTCTGCTATGTCCTTTCTACATGGGCTACTTGCTTTTAATTTTCTTGTGTGAACTCTATTCTTTCAAACTCTACATTTGTTTTATGGACGTCCCCTTCCTTTTGACTTCATGCCAATGCCTTTATTGCTATGTGGAATCTTGTGTGGCATGTTCCTTTGCCTGGTTGGCATGTGGATACTGCTTTTTATTTGTGTGGGGCTTTTGAGCACTGCCTGCGACCTCCTTTTGTTACCATGTGAGACGTTTTCTTTGCATTTCTCTATGGATGCCTCTGTCTTTCATCATGTCGTGGCTTTCCTAATTTGGAGTGGCTTCCTTTTTATTCATGCAGTCTTGTCTCTTTTCATGCCATGGACATTTATTTTTTAATGCAAGTTATCCTCCATATTGCGTGAGTTTTTATCCCACTGGTGTTGCACGTAGGTGTCTACCCCTACTCCATACCATTCTGCCCTGTTTGCTACAAAATAGTGGCTTCTTGCCTTGTGAATGCATTGGTGTTTGTGGCATGGTAATTTTACTTAAGATCCATGAAGGTGGCAATTAGAGTGATGAACGAGTAAGGTTTGAATGAAATGACAGATTAACCATCAATCTTGCAATGGTGAAGCTTGTGTGCAGCTCTGAGAAAATGCCACTGACTCCTTCAACGCAGGTTGCCTTCATCTTTTAATGGCATGGAGGCTTTTCTTCTTAACTTTGTGTCTTCAAACATTTTTTAATAGCAATAAGTGACTCCTCTTTTCCTTACATGTAACTCGCCATCTCCATGTAGATGAAGCAAAGCCTGACTTGACATCTACCCTATCAACTCTTCCATATTTAGAAAACAAATGCTGGACTACTAAATTCATAGCCCCATACTCCAATTTCCCACAATACACAGGCTTGATCTCTAGTACTCACAGTCTTCTTAAAGAAACACTTATACGTGTTTGCCTTTGAGTTGTTTCCTCATCATAGATATGAAGAATGACAAAGAGAGGGTGAACTTGATAAATCCCTGTTGCATCCATACTCTCCTTGCTCTATACTTTCTTAGACCTTTTGCATCCCTTTGTGAATTGTCCTCCTCTTCAGGAACATCATCATTCAATTTACCTTCTCTTTGCCTAAACCTTGAATGAATTTACCGGGCCCCAAGGTGGGTCCGGCTAAAAAAAATTTTGTTTTCAGAAAACTGACCATTGTAACTAATCCATTCACCTTTTAATATTTATTGGAATTGATTTCAAGCATTAATTTATCATTAAAATATCATTTTATCATTTTCTACAACTTGTCAACTATCATGTCAGGAGGTCCATTGACTAGCCTTAAGAACTGACTAGAACACCTAATCGGGCTCTGAAAACTGGCACACTAATTCTTTGTACCACATTCTTGTATCATGTCAAATCTCATCTCATGATGAATTCAAGGTTAAAAGATATTTTCTATCAAAGTTGACCTCTTAGAACTGCCTGCAAGAAAACATGTCAGAAAACTATAAATTGCATTTGGAATCGGCTTCGAAAATTGGGTAAACTAACACTTGGGGAAATGAAAACTAGGACATTGGTTTACTGTCATGAGGAGAGTATGGATATATGATTTGGGCTCATGAAAAAAATCATGACGCAAATGGCATGTAGTCAAAATGAGTTACTTGGATTTTGCAGATTGAAGCAATGGCAGGAAAATGATTTTTGCAAATGGAAAGACCCTCAAAAAATGTGCAATTGGATTTGTCAAGACTTGAAACTTGGCACACTTAAAGTATTTTTGGAGGGAAATAGAGTGGTACAATCCATTTGATTTAGGCAATCATAGATTTCAAGATATGATGTCATGAACAGGGGTACCAAACAATCGACATTTGTTGACACCAATAAAAAGATAGAAATTGCTTTTGGAATCGCATTTTAAAACTGATCAAACAGATTCGTCATAAGCTGAAACTTGAAACATAACAAGTCTCTAATGTCTACAATGAAATGCAAAAGGAAATTTCTCATTTTGGTCAACTGGGTCAAAATTATAGCATGTCAAATAGGGCCTTCTAGAATTATGTGCAATGTGCATCAACATGAAAACAATAAACTACCAACTTTGAGGGATTCAAAACCTAGTCAAACATATTTGAAATGACTCAAAATCTAAAACATAGGCTCTTTGGAATGGACACTAAACACTTTCAAAGTGGCAGGTCATGACACATTACTGGGTGCAAGATATTCACTTGCAAATATAGGCTCCTGTCAATGTTTGACACTTAGGTGAAAATGCAAATTTGGCAAATGCTCAAAATGGGACTTCATGAAATGGCTCAGAATGTCAATATATCACCATGGAGAAAGTGGAAATGTCGAATGGAAGGTGCTAGAAGTATTAAACACCTCATGGGGCTCAAAGGTATAGTCGGGTACAAATACATTTAAAAGCGCTTATAGGGCTTGAATTTCTCAATGGTACTCAAAATCGGGAAAGCAATTTTGAGTCCCAACAAAACTTAAAGCCATCAAAGTGCAGGCCATAGCTAATCAATTGGCCAATTTTCCACTAGAGGATACAACACCCATGCAAATTGAATTTCCAAATGCCTAAATTATGTACATCATTGAGAGAACTTTGAAAATGTTCTTTGACGGTTCGCATACATAGAATGAGGCTGGAGTAAGTTTTTTGTTTATTTTGCCTCATGGATATACGATCCCAAAATCTTACAAAATCTTATTCCCTTGCACAAAAAACATTGCAAAATATGAAGCATTAACAAATGGGATCAAAATGGCTCTTAAATGAGAATCATTGAATTACACATCTATGGAGATTCTCAACTTGTTATAAACCAAGTGAACAATGAATATCAAACAAGGATGAAAAGTTGATACCTTACAAGAATTTGATAGATGCTCTAAGGAACTATTTCACTTTTGTGACATTCTAGCATATTCCTAGAGTAGAAAGCAAGGTTGTCGATGCTATGGCCACTTTAGCATCTATCCTCCAACTTCAACAACATGAATCACGATTTGAGTTCTTGCTGGAAGAACTATGTCATCCCACCTATGATTTCTCAAATAACTAAGTGATCTACACTATTGTAGGTCATGATTCATCTCGCTATGCAGTTATCTTCTCTTACCTGCATGACTAGGTTATTCCTAAAACCCTCATGTGCAACCAAAAATGCCAACTCCTCTACAATGCTTCACATTACACCTTGGTCTCTGGTGACTTGTATAGGAAGAATCTACACAAAACATTGCTTAGGTATTTAGAGCCAGAAGATTCTAAAAAGGTACTCATTGAAGTCCACAATAGCATTTAAGGGGCACATTCTAATGGCATTATCCCCACTCAAAAATTGCTTAGGGCAGATTATTACTGGTGAACCATGCAAGCTGATGTCATTCGTTATGCCAAGTCCTGTCAAAAATGTCAACTTCATGGCAACTTTATTCATGCTCTTGGACATGAGTTGATTCCCTCTATGACATATTGGCCATTTCAAAAATGGGTCTTTGACTTGGTAGGCAAAATTCATCGAAGTTCATATAATGGTCACAAGTTCATCATTACAGCAACTAAGTATTTCACCAAATAGATTGAATTTGTACCACTATTTGCTACTACAAGCAAACATGTTGCCCTATTTATACTGAACCACATCATAGTCATTATGGTATCCCTTCCTCCATTGATACTAATAATGGAGGACAATTCAAGAACAAGGACCTCAAACAACTATGTAAGAAATTTTGAATCAAACAACATTAGTCCTCTATCTACTACCCCCAAGGGAATGGCCAAGCTAAGGCCTCAAACAAAAAATTATTGAAAATCTTACATTGAATGATTCTTAAGTCTAGGAAACATTGGAACCTAAAAATAAATCTGGCACTGTGGGCCTACAAAACCACCCTTCCTAATCCTATAGGGGCCACACTTTTTTTTCTAATCTATGGCTTTGACGTCGTCCTTCCATTAGAAGTTGAGATTCCCTCCTTGTGAGTCTCCTTACATGGGTTGATAACCGATGAAGACCATAGAGCTATGCGAGTACAAGAATTAGAGACTCTTGATGAATGTCGCAAGGCTACTTTTGATCACATGAGGGCTTCTTAGAATCACATGTCTACTTAGTATAATAAGAAAGTTCACTCATGTGAATTTCAAATAGGTGAACTTGTGGTTAGAGAGAATCCAAAAAATTAGCAGCATAAATAGTAGAAGGGAAAGTTTGAACCTAATTGGTTAGGCTCATACATTATCATAGTAGTATTTAGGCCTAGTGCCCCTTCTACCCTTGCAATCGAGGACCGATTTTCGGCCAGCCCAAGGAAACCTTTGCATACCTTCATTACCTTTTTGGAGGCCTCTACTCCTAAAGGGGAAGAACTTGTAGAACCTATCAATGTCCTATATTTGAAGAAGTTATATGCATAGAGGCTTACAGCTCAGCTATCCTGTAGATATTTATGATCTTAAAAAAATCCTAAAACTCAGAAAATTTCTTGAAAAATGATCAACTTAGTGAAAACCTAGCAATAGGCACTTTGATGTATCACCAAAAAAAAAAAAAAAATTTTTGAAAAAGTCTTGAAAAAAACTATGAAGTGGTAAAAAATTGGAAAGGGGCACTACTTGAGACCCTTGCACCTATGTCTATTAGTCTCAATCACCCACTTTGCAACACATTTCCTACCTTGGGATTGTTTCTTGTCCTCATCTCAGGGACATAACTACTTAGCCTATTGAGGTGTCCTTGTGCATTAGGGTTTCTTTGACAACTCAAAAATAGTGTCTCTCAACACTACCCCAACTTGACATCAAGTGTTTCTCAACACTTTTCAGATAGTTTACCTACAATCTTTGATATCGCGATATTTCTCACTATCAAAATCAAGTCTTGAAGAAATGGCCAAGTGACTTACAAACACTTAAATGAATGAGCTATGCTGATATTTATTTTGTTTATGTTGTCTATGATGATTTCTTTGCTATATGTTCCCTCCCTAATATCCTTTCGAGGATGTCATGGACTAGAAGATTGGGAGCATGGGACATGCTTTCTTGATTTTTGCTTGTGGGCATACTTTGTTTGTCTATGGTGTTTTTGAGCATTCATGCTTTTCCTATTAGAGTAATTAGTTGTTTTCACGTATTAATTAAATCACTTTGATTTAATTAAATAAGTTACCTATTACTCTTGTTTGCTTAAGCTATCTTATAGGTGCATTTAATTAATATTTTATTAATTATATTGTGCAACCTAGCTTTTTTAGGCTTTAGGTTACCCTTTTCGATTTTTGAACTCCTTTTATAAGGATTGATCTCTCTGTATTTTTCATTATGAAGATCCGTTGAATAATATTTTCTTCATCTGAGTTTTTCAGATCAAACCCTTGCCTCTTCTTGTCTTTTTCTTCTCCATGACAGGTTTTCTACATGCAGGTGTTCTTGGGCTTTATGGATTTGTTGTGCACTTTTGCTCAAATCCTACATGGTATCAAAGCTAGATCTATTGTAGCTTGTTCAGTGTTTCAAGAAAAAGGGAGAACAAGGGTTTGGCGGATCAGATCTAGTATTTTTACGAGCTTTTTTTGAGAAAATAGGGGGGTCACTAATTTTTGGAGTAGTTTGAGGCCAAACAAACCTCATGGATGGATTCAAAAGGCATCAAAACCCCTATTTTGATATAAAATTTGTCCAATTTGGACAACGTTGATCTGGGAGGCAAAATGTTTTTGCCCGATAGGGTCGTACTGCCCTTGGCACGCAGATTGAGGCATATAAATTTAAAAATCACAAAAAATTTGCAAAAAGCAATTTTATTTACCGCTGTAATTTTTTAAAACTGCCAGTGGTCACCAAAACTACTAGCGGTCGGTGGTAACCATCAGCAGTGACCGTTGCAGCTTCACCACTACTGCCTGCAAGCAGTGTCGCGGTGGCTCCGTAGTGGCTCCATCGTGGCGGACCTCCTGCCACCACCACCACTCTACCCAACACCCACCAGCACCTTAGCCACCAACCTCCACTCTGCCTCTGCCCCATCAGTGGTGCATTTTTTTGAAGTTTTTTTTATTATTAAAAAAAAAAAAAATTCATGCATTCCGAAGGCCTTGGAGGTTTTTTCACCGTAACTTGAGCATACAGACGTATTTTTTTTATCCAAAAAATGCGCCAGAAATTTGGTTTCAAGATGGAGATGCTGGTATAGGTTTTTTTTGGTTTTTGATGCAGTTTGGTTGCCTATTTTGGCAGTCAAAGCTAGATGTTCTATTTTGCACTCCAGGAGGCATATCTTGAGCATCTGATCTCCATTTTTGGACTTCTTTATATCATTGGAAAGCTCTTTCTGTGCTCTTTCTAGTGATGCTAGTTGTTCTTCTAGATTCTATTCCAGGAACATCCTATTGAGTCTTTTTTATTTTAGCATTCTGGTGGATATCATGTTTGTTTCAGGTTCGGGGATCAATTTTGTTGCTTCAGATACTTCGTTTTGGGCTTTTCCTTCTGTTGTATCAGCCCTATGCTTTTTTTGATCATTGTTGATATTTGTTGTAAGCATCTTTATGCAATGCACTGAGATAAAGTGCCCTTCTTGCATTTCAGATCCTTTTCATCATTGTGATTTGTTGTATTCGCAATATTTTATAAAGTGCCATGGGGGGATAGTTATTTGCCGCTTATAGGCCCTCTTTCTCTTTTGTCTCATGTAGTGTCGATGACACATGCCTTTATGGGTGTCTGTACCTCACTCTCGATATGTCTGGTTCCTATGTTATAGGAGATTTTTTGGCCCACCTTTTCAGCTACCTGTCACCTCACCTGCCTTAAGGGGAGGGTTATATTGTTGTTCTATGCTTCCTTGGTTGATGGTTCATTAGTGTGAGCTATGTATTTAGTACCTGATCTTACATACTAGGTGATTGCAGTGTTTGGCTACCTATGCATTTCGGTGAGATGGATCATCTACCATATAAACACACTCAATTTGTGCCTTCTATTTCCATGGCGGTTCTACAGATCAGCATTTTTTATAGAGTTTTGCGGCTTTTCATGCTTTACTAGTTCTCTTCATGATCTCTCTTTGTTCCTTCTTCTGAAACATTCTTTGCTATCTCTTTTTGGAGTAGGATTTTTCCCATGTGGTTTTCTCTATTTCTCATCTTTATAGAGATTTTGTTGTGATTGGGTACCTGATCAGGCCTTGTTGCCTGGACCCATTTTTCTACTTTCGTAGCTGTGCTAGGTTAGCTTACCTCCTAAGCTTCGCTTAAGGGGGGGTGTTAGAGTAATTAGTTGTTTTCACTTATTAATTAAATCACTTTGATTTAATTAAATAAGTTACCTATTACTCTAGTTTGCTTAAGCTATCTTGTAGGTGCATATAATTAATATTTTATTAATTATATTGTGCAACCTAGCCTTTTTAGGCTTTAGGTTACCCTTTTTAGGTTTCGATCTCCTTTTATAAGGATTGATCTCTTTGTATTTTTTATTATGAAGATCTGTTGAATAATATTTTCTTCATCTGAGTTTTTTAGATCAAACCCTTGCCTCTTCTTGTCTTTTTCTTCTCCATAACAGGTTTTCTGCATGCAAGTTTTCTTGGGCTTCGTGGATTTGTTGTGCACTTTTGCTCAAATCCTACATTTCCTACTTAACACTTTGACTTACAACATGTTATCCTTGATTGTTTTCACAAGACTGCACTCAGGGGTTATCTTGACACTTATGTCTTGATACAAGTGTAATCTTGCTATATCAAACCTAGAGAATCTAATCGCATAGCCTTCTTGACTTACATGTCTTTGATGCTTAGATTGGATTTCCACATACCTATCTAATATTGATCATATTCATATCCTCATAGTTAAACTAGTGATGGTTGTATGATCTCATGATGTCCTTAATAAACACTCAATAAGAGTCTAAATGTTATGTGTTTCTTGTTGGTAAACCACTTTGCATATGAGCTTGCATTATAGGTTCTTTCTCTAGCATATTTTTTCATTCTTGTAAATGGGGAGAACTCTCTCTTCATCTTTTCTTGGACATATCAACCAATTGCTTTCATAACTTTCTTTGCTTTCTTCTAGATCATGTTTTTCATCTTTTTGATCTTTCGCTTCACCTTTTTGCTATCTTGTCATCACAAGGGGTTAATCTAAAAATCACATTTGATTTATTTGAGTGTTACATGTTTCAAAAATATAAGTCTATATCATACACATGAGAGCTAAACATCATACATGAGAGAGATACAGGAGAATTTACACATATATATAAAAGCAATGCATACACGAGCAAGAAACTAAAACATCGCATGAAAACTTAAAATGTTGAAACATCCATCAAAATGAGACAAGTACACAAATCTATTAATCAAATCCAATATCTCATATATATCAATGTATCACAAATACATATACAAATGAGAGATCTAAAATTTGGATATTCGTCTCCAAATACATGGAGTACACTCAAAACTGTCAAAACTATCAAACTTGGCCTATGAATGACTTGCACCCTCTATAGTTGGCGGTGACCCTAGTGGTGGAGCATGTCTCCTATCTGGTGCCTACAGTATACCCACTCATCTCCCAGCTCTCTCTGAGTACATAATCGTCTGTCAGTCTGTAGAGATTACAACAATGTATACCCCATGATAGTACACTACCCTAATTCTTTGTCACTCCATCTTTCATTAGGCCTTTGTTAAATCATCTCTCAAAGACTGCTCTCCTCTATCTTCTTTTTCTCTCGACTAGCTATTAATCTCTTATAGCAATGGTCACCCATGCTACCTGTAGCTCAATCTTTAGAGCCTAGATCCTAGCATCTTAGTCATCTCCCCCCTAGTTGGCTTCTCCACCTGCATCTCCACTCACACACCACTCACTGTGGCCTCAATGGCACCTCCTGCTCCTCCTCTTCCCCCCTAGCAACCTATGTCTACATTCGTCTCCTCCCAGATTAGGAACTATCCTTGACCTCCATTCATCTCCCACCTCCACCTCTGCCTCCACCTCCACCTCTACCTCCTCCATGTGCCCTTGCTCTAGGTAGGGCCTTTAGCTCTGTAAATTGAGGAAACAAATGTCTCTACATCTCATATAAGTAAGTTGGATCTACTTGTGCATCATCTATATCTAGGCAATAATCCCAAGGAGTCTACACCAAGGTTGTTGTCTCTCAGATAGCTATCTGATAGTCCAGCATGGGTAACCAACCTCATGCCTTATTTGAGTGGAAGCGAGCATAGGTAGTAGTCTCCACTAAGATCACTTGTGGCTCTACAAACTGGTGCCATACCTAGCTAATCACAAATCTCTCCACAATCTCTGAGTGCTTGCCTACTAAAGGTCTAATATATCACATATACTCTAGCTCTCAGGCATCAGATCATTTATGGCACTCTCAATAGGGTTGCCATGTGAATGTTGTTAACTCATCAAAAATGCATCAGTAATATGTAATATCACCACTATGGGTCTGTGGGACAAACCTTGTGTATCCAAAAATGTAGGGTTGGCTTCACTCTCATAGTTGCACCCATGGTTAGATCATAGCAATGTGCTCCCATGCTCAGATCTATGCCAACACCGCTCCACATGCTCAGGAGTGACCCTCATGGTACACTATCTCATGTAACTCATGATACATGTCTACAAGAATAGTTGGTCCCCATGCCATCCTGCAAGGTTATGCAATCAAATCTGCTACCAATCGACCCCATCCCAGTGGGAAGCCCTTCTACTTCCTATCCGTCACCAATGCCTGAGCAACTAGAGAGCATAATAAACATGGTAGTGGGTAATCACTCCCAACTCAAATGACAGTCTGAGATGGTGACATTGTGAAACATCTACTACATCATTTCCCGCCCCTCTATCAGGGTCTGATCATAGTACACCTGTGATATATAACAACCTGGTATCAGTATACCTCACATTAATATTAGAGCTTGAAAATATAACAAAGCAATCAAACATACAACTCACTAGATCACCATGGAAAGGTAATCGAAGGATGTGATACACATCCTCTAAGGTGATTGAGGCCTCTCCCATTGGCAAGTGAAAAGTGTTATGCTCATTGTGCCACTGCTCAACAAGCGTAGTCAATAATTTGTGATTTGTCTATATATGAGGCATCTGCTTAACCCATTTGAAGCCCATGCTCACTATGGTAGTAGTCTCATCATCTGTTAGATATTCTACAACTTGCAACCCTACCGCTTTGGGGGCTCTGGTAAGAAGTGCCAGTAATACCATTTGCAACACAAGATACACAAGCATCAATAACACATCAAAAACATGGTCAACACACACAATTCAACATAAAATTGCTTCCAAACATGTTATGCAACATTCCCTTCTATATGCAGGCGATACAAAATATTGATTAAATATCGTGCGATATTTTTGAGATACCCATGTGATACATTTCTGTCATGCAACATTTCACACCAATTCATGCAACAAATGGGTATGCTCCATATGACATAGTTTTGACTACCCATACGATACATTTTTCAATACGAAGTATCATGCTATATTTCCTAAAGTAAATGTGTGAGACTTTTTAAAATATTGCACGATATTCTATATTATACCTCTAAAATGTGCGAAAATCTCTCAAAAAAGCGATAAATTTTGAAAACTTACCAATGCCTCGTAGTGGGTTGGCTAGTTATGCAACTAGTTATGCTTGAAATGGTGTTGGTGGCTTGGAATTCCTGCTAATGTTATTTTCTCTCTCCAAGTCACTCTAAGCTCTCCAAATTCACAAAAGACAAAATGAATTTGAAAATGACACTTGGACCCCTTTTATAGCCTTCTGACCTCATTTTGACCTAATTTTCAAACTCCTTGGAATTTTGCAAAAAATGAACCCCTACCTAATTTTGATGTCCTAGATTCATTCTTGGGATCAAAATCAAAATTCAAATTCATCTTGATTGTCAAAATCACATTTCAAAATTCTACTTCTTTTATATAGTTGGCTAACCTTTTCAGGTCTAATCTTTGAATCTTCATTGGGGCATCTTCATTTCTTCATGTCTTCATCACTTATACACTTCATACCTACTTCAATTCACCTTTTCATGTCTAAAATCACTTTTCTACTCAATTTGACCTAATTTTCATTCTTTATGCTTCGTGGTCAACTCTAGTCAAAGTAGGGCATTTTGTCATTCCTTAATAATCACTCTTTGGTTCTAATCATCTATTTGTCATCATGGACTTTTCTATATCTTGATTTTCTCATATTTTTCTCATTTCTACATTTCCCTTACCTCATTTTGATTTTGATCCTGAGGGGGTAGAAATACCCTATCATTGCTTGTTATAGCTATCTATTTCTCAAGATCATATGTTTGATCTTTTCATTTGCTCTTGATTTATCTCCTTTGCTTGATGTTACAGTTCTTCATATCATCTCTTTCCTAGTGTTCAATACTATCACTATCAGGCTGTACATTCAAGATTTGCTATCTTTCTCTACATTTCATTCTTCATAATTAGATATCTATATCTATTGCTACCTACTTGGCTTCTATTTTCTTTGACTTGATGTGTTCCCAAATAGATCACACATTTTTCAAAGAGTAGCAAATGTAATCACCTAAAAATGGTCATCTAGACTATTAGCCCCCTTCTCAGTATTTTGGCTAATTTAATTAATCATTTACCTAGACCAAATTGCTAATAATAAATTAATTGATTATAACTTATAGTTTGACTATGCTATCCTAAGTTCATTATTTGATTAAAAGAACATGTCCCTTTTTAATTAAATAAAAGATCCCATCCTTCTAACCCACTTAAAGTGCACACATAAAAGTCCTTTTTCTATTTTTCAAATTAAAAGAAAAGGCTTTGTGACTTTTGTCGTATATGGGAAGTCAACTTCTATTTTATTGGTTGACTTGCTTGTGCACATGGATCAACTCCTATTTTCAAACTCCACCATTGATCTTCCATCATCCTAACCTTGATCTCTACCATCTGTACAACTTTAAAAGAAAGAGAGCTTTCCCCCTCAAAGGATCCATCCACCTTTTGAATATTGTTATGTTGTAGGTTTTCTAACAAGTTTCTTTGGAGCTTTGTGGAGAACTTCTATTTTCTTGTCTTCATTCTTTCATTCCATCACATTCTAGCTTAACATCATGTTGCATGTTAGTTTAGTTTCTCTTTTGCAATAGTTTAATTCATATAGCTTAATAGTTGGATTTGTAACACTTTCATTCTTATCACTATAGTTGCATTTTGCATTTCATATAGCTTAATCTTCATCTTTGCATTGCATAGTTGAGGAACTCCTTATGGACATTTTCATTCTTGCATCTTATCTTTGGAACCTCCCATTACATGGTTTACTAGCAAGAAGAGTATCTATAAGGCCTAACTGAGAGCCTTCTTATTCTTGAATCATACTCTCTTGCACTCCATGGATAGGGAGCTCTAAGTCAGCATCCAAGCATTCTAAACTCATGGAATCCCTTGGATAGAATGGTTTAGAGTATGACACATTTATAGTGTACACCTTTATCCACTCTATTGGGCAATAGAGTTAGGCAACAAAAGAAAACAAAAAGTAAACTATGACTAAAAAAACCAAAACTATGTACAAGGGGTACTTATCTAATAATTACTAAAAGTAATGTTTTAGATGTTGTCCACTATAGGGCAATGACATTGGTGTTCCATCACAATATGCAAGCCAAAAACTATTTTTTCCCATAATCTGATGAATTGTAAAAGGACCTTGCCAAAGAGAATCAAACTTACTATGCATTCATTTTCGTTCTCGCCTCTTGTCCCAAAGTAGAACAAGATCACCAATTTGAAATTCTTGATACTTGGCCTTTTTGTCAAAAATAACTTTTACTTGTTGTTGAGGAGCAACAATCATGTCAACCACTTCTTTTCTTTGCTCCTCCAACTATTGAATAAACATAATCCTCTTATCTAGTGCATCTAAATAAGTTTCATCTTCAATGGTGCATACCATCTTGAGAGCTGGAAGCTCCAAAGTTATTGATATCTTAGCATTGATCTTGTATAGCAATTGAAAAGGTGACATTCCAATTTCTTGATTTGGAGTAGTTTGATCCACCCACAAAGCATCAAACAAAGCCTTGTGCCAGGTTCTCTAATTTGAATCAACCAACTTCTTCATGATATTCACCAAATTTGTGTTGCTTGATTCTACTTGACAATTACCTTGTGGGTAATAATTAGATGTATGTGCCAAAATAATCTCATGATTAAAATAGAATTCAATGACCTCCTTGGAAGAGAAATTGGGTGCATTATCTGCAACAATCTTATTTGGAAGAACAAAACGTGAAATGGTGTTATGCTTCAAAAAGTCACAAATGATCTCAAATGTAGATCCTTTCACTAGAATTGCTTCAACCCACTTGGTGAAGTAATATTTTGCTACTAAGATATAGGGATGACCCTTGCTAAAAAATTAAATTATAGTACTAATAAAATCAATTCCCCATTGTTGAAATGGATCATCGATGACAATTGGCTTCAATAGAAGGGCAGCAAGTTTCTGCTTCCCAACAAACTGCTAGCATAATTCGCACTTCTTTACCCATCGATAGGCATCTTAAGAAAGCATGGACCAATAATATTGTGCTATTAGAATCTTATGTGCAATGATAGGTGCTGAAAAATTTCCACTACATACTTGATTATGAAAAGAATCTAAAAGTTGTACTTACTAACTTTTATCAACACATCTCAAAAATGTTTCATCCATTGCTTGCTTATAGAGATTGTTTTCCCAAAGAACAAAATTAGAAGATTTCAACTTGAGAGTCCTTCATTCCTTGTATGTCAAATGTGGAGGACAATCACCATAGCTCAAATAATATCCCATGTCAGAAAACCAATCATTTGTAGTGCTAATGAACAAGACAGTTGGAAGTGAGAAAGAATTCTAATCTTCTACTTGCAACGGTTCATTTTCAGCCATAAGCTAAAAAAGTCCTTTACCATGAACTAACTTGGTAGGTCATATCTCCATATCATACTCTTGAATCTTGGCTATCCAGTTTCCTCTTTTAGTGCCAAAATCCTACTTGATCAAGATAGTCTTGACACTCATATCCAAAACTAGAGAAATGATATGAGAATTTAAAATGTAGAACCTAAAATGATTTACTTCCTTGATAACAACATAAGCATGTTTCCTCATTTGACTATATTTTAGTTCATGAGCCTTCAAAGGACAACTCATGAATGAAATAGGTGATTCAATTCCTTCATTATTTCTCTGCATAAAAATAGCAGAGAGAGTATGCTCTGAAGCATAACTATACATAATGAAGCTTTTTGTATAATTAGGACATACCAACATAGGACCATGTCCTATAGCATACTTGATTTTTGCAAATTCTTTCCTTTCCTCTTGGTTCCAATGGAAAGAAGTCTTTCCTTTCATCATTTCAACAATATGACGAGTCTATTTGGCAAAATCTGGTTTAAACCTTCTCAGAAAATTCACCTTTTTGAAGAAACAATGAAATTTTGTTTTACTTAATGACAGAGATAAGATTTGAATTGCTAGTACCCTTTCAAGATCAATTTTAATACCTTCTTTTGACATAATGTGTCCTAAAGTTTTCCCTCCATTAGACCAAAAACTTACTTTTTGGTATTCAAAGACACACCATGTTGTCTACATCTTTCTAAAACTTGTTGAAGATGAAAGAAATGATCTTGACATTTTTTGGAATAAATGGTCAAGTCATCCAAGTATACAAGAATATTGTTGTTAATCAAACCATCAAAAGCAAGATCCATTTCCTATTAAAAATTGCTCCAGCATTGATAAGACCAAAAGGAATCCACCTATATGAAAAATTTCTCCATGGGGTAGTAAATGCCGTCTTATAATGATCATCTTCATGAACCTCAATTTGATTATATCTAGAAAAGTTGTCTAACATAGATAACATTTCAAAACTAGTAACAGCTTGTAAAACCTAGTCCATAACTGGCAATGGATAATTATCCTTGAGAGATACCTAATTGAGATTGCAAAAATCTACACATATGTGAATCTCTTCATTATTCTTTCTAACATGAACTATATTGGCTACCCAAGATGAATGGTGAATAGGAAAAATGATACCTACTTCAAGCATCTTTTGAATTTTAGCCAAAATAGTACTTGAGATCTTGGGATTATATTGCCTCTGCTTTTGGCAGAAAGGAGTTGCACCAAATTTTATAGGAATATCATGATGTACTTCTCTTAGAGAAAAATACTTGAGATATTCATAATAATAAGCTAAAACATCTTTGTATTCATGAAGAAAAGTAATTAACTTTTCCTTCTCTTCCTCTGTACACCAATTAGCAATGTTAACTAGCTTTAGGTCTTCTTCAATTCCAATATTGTATTTTTCATACTATTCCATAGATCTTGTCCTTCTATTTTTTTGTTCTTTTACATACTTATCATGTTTGTCAAAAAAAAAACTCCAAGGAAACCAAACCTTTTGGAATCTTATTCCCCTTGAGTTAAATGATTTCATGACTAGTTTTAGGATCTATCTTAGAAAGAACTTCATTGGAGGCATATTCACCTCCTTCAAAGTACATCTCATCAAAACCTTCCTTTGTTTCAAGAAAGTTGATGATCTAAGTATCGTAATTAAATACCTGCCAATGTTTGCAATTATCTAGAATACTTGGTCAATAGACCAATTGTATTTCATATATATTGTCTCTAAAATCTTGATGTGGAAGTAGTAGAGTGGCTGAAACAACCAATGAGTTATCTATATCATTTAGTTCTCTAGGAATAATTGAAATATTGAAAGCATCAAAAAACTTGATGTAATCCCAAGCTAAATCATGGTAATGTCTAAGTCAGTCATTTCTTGCTTGATATTGAGCCTTGACTTGACATACTACCAACTCGGCATCTCCTTTTATATGCAAATTTTGAATTCCTCTATCTTGCACCATGTTCAACCCCGGTATAGCTTGCACCATGTTCAACCCTAGTATTAGGGCTTCATATTAAATCATGCTATTGGTGTTAGGAAATTGCAACTTGTATGAAAAAGGGAAGAATTCACCATTATGAGAAATAAAAACAACTCCAGCACTGGATCCCATAAAAGCACAACTACCATCAAATTCTATAATCCAAATAGTAGTAGAACTACTTGTACACACCAGAATTATTTAGAATGATTCTCCCTCCAAGAGAATCAATGGAATCACCTTCAAAATGCATTTCTTCATTTTTAAAACAATCCATAGGATCATCTTCAAGAATAGCTTTTTCCTCAAGAATTTCATCTTCCTCTATGGCTTCAACAACATCAACAAATCTTCCATTATCTAATAGTAGTGAGGAACTTTCAAAATTAGTCCAGTCTTTGGAAAATTAGGACACTTCATCAGCATGTTGGTAGTAATTACCCATCCCTATTGATTCAAAAAGAATCTAAGAATGTGGATCATTGGACTTGACTACCACATACTTTGTTTCTCTTTCAGGATACAACTTTCACATAACAATTTTAACTGGTATTCTGGCTTTAGTCATATCCATATTGAGTTATCCTCCTACATCTTTGTAGAAATTGTGACCAAGTAAGATACCATAGGAGGTTGGTACATCAAGATAGTCATTTTGATCTTTTTTTCTGGAAAATATTCAAAGGCCAATTGAACATCTATGGTTTTCCCTTTCAGAGGTACTTTTTTGTTGTCCATTGAATAACAGCTACCAAAAGACTTAGTTAAAGTCAAGCCTAATGAATCTACAACCTTGGCTAGCATGACATTATTAGAGGCACCAGAATCTATGACACAGTTGCTTAACTTGAAACCATTGATCAAAAGAGAAAGATAGAAAGGCTCGATCTTTTCTAGCACTAAGGATGGAATGGTTACTAAGTTATTTGACATATTTTTGCCTTTAGGGGCAACCAAATGAGTTTGGGTAGGCTGGGATTCTTTGACAAATTTAGTAAGTTTATCCAATTGATCTAGATAGGCTTGTAGGTATTCTACCTCAAACATCTAAATTTTAGTCTTCTTAGCATGGTCTATGATATCAAAAACTTGGAAAGAACTTTGTAAAGAAGAATAGAAATGTTTAGCCTGAGTTTTAGGCATACTAGACTTTGAAACACTAGATGGAGGAGCAATTTGATCAACACTTACTTGATTTTTAGCTAGATCATTAGGTAGGCTGGGTAATGTTGTTCCTCTTTTTGCAATGTTGAAAGGCATTTGAGGAACATCAAACTTCTTTTCAGCCTCTTCTTGTTGTTGAGCTAGCTTGGTTTGTGAACGTGGCATAACTGCATAGGCTTGTGCAAAATCAATTTCATGACCTTCATCATTTTATTGTACGTAACCAATAGTAGAGTTGTCAGCTACTTGAGGATCATCATGATATAGAGAAACATTATCCTCAGAAGGATATTCAACTTGGTTTTCATTCATTAGATCAGCTTCAAGGTAACCAGTAGTTGTATTACTTGGTTGTGCTTCAAGTGCAAGCCTCTCTAGAGGAGGAAGCTTACTCTAATTCTTAGCTACATAATTATTTGCAGCATTAGGATAGGGTTGCCTTGAAATATCCTTGTATGGTCTTGTATATGAACTTTGAGAGCAAGAAGTTCATTTGCTAGCTTCTAAATTGATGAATCAGATGTACCTAATGAAGAAGATTTTGGAAAGGAATTGTTCTTAAATCAATTAGCATCTTTGTGAATCTTCCCTGCAAGTATCAAATCATCTTCAATCTCAATTTCTAAATATCATGTGAGAGCCAATGTTCTAGGAGCAGCTCTTCTTAATTATAAGATGACCTCAGGAAGTTGAGTGTTGATGAAGAAACACTTCAAATTCATGGTAGTGGGTTGAGAAGCAGTAGAAATTCTACTAGCTAATTTATTGAATTAAGTAATAAACTCTTGCATTCCATCATTTGCTTCCTTCTCATTTGCATGATTTTTTATAGGAGAGAATGCTCATCTTCTCAAGGCTTGAATCTTTAAAGAAACTTTGTATGCAAGGATACCTAATCTATGATGGAATTAGGTTCCAGATTATAGAACCAGTTAGTTGCTATACCTTGTAAAGTCTTAATAAAGAGCCTTACAGATATGTCTTCATGTTCAATACCAAAGACTCCCATAGAAATGTAGAAGGCTTTAATGTATTTTTCTAGGTGTTACTTACCATCCCAATAGAATTTGGGAAAATTCTTATGAGAACCTTGAGGTAATGCATGCAATGGTGCTGCAAGATTTAACGAACCAAAAGCTACTCCTCATAGACCAGCAGCCATATTGGTGATTGGAGGATTAGTGGTAGAAAGATGTAATTGTGTAATAGACACAAGGGATTTGAGGAAAAATAGGGAATCTTCACTAGCTATAACAGTCTTCCTTTTAGAAGGAGGATAACTTGTAATATGAGAGAGAGAGAGAGAAGGAATTTTGATAAGCAAATCAAAATGAGCTTGTTGCACCAAAAATGATCTAGTAGAACTTGAAAAACTATCACCCTTCTTTCTTCGAGAATACACGTGCTCAAAACTTGCTAGTGTGATAACCAGTAATGCCAATTAGAATAAGGAACTAAACTTCAAATGAAAGCAAGAGACTTCCAAATGCATTCGTAGTCCCCAGCGGAGTTGCCAAAAAATTGTTGGGTGGATATTTTGCAATCAATAGTTTTGGGCAAAAATCCAGTCACAAAATAGGATGACCAGCCACAAAGTGTGAGGCAAAGTCTCTCCTACCTTAAAGGGAAGGCTCCCCCTTCTTACTGTTACTTGGATCAACTCAAGGTAAGCAAGAAGTCAAGAGATTTTCTAAAATGGGTGTTACCAATATCCTTTCTTCTTATCTTTCATGATAGAATCCACTTACTCATGGAGTGAATAATGGGCAGGGTGAATCTCTAACTACACTTCTATCAAGAGCTGAAAATAGTGATATTGATAAACCTTCACTAACTCAAAGGCTAGCTGAAGATGTACTGATTTGGCTCTAATTTCAATTGTTCCTTTATATGGAAAAGCTTTACAATTAGGGCACAAAGACTCCTAAAAGTAAGAATAACTTAACTATTTTGGGAATTTAGAAAGAAGTATAAGCTACAGACAAAGCTTCTAGCTATATATTCCATAATTGCTCCTGGTCAAAGCACTCCAATTGCTTCTTAACTCTTTTATATTCAATTCGTAAGATAAAATTACCAAGAACAGAAGATAACATAAATAAAAGATAAATGTATTATAGACAAATCTTATAACCCATACAAGTAACAATCTCACTTAATCAAAGTTAAGTCTCAAATGCTCCTTTCTATCCACTTTTCTCTCAAGATAGTGCTACACAAACAAACTTTTGCTGGCACAATTTCTCTAGAGCTCTCTTGTACAAAGAAAAAGATGAAATTTACAATGAGGGTGCACTCCTTTATATAGGCATAGGATTTGAGAAAAAGGGGGGGGGGCCGAGGGGGAAGTGGTATCAACTCAACCAACTTTGACCTAGTCTAACTAAAAGAGAAAATATAGGATTACATGCAACTCGCATTACATGTAATTAAATATATTCATGTAATGCATTCTCTTAGACCTATAAAAAATAAAATGAAAAAAAAAAACAATCTTAAAGATTGTTTCTTAGCATCTTGAACTTGACAATGATATCACGCACTATGGGAAGATCAGCCATTTCCATGGTCTTTGATATGGCTTTGATCCTCATTGCATCTACATATGCTAACTGTACAACTTTAGCATTTGTTTTCTGAGAATCTAGTAAATGTATTGTCAAGGATTTATACAAGACAAACTTGTTCATTGTGTGTAAACCAAAATCTTCAAAATCTACATCAACATTGATCCTAATTGTATATTCTGAGCTTCACCTTTCTACTGCAATGAGATTTCCAGATTCATCAATAACCTACCATCTCATCTATTCCAAATCACAAGTAACACTTGTTTCAACTTCTTGACAATCTCCAAGGGCTACCTACAACTTTTTAATCAGCTTCCTCAATGTTTCCTCTTTGTATCCAATAAGTCCTTGAAATATGAAAAATATTTCACATGATGGAAGAATGTCACATGAGATCAAGGCATCTAGATCAAATCTTGCCATCTCATCCCATTCATGGAGGATTCCTTGAAATCATATTCTTCTCGAGTCAAAGAAGAGATCAACTTTCACCCCACTCATTCATATCTTTGACACACCTAAGAATTATAAATGTCTCTGTGATGGCTCAAACTCCTTTAGAGATGATCTCTCCTATCCAAGACTTGGCAGCTCCAATCAACTTTCTCTCCTTGTATGTTTGAGAAATAACAACAATACTCTGAGAAGATTGTTTCTGAATGACCTCGTATAGGTGAGAAACCTCCTATTTTAGTTGATTTTTCTTCTCCCACAACTCATGATTTCTTTTTGATAAATTGGCTAATGCATCTTGAGCATCTTGTAAACAACTCAGACATGATTGTTTCCTAATTTTGACCTTAGTAAACTTGTAATCAGAATGAGTAAGTTCTTCAACAAGTTTTTCTACCAAGGGCTCAACAACTTTACCAAATTTGGTTTTATCCAAATCAACCAAAATCCTTGAAACAATCTTATCTTTTAAATATTTGGATTTGGTCTTCTTGATAGGGAGATTATCTGGAGGTACAAGAACTTTTCTTCTCTTTTTTGTTATTCTTCTCAACCATGTAGGCAAGCTAAAACTTTCATCCATGGAAGTAGGTACAATAGAGACCATTGGCATTGATCTAGATTGTATTGCCATTGTAATAGAACAAGATTTAGTCTTCACGACCGGAGGCATAGGAGCGTGCTAAGAGGACACCGTCATGAAAATCTTAAAACCTATCAAAGATGTATCAAGTTGGGAAACTTGACCACTTGTAAGATTTGGAAAATCCTCAAACACATTTTCCAAATACTCATATTGTTCATTTTGCAAGGATGAGAGGAGTAGTAGAAGAAATAGGAAGAGCCATTGTATTGACTTCCAAGACTATAATAGGAGTGAAATTAGTGGAGAATGAATCCACATCATCATCTAATTCATCTAGAAATGGTGCTTAATGTATGGATAGTGCATGAGTTTGTGCAAGCCTTGGGGGAGATATGATCATGACTCCCCCTTCTTCATTTGTATCTTCTTTATCTGATCTATCTCCAATTCCTCTTCTAATTCTTCCTCTAATTCTTGAACTAGTTCAAATATTTGAGATGACAACCCTTAGCATCAAAATATGAGGCACCATCTTTTCTAGTAATCTCTAGTTGTGACTTCATGCTAGGAGGGCCAAACTTTCCACAATCCAAGCCCATCTTAGGATTAACTCTTTTAAGTCATTTATTTTTAAGCCATTTTTTAGTGTTTATCAAGATGGATTAAAATCTATCCATGATAGATGTACCTTCCTTCTATTGCCACTGAATAGGAAAAGGGCTATTCTTATCAAATTTGGCTTGATGAAACTTTGGATCAAGGATGTTGTCATCATCTTCAACTTGGAAATCTGAAGAGATCTCCAACATGTTGAGATTGATTATTTGTTGCAGGTTTAATTTGCAATAGTCCATCTTCATGATGTCAAGCTCTGTTCTCACATCAATCCAGATGTCCTTGATGTGATGGACATGTGTGTAAGCTCTTTTCATTTGAGAATTCATTTCTCAATAATCAAAGTCAAATTTGGCTTTCAACTTCTTCAAGTTAATCAACTACAACTCTACTTGCATATTCTTTGCTTTGGGCATAGATTTGATTGCATAATTACCAATTGCCAAGGGTTTGGCTGAAGTAATACTGAAACTAGGCCTATGCATAGCATGTTGATCACAATGCACATCCATGAGTAGTCTAGCTAGCTCCATCAAGATGATTCAATCCATAAAATACCTAGGTAAGGTATAATGTTTGCCTTTAAAATACCCAACTCTCAAGTATGTAAAATTTGGAAATTAAATGAAAATATAGCCGTGTTGATTCACCTTTTTTCCATGCTGCATCAGATACCCTCTTGATAGATAACTATCTATCGAATAAGCATCAAAAATGCCAAAAGAAGGCATCTTGGACCCTTCTGTAGTGAAACTTACTAATTTTCCAAAGTGATTTGATCATAGTAATCCCAAATAAAAATCTGAAGACAATATCCCTTGGTTGAGAGCCCAGATAAAGATCCCATCATAGCAAAAATGTACACAATATAGGAGTTCATGTAGAAGGATGTTGAAGTTCCCACATTGAGAAAATGTTGGCAAAGTGCAGTGCTAATCAACTCTCCCCAAAAGATGCATTCTCTATTTTCGATGATTTGGAAGATGAACTTGTATATCCATGGCTTGAAATTAGTAGAGTCTCTGAGACTGCATACTCTATTGAGTAGAATGATGAGATCTTTGTATTCTTGTTTGAAGTTAGAACAATGAACATTCTTTGGCCATCTTGAGAAGTTATTCCTTTTATTATCTAACCAGTATTAGTTGGCATATTTATGATAATCACCTTTCTTCTCATTTCAGCATTCCAAAGATGATTCGTTGGTTAGATCTGCACATTCTTCTTTATGTGGTACTTTAAAGATCTGCTTAATGACCTCTAGATCAAGGCTAATGACAACCTTGTCATTAGTGTCCTTAATAATCTTTGATTTTGGAATAAAATATTGTGCACATCAAAGAACAAAATTAGGTTCCATGGCTGCCATAAGAAATACAATTACCAAGTGAATGTTACTTCTTGTAATGTGATTCATCTCTTGACCAACAGGAGTTTCAACTCTCCACAGAATATCAGCCACACATGACTGATCATTGCATCCATTACACTATCAAAAACATATATGACTGATGATGGAGTTGCATGAGCCAACTCTTTATCATATTGATATTTCATCTTTCCTTTAGATTTTGATGATGAGAGCATCTTATGTGCTTGGTTTGCAACACAAAAATCTCAAAACATAAACACATTATTAGAAGGAATCATCGTACAAGATGATTTATGATCAAAAACAAAGTTTGGAAATGAATTGGAGACTTTGTAGATCTGATGAGATGATCTCAAAAAGAAATCATATGCATATGCAATGAATGAAGATGAAAAGTTAACAGAATCCAAAAAGCGGAATGAAGTATAGTGAAGGTAGAAAATGGAAGATGGAATGAAATTAAATAAAATGAAAATGTGTGAAGGTGGAACACATGGGAATGTGTGTGAATGAAGATTGCTGATTTTTAACTGTAACTTAGGTTTTTCAAGGCATTATTACATGAAAATTGACTACAAGTAAGTGCAACATGCAACGAAAGATGAAAAGTGAGATGAGATGTGCATGCAGATAGAAGATGCACTGTACATGCAAGTGTGAATGATGGATGAGGTGTGTAGCATGGAAAGATGCAGCAACATGTATTTGCTCATGGTGTGAATGCATATGGAGAGATGGTAATGGAAAATGGAAGAGGGATAATTAACTTTATAATCATATTTGGTTAAAAGGTGAAGTCAAAGCATATGGAAGATAAAAATGACATCATTTTGATATTTCAAAAAGTGGCATTTAGTCAAAATCGGGGTTTTGAGATGGTATTACACATAAGGCTTTTCGTGTAATTGTGTTATGTAAGTAAATGTGGAAAGTGAGATGGGTAAAAATGGAAGCAAAAAATGGGATTACATGCATATTTGGATGGTTAATGAGATGAAAAATATGTAATCGCATTTTTCTAATGAGATGTGAAGTATTGTGACATGGAAGATGGGTGTGAAACATGATAATGCTTTCGCAGGAAGTGAAACAACAAGTTCTTGGGAAAGAACTTGTAACTTCTCCAAAGTGGAGAAAATTGGAAAGCAAGCACACAAAACACAAAAACTCAAAAGAAAAATGTACCTTTTGAAATTGACTCAAACATGTCAAGATACAAAGCATTTCAACACATAAATTCAAATTTGGAGTTTGGGGGAAAACCAAAAACATGAAAATGAATAATTTCTTCATTTGTAAAGGTAAAATGCACTTTCCATGGCATTTATTTGAACAAATGGAAATCATCAAGAAATGCATAAAATCAGCAAGATAAGCACAAATTAAATAGCAAGAAATAATAAGTCCACTTACATGAAGATTAAGTGCCAAAATGGTGCAAAAAGATGCTCCAAAGTTGAAAGAAATTTCAAAAACACTTGAATCTTTCAAAATTTTGCAAATTTGAATGGGAGAAGGAAAAAAACAAGGCATTTTAGGTGGAAGATGCCAAAATGTGCCCTATCAATGCTCCAAAATCCAACATGTTTACATGCACATGCTTATGGGACATTTTTGTAAAAAACATTTTTCACCAAGGAGTGAGATCAAAACTTTTTGGGTGTTAAACATCAAAACATTTACCAATATGTAATGAAAACACTAAAAGAGACCAAATTGATTCCTCTTGGAGAAAAAATGTGCTCTAAAAATGATGCATTTTGAAGTTTTTTCCAAAAATGTACCCTAGGATAGAGCTTGGAAAAATGATTTCCAGCAAGATGAATCCTTTTTTTATGTTAAAAAATCTATTGCCAAGAAAAAATGACCCTATTGGAGAATATCTTATGCAAAATCATCAAGTAAATCTCTCACAATCTCCAAAATTAGGTTCTTGGAGGCCTATTACATGTGTTCTTCCAAAATCAAACTTTTTAGGAAGCATAACATATTTTAAAATATGCACAAGGTTAAAATCAAACCTTTTAAGATGGAATGCATATTTTAAAAACTCCCCATAAGGAAAACCGCACCTTTTAGGAGGCATGACACATTTTAAAATATGCACTTGGTTAAAATCAGACATTTTAGGGAGGATTGCATATTTTAAGTTAAAGCCCATGTTTTTTATGCAATGACACATTTCAAGTGAAAGCTCACATTTTTGGTGTAATGACACCAAAAATGTCCACTTTTGATAGTCTTATGCTTTTAACTTTATATGCAGTGACATGTAAAATGTCCACTTTTGATGGATTTTACATGTAATAGCATATAAAATATTCACTTTTGATGAATTAAAGCCATTTAATAGACATATATCAATTTCATTTTATTAAAATGTTATCTTAATGGGACAAAAACCATATATCATTTTAAAAATATAACACATAACTATCATTTAAAAAGTAACATTTAAATGAGAATTTTATTTAAATATCAAAATTAAACTGAAACTATATAGTTTATATAGTCACTTTAAGTGAAAAATCAAAAAGTAACTCAACTTAAAATTATAACATAAAGTGCATTATAGAAATTATAACATAAAGTGCATTATAGTTACTTTAAGTGAAAAATTTAATGATAAAGTAACTTAAAAATATAACAAAAGTGAATTTAAATTATATTTTTTAAAAAGCAAATGTCAAATTAAAAATATAACATGATATTTTTAATTTGTGCTATTGCATCAAAAAGGTCCACTTTTGAGGCACTAAAATGGTCATAACTCTTGACTAACAACTCCGCTTATGCTCTAGGATAGACCAAATCGAAGGGGAAACTAAAAGCCATGACTTGAGCAAGATGAAAGGACTAAAAACAAAAAAACACAAACTTAAAAGAAAAGAAAATGACAATGAAAGCCTCAAAAATTAAGCAAAGGCTCAATAGAAGGCAAAACAAAAAAGACTTGACGAAAGCCTTCAGTAAAATAATTTGATATACAAATTGAAGTCAATATATCGGTCAACATTAAGAAATTGAATATTAGATTCAACTTAAAAAGATGTGAAACTAGCTTGAAAAAGTTTCATGTTGTTACCAATATTTTGTGGTGACAAAATGCAAGACAACAGGGATAAGAAAAAGAACAAAGAGAAGGAGAAGGAGAAGTCAGTGGCCAAGCCTTCCTCCCCTATGCAAGTCATCAACCTTGATGCTGACAGTAGCCCCATGGAAGGTCAAGAACAAGATGCATCTCAGTAGGGTGTTACCTTGGCCCTCTTAGTTACTAAAGTGATTTCTTTCCCCATTGCCAATCAAAGTAAGGAAACACACCTAGTGGCAAGGAAGCTCTTTGATCCTACAACCCTTCAGTCAGTGATCAATGTCCTTTCAACTGAGTCATGGTTGGAAGAGACCATTGAATGGAAAAAGTGAAGGTATGAGGAAGCTATCCCATCCAAAGACCTCATCACATAGGAAACTTCTTCTCAGCCATAATCAAAGAAGAAAAAGAAGCATAAGTCTATAGAAACATTGGCCACTAATCCCTCTACTGGTATATGTTGATGGAGATAGAAGAACCTTAGAAATAGGGCAAGTTTCATGAGCTTACTGCCAATGATTTTCAAATTAGAACGATTGACATTTGTATTCATGTGCATGATTCCATGGTTAATATATGGAAATAAACCAATGCAAGATAAAGGACAAACTAGAAGAGTTAAGGTTAGAGAAAGAGGTACTCAAGACCTAGAATAAGGAATTAATGGACTACATCAGATCTACACTTCGAAGCACCTCTACAAGTACATTTGACCCAAGTGCAGAAGAGAATAAGAACTTGTTTTTGAAGCTACAGCAGGAGAGGCAATTTAGTCAAATTGGTCGTTTATGGATTGATCAAATGAAGGCCCAAGGTCCCCCTCTCATTGAGAACCTTGGAAACCTGTTGTTAGATATTAATAAGTTAAGGGAAGCATTGTCTAGTCATCAGACCATAATGCACAAGGCATCAGAGAACTTGACAGAACAATTGGCCTTGTTGCAAAAGGTAATTGATATGAAGACTAATGTGGTCATGACCCATGGGATGCTCAAAAAAGGTACATAACCATTGCTCCATTCAAAGTAATCATTAGATTTCATAGTGTAAAGCTATGTAAGATCTATAAATGAGCTTAAGGATGTGTATGATGTAGTGCAGAAGGTCATGGGAAAGATTTTTGAATATTTAAAGGTGATATATATAGAATCATATGTAACCAGTAATGGTCAATTGGTGGACATCAAACAAATGAAGGCCAAATTCTGAGCATTTATTGATGAATCCACTAATCTAGCCAACTTCTAGGTGTCAAAGATCCAAGAGCTTTTAGCAATAGAATCCATCTTAAGGTGTGCATCAAAAAAGATTCAATCAAAGATCGCCAGAGTGGAAGAGTTGATAGCGATGCATGATTACTAGATGATTTAAGTTGATAACATCATGATTTTAGGTGTCAATGAATTGAATAATGTAACTGATGCAATGAAAGCATATAGAGCTAAGGCTATGACCCCAAAGAAAGTTTGATGCTCTAACAAACTGTCACCTTCTCTTTTTTCTCAAATTCTCCATTGTATCCATTTTTGGCATTTTCTCCATAGGCTTAGGCTCTATAACAGATGATGACTAGGTCAAGTCCTACTTTTAGCATCCTCTATTCTAAATTCTCTACAATATAATCATCAAATGTAATTGGCCATTCTTAAGAGGCCTATATATGTAACTTTTTGAGAAGTTAATTAGATCGACAAATTACTTTGTGGGAAAACCCCTATAGGTGGAACTATTGTGTGTGTCTCTAAGTCTACATTTTAATTTATTATTCATTTAGTTTATGGTTTGTACCTGGGATGAATGTGTTGTAAATGAAAATTGAAAGATTGCAAATAAACTTGGTTTTGTTTCTTTTGTTTCAATGGATTGCAAGCTTTATTTTCTTTATTACAAGTATTACTTTATTCCCTTGTGTGGTGTATATTAGTTCATGTGCATTTCATTGATTCTATGAGAAGTTTGAGATTTGATTAATGAAGTAGTTAAAAAGGAGACAATCCAGGTATTATCAAATCTTGGTCACTTTAGCAATCCAGCCATTGCCAAACTATTCACTCTTTTTCCACTCATGATGTGGTTGATAGTCTTGCATTGTTTCAATCTTGCATCCAAGGTAGAATAGATTGCATATTAGGTGTTTGATTTGAAAATTGCCTAGATTGTTTGAAGTATTAATCAATCTAGTTCTATCTCTTCTACTCTTTGGTTAAGAGCATACCCCAAAACTTAAAACAAATTCATTGAAAATATTTGCATTATAAGGGAGTTGCACCTTTCAATTTAGGGGTTTCTAATAGATTACTACATTGACCCATTTTGTCGTTAACCATTTTTTTTCCATCACTATTGGGCACATTAAGAGTCAAGGTACAAACTAAGAAACAAAGGAAGACAAAATGTTAACTAACAGAAGGCTATATCAATATCACTTGAATAATTTTTTTTTGAGAGATCCTATATCGATATGAGATCATTTTCAAGTCAACTTGATTTCCAAGGTATATTGTAATTGATGTTTATATCAAGGAAACAAGATGGTATATATAACATGGTCTATTGTTTCAAAAAAATTAAGTCTTTTTGAATATTTTTGTCCCGCCTGGCTCCCTACGCCTGGCTTTAGCTTTGGCTTTGGCCCTAGGCGTCCTGGCCTCTATGTCAGGTCCTACATGGACTCTTAGCTATGAAGTCATTGTTAGGCTCTACATCTTTTTGATTTTTCCTACTTGGCTCCCTGCGCCAAGCTTCGGCTTTGGTTTTGGCCCTTGGCTTTGATCCTACCTCTGTGCCTAGTTATGACTCCGGCTCGGCCTCTGTTCCTAGTTTTTGCCTCAGCTCCAATGTGGGTCCTACTCTTTCTCCAGTGACTAGTTTTGGTTTGTGTCATTGTTAGGCTCTTCATCTTTTTGATTTTTCCTGCCTAGCTCCCTACGCCAGGCTTCGGCTTTGATTTTGGCCCCTAGCTTCAATCCTGCCTCTATGCCTATATCTGACTCTAGCTCAGCCTCTATTCCTAGTTTTGGCCTCGGCTCCAATGTGGGTCCTACTCTTTTTTCCAACGACTGGTTTTGGTTCAATTTTTCCCCTTTTTTTGGCTCTATGGAGGTCCCTTCAGCTTCAAGGTTTTGTTCCCCTGGTGTAGGTGCTTCAGCTATTTCTTATGTTGATGTGGCTTCCTTTGAGGCTGGTCTTGGTGGACCTACTATTAAGCTAGGGCTTCATGCTACCGTGCATTTAGGGTCTTCGATTGCGGTAAGTAACCCTTTAAAGATTGATTTACAACCTTCTATTGTTGATGAGATCTCTAGCTGTTTGGCTGACTTCTCAGCCAATGCTGTTATCTTTTTCTTTAAGGGTTTTTGGCCTTCTTTGTCAGATTTGCATGCCTGGATTTCTCATAAATGGAACCCCTTAATTTTAGAGATAGCCTGTATCCACCCTTTGCCTAGGGAGTTGTTCATTGTCAAATTTGAATCTGTTGCTGATAGAGTTTCCATCCTTCACCATGTCTTCTACTGGAAATCAAAGTACCCCTTGATGGTTAAACCTTGGCATAAAGATTTCAACCCATTGATAGAATCTTTTAATGTGTTCCCTGTCTGGGTTAGGTTGTTGAATCTCCCCCTTCACCTTTGGGTAGATTCTATTTTGGAGGAGGTGGGGAGTTCCCTTGGTGCTTTCTGCTACATTGATAAGGCTTCTTCCAATGTTTTTTGCACTTCGTATGCTCGCATACTGGTTGAGATCGATATTTCCAAGGGACTTCCAAACATGATTTCTGTGGCTTCTTCTTTAGGGTCATGGGATATCCTTCTTAACTATGAGGGTATCCCCTTCCACTGTAGGAAGTGCCACAAGACTAGTCACATGGCTTCTGGCTACTCCACAAGTAAATCTGGGTTGAAGTTGCCCCCTTATTGGTGGAAAGGGGCCTCAGAAGATCACCACACGGTCCACAAGGTCCTCTCTTTAGGGGAAGATGACTCTCTTCAAGATATTTTGGGGGAGGTCTCTTCTACTATTCCTAGTTCTTCAACTAAGGATCATCCTTTAGCACCTTTGGTGGCAGCAAATCAGTCTTTGGTTTCTGTTGTCCCATCTTCTTATGCTTTGAAGGGGGATCCTCCTTCGAATCCTTCTGTGGTTGTAGCTAATCTATCTTCTAGTGCCCTAGGGGCAGCCACCTCTCTAGCTCCTTCTCAAGTAGATGTTCCTTCTCCTATTCCTACTATAAATTCCTCTGCGGCAATTCCTCCCCTGGCTTCAGAGGTTCCAGGGTCTAGTTGTGGCCTTATTGTTTCTTAGTGCTAGTTGGCTATTGGTTCGGTGGGGGTTGGAAGGACCTCTGTTAATGGTAATTTGGTCATGCCCTTCTCTTTTGTTTCATCTGGAGTGGCCCTTCCTATGTCTTCTTCTTTGGATGCAGTTATTCCTATTGCAGCCTCTTCCCTGGTCTCAAGGATTTCTGGTGGTTCTGGTGTTGTTGATTTACGATGGCAGTAGGCGGCGGGTTTGGTGGAGGATGGATGGACTGTAGTAAAAGGTAAAAAGATGAAGCCATCCACTGCCTCTTTTGATATGGCATTACGGTCTCATAAGAAGGGATCTAAAGGCAATGCATGACTATTTTTGGTCTGTTGTTCTTTTTTGCCCCCTGGCTTTTCCCCTGTTGATATTTGTTGAGCATCATGGTTGGGAATTTCTTTCCCTTTATTCTTTGGGTTTCATGAGCCTAGGAAAAACTTGTGTTGGTGCCTTTCGTGATGCCACTTTGGTCACCTTTTGTTTGGTGATCTGATGTACTAGCCTTTTGTCTGGCCTTTGTCCTTTGGTTGGGCTTTAATTGTTTATTTTTAGCCTTTTGTCTTATTTCAACTTGGGTTTCAGGATCCCTATAAAACCTATTTATCTAATCAAAAACAAGATGGTATATATGAACCATAGATCAGTATATACATGATAAGAATGGAATGTCTTATCAAAATTGAACACCAGGGATAACTTTAAGGAACCCCCCTCTCAAAATTTATAAAATTGTGGTGAATCACATGTCATTTGGGTGAAAAAAAATTAATAGTGTTGGCGAATTATGCATCAATGGATGGATATTTGGTGGCAATTTTTTTAATAGTTTAGACAATTTTTATAAAATAATGGCAATTATAATTTTTGTTTTTAATAAAATTATTAATATTGATGGCGAATTATGTTTTGAAATATGGATATTGGTTGGCGAATATTTTAATAACCGATACCTTTTTTATAAAAAGGTGGTGAAATTATTTTTCAAATAATTGAATTAATTTATTTGTTATGGCGAATGGTTTTCAGAAAGTTATAGTTGGTATGGCTATTTTCAAAAGATGGGAAATAAGTAGCCTAACCTAACATACCAACTTACATAAATTATTGGCAACTGGCAAGTGATGGTTTAAAGACATGGTTGTTTGATCGTACATTATGGAAGCATAATCTTTTCCACTACCACTATAATTATGTTAAATTTATTATTTGAAAACTCAGACCGTCTGATGATCCAAGATCAATGGCTGAGGTTTAATTTCGGCCAACATTTCTTGAAGGAAGAAGAATTGTTGAGGTAGTCACTGAAATGTTGACACGTATCAAGGTAAGTTGTATGCGGAGTATAGTGCACCCAAAAAGAATTAAATGCCATGTCAATGATATCAACATTCTCTGGCTAGTACTCTACCAAACGTTTGGAATGAAGCCTCGACCTTGTTCAAGTGTCCAAAATGGTGACACATTTTTATCCAGCGTGTATCACTTAAGTCGCAGGAGATAGTATATTGATGTCTTGTCACTGTTAATTACAATTTACAATTGGCCTTTTTCATCGGCTAAGCAGCTTCACACGCATTAGAGGACATGCCACAGTCCACTAACAGTAGTACTATTAGTCTTAATTACAAATTTACAATTGGCCTTTTCCATTAGTTAAGTGGCTTCACACGTATTATAGGACAATGAACGATATTAATGTTTAATTACAATTGGCCTTTTCAGCACGTACTTGCAATTATGTTCAAGATTTGAGAATATTTGCTAATTTAATGTAATTGAATTGGTAGTCAGACGGAAACAAACAAATAATCCCTAGCACCCTGCCCACCAAGCTTATTTATAGGCGATTAAGCTACTTCTTTCATCATTGCTCATCTCATTTTCGGTAGTCGTTAGGTCTAGTTTGTTTGGTGTTAGTCTACTAGAACTTAGAGTTTGAACTTTGCAGTAAAGATGGACAACCCTATCCGCCTGAGATGCACTTTGGAAGAGGAGAAGAAGGCCTTTCTAGGTCGTGTTCTTGAGGAAAACCTCTTGTCAATTTGCAATGAGGTTGTTCCATGCTCTGGTGTAAAGTTTGTTATTGCTACTGTCAAAATGGTTCTAGGGCATGAGTTTTTGAAGAATGAGAATCGATATCGTGTCAACAGTGACATTACATCATAATTTCTAGCCTCCTTGCTTGACCTCGGAGAAGCAAGGGCCCAAATTTTGCTGCTCCTGAGAAAGATTTTTAAAGTAGTATATTTGGGCGATGACATTGAAATTGTCGCTCATGCAATTTTAGGAGTGGGGATCCCTTGGGCAGGTGAAGTCCACAAGCTTTTGGAACCTGGCCAGAATGTGGTCCTGTAACCATTTTTACTGGGCTTGACTGCTGGGCAGTTGTAGCACCATAGGAAATGCGCAAGAATTGGGTTAAATTTTCATCGAAAATGGTTTCTCCTGGGTGAAGTGGAAGATGGCAACAACTGGCTATAAGAATTCGCAACCATGGTCAATTCTGGTGGTTTCTACGATGAATAGTACAGTAGTTCTAGAGTCTAGGCTTTTCCCCTAATTTTTTTTAATTTGTAAATTTCAAGAAATATCAATGAAATTTTTGGAGTTTCAGTTCCATATAAAATTGTATTTCATTTTTTTAACTTCTTATGCTTACTTATGCAACATTGCAATATTTTGCATTTTTGAATTTTCTATTGAATTGTTTATAAAAGCCTATGTGAATATAAAATATTATTAGTTTCTACCTTTGGTAGGAAACTAATGGAATCACCTAGTTCCATATTAGTTCTATAATCTAAAAATTTCATTGATATACAAATGTTTGCAAAAGGTTTATTAATTTGCATTTTTTTTGAAATTGAAAAATATAATTTTTTTAAAACTTTATTGGTTCATGATGAAAAAGGCAATGAAAAAATTCAATTTTCTTTATTAAAAATACAACTATTTTTTTCAACACCTCTATTAATGCAAGCATTAATTGCAACCTTATATTTTCTTGTGACAAGTGGATAAACTTTTTTTAAAAATTATCATTTTTCTAACACCTCTATTAATGAATGCATTAATTTCAATTTTATCGTTTCCACGTTTGTGACAAGTGGATAAACTTTTTTTTTTAAAAGACAATTAGTTTTAATTGATGTTTATCTTTGTAATTTGTAAAATGTTATTCAAATATAGATATTTTAATCAAATATAGACATTTTAACTCTTTTAAATTGTCAATTTTCAAAAATTATTTTTTACATGATTTAATTTCATATTTATTTTAATTTTAATTTGTATATAAATTTAAATTAGAATTTAATTATTTTTATTTTTACATATCTAAACCAATGTTTTTAATAAATTTTCTTTTATTTTTTATTTATATATAATTTTATTAGATTATACATTTATTTAACATATATAATTTTTACTATATTGATATTTTTAATTTATACTTTAAAATACATAATATTAATTTTGTATCAATTTTAATAAAGTTCAAATTATTTAGCTTGGTATATTATCAACTTTATTTATTATAAATGTGTTTGGTTTTTTTAAAGCATAAATGTTATTTTAAAATTAATTTATGTTTTTTTTTATGCATTATATTTAACCTTAAGAATATTGTCCAGCTTCTGCAATTGGATAAATTTATCACTTGAACAAGATATATCAAACAATTTAATAATTGAAATTAATCAATTTAACTCTTTTTTTAAAAATTATACAATTTTATCTATATCTCATGTATAATTAGTTGATAAATATCTTTGGTATGATAAAAGTTCTTTAGGATGTCATCTAATTTTAATTTAGCATGATACTATAATGTTTATTTATATATTCTTTTACTATTTTAATTAATATACATCATTGCAGTTATATAATTTAATAATATACTAACTATACTCGTAATTTAATGGGAGTGGGACCCACGACACACGAGGCCACCACACCATTCATCGGTGTCGTTGGATGTTTATAGATCAACGATCGAAGTTTAGTTTCAGGATGAAAGAAAAAAGAAACCCTGTAATTTTAAATGCGTCCCGGAATCATGACACGTGTCACTAAACTCCTCAGTTGACAAACAAATAACAATGTCGTTTCAATTTGGTGATGACGTGACACTGACACGTCTGACTCGTGATGTGAGTCATCCTGATACCTGACTAGCTTGGTTAATGGGAGTAGGACCCATGACCCACGAGGCCACCACACCATTCACCGGTGTCATTGGATGTTTATAGATCAACGACCAAAGTTGAGTTTTGGGATGAAAGGAAAAAGAAACTCTATCATTTCAAACACGTCTCAAAAACATGACATGTGTCACTAAACTCCTCGGTCGACCAACAAATAACAATGTAGTTTTAATTTGGTGATGACGTGACATTGACACATCTGACTCGTGATGTGAGTAATCCTGATACCTAACTAGTTTAGTTAATGGGAGTGGGACCCATGACCCACGGGGCCACCACACCATTCACCAGTGTTGTTGGATGTTTATAGATCAACGACCGAAGTTGAGTTTCGAGATGAAAAGAAAAAGAAACCCTGTCATTTCAAACGCGTCCTAAAATCATGACATGTGTCACTGCTCAGTTAACACATTGACATAATCACATTCCACTTGCAGTTAACAGTGACGTTATGAATGACATTAATACATTATGACGGGTCAGGTAACACTAGTGGTCCATGATTCCACTCACATTTAAACTGAAAGTGTACTGTGTGACAAGTGTGATGACTATAGACTATAGAGTATAGATTGTACAATTTTGGCGCATTAAGTTTCTTTAATTTTACAGTTATACGTTGTCTGCAGATTTAGAAATTAGAAAGGGGTTATAAATTACAATTTACAAAGTTACAACGCAACAAAGTTACGGATTCTTAATTTCTAGGTTGAGGATTGTGGTCCGAGGAAAGCAACAAAGGGCAATGTGAACGTGAACGGGTAAGTGTAACTACTAAAATCCCGAAAATTTACATCCCAAATTTTAAATTTTACAACTTTACTATTTATATTATATAAAAAAAATTAGTCTGTAAGGTTTTAATTTTGAATCACCCCTGTAGGCTTGTAGTTATGTTTAAATATTTACCATGATGGGCAAAACAAATACCAAGAATAACATGGGCAAAATAGCAGAATTCCACAATATGCTTAGAACACCAGGTTTCAGTAATTTATTCCATGATATACATGATCCTGTTATTCATGGAAATAAGGGTATAATGGAGATAAGATTTGCACTTGAAAACAAGCGGAACGATCCAAATAAGGCTTCAAAATTTTGTTCATTTAACCCTAGTGTAAATGCAACTGTAAATAAAATTGCACCGTGGCTAGCTGGGTCGGCACACATGGCATTACCTCAAGTATTCCCTTGCCCAGAAATTGTTATGCTCTACGCCAGAAATTATGATGAAAATAGAAAAGCAATTGTGAATAAAATTACTCAAGAGGAAATTTTGTCCATAATTGAGAGTGAATTTTCTAGTCTGTTGAACCTAGGGTTTCAACAACAACAGTCAAACGTACATATTGACCTGGGAAAGGTGGCAGATGATTATAAAAAATTAGATGCAGAACAGAGAGATTCTTATATCAGAGGAATAACAAGCGGTTGTAGGCTGAGTCCAAATCACATGCCTCCTTATGATTTTGAATTTTTTGTGCCATGGGCACAGGACAGCATTTCCTTGCTAGCATTTTGTTTGGGATTGGATAGTAACAAACAAGTGGATGCTAGCATTCTTGAAATGCTTTATCATATTCATTTTTAAAAATAACTAGTAAGATATCATTTTATTGAGCACATTGTTCGTTGCATGCAAGATCAATTACTAATTATTCAAAGAGGTTTAGAGAAGATATTTAGATTCACAACCTACTTGTGCTATCTTCTCCTAGTAAAGCATCGTGCATTATTTGAGGAAAACAAGCTTTGCAGTCAGACTCAAGGCCAAAATCCAATATATGAGTGGACACCTCAAATAAGGATGATTGATAGCAGAAGGAACTACAACAATTTTGTAGACTTCTTTTTGGCACCAATGTACCATAAAATTACAGGCACTCCAATGCCTAGATTGCCTGTTACTTGTAGAAATTGCATTCAACTCAAAAGTGAACTACAATTGGTTGACTGGTACTTAATGGAAGAGTATACTATGTTAAGGTTTTATAGAACCCTACAAACTTCCAATACATGTAACAAAGAGGGTATTTGCATTGGAATATGTACAAAAAATGAAGAGCACAGATGTACTCTTTCATGGTCAACAAAAGAAAATGATATTTCCCTGCTTGCCATTCTCCTTTGGAGGGTTCGCATTTGAGAAGAGGATTCAAAGTGGCAGAAGCCTTTTTTTCAATTTTTCGGTTTGATGTTGACAGTCACTGTCAGTATGATCCACTGAACATAATTTGAGCAAGGCTTAAGGGAATTGGGACTTCTACAAGCAAATATCAACATGAAAGTATGCCTTTGATTGAAAAATTTAAAAACATGGACTCCTGGGAGGAGGTCAAAAAATAGATGGAGCAATATGCTGCTGAAAATAATTTGTCAATACAAGAATTGTCATCACAAATAAAGGCATTGCACAAACAGAAAGGAAAAGTGCAGGGCATGACATCATCCAATTTCTACAAGAAAGCTAATAAACCATCTACAAAACCTATTCCAAAAGAGCTAATGAATGATTGTATAGATGCTGGATGGAGTCGAAGCAAAATTTCTCAATTTTGAGAAATGAGGAAGAATCTCAGTGAGCCAAAGACCTCTTTAGATCATGATGAGGTTGAAGAGGATACAATATATGATGAATTGTGGAATAAGGAGCATCCAACTAAAGCACATCACAGTGATACTGATGATGATTACGATGACCAAGATTCTTTGAATCCCTCATCCAGTACACAAATTCATAGAGGAGTTGATGCATCCACCAAACTTCTATATAGAAAAGGGGTAGAAATTGTAGAAAAAATGGGCTACCAAGGTTCTGGTGGTCTAGGTCCCAGTGGAGAAGGGGTTTGGTTACCACCTCAACCACCAGCTATAGCACCAAAACATGGTCAAAAACTAGGCCTTGGGCATGGAGATCAATCATCAACTCAGTCAATTCCATCCACATTGGATTCATCCCAGTTAATTAAATTTGTTCCTACTTCATTTACAGTTCCACTTCCAAGCACTCAAATTCAATCCAAATCAACTGTCACTCCCATAGTTGTAGATATCATGGGTACAACTACAACTAGTGGTCCGAAAAGGACATTGTACATATAGATGCAAAAAAATTTGGTCTCGGAGATCAAGAAAGTGTAAAGAAGCAGAAGGTTATGACAAGTATTAGTACTAGTACTAGTACAACAACACTAATGGTGACTGTGAGTCCAACAATTGCCCATCCTTCAAGAAAAAACCCTCAGAATAGTCCACAAACCCCACTAATGGGTCTAGGTGTTGATTATCCTCATGGTATTGGTGGAAGCTCGTACATCATAGCAAGTGCTACTGCTATTTCACCATTCAAACATTCAATTGTCTCACAAAATCCTGATTTTTGTTACAATGAATTTGTAACTAACTATGAAAAATTGAAAAACAAGAATAGACAAAATAGTAAGACAATGAAGATGGAAGCAATTGTTGCAGCTCATGATGCAAAACCTACAGCCAACAAGTTATTTCCCACATATGACCTAGATAAAGATATGATGGAATTCATGGTTGTTATGCCTCCAACTAGAGATAACAATCCACCAAAGAGTTAGTTAGATCCATCTAAATTTCAAGTTAGCACCCTCCAAATGGATTTATCCAAAATTTAAAATGTGGACAAGATAAATATGTCCAAAATGACCAACCAAGTGTTCTACAGTTCAGTGATGAAGTTGGAGAGAGAGAAAGGAAAGCTTAAGGGCACAATAGATAAGTTAAAGGTAGACCTAGCAAATGTAAAGGCAAGTGAGAAAGTAGCAGTAAACAGGTGCAAAGAATTAGAGAAAAGGATGAAAAAATTCATCCTCTGGCTCTAAAGAAGCAACTGAACAGCAAGAACAAATGGACGCAGAACTGAAAACTTTGAGGGAAAATTTGGAAAAAATGGGAAAAAAACTCTAGGATGAAAAAGACTCTTCAACAAAGTTATACAGAAACTTGGAGAATGATGCAAATGTAAACAATAAGTTAAATAAAGAATTGGAAAATGAGAGGGTAAAAACAAAAGGGTGGGAAGAGAAAGAAAAAGGGTGGGAAAATAAAGCAAAGCAAATAAGAAAACATAGTGAACACTAGTACTCAAAAATGAAAGAAGACCTAAAGAAGAAAAATGATACTATTAAAAAATATGAAAATGGCTTGAATGACCATGTAAATAATACAGTAAAGCAAATAAAAAATTACTAATGGGGGCAAATAAAGACTTCTGCTGATAGGTTGTGTAATTGGTTTGAACTCTATGAAGCTCTTACAAATGTTTTTGGGAACCTGAAAGAGCAACTTGAGGAGAACAAAAGTTTTGGTCAGAGACAAAAAACTGCAAAGCAGATTATGCAAGAAATCAATAGCACTGCTGACAAGCATTTGGCAAGCAAGGGAATTCAGGATCACATTGGTTCAATAATAAAGGCGACCTCTGTATTTCATAAATGACAAAAACTAAAAGAAGCAGAAGAAGTTCTTTCTTTATTTGGGCCAAAGCTCGCCAAGACGAACAATAAAATAGCAAAATTGATATCTCTTGGTTTACCGAGTCCTGGACCTAATTTCTCAACAACGGGTTTCATTGGAAAAGAAGTTTACAAACAAAAGTTGGAGGACCAAATAACCTCTGATTTAGGCAACCTTCCTTAGGACAGAACTCATGAAGGCATTGCAAAGTGCATCAAAACATTCACAAATTTGCATACATTAGTGGAATGAACATTGTTTGAAACTCGTTCTTCCAAGTATGGAATGCTGATGAGAATGCAGGTCATTTACCATAACATCAAAAATTTTGCCCTTCCAACCGAAGAAGAATGGAGCATACTACAGAAACTTATAGTCTATATGTGAAAGTACTTTCAGTTTCAATCATCTCTATATCTTTACTATATATGAATATCTTTCATATTATCCTACATACTACAGTCTAGACTCTAGAATTGAGTTTAAAGTAACAAGTTTGAACTTTTTTTTTTGAACAGGATCAATGTTGCAGTCTTGCAGATGCTATTGCCTATGCTAAAATTGCTAATTTACTAAACTAGCCTGTCAAATGCAGAAATGTACAACTAAAGTTGTAGAGATGTTGTAGACTTGTAGATGTCTTACTGATTTAGATTTTGAGACTTCACATTAGGAAAATCAACCTGAAGCTATTGTTGCTCTCTTGTTTCTATAAAAGGGAATTCAAGGTCATTGGCTTACAAGAATTGTACCATATTAGTTGAATATTGCAAATGAAAACCATTAATAATTATTGATTGTGGAATTGAATCTATGATTCTATCTAATTTTCATGTTTTCCAATTCAATGTATGTTGAATAAATGAATAAAATAGAAAACAAAATTTCATTCAACAATTTCAAATTCAAATATGAATGATCATTGATGACATGATATAAACTACACTCTACAGTAATAATACTCTTTGTTCTCAAATTTTAATGATGAAACATAATACATTCTAATTTCTTGCTTTTTAAAAATGAACATTGAATGATAGGATATCATATAGTAGTTAATAAGTTCAAAAAATACCTATTGGTTGCCACTGCTAATTTAGCAAAAATTTCCTAAATTTTTCAATTCATCTCTATGTCGTCATCATCATCCAATTCTGGTAGTCCAGTTGCTTCATTGTTCTCTTCATTTTCATTTGTGTCTTCTTCAACTTCAAGTTCACTCTAACCTCCGCTTCTATGACTCCCAATCCCATGGCTAGTACCACTACCAATTGTACTTGTCCCACTTGGAGACGTTGTAGGAGATTGGTTAATGGTGTTGCCCAGTCCCATCCTTCTTCTTTTGCATCTTTTCTTCCAGATTTCCATTGCTTTTTGAAAAGGAAAAGTATTGACATTATACCTAGATGTGTATACCCTCAAGCATGATTCCAAATTCTTGTCTAGTTTGTTTCTTAGCTTTGATTTTAGGAAGCCCAAAGCATTGAAAACTCTCTCATCCTCCACTGAACCCAATATCATAGTTTGACATAGATCAGCAAGTTTGAAGTACTCTAAAATTTCTTCATGCAACAATGTGCTCTATTTTAGTTCTATCCAAAGCTTTATTGTCGAGCCCTCTTCGTGTGGGTTATGCATTAATTGATATTGATGCTTCATGGTCCTTGCAAAGGTGCCTAATTATTGTCTAAGAAGACCCTCATCTAATATTTCATTAATAGTCACTCCATTGAATTCTATAGATTTGCAAAATTCCTTTATCAAAATCAACAGCCTTCTACGATAATCTTCCTTATTGTTGAAGGACCAATATTAAGGAAACACAATTGCCATGGCCTCAAGCAGTTGATCATATGGAAATCATGATATTATTTTAGAGTAAAATCTATAGGCTATGTCCCTTGCAATAGATGCTATAGACTCGACGATCTTGGTAAACTCTTCCCTTGTAACTCATGTAGCTCGCTTCTTTGGGGCATTGTAGTACATTGGTATCTAAAATCCCCTTACACAAACACATAAATCTCCATTTTCAATGATCTTTAAATAATTATCAGGATCATCCAAATCTGTTAGTTTCTGCCAGTGATTAAATCTATCATTGCATAAATTTAGGTCAGTACGATAGAGACTATCAAGGGCTCGGCATGACATTTTACGCAATTGAGCATATTCTACAATATACATGGCTCTTTGCTGGACTTTTTTCATAATTAACCTCATTTCTTCTAGCATGGGAAGAAGAGATGCCAAAGTCAAAAGTGTCTCTATATTGCTTAACCTTCAAAGTAGGTCGCCACATCTCTGATTTTTTGCATTGTCCCAATTTGTGTACATCAGTCCAATCAAAGATTGATATTTAGAAAATACTCGATGTGCTGGTCCATCCAAAGAGATCCATCTGGTATCAACATCTTTTAGAAGCTTGTTTCCATCAGTAATTCCATCAGCAAAGTGTTGAAATTCCCTAAAATGCTTGGGACTTCGATAAAAATATGCATACAACTCTCTTACTAAATCTTCAACCTTGTTTACTTAAGGAAACTTCTTCACAACTCTAAAAGAAAGATTCATCCTATGGGCCATACAGTGAATGGCAACAACATATGGTGAATAAGAAGCCTGCATCTTTGTGCAAAGACCATTCCTTTGACCTTGCATTACTGAAGCTCCATCTGCTCCAACACAGACCAACTTCTTCGCTATTGTCAATTCATCCATAGCTCCATATTCAATTAAATTGCTCTTTACTAACTGAAATAAAATTTTCACTATCGCATTGTCTCTCAATTTAGCAACAGATAGTAGATGTGGTTGGCGGACATTATTCTGTACAGTATAAACATGCATGCATACCCATGACATATTATCTATTGCCGTAACTTCGTCTAAGGAAAATGCAATAAAGGTTGACTCTTTTATTTTTCTTTGTATATCCTCTATTTCAACCTACACAATACAACTTGCCCATTCCCATCCACTATTTATTGACCAATGACTGACAAGATAGTTAGGAACTTTCAGAAAGTAAAAAAAAACCACTCATTTCTAGATAGTCTGTCATTGGATGCCCTCTGCTCAAAATATGGAAAACATTATTTAATTGAACAACTTTTCCACATTCTTCTACTTCACTTGCTTTTGAAAAAATAGCATTAATAGAACCTTGAACTTCACCAGGCTTCATCTGAAATTTTTGAAACATATAATATTCTTCAGCATTCCTTTTATGTTGGCATTGCTCCTTTGTTTTATATCTTACCACTTTTATTTCCTTACCATCTACAGTTGAGGTTTCATAAATCTTACCAACGTGTTTCTCTATGGTGTCTAGTTTAAGCTACAACCGCTTTTCCTTTTTATACTTCCAACTACAAATTGTACATTTGCATTCTATTGGTGGCTCACCTACAATTGGATTGTCCATGGGCTCAATGAATGGATACTTTTCTGCCCAATCAAATTTAAATCTCCTAGCCATCTCCCATTGACGATCAATTTTTCTTTCAATTTTCCTCTCCCTTTAGTGTCACTATTACTGTTAATTGCACCATCATCATCATCGAAGTCGATTGATTCATCCTCGTACTAGTTATTTACTGGATATTCTTCTTCAAGGTCATCTTCATTAGAGATATCAGGTTCTGCAACTCCGTCACCAAATTTATTAGGCTCCCCAATTTGTTGAATGGACTCTTGTGTAGGTTGAGATTGTACAGGCTCCTCTAATGATGTACCTTCCTTACTTTGACCAACACTGTTGCATCTACCCCTGCCAAAGTATGAAGATATATTTTTGCATTTTGTTGGCCTCTCTTGGACATCTCCACCTCCATTAGTCCTACTCCTCTTCCTATTTAAATTTGACTGTGACATCTCCATCAAATTAAGGCTACAATAAAATACTATGGACTCGTAGTCATAGTCGTTCTAATTCTCTATTGATCGCAATACTATGAAGAAGGCTCCTTCTTTCGGCATGTTTCAATAATGAAACTCATGTCTTAAATAGCCAACTACAAATAAATCATTTTCATTTTGGTGAATGGGCTGACCGTTACATATGATAAGAACTAATATTTGGCGAAGCCCATGTAATTTCAAGTAATCGAGTGGGTGAATAGGGCAAGAATTTGGGACCCCATTGTGTGTGATGCATGGTGAATTGTGTCCTAAGACAAATAACAATTTCACATAGGAAAATGGGAATTTGGCGAATGATGATCATCGAAAGAGACACTCAATTAATTCTGTGGCGAATAAGAGTAAACATTAAAGAGAAATATGGGCGAAGAACCCGACTACCAAACTGAAATTATGTAATAATAGTGGCAAAAATTTCGACCACTATATGAGTATTTTATAAAATCTGGGCGAACCGGTCAACTAGTATACGGTGTTTTTTTTTTGCCAATTTCTATATCTCGATCGAGACATATTAGCCAACTGGCGACTAATCGCCACTAAAAAAATCCCTGTTGAACACAATACAAATACTTGGAGCAAGTAATTAATAGAAATGACAATTGCCATGAGATAATATATCACAATCTTGAGTACAATCTAGAATTTATGGGTTTTTATGAGAAAACCCATTGTTGCAGGAAAGAAATCCTAATGAATTAATTGGTAAGAGATCCCACACTTACGTTAAAGGAGTATAAACTATTCTTGGGGTTTTTAATGCAGTTAAAAAGTCTCAAAATGTGTTAAGATTCATTTTGTTGGAAAACTAGGGTCAATTGTTTTGATGTTGTCTAAAATAAGAGATTATTAGAAGAAGTAACAATAGTCACAAGTATACTTGTAAATAATGATTTCTAGAATAAAAATTCATAACTTTTGACACAATTATATTTGATTGAAGAAGAGGAGGATCTATTGGATACAACATCCAATTTATATTTGGCTTCATAGAATCTTTGCAAGAGTTATGCCATATATGAAAGTGACTTCTTTGAGATTGAGAGAGAAGAAGACAACGTTGCACTGAGTGAGCTAATAGTTGAACAATTGTTGGTAATTTTGAGCATCAAGGTAAGATACTAGGACTTCCTAGAATGATATGTATACATTGAAGTGCCCAATTCAATTTCTTTTCCTCCTAAGACCATTTTCCTTTTTGAAGATTTCAGATAGATGTCTCTATGGGAATGAATTGTGAGGGTTGTTCCATGAGATTTTTTGAAAGTAATAGAATGAAAATCAATGAAAACCATTATTTCTTGGGCTCATGTATAGTATGTCAAAATGTTTACTGTTAATAAGACAATCATATGTAATTAGGTCACTAATTGGTTAGGAATAGTTGTATCACGAAAGTGCATGCCCTTTTATTTTGTAACTTGATCCTTGTCTATAAGTAGAGAATCATTTTGTTTATGAAGATATAAAAGACATTGCATAAACAATACAAAAGTCATATAGTCCTTTTTTTGAAATGATATTATTTTTTGATTAATATATTTTTTGAAATTATATTATTAAATATGCTACACTGCAATACTTATTTCATATGTATTGTTATCTAGACAAGATCATATTTCTATCAAAATAAATTAATTTATCTTTTACATTCAAGAGTGTTCAATCAAATCTATGAGTTGATAGGTTCTTTGTGATATTTGTTCTATGAAATAAATGCTAAATGTGTATTCTTATATAAAGTTGATTGAATAGTTTACCATTTTAATATCATACTAAAGGAGTGGACATATTTTGGTTTATCTTATTGGCATTTGAAATAAATTTAAAATAAAAAAGGATAATTTTAGGATATTCAAACCTTCAAAGCATATATAAGCCATTTAGCTAATGGTGTAATATAGTCTCACATAGCTATACCCACATATCTTTCACACATATTTTCAACTTTGATATAAATGAGGTAATCTTTTGTTGAAGATTGATTTGATCAAGTTTAAAGAAAATTGGTTAACTATTTTAATAAGGGTATTAACTTATTTATGCACGATTCAAATAACAAGCAATAAATAAATTCAATCACAAGCATGTGCATAATCTTATTTACAACTCAAGAAAGTAATATTCCATCTTAAGGGAAATAAATAATAAGTTATTGAATATAAGTACTATCTACTATAAAAAAAGCCTTGAACCTTGAAATCAAGTTAAGATATAGGCCCACCCACCTAGGTCGTGCAAAGCCTAAAGTGTAGGGGAGAGGGATCATAATTGATCACTCCTGTCAATTGGCCAAGTCAAGTTGGAAATCCAATAATATATTACGCAAGCTCATGGGAATTTTAATATGTTGATTTGGACACCAATACATAGTACATTATTAAATTGAACCCATTTTCCATTTTCACATAAAATGGAATTAATTTCATTAAATTCAATTCAAAATGAAGAAAATGGAATTAATTGAGAAAATAATTAATTATCCTCACAATTATTCTTAAAATTGACAAAAACAAGATAAATCAAAGTTGATGTTATAAAATTGAGTTGCATAATTCAATAAATCAAAAAAAGGAGAAAATAAATCATAAAAGTAATTTAACTCAAGAATGCATAAATTAGAAAAATTGTTAACTCAACTATTTATAAACTACAAAAAGAGATTGACTAGGCTTTACAAATTACATCAATCTGTTATCTATGCTATCTCCTATAATCACCTTGTAAAGTATCTGATTAACTAAAGTGCACACATTTTAACTCATCTTTAAATTTTCTTTGAATTAATCTAGATTGCTGATCTCAATCAATTATTGATCATCAATTTTACCTAGGTTTTATATAAAATGGAGGATCCTCTCCTTATTTCTCATGTACAATTGAAGAGTAAAGTTATCATGCCAGATTTTCTCTAGAGAATTATGCATCAACTTTGAGAATTTTCTTACTATAATCATTTAGACTAATCTTTCATATCATTTTATAATAGCAATCATATTTCCTTCTTATGTTATTGATTTCATCAAGCTTAATTCATCATATTTACACAGAAAATACAAAAAAAAAAGCTTAGTTTGCAATGAAATCCTTTATTTCAATAGCACCTATAGTCATTAATAGCTTAAAAGATAATATAGTCATATTGAATAGGAGGCAATAGGTCATCTTGCTTGGTTAATTATGTTTATCTATCTGAATTGTCTTTTGAATCTAACCATGCATATAATGACTTATTGAAGTATTTGTGTTGCAAATGCATAACCAAATTTCACACGCACATTTGCAACTCATGTTAAACTTGGAAAAAAAAACTTAGTCAAGTGTAAAGAACATTCCAAATGTATGCAAAATAACTAAAGTTAGATTAAATCTTTCGTAAAAAATTTCTAACTAAAATAAAACACTCTTTATTAGTCAAATTGTTTGGAATTACTATGGTACCTCTTATCTCCTACAGGGCATGATGAATACATCATTCATCAATGATCATAATTAAGATCAATCTTCAAATCAAGAAATCTTTTCAAATCCTCTTCATCAATCAATCTATCAATAAAATATAATCAAATCCATAAAAACCTCATCATAAAGGGCATCTCAAGTTCATCATGATTAATATCAAGTTGAGATTCTTTTATTCTTTTGATATATCTTAACTTCATCAAAGCACATATAAGGTTGAGGTTTCTTCAATCTTTCTAAATGAGCGGTTTCAACATAATCCATAGCAAGTCACTTTGCTAGACATTGAATCCATTATAACAAAATCAAATCTTTAGGGTAATATGAGGTTCATCAGGACCCATATCAATCTAATTTCATTTTCCTAATATAGTGATTGGCTTCATCAAGACCTATATCAATTCAATTATCTCACTCAAGCTCTTAACACTAATCAGGTTCATCATGACCCATATCAATATGATGATTTGTTCAAACTATACTTATGGTTTAAGAGTTTTTTTGGCATTGATCAATTTCATCAAGAATTCCTATCAAATTGGTTATTTTTCATCATCATCGATCAAACATTCAATTTCATCAAAATTCATATCAAACTAAATACTTTGGTATATAGATTCAATCAACCTTCATCCATTCAAGCTAGAAGTTGGTTTCTCCTTCTCGAAAATAGTTTCATCACTTCATATCAAGTTATTCTACACTTCAACATCATATATTATTTGAATCAATGCACTTCTCACACATCAATTCAAAGAGGGGGAAACACAATCACTTATATTTGCTCTTTTAAACCACGAACCTCTAATCTAAAATATTAAGATCACAATTGCAAAAGTCCTAACAAAAAGGTGATCAATTTCAAAATCAATCTAATATGATTTTTAAATTCGCATATTTATCAATATCTAAAAAACCATAAAAAGTCAATTAATTCATAGACATCAACATCAAATTGAAAATTAAATTATTTTAAATTAATGAATTTAATTAAATTCCCTGACAAATTAATTAAATTGAACCCATTTTCCATTTACATATGGAAAAGAAACTAGTTCAAGATTAAATTGAATTAAATATTGTAGTGCCTACCCTCGTTCACATCTTTTCTAGACTTATTGTTGCTATTATTATTAGACTTTGATGGACTAGTTTTATGTTGATGGTTTAGTGGTGTTGTTTTGACACTATCAGATATTATGATAGGGATTCAGTTGATATATGATGAGATCATTTAGACTTTACATTTCATGTATGTATGATGATCATTACATTGTTTTAAGTTATTAATGATGATTAGTTAGATAGTTTATTATCTCACATGTTTTATTATGGTTACTTACCCCATACTTGCATGTGTATGGTGTGCGTGTTTTCTTATTGTGTGGCGTTTCTGATGTGGTTAAGGAAGGGAGTCGTAGTCACCTGCTTAGTCGGGATCTACACGATGCACCACTTCCTGCCATTGTTTGTTTAGCTTAGCATTATATATTGTATGTACATGCATGGTTTTTCTGCAGGTTGCAGGTACCGGGTATCGACTTCCCTGAATTGCCAGGATGAGTGTACCCTATTATACTATCTCAATGATAAGAGAAGGGAGATAAATTCTCAAGTCCAAATCCCAAACCTAAAAACCATTTGTCCTAGTGAGTTAGGACAAGTATCAAAGTTGAATACCCATCGAATGTGTCGGATGACGTATTTCGTGATTTTTAGCCCTTTAGATTTATTTTGTATGATTTGTTCTATGATGGGTTTTCATATTTTATCTTGGAGGTCTACGGTGAATTTTGCATTAATTAAGTCTTAATAAATAGATTTAATTAATAAATTATTTATTTGAGAAAATTAATAAAATATCATGATCTTTGATATTTTGATTGTAATTAATTAAATGTGAATTATTGGGGAAAAGGAATTAAATAAAAGAAAACTAGAAATTAAAATTAATAATAATTATAAAATAATAATAAAGTAATAAATAAAATAATAATAATAAAAGTTATAAAAATTAAAATGAAAGTTATAAAATTTAAATAGAAATTATTTAAAAAGTAAATTGGAGTTATAAGCTTGCATGGGAATTAACATGTGTCAACAACACAGGGGTTAGTGCATCAATTAAGCACAAGGTGTCTACAACTCTATGACTCATCAAAAAGGTTGGAAAAGACCCATGCTTAGTTGGTGACAACTTTTAGTGGTTTCAAGAAGCATTCCAAAGGTTTCTTGAGAGCTCTTTATATTCAGGCATTCACAGAAGCTTAGAAAAAAAAAAGAGGGTGGAGAGCAATTGGAGCATTGGAGGACTCAAGAACTCTGAAGAAGGGAGCTTGCTCTGCGGGTTTTTTTGAGGAAGAGCGAATTAGCATCAGAATCTGGATTCTTGTGATTTTTCTTATGCTATTTCTGCATCATGCATTCTTGTCTTCTTCGTGTCTTCCATATGTCTTCTGAGGAATTTCATATTTTTATTGTATGCATTTTCAATTTGGGCAATTAAATTTATTTGAGAATTTTATATGCATGGATTTTTTAAAAAAAGAAACGGGGCTAGGGTTAATTCATAGCCAAACCCATTAGATTATTTATTGGATAAATTTGAGATCAAAGTTTATAGGAAATTTCTGAAAATTAGAATTTCTAAATAAATCGTGTATATACATGTTTATATTTTTTAATCTGCATACACATATACATATATATATATATATATATATATATATATATATATATATATATATATATATATATATATATATATATATATATATATATATATATATATATATATATATATATATATATATATATATATATATATATATATATATATATATGCAATTATATATATAAATATGTATACATGATTATATGCTGTGATGTTTTTTTTAATTCTGCAAGTGTATATATATATATATATAATTAAAAAAAAATGAATATCATTAATCGAAAATGTTTTTTGAAAAACATTGAACTTTATTTAAAAATTGAATCGCATACTCGCGAATGGAAATCGCATAAGCGATTTAATGCAAATTGAGGCGGGCAGGGAGGGCCGAGCCCGTACCCCCACCCCACTACGTATATGTGGCAGAGGCCGGCAACACTGCTATCGCAGGCCTGCGACAGCAGGCCCGCACGGTACCTCCTTTGTGCAGTGATATAGATATATATGAATTGACTTCCAAGGTTGTGACGCAATTTTGCGATTTGCAATTTGCGATTTGCGAATTGCGGTTTGATTATTATATTTTGTTTTATAAAATGTTTTTTTTTTTATATGTATAGATGTATATTTATGTATATATATACAAGTATATATATATATATATATATATATATATATATATATGTATATATGTATATATATGTATATATATTATTAACTATAAATGATTATTATAAAGTTCTCAATTAATGGATCACTCTTTTAATGATTAAAATATTGCTATTAAGCTTGTCAATTATGAAGAGATATTATTAATTAATTTAATTAAACTTAGTTTTTTTTAATTAAGATTAATTATTAGAATATATAATCGAAGTTTTTGATTCATTGAGAATGTCAATTTTCAAACAATGTCATATAAATCAATTAGAAAATTGAGTTCAGATGGAGAAACTTTTATCTATCAAACGAATACTTGGTTTAGGAAAAACGTGAAATTTCTCCACTTGATATAATTTGGAAAAACGTAAACTGAGACTTTTAAAATTCAAAAACTTAGCAAAACCAAAACATGTGTTTACATTGCGTATTCCTTATGCTATTGTTTTGGGTTTTGGGTTGACTAGTGTTGACCAGTATGGGTCATCTACTAGAGGCTTGGGGGTTATGTGACTATGATGCCATCCATGATGATGTTTTAATCTCGATCTTTATAAACCCAACCATGGTTATGTGATGGAATGCTCTATGTATTGGTTGTGATTACTGATTGCTATAGTTGAGATTCTTGTGTATGAGACTCTTGACCTAACCATTATTTTGGTCATCGATCAGTTATCCTTGATTATTTTCTAGTCGCCATGATGGGACTGAGATGTGGATTTATTCTTGATGATGTCATGATGTGACATGTTTGACTCAACCATTTTTGGAGTCTTCGATCAGTATGATTGAGATATATTTTGGTTATTGAGAACCATTGGATACTTTGATTATTAGTGATACTTCAATTGCCAATAAAGAGTTGTTGTGTTCATGATTTTCTATGGATGTTTGCTCATGGAGATTTGATGCTTTTATGCATATTTGATGATTTTATTATGGATTATTTTGTGATTTTGAGATTTATGAGTCCATGAGCATTAGGGTAGGATATCTACATGTAGTGACGGAAAGTGGCTTGCAATGGGGGCCAGGGCCCTAAGAGGCTGCCAGGGTAACTCATTGTAAGTTGGATTAATAAGTGATAACATTCACACCTAATACTAACTGAATGAACCTAAAAAGATAAGTGTTTTGTTCTCACCCATGCCTTGAGTGCTTGTACAGGCTAGGATGGGAGTAGTGAGATGCATGGTTGTGACCTTGCATTCCGTAGTATGCCTCGTCTGTATGAGAGGATACTAGTGGCCGCATGAGATCAGTATGGACCCGTGGAGTTTAGCTAACTGCCAGGGTAACTTGTACGTGATAAATGCAATGACACTTTCCTGCTTGCATAGTAGGTTCCTACATGTCATTATGTGCCTCTGGGATTAGATGTCAATTTTGTGATTGGAACCTTTGAGTTAGTATACTTTTAGGATTCCTGGATTATAGGGTTTTATGCTATGTGATTTTGATAACCTGTTTGGGACTTGAGATTATCTCCTCAGCACGGTGGGAGTGGACCACTTAAGTACCACGCGGTCGGGTGGTAGTGTATTTTCCACTCTTATCATTTGAGATTCATTGAGACATTGTGGCTGATGCGTCCTTCGTGATGGTGGATATGTATCCTTTCATTGATGAATAGCATATGTTAGATGATGTTATCTTATGCTTATATTTGCATGTTAGATTACTTTCTACATATGATGTTGTATATGTTAGGAGTGACATTCCTACTATGTTAATACCGATGATCTCTTCGGTGATTTGGGATGTTATGCACGGAGGGATGGCTAGGGCCCACGATGGTCTAATGATGCAATTAACGGTTGGGAGGAACCGTGCTCTTAGTTAATTATGTTTGATCTTATGATGGATGTATATGTATTCTATGATGATGTATCATGAGTATCATGTGATTGTCTTTGATGTATCATGGATTAGAATAGGATGATGTAACTTAATTCACATATGTATATTCTTTGAGCTTTTCATACCCTGTGACATGTACAGAGGATGATTGAGCATTTGGAAATGTAATGTATGAACATTGGACTTATCATTATTATTTCATGTGGATGTTGTACTAGATGGATTCATGTATGTTAGTTAATTTAGATGTAACTCAACTTTAAGGGATTCTTAAAGAATGAAATCCGTTATGTATGTTATGTTTACTTTTCAGATGGACATCGCTATTGCTTCCATTATTGTGAATAAGTTATGTATGGTATTTACTTTCATATATTAAAAAAAAATGTTACCAAACTTAGTGAAATTCTAGGTAAATTCGTTGAATCCCTTGGCAGGGCATTACAAATATTCAAAAAGTAATAAAAATGAATTAATAAAGAATATCATTTAAAGGAGAAAATCAATTAACTTAAATATGCATAAATTAGAAAAGCAAGTTAACTCAAGAACTTGTAAATTAAAAAAAGAGTAAACTGAACAATCTAGAAATTACTAAAAGAGATAAGTTTTTTTTTTTTTTTGGGGGAAAGTGGAATACCATTGTATATATTAATAAATAAACTAGTTGAAAAGAGCTCTTAAGAGAAAGGACCAAAAAGAAAATCATGGTTCCTTACTTACAACATACAAAATCTACAAAGTGCAATCCTCAAACTAAAATTGCTAATAGAACTCTCCTTACTCATGACATATAAAATATACAAAGTGCAATTCTAAAACTAAAATTGCTAATAGAATCCAAGATAGCTCCCCTTGTATCCTCTAGATATTCAAACTCTAACCACATATTGAAATTCTAATAAGACTTTATGAAGTATCCATTTAAAGTTTCCATACAAATTTACACATTAAGTCTGACCTGACACTTACATCCCAAAATATCTGATGCTAAAATGAGTACCTAACCATGGACCATGGACCTAGCTATAGAAATAAAAAAAACTTCCTTGTATGACACTTAAACCATTTTGTTTATTTAATTGATATATACCAACTAGAGGCATATTCTTTATCAGTCCTTGCCTTTTAAAAGGTAGAGACTAATGTTTTCGTATCAAATAAAAACTATTAATCCTACTTTCACATTTCTCTGACTATAGAGAAAATAAAAATATGATATGGTTTATACTATTTTAATCTCTTTAATTTCTATTTTATTGAAATTTCCCTACTTTCCTATTCATTGGTTGTCATTTTCCTAGTGGTTTTATTGTTAGTAGTCTCATTTTTGTTAAAAATAATCAATAAATAAATCAAATAAAAGAACATGAGTGAGCGCATTTCGAGGAGCTAGTTGGCAATTTACACGCATTGATATTAACTTTTGTTATTATTATTAATAAATGTTCCAATGAAAGCTACAGGTAAATGCAATCTTAAGGGCAAGAATAAAATGATGCAACTAAGTTTAATTCGCCTTCACAGTTTTGAGAGCAAAGGGTGGAGATCTTTGGAATTTCTAAGCCTTCATTGTTGTCTTGTTTGAAAACTGGGGCATTTGTGATTGTGGGAGTTGGGAGCCAGGACATTGGTTTGGTATAGATTTTCCAATTCACCTTGTCCTTTTTAAATTTTCTTTCCTACAAATTTTCTTCTCGTATAGATAACTAGGTTTTGTTTTCTATTGTTCAAACCATCGAGTTCTAGAGTTTGATAGCAAAGTAGAGGGAGTGTTGGACAGTAAAAAGAAACGCCTAAAGATTTTTGAATAGGCCAAACTATACAAATGTTGAATTGAAGGTAATTTATTTTCTCATGTCTATAATTCATCCATTCCTACAATATGTTTTAGAGTTTTACTTTGGATGCAACTTCCATACGTCTCATCTTTTTAATGATGAATTTCATTTTAAAATTGATCAAAGTTACCCAATTAGTGTCTAAAACAAAAAAGGGCAAAAAAAAAGTGGTCAGTGACTGCTATTTACTCATGTCGATTTCTTCGTCTTATATGTCATTTATTCTCATTTTAGATCTTGCATTCTATTTTTATGAAAAGAACAGGGTATATCGATTTATAGGACAAAGTTTGTAGATTTGAAGAGGAGGGAAGCAAATGTGTGTGATCCCATTTCATACTTCTCGATTCTCACTATAAATCATAGAGATCCCCCATTTTGATAAAGGATAATGGGCTATGATTTTAAATTTTCTTCAAGAACATGATTACGAAAATTTCAACCTTAACTGTTTTATCTTAGCAAAATTATGTGAAAACTTTTGTAGGGTGGATTTTTTTTCATGATTCGGGTCTGAACTGTTATAGATATTTCAAGTATAATATTGAGGATTGCAATGAGATATTTGGGGAGACTCATATGCCTATTTTAAATTTGTCTTAGGGTTTGTGTCACTAGTATCTAATAGTTTTTTGAGAAATGTATGGAAGTTTAAGAGGTTTTCATATAGTCCATAAGTAAAGTGTCTTTGTTTGAGATTGTGTGTTGTAACACAAAGTTAGAAGAATCTTTGCTTATTGTATAGTGCATATTTAACTTATTTCATATGGTTTCCTAATACTGATAAGGGATCAGAGATTATGATTTTAAATTTTGTTTCCAAGCTTTTTTTTAGACATGGTTGCAGGATTCTTTCATTTTTGTTTTTCTATTTATTTGATATTTTGTTTAAAACCAAGGTTGCAGGATCCTTTGTGAGTCAGTTAGATTATACTTTCAGAAATTGATCTTATTGTGTGTTTCTTATTTTCTAGTATCATCCAAATTTTTATGACATTGGCCATGAGTTGTATCATTTTATGGCCAACTTCTCATGAGGATAAACCACAAGGGTAATTGTGTTCTCATCAAATCCTTATAGGAGCTATTTATGATTGGCATAGAGAGACAACTCTGCATGCATGTTCTTTGGATTCCATTCAAAGATAGCCTCCTTGTATTGTGTCCTCCATATGGAGAGTATGGAGGTTTTTGTATTTATTCATAACCCTACAAATGCTTCCCATAGCTACAATCAAAATACTATAGTTTGTGTCCTTGTAACTTCATATATTTTCCTCTTTAAGTCAACGATAAAGGGTATGTGGTACACTATATCTACCAAATTAGAGTTCAATTTTCTAACCAAGAAGGTTCAACACAAAGGTTTTCTATTGAAAAATCACCTCACTTAGCTTAGTTTGTTTGTTAATGGTTCTTCTCCTATTCCCCCATCAAATATCAAGAATCGATTTGTAAAATCCCAAAGATCACTTCATAGAATGCACAAAGTCCCACTCTTGTTGAAGTTTTTGACTGCTCTTATTTAGGCATCAACGTCTAAAAAATTGACAGTAAATTATTTTCATCCACCCATGCAATGTAAAGTGATGAATCATACTTAGTTATTGAAGAGTTTTGTTGTTGTTGCCAAGTTGACAGGGCTTTTCAATTTACAATTTATTGATGTCTATTCTTTCTCATTTTCCCCTACAGTGACTACTCACAAAAGCTTTTAAACTAATCATGTGTACCATCTTTTTCTATAAAAATTGAATTCAGTAGCTTTTGTGGCCATTTCTTTGTTAGTCTTTTTCACTTTCAGGAATGTAGAATATAGATGAAGTTAAAATATTTAAGCTAGATTTAGTCCAATGTCTAAGCTGTGGGAAAAAATGTTATACAATGGTGTAGTTTATGTTTGATGTGTGTTTTGATGAGTGTCTTCAAAAAATAATAAAAATGGCCGATTCATAATTGTGTTCATGTTCTTCCTCACAATCTCCAGTCTCAATTTTCATATCATCTTCCAAGTCAATACCTTACTAATTAGTTTCTACTTCCTTCTCTTCCCTATGCATTTAATGATAATTACATCATTAAGTCAAAGTTAGCTAGTTGGCCCACCACAAAATTAAAAAGGGCTTCATTGGATTATTGTATGCCATTGTTCATATTGACTCAAATCTAATTTGTATGCTTAAGAAACAAGTTCCTCAAATTTTCGTTCAAACGAGAATAGCAGATGGACATAGAATGGCAGTGTTCTAATGATAAATAGGAATTTTTTAAATCAAATGTTTCAAATAGCTGTCATCAAAGAGCATCAAATGAAGTAATTCCTCAATCATGTAAAAGATAAATTTTGCATTGAACATAGGTTGTTTCTTCAACTTCAGGCTAGGTTACAACTTGCCAACAACAGTAGCAATAATTTGTCAATGGCTATTGAATGTTATTCTATCTATTGCATTTGAAATTTTGGTCAAAAATTAACATTTGTACAGATTTCAAAATGGGTCCTCCTCATCCTATTGTGTTAGAAGTTGGAGTTAGACATGTCAGCACTCATCTTTTCCTTTTTAAGGTTGTATAAATATTTCATTCCTTGTCAAATCTCCTTTCGTTGTTTGGACATAGGCTAACAAGAATTGTAGTTTGTAGAAAGCCTCTGCAACTACCTGTGTGATGATAAGCCTTCTTCATGTGAGGCTTGCACACCATATAAAATTGTACATGTATAATATAGATATACTAGAAAATTTTATATACATGGGATCATACACTTATGCTCGTTTTCTTCAACCTCTTTCATGTGCAAGGGGTATGCATACCATTTTTTCACATATTTTCTTTGTATACTATATCTAGAATCGTACTGAGTTTTATTTTCATACTTTATATGACCGAGCATATATCTATTTTTCCCCTTCATATACTTGGATTATTAAAATTGAGTTTGTCTTTGCCAACTTCTCGATAAGAAAATTTCTAAGAAATAAATATACACGAAAAATAATATTTTATGGGCTTATATATTTCTCTAACTTTTGATTTAGTGGACTCAAAGAACTTCAATACAAAATTAGTAATCTGAATGTTACAGGTAAGGTCTTATCTTGTCAGGCTTGAACATTAGACCTTTAGATTGCATAACGTTTTAAAATAGGTATCAATTTCATCCCATGTTTGTATGGCTCAAATTGGCGATGGTAGATTTAGATCAATTTTATATGGTGACTAAATTTACTTATTTATACTTTTTGATAGCTATGTATGTTTTCATCGTTCATTAGTTGTCTAGCCCATAGCTACAATAGAAATGAAAGAAGCAGCAGATTGCAAGATGAGATTTGTTCTGTTATAAAAAGATGGCTACTACTAACCTCTTATCAATGGTGGATTATATTTCACATTCCCTAAAATAGCTATATCATCATCATTATAGTTTTAGACTTTATGGTAGTGCTACTATCTAGGCTTCAATTCTTACTGAAGTACTATAATTTATTCCTTATGATGCCAAGGCCAAAATTTCTATGATAGAGAACAGACATATTGATGCAGATTATAATTCTCTTCCCATGAAAATGTCCTTCCAATGACTTGAAATTCTATCAAAATGACCTATTACATAAGGCTAAACTTTAGATATTAGAGAACATACACCTCAATGGAGACTCTAGAGGTCATCTCCATTGTTGCAATGACTATGCAAACTTTATCAAAGTGGGCTATTACATAAACCTAAATTTCCTATATTAGAAAAGATATTGCATGTTAATGAGCACTATAAAATAGCCTTCCTATGCACACATATTCCTCATATATTCAGCAAAACACTTTCAAAACTTGATCTTCTTATCAACTCCCATGGAGTTTGGTCTATTGGCCACTATTGCACCTGTTGGACTCAACTTCGTCACACCATCTATGAGTTCCAACAACTTTTCTCTACCCCACTGCAACATGTGTTGCAATCCCCACATGAAATTCACTATCACTATCTCATCCTCTTCCCAATCTATCCTTTTCTTTAGATTCTAGAATTGTATTTCTTGAAATGAAAATGGAATCCTAACTAAGCTTGCATTCTGACACAATCTTCTTTCTATGTGTTTGAGAAAACATAAATCACCATCTTTATTATCCTCCTCGTCATCGTCATCCTCATCTTCTCATATAAGGACTTTGATCTTGAGATAGGAAATATTGTAGATCTTTCCTTCATCTTTGTAGTTCTTCCATTATTCAGATATTTCCAATTCTAGCTAACTAGTCGGCTGTAAAATTATATAACGATTTTACATTCAAACAAATATGTCCCATTTCTTTCTTGGACATTATTAAAAATATTTTAAACATTGATTAATATTACCAAGTTAAGACCCATTTTAATTGTTAATTTATCACTATAGTTTGCTAGAAAATGGCATCAATGAGATAGGTCCCATCTGAATACCTGTTTCAGTTGTTAATTTCTCAACAGATTTTCCTTAGAAAATTTATAATAGGAGAGGGTTTCAAAATTATTAGTCTATCAACAAAATTATGTTAAAAAATGATGTCAATGCAATGAGAAAGGGTTTCTCGAAGAATAGGTTTGACTAGAGAAATCATTCTGTAGTCTCCCAACTATCTTTCACCAACATTTTCCAATGCTTGGTATAAACAATGATAATTCCTTTAGTAGCCCTTGTTGATGTAAAATGCATCCACAGGGGAAAAACATGAAACAAACTCATAGGGAACACTTGTTAGTTCTCTCCCATTTCTTTAATACCCAACAAAAGCGGGTTGCATATATGACAAAGCCAACTGAGATACTTTTCTCTCCAGATGTTATTTGGTTTTCTAGTTTTTTCTATTAACTAGTCATTGTTCTGCTACCCATAATAGTATCAATTAATGAATTTAGAATTAAGTAAAATGTGGTAGCTCATATCTTACTTGGACCTAGATGCTTTTGTGACCCTCAAATTGTTTGGCTACCAAACTATTCAAAATTATCGATGTTGACCAAAGGTTTGAAATTAGAATGTTCTTGTCATAACATGTCATAAAAGCTATATGACATATGATCAATATATTGGCACATGACCACAACCTAGCCATATAAAATACAATTTGACAATATAACTTGGATATAGGTCTGCTTCAAAATTTTTAATAAAAGTAGATATATTTTCATTTCCATCACTACTTATCAAATATGGCTCAAAAGGCAGTATATTTTATAGCCTCTAACATTTTATTCCCAATACATATTATTCACATATCTTCCTCTATTCAAATGAAAATCTTGAAATTGTATCTTGCTATTAATACCTATTAATAAAAAATATATGTCTTGTGTTGAGTATTCCGTTCATTCTTTTGTTTGTAGACATAGTCTCTAATAACTGGCTTGCAGTTGTAAAGAATTATATTCCCATGAATCATATACCTATAACTGTGACCTATTGTATAATATATAACAAAGAGAAAATTTTAATTTATATAATTGTGACCATATTCAATTTATAGCCACCGTTATTGATTCAAATCACAATTGAAATGTCCTTATGACTTTTGACTAGGAAAAATTCCTTTCTAGTTTTAAAAATAGCTAATCTAACCAAAACAAGTTTCATAATGATATTTCTATACTTTTTTGTTCATAATAAAATCGACTAAGAACTATCAAAAAAATAACACCAAAACAATTTTCTTCAAAAGATGTTGATAATATTCAGCATATTACCTTAATCAATATTTTTGATTCATTACTTAGCATGTTGTCTTTCCAGTGTTAGAGTTGACAACATGTTTTCCCACTATCTTGTAGGGGCTGGTGTAGGAGGATTAATGTATCCTGTACTTATCTTGAACTTGCTACTACTTCATCTTTGTTTCATTCATCAAATGATGAACAGATTTTTAGCTGCAACAACTACATCAGGCCAATCATCAGAAAATCCAATAATACTAGACATAGAGAAATCAATTGATACATTTCAAAATAAATCAATTGACAATGGTCTTGACGATGTCCATTGCTTTCAAATCAACTCATTTAACTTCAATATTTGTGATTGTTTGTTTGATACAATATAGGTGTTGCTTCATTCTTGGTATACATCTAATGAACTTGGTAATGGACTTGTTGACCATTTCTTGCACTTGCTCCACCATGGTTGTGATGTAGCTTCAACCTCTTTTCAACATGAACTTCACCCTTCATTGCTTTATGATTTGCATAAAGTAACTGAAAAATCCACATACTTGTGAAGAATGCGACTCTCAGCAATTGAAACCAACCTGCTAAGTGAATCAGGACTTTGGGGTGACACATTTTGTATTCATTGGTTGTCTCTTTGGCTAGACATACCCATATGCATTTGGTCATTGACATGGAAAAAACCATACCTCCATTTTATAAAAGATGCACCTCATTCTACAATGTCAATTCTTTTCCATGATGTTAATCCGTTGGCCAGGCACTATGAACCTATCTTCTCAAGAATAAATACATACAATACAATACAAACTATGCAACAACAAATGTCAATTTGATCATCCTCCGTAAAAAATATTCCAGACATAACTGAAGAAGAATTAGCTTGCATTGGTCTAAAACAATTCGCTGCATTTACTTCTCCATACGGTGAAAGCATGTTCGCAATTGTTGCCTTCTTGATTGACAATCAATTTGATGCAATTACCTTGCAATTGTTCATGTCCCAATCATTGGCCAGTGCATTAAAAGTAAATAACAAATTTTCATTGCACTACTTCCACATATACAGGCAATTTGCCATCCCAAATAATGAACTCCTCTTGCAAGCACATACACTAATTAGCAAGGTTAGAATACAATATGCCAAAAGCAACCTGGAAGGTTGTGAATCTTTCTTTTTGTGGCTTTCATAGATCTTCAATATAGCTATAAACATATGGCAACCAGATCCATTATCTAAAGTTCACATCTATTGCGATTGTGTTGAACCAAGAACAAGCATTGATTTGATTTGTTTCAAAAATAGCACAGGTCATTGCCATTATGAACTGCTCCAACCAAAGGAACAAATATTGAATCAAATAAAAAGAAATGATCGCAACTTGTTGCAAGATAAAGATATTGCAACAAAAATAAAGAAAATAAGACCGTCTCTTGTGAAAAGCTTAGTCACTGTAGATATTACAATTATGCTTGGAAACAACTTAAAGACTCATTGTTCACTTAGACATTTGAAATCAACAATGTGTAATAAATAACAAAGGTCAAAAAACATGGGCAGAAATCAATCGATTGACACTAACAATATCACGAAATAAGAAGGGACATCTACAACTGTTAAGAAAAAATATATTTTCTGCAAGCCATGTATGACACACCAAGCTACAAGTTATCCATATCAAACTACACTAAACAAAACACATGAGAAATCAATGAAAACCAACCCAAGCATGTACAATCTATGAAATGTTGTGCTTCAACAAACACATCTACAAAGTCATTGATGCATTTGTCAATTCTTTCTCTTTGCTCTCTTTAACCAACTGCAAAGATAATTACAACAGGTGAATTGATCTACAAACATTGTGTAGATGTCATTGTACATGGCAGTCTCCCTGATTATGCTACTCCATGGAACATAAGTCAGAATAAATGAATCTATGTCATACAAACCTTGACTAGCCTAGAAGAAAGACTTGTCTCCTTGCATATTGCTTTTGCACAGATAAGGCAATTGAGATACAAAAGAGCACAATACGGCTTGAATGGTACAATAATCAATATTCTTGTTGATTTTGATAAAGGTGCAACATGCATTGCCTAGAGACATTGATGAGACAAACACTATTGTAGTTAGAATAAAACACAAGTTACAATATGAATGTGCATATGCACAAGGAAATGTAAGACCTACCCATGTCATGAATGTTTTAACAATCTTGCCTAAGACACCATTGTATAGAAAGGAAAAAATCTCGATAAATAAATATTGGCAACTTCTATTTTCAAATAAAATAATGCAACAACAAACAAATAATGACATAGATGGTGACATAGATGCACATGATATTGTACTTGAAGATGAAGAGGAAGTTGAAGCTAAATCACTTATACATTAGTTTTATGAATCACATTCAACCAATGATCTTGGTACAACTATTCTTGAAATTGCACCAGCAAAAGGCTTCAAACCTCTTGGCATTTTCCAAGATACTTACTCAAAAGAAATGAACTTCCCAACATTATTTTTTGGATTCCCGTGAGCTGAAGAAATCACAAAAAAAATCACCTACCAAAAAATTGTTAAGTGAGAGCTCATGCATAAAGACAACAACTTTTCAACACATATAACAAACATATTTTTTAAGGCTGTAAAAATAATTATCCAAAAAAGATCATCAATAGCATGGGTCTGTATAAGGAAGGTTGAACTAAAAGGTAAAAAAACTATACGCAAATGATGTGTGGAACCCTAAAAACCTAGAAAACATATTGAAATCCCCAATAGATTTTAGGTCGCTAAAGAGTATTCGCACATCTCCTAATTATTTACAAAATACAAGAAAAATATTTTTGTGATGATCCATCAACTTGGCCCTCCAACCTTTTTCGTTACACTAACAAGTGTTGAACACTTTTGGTAGCCATTATGCAATGCATTGCAGCATATTTCTAACACTCAACAACTGAGACAAAATGAATCTTTAGAGGATAAAATCTTGGACTTTGAAATAAGGAAAAATTAGGTCCTTTGCAGTCGCTATTTTAATCATAGGGTCAATGCATTTAGGAAAATGATGCCTTATTTGGAAAAGTGTCTAATTATTTTTTTGTTACAAAATTCCAAAATCGAGGCAATGAACATGTACACTTCATGCTATGGATCATGGATGCACCTATCTTCGGACATTGCAAAAATAGTAACATAAAGGATTTCATTGACAAGTACATCTCATGTGACTCTACACCATTAGATCCAAATCTTGTCAAAATGCAAATTCACCACCACATGAAAACATGCAAAAAGTATCGAAGATCTAGTTGCAAGTTTAGCTTTCCCTTACCTCCAATGAGATAAACAACAGTATTGGAGCCCTTGTTAAACATTGATCCTACAATTAAAGATAGAGAAAAAAAAAATTTCAAACAATTAAAAAGCAAACATTACACAAAGGAAGTTACATTTGGCAATTTCCTCTATAAATTTCAACTTGAAGAAGCTAATTACATTGCCATGTTGCAAGCATCATTGTCTCGAAAAATTATCTTTCTAAAAAGGCAACCAACAAACATATGGATGAATTCATTTGCCAGGAAAGTGCCTGCACTATGGTATGCAAATAAAGACACACAATTTATCTTGGATGCATATGTTGTTGTATCATATTGTAGTTCATACATGACAAAACAAGATAGAACAGTGTCACAAGAATCAACCAAATATGAAAACAATGCACTCATGCTTATAATGAGAAGGTGCATTTCATATGAAAACTAGGAAATGCATTGCTTAATTACCAACAAATGTCCAGTCGTCAAGCAATTCATATTGCCTTGTCTTTACCATTACAAAGAAGCTCAAGAACTACCATCTTCATCAACACCTCAACACTAGAAAGTAGAGTTTCTATGATAAAAATTCCTAAGCTATTAGCAAAAGAAAAAGATGACTCCAAAAATATCATGTATGCATCTATAATAGACAAGTATATACAATGGCCAAAACTCTTTGACCAATTGTCACTTTCAGAATATACAACTTTCTACTTAAACAACTCATTGAAACCCCACAAAAGAACAAGACCATGCATCATATTTTATGTAAGATATAATCCACATATTGATCATGAAAACTTTTGCAGAGAAAATCTCATGCTTTATGACCCTTTCCAAAATAGCGAAAGCTCATTATTGATAGGTCATAAAACATGGAATGCAGCATTTGAAACACACAAATTACAAATCGCTAAAAATGAAAAAAAATGTTTACTTCACTAGTAGATAGTAAAAGGGGTGACATTGACCAAGTTGCAACAAAAGCTAATGACAACAATCACCCGACGATAGACCTCGACACTAACCATGCACAAAAAGAACATAATGAAATTGAGAAATACAACATTATGGCTGACTGGAAACATATAAAAGCCTTACAAAACATGCATGCTACTAGATCTTCACTATTCTTAGAAATTTCATACCCATTCCTTCTTCCAAATGAAAAATATTTCAGCTTGCGAAGGCAGCTAAATGAAGAGCAACAATCAATAGTGAAAGATGTTCTCATGAAAAAGGGACTTGCATTTTACAAACCACAATACTTGTTCTTGACAGGAGGTGTTGGCACCAACAAAATGTTTACAACAAGAGCCCTCTTTCAAGCAATGATTTGAATCTATGATAAGCAACTGGAAAGTGACCCGTACATTCCTAAAGGCATTATTGTCACTTCCATAGGAAAAGTTGCATTCAATGCAGGTGGCATAACTACACATTCTATTTTCCAACTACCATTTAACTCTTCAAAGATGTTGCCATTGGACTCAAACACTCTTGGCAACCTAAGCAAGAAATTGGATCAACTACAGGTCTTGCTCATTGATGAGGTGTCATTAATTGGTTCAAGAATGCTATATTAATTGACAAAAGACTTCGCCAAATCAAACATACACTAACAAAACCATTTGGTAATGTTGACCTCATATTTTGTGGTGACTTATACCAAGCACAAACTGTATGCGATAATTGGATATTTGAAGAGCCAACAATAAATAGTAAAAAAAATCCATACACATTTTGGCTAGAAAATGTCTTATGCTTTGAATTACACATTGTAGTTAGACAAACAAACAAACACTTCATTTTCATTATAAACCGTGCAAGAACTAGTCAACAAAATGATGAAGACTTAAGCTACTTGAATAGAACATGTTACAAGACACCTCATAATGATCCAAAATTTGCATACTTGTTTCATAGAAATTCAATTGTTACTGAACATAATAAACAAATGTTGGACTTCTTGCTTAGTGAGATTTATGTATTTGAAGCTCTTAATGAAACAGACTCGCACGCTGACAATTTACACTACCAAGTTCAAAAATCATAATTGCCTATTGTAATCTATCTAAAGCTAGGAATTCTAGTTGAGCTAATAGTTGGCAACCTGACACACAAGACAGACTAGTCAATGGTTTTGATGGAGTCTTCCAACTATATACAACAAATCATGAAGACATTCTATGGATTCAATTCAATGACACTACAATTGGCATATCACAATGCAAAAAAATGCAAAGCTTGTACACTAGTTCTATTTCGCCTTCTTGGACCCCAATAATGAAATAGACAGAAAAATGAAAACTCCTAGTAAATTTATCACATGAAGACAATTCCCTATTCAACTAGCATCTATAAGAACTATCCATAGGGCACAAGGTTTGACAATGGATGGACTCGCTTTTGGTCCTCATAAAGTATACCAGCATGGTCTTACCTACATACTCTATCTTGTGTAAAAACCATTGAAACATAATATTTGATGCACCAACTACAACATCAAAATTTCAAAGTATCACAACCAGTGGACAAGGAAATGGATTGACTTTGAAATCAAGTAGAATGGAAACTTTAATATAGCCTTCCTTTCCTATCAATGGTCCATCTTATCATATGCTCTTTGAATACTCAAAGCCTTTCATTGCATGTAGAAAGCAATTGCACTATGCCTCCAAGAAACAACATACAAGACACATGCACACCTCCCATTGCTAAAAGAAATATAAAATTGCTATTCTTCACCTGATACTCATAGTATATTGACTTGTTGTACCAAAACAACTACAATACTAAATGTGAATTCTTTTGCAACAGACTGTCTAGAATCAATCACCATTGATATATTACATATTGATTATACCATACGAATTACTAATGTTTATATTAGACTAGGTGCACCTATCAATGACATATTGAATCTAATACTAAGTATATTTACCTCGTTTCCAACAAATTCAAACATTAACATGCTACATCCTAGTAAAAAATAAAAAATGCTCAACAATACAACTTCTCTTTAATGAAAAAGCAACAACATTTGCAAGCACTTTATTAGACCACTTTTGGATACATAACATAATCAACAATCTACAAAATTCATTCTTCTAGATACATATTGGTCAGATCATTTCATAGTATCTCTACAACTCCACTTGTAAATTACATAGCCTTCGTCTTAGAAAATGACAACAACCTAACAAATTAGATTCTTTACTTATGCATTGCAAAACTACTATTTTACACAGCTTTCTGATTCACTTTAGAAGCCTACCTCATACCATATCATTACACAAATGCATATAGGTTTTCTACATTTTTATTGCATAAGAATATTGACCTAGTTCGTTTACATGACCTTTGTCAAACTCACTTTCGCATTGATTTTACATCCAAACAATGTCATAGTTTTATTCATGGATAGATATTCAATGGAGTCATCTAAAACAAGTAAACATGAAGCTGAGAGAAACCTTGATACGAATGAGTTGCAAAAGAAAAGTTCAACTCTCACAAAAAGGTATTGCAATAATATACACAACATTCCATACCTTCCCATGCATCCATTTAATTTCTATACATATTTAGTTATTTTACTGACTTTTTTTATACATTTTCTAGAACTTTGTTCATATCCTCATCTCAATAGCAAAACCTTGTAGAAGATAGCAACAACTTTCATAATAGACACCTAGCAAAAAGGTATAAATGATTGTAGAGTTCTTAAACTATTGTAATTCATTTCCATATCATTGTAGATTCTAAAATAATAATCTCTTCTCTTCACAAACTCAGCATGGAAGAAAACAATGTATCCAACATTGTACATATTTGTAGAATGCAATCAGCTACTATTTTTGAAGGTGATGTCCTCGTCACTTATGGTCCTACTTATGCCAAAAATTTGACAAGCCTAGAAAAAGCTCCTATAGTGCATGTTGATCTCATTGATAGTGATGGTCACATGACCATAATAGCAAACATAACCAACCAATTAATCGACAGATTTATGACAAAGCTTTTACCTAGCACAAGTGTCTGCATAAAAGATTTCTCTTTAAAGAAAAAAAACATAGTATGAAAGAGGCAACACAGAATTCTGTAGCCAGTTCACTGCACAAACATCCATTAAAATGATTGACCAAGTCTGTAGCCAACAAAAACTGATGCCTGACACAAAAATATGTCAACTTATTCAGTCACCTAACAACTATTTGATTGGCATGTTGGGTGTTATAATAGCAACTCACAAACAAACCCCAAAGGAGTACGAGCTCTACGTCAAGGATGGAGAATCTATATTAGACACATCTATTGTAATATTCTCATTACATATCTATTTCCACACTTGATGTTTTTTGTCATAATACAATTACTTATTTTTCTAACTCACACATTCATTTTCTTTGCAGGTAATTGTTCCCGAATTCCATGCTCAAGCTTACACAATACTCCAACAAATCCTGCATTCTAACACAACACCGCTCTTGCTTCTCAAGAATGTTGTGCATAGTGGGCCTAGAGGAACAAATAACATTAAAATAACACCATCAACATACGTTGACAGCCTTAATGATGAAAGTACAATCAATACTCTACAAAACATACTCTCCTCTAGTATCCAAGTAACCAACAAAACCATACCACCTCTCGAATAAAACTGCAATCATATTATAGATAATAGACATCTTGAACTTATAACTAAATTTTCTTTTATATCCTAGGTCACTGGTACCCTCCAACCAAAGAATTATTATCTACAACCATACCAGCTACTGTGCACAAAATGCAACTAGCCAACTTCATTGGCTTCATCCTCAACCACCACAAATGGCCAATGTTTTGCATGTGGAAAAATCATGAACTTTGCTTATGGACCTTTCTTGCAATGCACTATAGAAACTAGTTAGAAAATTGTTGGATGTACCATGACTAAGAAAATGATTGAACAATGCTTGCCACAGCTTACAGACATACCATTTAACACCTATAAAAAGAATATGTCAATAGTCATGTACCTACTACAAAAATTTGAAATACAAGGGACTTTCTCCATTGCAATGAATGGCAATATCATCTCCATTATAGGAGAAACCAACATCGTAAGATAAAACTAATTCATCTTTCTTTTCCTTTTGCTTTATCAAATATTTATTTTCCTTCCAGGTCTTTGCACTTAACAAAGCCATTTTAGGGTGTATTGCAGATCAATTAAGGCTCCTAGACTAGATTTTAGGTTTTCTATCATTGGAAGGCTTCAATCCATGTACATTGAATCCACTGAAGACCTTGCAGATGTGCTAGCAACAATATTTTCCATAGGAATCACTTATACTCTAAAATTTTGGTATATATAGACAGGCTCTGATCAACAATATTATGATGAATACATTAAATCACCTACAACTATATGAAGCATAATATTTTTTCTGTCCACAACTTCCAATACACATATTTTGTATAGATACTTTAGATAAATTATGTCGCACGACTAGATATTTGTATCTTGTGTTTAGCCATAAACAAAAGCATGTGGTTAAAAACATGCAATCTAATATTTTCCTATCTATAGAAAAGCACTATTTTAACTCAAATTTTCTTTGCTTGCATACTACTTTATTTTATTTCACTTTCCTTGCATCTATTTGTAGCATCTATAATCTATTACACTAGAAATTAGCTCTTGTAAAAAAAATCATTGTTATCAATCTATTTTAATGATATCTGCAAATGAATTGTCTTTGTGTTTGGATGTTGAAACCACATATTGGATTTAAACATATAGATTCCCATTACGGTTGTATAGCACTACATTTACATTTTTAATTTTCTGTCTTGAAGACGAGTTCTATATAATGTCCATTACAACAAATATTGATCCACTTTATAGCTAAAACAAGAATAAAAGATTAAAAACAACCCACATCTGTCTCTGATGTATTCTTGGGACTATCCATCGTTTAAAATGCCCTCATTCTTTATAAGTGGTTTCCCTCTTCTGAATCATGCACACTTTGATTCTCTTTGCTCAATGTGTAGGTGGAAGCACATGGTTTTAGCATTTCATCATCTAGATTTTGGTTAAATATTTTGTAGGTTACAAACCAAGTTTTCGAATACTAGTTGGTTTGTCTATGACATCCAACTCTTCAGTACTAGCCTGTAATAGACTAAAATCTATCTCTTCTTCACAATTCAAATTTAAATGATTTTCTTTCTATAGTTTTGGATTAGATAAACATGTTTTATAGGGATCTTAAAACTCGAGAGTTAATACAAATCAAGCTGAAAATAAGCATTAGAAGCCCAACCACAAAAGAAACAAGTCTAAATTCTGAAGTAGCACAAGGCTCAGCCAAATAATCAAAGGCCAAAGAAAAGGCCAAACCAAAAAGACAAAACTGAACAGCCAAAAGCCAAAACGAAAAGCCAGGAAAAAAGGGAAAAAAATAGGAACTACTCCTCTATCTTTCTTTCCAGCTCCTGCATGACCTGAGCAGCCTCCTGAGCCATCTTGTTCTCCTCGGCCTCCTGCTGGTGAGTCCTGAGATCTTCCTAGTCCATAGTAGAAAAGGTGATACCAGTGGTATTGTCTTCATCGGATCTAGCTTTACCCTTGTCTTTTCCTTCCACATCCCCCTGCATGCCTCTATCTTCAAGCCACTTAGTTAAAGATAAAATGTTGTTATTGATCAAGTTGAGCAATGAGATCAGATAGCTTGACAGATTGTGATTATAATTTTCTAGATTATGGATCCTTCTTTCCACTAGGCTATGCCTATCATCATAATCTATCCCTTTCTCCAGGCCCTTAAGATTCTTGGCTCCTTCCATTTGAACCACCTTCTCCTTAACCTCTTCTAGCTCGTGAAAAAGCCGCTTGATTGACCTAAAATTATCAACCATGCTATTGCAGGCATTTTCGAAGAGGTTCATCCCTGTTTCCCTAGCATTATCAGAGATAGCCACTATCGCAGGGTTAATGAGCTCTTCAAGATGCGGTTCCTCCTGATTGTCCACCAAGATCTGAGGGTTCATCACTTCCCTAAAAATACCCATTTTCAAGGTCCTCACATTAAAATTTCTCCATGCTTTCCTCCTATCTTTGGCTAGCACATCCCCACTCTTAGCTCCAAAACTATCTTGAGTCTACACCTCCGAATGGGCCTAGGGATGGACAAGGGAGAGAGGGATCGAGGAACAGTCCAGGTCCTGCTACAACCTCTCATCCTCCATGCCCACCCTCTTCCGTTTCTTCCCACTCTGGGAATCCATTTTTTCCCCCTGCCTTTCCTTTTCCTCATCTTCAGACTCCATCGCCGCCTCTTCATCACACGTGTCTTGTTCCTCCTTCTCAGTCTTCTTCTAACCATGATCTCTAGGGCTAATTCTTCTAGGGATGATGGGGGAGGGAGACTTCTTAACATTTGGCGAAGCTTTTTTACCCACGAAGGTAAGCCCTCCTTCCTCAAAACTAATGCTTTGAATATCATCCAAGTCAGAGGAATAGCTAGAGCTATTGATTCCTCATTCCTAGCCTACGACAGGATGTTACTAATCGTCTGAGCCTTGAAGTGCTCATAAATGAGCAGTAACAACCCCTCATGTAGAGTAGAGTTTGCAGAGGGTTTCTTTTTGAAGCTTGACACTACCTTACTCATAGAATTCAACAAATAGAAAGAAAAAGAAACTTTGTTATCATGACGAAAATGGTTCAAAAGAACAAAATGGTGGGTGTGAACACGATCAAACCTAGGGTCAAGAGTAATGTACTCAATGACAACGTGCAGAACATACCTCCAAATCTTTGTTATAGACTCTGAATCATAAAACGTATCACTTTTTTTAGGGCATTCAACTCCTTAGGATTGTTAGCAAAGTCCTTCACAGCACTGGCCGAAAGCTTTTTATCCCTAAAGAACTTAAAGCCCACCATTGGAATCTTCGTCACAGCCGAGACCACCTCCTCTATAATCAGAAAAGCTATCCCATTCACCTTAACTCTACCATCCTTCCACGAATTGACCATGTTGTCAGTCACATTTTGGTTGTAACCATGTAGCTTCATGATATACCTTGAAATCCCTCCCTGAATCAGCTACTCCCAAACTTTCTCCCTGCTTCTCCATTTCTCCATTTTTCCAACCAGTTCTTTTTTGCACCTTTCTCCCACCATTTCGGTACTTTGCTCTCCCACAATTCTCATACGCACAGCTCTCTGAAACCTCACCACCTGATAGGGTTCTCTATGTTTTTTAGGACGGTTGAAGAAATAGTTCTTGTATTTGCTTAGATTACGAATGCAACAAAAGACCCATGAAGCATGCCGAATAAAATGTAATAATTCCCACTTCTTGCATTTACCAATGCAGCCTTTATGAGTAGTACCCTTTCCCCATAAGCCTTTCCTATTCATAATAGCAGTTTGATCTCCTCTGTACTCCCTTGGATCTTATCTGGCTCAATCAAACTCTTAACATTCGCTGAAAAACTCTTTCCCGATTGCCAAGTCATTTTTTGGTAGGATTGGGCACCATTATTAGCAAACCAATCTGCCACCAGGTTAGCTTCCTGGAAAACATGAGTGACATGGACTCTTTCAAATTTAGCAAGAGTCTCACATGTCTCATTAATAAGATTAGCAATCGACCAAGAATAATGAGATTTGTCATTTAGACTTTTATGATATTATTTGAGTCCCCTTCAAGCCATAAATTGGTAACTCCAACTTTAAAAGCCAATTTCATCACATGACAGGCTGCACTTGCTTCCACGAGGTGATTAGTTTGGAATCCAAGCAGGAGAGAGAAGGCTGCAACTCTGTCCCTGAATTCATTCCTACCTCCACATCCCGAGGAACTAGGATTTCCCTTCGAGGCCTTGTCAAAATTGGCTTTATGCCATCCTTCTAGGGGGAAAAGCCACTTGGCTTTCTGTCTTTTTAACAGTCTTTCTTTTTCCTTCTCCATTTTCCTACCACCCATTTCAATATCTCCCCCCTTCCTTACTATGTAGTTTTCCTTAATATTTTTGTTAATATTTTTCTTGAGGACAATGGCAAGTTCCTCTCTGTCTCTAAAGATTCTATTGTTTCTCTCCTTCCATATGCTCCAGCAGAAGTGGGGTAAGATTCAAGTACCTAAATCCTGCAAAACAGGGGAATAGAACAAGGATTTCCATTGGTAGAAAAAATCCAGGAGATTATCTAGCATGCACCAACTAATCCTAGAGATTATAGAACAAGGATTTTCTTTTTATAGTTATACCTAATCATTAATTACATTGTGTACTCCATAACATACAGAATAAAATTGCATCAGTAATATAAATTAATAAGTATATCTATAGATGTCAATCATCCTCTTTAAGGAATAATTCTTGCAAGCACTTAAACCATAATATTCCTAAACTCTATGTTCCTATTCCATCTTTGCCTTTATGCTCTGTCCCCTGTCATTCTTCAACAACAACATAGTTTACCTTAACACATAATCACATTTATCTCAGCAGAGAGGAGATTGAATCCATGATATCTATCATAGACATAGACCATAATCTAAATAAAAATGATGAAGATGTTGTGGAGATGATTGAGTTAGTCGGTGCTTCTACTAGGTCAGGCATCTGCTACAATGATTTTATGGCTCTCATGGTGATGATCATAAATGGATCCCACTGAATGACCTATATTTTTCTTTTATGTTCCAACTATATGTCCTCTAGATCAATAAAGCCATTGGGACTATCCATGCTTTAAAATGCCCTCATTCTTTATAAGTGGTTTCCCTCTTCTACATCATGCACAGTTCAATTCTCTTTGCCCAATGTGCAGGTGGAAGCACATGGTTTTAGCATTTCATCACCTAGATTTTGGTTAAATATTTTGTAGGTTACGGACCAGGTTTGAGTAGTTGGAAGCACATGGTTTTAGCATTTCATCATCTAGATTTTGGTTAAATATTTTGTAGGTTACAAACCAGGTTTTGAATGCCTGGTGGTTTGTTTGTGACATCCCACTCTTCAGTGCTAGCTTATAATAGACTAAAATCTGTCTCTTCTTCACAATTCAATTTTAAACAATTTTCTTTTTATAGTTAAATCTAATCATTAATTACATTGTGTACTCCATAACATACATAATAAAACTGCATCAGTAATATAAATTAATACATATATCTATAGATGTCAATCATCCTCTTTGAGGGATAATTTTTCCAGGCACTTAAACTATAACATTCCTAAACTCTGTGTTCCTATTCCATCTTTGCCTTTGTCCTCCATGCCCTATCATTCTTTAGTAGCAACATGGTTTACCTTAACACACAATCACATTTATCTCAAGAGAGAGGAGATTGAATCCATGATATGTGTCATAGACACAAACCATAATCTAAATATAAATGATTAAGATGTTGTGGAGATGATTGAGTTAGCGAGTGCTTTTGCTAGGTTAAGCATCTGCTACAATGATTTTATGGCTCTCAAGGTGACAATGATGAATGGATCCCATTGAATGACCTAAATTTTTCTTTTATGTTCCAACTATATGTCCTTTAGATCAATAGAGCCAACATTGTTAAATATGAAACATAGGTTTTTGAAATGGGTTTTACATAAATTTGTTTATTCCTGTATCTTGCATTACTTCAAGAAAGGGAAAATGGAAAATCGCATCGATCTTTATAATATGGATTTGCAACAAAAGCCTCCCAATCCTTATCTTGTTAATATATTCTAATTTTTTAATTCAGTCTTTTAAATGAGTTTTGTATAAATTAATCTCTCAATAAATAGTTTTTCTTACCAGAAACGTTTATCATCATACACTCGACAATAATCTTTTTTATACTCGCTGTGTCAAATTTTATTTCACCCATTTAATTTAGGAGCTTTTACCTATTGAATGGCTCTACATAATAATTAGAAATAGGCAGTTTTGATTGTAGGACTTGCAATTTGTAGAGACAAAAGGAAATGGTGCAAATGATGGGTATCAAATGCAAGTGTCTGCAACATATAGATTTAAGAGAATCAGTAGGAAAGCAATTGCAACGTATCTTTAGCAAGGCCAATTTAAGGGAGAAGGCGATTGTGATACAATTATTGGGGGAAAATTACTAGTCTAGCCAACATATCCACGATGGTAATCTCATTCACAACCTCTTCCTGCCCATCATTCAAGTCATAGAACACCTGACACTTGTTAATGGCATGGTAAGAAGAATGCTCGTCGATAGTCTCTTTGAACAAGTGACTATGGCCCTAGACTTGATGGACACCAATCTCTTAGGTGGGATACTAAAAGCCATATTTGCACCAGAAAAAAATGAAAAAAAAAAATCATGAAAAAAGCTCAAAAGATCTTCAAGAACTATATTGCTCAAGACGATGACTTGGAAAAGTTTCTATCATTTTGTCAATTCAATGACAACCTTTTTTCAGAGGATGTTGTAGCTAGGTTGGCCTCAATCGATGAAGGTATTGGATACCTTTATCACTGAGGATGTAATCAATTTTAGTTCTTGAAAATACTACATACTAGATGTATCTGCCTTTTGATGAAATATAAAATGGGTACTGCCCCATAGGCAAACCTTGGTTATACAAAAAACTTTTAAAATATATATATTGCCCAAATAGAAAACTCAAATTAATTTAATTTTTTTCCATCAATTAATTTATTTCGAACAAATGATAATAATCTTTAAAAATTAAGTTATTCAAAAAAAATTAAATTGTGCTAACCAAAGATTAAAGAAAATTTAATCTTTAACTAAGGAAAAAAAATAGCTTCAACAATCATTTTAAAATTAACTTTAATTACTTTTATTTTACATTTTTATCTTGTTTAGTTAATTTTAAATTTTAAAAACTTATTACTAAACAATTAAATCAAATTATTTTAAAATGCAATCATGTTATTTTCCTTCTTCATATATTCATTTTTTTTCCAATATAACTTTGTCAAAAAATTATAACATTATTTACTCTCAATAGTCTTATGTTTTGAAATCATACTTACAATAATTTGTAAAACTACTTTTTGCAATGCTCTTGTATTCTTTAAGATTTGACTTAATGTCCTTAAGATCTAGAGTTATTTGAACTCTGAAGCTATGATTTTTAAAATAATACAAATATCCAACTTTCAAACAATTATACAATTTAGGTTAACATGTATATTATCTAACTGTCTTTTTCTTGCTGCTCTTCTTCGATGCTCCTTTTGTTGATTCCCTAGAACATGTCCTTCTATGAGATCCTTTTCTTTTCTCTCTGATTTACTAGCATGGGACTCGATTTTCCCCTCACCTTTAGACCTTCCAAACTAAATACATACAAGATATTGAAATCCTCCATTAGAATTTCCTCCACTCATTTTCTATCTCAAATTCTTCTTCTCGCATTTAATTCTATTCTTCCATTCGATTATTATCATGTTCGAAAGTCCCAAACCAACTCCCCTTCTAATTCAAAATTTGCAAATCTTGCTTCAAATTTCTTGAAAATTAATTTGATTTGTACTCATGTAAATATTAAATTAAGGAATAAATAAACAAAATCTAAGTTATAATATTTACTCGTATTTAAAAAAATATATTGCATCTATGTCTACATTAAATATATGCAATATCTATAAAATACATTTTCATATCTAAAATAAGCAAATTCAAGTAAGAGTTTTCAGGAACATTGAACCATTTACATCTAATACTAATAGACATGTCCTTCCAGGTAAATTTACCTAGAGAACACATTATCATTTTCAAAAACTTAATATATATCATAAGAAATATTTCTCTAAAATTAAATTTTTTTTTTTTTTAAATCATATTTTTTCATGACACAAAATTATTTGTATGAAAAAATTCTAACAAATAAATTTCTTAAGAAACTTATAGATCAAAAATTGGTTGAACTAATCTATATTGAAGTGCAATCTCATCATATAATATTAAGTGTCTAATATTAGTTCTATTTTTTAAATTCTACATTTATTTGATTCATATAATTGACCCTCATTTGTGGTAGCTGAAATTATGAAGAATATGTAGAAGTGCTATATTTTAAATTTATTTATCACTATGCCTCCCTTTTGTCTTGGATAAGAAAACTCAGAAATCATTTCAACCTGTATAACAAATGCCCAAGCTCTTAATATATCTTTAAATATGCATTTCTTACCTGTATGTTAAATGTATGACGGAAATCTCTCTAATAAGTTCTATTTAAATTTCAATTCTAATGTTTCTAATATATTTTAAATGTACAACAAAGGTCTTCTAAATCAGATTCCACTTAATTATATATGAACTAAAATAATTTATGAACCTTATTAAAATTGTACACCTTATCTAATGGTTTGTCATAAACTTAAAATAGTTAGCCTTGAGATCTTCTCCTTCACAACAACATGTTTTGATATTTTCCCCCTTCTTACAATAGGCAGGGACTCGCAGAGCTTAATCTTCTCCAAGTACAAGCCTCCCCGATGGATGGAAGTGGAAGATGGTACATTAGACTTAGTACTGATTTCAAGGCCTATGAGACAAACGGTGAGACAGTCAAGCACTGCTACTGTTGCATTGATTCTATGACAGGCTCATCCACCTCCCATTTCCTTTCAACCAATATGAACTCGAGAACATGGAAACCCCAACACGTACACTGCTTTTGAGTATATACCTATGAGACCTTTGCGCAATGCAGGGTTCCATATGTATTTCCAATCTACTTCTGATCGGTGATTACAAAGCAATAGAATATGTTCCCTTCAAGGGCAGCGTCGCCAGCAAATACAACCTTTGTCCCATTTATATTCTAGGACAAGAAAGGCCACATGGCTAACCAAACAAGAAGGATACCACCTTTCTACTATAGTCTACGTTGATACGTTGAAAAGCCGTAGTAGCAAAAACGGAGGAGGGGCAAATATAATCAGTGTCATAAATATTGTGGAAATAAGAACCATTAAACAATATATCCCTCTTATATCACTTAGAAATGTTGAGGGCTTATCATTCCCCAATAACCCACTTGTATCTGTATTTCCTTCCATACTCGGTTTGAAAGTGAGCCTTAAAAATTCCATTTACACTTGCTTTTTCATAATATCTTTAAATGCATTATTAGCATTGAAATTTTCATACTGAATATCCCATCTAACTGTTCATGACATTTACTTTCTTTATCTAAACCTACTTCTTCATCTATTATCTCAACAATGGATGCAGCTATACTCCATCAAAACTATACAGTTGACCAATTTTCAAAATATCGAAAACATGATGATTTTTTTTGAAAATTGAAGCATTTGATCTTCATGATTTGCACAATTTGTACTCGAAAATAACAAAAAAATTGGAAAAAAAATCACTACGTTTTCGTGAATCTGTAAAAAAAAAGTTTGACTTTGTTTTGTCTTTGATACTTTTTTGATGGAAATTAGCCTGTACCCTCACCAACTATAAGGAGCATAACTCCCAAAATAGAATGTCAAACTACAATAATGCACTTCATTACTGAATCACAGTAAATTTGTTCTTCACCTCCACACTATTCTATGAAGATATAATTGGACTGAACAATATCTCAGAGCCAGGCTGAGGCGATTTTCTTATCCCAACCACAGACTCGTCAAAAATCTAAATATGATTCTTGTCCTCAATTGTGGCTTTTAAATCTGGGAAATCGTTAACATTATTATCCAAACTTGACAAGTCTAGATTAATTCCATCCGCACCCCAATTCGCTAACAGGTCAGCAACTGCATTGCACTCCCTAAAAGCATGAGATATGTGAGTTATATCAAAAGAGCCCAACAAATGTCATACTTTAGTCATATTGTGCTCAATCTTCCAATTGATAATCCTTCTACTAATTGGCACGTTAATGATAAGAGATGAATCCCCTTCAACATGGAGTTTTGAAATATTTAGTTTCTTTGCTAATACCAAAATGTGTAACAATGCATAAGCCTCAACTAAGTTATTTTTTCCCAAGGGCAATGATAATCATTTGAATACAGTGAATTCCCCCATGTGATTTTGCAAAACAAATCCAAAACTAGATTTTCCATGGTTGCCCCCTGATGAACCATCAAAATTCATTTTAATAGAATTTGCTATTGGTCCCACAAAGACCATTTGATGTGGAGATTTATCTCTGCGAGAAGTAGGTGTAAGAGACCATTTAATGTGGAGATCTATTTCTGCAAGAAGTACATGTAACTGATGTCATGAATGAACGTAAGCATATCAATCTCCACTCTTTTAATAAATTGTTACCCCATTACGTAAATCCTTAATTACTAGTTTTATCTTTAACATGGGCATTAATGACTTCTGAAATTGACTTCTCTAACCCTTTGAGGACCACATCCATTGGATTACAAACATTCCTAGAGATGTGTTTATTACACTTCCACCATATTGACCACACAACTAAAGCAAGGGAATAACTCCATATGCAAGAAAAATATGATCTCGAGAAAGGAGTTGGCCAAGATTGAAACACCTCCCATAATGTGTTTGACAATGACATCAACAAATTCAACTTCTCCATTACAAAGTGCCATCAGTTTTGGGCAAAGAAACATTGAACAAATAAATGATCTACACTTTTAGTTTCACTCTAGCACAACACACACTAAAAGGGTTGTGCTATATTGAGTTTATGTAACATGTCAGTAGTCAAAATTCTTTTCCTAAGAGCAATTCATGCAAAGCAACTTGCCTTAGGAAGAGGTACCTTGTCCTAACAAAAAGAACAGACATGATGTAAAACGTCTTTTGTTCAATCAAAGAAAGTTCTTTTAATTTTGCTTTAATACTACAATCTCCACTAGGACATAGTTCCCAAATCAACTCATCATCCATAGGTTTGAAGAAAATCTTTCTCTTAGATAATATAGTGTAAAAGCATTTTTTTTATTATGCAAAATGGGTAGATCAAAAGGATCTTTCCATATAACTTTACCTTAAGATATTTCCACATCAAGGAAATAATCTACCACATGAAGACCCCATTGATCTTTAATGGTATCAATGGCATCCTTCAAATGGTGACAAAGAGAGAGTGGAGGCATACCATGCCATGAGTCATCCCAAAATTTTGTTGACAAACCATTATTCACTCTCGGATGACATAATTTGTTACAACATCTCTAGAAAATATCAAAAAATTCCACATGGTTGAACCATTTGGAGGATTTGAAATTGTCACAATTCTTTTTGGATCCATTGTGTCCAAGTAATTCTCCTGCATTATTTTACACCATTTGCTATCAATTTTTTAAATCATTTTCCATACTATCTTGGCTCCAGGGGCAATATTTCTTTTTAACATGTCATGCAACCCTACGCCACCATTACCTTTGTCATAGACCATCTCTTTTAATGAAATCAACAAATATATTTTTCCATCTGTCATGTTATCATTTCAAATAAACTCCCCTATTAACTTTTCAATTTGTTGATCCCAACTGGTGTTTTTAGTACATACATAATTTAGTTAGGAATAATGGCCAAATTTATTTTAACTGGTAATATCTTACTCGATAAGGGTAGTCATCGATACTTCCAGGATGCAATTCTACTTCTAATTTTATCTACAATTGATTTTCAGTGAGTTTCTTTGTTATCCTCGGCAAATAATGGAATACCAAGATATGTGGAGGGTAAAGTTTCTTGAGAAAAGCCAAGAACCTTAATCAATTTTCTAGAAATCTTTGCATTGATAAAAAAACAAACACATCTTAGATTTTTGCTCATTTATTTTCTACCCTAATACTTCCATGTATAAATGTAATGTTCTCTTAATTTCTCTAGCTTCCTTAATGTTAGTTGTCCCAAAAAATAGGGTATCATCAACAAATAAGGAGTGGGTAATTGCAAAAGATGTGCCTTGAATCTTAACTCCCACCCATTTATCTTGCTCCCATCTTAAATTAATAATTCTACTAAATGCATCTATCATAATAATGAAAAGAGAGGGATAGTGGATCTCCTTGACGAGCTTCTAGTGTGGATGGAAAGAAGTATGTCGGGTCACCATTAATAATGCTCGAGAAGTAAGCCCCAGATATGCATGTCTTTACCCATTTACACCATTTTGCATCAAAGCCAAAATTGTGAAGAACCTTAAAAAGAAAGGACCATTGCACCTAATCATCACAACAGGGGTATGATTTGTGTGGATTGAGTGCAAAACTTTGTGTTCCATAATAGCCCCTTCTATAGTTTCTTTTCCGGGAATAAAACCTCCCTATTCTGGAGATATGTTTTTTAGTCAATATTTGTTATAATCTCAAATATATTTCCTTAGAAAATATTTTATACACTACATTGCACAAAGAAATGGGCCTAAAATCCACAAATGTTTTTGGGTTTTTGACTTTAGGAGTCAGAGCAATGCTTGTAGCATTAAAATTATTTAGCATAGATCCACTTCTAAGAGTTCCTCCAAGACTACCAATAGATAAAATTTGATTACATCCCAACACATTTGAAAAAATATGACTATAAATCCATCCAAACTAGGAGAATTATCTGGGTGCAAGGAAAAAACTATTTTTTGTAATTTCATCATGGTTGAAGGAGCAAGAAGATTTTTATTATCTTCTCTAGAAACTAGAGACAAGATGACACAATAACTCATGTTTCTTATCCTGAGAAGGGATAGGTAATTCAGTTGGAGCTGACAAACCCTTTAAAAATCAAAGACCCTCCTCTTTGATACTCTGACACTCTTTGAGCACTTTTCATGTGGATGACTCTTCTATCTCAAAAATAGTGTCAGTAGCCCTTCACTACCTAATTGACATATGAAAAACAATTGTGTTCATATCCCCCTCCTTGAGCTACAACTCTCTAGATCTTTGTTGCCAAAATCCCTCTTCTCTACAACAAAGTTCTTCCCATTATGCTTGAAATTCTTTATGTTTTATGTGAGTAACCTTGTCTAAACCATTTGCTATAATATGCTATTGAATCTTTTGTAGTTGATTTCCCACAAGTTCCTTTTGGTGAAAATTATTTTTAAAGATATTTATTACATTGTTTAATCTTTCTCTTAACATAAAACATTTTTTTATGAAATTGGAATAATTTTGGTCCCCTCACAAAATGGTGAACTTACCGACCATTGTCACAATAAAGGTAAGAAATGTGGATGTCTAAATCACATGCTTTTAAATTTGAAAGAGGACTTGTGTGGACAAATTCTCTAAACATTTTGAAGATTTAATAAACATGGATAATGACTAGATGTTGTATATGCAAGAATCTAATAGGAGAAAGAGTACTTATTCATCTTCTAGCTAAATGAAATAAGAAATCTATCTAAACGCTCTGCTATTTGCAGAAAACCATCTCATTTTTCATTCCAAGTAAACAATCTAGTAGCTAAGACAATATCTGAAAGCTCATTTTTGTACATAAAATTAATAAAATCTTCCATTATCTTAAGTGATGGGAAAATATCACCTCTTTTCTCTTGCAAAGATGTGATTGCATTAAAATTGCCTCCTAATATGAAGTGTTGATCACCAAACCTTTGAATCAAATTAGATATGTATTGTTATTGTTTACATTTGTCTACAGTATATGTTTGACCATAGATGTTGAAAATCACAAAATATAGTTCATAGTGTTGGAAGGACACCATCTGTCAGTTAAGTCCTTGGGCCATTAGGTGCCTAATAACCATTTTCAGATTCCACCAACACACCAATACTCTCACTGTGGGCTAATTGCCAATATGGGCACTTATGTACATACTTTAGATAATTCTCATCAGATAGTTTTGTTTCTTGCAATAAAAGGATATCTTCCTATGAGGAGTCAAGTTTTTTTTAACTCTATTTTTTTTGTTAGAGGCATTGATGCCTTTAACATTCCACGAGATAAGTTGTTAACTCGGATTTATAGATTAAAGAAACTATTATCTCTGTTATCTCCTACAATAACCTATTAAAGTGATTTAGTTAACTAAAGCACATGCTTTTCAAATTAGCTTTAACTTGTCTTTGAATTCATCTGGATAGTTGATCTTAATCAATCTCAACTATCAATTCTACCTATGTTTTCTTTAAAACCAAGGCTCCTCCCCTCATTTCTCATGTGCAATTGAAGAATAAAGTTATCATGCAAAATTTTCTCTACAAATATTGTGCATCAACTTTGAGAGAATTCTTATTTTAATCATTTAGATTAATATTGCATGTTGTTTTAGAAAAGCAATCATATTTCCTTCTTAGGTTATTGATCTTGTATCTAGATTAATCCATCCTATTTACATAGAAAATACAAAAAATAGCTTTATTTGCATTTACGTCCTTCATTTCAATAGCATATGTAGTCACTAATAACTTGAAAGATATGAGATCAATTACACTCATATTGAATAAGAGGCAATAGGCCATCTCGCTTGGTTAATTAGATTTTATTTTTTCTGAATTATCTATTGAAACTAACCATGCATATAATGACTTCTTGAAGTATTTGAGTCAAAATTGCAATACCAAATTGCACGCACAAAGTTAGGATCCTCCTCACCCTTTTAAGTGATCTGATTAAGGGATTTAGAATTGAGAACCTTTTAGGATTCAACAAGGAAAGTGATTTGGGTATAACACTTATCAACTACTTGTATGGATCTAATTTAGTTCAACCTCTACTTTAGATTGCAGGAATCTAAACACCTTCTTGATCTTACACATCATTCACAATCTACATACTTATAACTACAACACTTTGTCATATAAACACACACTTCAATTTATTTAGGGCATACACTACCTTGAAAAAAAATACACTTGAATTTTGCTTTATTCCCACCAAAACATACTAACAAATGCTAATCCAACCTTTAAAAGATCCACATGATCACAAATTTGAATGCACATTGATTCAACAAAGAACATGTGGCCTTTTGCACTTTTTCCAATGGATATACATAACTTCATTAAATTTGATCACAATGACCAATGTATGAACAATTAATCATAATCCATTTATGTCATATTATTGCCACCTTATCACCAAACTTTACATTATTAATGATCCACAAAGTCAACCCAAATAACCAAACATAAAATATTATAAGATTTCTCTCACTTTCTCTTGAATATACTTTTATTGATAAAAAATAAGTCTTCTTTTAAATCAAAAAATTAATGATTGTAACACTAATCACGTAATTGATTATAGATCATAAATCCTAAATTAAAACATCTAGATCACCATAGAATTGATAGGCTAATTAAAGAATTCAATGTTTATAACCAATTATTCATCCTAATTGATTTGTGACACTTAAATCCATCATAATTTTTGACCAACTGATTTTCTTGCCTTGTACAATGGTAAATAATGCATCATGAAACATCCCTTAATCATTGATAGCTACTACACATATTAGTTCCTATCATACAACTACTTTCAATCTGATTTCCACTGTGTACGTACTAGAACAATGCTCCTAATAAATAGTCAACCAACAACCTTCAATTGACATTAATGACATATAAATAACTATTCAATTGAACATAAAACATGCACTAAAACATCTCATCAAAATAATCTACATCATTCATGCCAATAATATCCCCTTTTGGCATTAACGGTAACACCAAAATATTGACTTGGAAATGTTGACAATCATGTATAATTTTCTTGCTCCCCCTAAGATAATTCATCCTCTCATTTTTAGTTCTTCTCCTTAGAATTTTTCCCTTTAATCTAGATAAGTATCTTCTCAGGTCTTATCTCATTTGTATTCTTGTACTTCTCCCCCTTGACAGTAAAGCCAAAGGTTCCACTTAACTTGAGTTATCTATCTATTAATCTCCAACTACTTGTTGAATTGTAATCCAATTACTTCACTTCCAACTACTCCTCCTAAGAAGTAGTCCCCTTTACATATGCATCATACATTGAAGCACTTCAATTCAATGATGGTTTAGCACCCATTTAATGTGATTTCATCATAATTTGCATTCTCCCCTTTCTTCTTATATCTTTTTTCATTTTAGATGGAATTGGGATAGGATTTAATGGATTCTCCTTGGTATTTCTATTCTTCTCAAAAAGCTTAAGGTAGGACATGTCCCTTTAGTGTCCTCCTTTTTCATCTTCCAATCACCAAAATCTCCTTTTCTATGGAAACATGTTTCTTCTCAAGATTTGCACAGAATCTCCCAAAACCAATGCCTATCATCAGACCCTAGGGATCCCAGAGATTATTGGGCCTTGAGGTCAAGGCCTTAGTGCATCCTACCCTAGGTTATGGAAGTAGTGCATCCGTACCCAAGTCAAGGATGTAGTGCATCCCTATCTTGGGACATATTTTGGGTCCCCTTCTCGACTCTTGTGTTTGGTTGATCTGAGACATTATTTTTATTGCCTAGTTGAATGATGGGAGAAAGTTTATACTAAATCCTTTATAAACACCTCATTTGCATCAATTTCCATCCATCCAAGAGTTGTCCATCATTCATACACACACCAAGCATTCAAGTTATCTTCATGTACATTCAATGAGATCCTCGTGCAATCCATTGGAAAGGAGATCCCTTGCATTCAAGGTGTTTTCAAGGAGCTTCAAAGGAGTTCATTGGGGGGTTCATCATCTAACTTCCATATTTATACCATGACCTTTCAAGATCTAGCTTCCTTCATTAGTTATAGTGGAGCTTGAAACCAAGAGAGGTTTCTATCATTTATCCTTTTTCTACATTCACATCCTATTGATCTGAATCAGCTTGGTAAAGTGAGCTTATTACATTTGATTGAGAAATCCTACTATTTTGAAGTAAATTTGATCATTTACTTTATATTTCCAACATTACAATTATTTTAATTTCAAGGTTAATTCCTAAAGTAGGGTTTGAACAAGGCAGAACCCACATCAACAATACAAAACTATTTTTCTCATAGGTTACAGATCTCAGAAGGAAGAATAGAGTACATATTCAAATGCCCTTTTTGTAGAACTTTAGAGATGTGAAATTAATTTCATGATTAGACATAGAAGGTTAAGGATGTACAATGTCCTTGCCCTTGCAGATTGTCCTAGATTGTCACTGCCCCTGTAGGTTGAATATCACTTGGAGCCGAATGATTGATGAGTTTTGAAGATCTACAGTTTCAAGTTTGGAAATAGGTCTACTTGTTGTTCAGAGAAATAAAAAGGACAAAAAATTAGATCCAATATTCCATTCACTTTTCAAGTTTAGTCCTCTTATTTTCTTTTTTCTTTTTGAACACATTTACTTAATTACATACAGTAAATATACTATATAAAATACATTAGTAAAGAAGTAACCTATAAGAAGTTCAAAGTGTTTTATATGGATATTAAGAAGTTCTATTTTACACTATATTTGTTCTTTTTTACACAATTTAGTAAAGAAGATTTAATATCCATATAAAACACTTTGAACTTTTTATAGGCTACATAGGCTAGTAATGTCCTTACACATTCAAGTCTAGCCAATTGCAAAGGTTTCTCCATAACCCAATCCTTCCTCTTGTGCAAGTCCTTTGCAAACTAGTTTTGCCTTGTTTCTAATCATTGCATCATCCTCATTTAGCTTGTTAATGAATACCCACTTTTACCTATCATATTTTTATAAGTAGGTCCTAGAACTAATGTCCAAGTGTCATTCTTTTCAATTCGATCAAGTTCTTCTTACATTATAGCCTTGATCCAATTATCACTTTTCAATGCTTTACTGATAGACCTTGATTCAAATTCTAAAGTTAGAAAAGTGTTATTTCTAAAAAAAAATCTAGTTTGTGCTCCTATATTCATATCTCCAATTCGCTTTAATTTTTTAAATGATTCAACTTCACATACCTTGGTATTGTGGTTTTAGGCCTAGGAGTTTCTAATTCTTCCACTAGTTGCATAGTTTCCTCTTCTTGACTTCTTTTTTCAATATTTACTTATTCCTCTAGTTGCACATAAATAATCCCTTGACCTATTTTAGATTCATGCTTGCTAAAATAATCATGTAAGTTAGATCCATCTAGAAATTCATCTACCTTCATATTTCCACTCTCAATTATTTTTTTGGCTCTCTTGTTAAAATGTTTGTATGCTTTGGTTTTTTGTAGAATATTCTAACAAAATTCCTTCATCACTCTTAAAATCAAAATTTCCAATAAAATAAACCCTTTTGATATAACATCTACTTCCAAATACTTTTAAATACTTTATATTAGGAGTATGACCATGCCATAATTCATAAGGTGTCTTACAAGTCCCTTTCATCACTTGTACCAAGTCCAATTGTAGCCTCTAGTACTAATTTCTTCTCCCCAAAACATCCTTGCAACATCACCTTAAATCAATTTGGTTTCAACATCATTCATAGTTATTCTATTCCTTCTTTTAAAAAATCCATTTTATTTTAGAGTCCTTAGAGTAGATGTCTTCCTTCTTATTCCATTCCTTTCACAATAGTAAAAGAACTCCCAAGAAATGTACTCTCCACTACTGTCAAATATTAAACACTTTCAATTCTTACCAATTTATTTCTCTACAAAAGTCTCAAACAATTTGAACTTATGAAATACTTCTAATTTTATCTCTCAAGAAAGTCACTCCCATCATTCTAGAGTAATCATCAATAAGTAACATTAAATATTTATCATTGTGATAACTCCTAGACCTATAGGGCCACACAAGTCAATATGCACCAAATCTAAGACATTCTCAGATGAATAAGACTTGCTACTAAAAGTAGTACTAGCTAACTTACCCAATTGACATTCCTTGCACATAACATTGTCTAGTTTTAGTAATGGAGGCAATCCTTCAGCTAGATTAGTCTTTCTTATCTTAACCAAGCTATCAAAATTCACATGGAAACACCTTCTATACCATATCCAAAAATCTTCAACTTTTTCAATCAAATAATTGTTAACAATAGTACTCAAATTGTATAAGTTACCTTTGGTCTATTTCCCAATAAGAATCAAATCTCTTGAGCTTCCTAACATCCTCAACCTACCTCACTTGAAGACTAGATGGCAACCTTTATCATTAAAATGACCAAAACTAGGAAATTTATGCTTCAACCTTTCAACAAGATATACATCATTAACATTACTCTTATGATTTAGAGAGATGGATCCTTTATCTTTTACCAAACATGGAGTATTGTTATCAAATATAACTACACCACCATCAAACTCTTCAAGCATGATGAGCTTGATTCTATCACTAGTCATGTGATGAGAAAATCCATTGGCAATGACCCAATCATTATTGTGATCTAGATGTGAAACTAGAGCCTTCTCATCTTTTGTGGTCTCTTTCTTGATAGCAACAAACACTACATCTTCTTCATATTATCCTTCAATTCTTCATTAATCATTCCTTCATCTGCTACAACATAGCATTACTTCTTCCCTTTGTCCTTAAATATTATTGACTTATACTTATGATCAATATTAGGACTTGTAGTAACAATGTGACCAATCTTATTGCATGAAAAATATTTCAAATGTAGTTTACCTTTATACTTATCAACACCTCTAGGTAATTTCCTTGCAAGTAGAGGTTTAGAATCATCTTATCTCTTCTATTCATCAAACAATGAATTAATATCTCTTACTTCTTTGACTTTACTTCCCAAATCTAATGACAAGGAGGCTTTGAAAGCTACTTCAACCCTGAGAATACTATTATACCAATTATTCATCTCAAATGCAATAAGATCTCTAAGTATTCCATCAACATAACTTTATCAAAAGTACTTAACTCATGAATTGCAAAAACACTTGACATATGTAGGTAGAAAGGTTCTTAGCATTCTACTTGCCATTTATTTATCATCAATGGTTCTAGTAACAATTCTAATTACAACAACCACTTCTTTTTGTACACTCGAAATGTGTCCCACTCTAAACCCTTCTATCCAAACGATTCCATGAGTTCAGAATGCTTGGATGCCGACTTAGAGCTCCCTATCCATGGAGTGCAAGAGAGTTTATTTCAAGTTCAAGTGCGCTTAGATGAGCCTTAGAGATACTCTTCTTGCTAGTAAACCATGCAATGGGAGGTTCCAAAGACAAGATGCAAGAATGCAAATGTCCCAAGGAGTTCCTCAAGAATGCAATGCAAATGAAAATTAAGCTAGAATGAGATGCAAAGTGGAGCTATGCTAAAACATGTATGAGAGTGTTACAATATCATTATTAAGCTATGTGAGATTAAGCTACATGTAAAAATGAAAGCTAAGCTAAGATGCTATGGTATGAGAGAATGTAGACAAGAAATAGAAGTTCTCCACAAAGCTCCAAAGAAACCTGTTAGAAAACCTGCAGCATAACAATGTTCAAAAGATGGATTGAGGGGGAAAGCTCTCTCCCTTTTAAAGATGTATGGACGGTAGAGATCAAGATGAAGATGGTGGATGATCAACGGTGGAATTCAAAAAGAGGAGTGATCCATGTGCACACACAAGTCAACCAATAGAATATAAGTTGACTTGTCATATAAGACAAAAGTCACAAAGCCTTTTCTTTTAATTGCAAAATAGAAAAAGGACTTTATGTGTGCACTTTAAGTGGGTTAGAAGAATGGGGTGTTTTATTTAATTAAAAGGGGACATGTTCTTTTAATCAAATAATGAACTTAGGATAGCATAGTCAAACTATAGGTTATAATCAAATAAATTGATTATTAGCAATTTGATCTAGGTAAGTGATTAAATTAAACTAGCCAAAATGCTAAGAAGGGGGCTAATAGTCTAGATGACCATTTTTAGGTGATTACACTTTTAACATATGGGAATATCAAACTATATTTTCACCTTATATTATTTTTATGTCATCATATTTTCCTTTTCAAGAAAGCTTTGAACATGTGTACAATAGTGTATGGTAAGAGATCCTAATGGGTTCATTAGAGATTATAAGGGGTCATAGGACACATTAGTCTATCCTAGGACCCCTTAATTTATCCTAGAATGGTTTGTGTTGCATCAATGTGTCATAGGGTTCATATACATCTATTAATGTATTTTAGGATCCCCTAGGACCCATTACAATATCCTAAGACCCATTAATATATGACATAACCTATTAATACATATAATGACACCCTAGGACCACTTATGGTACCGAGAACCCATTAAGACATCTTAGAACCATCTCCATCTCATCTCTCCCCCACCATTACCCCCATATCTCACTCTCTCCCTACCCTTATATCACCATCTCTCTCTCTCTCTCTCTCTCTCTCTCTCTCTCACACACACACACACACACACACACACACACACACACACACACACACACACACACATTTCCATCTTCATCTATTCTGCCTATCCACTCTCTCTCTCTCTCTCTCTCTCTCTCTCTCTCTCTCTCTCTCTCTCTCTCTCTCCCCCCCCCCCCCCCCCCTCTCTCTCTCTCTCTCACACACACACACACACATTACCATCTTCATCTACTCTTCCTATCCCCTCTCTCTCTCTCTCTCTCTCTCTCTCTCTCTCTCTCTCTCTCTCCACCCATTGCCCCTAACTATCCTCCTATCTTTATCTCATCTGTCTCCCCACCCCCTTTCTCTCTACCTCATATAACCTCCATCCTCTTCTCCCTTTAACCTTTATAATTCAATCATCTCACTATCTGACATCTTCCCCCTCACCATCCCATCTTTTCCCCCTCTGAGTAATTTATTTGTTATGGCAGGTGAAGGGAGATATGAAAAAAATAAGAGAGATATAGGGATAATGAGATATAGATAGATATAAAGATATATCTATAGAAAGATAAAGAATAATGGGGAAAGCACGCGATAGAAAGGAGTTGATAGAGATAAGTAAGAAATAGGTATGGGTAGAGGGAGTTAGAGGGAGGGACATAAACAAAAAGGAAAAATTAGTATACACATAGAGTGAGGGATGCAGAGCAAGGAAAAATAATAGATATGAATCTAAAGGAATATAAAATGAAAGGAAAAAAGATAAAGATAGAAACAAGAAAATCCAGAGAGGGGAAGCTAGGTATATATTCTCTTAGGTCGTATTGGGAAATTGTGTACAAAGGATCAAAGACAACAAGGAAATCTTATATGATGATTTATAATTTTTTAATCTCATTAGTACATAAAATACAAGCTTTACATTATTTACTACTTTTTAACAATGTAAATTCTTATGATAAAAATTAAACTAAAAAGGAATAATTTTGTATGCAAAAGTTGTGATTAGTACAAGTTTCAAATTAAGGATTCACTTCAAATGATTATAGTTAAGTTTTGGTACACAATACACTAAAATTACCTTATCCAGATTGTAGGTCTCCTAATCACTTATTCAATGCCTATGAAGATTTAAAAATTTGATAAAAATTGCAAAAGTTATGCCCATTTTACTAAAATGTATTTTAATTTTTTTCATAACATGCATCTGATTTGGATCGAGTGTTCAATATGGATCAAGTATCCGATCTGGATCATATAAGTTTGATACCTCTAACATAACTAAAGATTTTCTTTGGAATCTACCTTGAATTTTGGCTTTGGGATGCCAAACCAAGATGGTCAACCCCAAAAATGTGTTTACTATATGTTTTTCAATCTTCAAACTTCAACTATGTAGCTACCAATTTTTTTGTCACCCGAATTCTGTTAGGATTAAACCATGGACATAAATAACAATTATATGCAAATATAAACAATATCAGAAAATAATAGATCACATAGAAAAGAACATAAGACACCAAGATTTAACATGGTTCACCCAATCCCTAAGCTACATCCACCAAACAACAAGTCCGATATTATTACGATCTAGTGATAACAACATGATTACAATCCGTAATCCCTTACAACTCAATACCACTGCAAGAACCAATTTTTGCATCACCATGATGAAACAATCCCTAACCCTAAACCCTTTTATACAAGTATTTTTACCGCTTTAGGGTTATAATTAATAATTACATGTTGGTCCAAAATCCTGATAAAATAAGGCCCAAAAAAAATTATAGTACTTCCCTAATCAGTTACCACAATCTAACGAATTCAATAAAATGAAAAAGGTTTCTTAAGGAGATTCTCAACTTTCTATCAATATAATTACTATCAAATTTTGAGTTAAGTTATTATTTTTATTTTCTAATTGAGTTACCTTTGAAGTCTTAATTAATAGATTGGTTGAAGAACAACTATAACTTTCAAACGAATTTTTTTTTTTGAAATCTAAAATATTTGTCACATTTTATGCTCCTCCTAATATAAGAAAAAAAGTTTTTAATTTGATGAAGTTTAGACTAATTTAAGGTGGTCAAGCATGCAAGTTTTTATATTCTAGCAAAAGTTGCAACAGAAGAATCATTATTAATTATTTACTTGGAAAAAATTACAAAAAAATACATATCACACCGGAACATGATTCTACTACTTATATCTAGAAACATACAAATAAGATTATCATTTGATTGTATTCAAGGTGGTTAAACATGCACCTACTTCTAAACTTTTTTCTTGAGATTTACGTAATATTCATTGAGATTTGAAATTTGACATTTTCATCATATAGGTTTTTAAAAAAAAAGGGCTAGTAGCTTAAACACTACATTCAATTTTCTACAAATTCTCTTCTTACACACACACACACACACACATGTGTGTGTGTATATGTACATATGTCTATATATACACATATATATAGACATATAGACATATATGCATATATACATATATACATACATATGTACATATATAAATACATATACATACATACATACATACATACATACATACATACACACACACACACACACACATACATACATATATACACACATACATACATGCATACATCTTCTCCATTCTTATGCTTGTAACCAAACAGGCCATTGATTTGAGCTTTCCCATTTTCCAGTTATCTTAAGAAACTTAGAACATAAGAATATTATCCTTTAAAATATAGGGCTACTCAAAAGAATGTAGTTCTATTTAGATGAAGATCTAATTTTCTTTTCAATGTGAGGAGTGAAGGAAGGAATGGTTAAAAGTAAATCAAGAAAAATGAGGAAAAGTGGGCATGACTGGAAAATGGGAAAGCTTAAATCAATGGCCAGTTTGGTTACAAGCATAAGAATGGAGAAGATGTATGCATGTATGTATGTGTGTATATGTGTGTGTGTGTGTGTGTGTATGTATATATATATATATATATATATATATATATATATATATATATATATATATATATATATATATATATATATATATATATATATTTATATATGTATATACATACATACATACATACATACATACACATACATATATTTATATATGTACACACACACACACACACATGCATACATCTTCTCCATTCTTATGCTTGTAACCAAACTGGCCATTGATTTTTGAGCTTTCCCATTTTCCAGTCATGCCCACTTTTCCTCATTTTTCTTGATTTAATTTTAACCATTCCTTCCTTCACTCCTCATGTTGAAAAGAAAATTAGATCTTCATCTAAATAGAACTAGATTCTTTTGCCCTATATTTTAAAGGATAATATTCTTATGTTCTAAGTTTCTTAAGATAACTCTCATGTACCTTATCTATTCTATTTACCACCTTAACCAAAAACCAAAATCTTGATAACAATATCACAATTCTTTAGATTTCCAATAAAAATAATTGAATTTCTTCCAATTATATAGTGTTCAATTCTTTTATCACAATCAATATTAAAAGAATGAGAGCATTACAATAATAATAATCAATTGATAGGCTTTCCCCTGGGTGATAGCCCACCACTGCTTGTGACAGCTGGGAAATTTGGTTCGGGGCCTCAATTTCCCACCTCTAATATCTTTATACCAACCCCCCATCTATTGACATGAATATAGAGCCTACTAGGTCTTTACGACACTAGTGGTCATGTCGGTTTGCGTGACCTCCAAGCTAATAAGCACATAAGCGTAGTATTAAATTCATTCCAAATAATGTTAAGCATTTTAGCCCACCATCTATCACTGTATCATCGTCAAAAAAAATGGTTGGGAATTTCTAGAGCTTTGTTTCTATAGTGAGTAGACAAAAATAATAGGTTATTTTGCAATTTTCATTTCACTGTTGTAAGATTTCTATGGATTAGAAAGAGGAAATTTCTTTGTTGCTTTCTATACAATGCAAAAAGGTAGGTTATATATCGTGACTTCAAAGCATTAAACACAATTCTAGATTTAGTAGGCGAATAGTCAGATTTTTGGTCTAGAATATATTACTCTATTGTTGATATTTTTCTTTTTGGTAACCACTTTCTCCTATTGTAGAATTATAATGTGAAACTCTCAAATTTTGGGTTAGCCAAGGATGGTCCAATAGGTGATAATACCCATGTCTGCACAAGGGTTATAGGGACTTATGGTTATGCTGCTCTTGAATTAATATGTGACGACAATTAAGTGATTTGTAATCCTCTTCTGTGTATTTTTTAGGTCTATTACAAGATGTTATACAATGAATTTACTTTTGATGCTTTCATTCATAACATGCAATGCTTATTTTTGTTTAACACATTTAGACAAGTGGGATTTGTATTTTGAATAGGTCCTTTGATTGCAAAGAGCGATGTATACAATTTTGGAGTGGTTTTGCTAAAGCTATTGTCTAGTCGTGGTGCAGTGGAGAAGAACAAGCCTGACATTGAACAAAATTTGGTGGAATGAGCTAGCCCTTATTTGAATGATAAACACAAATTGTTCTGTGTAATGGACACTAGATTGTAGGGTCAGTATGCTATGAAGGGAGCTACTAAGGCGACCACTCTTGCACTACATTGCCTTAGCTCTGAAGCGAAGCATAGGCCCCTTATGACAGAAGTAGTTGAGATGCTCAAACAATTGCAAAATGTAAAGGAAATGTCAAAGTTTCAAGCTGAAAAGGTTGGACCAAGACAATCAGGTTCTGGTGACAATGCTAATGGGCATTTCCACTTTAGTCCAAAAAATGTGAATCACTCTCTCCAATTTATCCAAGGTCATTTGCACCACCACTTAATTAGTCGATAGGCTTTTACATTGGGGCAACCCACCATCAAAAAAGTCAGGGCAATTGGCATAGCGAAAATCAGAAAAGGTGGTTAATTACAACCAGAAAGTCTTCCTATCCACATTGTCGTGAACATTTTTAGTGGGGGGGATGAAGATTATTATCTTCTACTCTAGGGTTTTTTAAACAAGAGATGGAGAAGGCAAGGGCAATGGTGATGGTCCTGGAGACAAATGCGAAGGCAGTGGTAGAGCCATGGCCATGGCAGGAGACATGGGCTCTTTGTCTTTAATTCTCTTACACTTCTCACCATCAAACCATATTCTCTTGTGGCCCTCTTATCAGCAACAAATTTTCTCTCACCCCTCTCATCATCAATCAAATTCATCTTGCTATCCACAAGCTCCACCTCAAGCTCTACTCTAAATATTTTTTGGTCAGAGTGCATCTATCACTATCTGCCACAACATTACTTTTCTTCTTTTTCATCTTTGATTTCTATATCTACTCCTACAACACAATTCACAAAAATTAATACAAATATACAGTTACAGTCAATTGAAACCTTAAATGCCTAAATTTTCTTATGTAATGTAGTGATGAGAGCACCTCGTACTCCTCATCATTTCAGCAAGAAGACTGTAACTTTCAGCTTCTGTAAGCTCCCATCCATTAGTGTAGAACTGTTAGACAAAAAATTGCAACATTTGTTAGGAGTGATGCATAGTTGAGCAATAAAACATGGAAATGTAGGGGACAAACCTTTAAAAGATGCTTCAAAATAGGGTTGGTGACATTGCCATTGAGACCAATTCCCTTCATTGCTCTTAGATCTCAATTGAATTGTTTGTTCCCCATCTTTACACAAGGGGTGATCAGTGTGAGGGTTTTGATTTTATATTGACAATTTTGAATCTCGACTCTACTGTAATACCCCAAAATTGGCTCATTGCCATGATACCAATTCTGGTCTATTTCTGATCAACTCTAAGTCCTATGTTGCTAGGCAAATTCTTATTCTGCTACTCGCTACTTGACTTAAATGTCAGATGCAGAAAACCCTAATCTGCATTCATCATGCTTATTATTTAATTCCTATAGTATTTACTCATATTAGTCACATTAAACCTATTGATTAATATTTAATTTAATTATTAAGTATTTATACTTTAATTAAATTAAATTATATCCTAAGGCTAATGTACTAAGGAATTAAATTTATTTAATTTAATAAATATGCCTATTCTAATTAATTGAATGAAATTATTTAATTAAATAAGAAAAGGTATTTATGAGGTCATATCTCATTTTATTAAATTAAATATCTTTTTTGATTCTACCCTTCAGTTCTAAATGGAAACTCTGAGTGAACTCTCTCTCGAATTAGAAACAATCTAGTTAACTTGTTCTCACACTCATTAAAAGCTCAGTTAACTCTCCTTTCTTAAGGAAGTTTCCATTTTAACTGAACCTTGCTTCAATCCTGACCGTTGATCCAAGTTGATCTCACCCATTGATGGATTCTAGGAATTCTATTTAAGAGACTCCTAATTCCTTATCAAGGAGGTTGAATCTTGATACTATCAAATCTCTGCTGAATTACTCACTCACTAAGCTCAAGCTTTCATTGCATTCTAGCTTTCTTTAATATCATTTAGATTAATACTATGCATACATGTAGATTAAACGTTATTTTCTAATTTATAGATTAAAATGCATATTCATATAGATTAAATTGCATTTCATCTTAATTGCATTTAAATCCTTCATTCTTAGAGGGTCTAGTTGCTTACACCTCAAATCTGATGACATTTATTAGGCAAACCCTTCTAGATAGAAGGCGAAAGGTCACTCTGTCGGACCTCTTGGATGAACTATTCCATGTTTATCCCAGGATGATTTCGTAGGTAATGACTATGTCGAAGTGTCTGTGAGGTTCAAAGGCCCACATTTCACAGGTACATCTACAACTATTAGTATCGTGTCATGTCATGGTTAACCCTATTTGCATTCATCACCATTCTTGATGACACTATGATGATATAAATAAAAAATATTGTAATTAATGTCATGTCATGTCATGGTTAACCCTGTTTTCTTATCTCTCATGATTTCATCGAACTTTTGTAGAATTTATTGTATACCACTCTCTCCATTATAGCGATCTTGAGTATGAAAGATCATGGCGCAGAAGAAACAATACCTAATTAAGCAAAATGTAACTATCCCAATAGGGTCTAAATTAAATTTTCCCTTCTATTCTCAACAATTGCAAATTTAGGTATAATTTTCTATGTTGCTAATATCATAAAACATGGCTCTCACATGCACCATGTCCCATAGCTTTGGCTTTAATCAAGCACACCAAAACTCAAAAATAGAGACAACATATACACAAATAAACTAATGCTATTTGAGTTGCTCAAAGATGTCTATGTGGCACGGGAACGTTAGGGGTCCCCTGCTATGAAATCTGAGATCCATTTCAACCTCTACAAGAATCTTAGAAACAAAGGGATGGTGAAAGTATAGTATGAAAATCACATAGAGAATCTCTCCTCACCTACGTAAATGGCCATGCAACCCTTCCTTCTACATGAAAACTCCAAAGGGCAAATGAGGGTTGCATTTCCAGTCTTACCTTCCTAAGGAATATTATCAATAGCTTGTTGCAGTCTTAATAGAGAAATTGATTTTGAATCAAGCAACCACCATTAGTATTGCTTCTACTGAACTTATTCTCTCCTCTGAGAGACTGTTGGGAAAATAATATTGGTTTATTCATTAGTGGGATTGTAGCAAATTGAATTTTTATTTTCCTCCTTCCATGATCCAATATGAGAATTTAAATAATTAAAAGATAGTAACACATCTAGACAACGTTAAAGTAAAATCTTTCCTTTCAATTAAAATTTCCACATCTTGTTGTATTTTAGTTTTCATTTTGGGCAGGGGTTAAATCTCGAAGAACTTTTGTAGACCTAAAAAATAATGAAAATATAGTTCAAATTTTTTAAAGATACCTACAAAGATAATAGATGGTGATATACAAAATAAATGTTTATGTTTGTGTGTAACAATACTTTATATAGTACCTATAGTTGTCGCATTGTAGAATAAATTCTATTATTAATATTTTATTATTAAATATGTATATGCTATGTCAAACAACTAGATTAAAAAACAATATCATATGTCAAAAGATACTTCAATATAATGATATGTGCTATTACTACTTTAAAAGAAAAAAAAAACAATGATGAATGTGTCGAATATGTAAGAAATAAAATTTGAAAGATAATTAATGACATTAAGATGTTAGTTATCTATATGTATGAATTATTGTTTGACATTTTATAAATATCAAATCAAATTGACAAGTCAATCAATACAATAATTTTTTTTCACTTGGTTGCTCTTTTCTATAGTCAGATTTCTTACATATGTTCTTATTTTTTCAAAATATAGAAAAATCTATCCATTTTTTTATAATACTTTTTTGAAATAAATTTTATAATATTATTTTCATTATTTATTAATTGTATTTATTAATTAATTAAATATTACAACTTTAATATGAAATATCTCTAATCTTTCAATAAGGTGGACACATAAAATAAAATTGTTCTAATTATTTGGATTGTATTTTTGAAATATTAAAATATTTGATTTTAAATATCACTATAATTCAAAGGTAGAATATGTTCTGAATAATTTTCTTTATTGTAATTAGTGTAATATTCTTAGCGTTCCTTTCACAATTTTTTTTAATTGGTACCTATTATCCTAGATTTTAATGGGATAAAATAAAACTTAAATTATGTTATAAATAGTTTCTAAATCATATATATATATATATATATATATATATATATATATATATATATATATATATATATATATATATATATATATATATATGATTACTGCAAATTAAAAAATAAGCATGTTTGAAATCAGAAAGAATGAAACTTTAGAAAATATTAGATGTTATAGATAGAAAACTATTGTTCAACAACAACAACAATATGAATAATTATATTTAATATAAGGAAAAACAATTGTATTTTGATAGTATTTCAACAATCTTTAAAATTCATTTGTAAGTTTTAAATTAAATTAAATTGTATTTATTTTTATTACTATTTCAAATTGTATTCAATAATCTATTATAGATATTAATTACTTCAATATCATTGGATCATAGGAATGATAAATGTACTCCATCTTGGAATGCCTCTACGAAGCTACTAAGCTTCAAAATTGTCATCTATCTTTTATGTGTATGTTACAATTAATTTTGAAAATTTTAATACTGATTATACAAACAAATAGTAATTGGTACTTAATCAAAAAAAATAGTAATTGGTACTTAATCAAAAAAAAATTAGTAATTGATACTTATGTTGAATGTGAAGTATATTGCCCTTAACAAACAACCATCTAATATAACTACCCAACAAAGTTTTCAAACGAAACTCCTCATTCACCTATCGGCTATACTCCTTGCATGCATGCTTGGTGCAAGTGCTATTAATAATAGGTGTATGGGAGAGGGGTTTTAAGAATCATCACCTATGTTTCGTACTTCCATTATGGTTTTCAAAGAAGGGGGTGCAGTCTTTGTATTTTTGCCTCTAGTGAAGTGATTGAAAAAACCAGAGTTTTAATCAATGGAAGTAGGAGCAGCAGCTGCAGCGGAGAAGAAGAAGAAGAAGAAGTCGAGGAAGAAGGAAGGGCAGGAAGAAGTGAGTATGCATAACGAGGAATACGGAGCAGTGATTGAAAAACCAGAGCTTAAAGCAACGGAAGTAGAAGCTGTAGAGGAGAAGAAGAAGAAGCCGAAGAAATGGAAAGGGCAGGAAGAAGTGCCTATCCACAACGAGGAAAATGGAGCAGTGATTGGAAAACCAAAGCTTAAAGCAATGGAAGTAGAAGCAGCAGCTGTAGAGAAGAAGAAGAAGCCAAAGAAATGGAAAGGGCAGGAAGAAGTGCCTATCCACGAGGAAAATGGAGCAGTGATTGGAAAACCAGGGCTTAAAGCAATGGAAGTAGACGCAGCAGCTGTAGTCGAGAAGAAGATAAAAGAGTCAAAGAGGAGGAAAGGGCAGGAAGAAGTGAGTTTCCGCAACCAGGAAAACGGAGCAGTGATTGAAAACCCAGAGCTTAAAGCAATGGGAGTAGAAGCAGCAGCTGTGAAAAAAAAATCAAAGAGGAGGAAAGGGCAGGAAGAAGTGAGAATTCACAACGAGCAAACCGGCAAGAGAAGCGAAGTCGAAGGGGAGTATGAAGGTCCCAGTACAATAAGCATCGCTGTAGCAGGTTCCATTATCGACAATTGCCAATCCCTAGAACTTGCCACACGGGTACCATAGCAATGTTTTTGCCATTTTTCCAACCTAAACAACAGGCTTTAAGTTCACTGAATTCTCCACTATTTTGTGCAGCTGGCCGGGCAGATAGCAAGGGCAGCCGCAATTTTCAGAATTGACGAGGTCAGAAATCTATGTTTTTATTTGCATTTCCAGAATAGCATACGGTTATTTCATCACATACACAGGCATCTCCATATTAATAAGGCTTCTTATAAAGTCAAACATAATCGCTTCAAACGAATCCAAAAAACTAGTTGTGCTTGGCAATTTAGCTGCGTTTTACTGTCCCAGAGATCGAAAGTGATGACTGAGGAACAGAAATCGGTCTTCCCTTTTATCTCTGAACTATTTTTTTTGCACCAGTTGGTGCACAATAATAAACACGGCAACCGAGACAAATTGTAAAAAATTCCATGAATATCTAGTAGGAGGATTACCATTTCTGATTTAGCACATTTTAGCGACAGTTAAAGCTTCTTACAATTTATTTTAATTATTTTGATAGCTGCCCTTCCCTTCACTATCCAAAATTTTTGGGATAATTTTGATTGTCCCCGGAATTGCACCCCCCTGCCCTGAAAACTCAGAAAAACACTGTCATTTATAGCGTTTCTCTTATAATATTTATTGTATAGGTTGGCAGGGCCACATTGGATTTCTACTTTTTATCAGTAGCAAAACATAACTAACCAATTTCTGTAAGGAGAGCTATAGTGCGGAAATACTTTCCTAATGCCAATTTTTCAGGGGAAATAGTAGAGTTTGAATCTACTTCAGAATATTGAGGTAAACAAAGAAACAAAAACATAGAAAATACCATGCACACAAGACAAACACAGAAAATCAAATTTACATAGGAAACCCTTCCAAGAAAATACCCACCACTGAAAAATTGCGAGTGCTTTCTTTGTATTACAGTAAACAAAGTTACATACAAATAACAGTGGATTTGCATAGGCTCAGATTGTGTTACAATCAATCTGAGTTTACACCACTTTGAGACTCTGCCTTGCCATTCCTAACAGATCTCGTAGACTTTTATACACTCTGCAATTCGTTATGGAGTTTGGTATATCAACCATCACTTTACAGAACGGTCAATCAACTTCCATTTGCCCAACTATCAGACACAATAGAACTGTGTGCGAGATTCACAACATGACCGACACTACTCCACAAGCATCATTATGCATCATCATGTCGGGACTAGCACCGTACTTGAGTTGCCACTGTATTGGAATGTACCCGAATTGACACCTGTACTAGAAACTGTCATAGTACCAAACTTACTGGCATTGACAATGTACCGGGGCACAATATATTCTACCATACTGAAATCACTATACCACTTCATCATATCGGTTACACTGTACCATCTCCAGCATGTTGGCACTAGCTTCATCACCATATGAGTTCACCACCAGCCATAGTTGTATCGTACAACCTTCATTATACTGTATTTGTCGTACTAGCCATCACCATCCAGTGGACTTAGTACGATGGAAATTGTAATCCATATGGTGCAGGTTTGTATGACACACTCACTGTATGGTGAGCTCACCTCCAACGTATGGTGGATTCTCTGTACAGTGAGGCTCCCATACTTTGTCATTCTATCGATCTCCCACTTGACAAAGTACGTACCCATATCCATAGAGTTACATAACATGACCATATGTGCCACTCGAACTTAACTGTGTTCATTTTGATACTCTTGCAAGGTATACAACATGAATTCAAAATCAACAACATATACAACCTTAAGCCTCAAAGCAATATCTACCACATATACACTTAGAAGCTTCCACTGCATAGGTAGTGTCCGTCTGATATGAATCCATTCAACAACACCATATAGAAGTGCAGTACCAAATTTGTAGCATCAAGAACATCAACAATACATCTGTGACTTACAAGCACAAACATTCTCCATCAAGACTGTAACTCTCCCATGTTCTCAATCACCAACAAAAGAATGAGATAAAGAAATCACCATGCCATCTCTCACATGATGCGCATAATTATAAAATAGTGATCACGAAGCTCTAGCCAATCCCAAACCAATGTAGATAAAACTAAACACTCAGAAATTGATCAAGGCCAAAGAGCTAAACACTTCAAATCAACCAGGTATAATGTCCTTCTACATACACCTCTAAATGCCAACAATATTAGTACGATCTCTTTTGTAGAACCCCACACAAAACCATAGCAACATCCAAATCTCATTAAACATGGATCAAGGATGTAAGCTCCTCACAAGAATATCAAATTGATATTCGCTAAACACCCAGAAATTGATCAAGGGCAAAGAGCTAAACACTTCAAATCAACCAGGTATAATGTCCTTCTACGTATACCTCTAAATGCCAACAATATTAGTACAATCTCTTTCGTAGCACCCCACAAGAAACCATAGCCACATCCAAATCTCATAAAACATGGATCAAGGATGTAAGCTCCTCACAAGAATATCAAATTGATATTATTTCCAATAATTCATCTCCCAATGTCAACAATCGTAAATGTACTAAGAAATAACCAATGCCTACAATTGCTCAAATGAATCTTTTAGAACTAGCTGACACCATCGCTCAAGATCCATATTCATGAAGATAAACACAATACACTTGAAAGGAGTATTGGGCAACACCTCTCAAGTCCGCTGAGACAAAAAGAACAAAAATTGGCAATGAGAATGCTCATCAAGATATCCAAGTCTTTAACTAAGACTCAACTAAGAACACTCTTCTCTCAAGTCCATATCAAGTGAATGCCTCCCGGCTTCCTGCTAAAACCATCAACTGTTCCAACAAATACATCTCTAATCACCGCTGTCTCTAAGTATCCATGAGCACTTGCAATTGATCATCCATGCCAAAACTCCAAATGCAACATAGCAATATCCCGTAGTTTTCAGAAAATGATCAATATACTCAATACAAAGAAACCAAAACAAGATCAATATCAAAGTTGCAACCATGGCCTTAGGAACATAAACATGACAACATGATCTAAACCATCTCAAAGAAAGAGATAACATGCTCCATATGACCATACCATATCATGTCAAATGAAAACATAATCCACACCTTTATCAAAGACCTTGTTGAGCCCTCAAGATGTCAACATCTTTAGTCACATGAAGATAAACATCTCGAAATAGTAATTCAACAAATGTAAAAGGATCCTTATTAGGACATAAGACACCTTCCAACATCTGCAATACTAATGAAAATCATTCACTAACAAAATAATCTACATCATTGCCAAAAACTCCCACCAAATTGTGTTGTGGAGTCACACATGGCATCGTAACAAACATCTTCCACATGAAGATTGAATTAATTTAACCAGTCATCATCAGATTACCGATTAGCCAAAGAAACACTGCTAGAATCTTCATCATCACTTTGAGAAGAGTCAAAATTGCAAGAACTCTTCATTTTCTTCTTCTCTTTGCAATACTTTTGGATATGACTAGTCTGCCGCAGTTCCAGCACTTTGCTTTGGATTCCTTTCTAGATAATTCTTACTTCATGTCCTTGCTTTTGTCCATCAATCTATCTTGAACAGCGAGAGCCACTTTAGCCACCTCAGAAGATTTCCTCCACATCTCCTCCAACATAAGTGCAACAACTACTTCATCCATTTAAAATTGGGTGGTAGTACTTCCGGTGGCCATCATAAGGTGATCCCATGAATTAGGCAACTAGCACAACAATAACATGCAACACTCTTCTTCACTAACAGACACACAAACAATTGTTAACCTTGCAATCAACATAATAAACACATTTAGATGATTTGACAGAGTCATTCCTTCGTCCATCTTGAGAGAATACAACTTCTTTCTCAGGAAGAGCTTGTTTATCAAGGATTTTCCTTGATAAATATCTCCCAACTTCTTCCATAAATAGCGTGCAGTTTTATCTTCATGGACATTCAAAAGAACAGAATCTGCAAGGCTCAACTTTATTAGTCCTTTGGCCTCTTGATCCGCCAAATCCCAATCTTCCTGCTTTATCCCTGAAGGCATGTTGCTAGACACAGTGATCCACAAATCTCGATCAACCAACATATCTTCAACTTTAAGTTTGCACAATTCAAAATTTGTGCCATTGAACTTTTTAATGTCTATTCTCCCTGATGTACCCGCTATCTCAATTTCCAGAGGAATACTTTGCAAAACCCCACTGGAACCAAATTGACACAAATGACCAACAAGCAAAGCTGGCGGTCACAACAAAACTGTGTGCAAGCCTCATTGCACATTAGACTCTACTCCACAAGCATCACCGTACATCATCATGTCAGTTTTAGCACCGTATTGGAGTTGTCACTATACTGGAATGTACTGGAATTGGCATTGTGCTAGAAACCGCCATCGTACCAAAGTTGTCTCTGTACCAAACTTATTGGCACTTATATTGCGTTGGGACACAATATATTGCACTGTACTAAAATCACTGTACCACTTCATCGTACTAGTTACACTATACCATCTCCACCATGTTGGCACTAGCTTCATCTCCATACGAGTTCACCACCAACCATTGTTGTACGATATAGTTTTTGTCATACTGTCTTCGCCATACTAGCCATCACTGTTCGATGGACTTAATACTCCATATGGTGTAGTTTTGCACATGATACTCACTGTATAGTGAGCTCACCTCCACGGTACGGTGAGGCTCCCAGACTTTGTCTTTCTAATAATTTCAAGGATGAGACCTTAAGAAAATGGAAGAGACACTTAAGGACAAAACATAATATATGTCTGATAGTTTGTGTGGACTAGTTTGGAGCAAAGATCATTAAGAGTTGTCATCATTGTTAAATTTGCAAAAATGAATTTATGAGAGTTTTTTTAAGGAGGCTGTATAAGGCCATTGTGAAGCCCTTAATTTTTTTTTTTTGCTTTGGAGATGTTCGTCATTACATATGTGTGTATTTACATTTTATAGATTTTTAAATATTTATTAAATATGATCAACTGCTCAAAGTACTAATGTTTTTTGCTCTTCAATAAGATTTCGTTATTGTTTTCAATTTTAATACCATTCCCCACTAAATATAACATGAGAAATAAGGGATGGTCATTATGATGATTGATCCATGTCAAATATTCCACTATGTGATTCATTACCACTGATTTAAATTTTACATAGGTGTCGATTCAAGATAATATGCTACTTAAAACTGACATCATAGGGCAGGAAATGTCTGCTACAGTTGTGGGGCTGCCATCTACATCTTTCATTCAATTTGTAATGTGCACCTGCTGAAATGCAAGTCTAAATTGCGTCAATTCAGATTTCATTTGCCTTTTATTATACACCCAACTTATAGCTCTTTCTTTCCAAAAGCAATGATGGAAACAAAAGAAGTATGCTTGCTCTTTTATTTTTGTCCTACTGATTTTTTTTGATATATAATCGGCTGAAGCCTAGATTATTTATTATTATTGTTATGATTAATTATTATTATGTGTTAATCCCAAGTAGAATTGAACCCAAGACCTCTCCGCTGAGAGGCTTACAATTTACCGATACATTGTAGGCTCTTGCCTTTTGTCCTACTGAATTTTATTATGCTTTTATTCTTTTATTTTTGTCTTATGCTGATTCTTTTGTTTTTATCTTACTAAATACTATTTTTCACTTGCTATTGTAAATGGGATATGCGCTTGCAATAGAACTAACGCGCTAAATACTTGCTTAGGTTCTTTGTTAGTGGAATAGCTGCAATTAAGGGAATTAAACAACTTGAAGTTTGAATGGAAATTGAGTATGAGGATCAACATAAGTTATTTATTCTAGGGATGTTTGATATGGGTAAGCTTCAGAAAAGTAGGCTTATTCCTTATCATTTCTACTGTCATCATGTATTATTTACTAGCTCAGTTGCTCAAACTGAGCCTCCAAGAATTCTTTTAGTCTTATCTAGCTTCTACAAAGCTCTACAAGCATTCCTCTGTAATTTTCTGTGATATCCCCACTTTAATAAGATTTAATAATAAGTAATTATTAGAATAATATAATAATATTATGAGTGAATTTTTTTTATAATTATAGTTAGATCTTGATGGATTAATAAAAACATATCATACAATAACAATAAATTATAATACAATGTTTTATCATACATAATAATATTTTAATATATATAGTTTAAGTAAAGATAAATAAATTAATAAGATCATAATATTTTTTATAATAATATAATAGTAAAAATAATAAATTAAATATTAGTTAACTATTACTATATTTTCATTTTAATATGATTATATGCTATTATATGGCTGTTGTTAAATAATAATGAAACAGACATTAAAAATAAGTACGAGTCATGATCTTGGATAGACGCCTCTCTTCCCCCTCCCATACAGGTACAAAAGAGAGGAAGAGAGGAAAATAAAAGGAGGATCAGCACACATATATTCAGATCACTAATGGAATCAAAGAGTACATTTTGCATACTCACACTATTCATGGACATGACTAAATCTTATCTGATATTTTAATCAGTATTAGAGAGACTGGAAATGGGGTCATCACAATTTGTATCAGAGCAGTGTATCCTGCCATCCTGTGAAATTACTTGAAGAACTGGAGAGAACGAGAATCTAATCATCAGCTAGATCATACAGTCAGAGGGAAAGATATATATAAGGGACAAGGCAGCAAGGATAAAATTCATCAAGAACATAGAGAAGGGCATATACAATGGAGGCACTTAGATTTGTTTTATCCATATCCATTGCAGTCTGTGAGAGGGAGATTTAGACACTAATGACTTCTACAGGCATCAAAGAAATACATAAGAAATATCAGCGAGCAACCCTTATAGTGGACATCTACCATTTCATCGATATCCAACATTGAACATATTTGTATATGCCGTTAACACCCACCTTATAGGAAATTCTTGCAGTCATGAAAAAGGAAAGACAGACATTCAAAATTTGACTAATATGATTGAGTCTGCTAAGATGGCGAACTTGCCTTAATAGCAGAATCGGATTGCAGGCATTTTGTATTCATTAGAGACAACCTCATTATTATTGGGAGCTTTTCATATCCTAAGGAAGGGATATATTACACCAATGATAAGAAATCGGGGAGGTGGAAGGATCTACAAAAATAAAATAGAACAAAAGGAACAAACAAAAAGCAGATAAAAGGACAATAGGAGAAAATGACCCCAAAAAGCCCATTCAACAGGTGAAACCAGCTGACAAATCAGACAGAGTGGTAAGGGAGTAAAAACCATGACATGGAGTGCCGACTGCAAAGAATGTGGACCAAATCCATTTTTACAATGACGTGGAAATAGAAGAGGTCATTGACTGAAGTGTCACAATTTCCAATTGGAGGAGGGCTGCATTAGATAGTAAAATATATGGTAAAAGTTTGCAAATGTCATCATTGATTGAAACCTTAATATTAAATAAAGATATTGTTTGAAATTAAATACCATTTTGTATGGAGGAGGAAAGCGGTGGAATGTGTAGGGTCTTAAGGTGGAATTACGGAAAAAATGAACTAGTTATATACCCCGAACATCTGCCACCATCAATCCTGAGAAAAGAAAAGAAATGGTGAAAAATGGAAAGGACAGTACTGTCATTAATACCAAATAGAAAAACATATTCAAAGTACGATATCATTGGTTCAACCCACATTTTTATGGAACAAAAGTCCTGTCTCAACAAATAATGATAGGAGTGGGAAATAACATCCAAAGTCATATTTGTGCAGTGATGTCACCTGTCGATTTTAATAAAGTATGTGACAAGTATAAGATAGAATAGAATCAACTTTTAGCATAAGTCCAGTCACCATCCAAATCAAGTTGAAGACAGGAAAATTGTAACCGAGTCAACAATAATCACAGAATACACAAAGAAAGGTAATGGATCACAGGGGAGTAATAGTGAGGAAGGAAGGTAATCAAAATCACCAATGAAGGAGTCATAAGGAAAGGAAGCAACGAGTAGAGAAATTAATAGAAGAGAAAATGTCGAGTTAAGTGCCAATGTTAAAATTGAACAATACCATGAGTGTTGAGTGCCCAACTTGATGATACCGTATATCAGGTCAAACGCATGTACTATGGGCAACTCATATGTAAGAGAATTGACATCCCTTGATGTAAGTAGGTTAGACTTGTGAACCATGATTTAACATAAATCAATGTGTATATGTTAACATATGCTGCTAGGCATGTTTAGTGAATGGATCAAACATAATGGATTGAGAGTGTGCACAAGGGGGAAGTAGTAAATCAGTCACATTGAGGCAATAGAATCCCAATATGGATAAAAATTTGAGGGAGCCTCAAGTTGGTCGTGTACAAACTCGTGTTGATATGTGGTGACTGATTGGGAAAGTATTGTACACTTTTCGTAATTCTTTGGGGTTCGAGGCATCGCATTGTTTTTTTTGGTTGACTTGTCAAGGATTTTTGAATTGTCTCGTCAACCATTTCCTAAGGTTGACTTGTCAAGTGTTTTTTAGGTTAACTTGTTAAGACAAAATAAGCTAGCCCTAATTTTGTAAGTAGCAAAATGCTTGTATGAAATGGCTTAGGGTTCGGGATTTCATAATGTATGATGAGATAGTAGCTTCTTGTGGCGGTATTGAGCTGTAAGGGATTATAGATTGTAATTAGGTTGTAATCACTGGATAATAAGAATATTTGACTCGTTGGTGGATGTAGCCTAGGGATTGGGTGAACCTCTTTAAATCTTTGTGTCTTGTGTTCTTTTATGTGTGCTTTATTATTTTCTGATATTAGTTATATTTGCATGTAAATGTGTAATGTCCCCTTTTTTTGGGACATTAGAAAATTAAAGACATTCATAAAATATTAAAATTGACTTAGAGAGCATGGATTAAAATTATAAAAGGTCAATTTAGTATTATAAAGTGGGCTAAAATGAGAAGGAGAGAGAAGGCGAAAAGCCAAGAAGGGAGTCAAAGAGTCACAACTTTGTGGATTAAAAGGAGAGACTCATTCTTTGGACATGCTTGGTTTATGATTCAGATTTTAGTTTCTCTCTTGCAAGAGTTATTCAGAAAGCTTCAGCTTTTAGCTAGCGTGAGGATGTAGCCCCTCGTGCCGGTAGACAGTGGACGCAAACCCATTTTCCATGGAGACGTCACATTAGGTGTCTCGTGTGTGCTTATAGGTTCTTTCATTAGTTTTCCAATCTGGCTGTAAAACTGTGTTTAAGATTGGATTTTTGAATACTAGTTATTGTATTGCTGAGGTATAATACAGTAACGTATTTTAAGGTACTTTATGAGAATTTACTGGTTTTATATTGTTGGTTTGTAACACATTTTCATATGTTTGAGTTGTGAATATTATATTGAGGAAGAAGGTAGGTAAATATCTATTGGGGATATTTCAGTGGTATTAGAGCTAGTTTTTCCTGTTAGCCTGTGAAACTTTATCAGAGGAATTTCATAGAAGATCTTATCAGGAGGGCTTGTCAGAGAGAAATTACGCTTCTGAAAATAGTTTTGAAGGATTGTTCCAAGCTGGTTGGAGAAATACAATTGAAAATTCTACCTTGGCTCAATTATTATTCTCAAGGGCCTTATTAACATTGGATATTTTATTGCCACTAAATATTGTATGGATAGCCTTGTGTATGGTGTATTGGCTTACAGGAAACACACAGTATTTTCAGACATGTTGAGCCCAGATTAATGTGTCATTCCATATTGGCATCAAAGAGTTTTGTGGTGACTGAAGGCACCATTATGTTAAAGGTTGTCGTGTAAGCTGTGCAGTCTTTGAGTAGACTAACTTCTTCTGTTGGCAAATAGCACCAAACCTTCTGAAGTTGGAAGATATATCGAAATCCTTGCATTGTTGTTAATGACCAGGGAATATTAATCTACAAGTAGACCATTTCAAGGAAGGTATTGGTCACTAATGTATCATGTTACGTGACCATTTTTGGAATGTTGTTTGTAGAAATTATGGGTTTTTGATACATGATTTTCTTTAGTATGCGAAAGCAACAATATAGGGAGGTGCAACCATATTGAACATTTTATTGTTGTTAAAGGAGATTGAAAAGAATATTAGGGCCTAAGTTGCTATGAAAAATTTCATAGAAGTCAGGTGTTTTAGGAAAGATATGACCTTTTCTTGATTGCAGATCAGAGAATATTTTGAGGTATACTAATTTTTGGTCACTCTAAATGTTGTTGTCAAAGATAATAATGCGTATGCTTGAAAATAAATACTACATAATTTGATATTTCAAATAACTTTAGTGCCAAGCTAAGGTATTAGATATTGGACGTGCCCCTTTGCCGTTGTTGTTTGGAACAGGTCAAAAGACATAGGAGGCAACATAGGAAATGCCGAGAGATTCGAGTTGGGATCTCATACTGTAATCAGAAGTATCTAATGCCCAATAAGTGTAACGTATCTTTTATTATTCACTACTGGGGAAAATTCTTGGGTTTGGATACACTTATGATGGAGGGTGTCACTCTGCATATAATTTCTTACTCAACCAACCCATTGGCTCTGATGGTATTGAGATGTATTGAACGCAGCATAAAGGCACACGTTTGGGCATTCTTTCCTCGATTTGTGCATGCTCAAGCAATATAGTGAGGGTTGATTCATTGTCGAAGGTCAAGGAAGTGTAACAATCAAATAATGATGACATGAATTTGGAATTGGTTTGCATTTGCTAGAAAAAATGGGTGCCGTAGATAAGCAATAGTTGACTTAGCTTGGGCAGTTACGAGCACAAACTAAAGGAAGGATATCAAATATGGGAGGCCCCAAAAATAATAAAATAAATGGTTATCGGGGACTCGATATTAGCCATATTTGGTTTGGCTCACATTAGTTTCACAGACCAATATTCTACCGTTGCGGACCTTAGTTGGATTTTGAGAAGAAAGCAATTTTGAGTAGAGTCGTCTGGGCATTGCAAAGGTTGGTGAAATTAAACTAGTTGCTTTCAAAAAGTTTGCTGGCATATTGTGATTGGCGTAGAAGGAGGCCTTGATAGAAGAGCCCATCATGAGTAAGCAGGGCGACACATAGGGGAGTTAAACTTACAATTGTTTGTCATCCATGTGCATCTTTAGATTACTGCTTATTCACTGCCTCTGAGGGCATAGAAAGAAAGGCTAAGGAACCATCGTCTCTAGTAGAGCTTTGTCAGGACCCACTTGGAAGTCATGCATTCCCATTGCCTATGCGAGAATAATCCTTGAATTGAAGATTACGGGCATTACAAATATATAAACAAATATTTGTAGACGTGTCTTTGGAACGTAATTTCTTGAGCATTACAATGAATAGATGCTTTCCTTAACGTTACTAAGGAACATAATTGGAAACTGTCAGACGAGGCACCAAATAAACCAAATGAATTAACTTTGGGCATTCTTGTATAATTCTTGGAGCCATTTTGTAATGTCCCCATTTGTTGCCAGCATCAGAATTTCAGGGATTAGCCTAATATTGGATCCTCGTAGGCTAATAAGGATGATTAGAGGGTTTTCTGAGGATTGATTTGTCTCCAACATTCAAGGATTTATGGATTTGGCCTTTGTTCGATATCTTTTGGACTCCATTTGCCATACTTACTATGTATAGTAAGTTAGGAGTAATCGAGATGGACCCTTTCTATTTTTAGAAAGTGTATTTGGTCACATGGGGAATTATGAGGAGAGATTCCTATTTTAGACATGACAATCAGAGAAGTATTTCAAGAGATACTAAAGTTCAAGTGACTTAAGTTATTTATTTAAATATTTTGATGTTATTATAAAGTTATAAAGTCACTTTATGACAAAATGACTTAAGTGACTAAAAGATGAAATAGTCTTTTATCCCACATTGCTAAGTTGTTTGTACCTCTCCTCTTTTCGAAGTTATAAAGCAAGGCTTTTGCATTGGGATTGCAATAACAAATATATGATATTTCTACAAAATCCTAAAGGTTGCTTTATTGTGACTGGATAATTCCTAAGGATGAAACCCCTTAAGGAAAACAATGAGGCTGGACACAAACTTGGCAATCACCATTGCATTTTTAGAGAGAAGGATTGGATTAATACTTTGATCTCAGGAGATTATAGCTCCTTGATAGATTGGGAAATTGAAGACAGTAGGACCTAATAACACCAGGTTGTTATTGGTAGTTGGAGTTGGATGGCAAGAAGAGAGATTAATCCCTCCACGACAAAAGAAGTCACTTACGTAAGTAGCATTTCACTTCTCTATTAGGTTGTAACAACATTGTTTAACATCCAACTATAGTAGAGGAATGCATAACAGATAGTAGCAGTTGAATGACACATAGGCCTCTTCCATGGTGGATTCCACATATGATTATCTCATCCCATGACAGCAGGTCGGAGCTAATAACAGTTATAACTCACAGAGGTTGGAAGGTCTGCAAGGACGTTGGATATTAGCAGGTTGGGTTACTATCAGGCATAATGCACAAAGATTGGAGAGACTGTTAGGATGTAGAATACCCTTGTCATTGATATGGGAGCAGCAACTCGGCATTGTAGAGCCTCTCTCAATTTCGCAGGGCCACACACCAAACATATGCATGAAATGGTGAATCTGGAAATAGGATGTGAATATGGTTGCAGTTAGTACGAGCATGTACAAGAAAACAATATACAAGATTAGAAATCTGGATGTGGACGTAGGAGAACATTCATATCTTAGTTGGGCCCCATAGATTGATTCACATTGATAGCGGGACTGTATGGTAACTATCCAGTTTGCCATTTATTTCCAGTATGTTCATCTTAATATGAAGTTAGAAATCTATCACCCAACACTTTGTACAATTGCTATTGGTTTGTTATTATGGTTATAAAGCCCTATTGCAATGTTGTGTTTTCAAACCTCCATCTTGAGACTTGTTGAAAGGCAAGAATTTTTGTAAGCTTAACATAACTATTTCATATCATTTATGTTAGAAACTAGTATTGTGGCATGACAGTAGTATTTTCGTCGAAGGGCTTATTCTGCTTAGCAACTGTTTGACAAAATTCTCGTTAGACCAAGTTCCATATTATTGATCAAATCCAGTAGAGTTCATTACACATTTTGTGGTAGCGAAAATGGTGAAGAGTGCTTGTGGGTGATTGCATAGTGATTGGGGTATGGTTTAATTCTACGTTATCTAGAATTAATTTGGAGATTGTACTCTATCATTATCGTTTGATAAAAACTACAGTTGATCTTTAATGATGAATGTGCTGATTTCATTGGTTTAAAGTTGGAGTGGTGTGTATTGGAACTACTGTTATTACCGGGCTCGGGTGTTTTAGCAAGACTGCTTTTCTCAGAATGGTAGTAGACTTCATTAATAAATAAATGCTAGCGGTCTGATATGGATAGGAGAGTTTGAAATCACTGTTGGTGAGCTAAATAGAGCAATTACAGAATTAACAAAGCGTATCTTTTGCAACTATTTGGAGTTCCCTTGCAGTGACGGGTTTGAAGAAGGGTGTTTGGTTGCCTAGCACATGCGAATGTCATCATCAAACCAGTAAGAGTTTCCTTGCTAGGGCATCTCTGTAGCATTGTGCGTGGTGTACCACATCTGGTTTAATAGGACATTGCAACATGGAAACAATTGAAGAGGTGCACTCAGAGTGTGAGCTGTTGCTTGAAATTGTGGTTATGGTCAGAAATGTTAGCGTATTCTATTGGGCACAACAAAGCAATTGCAACTTAATAATCGGTTGTGCAATAGGCCAGGCATTGGATTTTATCACAGTTGGATGTTTTCAGGTTTCAGATTGAATATTGCAGCCAAAAAGTCAGCCTTGAGCAGTGTTGTTAAAGATCTTTGCACATCGGTTTTTGACATTTTGGAAGAGCATCCATCTTGATAATTTGGGGAAAAGACCAAGGGTATCTAGCTATGGGAAAAATATAGGAAAGTTACTATGAAGCCACAAGAGCAGTTAGCCTAGAATTTTGAATCCGAAATAAGAGCAGAAATACTCAACATGTATAAAGAGTATAAAAAACTTCCTACTCGAGTTCAGAATGACTTACCTTTCATTGATTAAATGAATTTTCCCAAAGCAACAAAACAAGATTGATATGGCAAAAAATAAATATTTTGAATTGGTCCAAGATCTCCTTGCAAAATACCAGTGCAAAAATTTGCATGAAGAGTTTTCAGCAGACCAAAATCATCTAATAGTTCATCTTGAAAAAGAAGGGTAGTCAACTACCATTGATTTGCAGCCTTCTCATGGTCATGAAGAAGATGTTACATAGGGCACAAGTTTTTGTGTTGGTGATTTGGAGGTTAGCTTTGACAAACATGTTGATGAGGTTGGTTGTACCTGAGGTAATAGCATGTTGGAGTCTTTGTATGATAAGCCTTTATATGCAAATGATAACATATCAACGCTTTTGCCTTTGCATGCAAATCAAAGGAACAGGGGAATGGAGGCCTATGATTTTGAGAGGTGTGATGAACCATATGTTTCTTATACATATGATATAAATTTAGAGGAACAATCTAAGATGACATTGCAAGACGATGAGCTGCTTCAACATGACAATAATGAAATGCATGCTTTAAAGAACCAACTGAAGGTTAGTGAAGACATAGTTGTGGCATCTTTGGTATGTTATGACAACACTCAGAAGATGATTGAGGATCTCTATAGGAAGGCCCAAAAGGGAGTGGAAGGAGATTGGCTTGTTGCTGATTTGTTGGTTGTCAAAATAGCCTTTGATTCAATGAAATCAGATTATTTATGTTTTCTTTCCGACAAGGATTATATTCTTAAGGTTGCTGGAATATATGTTAACCAGTTCAATAAAGGAAGGAATGAGATTGTGGAGCTTAACAGGGAGCTTAAGTATGCTCGTGAGGCATTGGATGATGCTCAGATTTCTCTTCAGGAAGCAGAAAATCAGGTTAGGATCACGAATAATTTTAGGGAGCATGAGGGTACAAAGAGGCGGGAGTTTTTCCAAGAAGTAATTGATGAACTTGATAGCATTCAACAGACTTATGACTTGGATAGTTGTCCCAAAAGACTAAGTACCAAAATTTCAGATAACATTCAGTTTGTAGACAACCCCATGTTTGAAGTAGATGTTGATTGGACTTCTAATAATCCCCTTTTTGAGGTAAACGAGGGAACTCTTTTTGATTGTCATGAAGAGGATGATCTTGACTTAAGAATATTGGACCCAATTACAATTCCTAGCGGTGAATCTTTGTGAGGCCTCGCCCCGACCCATCATAGCATAGTTGATATATTATTATTTTGATACTCCTGACTTGATATGTCGAGACACTGCCAGATACACTGAATATTATTATGTTATTTTATGTTGTGTGATGTTTTACTTTCAGATGTTTGATTTCGTTATTTAATGTTTTATGAACATGTATACTGATGAAGCAGTGTAGAAAGTGAATGCAGAATTAACACTTTGATTATGCAATTTTAATGATTAAGAATATGAGTAGAACGAGATAAACAACTGGTTATTTGAAAGATGGATGTTTTAAGTTATGTGATTATCTTGATGAGTTGTGTGTGTGTGTGTGTGTGTGTGAGATTTTCTTGAGCTACTAATGTGTGCAATCAGTGTGTAGGATATTTTAGCTGAGAAATCTAACGGAGAAACGAAACTGAACCCTATGTACTGTTTGTGGAAACTAAGGTTAAATTTGATAAAAGATACAAACCCCGTTGTTCGTATTTTATTTGTATTGTGGATTGAATGAATGTATCATTTTGTAATCTTTAAATGTTAATATTTCGTAACAATGACTTTATAGTGTCGCTTGACACCCGCGGATTGTATATGCATTCTAGCATGATAGTTAGGGTTAACTAAGTAACCTAAAGATTTAAGTCAGACTAGGTTGGTGACCTTTTTGCTAATCAATTAATAATTGAGATTAATTACCTTTGATCTGGATTGGTGTTTAATCTGCATTTTTTGAAGGCTATTAGGAAGTCCTAAAATTTTCTAGCTTTTGATAGGTCCTTAATTAATTCTAAAGGCCTAAAATCATGAAATCCAAGTACCTAGGGGTATGGGTATGGGTTGGGGGCATTTTCCACCCCTCTAGCCCCTTTTGTTGACTTTTATGGTCACTCAAAAACCCCATTTTTGCTTTACTGCGAAAAGTGAATGTTTTCATGATGAGTTGGATAACTTTAACTCCACTTTGAGGTTAGCCTTATGTCTAGTTGAGTTAGAAGCCTCTAGAACTTTAGGCAAGTGGGGGAGTTATTGCTTTTTGAAGTGGTTGAGTTTAGGATCTTATTTAGAGGCAATTTTGAGAGGGAATGAGTGTTCACCCAATCTTTAGTTTTAGAGAGCAATTCAGGATTGAAGGAGAAGGAGAGGAAAACAAGTTCATCAACTCTATTTGGAAGGTAGGAATATTTCACCTTATTTTGTTCATGTTGTGTTTTATGTTTCAATTTTATTGCATATGTATGTTCGTGTGTGTGTTGAGTTTGTTTGGGAGGGATTGAAATAGGTTTTCTTAAATGTTTTTCTTTTGTGTTTTGCTTTGAATTTCGAAAGGATTGTATGGGTTGTATTGGCATTACTCACTCTCGGAAAGTGCAGAAGTGGCCATGTATGGGAGGAGGTCTTTAGTTGGACTCCGACAATGTAGAGTCTCTTCTCAGGATGAGAAGAGGGAGAGAGGGTAGGGTGTTATGGGCCCCTACTCGACAGCACATACCACGTTTTGAGTTTTGGAATGTAAGAATGGAAGTTCTTGAGTTTTAGCCCCGAAAGGGCACCTGTTATGGTGATGTGTTCGATGTCTCCTGTTGGAAAAATCCACTTTCTCCCTAGTTTGGTTCAATGTCGAACTTGTTGTGCAAACCCGGGATGGGAGTGAATGTTTGATTTTGTCTTCATGTTATGATTGGTTGTCTCCCGGTTAGTTTTCGTTCTCTCCATGATCATCGTGATGTATTGCAAAATTTGTAATAGATCCCTTGTTAAGGGCCAAGAAGGAAATTTAGTATTGTTATTAAAATTCATTTATGTTGGGAGATTTCTCCTCGGGATTGAAATCTTATGTAAAAATGTTATTGTTAACTTATTGTGGAAATGACAATGATGTCGAGTTTTCTTCTTGGTTCTTTCCCAGCGGAGCCTTTGAATCAGGTGGTTCAATAGAAAAAGATAATTGAGTAACATTCTTGCATCTGAGTTCTAGCATTTTAGTTTTCTTTTCTTTGCATATATTTAGTTCAAAGTTGATGTGACGATGATTTACCTTATTGTGGCATTATACACTTCGAAATTTCATTCACTTGATTTATGTTAATTGGATGAAAAGGATGGTATATAATTAAGCAGTTTAAATTTGAATTATGTCAAGGAAATTTGAAGTTGCATGAATGAAATCCACATCTCGCATTTCGTAAGTACTCATGATTATGAGGAAGTAAAAAAAAGAGAGCTATTCGAATTCTATGGATTTACATTAAACCCTATGTTATAAATCTAATTAAAAATAAATAAATAAATAGTCCTCTTACTATGATAAAATGATTTGTTTTCAAAATTAACACTTAGGAGAAAAAATACAAGACACAAAAAAATATATTCCTTTTGGCAAATTATACAAGTTAGAAAAAAATCCATACTTAGCAAAAAAATATGGACTTGAAAAAAAAATACACTTCCAAGAGCAAAAATGCTCACTGGATTTTGTATGGGAGAAAGTATAATTATTTTCCTTGCAATAGAGAATCTAAAAGATTCCTCAAATATCCTTTTTAGTCTTATTAAATATTATATACTTAAAATAAAAAGAAAACAAAAAAAGAAAATATAATTAAATCAAATATCCTAAATAACATCTATTTTATTTTATGCTACCCACTAAACTTTTGCAATAACTGCCTTTTTATTCTTAAAATCTTATCTGCCACCCCACTTGTTTTTGCACTATCCCTAGGCGTCAGTTGGGAAGGTGGATAGGAATGGAGTTAAAGCAAAGTTTGTGCATTTATTACCAAAGACAACCTTTGGCCTTTCCCTTGATTTGACAAGGGCTTCTAAACACCTCATGTTCCCACCCATGCGAATTATAAATGGAGGTGGATTTAAAAAGTTTGTTTTACCTTTTTGTTCTTATTCTTCTTGCCCCTAGGCATACTCTCCCTTGGCAGGCATGTAATTATTACCCCCCTGACTCATTCCTTTCCATAAATCCTGGTCTGCGTTTTAAAAAAGAAAAAGAAAGACTTAGGCCAGCGTGAAGGGGGAGCTAGTTGGGGCTTGTGCCCACGTGGGTGGAGGGGGAGAGCTTAGGCGTGTGAGTAGGGGTCAATGGAGTGGGTAGGATAGTTATTGTATAGGTTAGTTTTAGATTTTGTTTTAGTTAGTAAATTAGTAATTAATAAAGTGGTGTTAGTATATGTTGATATTAGAATTTTATTTTAATTGTTAGTTGAATGTAGTTAGTTGTTAATATATGTGTTTTTAATATTAGTAAAGTTAGTAGTAGAATTTGTTTAATTTTGTTAGTTTAGTTTTAGTTTAAAGTGATTACTATGCTTATTAATCATTAGTACATTTTAATGTTAGAATTTATTTTAGTATTATATAAAGGTAGTTAGTATTGTGTTAAATTAGATGTTAGTATAGTTGAATTAAATATTGTTAAATGTTATTAGAATTAGTTGTACTACTTATTATTTAGTTTAACTTAAGTTTTATATTATTATTGCTTAATATATATTTTAATTATTTACGTGGTAAGTTTAAAGACAATGAATTGGTTTAAAATTAGTGCGGAATTGATGTGTAGGGATTATAATGGTTATTTAATATTATTTTTGATTTAAAAAGATGTTTGGCTATGTTAAACTTAATAAAGTTAAGTTAATTTTATGCTAGGTGTCTTATTAGTTAGTTAGTTGATGATTTTAATAATTCAAAATAAATTAGATCTGTAATTATTTAAATTGTTATTCGAATAATTTAAATATATTGTTCATTAATATTTTAACATGAAATGTGATGCAGGAGCATCCAGAGGTATAAGGGCAATCCTGTGTCACCCAAAAAAATATACTTAGACTTAGTTTCTGTTTCATGTGTTTTCATTTTTGGATACCCATTTGGGTCAAATAGAGGTTCCAACTCTCACAGTTCCACTATCAGTGTTCGTGTAAATCCCGAAAAAATAGGAGTATGTAATTGAGCCATCATTTTGGTGAACTAGGAGGTGTAAATTGGCTAGATGAATGTAATTGTAATTTAGAGCATTCCAGAAAAAGAATCAGGTCAAAAGGCCCCACGGTTTGAAAGTTATTGCAGTTTTTCGGGTTGTGGAGACCTCCTAAGAATGCTTCAAAGTCAGGTTAGGGGCATTAAATGACCTCAAAAAGGGCCGAAAAATGGGGGACGAGCGAAGCTTGTCCATAGGGCTATAGAGCGTTTCGAGAACTTTCCGAAAATGTAAACGGTTCGTCAATCGGAGCTACGGTTCAAAAGTTATGCCTCTCGAAAGTTCGGTTACCGTTTCTGGATTCTTCTAGATTTGCGTCGACTTCTAACGTAGCTTCTGGAACCTTCTATTTGGTTGGTGAATGCCTACTAGCACTTTCTAGAATGTACTCCTAGTCCTTAACCCTCCGGGGTCTATTTAAGGAGATTTCTGGCATTGTAAAAGGCAGTTCGGAGTGGAGTTTGAGAGGAGGTACTGAAAGGAGAAATTATCTCCACATTTATGCTATTGTAAGCCCTAGGGCATGTTTTGAAGTTTATTCTCTGTATTGAATGTACTAGCTTATTTTTCAGTTAATACAATTTTCCTTTTCTGTTGTGTCCATTCTGTTCTTGGGTTGTGTTCCCATCAAGTGGTATTAGAGCTGGTTTTCCTGAGTGTGTAGACAGAGCGCCAACTGTGAGGCAGTTTGCACCAGGACTGTGTGGTTGTGGGTTTGAGTTAAGAAGATGCCTCCACGAAGAGAGCGTGGTGGAAGGGCCAGAGCTATTAATCCTGAGGAGGTTAGAGCCCTCCAAAGGCAGGTACAAGCATTGTAGGAGGAGCTCCGTAGAGGAGCAACTGTGGCCATAGGTGATGAAAGTGAGGATGACAATGAAGAAGAAGAAATGGGACCAGAAGGGGAATTTGACGGAGAAGTTCTGAATCATGCAGAGGAAAGGCTTTTTAGGGCCATTACTAAGTTTGGGAAAAGACCTACAATTGAAGTGGGTGTATTTTCAGGAAATCTGAAACCAGATGAGTTGATCGATTGGATCAATGAACTGGAAGAATACTTTGAGTATGAGGATATCAGGGACCCAGATAGGGTTAAGTTTGCAAAGGCCAAACTGAAAGGCCATGCCAAAATCTGGTGGCAAGAGGTCCAATTGGAAAGAAACAGAAGAGGAAAGGAGAAGATCACAAGATGGGATCGCATGGTGGACAAATTGAAGAAGAAGTTCATTCCTGTGGACTACGAGCTTGATTTGTTTAAGAAGATGCATGGGTTAAAGCAAGCAGGAAGATCAGTCCAAGAATATACAGAGGAATTTTACCGACTCTTGATTAGAGCGGGGCATGCAGAAGCAAATAAGGAAAAGGTTGCTCGTTATATCAGTGGGTTGCGCCCTAGCATCCAGGAGGAATTAAGTCTGGTAAGAATGACCAGCGTTGAAGAGGCATACCAGTTTGCCCTACGAGTTGAAGAGAAGCTGAATAAAATGTTTGAAGGAAGACAAAGAGGGCGCGGTCAAGGAGGAAGGGGAAGCGGTAGATCATTTGGAGGCCGCAATGAAACCCAAAAGAAAAATGAAGATGTGGGTACTAGCAGGAACCAGAGGAATGAGGGTTTCAACCGCTCCCATGATCAAGATTTTGGAAATCAGAGAGGAAGAGGTAGAGGACGTGGACAAGGAAGAGGAGGCTTCTGTGGTACCTGTTTCCATTGCAATGAAGAAGGTCATCGTGCCTTTGAATGCCCTCAACGACAAGGAAGGACAGATAGGAGAGCTGAGGGCCAAGCTAGGGTTGCTCATATGGATGAGGATGCACAATCATCACATTCAGAGGATGCAGAGAGAGGACAGACCTTGGTAAATGAAAGAGTCCTACTAAGTGGTGAGATTGAACCAGGACAACGGAGGAGTTTGTTCCGTACCAGATGCAAGTGTGAGGATAAATGTTGTGACGTGATCATTGATGGTGGTAGCACTGATAACTTGGTATAAGAAGAGATGATCTCTAAGCTGAAGCTCAAGAGGGAGAAACATCCCCAGCCCTATCGAATTGCTTGGGTAAAAGATGATCATAAGGTCCTGGTAAGTGAACAATGTTTAGTGAAATTCAAAATTGGGAGTTACCATGATGAAGTTCTCTGTGATGTTATTTCGATGGATGTTTGCCATCTATTGTTGGGTAGACCATGGCAGTTTGATAGACATGCAGTACATGATGGGCATGCAAACACATACGCTCTGACAAAGGATGGAGTTCGTCACAAATTGAAGCCCATGAAAAAGGAAGGTGAAAAGGTATGTAGCAGTGCTAGGATTTGTCTTGTTGATAGAAGGACGTTTTTAGATGGCATGAAACATCAACATATGTGCTATGCTTTGATTCCTAGGAAAGATAAAGAAGGTAGTAGTGAAATACCACTTGAAGTTTCAGATTTACTAGGGGAATTTGGAGATATTATCTCTGATAATGTTCCAGATGGATTGCCACCAGTAAGGCAAATCAGTCATCAGATAGATCTGATTCCAGGAGCTAGTTTGCCTAACAAGGCTGCTCACAGGATGACTCCTACTGAAACAGAGGAGCTAAATAGACTGGTTCAGGAGCTGTTGAGGAAGGGCTTGATTCGAGAGAGCATGAGTCCATGTGCAGTACCTGCAGTACTCGCACCAAAGAAGGATGGAGAGTGGAGGATGTGTACAAATTCTCGAGCTATAAATAGGATAACCATCAAGTACCGGTTTCCTTTGCCAAGGATGGATGATCTTATGGACTGCTTGAGTGGAGCTCAGTACTTCACAAAGATAGATCTGAAGAGTGGTTATCACCAGATACGGATTCGAGAAGGAGATGAGTGGAAAACAACCTTCAAGACCAAGGAGGGTCTTTATGAGTGGTTAGTCATGCCCTTTGGATTGACGAATGCCCCAAGCACCTTCATGCGGCTCATGAATGAGGTACTTAAGAAGTTCTTGGGAAAATTTGTTATTGTTTATTTGGATGATATTTTAATTTTCAGCAAGACTTTGGAAGAACATTTATTGCATAAGCGTAGTGTCCTTGAAAGGCTAAGGGAAGAGAAACTGTTAATTAATCTGAAGAAGTGTATCTTTGCAAAAAGGGAGTTAGTCTATTTGGGGTTTGTTATATCACCCGAAGGTCTCAAAATGGATCCGGAGAAGGTAAAAGCCATCTTGGAATGGCCTACTCCAAGGTCTTCAATTGAGGTAAGATCATTTCATGGTCTGGTTAGTTTTTACAGGAAGTTTATTAAGAATTTCAGTGGCATACGTGCACCCCTAACTGATACAATAAGAGGGGATAGAAAAGAGTTCAAATGGACTGCAGCAGCTGCGAGAAGTTTTGAATTGCTGAAGAAGGTGACAGAACAGCCTGTGTTGGCACTTCCAGATTTTAGAAAAGTGTTCCAGGTGGATTGTGATGCTAGTGGCAACGCTATTGGGGTTGTATTAAGCCAAGAAGGTAAGCCTATTGCATATTTTAGTGAAAAATTGAATGATGCAAAGAAGAAGTATTTTGTTTATGATCAAGAGTTATATGCAATAGTTCAGGCCTTAAAGAAATGGAGGCATTATTTATTGCCAAAAGAATTTGTTTTGTATACTGATCATCAGGCATTACAGTACCTAAATAGCCAAGGTAAATTGAATCAGAGGCATATGAAGTGGGTAGAGTTCTTGCAGAGCTATACATTTGTGTTGAAGCATAGAAGTGGAAAATCTAATAGGGTTGCAAATGCACTAAGTAGGAGACAGTTGTTGCTTACAGTAATGCAGGTTGAAGTAGTTGGGTTTGATGAACTCAAGAATTTGTACGCTGAGGATCTTGATTTTGCTGAAGCATGGAAAGCTTGTAAAGAACCTGTTGCTGTAGATAGAACCAAGTGGTTAGACTATTTGATTCAGGATGGCATGTTGTTCAAGGGTAGTCAATTGTGCATTCCAAGGAGTTCCATGAGGGAAAATCTGATTAAGGAGAAACACAACGGAGGGATGGCAGGACATTTTGGTCGAGATAAGACCATTGCCATTCTTAGAGAACATTATTTTTGGCCTCAAATTTCACAGGATGTGAAGAAGTTTGTACAGAGTTGCCAGGTTTGTCAAGTTGCCAAGGGGTTTAGTCATAATACTGGCCTATATCAGCCATTGCTTGTTCCATCAAAGCCACGGGAGGACATAAGTATGGATTTTGTTCTTGGATTGCCAAGGACACAAAGGGGTAATGAATCAGTATTCGTGGTGGTTGATAGGTTCTCCAAAATGACACATTTCATTCCATGCCACAAAACTCATGATGCTGTCCATATTGCAGACTTGTTTTTCAAAGAGGTGGTAAGACTACATGGTCTTCCAAGGAGCATAGTTTCTGACAGAGATACTAAATTTGTGAGGTATTTTTGGAGGACATTGTGGAAAAAGTTGAGAACAGACTTGAAATTCAGTTCCACGCATCATCCGCAGACTGACAGCCAAACAGAAGTGGTAAATAGAAGTCTGGGCAATTTGCTGAGATGTTTAGTTGGGGATAAGCCCAAGGGATGGGATTTTATTTTACCACAAGAAGAGTTTGCTTACAATAACTCTATAAATAGGAGTACTGGAAAATCACCATTCCAAATTGTATATGGGAATAGCCCAAGGACTGCACCAGAATTGAGGAAGATAGAACAAAGGGAGAGGACGAGTGCTGAAGTTGAGGAATTTGTTGAACATATCAAGCGTCTACATGAGGAGGTTCAAACACACATTACCAAGATGAATCATGAGTGTAAAGCTAGGGCTGATCAAAGGAGAAGACATAAGGAATTTGAAGTAGGGGATCTAGTCATGATGCACTTACGAAAAGAAAGATTTCCAGCCGGTACTTACAACAAGCTGAAAATGAAGAAATTTGGCCCCCTGCAAAATTTTGAAGAAACATGACTCAGGAAATGCATATGAAGTGGAGCTGCTAGATGGTATTCACATTTCTCTCATTTTCAACAGTGCAGATTTAACAGAGTATCATGATGATGGTGCAGATGAGGAGCTGGTGTTAGAGCCATGTCCAATTCCTGCTTCTAAGAAAGAGGAGATAGAAGACATTCTAGATCATCGTGTGGGTAGGAGTACCAGAAACAAGCAGTATGAAGAGTATTTGGTCAAATGGAAAGGACGACCGATCGAGGACTCAACTTGGATTTCAGCAGCTGAGGTTTCCCATTTGGGATTTCCTCTACCATTCATAAAGTGACAGGGTCACTTTTCAATCTACCTTGGGTGTCTGATGCAGGAGCATCCAGAGGTATAAGGGCAATCCTGTGTCACCAAAAAAAATATACTTAGACTTAGTTTCTGTTTCATGTGTTTTCATTTTTGGATACCCATTTGGGTCAAATAAAAGTTCCAACTCTCACAGTTCCACTATCAGTGTTCGTGTAAATCTCGAAAAAATAGGAGTATGTATTTGAGCCATCATTTTGGTGAACTAGGAGGTGTAAATTGGCTAAATAAATGTAATTGTAATTTAGAGCATTCCAGAAAAAGAATCAGGTCAAAATGCCCTACAGTTTGAAAGTTATTGCAGTTTTTCGGGTTGTGGAGACCTCCTAAGAATGCTTCAAAGTCAGGTTAGGGGCATTAAATGACCTCAAAAAGGGCCGAAAAATGGGGGACGAGCGAAGCTTGTCTATAGGCTATAGAGCGCTTCGAGAATTTTTCGAAAATGTAAACGGTTCGTCAATCGGAGCTACGGTTCAAAAGTTATGCCTCCCGAAAGTTCGGTTACCGTTTCTGGATTCTTCTAGATTTGCGTCTACTTCTAACGTAGCTTTTGGAACCTTCTATTTGGTTGGTGAATGCCTACTAGCACTTTCTAGAATGTACTTCTAGTCCTTAACCCTCCGGGGTCTATTTAAGGAGATTTTTGGCATTGTAAAAGGCTGTTCGGAGTGGAGTTTGAGAGGAGGTACTGAAAGGAGAAATTATCTCCACATTTATGCTATTGTAAGCCCTTAGGGCATGTTTTGAAGTTTATTTTCTTTGTATTGAATGTACTAGCTTATTTTTCAGTTAATACAATTTCCCTTTTCTGTTGTGTCCATTCTGTTCTTGGGTTTTGTTCCCATCAAAATGAAACAATAATGTGTTAGATCCTTTAATTAATTGAAATTGGAATGTTTAATTTAGTTAATCGATTTAATAATGAAAGTTAAATTTAATGACCTATTCCTACGCATTAATTATGATCCTAAATGGAATGTCAAGTTGTTGATAGGAGAACCTGTATCTGTTCTTCTTTATACCTATACTTGAACTTGTGAAAACAATCATATCAGACTTAGTGGTGATATTAATCCTTTTAAAAAAAAAAAATGTGTGTTTTTGCCCTTGTATTTTGGGCATGACAATCTTGGTCATAGGATAGGTGTGGTGAATTGACTATTGTCGCTCATCCTTTGATCAACCCAAATATGGTTCCCGATTTCAACCCATTTGGGAGTTGGATGAGTTTCATATATTAGCCATTGAATAGATCTTGGTGGAGTATTGATGAGAGTTATGTTTCAATCATAGGGAATGGTTTTTTAGCATCATTCTTACTTATAGCACCTATGTACTTAGGGGTTCTCCAGATTGATGATGACAGTATGGTATTTGATGTGCCCATGGTGTTGTTTTTAGCTTTTGAGTAGCTTGTATCTTACATCAACTATTTAGGACGGGTAGTCACCTTCTACTAGGTTATACATAGCTCCTTGATACATTTTTACCTCATCATATCATCTGGTCATGACAATAGGGTTTGGGAGCCAGGTGTTGACCATATGTATCTATGGCTTATTGAGGATTTTGTTGTAGTTCTACTCAGTTTAAGAGTGGATGCAATAATAATCAATGTTGTACAACCTATAGATGCAACAATACTTCATAGATTAATATGGGATCCAGGGATCTGGTTGATGGATGGGTTGCATTTGGACACCTTGCTTCGCAGTGTTGCAGGATGTGTTTTTAGATTGGGCTACGGAGCTACCTGTAGATTCATATGGGATCTTGGTATTGATTGTTTGAGGACAAGCAATCTCGAGGAGGGAAGATTTGTAATGTCCCCTTATTTTTGGGATGTTATAAAAATTTAAAGACATTCATAAAATATTAAAATTGACTTTGAGAGCATGGATTAAAATTATAAAAGGTCAATTTAGTATTATAAAGTGGGCTAAAATGACAAGGAGAGATAAGACGAAAAGCCAGGAAGGGAGTCAAAGAGTCACAACTTTATGGATTAAAAGGAGAGACTCATTCTTTGGACATGCTTGGTTTATGATTTCAGGTTTCAATTTCTCTCTTGCGAGAGTTATTTAGAAAGCTTCAGCTTTGGGCCAGTGTGAGGAAGTAGTCCCTCGTGTTTGTAGACAGTGGATGCAAACCCATTGTTTGTGGAGACGTCACATCAGGTGTTTCATGTGTGCTTTACAGGTTCATTCCTTAGTATTCCAATTTGGCTGTAAAACTGTGTTTAAGATTGGATTTTTGAATACTAGTTATTGTATTGTTGAGGTATAATACAATAACATATTTTAAGGTACTTTATGAGAATTTACTAATTTTATATTGTTGGTTTATAACGCATTTTCATATGTTTGAGTTCTGAATATTATATTGAGGAAGAAACTGGGTAAATATCTATTGGGGATATTTGAAATTGTTATTTTTGTCTCGCTAATCCTAACAACTCGAGCAACAATAAATCTACCATCCATTACGTAATTTAGCACATGAGGAGTAGTCTTATTTAGTGTTACTAATAATGTTAGAAGGTTCTGATGGAGCCCTAATTTTGGCAAATTAGGGCCACCATTTCAAGGTTCTAATGGAGCCCCAATTTTGGCAAATTAGGGCCACCATTTCAGCACCATCGTTTCACCAATTTTACTTTATCTCTCATTAAGACCTTGTTTCTATTTTGTAGATGATGATGTCTAAAGAAAGGCATGGAAGATGGAAATCTTGATATGATTTATTTGCAAAATCTTGGTGCTTCAGAAGAACAAGTAGAGCTTCCAGTCTTGGAGTATTCATATAGGTGATAAAGTGCATGGATTGTGTGAGGTAGATTTGGGATCACGTAATTGATGAGGCAGGATTTTCAAAGTTATAAAAAAGGAAAGGGGACAAGTACAACTATGATAGACTGTGTTGGCACTAATGATATTATCTCCAGTGTTGGCTTGACAAATCGTTCCCTTGGTCACACAATATCCAACATCAAGATAACTTCATTACCAAGAGTAGAAATGGAACCTCCTGCAATATTCATGACTTTAGTGTGAATGATTTCTCACCTTCTAACTATGATAGGAATCAACTTACTAGTGCTAGAATTAGAAGAAGTAAGTACAACCTTGCTATATAAATGTTCTGGCAGTTCCAAACAGAAAATCTTGTGAAGTTCAGGGGAGAGATTCAACTTAGTATACTTATGAAAAATATGTGAAGATTTTGAACTCTCTGTGTCTCCTTCAAAAGGTGATGTATAAAATTGAGAATGGGAAAAGCTTTGAACTCTTGAAGGATGTCACCATTGAACTGGATGAATAACATGTTTAATTACGAAGTCTACCTCTTCTAAATGAAGATATTCTATGCCTGAAAATCAAAGAAACGTGAATCGGAATCGGCAAGGCCGAATCGAATCGTGAATCGGCAATGAATCGGCGATGAATCGGCGAATTTGAAAAAACCCTTTAAATTTAAAGATTTTAACAATTTAAAACTTATTTCATGCACCCTTTATTGAATATAACTTAAGCACACTATAACATCATCAAATAGAAGTTAAAACTTAACATACATAAACATGGAACATAAAATCCATCACATACGTAACTATGTTATCTAAAATGTAAATTGTAGGCTAGCTGAAGTAAATAGAAATCAAATGATCATAATGATTTAAATCATAGAATGTATGTAAGATGATCCATAAGACATCAAATCATAAATTTATGTAAGAATCTAAGATGAAGATCCGTGAAAGTTTGAAACATATGTCTATCAATGATTCAGTATCAATATCTGTAAACAAAATATAAAAACAAGGCTCCAGCTCAAGCCTCAGGCTCATAGTCATATTCATCCTCAACATCATCCTCAAGCTCGGCTACAGCCTCAGCCTCAGCCTCAGCCTCAGAGTATCCAGTCTGCCTAGTAGCAAGGCGTCTAATGTAGGTCCTAGAGGACTGTCGAGCCATATCTCCTGCATATAAGATGGGCTCACGAATGTCGCTAGGGCTTGTGTCTGTGCGTGCACGTGTGCGTCTACCAATGCCTGAAGAACGTGCTCTAGCTGCCTCAGCCTCTATATCCACCTGGTCAATCCATGCACGGTCTTCCTCAGTGAAGACTGGATCTACAACCTCTGTGAGCCACTCTGATTCTGGATCAATCTCCTCCAGAATGATCGGAGAGGAGTCAGTGCCCAAAATCTGTCTGATCCTAAGACGGAGGTTGTAATGAACGAAGACAAGATCATTCAACCTCTGCACTGTCAACCTGTTTCTCCTCTTCGAGTGGATGTGCTTGAACATGGACCAACTGCGCTCACATCCAGAAGCGCTGCTTGGCTGACTCAGAATACGAATGGCAATTTTTTGAAGTTTTGGGGTTGTGGCCCCAAACATTTGCCACCATTATCTGAAATAAGGGAAAATAAAAATAATTAGTCTCATTTACAAATTACAAATTACAAGTTAACTCTAAAATTACATAATCAACTTTAAGTTTAGAATCTAGATTCATGAACATTGAATATATTATTTAATTTTTACCTGGCTGTATTGTTTCCCGAGCATCTATGGCTACCCTGCTAGAGAAAAGTGGCCCTTCTTTATTATTGAACTTATCAAGCTCAATAATTGCAGCACTGCTATCCTCATCAGTACTCAACCTTTGGATCACTGAATATAATCCGGTGAGAACCTCCTCATCCGCCTGGAAGTCAGGACGGAAACGAAATGCCAAATTCAAAAAGTAAGCTGCTGCATGGATGGGTCTGTGGAGCTGATTCTGCCATCTCCTATCAATGATGTCCTAAATAGGGGCATACTTCTCTTGCACTCCTGCATACTGAGCTCTAATGGCCTCCTTGGCCCTATCCATGCCCTCATATATGTAGCCCATAGAGGGCTTCTCCCCATCAGCAGTTCGTAGGAGAGATACAAGAGGCTCAGTGGCCTACATATAAAGTAAAACAAAAATTTGAGTCAAAACTTAAACATAGAATAATTCAATAATATAACTTAAGGTAAAACTAAATCATTAAACAATTAGCATAGTAAACTGTAAAATATTAAATGTTAAATTGCAATAAAATCACCTTAAGGATTTTTCTAGCAGGTTTCTAAAAACCATCATCATCAAATATGCAATCCACCACATCTATCCCTACAGTGGTCATAGCATAGGAAGATGAAATCCACTCCCGCTCAACAAACATGCTCCTCAAATCATCCCTTGATGTCAACAAGGACTGCAAGGTGATGAAATTCGAGGCAAACCTCGTGATCCTTGGACGAGCTAACTCTTTGTCTCCTGTGTACTTCCTCATTGTGCTAAGGACAAATGAATGATTATAAATAAACTTGCATATGTTTTTTGCCCTTTCCACACATGACTTGACCCACTCAAGTTTGCCAATTTCCTCCAACATGAGGTCAAGGCAGTGTGCTGCACAAGGGGACCAAAATATGGTGGGGTGCCTCTCCATCAAAAGTTTGCCTACAACAATTTTAAGATAATTAGAAATTCAAATTTCAAACATGTTAGAACTTAGGAAACTTAGAAATTCTAAGTTAGAATTAGAAAAAGTTCAAAATTCAAATAAATTTATTTTCAAAACTTAAAAAGTTAAAAGTTTACCTGCAGCAACATAACTTGCTGCATTATCCGTCACCACTTGCACCACATGTTGTTCCCCCACCTCTGCTATAACTTCCTCAATAACCTCACATAAGTATGTGGCGTTTTTTACATGAGCAGAAGCATCAATGGATTTGAGGAACATGGTATATCCTACAAGTAACAAAACAACGAATTATAATTACTATTAGCAATCAACAAATCAAAATTTGAAATAGTCAATCACGATTCAAAATTATGTATGTAGGAAAGTAGAATGATCAATCACCTCCACAGGATACAAGAAAATTGAGGAGTGTTCTTCCCCTCCTATCTGTCCAACCATCAGTAATGATGGTGCAACCCTTTTCGATCCATTCCTTTCGGTTGTCCTCAAGCTCATGCCTCATATCCTCAACCATTTCCTCCAGGAGGTATCCACTCAACTCAGCCTCAGTTGGGGCTTTAAACCCCGGACCACAAATGGTAACTGCATCTATCATGTTTTGCCAATAAGGAGTCCTGTCACAAATAGATAATGATATTGATTAGAAATTTAGATGTAAAAAACTAAAATCATAAAACAAGTAGATATAATTAAAGTTTTACTTTTACTTTTAACTTTAACTTTGAAGATAACAAAGAAAAAAGAATCAATTACCTGGCTGCAATAAATGGAATGTTGCAAAAGTACCAGAATTTGCAAATCTCTTTTTTGGCAGCATCATGAATCTCCTTGTTCAAACCCATGCCCTCAAGCGTGGGTTGGGAGCCAGGAGTAGTGCGGGGCACAAAGTAACTATCCATTCTGCTTTTCCGCACTCTAGGCCGCAATAGGTTGGTGTTGGACTTTGTCTCAGTATGAGACCGACTACCACTAACACTCACATGAGCACTAGCACTAGGACGAAAAGGAGGCCTAGAAGAACCCTCTCCAACACAACCTACGGATGCGGAAGTTGATGCAGATGCACTTGCAGATGTAGATGCGGTTGCGGATGTGGGAGCACGGGAGCCAATACCTCTTAACCCTTCAAGTTGCATTTTCTTAGTCAACTTGTCTTGTTCAATTTTTTCTAATGCTACTAAACAAGAGCGTTTTGCCTCAGCGGTTTGTTGAGTGCAAACTGTGACATCATGGCCAGGTATGCCAGCAATGTGGTATTTCAATCTATAGATACCTCTCGAATTTATTTTTTCTTTGCAAAATATACATTTTGTTTGATATTTGGTTCTCCCAGGAAACTCTTCATTATATTTCTAGCATTCATCTTTTTTACCCATTGTGGAAATTGGAAAATGAAAGCAAAGGGCTGCTGCAATAAAAAAATTCATGTAAAAAATCAAATTTTGCAACTAATAAACAAAAACTACAAAACAACAAACCCTAGTTTGCAATTTAGTAAAAATAAAAAACATTCAAGATTTGCAAATGAACACTAAAAAAATTTAACAAAAAATGCATACTACACTAACATGCAAAAAAAAAACCAACACTTACCTCTTGCAAATGAGTTGAGGAGTGTTGATATTGACTCCTTAATGCTCCCAATGCAATTTATGGCCTCCCCAAATGGACTTCTGATCTCTTTGGTGCTCTTCCTTCTTGCCGGTTGGAAACCTATGGATTCTCTTTTCTCTTCTTCTCTCTCACTCTTCCTCTCTTCTACTCATACTAAGCAAATAGAAGGCTCTTTAGGGTTATAACAAAGAGGAAAGTCAACTTAGAAAGCAAATAAAACATGTGTTTTTTTTAAAAAATTGAACTTTCTATCCTTGTTGCCGCGGCCGATTTCTGGAGATTCACGATGGCGATTTTGGCGATTTTTGCCATGAATCGCCGATTTTGGCGATTTAGGCGATTCACAAGAAAAAATCGCCGCCAGCGATTTCCGATTCCAAAAAAATCGGGAGCCATGAATCTTATCGCGATTTCGGCGATTTCATGGCAATTTTTGGAACTATGCTGAAAACACTGTTCATTCAGGAATGTTCATTGCAAATTACTGTGTTTATAACTTGTTGGTTGACAAGGGAGGAAATTATCAATTAGAGGAATTCCTTCCAATGGCAAAAGAAGTCGAGATTGGTGAGATTATCCATAGATGGCTTGCAGATGGAGATACTGTTAATAGATCATCAAGTATTAGTAACACTCGACATAGAAAAGGATAAATAATATGAGGAGTTAATGAGAATGTTATGGGAGAGGCATGGTGGAAAGCTTAGAAAGAAGTTGCGCAGGTTTTCTTTCTCGTAGCCAAGCAATGTTCTTATCTGGGCAATACACTTGATAAGAAAAGAAAAGAAAAGCGGAGAAAGGGTCACATGTGAAATATCATCGCAAAAGCACAATTGGTACTATCAAATGGAGAGAACAATATGAAGAGGGAAACCTGTGCACAAGCAAGCATAGATCAAACATATGCCTGAAAACCAAAACCATGCAGGTGATTGATAAACATGAACGCAAGAGATGGGCACTATATTTTCCTGGCAAAGTATCCTCATGAATAGCTGTACCTGTGAGTAAAGAAGATGCGGATCATAAACACTTTCACAGAGATGTACATCTATCCTCGAGTTTTAGAATAAAGCAAGCTTTGAAGAACGCACACAATTTCCAGAAAATTAAGATACATCACCGTTATTTTGATCATGTGAGAGAATTTTGCCTCCCTCTGTATGATATACGTTTGCTTATTCAATCCCTCTAATGATTTCCAAAGAATGATTATATCCTTTATGTACTTTGGGATTATATCACGATTCATTGAGGATAGAAGATTAATGATCAAGCAGTTACAATTGTAATAAGAATTAGGTAACGTAAATGGTGTCTATTCATTTACGCACCCTTTCATATGTTATAAATAGGAATATTAAAGAGCAAAGACGGTGTGATTTTTGGGAGATAAATAAATTTGAGAAAAATATTTTCAGATAAAAAATATCTTGAGAGAGGAAGGAGGCAGAGTGTATTTTAAAGGCTTGGATTTTTCAATTGACATCAGCATTTTAATATGATCTGTAAGAAGTTAATATTCTTATATATAAGATATAGAGAATCAATACATGCAAGTTTTGTTCTTTTCAGTTACCAAGAAAATTGGTGAGCAGTTCTGAACTTTAATTTGTAAAAGATTTGTTATAGCATCTTGAGTTTGATTATCAAAGATATAGAGAAATATTGTTTTGTTTCCATATCTTTGTCCAGTTTGTCTCCCTTCTACAGGAGTTAAAATCCAATCTGGACTAATTTAAGATAGCATATATAATTAATTTTTTACATTTTAATAATTGGATTGCTTATAATATTAATGCATATTGTCCTAAATGGTTGTATGTAAATAACTTTCATGATATTGACTCTATTGCCCAAATAAATAAGGCATTGGTTTTACATTATAAATAAGGCATTGGTTTTACATTCTTCATATTGTATGCATTTGATTCATAATCTGAGATTTGGAAATTGTTTTCTTTCTTATCTTCTCAAAAAATTGTTTTGTTCATTTATTATTATAATTTATAAGCATCCTTATTTTAACATCTTTACTTTCAAATAATTATGTTCGCAATAGTTACAATTTTTGAATATTTGAAGTTTTAAATGTATTCTATTTGAAACATTTACATTCTAAAGTGACTAGTGAAGTTTTATAGTCAATATAATTTCAGCATATTTCTCATATTTATTTAAATAGTGCACCTTAAAAGCATTCTTAATTTCTTGCCATTTGGAAGAATTTTTGTTGCACTTGTGACAAGATTATTTGTTAAAAATATACTTGGACTTTAAGAGGTTGGTTCAAGATTAGGTACACCTACCTTGGCCCTGTAGAGCCAGAAGTGTAGAGGACTTGGACCAAATCGATCAGTCCTATCAAGTTGGTCTTCAACCCATTGGAATCCCGACATTGAGTTGGTAAGGCTCCTATGAGTCCAATTTGTGTTTTGTGAACCAACAGGTTCTTCGAGGATAAACAAATACAATTAAGTAGGTAGGGAGTGTGCACAAGGGGAGGAGTAAATAGGTCGTGTCGGGGTAAGAGAATCCCAATATGGATAAAGATCTAAGGGAACCCTAAGCTGAGCGTGTTCAAACACGAGCAATAGTAAATCTACCATCCACTACGGAATTAAGCATTTACCAAGTGAGTAGGGAGTGTACATAGGCAGAGGAGTAATTCAATCACGTTGGGGCAAGAGAGTCCCAATATGGATGAAAATCAGAGAGAGTCCTTTGTTGATCGTTTTCAAACTAGAGCAACAATAAATCTACCATCCACTACAAAATTAGGCATGTGAGAAATTCTGCAATGAGGGGAGAACTACTAGGGCACCCTATTGTAGTACTAGCTAAAGGAAAGTTGCTAAAAGACACACCTTCAAGAGCTTTTGATTTCCAGACAAGGGAAAGGAGTGACATTTCGGTCAAAGTTGGTAAAACATCTCCTTAACCTTTTCTTATTTCAAATTATAACATGTATACTTTGTGTCTACATCATGTGTTCATGCATTAATGCGTTCACATCATGTCTTCTTCGTGTTTATATGCATTTGTGTGTCTACCTTGTGTTTGCATTGTGCCTTCATGCATTAATGTGTTTACTTTGTGTATGCTTGGTGTTGTCATTCATATGTCCTTGCAGAGGCCATCATACACTAACATGTGCAATTTTGCAAGTGTTTGACATATATACAGGAAAGAGAATGAATCCAAGCTATAAATTAAGATCAAATCAATTGTTAGAGGACAAGCAAATTCATGAGGGTAAAATTGTGATATACCCACTTTAATAATATTTAATAATAAGTAGTTATTAACCCACTTTAATAAGATTTAATGATAAGTAATTATTAAAATAATATAAAAGAATAAATAATATAATAATATTATGAGTGAAAAATAATTATAACTATAGCTATATCTTAATGTATTAATAAAAATATATCATCCAATAGCAATATATTATAATACAAATGCATTAATCATACACAATAATTAATATTTTTTTTGATGAATAGTCCTTTTTTATTAATAAATAATATACAAGTTACAATTCACAAAAAAGGGCCTGGGGATACAGGATCACCCCGTGAGAGTTCAAATGGCCGAAGTCAGAATCAACAAGTATACATAAAAAAAAAATATTAAGCAACCCCTCAGGTTGCCAAAGCAGTGCCAACTGAGGGAGGTGGTTCATCTCGATCATGGAAACCCTAGTCATCCCTCGGATTGGCGGGCGGGCTGGGAACAGTCCAGCCATCAGCAAAATCATCAGGGGCCTGGTCACCATCTTTTGTATCAGCTCATGGGGGTGAAATAGCCAACTCTAGGTGAAAAGGCCATTTGCCAGAAACCACACGAGGAGCACCAGGAGGGGGAGCCACCAGACTTGGGGACCAACCTGAGCCACAACAAGGCAGAGAAGTTGAGTGGTGTTGCCAACCACTATTGCCACCACTAGGAGAGTGGTGGCGGGAAGCCTAAGAGCAGGGCGTGTGAGAGCGGTGGGTAGAAGAGCTGCGTCCCTAGTGGCGGCCCCTGGGTGGAGTGTTATTTGCCGAGGTGTCGGGAGGCACTCTAGGAACTGTAAAGGGAGCATTACCCTAATGATTGAGTAGCTTCTGAAGGTGGGCCACCTCCAGAGCCACCTTATTGGCTTGGACTTGAATCGGCATCATTACATTGTTACAAATGCACGCTTTAGTGTACATAGCAACATTAATGTCAAGAAAACTATGAGTGAAAAGAACAACATTCCTATCTTTCCACAAAGTAAACAAAATCTCCATCCTAAAGGTATTCCAAATCTGGGTAAACTGCCTAAGGAACTTGGGGGAGTCACCCAACAAAACCATATGCCAGGAAAAAGGTTCTGGCCGAAACGGCTTAAAGAAATCATGAATCCAGTGCCAATAGTTTTGGGCACGTTTACAAAACCAAAAAATATGCAAAAAAGACTCTGGTTGCACACAGAATGGACACCGAGGATCCAAAACCCCAATATGCTTGAGCCGAGGCCCAATGGGAAGACCTTGAAATACCAGGCACCAAGAAAAATGGGCAATCTTAAGCTTAGTAATGACACTCCATATAGTGTTGAAACACTTTCTGCATTGAGAAAGGGAAGACAGTAGATGCCAGTGTTGGTTGAGGGTATCCACCATCGGCAGATGGGGAGAAAGCCATTGATACCCTAAACTTGGTTTGTAGCTGGTGAAGGGAGTGATAGGATACCACTTCCGGTCTGTCCACCAAGGTTGAACAGACTGAATACCCACCTTGTGAATTAAGTGATCTGGAATTGCAGAAAGCAACAGATCAAAAGTTTGCCCATTTGAACAAGCAAGATGGAACTGGACTTGCATATCTTCCCAAGATTTGAGACTCATAGAGACCTTGGAAAAGAGGTCCTTAGGTGTCTTGATGCCATGTTTGAAAAAACGCAGAGCACTAGCACCTTGAGTCTTGGCTAGAGGAACACCCTGGATGGCAAACAGTGGAAACCACCAAATGTTTTGTTGGTTCAAAGAGAGCCCATCACGGAACCCATCACCAGACCAACGAAGCCAAGGATTGATAACTTCCCAAGCTTTCCATATGCTCTTGATAACAAAAGAGCCCTGTATGTGCACAGGTTCCCGCATGATGAGAAGGGTTTGAAAGCCAATCCCCTTCCATGCAGGCCTATTAATAGGAAATCCAGAGGCAATGCAGTGCCGAACCAAAAATTTCCAAGCTTCATCTTCAATAATGGCACGTATAATCCACTTGGCACAAAGTGCGAGGCCTTGCTTCTGTGTGGAAAGAAGGCCAAGGCCTCCAGACTCTTTGGGGAGACAATAAAAATCCCAGGCCACTTTGTGAAAGCCATGATGGTCAGAACCAGAAGCCCAAAGAAGATCACAGAGCAATCGCTCTAATTTCAGATATGAGGCTTTGGAAGGAGCCGAACAAGAAGAATAATAAACATGCGTAGCCACTAGGACCTTTGAACAAATCTGAAATTTCCCCGCAAGAGAAAAGGGTTTAGTAAGCCAATAGTCAAGCATTTTAACAAGCCCAACGCTCCACAAATCTACTGGCAAAGCTTGAAAGGCAAAGGGAATGCCCAAAAAGCTAAAAATCTCCTCGTGAGTGACCCATTTCCATTCGAACTGGTCAAGCCATGGCGGAGTTGGAAGAAAAGATTGCCTATAACAGAGCATTTTGTGCCATTGAATAGCAGAACTAGAGGCTTGACAAAAGGTTTCCAGGCATTGCAAGGCATTAGTGATGTTCTTCTCATCCTCCAAAAGAGTGAGAAAGGAATCATCAACAAAGTGCCCATTGACGAACTGAGATGAGGAATCTAGCAAGGAGATGCTACGAACCAAACCAAAAGAAACAGAGTGGGCTAGCAAGTAACCAAACCCTTCAACAGCAAGAACATATAAAGTCGGAGCCAGAGGGCAACCCTGCCGGATAGAGCAAAAGAGCCCAAAGGCTTCAAATTGAGAGCTATTGATAGTAATGCAAGTGTTAGCATCTCCACAGACTGAAGAAAATTGTGACTGAAACCTAGAGCTTGAAGCATAGCCAAGATGAAGACCATTCAATGCGATCATAAGCTTTAGCAAAATCAGTTTTCAAAAACACAAATGACTGATTGGATTTGTGAGCCCATTCCATGCCTTCCCAGACCTGGACTTAATAAAGCCAGTTTGCTCTGGCCGCACAATTAAAGGCAGGAGATGGCAAATTTTAAGAGATATTGCCTTAGCAATAATCTTATAAGACACATTAAGCAAAGTGATGGGCAACCAATTATAGATGTCCTTAGGATTGCCAACTTTAGATATGAATTTGATGTTTCCTTTGTTGATAATGGCTGTTAGACTCTTAGAATAATAGGCTTCAAGATAAACTTTGCGCAAGTTTGGACCAATAGAGTCCCAGAGGTGCTTGTAAAACTCACAGGGAAACCCATCACACCTAGGAGATTTGTCATCAGCCATGGAAAAGACCGCCTCCTTTAGGTCTCAGATGGTGAGAAGCTACTCATAGAAAGCACGTTACTCGACTGCTAGACGGTTTGGAGCAACAGAAATACACTTTCTGAGAGCTTCCTCCCGAGCAACCGAATTTCCCTGCGAAGTAAAAACATTTTCATAGTGGTGAACAAAAGCTTGCAGGATGTTAGGGAGACTGGAGAGAACAAAATTGCCCTGTTTGATCTTCTTAATCCCAAAATTGGTATGACGGGCTTTAAGAGCCTGGAAGAATTCTTTAGAAGCCTTATCACCAACCTCCAACCAATGAAGAGGCAAGCTTTGATTTGTGCCCCTCAAGCAGTATAATTATCTGCAATCTATTTGTCATGACGAAGCTTGGCAAGCTAGACTGCAAATCAACATCAAAAAGGTTAAGGGTGAGAGCTTCAAAAGCTTTCTTGAGAGCTGTGGTAGTGGATTCATAAGACCGTCGCTTGAAAATCGCCAATTGCTGCCCATAGATGCGCAAAAATCTAGCAATTCTAGTAACAACATCATTCCGCCATTGAATCCAACTTGTTTGAGAAAGTGGAGGTGGCGCCAAATTCCAGACACGTAGGATATGAGCAATAGTGGAAGCATGTGTTAGCACTGATGTATTGAGGAAAAACTAGATCCTGACAGCTTGCTGGACAGCTGTGTGCTAAGAAATGGTAAAATAAATGGGATAGTGGTCGGATAATGTCACATCTGGCAGAGGAATGACAGGTAAATCTTGATCCTCAGAAAAGGAGAAAAAAGATTGTGTAGTAATCACGGCACGATCGAGATTTTTTAAAATGCGGTCAGAGCTAGCTCGAAAATTAGACCAAGTGTGCCAGACCCCACTATGCTGGCAGCAGTTAGTATTGGGATCATAAAGGCCCAATTTATTACGTATGTAGTACTAGGCTTCCCTTTCCCTAGCTGTCCAACAAAAAGGCAAAATGCCGTCTTTGTTAGAGGCCAATTCAACCATATTAAAATCACCACACATAACCCAAGTAGATGGAGGCAAGTTGTCAGCTATCCAGCCCCACAATTGAGATCTTTCCACAGCATTATTGGTAGCATAAACATTAACTACTCCAAAGGAATGATTGTCGATAGAAAGCAAAAGCCAAATTATTCTATGCATGGGGTTAGAGCCATGCGAAATAATAGTAGAATGAAGAAGAAGTGATAGAAGAGTAACTACACCACCTCTACCAGTTTCGTGCTGAGAGGAAAACATAATGCCATCCAGCCAAATGATGCGACATGCAGAAGAAAGCATGAAACAAGAAATTTTAACCTTTTGCATGCAAAGAAAATTAAATTACGAAGTCTATGATGGGTGTCCCTAACATAGTACTTTCTGGAAGCTCTGTAAGACCTCGCACATTTCATGATAAAAAATTCATGAAAACTCTTCCATATCTTCCTCGTCCTCGAGAGAGGAGTAATACTTAATATTTTAATATATATATAATCTAAGTAAAGATAAATAAATAAATAAGATCATAATTTTTTTTGTAATAATATATATATATATATATATATATATATATATATATATATATATATATATATATATAATAGTAAAAATAATAAGTTAAATATTAGTTATTACCGTTACTTCTATATTATCATTTTAATGTGATAATATACCATTATATGACCGTGGTTAAATAATAATGAAACAAACATTAAAATAAGGAATATGAGAGGAATATGCATATGTTCAGATCACTAAGGGTCCATTTGGCAGGAGGAATATGAGAGGAATATGCATATGTAAATTCTTAAAATTTCAAATTCTCCGTTTGGGTGCACCAAATCGGAATTGTGAATTGGAATGCATATTCCAATTTTGGCCCAAAAATGAGCATTTGCAATTCCACCTAAATAGGTGGAATTGGAATACATTTTCCTATTCCAGCTTTATTTATTTTAGAAAACATAATTTTTTGGGTCCATGAATTCCCCATCAAATTCTGACTAAACCAACATGAATAGGAATACATATTCTTAATTTCTATTCTAGAATAACAATTCCAGAATAGGTATTCCTATTCCCATATTCTTATTCCCACAGCCAAATGGACCCTAATGGAATCAGAGAATACATTTTGCATACTCACACTATTCATGGACATGACTAAATCTTATCTGATATTTTGCTCAGGATTAGAGAGACTGGAAATGGGGTCATCACATTTCCCCCTTTTTGACCAAGAAAACTAGGACAATTACCTGATTTTGTCTTCTTTATTAAATCCAGTGACTTCAATTATAACCAAGAAAGATATTTACAAAGTCTCAACTGCTATTTCTGATTTCAATGTACAAATGTTCACAGGATTGATATTGAGTTGATAGCAGTATCTGAGATACAATTGAAAAGTATTTATTTTTATGACATTCTGTGCAATAATACTTGCTATGTCAAATATGGCGATATAATTATGTAAAGCAGATGTATTCGTATTGCTATCTCTGATATAACATTAATAACATGCAATGCTTGAACTTCAAGTATTGCTTATAGCGACATTGACACTGTTTCTAACGAGATCCTTAAAATCTATGCAATTGTTAACTTCTGTTTCTGATATGCTTATATACTTATGCAATTCTGAGAATGCTGCCGTGTCTGATATATTCGGGTGATACTTGCAACAGAGGTGCTGTATCTGATATCTCTGTCAAACTATGCAACCAGTTTTTGCTGTTAAGACTAAAAGCTCTGCCAGCCAATCCAATAAGGATAAAGGAAATAAGTGTGATAAGTTGATGGTGTCTATATACTTGTTAAGACTAAAAGCTCTGCCAGCCAATCCAATAAGGATAAAGGAAATAAGTATGATGTGTTCAATGCCTTAAAAAGATAAGTTGATGGCATCTATATACTTGCATTTGATAAAAGAAAGGATATGAGGATGAGATACATCTCATTCCTTGATTATGATCATCTTTTAATTGTGCCTCTTTAGTTATTATGTTACAGTTCACCATTTATGCCCACTTTTATACAAGAGGATGAACATGTACAAGTTGTACTGGTGGAGGAAAATGGGGACACTGAAATATTAGCCAAATATCAAGCCCTATAACCAGATTTCCAGTCAGCCATCTCTTTAAAGGACTACTTGGAAGTCACCAAGCGTACAAGGCCTAGACAAAAGTAGAACAATCAAGGAAAACAAAATTATAGGCTGCAGAAAAACTTGGGAAGTTTGTCTATACCTAATTTTGATGGATCAACTAAATGTACAGCGAGAGCTTGGGTTTAGAAATTGGGCACCTACTTTGCTTTGAACCAAATGAACGAGGGTGTGATGTAGCTCTAAATTTTTGCAAAAATTAGGGCTTCCATTTGACAAATAATGTTGGAGGCATTTTTCGTGGAAGAAAAGTGGGCGTGTTTATCTGTACTAAAAGTTCTGGCAAATCATCTCTGGAGCATTCATCTCAATCCTCTCTAATAATATAATCATTTTTTAGTCTGATATTAAATGAACTGATCACAGTTCTACAGTCTGCTAATAATAACTAATATAATCATTCCCAGTAAACTTTTGCAAAGTGGTAGATTTCCCAGAATTTGCCATTTAGCTTTGCACATATGAAGAATATTCTAGCTACAGATGGTCCAAGTTGACATTACACCTGTTTTAACTCAGTACTATTATGAAGTATTAGATTCAGAATTTGGGGGATAATTGGATCGAGATAATTGGATCGAGATGTGGTGAACATTTGTTTCTTGGGAGCCAAGGAAGTGAATGCATAGGCGTATCACATGTGTGAGTTTCACCAAGGAGATCAAACACAACATGGAAACTTGCATCAGAACGTCACCTTCATGTTGTTAAGAGCATTGACTGGGAGAAGATATCTTAAGTATGCCGCTGTTTGCTCCTCCATGCGATGCCAGACTTTGTTCTGCTCCAATTCCAGACATGGAAAAATGTTCACTGATGGCAACAGAGTGCTCAATTATATATCAGTTGCTATGAACAACGGGCATGATAATGATATCCCCTTGCAGAAATTACAACAATGAAGAGAAGACATGCCCGAGGCTTGTTCCCACCTGATCACCAGCACTTACAATCCCCATATTTTGCACAATTAAGATCCCCAATTGGCATGAGAAGTGTTCAACAGTCAAACATCTGCGATATCAAGATCGTAATGAAATGGTATAGATTGCTTACGAATTAGCATAAATAAATCATTATGAATAAACAAATAAATAGAATTGGAGAGGACCCTGTCTTGTCAATCATCCTACGATCTCATGGCGCAAAGGAGTTCGTATACTGGTTTACCTGCGATAATGGAATAAACATGTTCAAAATTATGCAAGCGGCAATGTGCAGATAGGAATAAGGAAATTTGACAGATAGCCCTGTGAAAAATAAAACTCAGAAACCTCTGCAATTTCTCAAATATCGAGTTACTAGCAAACAGTTGCCAGAAAAAAAGTCAACGAAGGAACTTTATGGCAATTATCGAAACAAAATTTATTATAACATTTATTGTGAATACAATAAACTATTGCAACATGAATTAATCGGTGATTTACAATTGATAGATGGATATAATTTAAAATAAATCCATATTAGTTAGAAAGGGATATGATATTAAGATATAACTTTTCATTTCGAAAAGTCACATCCTTAAGGAAATAAGGATATGGATAGAAGAATTCATTGAAGCAAGACATATTCGACATTTGAAAAGAAGAGAGATTCATATATTTATTTGCAAGGAGGAATAAGGAGTTTTAAATATGACTTTGTAATATGAATTTAGATATTTTATTTTAATAATAAAATAAAAGGCCCTTTGTTATTTTTATTAAATGCATGGAGATTTAAGTTGTAGTTGATTGGTCCTTTATAATCATTTAAAAAAATTCTGTTAACAATTTATGCCAAATAAGTGGACGAGGTTATCTATGGTATTTAAAACTCGATCATCACAGATGTTGTGAAATATTTAATTGTTTTCGAGTCTGTGTCTTGTCTATCTCCCTGACCTTAGGAGTTAAAGCGCAATTTGGAGTAGTTTAGAATTGTGTATATAAATATTTGATCTGTCGTGTCTTGATTATTAAATTGTTTATAGTTTTTGTGCATAGAACATTATAAAGTTGTACATTATAATCTTCATTGTAATTGACTTAGTTGCCCAAATAAGCTAAAGCATTGGTCTTTTATCATTGAAGTATTGGATTCATATTTGAAGTTAGAAAATCTATATTTTCCTTCTTAAAGCATTAAATCCATTATGAACAAATATTATATAAAGCATTCATTTAATTCAAACGCTCAGCATTCAATTTCATTTTGATCAAGTTCAAGGATCTTGCCAACTAGAGAACTCACCAAAGCTTAAATTCGCTATAGAAAAAGCCTTGAACAAGGTAGTCAGCATTTGAGGTGAACGTCTACCCGCTTAGTTGTAGCGGAGCCTAAAGTGTGGGGGAATAAACATTATTCCTGTTCATTGGCTAGAATTAATTGCGGAATCCTATCGGATAAGTGACAGGCTCTTGGATTTCAAATCTGGGATTTTTGGGAACCAACAGATTGGTGACTCTGTTGGGGAGAGTTGCTCGCAACAAGTGTTGTGAAGTTACCCAAAATTTTAGATTTTTCTGACTAGAATCAGAAATTAGTTATATAAGTTTGTTTGGAAGCGTACTTTGTTGGAAGTAAGAAACCGAAAGATCAACAAATTAATTCAATCCTTGAAAGAGGTGGCGACTTTATGCAATAAAATTTCAGATGGTAGCACTGTTGAGGGAAAGGACTCATAAGGAAATAATTTGGTCATGTACTATGGAGAATATATGTTATGAACAGGAAGGGGATCGATGCTACGCCATGGAGGGAGCACACATACACCTCGTAGATGATTTTTTCAATTTGGAAAGATATGAAGGTGAATCCACAATACATTTGTTCATAAGGATGGCGAATATTTTTTGGGAACTACCTTCAGACATAATGCCTCCACGCAAGGAATTCATAAGAAAATTTCATAAGTTGGGAATCTCGCTAGATGACCCGGATTTGAAACTTCTCTTTCAAATATTAGAAGAAGAGGATGAAGGTCCTAGTTATATATCTCCTTTGGATGCATTTTTGAACTTAGAAAAACAAGAAGAAGAATCTGCAGTACAATTCTTCATGAGGATGTTTAATGCCTATCAAGAAATACCTTCGGAATGTAGACCTCCATCCTCTGATCTTCTCAACAAAATGCGAGAACTAGGTCTCTTATATGATCATCAATTTCTTATCTTTCTCAAACTTATGGATAATGAACTGGTTACAGAGGAGAATGAATGCAGGATTGAAGTAACATGAGTCAAATGATGTTTTAAACTTGACTGAAGAAGAAATTTGCGGACAGTCTGAGGAGGAATCTGATTATGATGATATTTGTATGACAACAAATGACAACAAATGTAGAAATGAAGAGGACGATTCTCTTAGTGTGGAAGAAATTTCAGCCTTGTTAGATCTGGAATATCAAAAACATGTTGAGCGAAATGGTCCAAATTTTTTCTCAATTCATCATGGTGAGCAAGTTGATGGATTAGTACATTCTCAAGGGATATTGGATGAAGGAGATAGTAATTCACAGCAATCATATAGTGAAGATGAAATAGAATTGAATACAATGTAAGAATAGGAGGACGTTTCAGATGAAAGTTCCCATGAAGGTATGCTCGAATTCTCTATGATCATAACTCCATTATATGAAGAGGATGCAGAAGGAGATATGCCAGAGCTCTATGTTCTTGAATCCATTATTTAATGAGGTTTTTCTGTATAATCAAGTCCATCAATATCATGATGAAGATAGCAAGTCTGATTTTGAAGTTGATGAAACTCATCATGTACATGCGGAAGGTGAGACATTTTTCAGTTCATCTTATGAGCAGGGATTGTTTCAAACATGTGAAGAAGACACAAAATTAGATATGTGTAATGAGGAGAGCGCATTAGAGATAAGTTCCGAAAATTTTCCTAATGTACTATCTAATCAGGTTCTTGATGAGATAGAGGTAACATTGCTTGAATGCAAGATATCTTTAAATTCTTTTTGTGAAGAGGAACAATATCTACAGTATGAAGACAGGGCAGATTGTGTGCAAAAGGAAAATTGGAAAAAGGAGACTCATTCTGATGCTGATATGACTGATCAAATGCATAAGGAATCCTCTGCTCAGCAAAGACCACAAAGCACCTAATGATTTCTTGAAGGCTAAACAAAAGTTGGATACCAAAGATTGCATTGATGAAGTGGAAGCAATATGTATTGTTTATACGAATGTGGCATCGTATTTAGGGGATTCAAAGTGTTACATGATTAGAACTATGTGTTTGATAGAGGAAAGAAGTAGTGTTCATTTTTGGGGGGCCTGGGGCCACTGAATTGCACCTTGCATCATGTTAAACATGGATGCATGGTCTGCTTCTCTAGAGATAGTTGGAGTCTTATTATGCTCACAAGGAGCATATGTCCTCGATAAGAGGCATTGATGGAGCCCTTAATTTTTTGCAAAATTTAGGGCCTCCATTTGACAAATAATGTTGGAGGCATTTTTTGTGGAAGAAAATTGGGCGTGTTTATCTGGACAAAAAGTTTTGGGAAATCATCTTTGGAGCATTCATCTCAGTCCACTCTAATAATATAATCATTATATATTCTGATATTAAATGAACTGATCACAGTTCTATAGTCTGCTAATAATAACTATTATAATCAATCCTAGTAAACTTTTGCAAAGTGCTAGATTTCCCAGAATTTGCCATTTAGCTTTGCACATATGAAGGATATTCTATGTGTAGATGGTCCAAGTTGACATTACACCTATTTTAACTTGGTACTATTATGAAGTATTAGATTCATAATTCAAGGGATAATTGGATCGAGATGTGGTGAACATTTGTTTCTTGGGAGCCAAAGAAGTGAATGCATAGGCGTATCAAATGTGTAAGTGAGTTTCACTAAGCAGATCATACACAATATGGAAACTTGCATCAAAACGCCACCTTCACGTTGTTAAGAGCATTGACTGGGAGAAGATATCTTAAGTATGCCGTTGTTTGCTCCTTCGCGAGATGCCATACTTTGTTCTGCTCCAATTCCAAGCATGGAAAAACAAAGTGCTCAATTATATATCAATTGCTATGAACAATGGGCATGATAATGATATCCCCTTGCAGAAATTATGACAATGAAGAGAAGACATGCTTGAGGCTTGTTCCCACCCGATCACCAACACTTACAATCCCCATATTTTGCACAAAGTAAGATCCCCAATCGGCATGAGAAGAGTTCAATAGTCAAACATCTGCGGTATCAAGATTGTAATGAAACGGTATAGATTGAATATGTCAATGTATATGTAAAGAAGATACAAGAAATACGAAAGTTTGAAGGCAAATGATCCGGACGACGTCAATATAAATTGATGGAGATTCACTACAGCATAACTAATAAATCATCACCGGTATCACATATTTGATAAAGTTTATAACGACAATCATACAAACCAAGCAATTTTATGAGCGTTGAGTGTGCTGTGTGCATAATTTTTGTTATGGAGAGTCATCGAGTATGGAGACTAAAATAATATTCCAATTCAAATGATGTTTGATTTGAAATATATGAAAAATATCACAAACTATGTCCGGCACGTATTGCAAGATAGGGGTATCGTCGGGAGTCTTGAGGGTTGTTGTAGCCATGAAGACCAGACTAAAACACGTCAACCAATAAGGAGGCGATCTTATGTTGTTTGTGTACTTTGTGTGGGAGCCAGATGCAATTAGTGTAAATAAATCATTATGAATAAACAAATAAATAAAATTGGAGAGGACCCCGTCTTGTCAATTATCCTACGATCTCATGCCGCAAAGGAGTTCGTCAACTGGTTTACTTGCGATAATGGAATAAACATGTTCAAAATTATACAATCGGCAATGTGCAAATAGGAATAAGGAAATTTGACGGATAGCCCTGCGATAAATAAAACTCAGAAAGCCTCCACAATTTCTCAAAGATCGAGTTACTAGCGAACAGTTTCCAGAAACAAAGTCAACTAAGGAACTTTATGGCAATTATCAAAACAAAATTTATTATAATAGTTATTGTGAATACAATAAACTATCACAACAACATGAATTAATCGGTGATTTGCAATTGATAGATGGATATAATTTAAAATAAATCCATATTAGTTAGAAAGGGATATGATATTAAGATATAACTTTTCATTTCGAAAAGTCACATCCTTAAGGAAATAATGATATAGATAGAAGAATTCATTAAAACAGGACATATTCAACATTCGAAAAGAAGAGAGATTCATATATTTATTTGCAAGGAGGAATGAGGAGTTTTAAATATGACTTTTTAATATGAATTTAGATATTTTATTTTAATAATAAAATAAAAGGCCCTTTGTTTATTTTTATTAAAGGCATGGAGATTTAAGTTGCAGTTGATTGGTCCTTTATAATCATTTAAAAAAATTTTGTTAACAATTTATGTCAAATAAGTGGACGAGGTCATCTATGGCATTTTAAACTCGATCATCGTAGATATTATGAAATATTTAATTGTTTCCGAGTCTGTGTCCAATCAGTCTCCTCGACCTTAGGAGTTAAAGCACAATTTGGAGTAGTTTAGAATTGTGTACATCATAATCTTCATTGTGGTTGACTCAGTTGCCCAAATAAGCTAAAGCATTGGTCTTTTATTATTGAAGTATTGGATTTATATTTGAAGTTAGAAAATCTATATTTTCCTTCTTACAAGCATTAATCCATTATTAACAAATATTATACAAAACATTCATTCAATTTAAACACACAACATTCAATTTCATTTTGATTGAGTTCAAGGATCTTGCCAACCAGAGAACTCACCAAAGCTTAAATTCGCTATAGAAAAAGCCTTGAACAAGGCAGTTAACGCTTGAGGTGAAGGTCTACCTGCTTGGGTGTAGCGGAGCCTAAAGTGCAGGGGAATCAACGTTATTCTTGTTCGTTGGGCATAATTGATTGTGGAATCTTATCGAAGAAGTGGCAAGCTCTTGGATTTCCAATTTGTGGTTTTGGGACAATGAGGAGTTGTATAGATTAATAGAGGGGCTACCTACAACTCCATTGATGCATCTAATGTGAAGAAGCGGGTTTATTAGTAGAAGAACATGAATGTTTATGTGTAAAGACAACAAATGACACATTGCGTTGTGCAATTCTTGTTCCACAGTTGAGCATGACATTCGGTAATTACATCCTTACAGACGACTTTTATGTGATTGAGATTGAGGAGGTTAGTGTTGTTTTGGGTGAAGTCCATTGGGTGAAGTCCATATCTGATAGACTTTAAGAATATGCAATTGAGTTTTACAATTCATGGTAAAAGGGTTGTATTACAACGCTTATCTTCAAATGATTACAAGGCTTATCTTCAAATGTAGCTAGAGTTGTTTTAGGTAGGAGAATTATTTGACATTCAGAGGATGAGTGGGTAGTGAAGTGTTTTATTACAGGTAAATCCGCAAATACGGGACAACAAGGATATCATGTTGACACACAGGGTTTTCTGGACAAGCATAGCTTATTTTTGAGATTTACCCCATATTTTACCTCTAAATTGTGGTTTTGAGAATGTCATTGGGCTTGTGGATGACAAGCTAGTTGTTATAGATCTTTACCGTTATCCCAAACGATTCAAGGATGAGATTTGAAGGATTTTTTGGAGTTACTGTATTCAAGACGTATTCGACCCAGTTCTAGCCCATTCGCTTCCTTTGTTGTCTTGGTGAAGGAGGATGGAACTATGAGGATATGCATTGGTTATCATGCACTCAAAAGAAGACCATTAAGAACAAGTATCCTATTCCACGTATTGATGAGTTGTTGGATGAGCTACATGGAGCAATCTATTTTTCCAAAATCAGGATACCACAAGATTTGAGTCAGGGAGTAGGATTTGCACAAAACTTCTTTTAAGTGCCACTATGGACAATTTCAGTATATAGTGATGCCCTTTGGATTATCTAGTGCTCTAGCCACTTTTCTGCCTTGTATGAATCATGTATTTCAGCAAGCAGTTGTGGAAATTTTTGTTGGTGTTCTTTGATGGCATCCTAGTGTATGGCAAGACATGGGAGGAGCATCGTTGTTACCTTGATGAGGTATTGAATTTTTTGGCAGGTAGTTCTTGTTTTGTGAAAGCATCTAAATGTGAGTTTGGTATGACTAAGCTGTTGTATCTTTGATATGTCATTGGGAATGCATAGCGAAAGAATCAAGCTATACTTGATTGGCTACCACCGAAGAATGTATCTTGATTGAGGGGATTTGTTGGTTTATGCACATGCTATAGAAGGTTTATGAAGGGATTTTCTTCATTAACCGCTTCTTTGACATATCTGACTAAGAAGGATGCCTTTGTTTGCATGGATGAGTCTCAAGGGATCATGGATCATCTTAAGAAGGTAATGAGTACTTGTCTTGTTTTGGTTTTACCAGATCTTTAAACCTTTTCTACTTGAATGTGATGCATGTGGTATTGGTATTGGGGATATTTTGATGCAAGACAAACATCGCATTCCTTATGAGAGCCAAAAATTGAATGAAGTGGAAAGGAGATTTTCTACCTATGATAAGGAGATGTTGGCAATCATTCATGGAATTGAGAAGTTTCGTCAATATCTTGTGGGCAGCAGATTCACAGTGATGACTGATCATAGCAGCCTCAAGTATTTCATGGAACGAAAAGTATTGAACGAAAGACAACAACGTTGGATGAGCAACTTGCAAGGGTACGATTTTGATATTGAATTTGTTAGAGGGAAAATCAATGTTGTTTCTGATGCATAATTTAGAAATCCTACATTTTGTTCACTTTCAGAAATTTCAGCCACTTGGAAGGATCAAATATTAGCAGAATATGCCAAAATCAGCATGCTTGTGACATTTTTGATGGTAAAATAGATGATGAAAGGTATAAGGTGCTACAAGACATCATTTATTACAAGGAATGAATATATCTAGTACCAGAAAGTGAATTCAAATACCAAATTCTTGCTGCTGTTTACAACAATCAGCTGGCTATCACCCTGGTTATTTGAAGACATACAAATGTATTTGTGAAAGATTCTCATGGAAGGGGATGAAAGATGATGTTCTTAAACATGTGAGAGAATGTCTTGAATGTCAAAGAAACAAGGCTGAAACCTCTTTTCCAGCAGGGCTGTTACAACCACTTCCAATTCTGAATAAAAAATGGGAGCAAAAGTTAATGGATCTTATTACTGGGCTACCTAAGGTTTACCTTAAAGGATTGTATTTTTGTTGTAGTGGACATACTTACAAATTATGCTCATTTTACGCCCACGCCTTTCAAATTCACAGTACTGCCAGTTGCTGGCTTGTTTTTTGAGCAACTTTTGAGATTGTATGGAGTGCCAAAGAGGATTCTAAGTGACAGAGACCACATATTCATCAGTATTTTTTTGGCAAGAATCGATGAAGTTGGCTGGAATGAAACTTGACCATAGCTCAAGTTATCATCCTCAAACAAATGGTCAAACTGAAATTGTAAACAAGTGGCTTGAAGGTTACTTGAGGAATTATGTTTCTAGGCAACAAAAAGCATAGGCAAAATGGTTGCATTTGGCAGAATTCTGTTAGAATTCGACACATCTTATGATCATTGACATGATATCTTTCGAAGCTTTATATGGTTATTAAGCTTTTATATTTGTGCATTTGGTCTTTTTTGATTCTTGAGCTTCAAAAGCTCTTGAGTGAGCTAAAAAAACAGATTGCGCAGGAACAATAGAAGAAATATGTAGACATACATCGAGTTGAGAGGTCTTTTGAGGTGGGAGAGATGGTATTTGTGCGTCTTCAACCTTATAGACAATCTTCATTGAAGATATGTGGAGCCGAAAAGCTTAAACCTAGATTTTATGGACCTTTTAAGGTGACTAAGAGGATTGGTGAGGTATCATATAAGCTTGGAGCTGCCATCTACCAGCAAGATTCACAATATATTCCATGTGTCATGCCTCAAAAGGCACTTGGACAACATGTGACACCATCAATTGAGTTACCCCCATGGAAGAAGAGGGCAATTTAATACTTGTACCAAAAACAATTCTACAAGTAAGGGAGAAAAGGTGGAGGAACAAGGTAATTTATGAACATCTCATCAAATGAAAAAACTTGCCTTTGGAGTATGCAACATGGGAGGGAGAGGAGATACCCAAACATCCTAGATGTTAAATGCTTGAGGACAAGCATTCTTTGGGTGGGGAGGACTGCAATGTCCCTAGCTCAAAGCAAGACTATAGTTGATTGTCCTTTCCTTGGATTACCCAAGAGGAAGAGGATGTGGAGCATCATTGGTAAGAAATGAAGTCCTTGGCTTGTTCTAATATCTAATTTCAAGTTGAGTGCATGTCTCTTGATGCAACTTAAGTGAACTTGAGTTATTTTTTAAGTGAGCTTAAGTTATTTCAAGTTAGGCACCTCTTTCTAGTCAACTCAAGTGATGTCTAGCCAAGGGACTTAAATTATCCCCTCTTTAATGTACTCAAGTGATTTATTAAATACATATGACAAAAAGTCAAGGTAGGCCTCCAGCTTCAAAGAATTTCATTGGTGCACACTTAAGTTTCTATTTTTGAGTGTTGGATTAAGAGGTGGAATGTCAAGGGTAGAGATAGATTCATGTTTTTAGAAGGTGGTATAAAACACCTTGAGGGCTCATTTAGAGCTTATTATGGGATGAAGTTTTCTGTTGTTACTCTGCATCTTGGTTTGAGGATTGAAACCCTTTACCTAATTTTGGTGAGACACAAAGGCTCTCCCTAGTCAAAATATTGTTTTGGTGGAAGAACTCCGGTTTGTGAAACCCTAATATATTGCTAATTCTGAGCTGCAAGTATTGATTGGGTTAGTAGGCCAAATGGTGGACAATATCAGTGCTGGAGATCCAGATCAATGCTGCAGATCATCCATTTCTGAGTTTTTTGAGGGACTGCTGCAAGGAGCAGCTAGAATAGACTGTTTGACAGCCATTTTGGATAGCTACGGTTTGGTGAAGTACTGAAATAATTCCTAGGTATTTTTGTGAGTAGATCTGTAAGAAATGATAATATTGAGCAAGGAACGAGAAACAATCCAAGTAAGTTAAGTGTGAAACAATGTTACCATAAGATAGGCAAAATCCAAGAGCATACACCAAGATGGTTCAACAATGGAGACAAGGATTTATAAGGGGAAAGCAAAGAAAACCCCTTGTGAGTATTATGAATGAAGGCAAATGCCTAGAGAAGAGAGAGAGAGAGTGTTGGAGCAAAATAGCTCAATACAATAACATCAAGTGCTGAGAGTGAAGAAGAAAGAAAGAGGAGCATCTCTTATATAGAGATGAGAAAGGAAAGGAGTTGCATTTGTAACTCCCATATTTATGAATGCCACATTCATAATAGGTGTGTGCAAAGTGTCACAATCCTCTTAAGGAGGATAAACTAAATAAAGGAATAGAAAAGAGTTGTCCTTACATGTGGAATAAAGGACAAACAATGACATGTCCTCCACATGTATACAATAGGACAAACTACATTTAGGGATCCTTGGAATATCCCAATTAATACATCCAAGGAAAGATTAACCTTTCTAACACCCCCCCTTAATCTTTACTTGGGGAGTTTACATCAACGGGTTGTAAACCCAAATTTTTACAATGGAACTGAAATCGCTCTTTAGAAAGTGGTTTGGTTAAAATATCAGCCACTTGATCTTCTCCTTTACAATAAAGAAGAGTAATTTGCTTGTCGTCAACTTGTTCTCGAATGAAGTGATGTTGAAGTGAAATATGTTTGGTTCGTGCATGAAAAATTGGATTTTTTGCCAAGGCAATAGCACTTTGATTGTCACAATGTATAGGGGTAGGTGATTGTTGAGGTAGAGCCAAATCTTCAAGAAGTCTTCTAATCCATAAAGCTTCCTTAGCTGCATTGGTACAACCTTTGTATTCAGCTTCAGTTGAGCAAAGGGAAATAGAGTGTTCTTTTTTGCTTTTCCAAGAAATTGCACCTGAACCAACAAAGAAACAATAACCACAAGTGGATTTCCCATCATTGGGATCTCCACCTAGATCGGAATCAGTATAGCCATGTAAAATAAATTCAGAATTTGCATCATAAAATAATCCCATATTAATAGTTCCTTTAATGTACCTTAAGATTCGTTTAGCAACCAACACTATAAGCAATATCAGGTCTAGTAAGAGTTAAATAATTTAAACTCCCTACCAATTGTCTAAACAAAGTTTCATCAACAAAAGGAGTATTCATATTAGTCATTAATTTAGTTCCTAATTCACATGGAATTGAAACAGGGTTAGAGTCATTCATCTTAAATTTTTCTAAAATATCATAAGCATACTTGCTTTGAGAGAGAAAGATACCCTTAGGAGTTTGGCAAATTTGCATACCTAAGAAGTAATGTAAGATACCTAAATTAGTCATCTGAAATTTCTGTTTAAGTTGAAACTTGATATCAGAAATCAAAGCATCTGAACTAGAAGTGAGAATTAGATCATCTACATAAACAATAACAATGATAATATCATCGTTAGTATGTTTAATATACAAATTAGGATCATTCTTACTTCTAGCAAAACCTTGAGAAATAAAGAAAGAATTAATTTTAGAATACCATTCTCTAGGTGATTGTTTAAGACCATAAATAGATTTGTTCAATTTGCAAACTAGATTTTCACTACCTTTCTTAACAAATCCAGGAGGTTGAGCCATATAGATTTCTTCATGTAAATCACCATTTAAGAAGGCACTTTTAACATCCATTTGATGAATGGGCCAATTCATTTTAGATGCTAAAGCTAGAACTAATTTGATAGTAGGCATTTTAGCAACAGGAGCAAAAGTTTCATTATAGTCTAATCCTTCAATTTGTGAAAAACCTCTAGCAACTAGTCTAGCCTTAAATTTACTAATTTCATTATTAGTATTCAATTTTGTTTTGTATAACCATTTACATGAAACTATATTCTTGCCATGAGGTAACTTGACTAAGTCCCAAGTTTGATTAGCCATTAAAGAATCATATTCCTCTTGCATGGCTTTCTGCCAATGAGGTTGAGAGTTAGCTTGATCAAAAGACTTAGGATCGTTAGAATTCATAATAGTAGTTATCAAAGCATAATTACAATAATTAATCCTTCTATGTTTAATTCCACCAAATCTAGAAATGTAATCATCACCTTCATTGGTTAAGTTTTGAGCCCATTTAGGTTTACGTTTAGTTGCAATGGAATTATCACTAGAGGAAGAATCATTAGCAATAAAAGCATCATTAGTAGCTACTTGAATATCAGGACTTGTAGGAGCAGAAATAATAGGGGGTACTTGAGTTGAAGGGTTAAGAGGAGGAGTAGGGTTAAGAGAAGGAGGTTGGTCCTCCACCAGCACAATTTTAGTGCCACTGAATTCTGCATCATGTGTAGTAGAACAGTCATGGACTCCATTTTCTGCAATACAAACATCTCTAGCAACTTGAACTTTGTTAGTAGTGGAATCATAAACACGATAACCCTTAGTGTTTTCATCATAACCAACAAACATATAAGGAGATGACATAGCATCTAATTTATGCCTTTTCTGTTTAGGAGTATGAACATAAGCAATAGATCCAAAAATCCGCAAATGATGTAAATTAGGTTTCCTACCAGATCTAGCCTCTTCTGGAGTAATAACCTTGAGAGCTTTGGTAGGAGTCCTTTTAAGAATATAAGTTGCACAAAACATGGCTTCAGCCCAAAATTTATAATGCAGATTCTTAGCATGCAACATGCTTCTAGCCATTTCAACAATGGTCCGATGCTTTCTTTCCGCCACACCATTTTGTTGTGGTGTATAAGGAATAGTAAGCTCGTGTTTAATTCCACATGATTTCAAATAAGACTGAAAAGCATTATTCACATATTCCTTTCCATCATCAGTTCTAAGAATTTTAAGTTTAAAACCAGATTGCCTCTCAACATATAACTGAAATTCAATGAATATATCAAGAACTTGATCCTTGCTATGCAAAAAATAGATCCAAGTTCGTCTAGAAAAATCATCAACAAAGGTAAGTGCATACCGAGAACCTTGGATGGAGTTATTCTCCATGGGGCCCAATAGGTCACTATGGACAAGATGCAACTTATGAGTTGCCCGCCATGATTTTCCACTTGGAAATGGCTCCCTATGCATCTTACCACTCATACAACCTGTACAGGCAATCTTAGAAGGAATAATGTGAGGCAAGCCATCAACCATATTGTGCTTTTGCATGAAAGTAATATAATCTGAATTTAAATGGCCAAGTCTTTCATGCCATATATTGAAATCAATAGAAGTATGTAACGAATATCGTGAACTAGCAAATTCATGGAATTTAAACAAATTGTCATTATCCATTTTAGCATGAGCAATCACTTTTTGAGTTTGAGGATCTATGACATAACATATATCTTTGTAGAATTCAACTTTATAGTCCTGACATAACTGTGAAACAGAAAGCAAATTAGTTTTCAAATCAGGTACATATAATACATCATGCAATTTACCATTAGGAATAGTTACATCACCTAAACCTTCAACTTTACAAGTCTGATTATTAGCTAACTGAATAGGAATGTTAGCAATATCAGGTTGTAGAGAATAAAAAAATTCTTTATGAGAAGTTACATGTTGTGATGCACCATTGTCAACAATCCATTCTAAAGGTCTGCAAAGATTAAAGCTACAAGTAAAAGCATGACGAGAATTAGTAGAGTTATCTTTTTTATGATTTGATTTTTGATTATTGTTACTATTGTTCTTTTTTTTTTTTATCATTTTGCTTTTTAAAACAGTTATTGATAATATGACCATCTTTGCCACAATAAGAACAATGAGGTTTGGAATTGGAATGATTCCTTTGATTATTAGTATTACGATTGTTATTAGGATGATTGTTATTATTGTTATATTTCACATGAAATTTATTGTTGGAATTATTTGAATTAGTATTATATTGTTTGTTGTTATTATTATTATTATTGGAACGAAAAGTATTATTTGAATTTCTAGATACAAATGCATGTTCAATTGATTTAAGAGTACCAAACTGAATTAGTTTAGCTTCTTCCTGTCTTAGTAAAGTTTGAAAAATAACATAAGTTAACTGAGAAGTTAAAGTAGGAATAGCAAGCTAGGCATGAACATTAGTTATAAATTGTTGAAACTGTCTAGGAAGACACTTTTTAAGAATAAGATGAATTAAACGAATGTCCTCTAATTGAACACCTAAGGCAATAATTTGGCTTTTAAGAGAATCAAATTTTAACAGAAATTCATCCATACTCTTAAAATCTGCATACCTGAGATCTTCAAGTTGATCCTGCAACTGTATTTTGCGGTATTCATCTCCACTATCATACTTGGTTTGCAAGATGGACCATGCATCATGAGCTTTAGAACAGTGAGCAATTAACACATATAAATCTGAAATAATGGAAATACCAATTAAACCTAAAGCTTCTTCATTTTTAGCTTTCCAAGTATCTTTCTCGTCTTGGGTAGCCATTGAACCAGGTTCAAGAGAAGGATTAGTGGCTATTTCGAAGAGGTGTTTAAAACGAAAAATGAATGAGATATGAGTTTTCCAGGAATGATAATTAGAATAACTAAGTTTTATTTTTGGAATTAAGGTTGACATGATTACAAGATTGATGATTTTAAAAAAATTCCTTGATTTGAAAATCAAATTAATTGAAAAAAATCTCGTCTTTTATATATAAAATTAATAATTTTTTTTTCTCAAAGAAAACAAATTAGAGTAAAAAAAATTTTATGAAATGAAAAAGTTTAAAAAAAATTGAATATAAAAACTTTTTTTTAATAAACTTTTTAAGGTTAAAAGGTTTCTTTAAAAAAAACTTCTAAAAAAAAATAAATTAAACAAAATTTTAAAAAAAGCGTCGGTGGAAAAGAAAACGGATAGACTGAGTGCAGATTAGAAAAGGACGCGCGGTCTGAGCGCAGTCAGAGGCGGGAGCGGTTGGTCTGGCCACGCAGGCGGCGGGTGACGCGTGGCCTGAACGCAGGCAGCGGCGGGGGTGGTAGGTCTGGCCGCCTTCCAAAGCCATGCAGGCGGCAGGTGACGCGAGGTCAGAGTGCAGACAACGGCGGGTGACAGGTGGTCTGTGCGCAGGCAACGGCGGGAGCGGTGGGTCTGGCCGCGCAGGCGGCGGGTGACGGGTGGTTTTTGCGCAGGCAGCGGTGAGAGACGCGCAGGCAGTGGCGAGTGACGCGCAGGTGTTGCGCAGGTGGTGCGCGGGTGGCGCGTCCGCCCAACGCAAAGAATTTGAATTAAAAAGACTCTCGCGCTACGTGCGTTTAAAACAATTAAATGCAATTATTCTAAATTTACTAGAATAAATATTTAAAATTAAAAGATTGCACAATAAATTAGTGTTATGAAATAAATGCTCCTTGTTTTGGCGGCACGCCTTCCAAAACAAGAGCAAAATTTTGAAATTTTTTGAAAAGGAAAACCCTTTGGCGGCAAGCCTTCCAAAGAGGGTTAGTAAAAAAAATTTAATATGAAACCTGCACACACAAGAGATGTTAAAATGAGCTAAAACCACAACACAAACTTCTTCCCTCAATAACGTCTCCAAATATGGTGTGCTCCAATGAATGGCAACTTTCAACACAAAAACTTAAAACAAGGATTAGTGACCAAGCTCTGATACCATGTAAGAAATGATAATATTGAGCAAGGAACGAGAAACAATCCAAGTAAGTTAAGTGTGAAACAATGTTACCATAAGATAGGCAAAATCCAAGAGCATACACCAAGATGGTTCAACAATGGAGACAAGGATTTATAAGGGGAAAGCAAAGAAAACCCCTTGTGAGTATTATGAATGAAGGCAAATGCCTAGAGAAGAGAGAGAGAGAGTGTTGGAGCAAAATAGCTCAATACAATAACATTAAGTGCTAAGAGTGAAGAAGAAAGAAGGAGGAGCATCTCTTATATAGAGATGAGAAAGGAGTTGCATTTGTAACTCCTATATCTATGAATGCCACATTCATAATAGGTGTGTGCAAAGTGTCACAATCCTCTTAAGGAGGATAAACTAAATAAAGGAATAAAAAAGAGTTGTCCTTACATGTGGAATAAAGGACAAACAATGACATGTCCTCCACATGTATACAATAGGACAAACTACATTTAGGGATCCTTGGAATATCCCAATTAATACATCCAAGGAAAGATTAACCTTTCTAACAAGATCACTTATTTACTTATCTTTATCTCAGGAAAAATAAATGAAAAATCAGTCAAATGCTTATCTGAAAATTTTGGTTAGTCATAAGGGCTTTATTATGAAGTAATTGGTAAAATACTTGCTTGTATTTAACAGAGACTGAGAGGTCAATATATACAAAAGAATAAAACGATGTTTCCTTAGGAAACGATTGTAAAGAATAGAAATATTCTATTCTAGCTAAAAGAAAGCTAATAGATAACTACAACTAACTAAATATTAGAAACATTCTAATATTTACAATAGATTACCATTAACTAATACTAGACGTTTATCTATTATTGTAATAGCCTCCCTTAATGGTTAATCTATCCACAACACCAAGCCATCCTTTGAATTTGACAAACTTATCAGGACCAAATGGCTTGGTGAGAATGTCTGCAGTCTGATTTGTGGTATGAACATACTGCAAGTCTATTGTCCCGTCTTCAACCAGCTGTCGTATGTAGTGACAATGAACATCCACATGCTTGGCTCGTTCATGCAAAGATTGGATTTCATGCTAACTTGATAACACCTTCGTTATCAACAAACAGAGTAGTCGGTCCTGCTCGTGACACCTGCATATCCCTAAGCATCCGACGAAGTCAAACAACTTCACATCCTGCCTTAACAGTCCCTTTGTATTCAGCCTTTGTAGAGGAGAGAGAAACTGCCTGCTGCTTCTTATTGGTCCATGTGATGGCACCAGATCCTGAAATGAACTCATATTCAGATGTTGACTTTTTATCGTCAACAAAGCCTGCCTAATTTGAATCTGTGAACCCACTGAGGCTAGGATTAGAACTTGGAGAGTAAAGAAGTCCAGAATTTGAAGTGCCCTTCACATAACGAAGCACACGCTTTTTGGCCATCCAATGATCAACCTTAGGAGTTGTCATAAAGCGTGAGATATAGCTGACTACAAAGCTGATGTCAAGCCTAGTAGTAGAGAGGTAGATGAGGCTACCTAATAGTTGCCTGTATGTAGTATCATCAACGGGAGTAGAAGCAGACTTGGCTAATAATTTGAGACCTTTGTTCATGGGGGTAGATGCAAGTTTGCAATCCTGCATATGAAATTTGTCTAACAGAGCCTTGACATATTTGGATTGAGAGATGAATATACCAGAAGACTGTTGCCAAACCTCAAAACCTAGGCAATAATTCATGAGCCCAAGGTCAGATATATCAAAAGACTTGCATAAATTCAAATCATCCACATAAATAACCAGAAGGATGATGTCACTGTTAGTAGTCTTGATGTACAAATTTGAGTCTGAAGAACTCCTCTGGAAGCCTTGATCATTAAGGTACTTCTCAATTTTCATGTACCATGCCCAAGGGGTTTGCTTCAAGCCATAGAGAGCTTTCACCAATTCGAGGACCTTATTGGTTCCCAAAATCACACATTGGAATCCTACGAGCCTTGCTTGCTCGATGTTGGGATATCCAACCGATTATGGCCAACTTGATGGGATTGATCGATGCGATCCAAATCCTCTGCACTTCTGGTTCTACAATACCAAGGCGGGTGTACCTGATCTTGAACAACGCACTCAAGCCGAAGATGCTTACAGCAAATTGATTAGAATGCCAATATATTGGAAGTTTCCCAAAACGACAAGAATTATAGAAAACTTCAAATTTGCAAATTACGAGTGAAGAATAAAAGTGAATGATTGTTTAAATGTGATAATGTTTTAAATAAAGAATGAATGCAACAAATGAATATATTAATTCCTTAATGGAAAGAAGTGAAACAGTTGCCAGCATATGGATTATGAATCAAGAGTAAAAGACCAATGGTTAAAATGGGCAATCAGAGTCAATATTATAAGTTGAAACGCATAGCTTTATAAAGTTCAATATATTTAAAACTACAAACAATTTTAACAATTCGGATGTGACGGATCAATTATATGAATGCAATTTTAAACTAATCTAGAATGCGCTTTAACTCCTGTGATATGGAGACAAACTAGACTTAAATACAGAAACAATTAAATATTTCACAATATTTATGTTTAGCAAATATAAAATGCAATAATGACCCAATCCACTTATCCGAATTTTAAAAAATTTATAGAAAATAAATAAAAATACTTATAAAGGACAACTTAATAATATTTCAACTCCAAAATTTAAAATAAATAATAATTCCAAAAATAAAATCGCAATAAAGATGCTCCTTAAAGATGATCTATCTACTGCATTTCAATTCCGGAATCACATATAAATTTGCTCTGTAATGCAATCCACGGGCTTTGATCAAGAATTCATTTCTTCGCCAGTTGGAGAATATAATACATCATAAGTGCTTCAATATATAAAATTTTAAAATATGAATATGAATTGTCTATGGAAAAAATATTGTTTTGTAAGAATGAATTGACCATATACTTATAGACTATGAAAATGTGCGAGTGAAAGAACACAATCACTTGGGCACCTAATCAATAAAACTACCCGATAATCCCAAAATATTTGTTAATATAACAAATTTAAAGATAACCATCTCAAAAAGGAAAACATTCGTCTTTCATGGTTATTCCTTTTAGGTGCTTGAAGACAATAATCTGTCTATACCTCCTGAATTCGTCTCTTCCTTATCAAATTCTTGTGGAAAACCACTTCCCAATATCTGAGATGCACTCACGAATCATAACTTGTCTCCTTTGATACTCATATTTTTCTCATTGTGAACTCCTTTCCTGCGTTGTCATGAACCTGTATATCCCATGTCACCAATGGTTTCACCCGACTCCTTATTTCCGCTTACATCAACGGCATCTCCATGTGTCAGAAGAGTCAAGTGCGCTGGGCTTATCCTTCTCTTTTCCGTGAATGCCATGAGCCTGCAATAACAAAGAGTATTATTAGATATATACTTCCGCGATATTGGTTATTCACTCTAACAAATACTTGAGACGATAGCACTCTGCCCTCAGGATAAGAGTATATTCGTTTCCCATTTCATGGCTGCCGACACTTGGTCCAGACACCCAATTCAGCTGGTAATACCTCCTTGTTTAATCCTTCAACAATGACTCGCTCGGTGCATTCTCTGTGTGCCAGAAATTCAACTTTTTTTAGTGGCCTCTATGGTTGCCAGTTGTCTCTGAAAGGTGCTTTAATTTTATTTAATCCATGAGCAAATAATTTTCGTAGATGTTCTTCATTTTATACAGCTGGCAATATCGTCTCTCCCTACCTTTACTAGTATTTGGGGCTGTACAATTGTATGCCACCATGTAATGCTTTTCCAGCAAAGACCCCTAAGATTGGCATATTCATACTTGCATAATCTAAAACAAATTTCTCAAATTTATACACACTCTGATTTTCTGGCGCTGAATATGATATGTCATTTGTTTCTTAATCACTATTTTAATCGTTGTGCGATAAATAGATTGATTCTTTGTTTCTGCATTTACTTCCCACCTTTGGATTCCACTATTGCAACTGGTATAAGTATTGCCTCTTTATCTGCATGTATCAGAAATAAGATTGACTTGATGCTTCTTCACATATACTTATTTGATTCCTTTGCACTGCTGCGTTATAGATATGTTGTTCCTGATTGTAGTCTTCAAGTTCAAACAAATCTATTCTCTGGATATATTACAACATGCCTTAATCCATTTCAGAGTTTAGTTTATCAGGTTCATAGTGCACTACCAATGTATTTCATAGTTATCCCAAGAAATGTCGAACTGCATGTAAATGGGATCAAGAAGAATAATAAAGGGCTGAGAAAATTATTTCTCTATAACCATAGGGTGTCTCTGTGATAGCAGAACCTTGACACTTTCTATACCGCGGACCTGCAGCCATGTTTTTAAATACTCCTCAACTGCTCATTTTCTTTAACTTTTGTACTACTCTCCTGATTAATGGATCACTGTTTATTCATTCTTTCCTCAAATCTTTGTGAACCACCTACAACTGTCCTGCTCATGAATTTTAATGCTTTGAAGCATATTGTTTGAATATAAGTAGTGGGTAGGATCTAAAGATTCTTCCTCTGCCATGGTATTTGGGACCTTAAATTTTGGAAAATTTAGTGTTCCATCAGACTTGATGGTCTTTACTAGGAACCTTGAAACTAGGAGGCTGCGTCATGTAGACCTCTTTGTGGAGATCATCATTCAAGAAAGCACTCTTGACGTCCATCCGATGGACCTTCTAACCAAACTGTGCTGCTGTGGCTAGGACTGATCTGATGGTGCTTATCTTTGCAGTAGGAGCAAAGGTCTCCTCATAATCAATGGCTTGATGCTGAGAAAAGCCCTTCGCAACTAACTGAGCTTTGTAATTATCCAAAGTACCATCAGATTTGTATTTGATTTTCTAAACCCATTTGCAGCTAATGGGTTTCTTCTCTAGTGGAAGATCATAAGGGACCCAAGTGTTATTCTTCAACAGGCTCTGGTGTTCAAATGTTATGGCTTGTTCCCACTCTGGAATTCCTTTAGCTTCAGAATATGTTTGAGGTTCGAACACACTATAAATGTTGGCCATGAGAGCAAAGTTAATAGACTTTGCAGGTTTGCTCTTTTTTTGAGCAGTTCTCCCATCAATGAGTTCATCATCACGAAGATCAACAAGTGTCTTAGCCCACCATTAGGCCAAAGAGGAGAACGACCAACATTAGTATTAGGAGATGCTTGGTGATCAGGTTCCTCATTAGAAGAATTTAGATCAAACTCAGGTGAAGCATCTAGAAATTGAGGTGATCCTACAGGAGAAGCTGGTGGGGTCTGTACATGGATACTGGTAGAACTAGAGCTGCAGGAGCTATTGGAGCCCTCCCATCAGGTGGACCAAATGGAAGCCTAACTCCCAAATCATGAGTTTTCATAGGCTCGTCTGCTGGACTAGGAATTGGAGAAAGAAGCATGAATGGTCCTCGTTGCTCATCAAAGACTACATCATGACTGTACTTGAGATGAGATGTCGCAATGTCAATCAAGTGGTAGGCTTTGTGAAGACTACTATATCCAACAAGCATGAGTTTCTAACTCTTGGCATCCAACTTGGTGTGTGACGCATCAGGGATCCAAACAAAAGAAAGGGAGCCAAAAACCTTTAAATGACTGATTTTGGGCTTGTGAACTAACTAGGCCTCTTCCATAGTTTTACCTTTGATCGTCACTGTGGGTGACCGGTTCAAAAGATAACAACAGTGTTGATTGCTTCTACACAAAACTTCTTCGGAACATGTCTGTGTTCGAGCATGGATTGAGCCATCTCGGTGATGGTTTTGTTGCGATGTTCAACTACACTGTTTTGTTTTGGTGTGTGGGGTGTGGTTAACTAGTGTTTGATGCCATTTGTATCCAAGAAGCTAGAGAATTCATTAGAACAAAATTCCCCCCATTATCTAATCTAAGAGTAATAATAGATTTCCCAGACTCTTTTTCAACTAAAGGTTTAAACTTCTAAAATACAAGAAATGCATCTGATTTCTTTTTTAAGAAAATACACCCACATTTTGCTACTGAAATCATCAACAAACAATAGAAAATACCTAGACCCAAGAACAAAAGAAGTGGCCGTAGGGCAGCATATATCGGCATGAACAAGTTGAAGCACCTGGGAAGCTTGCTATGAATTGCCACTGGTGAAAGGTGTGCGATGTTTCTTCCTAGCCTAGCATGCATCACAAACTCCAAGCTGTTGAGTCTGAATCTCTGTTAAACTGAGGACAAGCTCTTCCTGAGCAAGCTGAGAGAGATAATGCACAATTAAGTGCCCATATCGTTGATGCCAAATTGTGCTAACAGAAGACCGCCGAGCAGCCATAGCTGAAATAACCCTTATAGGTTATAACTTCCTCCAACGCCAAAATCTTAATACTTCAGGGGTTTGTAAGTTTTGTCAAGCAATTTGCAAACAAACTTTGATACCTTTGAAATGACCCTCACTAAATGAGACATTAAAGTAACTATACTAGAGAGTGGCCACTCTGATAAATACTTGACATGAAACAAGACCAATCCTTATGCAATGGATAATGACCAAATTCAGGAAAGTGATTCAGTTGCAAGTAATATGGTCATAGCAAACTCGTTTTATTAACAATCAAATGGGGAATAACTGAGTTTGAAAAATTACAACTGAGCACTGAAAGGAACCTAATAATTGAATAATGCAAGAGTTGATCCAAAGCCGTCTACCTTCACAGACTGGATGTGGTACCGTCTCTCCTTTTATACAATCTGCCTTAGAAAGCTAAGCTTGGTCGGAATACGGGGTTCTCTCCAACTCTTCAATGGATCATTGCTCTTCCGCCCGCTTTTCTTGACGCCTGTGATGTGATTGGAACACGACCAAAACATTTCAAATCGCTACTTGCTAAGGAGCCCGCACTGTCGGAAGTTGAGTCCACCGGATGCAAGGAAAAGTGAAGCCGATAGGGAAACCGAATGCGCCTCTGCCCTCTGTAATTCTTATCTCTGTCACCTGCGATTTTATGATTGGAACCAGAGATGGATTTCCGGATTGATTCCCGACATGTTGTAGGTGATTATTATTAAAATTGCGACCTGTGACAGTGTGCCCGGACTGTATCGCGTGCCCTTCTTCAATCTTCCGCCAAAAGATGATTCCGGCACTTGCGATTGCTTTGCCCTTTTGATATTCACCGGCCCTCCAATGACGAAAATGCCTTGATGAATGACGCCCGGCTCGGGTAGATTAAATCTCACTTTCTTGGATGTCTGCTGTAACTGAGTTCCCAAATCGAGTCATAGGAAAAAAAACTGCTCAAGCCAGTAATACACCCGTCCACTGATATAGTTATGCAGCGAATGTCCCTAGCTTTGGCCGGCCTGATAATGCATGTTAGTGCAATTGTTGTTCATAAGTGCTTTACCATAAATGATCTTTGCAACAAATCCTCAATTCTGCCCTTGAATCTTCAATTCTGCCCCTGACCTGATGATCTGAATCGAATCCTTCAAAGAATAGCGATGCTAGAACCACAAAATTGGCTTTAAGCCACAGATAATTGCCCTGATGAAATGACTGATTGTCACCTCCAATCTGCAATAATTCAGATGATATTTCACACCCTCAAAATTGCGTACCTATTGAGAGTTTTCGTTCTCAATGGCCAGTTGTGACAATTGCAGAAACCCTAGGTTCCACAATGCACATGTGATTGAATCACAATCTGATAACAAGAGAGAAATAAACAACTGCCTGATTAGAATGGAGCCCCAGGGTGCCTATTTATTCTTTTCTCTCCATCTTCTCCAGAAACTTCTAGAACATTTTTGATTTTATCTATTAAGTGACTTTATAAAATATTTTTATAGTCCAAGTCACTTTATTAAATTAATTAAATATAAAGTTACCTTTTAATATTTATTTATTTGATAACTTTATAAATAATTAACTTAATATCACTTATTTATTTAATTAAAATAATTAATTAGTTGTCCTCATAAAATATTCATTATTTTGAACAACCAAATTAATTAAATTAATTAAATCAGACTGCCTCCGAAAATGGGGACATGACAATAGCTAAGTCTCGAGAATTACCAGAATCTGTAAGTCGAAAAAGACCATGATCCTCAAGACCCACTGCAACAATTGACTGAGTCACCCTATCAGTGATGGTACACTGATGTGCACTGAAGGTGACATCCAAGTGTGGAGAATGTCATAGTAACTGATTGACTGAGAGTAGATTTAGTTCCATCCTTGGAACATTGTACACATCGAGGAAAATAAGATTCCTCCCAACAGACTAAATTTAAATGTTGCCTTTGTCGACAAGGCTGTACTCTTCTCTGCCACAAAAAATAACTCTATTTGAATAAGGTTGGTAGATAGTGGACTAGTCTTTGTGGTGGGTGAAGTGCCAAGAGGCACCTACAACAATGTCCAAGGCAAAAGATTTCACATGATGTGCAAATCTTTTAGCCATTAAGGCGTAAAAGGCAGATTCCATTTGCTCAGTGTGCTTTGCACTGTTCGCTTTGGGTTGCGACCCTGATTGCTTAGATTGGGCAGCGAAGTGTTTCCGACATTCAACCTTCATGTGACCAAACTTCTGGCAATAGTTGCATTGAATGTTCTTCTGGGAGCCTTCTGAAGCTGGAGCAGAGGACTTCTGTTGAGACTTGTCTTTATCTTTCTGAAAGGATTTAGCAACAAAGGCTTGCTCTGTGGAGGTGGAGGTGGAACTGCTACCGAATTGTTGTTTTCACCGATCTTGTTGAAGCAAAAGTGTGCAGAGTTTGGTGAACATCAGATCAACACCAGATCAACTCTAGAGAGTGATAACCACAATGTTCTCTTCCTCCATCTTGCGACCGATGCAAGCAATTGATCATGGATTTCCTGAATCCTATCTAGGTGTGCCTGGAGTGAGGTTTGCTCATCCATGATAATAGAAAATAGTGTTTTTCAAAAAGAAAGCTCTGCTTTTGTTAGAAGTCTCATGAAGACCTTTGGGATGTGCCCATATCTCGGTAACTATCTTGCTGGATGGAATCTAAGAGAGAGAGCTGATCATCAGCAACGAATAATTTGAGAAGCATTGCTGCCTCTCGATTATTTAGATCCCATGTACCTTGATGAGTACTAGGGGTAGTCGAACGCTTCGTAATACCTAGAACACTTTGATCGGTATTCTGATATTCATAAATTGCTATGATTCATTGCTTTTAAGTGCCATAATTTCGACCATTGAATTTTGAGCTCCTCTCGAGTAGAATATTTGTCAAAGATGCCAAAGCATGTTTTCCAATGAAAAAGCGTGTCTGTGAAGGCACATTTTTTGAGGCAAAAAAAATGGAAGACCTAGAGAATTTGAATGATGACCCAAAAGAGCTCGAAAAACCTAGAAAGAATATGTTGTTGGTTTACCAGAAAAAATTGACGACAACCCAATTGAGCTCTTGAAAAACTCACCAAGAATCTGTAATTAGAAAAAATTCAAGCCCAACGGTTAGGGTTTTCAAACAAACCCTAGTTGGTGGGCATTGAAGGTCGGATTTGCAGAAAAAATGGCGTTTTGAGGTAGCAAACAATCAATTTTTCACAGAGAATGTCATTTTTGGTAGAGACGTAATTGGATCTGCAGATATTTTACACAAAAATGTTGTTTAGGTGCGCCTTTTTGAGGAATGATTGCAGAAAACTTGGTAGAACTCTTCTGTATACTCTTGAACATATTTTCCTGCTTTCTTCAACCCTTGCATTTTCTTCAATAGATCAAGATCATAATCCACAGGAATGAATTGTCACTTCAATTTAGCTATCATCCGATCCCATCTTGTGATTTTCTCCTCTCTTTGATTTTGCTCCAATTGAAGCTCCTACCACCAAATCTTTGCATGACCCTTTAGTTTGGCCTTCGCAAACTTTACCCTATTAGGATCCTCAATATCTTCATACTCAAAATATTCTTCTAATTCATTGATCCAATTGATCAATTCCTCTAGGTTAAGATTCCTTGAAAATGTGAGAAACTCAAACTTAGGTCTTTTTCCAATCTTGGAGATGGCTTTAAAGCCTTTCTTCTTTTGGGTTCAAAACTTCCTCTTCGTCTTTCTAAATTAGTGTTTCATTCTTCTCTTTTATCCTCACTTTCATCTCTTACAACAAGATTCATCCCTTTGCGCACCTATTCTTGCAATGCTTGTAGATGTCTCTAGAGGGCTCTAAAACCCTAAAGTGTAAGACCTCCGGTTTTTCCACCTTGTTCCCTTCATGGAGGCATTTTTGCACTTTTGGTGAAACCCTAGTGCAAATTGCCTCACAATTGACAATGTCTACATGCTTAGCCTAAACCACGGTCTTGGTGCAAATTGCCTCACAATCATCGATTTGTCTACACACTCTGGAACTCTTGCTCTTATACCACTTGATGAAGGGTGCTCCCCTTAGTACCACAAACACATAACAAAAATGCAGAAACAACAACATTTTGCAAGAACAAAATATGCGCTTCTTATTATCTCCAAAAATGTGGAATTACAAAATTTTGAAGTACAATATGCAAACCCATATGGGCGCATTCATTATAATAATTTGCGAGATAAAGTTACGAACTATCACCCCAGAAATGTCCTAGACAATCTATGAACCTTCCTTATATAGACAATTTTCCACCACCCAAGAAGATTCTAGACATTTCACCCTAACCCTTGAGGTCGACCAACCTTAAAATTACATATAGAGTCAGCTCAAAATAATTACAAACGTTTTTTCGGGATTTTTAGGTGGCGGAAATTTCGAAGACCATAACTTGTGAACTGTTGAGTTAAATGGCTATTATGACCCCATTCCGGAATTGTCACCTCATGTTCTATACTACTTGACCCACACCAACTTTAGCTAGCCGAGTTTCAGTTCTCATCTCTAAGGCCTTCAAAACTAAGCTCAAAGTTTTATACCAAAATTTCATACCAAAACCCCACAATAGCTTTACAAATACTAATGATAGGGTAGTAAACCTTAATTGGTAGGTTGATATATCGAAGATGAACCTTATCCTCTAAAATTAGAACATTTTGTTGAGAAATTTAGCCTCATAGTGAATTGAAACAAATTCCATATGTAATATATGTTAATATATATGTGTGTGTTGATGGATTTATGCTCATATTCGTAAATATGCCATTCCAAGAATATCACATTGAGATGATATATCTCCATATGCTTGACAACATACTGTGTTCCATAACAAATCCTTCCTAGCTAATAGGGAGTGTTAAGATTATAGCTACAATTGGATTGATTTAATCTTAAGATGCAATGTTGATATATATATCATATATATAATATTATAATCATACCACACACACACACACACACACACACATATATATAATATAATACATATGTTTTAGATTACGGTAAAAGCAGGTTTTGAAGGGACCCTGAAACCTTTTAACAAAAAGCAGAAAGATAAAGCATTATAGCCCAACCAGGTAAAACTTGCAACAAACTATAGAACAGTATCAAAATTAGGTTTTACAGGGACCTGAAACCACTAGAAAAGTCCAAGAACAAACTAAACCAGGTTTAATAGGGACCTGGAACCACAAACAGTCAAAACGAAAAAAAGCAAAAACCAGGACCAGAGACCGCAACCAGCAACCAGACTAGACAGAAACTAAACTAGGGAACTCGACCCAGAGCCACTATTGTAGCTCCAAGATCATTTTAGCAGCTTCCTTACCAATTGCTGTAGTCTCTTGAATGGTGTCAGCAGCCGAAGCGGCAGCAACTTTCATTGCACTCTTCTTCGAGCTTTGCCTTGTTCTTTTGCTCGGACCCTCAGCCGAAGTGATATCTTCATTAGCCCTTTTGCCCAGGCTTGCAGCGGCCGCACATATACTCGAGGTGACCTGTTCCATCTTAGTGCCACTCTCCTTGATTAGCATTCTGAGGTTCTGCTCATAGTTGTTAAGTTTATTAGGGATGTCTCCCATCTGCCCTTCCAGTTGGCTAAGTTTGACATTGATAGTATCCAGGTTGCGTTGGAGAATTTCCACCTTTTTCTTCAAACCCATCATTTCATTGTAGATCCAGGAATCTACTTTGAGCATGGTCTCAGCTTTATCCTTTGCAGAATGCAGGAAGGTGAGCATGGTATCCCTCTGCATTGAGTCGCTATCATCTTCAGCAGTCCCGTGTGGGGGGGAACGGACATTGTCATTGTTTTCCTCCATTTCCATTTGATCCTCCTTTCGAACCTCGGCAGAGTCCTCAATGTGAGTAGAGTCCTTCCATTTTTCTTCCTCTATCCCCTTGACAAGAGAAGCAGTCTTAGCCGTATGGTCCTCCTTACTCTTCTCAACAGGATTCCCAACAGTGTTATCTTCCTCTTTATCAGCCCCACTAGATATAGCCTGGTTACCCTCATTAACAGATTTACTCTGTTCAGAATTACCTTCACTATTGGCTTCCTCTTTCCTTTTTTCATTATTACCTTCAGTCTCCGGGTACCCGTCCAAATTAGAGCTTAAATCCCCGGCGTCAGTATCTTCCTCAACCTCAGGGTTAATATTCTCACGGCATTCCGATTTCTCGGTCTCAAACTCGTCATCCTCATGTTTTTGAGAAGCCGAGGGTTTCAAATTCAGGGCTTTATCTTTACCTTTAACAGAGTCACCCTTCTTACTCTTAATGGAGTCCTTCTTCTTGTCCTTAGAGGGAGTAGAGGCAATGTGTTTATTTTTACAATACCTCTCAATAAGAAGAATCAGCCCTTCATGTAAAATGGGTCTAGACTCCTTCTCATGAGCTTCTAAACTATGAAGTAAAGAAAACCACAAAAAGAAGGGGAAAGATATTCTTTGTGTCTGAAGTGATTTAAAAAAACAAAGTGGCATTTATGAGCTCTTTCACTTCTTCCATCAAGTATGAAATACTCACAGATACAGCAAAGAACATCCCTCCATATCTCCTTTATCTGATGCACATCGAAGAAATCACCACTCTTTTCCAGTTGCTTCTCCTCGTCTTTCGTTTTCGGAAACTTTTTGTAGGCTGCATTTGAAATACTAGTTTGCTTGGTGAATTTTATGCCCGCCGTGGAGAGCTCCGTGATCTCTGCGATAAAATCCTCCCTAAGTTTCACAGTAACACCATGGAGAGTGACTTTGTCATTGGACCAGTTCTTAAAGAAAGTCGTAGTGATGTGTGGCTTAAAACCATTGAGTCGCTCCAGATAACAAGTCACATTTCCTTTCTGTAGAATTTTCCATACATTCTCACGAGCCTTCCAGGCATCACAGTTTTTTGGTTCCTGCTTGTGCGGTTCGCCCCCCATTTGTAGAGAATTGAGAACGCACTCAAACCAGAGTAACTAGACGCAGAGAGTGAAAGGGTTAAAATGAAAACTGTTTTTCGTCCCATCAAAAGAGACTCCCTTTTTCAGAGATACGTGCGAAAACCACATCGCATTCATTTGAGTGTACTTCCTTGGGGAAGAAAATCTGGCAATAATATGCTCACTCCACGAAATCATTAACTTTCTAATCTTTACAAATCTTTCCCACTTGCGCATGGATGGCTTCATAATGAATAATTGCTTTGAGATCAACTTGGTTAGTTAATTCATCGGTCCACCTCACCATTTGCCCCGTTAGGACAGCATAGTTGGCAATCCAATTAGCAACACCGTTGGCCTCCCAAAAGGTATGGGATATGACAACTTTTTCAAAATTTTGAACAAGGTATTTGATCTCCTTGATTGTGGCCTCTATCGACCATGAGATAGAACTTTTATTATTTAAGATATTCACAATATTTAGAGAGTCACCTTCCAACCATAAATTCGGACATCCCAAATCCACGGCAATTTTCATAGTATAAAGGGCAGCCGTTGCTTCAGCAATGTGACTATTAGTCCTGCCTATGGGGATTGCTATAGCATCTTTAACATTTCCCCTATGATCTCTCAACACACCTCCACAACCCGCACTTCCCGGGTTTCCCTTAGCAGCACCATCAAAGTTTCCTTTAATCCAACCATAAGGGGGGGAACTCCAAGTGATGGTCGATCTTGGGTTATCAGTTTGAAGTTTAGGATTTTCGGAATGCATTGGATTATCAACAGGAAAGGTTTTATCAGGGTTCTTCAGAGATCTGAAATTCTCCTTAAAAGCTCTAATAATATTTTGACCAAGCACCCATCCAGGAACCTCTCTGTTTCTAAAAATTCTATTATTTCTTTCTTTCCAAATACCCCACCAGAGATGAGGAAGAGTAATTTTTCAAAGGAATTGAACATCAGAATTCTTAGAAGGGCATTGCCAGCTTTTAAAAGAAGATTCCACATTGTTTTGATGAACCCAGGTCAAATTCCAATACATAAGGATCTCAGTCCAGACTTGCTGGGTATAAGAGCAGTTCAGAAACAGGTGGTCTCTATCTTCAAATCCATTCTTGCATAAAATACACCTATTCACCAAATTTATACCTCTTTTCTGCAAGTTATCAAGGGTTAGAATTCTATTTTGAAGCAGGACCCAAAAGAAGATGTTAATTTTAGGAATGAGACCCTTAGTCCAAGCCTGAGACCAAAAGGGAAGATTTTCGTTCTCCTTAGAAACAAAGAAAGAAGAAACTTTGAATTGCCCACTAGGATCAGCATACCAAATAATCTCATCCTCAAAAGAAGGATGGAGAGAAACAACATTGAGAGATAATTGGATGTGATTGAAGCATTGATCAATGTCCTTCAAGTTCACCCAAGAGTCGTTCTGCCAGTAATGACTAACAAGAGTGCCATATCTCTTCTTGCATAAGTCAACTTGTGTCATATCTTGAACATCTTCAATTAGGGGGTGATCCTTAAGCCATACATCTTCCCAAAATCTCACCCTAATCCCATTACCAATTTTCCAAGACCACCTTTCTCCAAGAATTTTCTTTGTTCCCTGCACAACTCCCCAAATGGAGGAAGGATGAGAAACAAATCAGGAAGAGAAACAGAATTAAGAAGGTACTTGTGTTTCCATATGGTACTCCACTCTTTGTTTTCATGAAAAACACGCCATCCTTGTTTAGCTAGAAGAGCTATATTCATGCTTTTGATTTTCCGGATACCCAGTCCACCTTCCCTGACCGGTTTATAAACTTGGTCGCAAGCAATTAAAGGCATTCTCTTTTTTTCCTCTGCACCAGTCCATAAAAAATTCCTTTGAATTTTGTCAATAGCCTCAGCAAATTTAGTGGGGATTTTAAAAAGACTTAAAGCATAAGTTGGTATACTTTGGAGAGAAGCTTTAAGAAGAATTAATTTACCAGCCTGGCTTAAAAGGTTCCCTTTCCAACCAGCCAACTTCTTGCTGAATTTGTTAATAAGGTCTTCCCAGAAGGAATCCGGAGCCTTGAAGCCTAAAGGAAGACCCAGATAGGAAGAAGGGAAAGACCCTATAGAACAACCAAGGATTTTGGCAATTTTATGTTGTCTAAGAATAGGGGTATTGAGAAAAAACACAACACTTTTATTCCAGTTAACCAGTTGGCCTGAGGCAGAAGAATAAAGATTTATTGCTTGCTTCAAATTTTTGGCTTCCCTGACTTCAGATTTCCCCATAAAGATGGTATCATCAACAAATTGGCCATGAGAACATATAAGAGGATGGGAGAGGGTTGCAATCCCTTAATAACTCCTTTATGTACCAGATCCCCAATGTACCTCCCCAAACAATCAGCCATAATAACAAAGAGGATGGGGGATAAAGGGTCCCCTTGTCTCAATCTCCGAGAGGGATTAAAAAAATGAGAAGAACTACCATTAACCAGGACAGCAATAGAAGAAGTAGAGATCAACTGATGAATTAGTCCAACAACCTTGTTGTCAAAGCCAAAGGTAAACAAAATGTTTGAGAGAAAAGACCAATCAACTCTATCATAAGCCTTAGCAACGTCCACTTTCATTACAAAACCTTGATTGTTAGAACAAGATAAGGAATGAATATTCTCATGAGCAGAAATAACAGAGTTGAGGATTTGTCTACCTGGAGTGAAGCCATTTTGTTGGTTAGCAATGATCAAAGGGGTCACCAGAAGCAATCTAGAAGTAAGCACTTTGGAGATAATTTTATAGAAAGAATTACAAAGGCTGATCGGCCTAAACTGATCAGGTGAATCAGCTCCAATTTTCTTAGGAATCAGGCACAAGAAGGTGGAATTGACTTCCTTCAGCAATTGTTTTGCCCCAAAGAATTCCTTTACCGCATCACAAACATCTTTAGCAACAAGTTTCCAAAATTTCTGAAAGAAAAACATGGGAAAGCCATCAGGACCAAGGGCTTTTTCTCCTCCTAGAGAACAAATAGCTTTGAAAATTTCATCATTCTTAGGAATTGAGCTTAACAATTTGTTCAGATCCTTTGAAACCAGAGTGGGGATCACTCTAAGGAATTCAGCTTGGTGTTCCATATTGATATTGGGGTCAGCTGTCATAAGACCAGAGAAAAATGTCACCATTTCATCCATGATGTCCTTATCCTCCTCAATCTTCAAATCTCCCTTAATAAGATGTGAAATGTGAGATTTGGCTCTATGCTTCAGAGTGAATAGATGGAAAAATTTGGTATTTTTAGCTCCTTCAGTGACCCATATCAATCTTGATCTTTGCCTCCAGTATATCTCTTCTTTAGTAATGATGTCGTGGTATTGAGTCAGCTTTTCATTTTCTTCTAAAAGAAGGTCTGGGGAATATCCCTCTTTCTGAATAATATCCTGGATTATTTGGATATCCTCTTCTAATACAGATTTATCCTCAAAACTGTTTCCAAAGCAGTTTTTGTTCCAAATTTTGACTTTCTTTTTGACATTTTTAAGTTTAGAAGTACCATCAATTTTGATGTTCCACCATTCTTCCATTTTTCTTTCAAACTGAGGGTGCTGCATCCACATCTTCTCAAATCTAAAAGGAAAGTTCATCTTAGGACTAAGCTTATTAGTAGTGAAAATAAGAGGGAAATGATCAGAACCAATTTCCTGGTGGGCTTCCAACTTGCAGATGAAATCTTTTGTCCAATCAGGAGAGATAAGAGCACGGTCAAGCCTTGCCTGAATACAATCATTGCCAACTCTCTTATTACTCCAAGTAAACTGAATGCCTTGAAGATCCATATCCATTAGGCCCTCTTTGTTAATAAACTCCCTAAGGTCCATTCTTCCTTCGAGCTTGGTAGCATTACCTCCCATTTTTTCATGGTCATAAAGAGGGACATTGAAGTCTCCCATGATTATCCACCTTCCAGAGTAATCCATACTTTTAAAATTGGATATAGAGTCCCAAACCTTCTTCCTTTGGCTTTTCATGTTGGGCGCATAAATATTCACAATACACCAGTCCTCTTTTTGATCAGCACTAGTAATTTTAGCAATCATAAAGTATTTACTAGCCCTCAAAATAATCCTAGCAAAGCAATTTTTTTTCCATAGCATCAGGGTTCCCCTTGAAGCGCCTTTTGAACTACTAGCATTTATAGAGTAATTTTTAAAAGCTTTTATCTGCTCTGCTTTCTCTTTGTTCATCTTAGTTTCCTGTAGCAGAAGAAAATCAGGTTTCTGTTCTCTAACAAAATTCCTAACAACATCTAGTTTATGGTAACTGTTCAGTCCCCTAATATTCCAGGTAATAATTTTCATTTCCATATTTTAGGGGTATAATCCAGAATAGTTGCTTGACAACCATCAGCAATATTCTGCAAGCTTTCTAACTCCCTGGTTTTCTTAGAAGATTTCCTTCCACGTCCATTCGGAGACCCAACATCTGGTTTCACCTTGGACTGTTGGTCAATTTTTTTTCTAGGTTTTACCGGGGTCGAAGTTTTGGGATTCACTTTAGTATGCAATTCTAATTTACTGCTTCGAGTCTCGACCCCCTTTATGTTATTCTTTTTTTCAGCCCTTTTCCTTGAATTTGGTTTAAGCTTTGAGATTGCTCCATCTTCTTTGACAGCTTCTAGGATAGGAGGGTCCTTAATAAGGGTATCTTGGGAAAATAAAGGGGCAAAAACCTGCATCTCCCTGGGCTGAGTTTCATCATCCTCATTATGAGCTCCAGATTCAGCCAAGAATTCTCCTTCCTCAAGCTCTATCATCTCATCAAGATCACCCCATTTAATCTCCATCTTTTGATAAAGAACAATTTGCTTTGATAAATCCGGCAGGTCATCTATACCATGTTCAGGCAAGATGGGATCAAGTTGTAAGCCATTCACTTCTTTTTCAGAGTTTATGTTCTCCGTCTCAGGCACGAGCCTAGCCCCATCCTCGAGAAGAAGCTCAGAGACAATATCCACAACTGCTAGTGAAGCTTTTGAGTTCTCATTCTCTTTCTTCTCTTTAAGATGAACGTCTTTAGGTTTTCAAACCTTCTTTTGCTGAACCTTAGTCTTTTTCACTTCCTTCTCACTACTCAAGTGGATTTTACTCTTGGAGGGGCAGTTTTTAACCAAGTGACCCTGTTTCTTACAAGCATAACAAGCATTAGGAAGATCTTCAAAAATGATTACTTGGGTTTTCTTACCAAGCTTAGAGATTAAATCCACCTTTTCAGGGAGATGATTCAAATCCGCCACCTTCACATATAGTCTAGCACTCTGGAGTTTGGATCTGGTCGCAGTAGCATTATCCAGAGCCACCAGTTCACCAAAAGAACTTGCTATACCCTTAAAAATGTCCTCATGCCAGAATTCAAGAGGGAGTCCAGGAAGTCTGGCCCAAATCGGGGTAGAAAGGAAAAAGGAATCTGATAAAACCATATTAGGCTCCCATTTTTTTATTGTAAGAGAACTTTTTCCAAAAGACCAGGGACCTCCACAGAGAACCAGATTCATATCTTCCTTACAGTTAAAAATAAACAGAAAGAAACCATTCGGCATGGGAGCTATGTCCACCTCCCCGCAAATAGCCCATTTCCTCTTAACCATTTTTCTTAGAGAATCTAGATCTGGTCTTGCCCCTAGAAATTTGCCCACCAGCGTGAAATCCATGGAGGAAACAGAGAAATCCACTAAGGGGTCAGGGATAAAGACTTGGAACTCACCTTTCTCCCAACTAGTCTTAGAAGTCACCGGCGGGAAAGAAGATTTGCTAGTTGGTTTCCTGCCAAAAAGTGAAGACTAGGTCTTCTGTTCTGAGGACCCTACCTTCTCTCCAACAGAGGAATTAACTTTATTAGATTCCACATAATTTTTCTTTTCCTCTTTGTCCTGACCCGACACACGAGAAGCAAAGGCGGAATCCAAGGGTGGGTCATGGACCCCACAAAAAGTGTCTAAAACATGTCCAGACTTACCATCATCCCCAACAGCCACAAAACTTGATCCAGTATTCTTCCCAGGTCCCCCCACAGTTCCTCCAGGGTTTGTACCTCCTGCCAGGTTCTCCCCAACCAGTTTCCTGCCTGAATGCGAGCCTACTAATTCAAAAACTGTTAGAGCGCCCAGCATGTTAATTAATTACATCTTAATATAATACATATGTTATATTGTGATTTATATTGTTAATATATATTAACTAATAATGATTAATCATAGAGACATGTCTCATCTTACTCTTATATTTATAAGAGAATGGGATCTGCATTTGGAACGTATCTATAACAATGACAATATAATTACATTTGCAGAAACTATCCATGTTGCTTATCACATTTCGAGCTTGTATGACCGACTTACTAAGTAGCAAGCTTTCACAAATGACAATTCTGTACTGAGACAACCCTTATTCAACAAACAAAGGAAATGTTTTTTTGGGTGATGCAAGATTACTTTTACACCCAAGATGCTCCTGCATCAAGTACATGGACCTACCTCTGCATAGTATTTATTTGGACTTACAGGGTAGTGGTAAGTTGATGATAAATTGCTCAATATCGAGTGGATCATTTATTTATCATTGATATAATTTATTATGCATTAATAAAGTATTTTATAAAGTTAAATTTAATTATTTAACTTTATTGATGCATAATCTATAGTTTGTGGGAAATATTCAAATGAAATGGTTACTCTTCATTTTATAACACATTGGAAATATAAAAGGTAAAGGGGAAATATTTAAGAAACAACACTTGTGGAAAAGTAGGAGCCGGGAAAAAATAGGGAGCCACGGCAACATAGGGAGTTGCAAGAAAATAGGGGCTGCAAGAAAATAGGAGGGAAAAAGCAATGTTATGTTTTGTATTCCACATTGACGAAACAAGAGAGTGAACCCATAAGAAAATGTATAAAAAGGAATGAAGTGCTCTCATTTCAGCATGCATGGATATTGATGAAATTTGTGAATTGGTGGAGATTTCTCTCTTGGGCTGGGAGTGATGGAACCCTGGTTTTTACAAAATTTGATGTCTCCTTCTATTAAGCAATATTGAGGATTGGCTGATGGAAACGTTATCATTTACCTACTGGATATGTGAAGAAAAAGTTGTAAGAAATAATATGAAAAGAATATACACCAGCAAAAGCCCATATAATTCTAGCAGCGTATGACATGATTGCGAAAAGTTTAGGGATTTGGTGAAGATTAAAAATCTGTACAGAAGCACATAATGTATGAGAAAAGTTGCCATATATTAACAGCATTCAATTACAGTTGCAGCCCATAAAGACATATATGGCACAGGTGTAAAGACTTTACTATATAGTGATATTATGAACATAAAATGATGTTTGCATAGAAAAGTATGTCATTAAAGAAGTCTATATGCTGAATCTTGCTGGAGAAATCAACATATCAAATTCTGAATGTATGGCTGAAGATAAATATGATGAGCACTGATATTAAATTTTACATGCCGCAGTCTGAACATTGGTAATGTATACTAGAAAATAATTATCACAGATCATGGATTTAGAAGTGTAAAGATTGAACCAGTCATATATCTTGTTAATCAGAAGTAAGAGCCTAACCGTGATAGCATATGATATGAACACAAGCAACAAGGGTTGTTACCATGCCTGTGAATATAAATATTTCAGGAGAAGAGATTATCAGGTATATGTAATGCGAATATTCCAATAAAATCAAAATATGGTGCTGAATGCCATCAGAGTTTGGAAAGGTGCGAATTATATACTAAGCAATGAAGTAATGCTAGGTGGCATACCTGACTCAGTATAGGCAAAATTTATCTCGTGAATATCTTTTTAGATGGCAACTTAAGGTGTATTTCGGGTGATATCAGAGATAGCAGCAACTAAGGAGACATCATCATTCAAACATCTTTATACAGATTTGCATGGTTGAAGAGGCCTCGAGTGGTCACGAAAGGAGTACTGAGTGCCAAGTTCATAAATACTGAATCTGTGTCTAGAGTTATACAGATAACCCCCAAATCATGAAGATGAAACGATAAGCCATTGAACACTCACGGGAGGATCAACATCCTATTTAAACTGTCAAACAGAGGCAGTCCACAATGAATTGTGACTGCAAGGCGGTGAACCAAATATGAACGGAGTCACTCTAAGTGTCGTATGACAAAGCCAGGAGTTTGATGCTAACATACAAACGCAAATAAATTTATTTGTTTTGGTTCGATTGCTAATGTCTAATATTCTGTTGTGTTTGTTACAGGTGTTCAAACAAAGGAGAAAGGCTTTGCATATTCATGAGAGATATACATATTGGAAAGAGAAGAGGCAAATATAGAATATTGGGAAGAGAAGAGGCAAATATAGATACGAAATGAAGCATCACACGGAAGTGGTGATTGGTTGTTTCAGCCTGGATTCCACATCAGAAGAGATTCCACCTCAAAAGCGTTCAGTCAAGGAGTTAGCTAGAATCCATACAAGAATAAGGTTTAATCGGCATAGGACCTGTGTGAATTTGCAGCATGGGATTTCAAGCATATTTGCGAATTATTCACACCGATTTTTATGACCACTGGAAACATAAGGCACAAAATCATTAAACTGCCAGTTATGTTTTGTTTTATTTTGGTAGGTTATTTGTTATAAAAGGGTGCAATGCTTTGAAAGGCACCCAACACCCTTTTAATTCTATAAATATGGAAACAATATACACAATAGACACAATTCATATGCAATTTCTTATAAATTTTACATATCAAATATACATAGGCACATTTGATATATTATGTTCTTCTATTGGCAAAGATTGAATTTTGGAACTAAGCCTGTGGATGGTGGATTATTGAGTACATATTTTTATATGCGATTCTGAAGTCAAATTCCATTGGATGGATTATCCGTAACGAGTGTCTCTAGTGCAATTTTATTTCTGGCATGATCAATAAGAAGTATCTATTTTATTTATTTGCATTAAAGTTAAAAATATTATTAAGTTGTGCCCTTTATAAATATTTAAAGATTCGGATAAGTGGACTGGGTCATTATTGCATTTTAAAATTGATAAACATAGATAATTATGAAATATTTAATCGTTTTCGTATTTATGTCTAGTTTGTCTCCATATTATAGGAGTTAAAGCACATTTTAGACTGGTTTAAATCGCGTCCGTATAATTGATCTGTCGTGTCTGGATTATTAATTTGTTTATAGTTTAAGTACATTGAACTTTATAAAATTGTATGTTTCAACTTATAACATTGACTCTATTTGCCCATTTAATTAAGCATTTGTCTTTATATTACTCTTGATTCATAATTCATATGCAGGCAATTATTTCATATCTTTCCTTTGAAGAATTAATATATTCATTTGTTGCAATAATTCATAATTATAATTTTTATTTTAAAACACTCCATATTTATACAATCATTTACTTTTGTTATTAATTCATAATTTGCAAGTTTAAAATTTTCTGTAACCCTTACCATTTGGGAAACTTTCATTGCATTCAAATTTTAATTAGTTTGCTTTAAGCGCCTTGTATATAAGTTATTGTCTAGGATCAGGTGCAACTGCCTTGGCCTTGCAGAGCCAGAAGTGCAGGGAACTTGGACTGCACTGTTCATTTCCGTCAAGTTGGCCATAACCGGTTGGATATCCTCGCATCGAGTTGGCAAGACTCGTAGGATTCTAATCTGCGGTTTTGGGAACCAACAGGGAGGACGCAAACTCTCTTTGCTATCAATTTTGACGCCATTGAAAGATATGGTAGATTTATTTTTGGAGCTTCAAGGTATTATTATTCGATTTTTGTTATTTGCTTACATATTTGTGATTGCCAATAGGAGGCCAAATTGGAGGTTTGGTCTAGAAGTCATTTGCCAAGGGTTTTTAGGAATTGCTTTTACAGTTAATCAGATTTTGCTATGCCTTTATTACTGCTGTGGTCAATCTGCACCCTTGGAGGTCATATATTCAGCAATCTAGTGGATTGGTGACTTCCATACCAGCCTGTAGAAGCCAGATTTGTACCACAGAAAACTATGAGTCATTATTAGGGTTCGTACAGGTCTATAATCACCAGTAAGTTGTGTTGGTTCCCAAAACTGCAGATTGGAATCCTACGAGCCTTGCCTGCTCGATGCTGGGATATCCAACTGGTTAAGGTCAACTTGACGGGATCAATCAATGTGATCTAAATCCCCTGCGCTTCCGGCTCTGCAAGACCGAGGCAGGTGCACCTAATCTTGGATGAAACACTTAGATCCAAGACACTTAAAACAGATCAATCAAAGCACAAACACAATAAATATTTTCCAAATGGCAAGAAGTATAGAAAAACTTTAAATTTGAGATTTATGAACTGAGAACAAAAGAAAATGATGGAGATAACGTTTTTAAATAAAGTATAAATATAGATTAATACAACATATGAATATATTATTTTCTCAAAGGCAAGAATTCACACAATTGCCAGCATATGGATTATGAATTAGGAGCAAAAGACCAGTGCCTAATTAGATGGGCAATAGAGTCAAAAATTATCAACTGAAACGTACAACTTTATAAAATCTAATATATCCAAATTATAAATAATTTTAATATTCAGACGTGAAGGATCAATTATTAAAATGCAATTTTAAATAAGTCTAAAATGCACTTTAACTCTTACAGAGACAAATTAGACATAAATATGGAAGCAATAAAATATTTCACAATATTTACGTTTATCAAATTTAAAATGCGATAATGATCCCGTCCATTTATCCAAAATATTAAAATACTTATAAAAAATAAATAAAAGACATTTATGAAGGACACAATTAATAATGAATTAAACTCTAATGCAAATATATTAAATAAATTCTTCTTACAGATTTTGCCGGGAAATAAAAATTATATGTAGACATTCTTCATGGATGATCAATTTACTGCAAATTTTCAATCTTGGACTCGCATATAAATCTGCTCGATAATCCAAAATTCAGAAGCTTTGTTCAATTGCTCATTTCTCGACCAAATAAATAATATAATATATCACCGTGCACAGGCAGGCAAAAAATTTAAGATATGAAATATGAATAATGTCGTGAGTCCATGATCGATTTTACATATCATATTTATAGGAAAGAAAAAGGTTTCCGTTGCCTCTCCAAGCGTTGCACCTTTCCGTAACAAATAACTTCCCAAAATAACACAAAGTTAAAGTATAAACTTGGCAAAATAATCAGTGGTTTGATAACCATATTGCCCTTTATTTTCAATCAATGATAAAAGTTCAGTTAAATATTTGAAGACGTTTGAATATCTTCATTCCAAATCTGCGTGGGCTGCTCTTCTTCGTTGTCTCTGCTTCCACGCTGATGCTCCAACATTAATCATTAACAATTTCAGCGCCATCCTTTCAATTCCGTCGTGCATCTGAAGACCTGCAACAAAAATAGAATAAGGTTAAATATATATTTGTTATACACGACACAGAGCTCCTGCACTTGGATATTTCTAGTGATGAGCACTAGGACGCGGCTCAAGAGCAATTGCTTTCAGATTCCTCTCCACTCTCAGGTTACGCTTGTTGCACTTGTTCTATAGGCACAGGTTGTTCGACTGCAGGGCACGCTGCTGCTTACGTAACTCTTGATACTGTTGATATGTGTATTGCTGTTTCCATGCTTGCATTTCATCCAACCCAGGTTGAACCCTTGCCCGACGAAATTGTACACCGGCTTGGGGCTGGCCCTTCAAATGGACTTGACTTCCAAGGAAATCATAGTTAGCCCGACCTTCCCTATTGTCCCCTCCTTCTGTATCATTCCTGCCATGATTCAAGCCCTGACTAACATTATGTCCCTGTTGTGTCTCAGTACCATCCAAGCTACCTGCATTTGACTGACTCCTCTTTGGAGTTCCACTATCACCTGCAGAAGCAGCCTGATTTGCTCTGATATGAACAGTTGAAGACCCAGTCAACAGACTGTCAAAATTCAGTTGATGGTTCCTTGGTTGAGTTTCAATAAAACTGTTATTTAATACTGAACTTCTCTGTGGACTCCTTGTACCCAATGCCATCCGTGGTGTGTGCCTTCCATCACCGGATTGTGCCTCCAATGGCATGAAGGAAAGCATACCAGTTGATATCATGTGACTGTTTCTTGGACGATCAAATGCTGAATTGTCATGAGCTCTGTTAGCCTTATCAGTGCCATAAGATGAATGTTGAACATAATTGGGCTCTTCGCTCCGTTTATCAGCAGACAATGCACTGCTGTTCAGAGTAGGCCAATTTTGTTTTCTTTCTAGTTGAGACTGTTGCTGAGATAAATGCTCCTGCTCAAAAAAAATCGTGCACTTCATCACCAGCTCTATTACCAGATGTTGATAATTGTGCTTGTATATTGTCTAATCACTATTTTCTCACCATCTTCCGGAAAGAATTTAAATATTTCAAAATGCTACATGCCTGCTTTGAAACTCACTTCTTCATCAGATTTAACCTGTTATTAATTGTCAAAATTATTTCCTTGCATGTTTAAACCATTTTCACCTCTGCTGCTGTTTTACTGTGACAACATTGTTTCATTGTGCATGATATCATTACATCTGCAATCTAGATCAAAACTCACAAGCCTGCAAGTGGCACTTTACTTATTGCCTAATTCCATGATGCAGGTATAATAGGAAAATAACAACAGAGTTGAGATAGAAGTGAAAATAGCTGATCGATCACAAATCCTGCAAAACTTTATAAAATAAAACAACCACATTAATCAAACAATAAGAATGTCTAGGATAATGCATAGAATGGAGTCCCTTGAAATTGGATGCCATCAAGTTGTTGTACTCGCTGTTAGACATTTACTGGGAATTTGTACAGGTCTGGAGGTCCTTAAGACTCAGCTATACCAGTTGTAGAGGGCTGCAATGTTGCCGTACAGACTTAGGAATTGTTCTAAATATACCTTACTCGACAGAAATAGCTGTAGTAGGTCTGAGAAGAAGATTTTGGACAGCGTACCATGTCTGTGATTGTATTTTGGGAACTTCTTATGATATGCATTTCCCATTAAGTCTATGGGAGTGGCAAACAAAAAGGCATATATGATCTGCACTAAGTGCTTTGCAAATAATATACATTGGCATTCAACTTCAGCTCTGATTATTGTTGTAATTCTGAATCTTGTTCCATTTATGCTGTTATCATTATGAATATATATGCATTGGAAACCATTTTCATGTTTGGTCGTGATTAGTTGTTAGTAATATACACAACATACATCTGCATTTTGGAAATAAATGAGAAGTCAGTAATTAGTTTGCGAGCCAACTGTTCAACAAAATTATACCGAGTAAAAAGTGCAAAAGTTGGCTTAGAACAAGGGGGTTCCTTACAAAATTCCTGTGCTAAGTTCACTTGTGAATTTGCAATACATGAAGAGTTAATTTCTTCTATTCCTTTAAGGGCATTGAAACTATTTACTTTTCTGGAATCTTTAACTCCTTGTATTGCATAGTGATCATACTCTGATTTTTGCTCCTTTTTGCGTTTGAAGAACATGACGTGTAGCTGTCAAATTCTTTATACTGTCTTTTGATTTACAGTTTTTTAGGGAGAGTATTGCTTTCTTTGCCAATGTCTGAAGAGTTCATGCCCTCTTTATGGGTGTAATAGGTTAATTTCTTCTATCCCTTTAAGGGCATTGAAAACTATTTCCTCTTCTGGTATCTTTAACTCCTTGCAATGCCTAGTGATCATACTCTGATTTTCTGCTTCTTGTTGTGCTTGAAGAACATGATGTGTAGCTGTCAAACTCTTTATACTGTGTTTTGATTTACTTTTGTTAGGGAGAATATTGCTTTCTTCGCTAATATTTGAAGAGATCATGCCCTCTTCTATGGGGGTAATAGGCTTTTGACCCAGTTGATCTTTAATAGGTTTATCCTGTTTAACGTCTTCTTCCAACCCTATCTTTTGTGAAGTGGTAAGGGTAGAACTAGAACCACAACGGTCATTATACTCCACCTGTCCAACCCAAGTTTGTGTTCAACTGTCAAGGTGTGGCATAGGTCCACTTTGTCTCCTTAGGCCAATTTGATTACGCTCCTTAGGTGAGTATTTCTCCCATAATTTACTATGGCCTTCTAGAGTCATATCATGTTGTAGTCCTCCTTTTGTCCAATCCTGTGGCCATTGATCTTGTAGAGTGACTAGAGTAGGTTCATTGCTCTCTTGTTGTTCTTCCTTTGGAGGAAAAGTAGGGAACATGGCTTTAAATTTAGAGCTATGATATTTTGCTCGGTTACCGGGTTCTGCTGTTTAGGCCTGGGTCCTGGTACTGGTATAGTTTTGGTACTGGTTCTTCTTGGGTACTTCATGGGTTCTTTGTGGGTCCTTCTGTGAAGGACCTAGAGTGAACCTGGGCACCCAGGATGTACCCCAGGGTGGGAGGTCAGCTTATGTATGTATTTCTGATTTGTTCATTAGCATGTTCTTTCTATCAGCTTTAAATACTCTCTTGCAACAGCTTGGTAATATTATTCAATCTAAAATTGTTTTTATGTAATGCCCTTAGTTTATGACTATTTGTAAAAGCCAGCCATAACTATTTGTAAAAGCCAGCCAATAGTTATGTTTGTTGATCATGTTTGGATTGATGTCAATTGCTAATGCATTTAATTTGAAACTATATCAGTAATAAAATTATTTTATTTATAACTTTGTTGGCCATTATTGATTTATGAGTACCACTTTTCTTTTACATTTGTAACTTTGATGTTTTAACATACATGCATGCATACATATAGAGACGAACCCGAACCCACAAGGGAGAAAAAATTGCTGTACCCACGTACCCGAACCCCGTACCCGTACCCGAACCAGAACCTGTATTGGCAACTTAGATATTTTGTATCTCTTTTTTCTCCCTGTTTGCTATGATATTTATTGATCACGTTTAATAATCCCAGATTCCCAACAATTGAGCTGATTTTTCTTTGTTCTTTGTTCTCCCATATTTGTTACTTATTGTTTGCCATCCTTTGATGTAGCTTTTGCTGTTACCTTATATTTTTTCCACCTAATGCTAATACTAGCTCCGCAATAGCCTTCATCTTTTACAAAAATGTTTCCACAGGCTAGCACATTCCTTAGCTCTGATACTGATTGTAATATTCCCTTTTCTGACCAAGGGAACTGGGACAATTCCCTGATTCTGTCTTCTTATTTAAATCCAATGACTGTAATTATAACCAATAAAGATATTTAGAAAGTGTCAACTGCTATTTCTAATTTAAATGTACAAATTTTGCAGGATTGATATTGAGTTGTTACTAGTATCTGAGATACAATTGAAAAGTATTAAATTTTTATGGCACTTACTGCAATAATCTTGCTGTATCAAATATGGAAATATAATAATGTAAAGTAGATGTATTGGTATTGCTAATAGCAACACAAATTGTTATCTCTGTTATAACTTTGATAACATGCATTTTTTAAACTTCAAGTATTGGTTGTAGCGAGATTCTCGCCATTTCTAATGAGATCCTTCAAATCTACGCCATTGATGATTTCTGTTTCTGATATGCTAAAGCATAATATACTTATGCAATTCTGAGAATGCTGCTGTGTCTGATATAATTGGGTGATACTTGCAACAGAGTTGCTGTATTTGATATCTCTGTTAAGCTATGCAATCAGTTTATGCCTTTAAGACTAAAGCTCTGCCATCCAATTCAAAAACGATAAAGCAAATAAGTGTGACGTCTTCAATGCCTTGGAAAGATAAGTGGATGGCCTCTATAGACACATCTCATTCCTTGATTATTATCATCTTTTAATTGTGCCTCATCAGTTATGACTCGTTAAATTCTAACCATTTGTTATATCTTGACATATTTGTTTGCAATGATAATCAACTTGGCTTAGCCAATTACTTAATACATTCATGCCATCAATATATTTGATCAAGCATTCCTTTTCTTCAGAAGCTCTATCAAGCACTCCCTATTGGGTTATGAGAAATTCAACAGCAAAATGTTGCTGGTCTCCATCTCTTTGGTAGGCTATAAATCCACAGGCAGATCCGTTGTGATATAAGGCTGGACCATAATTATAGGTATTTACAATACTCAAGTCTAAATAATGATTCCCATCTTAATGTTATAATGAATAAGGCAAGGCACTAAAATGTAACTATCTTGCATTGGCACTTTATGGGAGTTCAGGACTTCTGATGTTTATTCTCTGGTCCATGAAATTTGTTTTTACCCTGTTATTGTGAGGTTTCCTGGAAGCATATTATTCCAGTAAAAAAGATCTGATATTTGCCTTTCCTTCTTTGAACAGTTTGCTTGAATTTTGAAATAAAGTTACAATGTTGAAGAAAACGGATTAGAGTTGAACAATTATAGCAATTCATACTACGAATTGTATGATCAGTGAACTTAAAGACTGATTAATTGTATTTGAACAGGTTATAGTATTTGATTACAAAGAAGATACAGGTGTTGCATCTGATGTGTCAATATGGGAGGATGAGGGAGAAAGTGGTGCATTGTTTCTGGCAAGAATCTTGCAGTATCTTGAAACACCTCAGTATTTGCGGCGTACACTTGTCCCCAAACATAACATTCTTAGACACGTGGTATGTATATCCATTCATTTTGTTTCTAACATGTACATAACAAATTTATTAATGACAGAGGATTAAGAGGGTTACCTAAGATAGCCTAGTAGAGATATTAGAATTAAATATCATAAATATTTAGGAAAGAAGAAATAGTGCCATCTTTAAGTTGATTAACTATAGGATTTGATTGCCTTTTCTCGTCTGAACCAATCCGAGGGGCTCTAAAGTGAAAATGATCAGACTTGTAGGCTTCTTCAAATGAAGTTCAAATAAGCTTTTATGAAGTGGTATACCTTGAAAACCAAGGGAAATGTAAATCTCAATATTAGAGATTGGAATTTCATAACATTTTAATTTATGTTTCCCATCAAAATCTTGAATAGAATTCCGGTTATTAATTATTTACACTTCTCATGAGGTTTGTTTTTGATAGACGACATAAGATTTTGTGGCAAAGATTTTGAAATGTTTGTAGGATGGACAAGAGGAGTCTTAATCTCATTATTCTTAATAATTAAAGCATGATAATCTGCAAAGATTGGTGAAGAGGTGTAAAGTTACGATGTTTGCATTTAAAAGGAAAGTGAGCTACAAAAGTAGTTGTTCTAGCTGCCACTTGATTAATATGATTAAAATAATTGTTGCCGTTGATCTTGATGGAGTTCTTGTGTTGATTTCTATCTAAGTTGCTGATTCGGGTTCTGGTTCGGGTACGGATACGGGGTTTGGATTCGTGGGTATGGCAATTTTTGCTCCCTTGCAGGTTCGGGTTCGTTCGCATATGTATGTATGTATGTATAAAAATTAATTTCAAAAATATAAACAGAAGAGTGATACTCATAAATCCATAATGGCCAATAAAATTATAAATAAATTAATTGCATTACTGATATTGTTTCAAATTACATGAATTACAAATTGGCATCAATCCGATAATGATTAACAAACATAGCTATGGCCTGGCTATTACAAATCTATCAACAGTAATGTACTCAGATCTACAAGTAAAAAAAATCAGTCTCTGATTTTCAAATAAATTGAAGTAGACTGCTGTTTAACTACTGTCATAAACTAAGTGCATTACATAGACCAATTTTGACTTGAATAATATTACCAAGCTGTTGCAAGACAATATCTAAAGCTTATAAAAGAGCATGTTGATAAAAAAATCAGAAATACATACATAGACTGAGCAGTCACCCGGGGGTACTTCCCAGGTGCCCCTGTTCAGTGTGTGTCCTTCACAGAAGGACCCACAAAGAACCCATGAAGTACCCCAAGGGAACCAGTACCAAAACTGTACCAGTACCAGGACCCGCGCCTAAATAGCAGAATCTGGTAGCTGAGATTTCTATGGTTTATAATGTTTTGATGAGCATCTCCATTCCTATCAACTGGTATCAAAGATGAAGAGTGTTTGTATGGGCTCACTTGAAGGGGATAATTATGAAGTGCTGTGCACATTTCTGTGAAAGATGTGAAATCCAATAATGAAATCTTATCTCTAATGTCTTTTGGCAAATTGTTAATAAGAATCCTTTGAACATGACTATTAGAAATAGGATAAGCAAATTGTGCATATGAATGTTTATATCTACCAATGAAATTAGTTACTTTTCCTTAACTGTTTGTTTACAATATATGAAATCAGTCTAAGTAACTTGTGGTCCAATACTATTTTGAAAATTTCGAATGAATGCATTGCCCAATTGCTGGAAAGAGTGTTAAAATGCTTAACCAGTATTGAAAAATACTGAATATAAATTCACAGGTCTGAATCAGAACTAGTGGTATTTGATCTCCAAGAGGCAGAACATTTATTTATTTGGACAACCTCCTCTTTGTGATCGGTCAACATATATAGTGACATCAAAAGACATGAGGAATGGATGTGACTGTTCAGGCAAATATCTCTTTGAAGAGACATGGAGGCAAATTCTAATTAATAAACAAATTGATAGTTTGTGGATTAACCATTGTGCCTTTTTTCAAATGCACCCGATGGTTATCGGACGTGATTACATGCTTAACAATTCCTTTCATATCCTTCGATTGTAGTGGATTATTTCACACGATCCATCTTGATGCACATATGATTGATATAGATCGGGGATGTATAGTCCAATCCAAGAGATAACAATAATCTAATAGCTCAGCTTTGCATACTTAGGTTGATTAGTTAATGCAAGGATAATTGCGCGGACTAGAGAACTCCAGACTCCGCTTTATGATCGATGCTTTGATTCCATCTGCACTACAAAGATCAATCCAACTACTTTGGGACTTAAGTGTATCTCTAATGATGCTCTTGGGCCAATTTCCTGTTATGGTCACCATCTTCTACAACGTTGAGTCCTCTGGACTTGTGATCTTGAATGGTCTTTCATGCTTTCCGGGTTCTGAGCTCTTTACCTATTGGTCTCATTATGGGGGTGCTAGCGTTGTAGACTATGCTCTCACCTCTCCCTCCTTCACCCCCTTCATTCACAACTTCATCATCTTACGCCTTCCTCTTGCAGACCATGCTCTCCCCAGTATCTGTATTTCTCCTCACTTGTCGCCTCCTCTCCAGTCTCCTTACCTCTTGCCTCCCACTACCTTGTTTTCACTTCCTTGATAACGACTGTGAGCTCTTTTCCTCTCATCTTGCGATGATCCTTAATCCTGCTTGTTTTAGTGATTCTTGTGAGGCCTCCTCCATGTTTCATTTGCTTGCTGTGGCCATTTGGAAGTCCGCCATCCTTCCATCCCTCATCGCTCTTCGCCCTCCCTTAGAAGGAAACGCCGTAATACATGCCCTATGAACCAATGGTTTGATGTTGATTGCAAAGCCTTCCATTGCTCAGGCATTCCACTTTCGAGGCTCATTCCCCGTTTTGCTCACCTTCAATTTTCTTACCTTTGTTTTCTTCGCTGTAAGAAACGATCCTTTATCGCGTCCCAATGTAAATCCCTATGCTCCACGCTTATCCGCAATCCTCATCTTTTCTGGTGCACCTTGTACCTTCGTTGTCTTCCTTCGCCCTCCATCCTTGACTTTTACTCCCTAACCTCTCACACCCTGGCTATTTATGACATTCTTGGGAAGCCAACTATCCACCCCATTCCGCCTCCTTACTGTCACTTGTTCACCCCCTCTAACATGTACGAGGCCATCAAATCCATGAGATGCAACAGAGCGGCTGATGAGGAGGGGTTCTAGGTTGAACTCTTCAAGTTTGGTGCCCTGGTTCTTGGTCCCTATCCCTCTATACTCTTTAATAGAGTGGTTTCTATTGGTTTTCCTATTTCTTGGTCAAGGCATATGATTTATCTGATTCACAAGACCGGCCCTGTTTCTGACCCTAGTAACTACAAGACCATTATACTTGGTCACACGTTTGCCAAACTATATGCTACAACCTTGAATGCTATGTTATCCAGAGAGCTTGATAGGAGAGGTTGTAGAGCTAGAGGACAGGCTGGTTTCCAGGATGACTACCAGACCATGGATCACAGTTTCACTTTACGGGCTATTATTGAGGAGGCTAGACAGATATTGACGAAAGTATACTGCTGCTTTGTTGATTTTCACAAGGCTTTTGATTCTGTTCCTAGGATGACTCTATTTCAGAGGCATCGTGTAATTGGGATTTTGGAGATGCTACTAACTTTTATTATGAGATTATATGAAATTGTGGTGGGTAGATTTAGGACTCCTGAGGGATTCTCAATTTCGATCCATAGCACCATTGGGGTTAAACAAGGTTGCCCTCTCTCCCCCACTTTGTTCGGTTTGTATATTGACGAGCTCGAGGACTTCCTTTTGAAGTCCTTGCTCCTAGGAGATGAATGCTACTTACATTAGGTCTTGATCTCCATCATTCTTTTTGTGGATGACGTGTTTCTTCTTGCTTCTTCTCTAGAGAGTTTACAGAGGCTTCTTGATGGTTTGGCTTCCTTTTGTGACCATCGACAACTTGTGGTTAACCTGGGCAAGACTCGTGTTATGGTCTTTATTTGCTTAAAGACCTCTCATCTTCACTTCTTCTTTCTGGGATAGGATATTGAGATTACTTCTTATATGTATTTGGGAGAAGTTTTTTGGACCCCACTTCAGTACGAGACCAACGATTCAACCTAGAGTTAGTAAGGGTATGGGATCTCTTGCTATGCTTGAGAAACAATGTTTTAGACACCATTTTCAGGAGACGTCGTCCAAGTTATCCCTCTTGAACTCCCTTGTTCGGCCGACTGTTCTTTATGGCTGAGTGGTTTGGGGGCCTTCTCTCCTTGTCTTTGATTGGGCCTCGATCGAACAGGTGCAAACATTGCTTCTACGACGTATCATTAGATGTCACAGGTTCACTTCTCATAGTATCATTCTTGCTGAGTTCGGTGCTCATCCCTTCAGACTTGCGGCCATATTTGACTTGATTTAGTTCCTTCATCACCTTTGTAGTTTTGTGGAGCAAGATAGATACTCCTACCTAGCATACTGCTCTTTTGTTGGTACTACGAGTTTTGATACTAGCTCTCGTGCTCATTGTTGGTATGCGTAGGCATCCTCTCTGCTGAGCTTGATTGGGATTGATATTGACCACCTCCCTCCATATCAGTTCTCGTTGAATGCCCCTGCTCATCTTCTCCCCTCACGTCAAGAGTTAAATGAGCATGTCAAACTGGATATCTACGGACAATACATTATCAACACCTGGACTAACCGTCCTGGTGGATTATGTCCGAGGATGGCCTTCTATGTTGAGCACTTTTGGAGATCCGTGATGGGATTATTGTTCGTCCTAGTTACCTATCTCGGCGTTGGAGTCATGTCCTATGTATCTCTCTGGGATCCTTCAGAGTTGGTTCTCACTGTCTTCGGGCTCAGACTGACCATCATATTGACAGTGGAGAACGGATATGTAAGTTGTGTACTTTAGTAGAGGTCAAGACAGAGACTCACTTTATTTTCCGTTGCCCTATCTTTTATGAGATCAGAGGGAGATTTTATTGCTTGTTTCGGGATTGTTTTTCTCTTTCAGCTTTCTTTAGTTACATTGACCAGCGATGTCTTGCGCTTTATCTGCAGGAGGCCACCATGCTTCGTGATAGTACTTTACAATTACTACTTCCTTATTGACATACCTCTGAGCAACTCATTACTGCCTTTTTCTCACCCTTATCTCCGTTACGTGGTGTGAAAAGGCTGTCCACTTTTACTAGTTATATCGGTCATTCCAGGTCTGTTTGACGCCGCAACGGTTTCTTCCGTCAGCGATACTCCTCCAGGAGCTCATAGAGACACATTAGGGCTCATGTCCACCCGCAGTCTAATCCTTCTATGACTGATTTCTTTTCGCCAACGAAGGACTCCTAGTCTTTGCCTTGGCATTTCTTTGCACTTCTCTTTTCCTCTTCTTGTTTCTTCTTGTTTTCTTTTCTCGGACACTGTTTGGTGCTCCTACTTTTGTCAGTTATCTTGTTGTAAACTCTCAGTCCCATAAACCCTTTTGTGTTCTTTTGTTGGACATTAATATTATTATCTTATCTTATCTTATGGCAAGATAATTAAGTATAAGTGTATGTATACATGTATATGAATTGGTATACACACATGCATACATTTTGCCAATTTATTCTTGAATTCTGACTGATGCTATCATGTTTTAACACTCTCTCTTAGCTAGGGAAGATAACTAAGTATGAATTGGTTTAGATATCACTTGACTTGTGATATCAAGGAGTATACAAAACATCAAGTCACATGACATTCGTATATCCTAGTTATGGTATGTGCACTGACATTAGGTCGCATGATGTCTACCATAACATATCATGGCATGTCCATGGATATTACGTTACATAATTTCCACCATGATTATCTCATTAAGAACATATTGATACACAACCAATATCAAGTCAACATGATATCTGTCAATAAGTCCAAGAGATATTCGTCATGATAGTGAACACTGTAAATTTGTCACCTTACAATGTTGAATACAAGTGTACATTATCTGAAAGATTTTCACCTTTCAGCAATGTACACAGGCGGCCCATAAAGTCATAGGGTCACACATATGACAAAGGAGTTTACACAGAGTCACCGCGGATTTTGTCATGTGGTGTTGTCACGATGTCACACACATGACATCCACCATGAACCATATTAGAAGGTGGATCCATCCAACTAATCCTAGCAAGTGGAACATGGGTTTTGCATTAAGCTTCTTTCTTATAGAGAAGAATCCAATAAGGTGTATTTCAAGAAATCATTGAGGCTAAGACTCCAACTCAACAATGGTTTCATTCTTCACAACTCCAAATGTACAAACTTTATTTTGGTATGAGGCTTGGTGAGAATATCAACCGTTTTTTCTTTTAGTGATAATGTTCCTTGTCTAAAAACCATCTCCATGGTCTAGTCCCTCTAAATCACTATGATCAAAAAACCCACTTAACAAATCTTTTAGCAACTCTCTTTGTTATAAAGGCATACCTTGATTCATAGTAGCATGAGTGAAATGTTAGGATCCCTCTTCATATAGAAGGATACTTATAATCTCAATAATAGAAGATATCTTGATCCAATAGTCTCTAGCATGAATATCAGAAGACTAACGGAAATTTCTTTGAAGCTATTGTCCTGTACATTGTTTGGTAGTATGCCTAATGTACCAATTGTCTTTTCCTGCAAGATCATTCTCGAAGAAAAAGGAAAAGATCAAGGCAAAATAGCTCTTATTATATGCATAGAAGTACCAAAAAGAGATTAACTATATTAGAAATACAATACTTAAAATTGTACTCAAAAGAGAATACTTATCTCATGTAGTCAAAGGATAATGCCCGCCAGATGACTTCTTCTATTAAGCTTAGTTCTCAATCAAGGAGATCTGAATCATGCTCCTCACTCTACAATTTAAAGATAATCAACTTGTTATTAATACGCATCACGACCCAACAAGAAGGGCACAGTCGATGCGAACACTGAGTTGTGCCATCACTACTCACTCATCCCAACCATGAATTAATTTCTCAAATCTCTCTATCTATTATGATTTGATAATTTGATGTGAGGGTAGCGGCTTTATTAATCCCTCCTAACCTTATCAATCCTTGTTATCTCTCATCTTCTATACCTTGTTATGATTGAAGTTGAGTGATTAATAACATTACAAAATGTATTTTATTTTAAAGATGAAATCTTAAATATTGAGGATACCTTTTTAACATTTTAAGGGCTTCTCATAATTTTATCAACTTCCTTTGTTCTAATCTTTCCACATTACCCAATATCCATAATTCCTTCGTATAGGCGTCAATTACTTGTCGATCTCTCATTCCTTTATTTCTATCGCCTTTTATAATCTCTCTGCATAATAATACTAATAATATCATTTATGTTAGTGGCAACATTCATAAGGTCCTTGCTCTTGGCAACACAAGAAGTTTATATGTATTGTTTTTCTCTTCCATGCCACTAGGGCATTCACTATTGGCGTATATAACACCTTTGAATTTGCTGTCTTATTATCTTGTATGGATAGCTTTTTTTCCATAAGTCTTATTGACTCCATTTTGGTTTATGTTTCTCTTGTCTTATACTGTGCTTGCATCCGTGTTGTTGAAACAATCTCACAGAGAGTCAAGGGAGAGCCAACGTGGCAAAACCAACTTATTATAACATACATAAGGCAAATAGCATTCCCATGATGACAGCAAGTCTCTCTTTTAACTATGATTTCTCCCATATATCCTTGCACAGTGGTTATAACTTCTTGTAGTGGTATCTGTTAATTTTATATGAAGTAACTCTGATATCATACTGATCTGAATTGGCAGATTGAACAGATCCAATATATGCATGAAATCCTTGAATGAACCGGCCTATATATATATATTTGATTATTGCCTTCATTGTGATCGACATCTCCTTCGGACAATTTGGTTAAAGTCTAATTGCTAAAATTTGTTAGTTTCATCACTAACTAATGGTTATCTCTTAGAGACGCCGATTTCATGAAAAAAATTATGTATAGGGCCGACCTAGATAGGGACATGTCCTTTCTAAGGACATGCCCCTTGGTTGTTATATTTATATGGGGTATCAATGTGGATAAAGTACACACGTTACAACAAGTCTGCTCCTTTAGCATTTATTGCCTCATATGATTTATAGTAGAAATAAATATTTATTGCAGAACTATACATCATAGCAAGAACACTTGATATACGGTTTGGTATATTTTAAAGACCATCTTCAGCAAGACTAAAGGCATTGTATCAGTATTGGTTGATCAGAATTTGCAAAAAACTTACATGGTATCAGAGCTTTGGTAGTCGAACTTAGGCTCTGCAAATTGACAATCAGATTTAAAATACCTAGCAATATCCTTCTACCTTAAATGGCTAATGCAATCAGACCCAAAAATAGGTTTGATGGAAAAGAACACTTCATTGCTTGGAAATTCAGAATTATGATGACTCTTGAAGACAATGATGTAATACTTTTTGTTGATAAGAAATTCAAGAACCTTGATGCTGATCCTTATAAAACTATCTTTATTAAAGGAAACAGGAAAGCCATGCAAATCATATTAGATGGAGTAAAAAATGAAATAGTACCTATGCTAATGAAACATTAGACAACATTTAATATGAATGCATTATTAAATGCATATGAGCTTAACAATGCAACTAGAACCCTTGTACTAAAAAGACAACTAAATCATATAAAGACAAGGAAGGGAGAATCTATGAATTCATACTTCCTAAGGGTGGCTAGTCTAAGAGATAAACTTGCAAGTGTAGGGACCATGATTGAAGACAAAGAGCTATCACTTATGGCTATAGATGGGTTACTAGATTCATTGGAAACATTTTCGCAAGGAGTAAGTGCTAGAGACAAACTTCCAGACTTCAATAAATTTAAAGGAGATTGCCTTCAAGAAGAATCTAGGCAACTCAAGAAAGGAGGGAAATCTAAAATTGAAGATGAAGAACTTCATGTCCTCAACACAAATTCTTATAAAGGTAAGAAGAAGCACTTCAAGAAGAAGAAGGGTAATTAAAGAAATGACAAACCTAAGAGAGATTTATCTAAAATAAAGTGCTTCAAATGTGAAAAATTTGGACACTATAAGTCTAATTGCCTTGAGAATACAAAGCAACAAGTAAATTGTACAAACGTTACTAGGAAAGGGGAAAACTATGATCTTGAGAAACGTGTACTGTATTTAGCGCTATCAAATGACGTATCAAGCAAAGCATGGGTAATTGATAGTGGATACAAAGAAGTACTAAACTCAATATCAGAAGAAGTTAATGACGAAGTTACCATAGGTGATAATTCCACTCATTCTGTCAAAGGAATTGGGAACTGCACCTTGAAACTGAAGTCGGGTATTTTTCTTCATCTCAAAAGAGTACTCTATGTACCAGGAATCAAGAGGAATCTAATTTCTATTACAACACTTGAAGATGATGGACATAAGGTTGCATTCATGGACAATAAAGTAGTGACTTGGTCTAAGAACTCTTCATTTAAGAAATCAAAGTTGATTGGTCAAAGAAAGGGATACTTGTATGAATTAAATATAGAATCTATTCAAGCCTTAATTCATGAAGCTATTGATATAAATGAAATGTGGCATAGAAGGCTAGGACATGTAAACTTCAAAGCCTTATCGACTATGGAAAAGATGGTTACTGGTTTACCTAAGTTGAATAAAGATCATTCGAGCATATGCAAAGGATGCGCTCTAGGTAAGAATGCCAAAAGTCCATTTGAATATAGTACTAGAAAAACTAACAATGTTTTTGAATTAGTCCACTTAGATTTATGTGGAAATATGTCTGTTCCTTCTCTTGGAGGATTCTGGTACTATATACATTTTATGGATGATTTCTCTAGGAAAACATGGATTTACTTCTTAAAATGTAAAGAATCAGAAGAAGTCCTTAAGAGATTTAAAGAATTCAAATCCTTAACTGTAACCCTATGAGGACACAAAATTAAAACTCTTAGGATTGATAATGGAGGGGAATATACTTCAGATTCATTTAAAGATTTTTGTAAAGAAGTAGGTGTACACTCGAATTGTGTCTCACTCTAAACCCTTCTATCCAAACGATTCCATGAGTTTGGAATGCTTGGATGCCGGCTTAGAGCTCCCTATCCACGGAGTGCAAGAGAGTGTATTTCAAGTTCAAGGGCTCTCAGATGAGCCTTAGAGATACTCTTCTTGCTAGTAAACCATGCAATGGGAGGTTCCAAAGACAAGATGCAAGAATGCAAATGTCCCAAGGAGTTCCTCAAGAATGCAATGCAAATGAAAATTAAGCTAGAATGAATATAAAAAGTGCAGCTATCCTAAGCATGGATGAGAGTGTTACAATCCAAATATTAAGCTATGTGAGATATATTATTGCAAAATAGAAGCTAAACTAACATGCAACATGAATCTAAGCTAAAATGCTATGGTACGAGAGAATGAGACAAGAAATGAGAAGTTCTCCACAAAGCTCCAAAGAAACCTGTTAGAAAACCTGCAGCATAACAATATTCAAAATGAGGATTGATTTGAGGGGGAAAGCTCTCTCCCTTTTAAAGATGTACGAATGGTGGAGATCAAGATAAAGATGGTGGATGATCAACGGTGGAATTCAAAAATAGGTGTGATCCATGTGCACACACAAGTCAACCAATAGAATATAAGTTGACTTGTCATATAAGACAAAAGTCTCACAAGCCTTTTCTTTTAATTGTAAAATAGAAAAAGGACTTTATGTGTGCACTTTAAGTGGGTTAGAAGAATGGGGTGTTTTATTTAATTAAAAGGGGACATGTTCTTTTAATCAAATAATGAACTTAGGATAGCATAGTCAAACTATAGGTTATAATCAAATAAATTAATTATTAGCAATTTGGTCTAGATAAATGATTAAATTAATTTAGCCAAAATGCTGAGAAGGGGGCTAATAGTCTAGATGACCATTTTTAGGTGATTACGTTTGCCCCTCTTTGACTAATGCGTGATCGATCTGGTAACACATTATGTTAAAGAAAATCGAAGCCAAGTAGGCATTGCTAGATATAGATGTCTGATTCTAAAGAATGAAATGCAGAAATAGATAGCAAGTGCTGAATGCACAGCCTGATAGCGGTAGTACTGAACATTAGGAAGATGATGTTAGGATCCGAAAAGAATTTTAACATCTAGCAAAGCGAATAGATCAAGAGCAAGTGATAAGGTCAAACAAATGCTCCAAAGAAATAGATAGCTGTAACAATCAACAATAGAGTATTTCTGCCCCCTCGGGATCGAAATTGAAATGAGGTAAGGGGATGCAAAAACTGGCTAGACATGAGAAAATTAGAATATAGCAATGTCCAAGATATGACAGATAAATGATTAGAACCCAAGAATGACTATAAGAAACTGATGAAATGCCCCAGTTTGACTGGAGTTGACCTTGAAGGATATAGCATAAACATTAGGTCAAATCTAGTAGAAAGATGATTTAGATGTGAAAAGGTGAATAGAAGTAGATATGAAGCATAGAAATGATGAAGTCATGAAGAAATGAAGATGCCCCAGTGATGATTCAGAGATTAGACCTCAAAAGGTCAGCTAACTGCTCAGAAGAAAGAAGAATTTTTAAAAGACAATTTTGACCATCAAGATGAACTCGAATTTGGATTTCGAGCTCGAAAATGAATCCAGGATGTCGAAATTATTTAAGAGGTCAAAATTTCATATAATGTGATGATAAGATAGAAAAGAGATGAAGTGAAAGATTAAGAAGGTGAAAAGACATGAACAAGAAGAAAGTAAAGAAATATATGAAAGGAGTTAGCTGATATGTCCAGAAAAAGATGAAGAGAGAGCTCTCCCCATATGCAAGAATATAGGATTAAGCTAGAAAATGAACCTAAAATGCAAAGTGGTTTACCAACAAGAAGCGCATAACATTTAGACTCTTAATTTCATCATTGAGCATTTATTAGGGACATCATGAGATCATACAACCATCATTAGTATAACTATGAGGATATGAATATGATCGAGATCATATAGGTATGTGGAAATCCAATCTAAGCATTAGAGACATGTAAGTCAAGATAACTACGTGATTAGATTCCCTAAGTTTAATTTAGCAAGATTACACCTGTATCAAGGCATAAGCGCCGGGATAAACCCTGAGTGCGGTCTTGCAAAACAGTCAAGGATGATACATTTGTAAGTCAACGTGTTGAATAGGACCAGCATAAATGCTTACAACACTATAGACAAACAAAAGTATACCCACAAGCAGAAATCAAGAAAATATGTCCCATGCCCCCAGTCTTCTAGTCAATGATATCCTCGAAAGACTATTAGGGAGGGAACACATGGCAAAGAAATCATCATAGACAACACACAAAGTAGATAAAGATCAGCATAGCTCAGTCGTTTAAGTGTTAAAGTGTGTGTTTGCAAGTCACTTGGCCGTTTCTTCAAGACTTGATTCTGATAGTGAGAAATATCGCGACATTGGAGACCGTAGGTAAACTATCTGTAAAGTGTTGAAAAACACTTGATGTCAAAGTGGGTGGGGGTAGTGTTGAAAAACACTGTTTTGTGAGTTGTCAAAGAAACCCTAATGCACAAGAATACTTCAATAGGCTAAGTAGCTTTTCCCTTGAGATGAGGACAAGAAACAATTCCAAGCTAGGAAATGTGTAGCGAAGTGGATGATTGAGACTGATAGACATAGGTGTGAGGATTTCAAGTAGCGCCTGTTTTTAGGTTTTCACCACTCGACAGATTTTTTTCAGGACTTTTTTTCAATTTTTAGGATTTTTTCAGCATCATATATGATTTTTTTTGGAATTTTTAAAAGGTTTTTAGAGATTACTAGTTCTCGAGCAAGATCACATCATTTTCTCCCAATGTCTAGCAAGGTGTAGGACATGATAGAGTAGAAAGTTGGTGGATAGACAAAGATGGATAAGAAAGGAGTATGAAGCAAGTGAAAGTGATCCTCAAGGACTGACTCCTCAAGAGTACCCAAGCTAGGGAAAGAGGTGAAATAGTCATATGAAGCATGTTTTGGATAAGCAATGGAAGTAATGAGAAAGATAGCATGTAGGATAAGCGGTGAAGCCAACAAGTGAGATAGCATGAAGCATGTAGTCCAAAAGAGTAGACATGTCAAGAGACCTAAGAACCATTTTTATTTATCATGATCAAGACCAAGGGCTCAACTAGATAGTATAGCAACGGGATAGAGCAATAAGAATAAAGCTCAAGATAGAGGCTATGAGTGAATGGGAGAGCACAATAAAAACTCTCATGGATAAGATAACCAATATGCAAAGATAGCTCAACATTGTCAAGATCAAAGAGAGAAGAGGGGATAGATGGATGATGAAAGAATTACGCATGATGCCTGTTTGCCAGGTTTTCATCATGGTACTTATCCAAGGTGCCACAAGAAGTAATTTTCACCATAGGATAAATTTATTTCTCTTTACTTTTGCTTCCAAGGTGCCACAAGAAGTGGTTTTCACCGAGGCACATTTTCATTTTTTTCATTTTTTCTATTTTTTTTTTTTTTTTTTTTTTTTCTTTTTTTGAATTTTTAGAAAGAGCTCAAGCTTTTTGAATGTAGATAGTGCTCCTATAGGAAAAATAAGTCATGATAAGACAAGACCATAGAAAGGTATGCTCAAAGATGTTGATAGGGTGATGAAAGAGAAATGGTAGTAGGAAGAATATATTGAGGATAAGAGTTCATGTATAGAAAGTAAGTGTAAGCTTTAGAGGATTTCATGAGGGTAGTTGAAATATTGGACAAGATCAACATTGACACGCACCTTGAAGGGTATTGGAATGATGGAGGAATCATGGATGAAGTAGCTTCAGGTTTAGATGTATGAGGTGGTAGAAGAGATTTGGAAAAAAGTGGAGTGGAAGGCTTTGGAATAATTTTAGGAAGAAGATAGAATGGAAGCCTTTGGAAGCTTGAATGTCAACTTTGAAGTATTTTCAATATTCAAGTCTTTTAAAAGAGACTTGGGAATCCACATAGCTTTAGATTTTCCTTGTTCTTTGGGTGCTTGAGAGTGCATTTCTTCAATGATGGATTTAGGAACCCACATTTGCTTTGATTTAGCTCTCTTAATAGTGGACCTTTGTAGTCTCTTTTGTGCATTTTCCTTCTTAGCATTCACATGTCGATTAGATGGGACATAGTGATCTTCATTTTTCAATGGATTCTTATGTTTGTTCTCACTTCCAAAGGAATTGGGATTTGTGGATGAATAAGGCTGATATGACTGGTTTAGATGGATAGATGGGTGAAAAGTCATCAAGGATGAGTGTCTTTGTTGATCTTGAGGTATGATGGGAGAGCTAGGAGTGGAAAGTGTAGGAGATGAAGGAACATAAGGTCCCAATATAGATGGAAGGTTTGAAGGCTTTAGCTTTGATGGATAAGGACCAAGGATAGACTTAGGAGATGCAAATGGATAGTGAAAAGAGATATCAACATCTTTAGAGTGAGCAACGTGGTCAAAGCCATCAATAGACTCATGAGTACTTTTGATAGGAACACCATTTTTAATAGGATCACTTGAAGCTTGAGCACAATTTTGAAGTGGATATGGAGAAGTAGAACATGAGGGGATGCTTTGATCTTGACAAGTAGCTTTGGATAGCATATGAAGAGAACTTTTGTCATAATTTTCAGTAAGCTCAAGGGAGATAATGGAAGTGGTATCTTCATCATACTTAGGAGGTGGAAAAGATATAGGATATGGAGGGGAAAAATCTTGAAAGAGATGAAAGGGTGCTTGATCTTGATCTTTTTTGACATTTATAGCTTTTTCTTTTTGAGAGTCCTCTTGACATGGAGCCACTTCTAAGGACAAGGGAGAATGAAGAGTGAATGGAGTAGTGTTTGGATTAGGCATAGTAGTGCATGAAGGTTGCGGATGTTTAGGATTAGTAGCATGGAAAAGGTTTGCAAGCAAGTGAAGGTTGAATTGAGTTTTTTTTAGAGATAGCCCTTGAGGATACACATAGTCAATGTGGAAAGCATTAGGTTCTTTATTTGATGGAGGCATGTTGGAAAGATTTGAAGTGTTGGGAGATGCACGAGTGTTGGAAGAAGTGGAAGATGTAATAGAGCTGCTACTAGACATAGGTTCATTAATGTAATCTTTCTCAAGAGAAGTATCCTCAGTACGTGAGTCACTAGAGGTTCCAATAATTCCATTATCCATAAGATCTTGGATTTTATGTTTTAGCTCAATGCAATCTGAAGTACTATGCTCATTATGTTGATGATAAGCACAATATATATCCAAGAATGGGTTTGCATATGAGCTAGACTTAGGTAACATGATGATCTTATTACCAAGAAGTTTTTGCAAAGTGTCATCATAAGAATCTTCCAAGGGAGCAAAAGTTCTATTAGAAGTATGTCTAGAGTCCTTTTGTTGTTTCTCAAGTGAATAACATGCGTCCATGTCTTCATCATATTGGTCAAAGATAGGTTTTTCATGAAAACTTGGCATAGGATCAAAGGAGGTATCACTTTCTGTCTCTCTAAGTAGGTCTTTAGATCTAGAAGATGAAGAAATTTGATGGCTTGAAGTAGAGCATGTAGACCTAGAAGAAGAGGATGACCTCAAAGAAGGTGACTCACATGCATGTAAAGACCTTAAGGAAGATTCATGTAATGATGCAATCTTCTCCTCTAACCTTTTCTCAAGTTTAGACTTCATTTCTATCATGCGCTTAGAGAGATGAAGGTAAGAAAGATCATTTGTCTCTTCTAGTTCTTTGTATTGTGCATATAGATCTTGAAACTCTTTAGTGACATGGAGGATATCATGATCATCTAGATTTGGTTGAGGTTTGGTAGCACAAGCTTTGAATTCCATAGTTTTAGATGCAAAGCCAAACATAAAAGAGCCTAGAAGATAACTTGATGTTGAAAGTATAGGAGGTAGAGTGTTCACTTTCCAAGATAGTAGAGAGAGATTAAAGTGACTTGTCAAACAATATGTCCAAGAAACTTACGACATGAATGACTCAAGTCAATAGCTAGGCAAGATGCCCAAATAGCCAAATAAATAGAGCAAGCAGGGTGACAAGTGAACAACTTTCCCAACCCAAGAGTGCAGTCAAGAAATCAAGGTAACCATTTCAGCAAAAGGATGACTAGCAAGCAGACATAGACCATGAAGACAAAAAGACCAAGAGCACCAAGACCAAAGAGTCACTTTAAGCATGTTCAAGAACTAGAGACATAGAAAATAAAAATCAAATGATGAGACTCCCCTTAGCAAGCAACACAAGAAAATGTTTGCATTTGATGTTTTGACTTGGTTGACAAAGTTTGACAATAGTTGATAGCATAGCAAGTTTGATGTTCAAAAGCAATTTCTTTCCAAGCAAAATAGTGACACATGGAGTAGTCTTCAAACAATCAAGCAAGGGACAAAGCAACCTTGCATGATACAAGCATATGTGACGTCTCAAAAGAATTCCCTAGAATTATCGTCATGTGTATGTTCAAAAGATTTTCATTGTTATACAACATTTGAGAACACATCAAGCAATATCTACCTAAAGGACATGGTTCATTACTCAACAACTTGGCCCACGCTTGATGCTCCTTCGCCTCACACCAAGTGGTTGTCCACAAGAGATATTGGCTTTGTCACAGAAATGTCATAAGCATAACCAAGGGAACACAGATGGTGAGTGTAAAATCTTGGGGTGATCCGGGTAGTCCACTAGGATCGATCCTTGCACCAAGAAGTTGAGCGGCTAAAAAAGGTAGTTACTAACTTAGGGTGTTTAGATAGGGCTTCCGTTCATAGTGTTCCTCTTGCTCCCAATTACGGGACACCTCACCTTGCGATGAGTAAGCAATCTCGTGATCACAAGAGTACCTTAAGCATTCTTGCCTAGTGATCTCCCAATGGTCGAAATCCCATAAGCGATCACACTAGGCGAAGATAAACACTACATCTACCAAGGTTTTGTGTCCTTGATAGCCTTGAGTTTATAGTGGGTTGGAAGAGCTGGGTAATCTGCTTGTCCCCACTTGGGTCGTTCCTCTCAGGTTGTCCGAGAGCAGACCCTCTAGAAGATTCTAAACTACACAAAGAGTGGATCAACTTTTAGAAGTCAAGATTTCTGATTCACCACAAGGCTGAAGAGCATACTCTCCTATTCCAATCATTTTTTCCCAAACACACCAGGAAGATTCAGTTACCCCTTGCTTTTGAAACCAAATGGCAAGTCAAGATTTCTGATTCACCACGAGGGTGAAGAGCATATTCTCCTATTACCAAAAGACTCCAATCACAAGTTTTATGTGTCTATGAAAAATGAACAATTAGTCAATGCCGCACATGAAAACAAAAAAGTAAGAAAGTTTGGGTTTTTATGCTTTGGGCAGCCCTGCAAACAATGTTAGTAGCCCTTGCGTATTTGAAGCTTTGACATGCGTTTTTTTTATGCAATGTTTCAATTTTTTTCATAAGGATGGAAACCTGTAAGCACAACTTGTTAGCACCAAAAGTTAGTGTGAAATAACATAAAAATATGCAATAAAAAGTGGTTAGTTGTCTCAAAAATCAAATTTATCTTCCAACCAAGTGCATGCAAAGAAAGTGCAAGTTAATCACAAATGCTCTCATTTTTACTCTTTGATTTTGACCTAGTCAACAAGATTGGACTTGTTTGCTATGATTTCGGATCCAAAAATAGAAATGAAAAGAAGAGACCCCTACTAAAAATCAGAGAGCTTTCCAAAAATGTAAGAAATTCAGAAAAATCTCTTCATTTGCTCCCTAGAGATCGATTTTGTGAAAATAGGCCAGATTTATCAAATCGAGTTTTTGATCCCTAATACGACCTCAAAAGTCAAAACACAAAGAAATAACCCCAATTAGAATTCCAAAACCTTTTTGAAAATGTAAGTTTTTCCAAAAAATGCGCTGATTTGCGATCAGAAATGGCTTTTTATGAAAAACAAAGAAAAAATTATAACTCTCGCAAATCACATCAAAATTCTCTGAAAATCGGACTAAGACATTTTGAACACATGCTTAACTTGCAAAATAAATTTCAGAACCAAACTCCAAGTGGTTTAAAAGATATGATCAAATCTTTAAACCAACTAGATTTTTGGCCTTCAAACCAATCTACTTATGGGTTGGCCTTAAAACCCAAGTGATAATTTTACAAAAGTACTTGATTAGATCCAATATGCTGCTGTAAAAAATTAGAGATGAAATATAAAAACAAATGGAGCTAGAAATTTGATTCAAGCCCCACGGTGGGCGCCAAAAATGTACAGTCAAAAGTGTCCCACTCTAAACCCTTCTATCCAAACGATTCCATGAGTTCGGAATGCTTGGATGCCGGCTTAGAGCTCCCTATCCACGGAGTGCAAGAGAGTGTATTTCAAGTTCAAGGGCTCTCAGATGAGCCTTAGAGATACTCTTCTTGCTAGTAAACCATGCAATGGGAGGTTCCAAAGACAAGATGCAAGAATGCAAATGTCCCAAGGAGTTCCTCAAGAATGCAATGCAAATGAAAATTAAGCTAGAATGAATATAAAAAGTGCAGCTATCCTAAGCATGGATGAGAGTGTTACAATCCAAATATTAAGCTATGTGAGATATATTATTGCAAAATAGAAGCTAAACTAACATGCAACATGAATCTAAGCTAAAATGCTATGGTACGAGAGAATGAGACAAGAAATGAGAAGTTCTCCACAAAGCTCCAAAGAAACCTGTTAGAAAACTTGCAGCATAACAATATTCAAAATGAGGATTGATTTGAGGGGGAAAGCTCACTGCTTTTTAAAGATGTACGGATGGTGGAGATCAAGATAAAGATGGTGGATGATCAACGGTGGAATTCGAAAATAGGTGTGATCCATGTGCACACACAAGTCAACCAATAGAATATAAGTTGACTTTTCATATAAGACAAAAGTCTCACAAGCCTTTTCTTTTAATTGTAAAATAGAAAAAAGACTTTATGTGTGCACTTTAAGTAGGTTAGAAGAATGGGGTGTTTTATTTAATTAAAAGGGGACATGTTCTTTTAATCAAATAATGAACTTAGGATAGCATAGTCAAACTATAGGTTATAATCAAATAAATTGATTATTAGCAATTTGGTCTAGATAAATGATTAAATTAATTTAGCCAAAATGCTGAGAAGGGGGCTAATAGTCTAGATGACCATTTTTAGGTGATTACAGTAGGAATTAAGAGGGAGTGTACTGTTCCTCATAACCCATAGCAAAACGAGGTAGCAAAAAAGAAGAATAGAACAATTATAGAAGCAGCAAGAGCTATGATATTTGATCAAAATTTAGAATATTATCTAAGTTGCCGGTTCAGGTTTGGTTCCGAGTTCGAAGTTCGAGAACCGGTTTGCAAGTTCGACAAAATTTTATAAAGGGGTTTGGGTTCGTTAGTAGAAAAACATGTAAAAATTATAAACAAATAAATAAATAAATAAATAAATAAATAAATAAATATATACACACACACACACACACATTTTTATGAAGCATGAGTTGAAATTAGAATATAGCATAGTAGCATAAACACATTTAGACAACAAAAACTTTAAAACACCATAAACAGTAACATATCATAGTGATCATACCATCATATAGTAACATAGTTCAATCAACTTCAACATCAAAACATTTAAAATATCAAGTTCAAGTATATTTGTTTCATGTTTATTATTTAACTAATGGAATGAAAATCTATTAATATTCAAAATTCTTAGTTTTAAGTTCTTTAGTCTTCATCTTCTTCTTCATATTCATCTTCTTGTTCTTGATATTATTCTTCTCCGCCTCCGGTATTACTTACACTAAGGCCAATGGGATCAGCAACAGAATAAAAAATGGTATTGACATCAAAGTCATCAAAATCATCAATTTTAAGCCGAGCAGTGGAAGCATCCAAGGTCACAATCTCTGCACCTACATCCCACTTCTTTGTCTCCCCTTTTTTGTATTCTTGACTCTTGTGTGAAAGAAGGCACAAGTTGTTATGCACAACTATCAGGTTCTATGCTTTTTTTGATTGCAACCTATTGCACTTCACCGAGTGGATGAAAGAATAGGTGCTCCAATTTCTTTTTGATGCAGAAGCACTAGCAACCTATAAAGACAACATGGGGTAAGCAATTAAAAAAGAATTAATTCAATCGTATAAAAAATTTAAAATCACTCTCTAGTCATGATTTTTGAAGATAAAGTGAGCTAATTTTTTTAAAATAAAACTTATTTGTGATATAACTTTGATTGTAAGGGGCTGCAATGTTTGGAATTTTTGGCCATGGAGGTACCACCAACCATGAGCATCCTTTTTGAACCAATGACGAAGAGCATCATTACTTAGACTTCTAGCATTGACAAACTCTATGAACTCATCCATGGATACATCTCTCATATCATCATCAGGAAATATTCTTCTAAATGCTGCTTGGTTCCCGTTAGACACTACCATATGTCTATATGGTGGCAACCTTCCTGGTAGATCACAATATTGTGAGCTATAGTATTTGGGGGTCAAGGCATAGGCAAGCAAACGTAATGGAGTGGTCATTTTGTTCCATCTTTCATTAATAATTTTTTGCACTTGTTTGAAAAAGGTCTCTTGCAAATCTTGCTCCTTCTCATTTATAACTTGCTTGATCTTCTCAATCATTGAGTCTATGCCATCATAGATCTCTCGAAGGCAAGGCCTATCCATTTTAGTGTACCTAAGCATGCTCATAATGGGCTTAGTGATCTTAAAGAGATATTCTACATGTTCCCACCATGACTCAGCCAATAGCCTATCCTTTATTTTGTTTGCCATTTCAATGTTCTTTTGCTTCCATACACCCCAATTGTGGTTGATTACCATACCTTGAAGTGCGTCTGTCACTTGCACAAATCGTCTTAAGATGATTATATGTGATGCAAAACGGGTCTCAGCAACCTGTGACATAAATTAGAGCAAAAAACAACAACTATCAGATACATATTTTAGAAAAGTATACACAATGACAATTGCACAAGTAAAATATGAAAAATTGGAAATTGTCAAATATTAAAAATTAAATTACTAACTTGAGTTCAAGTTCATTTACCTTCAATAGCTCCAATTTTGAGTAGTTCCTGAAAAGAGATTGAGTCATGTGGTGGTTTGTGGTTTGTGACAAACATTTGTATGCCCTCAGCCTCTTTATACATTGTTTTGATCCTCTCAATTTGGTTCTCAATCTTTTGTAGCATAAGGTTGAGTGAATGGACTGCACAAGGTGTCCAAAAGATATGTTGATATCGTGATTCAACCAACAAACTTGCTGCTCTACAATTCTTTGTGTTGTCTGTTATGACTTGAACATTGTTTCTTACACCCACTTGTTCAATGGCCCCAATTAGGATATCAACAATAAATGGCTCATCTTTTACTTTGCCCTTACAATCCACCGCTTTCAAAAACATTGCCCCTTTAGGGCACACTGCAAGGACATTGATCGAGGGACGGTTCCTGGAATCCTTCTAGCCATCTGAAACAATTGTCACCCCAGTCTCAACCCATGAGTCCCTTACGTGCTTCAATTGATTTTCAATCCGTTGGACCTCGTCATCCAATAAGGTGGTGCACACTTTCTCATACTTAGGGCCACAATACCCTTTTGGAGCTTCATTGGCACCCCTTAACATGTCCTTCCAAAATGGAGAGCGGACAACATTAAAGGACAACCCATTTGCATACAGGCATCTTCCCACCTTAATGTCAGCAATTTCTCGGCCTTTATTTTGAAAAGCAGTTTCTAGTGGCTCCTTTTGTGTACAACGGGGATAGATTTAGTGTTAGCGTCCACTGTTGTACTGAAGAAGGGGTGGTCTTGTACTATAACATTTGAGGGGGGCTGCATTCCCTTTGCTCTTTTACTTTTATTGCTACTGAGTTCTATTGTCTTGCGTCCTTCTCTCTCTTTTGTTGCCTCATGCTCTTCAATATATTTTAACACAGTTTGATTTGGTATAGGGGCACCTTTTTTGCCAGGGCATTTTTTGACTCCTCTTCCAGTATAACCACATAATGACCTACCACACGATAATAAGAGCTATTTCTTTCTACACCACATCTTCGACATCTCCAACAGAATGCACCACGTCCTAGAAGGGGTTTTATAATGTCTATATACTTCCGTAGAGGAGAATTAGAGTTGGGTTCCATTCTTTGTTCGGTGTTGCCTATTGATGAAGAGGTAGATGACATTCCTTTTCCTATGGCAAGAAATTAAATACATGTTCATAATTTATATTGCAAGAAAATGATAAATTTTGGAATAATGGAAAAGATTCAAGAACATATGAAGATTGAAAGAGAAATGGAAAATATGAAAAAACTAGAACAAAAATAATAGCAAATGGAATAAGATCTTACCTTTTCCAGCCATTGCAAGCTTGCAAATGTGTATGAATGATGCACAAACACTTGAAGAACACCAACAAATCAATCTTCAAACTTCTCCTTGCACAACTAGATGCTTGCTCAAAAACTTATGTGCTCTCCCTTAAGAGAAAATAACCTATTTAGAAACATTAAATTACAATAAGAGGGCACAAAACCAATTAATAACACCTTTTTAGGTTTGATGGACGCCCAAAAATTATAAAAAATTGCAAATAAAACACTTTAAATGCCACCCGTAGCAACGGGTTTGAATTGGGTTCAAATTGGGTTTGATTTTTTTAAGGTGGTTCAACCAGGTCTGAAAAAAGAGAACCCTGGTCGAACCAAGTTTGAACAAGACCCAATTTTCGAACTGGTTTGAACTTATCTTGGTCCAGAGGGGGGGGGTGAATACTCGTGCAAATCAGAATATTATCTTTGGGTAGAAGGCTCATGTACAACTGTCTATATTCAAAACAAAAGTCCTCACTCCCACCTTAGAGATAAAACTCTTGAAGAAGTGTTTTCTAAGGTTAAACCAAATATAAGTCATCTTAGGATATTTGGGTGCGTAGTATACATACATGTTCTAAAAGAAAAGAGAACTAAGTTAGAACCCTTTGGGAGGAAAAATATTTTTGTCAGGTATAGTGAAACATCTAAAGCACATAGAGTTTACATACCTGGTTAGGAAAACATTGAACTTAGTAGGGATGCAATATTTGAAGAAGATTTAGCATTCAAAAGAGGCCTAAGTTCTGAAGATCCTACACATATACCTAGTTCTGAAGAAAATCATGAATCTGAGTTTCAGAGGGAGAACATTGAAGAAATTGAAGGTGAAATTCAAAATCTTAATCTTGAGGAAACTCAAAATCTTAAGAAAAGATCACTTTGGGCTAATAAGACTGTAGAGGATGCACAAGACTTTGCTGCACCATCTGGAACTTTTAGAGAAAGCAAAAGACCGAAAAGATTTTCTATTTATGCAACAAACATGAGTGATTTATCTAAATTAGAACCAATCAATGTTTCAAATGCTATTAAACATACAACTTGGAAGGATGCTATGATGGAAGAATACCAATCCATAATTGAGGATGATGTTTGGAAAATTGTTCCAAGGCCTAAAGGAAAATCTGTTGTTTCCTCTAAGTGGATATTTAAAATCAAACATTCTACTAACGATAGCATTGAAAATTATAAAACTAGATTCGTAGCCAGAGGATTCTCTCAAAAGGAGGGAATTAATTATGAAGAAACCTTTGCTCCGGTTGCCAAATACACCTCTGTAAGAGCAATCCTAGCTATTGCAACATTAAAGGGCTGGAAAGTACATCAGATGGATGTGAAAACAACATTTTTGAATGGAAAGATTTCAAAAGAGGTATATTTGGAACAATCTGAAGGATTTGAAACTCATAATCCTAAAATCTTTGTTTGCAGACTCAAGAAAGCTTTCTATGGGCTTAAACAGGCTCCCAGGGCATGATCAATGCAAGAAAGATCTAATCAAATAATTTGATATGAAAGATTTAGAACTCCTTCATTACTTCCTAGGACTGGAAATTTGACAAAACTCTGTCAGCATCATACTTAATCAAGGAAAGTATATATTAGACATCTTGAAGAGATTTGGAATGTGGAATTGCAGACCTGTTGTCTTCTCCAATGGAGAGTAATCTACACAAACTTAAGGAAGCAGCAACAAAGTCACCTTCCATAGATTCTACTCTCTACAAACAGATGATTGGGTCTCTTATGTACTTGGTAGATACAAGACCTGATATTTGGTATGTTGTTAATTCCTTAAGTTAGTTTATGTGTGAGTCAAAGGAGATTCACGTAGTTGCAGTCAAACACATTATGAGATACTTACAAGGCACTCTTAACCTTGGGCTCAAGTATGAGAAAGTTGACTTGGACTTACATGGGTTCACAGACTTAGATTGGGTTGGACGTGTTACTAATAGGAAAAGCACTTCAGGATGTTGTTTATGTTTAGGCTCAGTGATGATATCATGGATAGGCAGAAAGTAAGCATCGGTAGCACAAAGTTTCATAGAAGCTGAATACATTGCAATAGCAATGGCCTCTCGGGAAGCAGTTTGGCTTAGAAAGTTACTTATGAGATTATTTGGTCAACCCATGAATCCCACTATTATTCACTATGATAATCAGAGTTCCATCAAGCTTTTTGTGAACCCAATTTTTCATGACAGGTCCAAGCATATTGAAATTCCTTACCATTATGTAAGAGATATGCTAGACAGGAAAACTGTCAAGTTGGAATACATTTGCACTGCAGATTAGACGACATATATTCTTACCAAACCTCTCTCTTGAGTGAAGATAGATCACTTCAGAAAAAGACTTGGTATGGTTGAATTATAATACATTTGTATTCTTTAATTATTAATGAAATAATTGTGTTAAAATTATTATTGTTAGGCTATTGATTGTTATGGGCTTCACCATTTGTATTTATTATCTAAGAGGTGACTATCTCTGAGAGAATGAACACTTGTATAAAAGACATGAGAGATGACGATCTTTGAAATAATGTACTGAACAGTAGGGAACTACTGTCAAATTTGGATGAGTTCACGATCACATTGTGATGTAGACATTTCTATGCCTATGAGTCACAACTTGGATGAAGGAAGAATTTAATCATTCTCCCGATTTTATCCTGTGTACTGGCAGATCTTAACTTAGGATCATATTGTGATATAGGCCTATCAGTACCTATGAGTCACAACTTCGATAAAGGAATAATTTAATCACTCTCCGGATTTTATCCTGTATATTGCATGGAATGCAATATTGTTATGACAAGTATAAGTCATATCATAGGTATAGTAATATGACACAGTATCATGTGTTCAATGATACCGCATGTTTAGAAGATTCAGATAGATATAGAGTATCAATCTATGCTTATTTGTCTTAATTGATGGTGCTAGATATGTTATCTCTCAGTATGATTATCAAGTTAAGAGGGAGTGTTAATACTATATGAAATAACTCTGATATCATACTGATCTAAATCTGCAGATCAAACAGATCCAATATATGCATGGAATCCTTGAATGAATTGGCCTATATATATTTGATTATTGCCTTCATTGTGATCGGCATCTCCTTGGGACACTTTGGTTAAAGTCTAATTGTTAAACTTGGTTAGTTTAATTACTAACTAATGGTTATCTCTTAGAGACACCGATTTCATAAAAGCAATTATGTATAGGGCCGACCTAGATAGGGACATGTCCTTTTTAAGGACATGCCCCTTGGTTGTTATATTTATATGGGGTGTGAATGTGGATAAAGTACACACATTACAAGTAGTCTGCTCCTTTAGCATTTACTACCTCATACGCTTTATAGCAGAAATAAATATTTATTGCAGAACTATACATCATAGCAAGAACACTTGGTATACGGTCTGGTATATTTTAAAGACCATCTTCAGCAAGACTAAAGGCATTATATCAGTATTTGTTGATCAGAATTTGCAGAAAACTTACAGTATCCGCCTGGGTTGGACGGAAAAGGTGAGTCAGATTTTATATCCTTTGCAACGGCCCCACATTTAATGAATTCAAAATATATGTTATTAACGCTTTTTCTATTTTACTCTTTTCCAATGATAACAACGACAACTCTCAGGTGGGGGAATTATGCACCTTTGCTTCCCTCTGCATATATTTTATTTTATTATCCATTTACAAATTCTTTACTCTGACATTCATTGCTCATGACAAATGCTTCAGTTTCAGGTTGATAACTTAATACTGGCAGTAAGCAATTACAAGATTTTATCGCTAAAAAAATTAGACCAACTGAAGAATGCAGACCAACTTTTACTTTCTAATGATGCTTCAGTTCACATAGTTGTATCATTTTTAGTTACTCATCATGTTGGTCTAAGAAACTTCGAATCTGATTTGATGACTGGTCCCTTTCATACTGTATAAACTACAGCAGCTCTAAATACTGGAATTGTTTTCAGCAAACTGGAAGTCATTTGGTGACAAGAGATGCAAATACACTCAACATGAGATATTGTTGGGAGTTCTAAGATTGTATCAAACACCTGCCGGTCAACTCAAAGGTTACGACTATATAATAACAATGTTTTGATAGCCTTAAAAGTAACCAAGATGGTGGCGGCAAGTATACAAGATTTGATGCTTTCAAGAAATAATTTTGATGCATGTTAAGAAATGGATAAGCTGAAGACTGACATAAGTCTTCATAACTTGAAGGCTTTCACTGCTTAGCCAAAACTGTTCAAATCTAATATAAACTTGTTTTGATGAGGATATCTGCAAATGTATTTGCACTGTCTGTTCGGTTTGACTGCGCTTATCCTTTGTGATGACATTGCAGGCGATCTGCTCAAACATATTATTCCTCCAAAACTGACTTACAATCCAAGCTCCCAAGCTCGAACATTGCTCTGATACCATGTTAAAATGCTCAATCAGTATTGAAAAATACTGAATATAAATTCACAGGTCTGAATCAGAACTAGTGGTGTTTGATCTCCAAGAGGCAGAACATTTATTTATTTCGATGATCTCCTCTTTGTGATCGGTCAACATATATAGTGCCATCAAAAGACATAAGGAGGAATGGATGTGATTGTTCAGGCAAATATCTATTTGAAGAGGCACGAAGCCAAATTCTAATTAACAAACAAATCCGATAGTTTGTGGATTAACCATTGTGTCATTTTTCAAATGCATCCGATGGTTAGTGGGCATGATTACATGCTAAACAGTTCATTCACATCCTCTGATGGTAGTGGATCATTTCATGTGATCCATCCTGATGCACATATGATAGATATAGATCAGGGATGTACAATCTGATCCAAGAGATAACAATAATCTGATAGGTCAGCTTTGTATGCTTAGGTTGATCAGTTAATGCAAGGATAATCCTGAAATATTTAATGGCAAGATAACTAAGTATAAGTGTGTGTATGCATATATACCAGTTCATATGAACAACTGGTACACACACATATGCATACATTTTGGCAGTTTATCCTTGAATTCTGATTAATGCTACCATGTTTTAGCAGAGTCAATTGAATAAGCAAACAACGAGAAAAACCTATCCAAAGCTTATCTGTTATGGAACACGGGAACTATTTTACGTGAAGTCTTTAGTGATGGTAAAAGTCACTACATAAAGTCGAAAATGTTTTCTCATGTGTGTGGGTTCACCTTGTCCATTATGTTTCTCCAAATGGGGAACCTCAATGTCATGTCAATGGAAAGTGGATTAGTGACATACTACTTAGGAATATTGGATTTAGGTTGGGTTCTGGTAGCCAATTGTTTTTGTAAAGATGAGACATTTTGCAACAAATGGTTCATGGTAGCTTTGGTGGATGAATTGGATTGAGAGAGATTTGATTCTAATGGAGGATTTGAAGGTGTAGTATGATGGGTATATGGAACTTTGTGGTAGGTAGGTGAAGGAATTGGTTGAGAAATAAAAGAGAGATTTGTTAAAGGTGGCATATAAGCATATTTATTAGTAGGATTCCTGCAGCTACTAAGATTTGTAGCATTACCATTTTGTGTTGAGGTAGGCACGATAGAGGATGTGTATGTAGACCCATTAGGTATAGATGATGATTTGAAATAGTAGTATGTCCAAGCACCTCAACACAACTATAATGGTAATTGTATATGAATAATGAATACAAAGGTTACATTATATAGGCAATTCCATTACAATGTTTCTAAAAGAAACAAACATAAATGAAAGTTGGAAATAGAAAGTACCTAAAAAAATAGATGATGATTAAAGGTACATTACAAAATTTAATCCCCTTCCTTAATGGTCATTTTTCTAAGCATACCGGAGACATAATTTGTAGGTCTTTTGGTCACAGATGCATAGAAGGATGCCCCCTTCCGATCACAAATAAATAGAGAAGGATGTCCCCCTTCTCTTCAAAACAATGAGAATGTTGTTGAGACCCTCCTTGAGTCTACAAAACTTCTAGAAATGACCAAGATAACCAAAATCCTTCCAACCTAATCTTGGATTAACAAAATTGCCTCTCCCCATAGCCAGAGGCAGTGCTGAAATTGAAACTACAATTTTGAGGAGAAAATCATCAAATACTCCCATGCTTCAAAAAAATAGGCATGATTTTAGTTAAAAAATTTGCAAAACCTTTTGCAATTGAGTTTTATGATCCAAAACAAATAGAAAGAAATAATTTTTGTAGAGAAAATCATCAAACCCTTGATGTAATGCTAGGATTACTTAGGAAAAATTGTCTGTATTTTTAGGTTAAAAAAAAAAAAAACCCAATAGTAATTTTTGAAGAAAAATTTATAAAACCTAGAAACAATTTTGAAGGAGAAAAATTAAAAAAACCAGAGGACATTTTTTAGGTTAAAAATTGATCAAATCTAGACACAATTTGTACGGACAAATATTGATCAAAACCCATAGTTATTGTTTAGAAAAAGTCGTTGAAACCCAAACACTGAAACGTCAAGCATGATTTCTTGTTGAAAAAATTAAAAAACTCTCTTGCAAAGAAAGATCGTAGGTTTTTTGTACGACAGGGCAAGAAACAAAAGTGTTTGATCATGAGTTTTGGGAAAAAATCGCACAAAACCCACAATAATTTGTTGAGGAAAAAAATCATAAAACCTTACCAGAACTTTTTAAGGAAAAAATTATAAAACCTATTTAGAATATAATAAGGAGAAAATATTAAAGCCATATATAATTTTTATGAGAATTGTTTTTACAAAAACCCATCTAGAATCCTTGATTTTGAGGAAACTTGGAAAATCCTAGCATTTACAGAAATGTCAACAAATAAACCTTGACCAAAATGTGTAGGTCGACCACAAGTCCTTAGTATTTGTCAAAAAACCTTAGTCATGTCATGTAGGTCATAGGGAAATAGAGAAAGCAAACACAATTGCTAGAAAATCCCATTTGGTGGTCTTGAGAGGAAGATTTGATGAAACTTGGGAACCTTTGAAAACATGAGCAAGATGCCTTGAAAAAACCATGGAAAGGGTCGAAGAGATCATGGAAAGTGTTTGAGAGGTCACAAAAACTCACAGAGAAAATGCCAAAACAACCCTAACACAAATCATGGAAAATTCACAAACAATCACTAGTCGTTAGTTGAATACATGGAAAAATATTGACCCTAAAAAATAGATTGATAGGCAAGATAGGAATGAATGGTCATCACATAGGAAAGATGCAAAAATCATTGTGTGGACGAAAGAGACCAAATATGCAAAGAATTGCAAAAACCTTCGACATTGAAAAAGGGTGTGTTGTTTGCAAAAAGCCCTTGAAATTGTAGATGAAAATGCCCCACGATTTGTGCAAAAACCCTAAAAAATTGTGACTTAATTTTTTCATTAGAGAAGTAAGAGGCTAGAATTTTTATTTAAAGTTTTTGGCAAATTTTATATCTCCATTGACCTGCTTTGATACCATGTAATAGTAATTGTATATTCAATAATGAAGATGGAGGTTACATTGTATAATGTTACCTAGGGATTAGAAACCCTAAATATTTCCCTTCCATTCAACTATGTGAGAAAATATAAAAGGTAAGCTTTTAAAGATAATTTATAAATTATTTTTCATTATATGTTATTTAATTCTTTAAAGAATTAAATATTAAAATATTCAAATGCAAAATAATCAAATACCAAATGAATTTAAATAGATCTCTCAAATAATTAATTCAATAAGGATTAATTATTATTGTAATGGGAAAAGAGATAAGGGAGGTAAGATAAAAGTGAAAAAAAGAATTTAAAAGAATTAATTATTATTGTAACATGAGGCATTTGTGGAAAACCTGTACAGGTAGAAATTTTGGGAGATGGGCTAGGTTGGAAAAGCAATAATTAATTCTTAATAGAATTAATAATTGTTGTAATGTGCCTAAGAGATAAAAGATTTGTGACAAGAAGTTATAGGTAGTTGGGGAACTACTTGGGTAGGATTTCTTTAAAAGTAGGAAATTCTATTGTAAGAGGGTTCTTCTCCCATTTCATAGGTCTGCACTTCTGAAGGAAAGGGAAGACAATTTTAGGTTTTCAAAATTGTAATGAGAAAGGGTTCGTCCCTCCATAGATACGAAATCAGAACTACTTTTGTTTAAGTATTTATGCTTTAAACTTTGTACATGTTTTTCGGAAGCTATGACAAAGTAATATAAAATTATGCAGTTTTATATGTTGAACTTTGTGGAGTAGATATTATTGTTTACTCTGTAGTAGTTTATGTTCTTGTGGATATCGATCACTTGTGAAAGTTTTGGCTTTTCTTTTGTTGCATATTGGAAACTTGTTTTTTTTGGAGTTTGAAGGTTCCGAGGGAGGAAGTTAAATTGTTCATTTACTCCTCATTTTAATATTCAGTCATGTTGATAAATGGATGTTAGGGTTCCTTCATTGCCTTCTGGGTTAAAGGCATATCAGAAAATTATTTATTTTGAATCAAAAGGAGGGAGTTGTACCTTTATTTCAAAATTCAGAGAGCACTTGACAAGATAATTGCAAGTAACTCTATTGTTGGTTTTAGAGTTTTTCTTTTTTGGGTATTCGAGAGTCATTTGTGAAGGTGTTTTTGAAAGGACAAACCTGTTCACTAACATATAGGCAATGACATTATGTTGTTTCTAAAAGAAGCAAACTTAAAACAAAAGTTGGAAATAGAAATTACCTAAACTAACTAAGACAAGTTGATAAAAATTTAATAACAACTAACTAAGTTCATGTGTGTTTACCCAGTAAGCGAGCAATGGTATACAAACCTTCCATGCCATGTTCGTCATTTTAAATCTACATTACATTCTTTAATAAATTTATAACATCTAGCCAATTTCATAGTGTTTTTATCCACTACACGAGCAATGCCACGCAAACCTTCCATGCCATGTTTATCTTTTTAAATCAACATCCTTAAACCTACAATTAAGGGGCTGCCTATGAGAATAGGATTCACCCAAGCTCTTGGGGAATAGGTTTGTCAACTTAGGCTCAACATCCTTAATTTTAAAACCTTGGGAAGCCACAAGTCTATAACTTATTCTCATTGAGATATAGGATTTGCAACAATGAGTAATAAAACTTGTACTTGAGGAAGGAAGAATAGCTAATGGAATTGATTCATGCTGTCAATGCATTTTATATAATTGGGACTGATAATGGTATTAATTATAAATGATATTGAATTATAGGAATAGAGTAAGTGATTAAACAAAATGCAATAGAGCAATGAAATGATTATTTACTTGCCCATTTAAGCAATACAAGCTATTGGAATGATAATAATAAAACATAGAAGATGAATTAGTGTCTCTAATTCTGAAAATTGTCTTCATTTATATTCACTTCTGAACATCTAAATCAGAAATTATACAAGAAACATCCTTTTCATCAAAATGTAGAGTGGCGCAAATGGGGATCACTAGTCTAAACATTCAAACTAGGAATCAAACCCATTCACATTAACATACTTCAAAGAATAATCCCCCATCCTGTTGGAGAGTTAAGGTGCTGAGAGAGCCGGGGGGGGGGTGGGAGTAGTTAATTAGTACCTTCTAAAACTTTAACCCTCAAAACTGTTTTACTCTTTGAACCTTATATCTTAGTTTGCACTCATGAACTTAACAATTTAGAGCTGAATGAAAGTAAAATAAAGTAAACTACTTCAACCATAAAAACATCACATGCATATCAACACATTTGATGCATGATTTTGGTTAGCAAAAACCCTTGGTTAGAGGGAAAACTGCAGTGGGGATGACACCCACAATCCTTCACTACTGTAGCAGAAAGGTTGCTCGATTAGAGCTTACAATGATGTCACTTTTGATGACTTACCCTGTTAGGAGTAATACAAAAAGCCCTGCTAAAGTCTACCTTGTAAAAGGATTTTCCAACACCTTTAAGTGTGCACTTAGTTAGGAGATTTACAATAGAAAGGCTTGTCAAGGCCTATCCAATCTTTGGGATTTAAGAATACAATACAATAACAACAATGTATTGAATAATTGATCTGGAATAATGCATCTACTAGAATGCTTATTCAAATCCTTTATGCTCAGTATGATTCCTGCACCTTCCACTTAACTGTTTTCAAAAATCTGTCCTCTATCCCTACTCGGTAGCTTTATTTGCTTTTACCTCTGTTTTGCGTTCAATCCTCTTCTCTCATGCATATTATGATCTTTTCTCAATTCATCCTTACACAATAATCCTATAGCTTCATCTGTACTTGACCTAATTAGGGTTTAGATCCTTTCGGAATGCTTGGATAATGAAATCTACGATCATTATTCATTCTCGCTTACCAATACATATTTTCTTTATCTTCATTGGTTCAAACTTTGCCTGGGGATCTGTAAGGTCATGTTCCATTCCCAATAAATCTCACCTAACCTTCTTCGTGATCTTCATAAACCGTTTTCTAGCTCGATAGAATCCATTCACCTAGAATTTTGTAGATTTACAAACTTTTGTCATCCTGTGTCACTCGGTAAACTCTGCTGATCTACTTGGTTGTAATGTTGTTCTTGTTCGGTAATAGCTCTGTCTAGGTTAACATGCTTGCTCGGTACTCTGCCATGCTTGGTTAACTCAATCTGTTTAGTAGTCAATCTGCTCGGTATCTTTGGTTACTAGTCACACTTCTTTGTGCTCGATTATTGTTCACTGATTAATGCTGATTCTTCTCCTTCATCTTTATCGACCTATCTTTACTCTTCACCGACTTGATTCATCAACATACTTTTTCACTAATGATAACACAAATACATTTAGGAGTAACATTCTCCCCCTTTGGCATTAGTGAAAAAAACTTTCATACTTAGTCAAAGCTTGATATCTTCAATGAATAACAACTTCCCCTCAACATATACTTCTCATGTTTCAAAATCTTTTATCCTTAAATCTCCATTATCATACTGCCGCCGTTGCTTATGTACAATCTGTATAACTATATATCCCCCTTTTATGTATATCATCGATTATCCTCCTTTTTTGACAATAATGCCAAAAACAGAAATAATGTGCAAGGTATACTCACAATCGATCAAACAATTTTGGATAAGAGGACTTAGCATTGTCGTATGTAGTCTTCCATGAGTCCTTCAATGCTTGAAGGGCTAATAGTTGAGCTTGTAGTTGTGATAATAGATCCTCCATATTATACGTAATAGACATCTCCAATTCAACAATGAGCTCTTTAGCTTTCTTTACATTCTTTTGAATGACCTCTAAATTAGGAATGGTAAGTGCTTGAAGTTCAAGAACCTCTACTCTAATCTTCTAACCTCTTCCTTTCTCAAATCTTTGAGTAATGAACTTGGAATGACCAAGATCCATCAGTTAACTTGTCTGCACTTTTCTTCAGTTCTTCATCTATCTTTTGTAACTGCTCTAAAACATTTTGTGTAAAGTGTGAAACATTGCACAGTTGTTGAAATAGCTGAATTATAACCTTGATTGTGTTCTCCAACACGGTAGCTATAATAGAAAGTTCAGTTTTCTACTCGACAATCTTTTGTAAAAGTTTCTCCATTATCCTCTCTTCATCTCTTCGTTCCATTCTTTGTTCAATTACCTGTATTATTCTCTCCTCTGCATCAATACAAGGTTCATTGACTTAATGTACAAGTGAGACTAAGTGATCCATGATAGGTGCCTTTTTATCCAACCGAATCTTTGGAATAATTTGTAGTAAGATGTCTTTCACATTAGATAGTACTTGTTTCTTTTTCATTCCTTGTTTCAACTTATCGTGTAATGCTTTCCTCTTCAACAATTCACCATACTTAATCATAGCATCACGATCTAACTTGGTTGGATCACACATTAGAACTATTAACTTTTCGTGTAAAGAAACTTGATCCTCTGTGCTCCTTTTTTTTCCTTATTATCTAGTATGCTAAGTGAACTTACACCAAGTGATACTTTAGGGGGTGTTGGAGCCTACTGCTGCTCGGCTGGCTTTGCTGGCATCTCATTTAGAGGTTTTTCCTCTTCTTTCCTCTCTTCACTTTCCTTGTGCTCGAGGGCCTTTGTTCCAACCGCAGGCTGTTGCTCCAAGTTGAGGCTGATCCTCGGTTTGTTACTTTGTAGTTTCTGTTTGGGATTTTCCTTACATATGAGGTTGGTCATCAGTTTGTTGTACTCTTGCTCTTTGTTCTCTTTTTCTTCACCCTCTTATCCTTGTTCTTTCTCTCCTTGTGTCTACACTCTTGATTTTGTGCCTCTAGCAGATGTATCTGTTGTCTTTGTAGTAGCAGTCTCTTTACCTTCCTCGGTGGCCTTGGGTTTCACCCTTACCTATTTCATGTTGTTGCTCGGGAGCCTGAGTAGCTTCCTCGGTATCCTCTGGCACGTTAGTAACATTTGTATGAATAACAACATTAGTTTTAGTATTTGCCTCAGTAGTGGTCACTACACTTTCAGTAAACAGAGTGGGTGCTGGATATGCTTGCACTTGTTGTGGGATAGTTGCATCTTTCATTAGTTGTGCAATGGCTGGCTCAGGAAAGAATGTATCCTTGGGGGTACCATTGTAGTATCCATGACATCTTGATCCTTATTAACCGTTTCATTTGGATCTTGCTCAGTGTTGTCTGCAATTTCAACTTCTTCATGTGTGTCTTTAGCTATTTGTGGAATGTCTCCAATTACCTCACCTGTTGTGTCCTCGGGGTTTGCTTCCAAATTTTGTACTTGTGTTTCTTCTTGAGGCTCGATAATATTGATATATCGACCTTTTCTTTTTCATCATCAATGTGAAATATCTTCTCGCATGCTTTGTTGCTCTCTTCCTTAACTTCTTGCATTCTGCCAATCATGATCTTTAGTGATCTATTTTTCACCATACATCTCTTATGATTTATAAGTGCTTCATCAATTTCATTAACTGTCAAAGTGGGTATAGTAATAACTAGGGATCTTTCTCTTATCTTCCTCTCAGTCTCAAGTGCATATCTCCATCTGGCACTTATTCTGTTGTACAATTATTCTGGTAATTTTCGTGCAAGTTCAATAGGAACGTATCTGTAAGTGTATATTGCATCAATAGTGGCTTCTTCAATTTTCACTTTATCTTCATCACTTGTGAAATTTCACTACATGCATTGAACCAAAACTTCTTGTAGCTCCCAAAATTCAACATGCTCATCAATAGTTTTTGGTACAAATTTCTTCACAACTCTGAATTGTTCATTATTTGACTCGTTTTTCTCACTACCATCATTCTTCACAATCTTTTGTTTCTTTGGTGGCTTGCTCACTGACTGTTGTATTTTTCCTCTTCTGATATGTTTTAGTTTGTTTTGGCTCTGCTTCAACTTGTTTGTTCTTACCTTTCTTGGTAGGAGGTGTTGGGGTTGATGCAACAAGAGTTTGATCTTGTAGCCTGAGTGATAACCTCCTCTGTTTGTGCCTTTCTATCTCTCTTAGGTTTGGGCTATTCTACATCTTCCTCTTCAACCTCTTCTCCATAATTTTTTTCTTCCTTGGTTTCCTCTTCTTCCTTGTGTTTATCATATTCTTTGACTTCTTTTCCATCTTGGGAAATATGATTTCATGTTTTATTCTTTTCTTTGCTTCCTCAAATGTTCCAAATCTTTTTGCTTTCCTATCAAGGTGTTGCTTCAACAAAGTTTCAATAGCTAGAGTTGCTTGGTCAGTGTCTATTTCATATCCCATAGGTTCCAACCATGAGGTTCTTGGTTCTACAACCTTAATAAGGCACACATCTATATCAGCTAGGAAACATATGATATCTTTGTAATTCTCAGCTAGTTGGGGTGTAATCCTAATCTTTTGGTGCATCGTAGTTTTAACTTTATCAAAATTGTCACCCAAGCCATTAATAAAATCACCGATTTGATATATAATTGGCCTATTTGTACTCCAACTAAAAGAAGATGCATACCAAAAGTGATCCATATTTCAAGGTATTTGTCTTTACAACTTGGATAGTGTGCATGTTGTCCTCTAGTTGCTTTAGTGGTATCTCGGCTAGGTCAACCTTGAAATGCTTCTGTGCAATTTTGTATGCCAAATCAACAACTCTGCACGACACACTGTTTGGTTTGCTCGATTGGTAAATTCTGTATGCAATCACACAAGTAGCAAACTTGGTTTCAATATCTTTGATGGTTGAAACTTGGAGACCTCTTCCATCCCAAGTCACTCTAGTATGTTTTTCAATTTCTCCCTTCGGTGCTGCCCGAACTGCCTTTGCCTTGTCACCGATTGGGTAACCACTCACCATATGGATTACATTCTTGGTGATCTTTAAAGGACCTTCTAGGCACATAGAATTTCCATGTACTCAGCTAAGAACAATTCAAATACACTCGTGTTTTGTCAAGCCCTTCATTTCTAAGTGCTTCTGTTCATCTTATAATTGACCATCCACACACAGTGCCTTGCAAGTATCTTAGAGTTCATATTCAAAAATTTCCCTGATCTTGCAATGGGTGTAGGATCAAGTATATTGTACCAATAAAGCTTCGAAGGCAACGATTAGAATGCACTAGTTCCTTCTATCTTAGTGGAAATTTCAGGATACTATGTGTAAATTGGCTCTTCATAATTCGTGCTCTTCACCAAAATTGGCTCTGCAACCTTGGGTGCCTTTGTTGTAGTTGAGCTTGATGCCATTTTTGCAATTCTATAAAGTAGGGCTTTGTCAAGTAGTGGTTGAATGGTTAGGGTACGCTCAGAATTATGCTCAAATCACTCTATTCATTCAAATAATTAAATAAATTTGCTTGTTCTACCTCGAAATTACAATGCTCACAAGAATCACTCGCTATCACTCTGACATTGCTTTTAACATGCAAGGTGAGAAATGAAACCATTTATGCCTATTTATAGTGAAGGCGACCCTTTAGGGTTCCCAACGGTCATATTTGCATTAAACGCACTTTACCAACTTCATCGACCAATGTTCAGACCGACCTCAAATCTTCATTTGGTAACTTAACTCTTTATGAATGACTCACTAACTTGCTCGGTTATGCATTTCAACCATACAAAACTTTCAACACTTATACTAGTTATCCCATTGCATCTTACTTTACGCTGAGTTGGATTTCATTTTACGACTATAAGGAACTGTTGTAAAATAGAAATGATTCAAATGCAGTTCCCATACATACCTGCATGGATGGGTTTGTAGTTGTGGAGTCACACAATCCAGGGGATGAGGTGTCATCGATCGATCTAGTTGTTTTTCTACTATCTTCACTCTTCTTTCTCCAGGTCTTGCCCATTTGATTCTAAATGTCATCAATATCTACCTTGCCTTTTTCTTTGGTGTCTTCATTGTTGGGTGCATATGCTCGGTACCTACAGTTTTTGCTCAAGGATTGACCTTGTATAGTAATCCTGCAACTTCCTCTGTATTTGACCTAATTAGGATTTAGATCCTTCTGGAATGCTCGGATAATCAAATCTACAATCGTTTTTCTTTCTCACTTAGCAATACATATTTGCTTTATTTCATTGGTTCAAACTCTACCTTGGGATCCATAAAATCATGTTTCATTCCGACTAAATCTCACACAACCTTCTCGATCTTCGTAAACTGTTTCTAGCTTGGTAGAATCAGTTCACCTAGAATTTTGTAGATTTACAAACTTTAATGTCATCTTGTGTTGCCTCAGTAAACTCTACTGATATTCTCGGTTGTAATGCTGTTCTTGTTCGGTAATAGCTTTGTCTCGGTTAACGTGCTTGTTCGGTACTTTGTGTCACTCGGTTAACTCTTATCTGTTTGGTAGTCAATCTGCTCGGTGTCTTTGATTGCTAATCACACTACTCCATGCTTGGTAACTGTTCACTGAGCAATGCTGACCTATCTCCTCGTTCTTTACCAACCTATCTTTACTCTTCATCGACTTTATTCATCAACATACTTTTTAACTATTGACAACACAAATACATTTAGGAGTAACAATGTTAACTTTAGACCCTTTAGAGAGCTGGGTAAAGTGGATTGAGTTATTGATTCTCTTTTTGTGATTTGATGTAATTGGATAAAGATAAAATAAGGAAACACAAGAACTAGGTATACAGGTGTAAATCTAACAATAATCAACATAAATAGTAAGCTACATAATAGATATGCAAACTCCAAGTATACATATGGAAATAGGAATCAGAAAGGAACTTGTATCTATATTTTAGTTTTTGAGCCTGAAAGTGCTACATTATGTAGCTAGAGTCCGATACCTGAAGGTGTCTGATACAAACATTGTAAGCAAATTTCAGATTAGGATGTTGCACATAATATCTCCCAAATATTTTGTTGAAAAATAGCTGGGTTATGGGGTTAAGCCACAATGTCTAGAGTTTTCTACTTCAAAGTTTGAATCGCTTTGTCTTAGTTTGCACTTTCTTTCTGAATCTACAGGGCTCTGCCAGATTTGAATGTTGCACATGAAGGAGAGAGAAAAAGGATTTAACTTCTGAATTTGAGATGAAAGATTTGGGTTTAATGCACTACTTTCTTGGTCTAGAAATTTGGCAACAACCTAATGAGATCATTATTAGTTAAGGTAAATATGCTCTAGACATTCTTAAGAGATTTGGTATGCCTGATTGCAAGCCAAATGTGACTCCTATGGAATCTAATTTGAAGAAACTACAAGTAGTTTCAGTTGATTCAGAATTAATGGATTGTACTCCTTATAGGCAGCTTATTGGTTCTCTCATGTATCTTGTCAGTACAAGGTCTGATATTTGCTTTGCTGTTAATACTTTGAGTTAGTTTATGAGTGAGCCAAGAAAATATCATTTCATTGCAGCTAAACATATTTTGAGATATGTCAGAGGAACCTTACAGTATGGATTGAGCTTCTCTTGTTCTAATGATTTGCAACTTCATGGTTTCTCAGATTCTGATTGGATTGGTTGTATTGTGGACAAAAAGAGTACCTTAGATTTTTGTTTCAGCTTTGGTTCAGCCATGATTGCTTGGTGCAGCAGGAAGCAAAAATGTATAGCTCAAAGTACTGCTGAAACTGAATATGTGGCAGCCTGCTCCGCAGCTCGAGAAGCTATTTGGCTTTGAATACTTCTAAGTGGCTTATTTGGAAAATCTTCTGAATCTACTACAATTTTATGTGATAACCAGAGCTGCATAAAGATTCTATAAATCCAGTTTTCCATGAAAAGTCAAAGCATATAGAAATCAAGTATCACTATTTAAGGGACATGGTATTCCGAAAGGCTATGGAACTGAAGTATATCAGCACTGATGATCAATTTGCTAATATTCTCACGAAGCCCCTTTCTAAGGTGAAATTTCATTATTTTAGAGATAAGCTAGGTATGGTAAATCTTAAGACTTAAATGGAACAAAGTCTAGTTTTGCAAGATTTATCTATTACCATTTTTGATGTGTGAACTAATAAATATTGTAAGATCAGCTATGACAACTCTTATACTATGCAATAGTGAATATCATGTTGAGAGAGTCCATGATATTATCACGTTGAGAAATCCCGTAATGAGAGTTGGATGTCATGTTGAGAGATTCCATGACTACTCATGTTGAGAGAGTCTGTGAGTAAAGGCTTAGCCGTGAGTCTTACAAATTTTTCATGTTGAGCAAATCCATGATTATTAGTTTTGAATAAATTATTTTTCCATGTGAGCTATTCCATGATTATAAATAATTGAGTTATTGTGATAAGCATATGAATGCATACTCTTCTAGTTTCTAAATTTCATATCAGCTAAGAGGGAGTGTTAAATATTTAGCCTTATATGAAATTCTGGATATTACAATTTAAATGGCAAATGTGTATTAAATATGAATTAACATATTGCTGGAGGAATTTGTGTGTGTATCCAACAGGTGTCTTATATTCCACCTCTTTTATTCTGGGTCTCACATATTAACTGGCAACGATTATGTTCTTCCTTTCAGATATGTATTGCCAAGAGGAAATATCAATTGAAGGCAACCTGATACTCTAAGAAAAACGACAAGCGTTGTGGGTGTTTTTCTCTCTCCTGTCACCATTCATTCCTCAAGAAATGCTGGAATCGAGAGCAGTTATAAATCTTTTGTATTATCTCATGGCTACAATATCATTGAAGTGTGGCTTTTTGTGATCTTTTTTCATGTGAATGTCATCATATAATCGGCTCCCTCTTGGTACACAGGATTTGTAGATCTATCAATTACACTCTCTTAGATTTCCGTCTTTCATCTTAGTTGTGTTCAAGTTCCATGAAGTTTTGGTTTCTATATTTAATATTTTCAGATGTGTTCTATATCATCATTTTTACTTGCCTTGTTCAGAGGTGTTTGAAAGGTCTGTTGGTTCATAGAGCAGTAGCTCTGACTTTTGTAATGAAGTTTTCTACATAAATAAAATAATTCATTTTTGGGGCTGGGTTGTTTCCCTCATCTCAGAGGGTTTTTCCTAGGATATATAGAGATGTTTGATTTACAGTTTCTAGTCCAGATTTAACACATGATTTTAATTTGTTATGGTGGAGAGGTGCGATTAATTTGAAAAGTCACATTTTCTACATAAAAAGGATATAAATACAAGTTAGAATTAAAAAAAAAAGTAACAAGAAGACATATTCGATAAGAAGAAGCAAAAGGAGATATGTTTATTTGTAAGGAGGAACAAGGAGTTTAAAGCATGGCTTTGTAATATAAATTCAAATATTATATTTCAATAATAAATAAAATGCCTTTTGTTTATTTCTACTTAAGACAAAGAAATTACAATTGGAATGTTGATTCGTCCTTTGATCAATAATTTAATTATTGGATTATTTTGACAAGGCTTTATTTATTACATTGGGTATTTTCTGCATTTTGTGTTCAACAACAGGAAATATTGCAAAACATATAAAGTTTCTGCTGCATCTTGGCTAACTGGACTTCCTACCTAAGAAGTTAATTTCCTTTTGGCTAGAATAGAATTGCGTATAAAACGTATCTATTGCAGAGCATAAGAGTAATTGATGATATTTTTATGAAATATTGTCTCATAGAGTTGTACGTAATAATCTTCGTAATAGTTGACTTTGTTGCCCGGATAAGCGAAGACACTGGTCTTTCAAAATCATTGAAATATAGTTATTGGGGTTATTAATTGAAGTTAAAAATTTACACATTTCCTTTTTGCAAGTACCGAGATAATAATTAACAAATATTATACAAAATATTTAATCAATTCAAACATTCAACATTCAATTTTATTTTGATCGAGTTCAAGGACCCTGCCAGCCAAAGAACTCACCAAGTCTAAGTCTGCTCTATAAAAGCTTCGAACAAGGTGATCAGGTTCAAGGTGAAGGTCTACACACCTAGGTGCAGCAGAGCCTGAAGTGCAATGGAGTCAAAGTCATTCCCGTTTGTTGGCCAAAACTGATTGTGGAATCTAGTTGGAGAATTGGCAAGCTCTTTGATTTCCAATCTGTGGTTTTGGGAACTAACACACCCAACACATTGTAAAATACATAATTGTCTGATTGACCTTGCTGGTTTTTAGGGGTGCTAAAAACCATTATTACTCTTTTATTTTAAAAAGATAGACTAGTTTACATTTGTTATATTGTAGCTACAACCTTTAAAAGATTAAAGTTTTTGAATTTAAGGTCATATATTTGTTTCTTTGCAATTTTGTTGAGTGTAAATACGATTCATATACTTGATTAGGCTTGGTTTTAGTTATTTTGGTAAATTTCTGTTCTTTCATCTGTCATCATTGTTCTAGTTTCTAATGTTCTTCCTATCCTATGAATCTTGCCACATTTATTCTGTTCTTTTGAGAACATGCAGTATGACTTCAAACCTTTCTTTTCTGACATTTCTAGATGAGATGCCAAGATATAAGTAGGGTGTTGCATTGCTTCATTCCCTCTACAGGGGAAGTCTAACCATTTTCCTGTTATATTTTATTGATTCAACATTCATTTCATATTCTTTTTTTAAATTTTATATTTATTCAATTTTATTGAAGTTGACTTTGTGTATAAAGCAGACAGTAATTTATATTCATTATTTAATAAGATTTTAGTGTTCCAATTGTTAGACATCACTTGAGTCTATACTCAAGCTACATATTAGATAACGATGATGCATTATGATATTGATTATCCCACATCTCCTGCCCTTCTCAATATGCGTGACTTTTAGTGAGCCACTAAATGACTGAGATGGATCTATTTCAAGCTACCATAAGAGAGGGAATGCAGAAATTGTAATTTTGCCCTTGTCAGATATACATATTTCTGCATTTCTCTATATATTTCAATGTTCTTTGTTAAAATACTATATTCTTCTTATACTTTTAGGTTCTCATATTTTCTTTTGTTTTCTGTGACTTCTCTATATAGAGTGTTTAAGATATCTTTCATCAATAAGAAATCCACAGATAATCACTCACTTTGCTAAGGGGCCTGAAATTTATATTTTGCAGGGCTTATTACCTCCTTTGGATGCTCCTCATCATGCACGCAAGCACGAGTGGGTTCCATATCGTGAAGGTTGCATTTATATTCAAATTTTTTTCTAGAGAAAAGAAGAAACTAAATGTAAACAATGAAATATGAGGGCGATCTTTATTACGTACAATTTGTTCTTCTGAATTCTAGTGTAGTTGGAAATGGGTGGACACTATGTTGACTCCAGTCAATGGCCTCCTTTAATTTTTATTCAAAATGATAAAATGCTGCTAGATAACCAGTATTATATTTACAATGGAATTTTAAGACTCTTATTTCAGATTTTCTAGGGTTCGAAATCATTTTTTGGGAAATGTTATATTTAATGGGTTAGTTTCTTAATTATTTCTTGCTTTTTTCACAATCTCTGTTGAGGAATAATAATCGTAGAGTGATTGAAAAACTAAAATAAAGCTCAACAAAATATGTAAGATAAAAGTTCAAAGCTAGAAAGTAATTTATTTTATTGCTCTATTTAGTTTTGATTGTGGAAATCGTGGAAAACTGAAAAACCAAGCATGGTGGCCCGGATGCAAATAACAAATATCTGATTATAATACCTAATTAAATATATTCGTCATCATCAGTGGCAGCATTAGTATATTACTAGTATGATTTTATCAACTTCATTAATGTCTGAGAACTTAAACATTATAATCAACATGCCTTAGACCTTAACAGAGATTATACTCAGACAATACACTTTTAGTGCCCATTAAGATAACACCAAACATCTTTCAACTGGCTAGAAATTAAGATGGAATTGACCTCCTCATCCAAAGTTTTCAAAGAGCTTAATACCTTTGGCCTTGTCTTCCTCTATTTGTTTACCTATGTAAAGGCAATTAAATTTATATCAGATTTTGATGTATCAGAAGTCTTTTAGAACTCCATGATTACTAATCTTTGTTTTAATGGTTGCAGATTATTATCAGAATATAATGGTCTTGATATATTTCAATTGAATGTGAATTTGATTCAATATTTATAAATACTGAATATTCAAGTCTGATCGCCAAACTCTAGATGAGGCAGAGTATTTGTTGATTTCTATATTCTCTTGCCTGGCCAGGTGTAAGTATATATATCTTAATAGATAGACATGTCTTGGGTGGACGTGTCTCCTCAAAGAGGAGACATGTCTACACAAGACGTGTCTCTTCACAAACTGTAATTAGTCATGCAAATAAACCAATCTCCAATCGGTGTCTATTCTTTAGTTTGATTTTAATCAAACCTCAGCATAATGTCGCTGATCTCTATAGGATATTAAATCAGACTTCAATCTGATTTTGTATATGCTTATGAACAGATTGCATGATCATGACTCGATCATATATGATCGAAGATTTACTTGGATAAGGATAACAGATTTGGTGAATCACTGAATATTAATACAATGATCTGCATTCTAATAAGTACAGTGTATTATGTATGCACGTATGTTACGAGCAGATCAATATTATACTATCATCTAATTTATCTGAGCAACACTAATTCTTGAACAACCTAAACAAAATTATGGTCCTGTTTTCCAAAGTTAAAATTCTTATGATATGGAGCTGCCAAAACTTGCTGCCTCTCTGCTTACAGTTGCCAGCTAAGCAGAAAATAAATAAAATATGTGACGAACAGCAAAGAATAATAAATTGTCAACACAAGGAGGATATGTAGAAAATACTTCAATGTTAGAATCTATCCCAACATTGATCAGCAGTTTACTGTAAGAATATGCAAAAGAAGGTAAGAATATGCAGAAGGTGTAATTGTATTTATGATGGATTGTGAAATCCATACGAGTTACACATAATTAAAATTTACTGGTTTAATTAGTATATTACATCTCTATGTTCTTGTTTTGTTCAACCGCTGATCTTGTCTTTAGGGTTGTTCTAGTTGTATTATGTTTTCCTGTTATTGGGGAATGTGATTCTTTCTAGGCCAATCTGTTGAAGATGGTGCATAAATGAAATGTGATAGGGTGTCTAGGTATGGGGAGAGGAAGGACGGAGCTAGTAGAGGTTATCTTTTGAGACCTGAGGGATCGTGAGGAAGATCTGAGTTTGGTTTTTTTGTAGTGACCGCAACCAGGAAGGCCTTATAGCCTGACATGCTTGATGTCAAGCTGACGTAAGTGGATTTTTTTTGATGATAGAAGTGATTATTTTTCAGTTATATCTTTGTGTTCTCCACTATGTGACTCTTGGCTGCAAGGTTTGAAGTTTGAACATCTTCTTTGGGGATTCTTCTTCCTTGAGCTGCATCACTAAAACTAACACTTAAAAAAAAAAAAACTATTTGGTAAAAATATAAATATTGCCAGAACACTATGAAAATCATACTAGGTCTCATCTTAGGATACCGAGTCCCCTAATCATAGCCTCTCAGCCTTGGAGAACCTTGGAATAGGCTAATGGAAACCTCATACCTAACTAGTACAAAAAGGGACACTGCAGTATCTCCCAAATCTTGATTCACATTGTGCATGGGCACCTATTTGTAAGATATGATAGCCTCCCAGAAGATGCTTGCAATTATACTTGTACCAAACAATCCTATGATATGATCATTTTTCTTGCTGCAATTTGATTTGTTCCATTATATCTTTGGCTCAAGGTGAGTCCATGAAGAGGGGCCAAAACATTGAGCTACCTACAATGTGTCAATATACATTTTTTCCAAGACTTGAGTCTTTAGTCAGCATGATTAAAGAAGGGTGAGTTGCATAACCCATGATTATAAATTTATAGCAATGATACATTCCTCAAATGATTAAGTTAGAGATCAACATTTGATCTATGGTTGAAATGAAGTGATTTGACTGAAATGACACCTTACCAAGTGCCAACATGTCCAAGTAATCCTCTAAAATGCAAATCTGGAAAACAAATAATAAAATGTGCTTAGGGATGAATTGGGGAAACGAGCATGGAGGACTTGATAGGGCTTCTCATTACCTTTCAATTATGAATCATGCAATAGGAGATCTAGGTGGTGTTGGCCGACTGGATGGTTTCGGCAGTATTTTGTATTTTGTAGCTGACGGTTCGGCGATGTTTCTGTAGCCGACGGTTCGGCGGTGTTCCTGTAGCCGACGGTCCGGCGATGTTTCTGTAGCCGACGGTCTGACGGTGTTTCTGTAGCCGACGGTCCGGCGGTAAATAGTTTGTAACGGATAGAATAATTGTGGCCGACGGACTCCTTCGGGAAGGTTCGGCAGTAGTATTTATATCCCGTCTGGGATCATTGTAAATCATCATTATTCTACTATTGCGAATATTATTCTGCTATTCTGCTATTATTGTCTGTATGTGTTGACTTCTTTACCTGTACGGTAAACATTTGGCGCCGTTGCCTTATGAATCTGGAAGGTGGGAGGAATGAAGATTAATGCCAAATCAGCTTAACAAGGATCAGAATAAGGCGAAGGAAAAAGATGGAATCCGTATTGCGTAAGAGAATTTAATTCTAGCACAGCAAGCCGAACGCCGACAAAGATTTCAGAGGATTGCCGATGGCAACCGAAGTGCGGAGGAATTGTTGGAGGAGACTCGGCAGCGGGTGCAATTGGTGGAAGAAGCACGGGAGGAGTTCTTGAATTTGTTTTCGCCAAGGGAAGAAAATTTAGACGGGAGAGCATCAACTCGCACGGCTCCCGGTGCCGACGGAGCACAAGCGTGGAGTGACCTCTTCGTCCAGGATAGACTTCCGCGGGAAACAATTTCGAAGGATCCTCCGTCTTCACCAAGGTTCGCAGCTGTCGACACCTCCGGTGTGGGAGTACAGACTGCCGGTGTGGGAGTGCCGACCACTGTAGGACTGCAGATCTCCAGAGTTATGGCGGGACCCAAAGAAAAATTACCAAAATTTGAAGTCGATGGTACAGCCGACCCCCTCCGACATTGTAAGACATGTGAGACGATCTGGCGGGCAAATGGAATCACAGATGCCGACGAATGGGCCAAGCAATTCCCGGCAACCCTACGGGGTGTCGCGATTGATTGGTTTTCGGATATGGATCCGCAGAAGCTGGATACATGGGATAACATTAAAAAGGAGTTCTTGGCCGAATTTAAACTCTTGCGGGATGATAATGAAATTGTAGCAGAAATTTTCAATACCAAGCAAGGGAAGCACGAAACTGTTCATGTCTACGCCAGGAGATTGAAAGACTTAATAAACAAAATGGAAAGCAAGCCAGCGGACGGATTGCAGAAAAGGTGGTTTGTGGACGGCCTACGCTCGAAATTGCGGAGGAAAATGAAAATTGTGCCACCGTCATCATATGCTGATGCTTACAACAGAGCACTCGACCTTGAAAGTGCGCAGAAGACAAAGAAGAAGAAAACCAGCTCCTCTGACTCTGATGATGATGAATCCGCTCAGGATGATAGCAGCGACGACGAAGGTAGTAACAAAAAGGTTCGTGCCTTACAGAAAGATATGGTTCGAATGATGAAGGAGTTTAAAAATATGCAGAAAGAGCCAAAAGGTAGTGAATTATGGTGCACAGAATGTAAGACCGACGGTCATACTAAAGGATCGTGTCCGAAGAACCAATTCTGCGACATCTGTCAGATCATGGGACATTCGACAAAGGACTGCCCGTTTAACATGAAGACAAGAGGATCTCCGCAGGTGTTTCTCACACGGGGGGCTTCCTCGTCAGGTAGTAGCGGAAACGCAAATACTGCCGGTGCTACATCTGGAGGATACAGGAATAATAACAGAGGGCAAAATAATAACAATAATAATGGGAGCCGAAGTCGAACTCAGTATGATGCAAACGGACGGCCGATCGTTCAATGCCGAGCATGTAATTTGTGGGGTCATTTTGATGATGCAAACGGACGACCGATCTTTCAATGCCGAGCATGTAATTTGTGGGGTCATTTTGCGCGGGATTGTACAGCGGAAAATACACCGAAATTATTATGCAGATGGTGCGGACCTGGCAATCACGAAGATTCCAAGTGTCCAAAGGCTGGAGTAAACTTGATCACTGTTGGCACGGATGTAGAGGAGGTTCTGGCAATTACACGGAGGCAAGCGGAGGAAAAGAGAAAAGTGGGGGAAGCACAGGCGGACATTGCAAAGGCATCGTCGGCGGGGACATCTCAGTTGAAGGATATCACCGACACCTTGGCAAAGAACTTCGCAGAACAAAGCATTGTACGACAGATCTTACAAACGGAGATACCGGTCAAGATAAGTGACCTCCTTCTCACAATGCCCCAGTTACGGACGGCTATTCTGAATCATACACCGTTTTCAAAAGCACCGGAGGACACAGGAAGGAATAGTAGGGAAGTAATGACAACAGACCCAATGCTGCTGGCACTCACCTCCGGACGGCATCCGACGGTCGTTGAGATGGGGATTTTGGGAAATGTTTTGATAGAGACAATTGTTGACGGAGGGTCCGGCGTGAATGTCTTACCGGAGGATATTTGGACGACGTTGGGAAAACCGACGTTGTGGTCACCTGCATTTCAATTGCTTACGGCAGACCAACATGGAATCAAATCGTTGGGAATTCTGAAAGCGCAACCGGTAACAATTGGTACGCAACCATTTTTATTGGATTTTGTAGTCATTCCATTAAAAAGAAAAGGCTATGATGCTATTCTGGGACGGGATTGGTTGGTGCAAGCAAAATTAAAACATGATTGGAAACGCAATACCCTATCAATGGAGCGCGGAGGCAAAAGATTCATAATTGACCTGCACACGCAAATGGTTGGCGAGGAGGCAGCATTGTCAGATTCTGACAGTGAAGGCGAGAGTGATGATGAAGGAAAGAAGAGAATGGAACCGGATGAAGGAGTATTGAGACTTGACGGAGGATCGAATGACGACGACTTGGACTCAGTGAATGGCCTTTACTACTGGCAGATAGAAGACTACGAACTCTTTCCGAGTTGCAATATGCTAAGGGTTGACGAAGATGAGAAAAAGAAGGAAAATGAATGTCCGCAGGAATGCAAGGAAGCGGAAGAAGGAAAAGTTGCTATGGCTGAAGCTGAGGGGAAGAACACACAGTTTGAACACAAAAAAATGAAAGATTCCACTGTCCGGTACATGGTGAATAGACCGCGCGGAAAGAAAAGGTCACACTGCAACATAAAATCAGTGGAAGGGCATCGACAGCAAGGAAATAATCCAGTTGTGCGACGACCGCAGGCACAGTGGGCGACGGGGGTGGCACAGAACAAATGTAAGGCGTACGACAGTCAAAATGAAATCAAAGTGGAAAAGTTTAAGGGCAGTTGGGTTGGACCATATCAAATTCGGAAGGTCGGCGACAATGGAGCGATCAGATTATCAACCCTGGGTAGGTAGAAGGTACCTCCGACAGTCAATAGATCCAAATTCAAAATATATGGTGCTAGGAAGACTCCATCGCTGTCGTTGCAGAATGATGACACCTGGAGGCAAAATGGAGGTACCTCTGTCATTTGATGTGTAACAAAAAAACAAAAAAACAAAAAAAACAAAAAAAAGTTGGAAAAAAAAAAAAAAAAAAAAATTGAAAAAAACAAAAAAAAGAAAACAAAAAAAAAATTGAAAGGCCCCGCGGGCAATACCTGCCGGAGGCCCCGCGGGCAGCACCTACTGGAGGCCCCGCGGGAAAGTCAGACCTCGCGGGCAGCACTTGCCGGAGGCCCCGCGGGCAAGTCAGATCCCGCGGGCAACACCTGCCGGAGGTCCCGCGGACAAACCAAACGAAGGCCCGGACAAACCAAACGGAGGCCCCGCAGGTGGACAAAAGCCCCGCGGGCAATCTGTCCGCGGGCTTCAAAATTCCTTGTCCGCGGAGTTCGGAATGTAGCACGTGAATAAAACGAAGGCAGAATGGGAGGAGAATGAAGTTTAGTTTGCACGGATGTGAAAGACTCTGTCCGCGGAAGCAGCTTAAGCTGCGGAGTTCCTTTCCTGGCCGCGGGTTTGGCTTTGCGACATTTTTCTTTTCCCATAACACCGAGGAAGCTGATCGGCAAGGTTGGCAATCCTGCAGTTCCTTGATGCATAGTTCTCGCTACCACTTGTTGCTCCATTTCACTCTATTGCATATTCTTTTCCTCCCCCGCGGGGTGAGACCTTCTGTAACGGGCGGAGGAGGCAAAACTAAAATTTAAAAGAAAAAAAAAAAAAAAAAACGACGACAAAATCAAGTTGTTCAGAATGAGTGACAGATGATGCCAAAGGGAAGGGGACACATCCGTGGTTGCCAGAAAGAGTGCAAAATCGGCAGATAATGACAGAAATGGTGTGTTCTGTGCATTTTTGTGTGGGTTGCGAAGTGTTAATCTGGTCTTGGCGGCGAGGGGCGCTGCCCCTCAACCTCGCCCTGTACTGTGACAGGGAGCGCACTTAGGGCACTGCCCCAGGACCCCGCAGGGGCGCTGCCCCTTGACCCCGCCGGGGGCATTGCCCCCTGGACCCCTAGTCGTGGCGGATATCAGTCGTGGGAGTCTGACCAGTTGAGAAGAGTTGAAGTTGCTGCAGGCATGGACTTTCTGTGTACCAGAGGCTGTGGGAGTAGGTGTTGGCTGTGAGGCTGTCTTGGTGGATGCGTAGAGAGCTTGGGAGGAGCTGATCATCCGGTTGGAGGCAGTGCAGCGACACTTGGCTTAGGGTACCGAGGAATTGAAAACAGAGAAAGCAGCACAGGTGGCTATCAAGATATTTTGTCAGTCGTCAGGAGACGACTTTTCTTTTTGGGGGGGATGGTGTTAGCCGACAGGATGGTTTCGGCGGTATTTTGTATTCTGTAGCCGACGGTCCGGCGATGTTTCTGTAGCCGACGGTCCGGCGGTGTTCCTGTAGCCAACGGTTCGGCGATGTTTCTGTAGCCGACGGTCCGGCGGTGTTTCTGTAGCCGACGGTTCGGCGGTAAATAGTTTGTAACGGATAGAATAATTGTGGCCGACGGACTCCTTCGGGAAGGTTCGGCAGTAGTGTTTATATCCCGTCTGGGATCATTGTAAATCATCATTATTCTACTATTGCGAATATTATTCTGCTATTCTGCTATTATTGTCTGTATGTGTTGACTTCTTTACCTGTACGGTAAACAGGTAGGATTTTGCTAGCTTGGGAGTTAGAAATGAAGATTTGAATTCAATTGACAATAGCATTTACCAGCAGCAAGATCTGATAATAAAATTTGAACCTTCGAAAATTATACAACCAACCTTCCAATGATACCCTGTTTACAAAAATTCGATGTTTAGGTAAATGTTAATGGAATTTCTAAAAAATGAGTGAATTCAGTTTACAACGATGATCCTCTTAGCAATTTTGTGTTGTGAAAAATCAAATTCATCCAATTTGTAAATTTTATGTATGAAAACAAGGGTTATTGGGCCTTTTGAACACAATGGCAGTAGCATTGTTTTAGCTAAAAGTGCTCCAAGAAAAAGGTGCTCACCAAATTTGAGCTTCAAACCGTAGTTCACAAATGTGTCATATTGTGTCCAAATTGAGTGAAACAGAAGATAGATCTGACTTTTTTGGATGCTCTAGATTCAATGGCGAGTATAGATTGCACTATCATGATCCAAAATTTACCTACCATACAAACCTGCAACAAGGAATTCCTAAGAGTCAGACCCAATTCGCACCAAAGTGCATGCAGAAAAGCCTTATAATCTCAGAAATTTGAGAAGAGTCTTGCAGGTCTAAAGCTTTGATATCATGCTAGTCAAACAAATGGATTTAAGCCTTGAGGATCATTTGCAAAAACAAAAGAGAGCAACATGAGAAAAATTTAACTTTATGATGGGCACAAAAGATTATATTGATTTTGGCTTACAATGTACACACGATGCCATTCTTATATAGTTAAGGTTTACAGATAGGATTGGAGAAGATTATGACACATGTCCCCTATACAGTGAGGCAACTGTCAACAAACAATAAATGACCTAGAAGACAAGAATCAAATAACATAAGATAAGATCTAGAGCCATGTAAGACTTCTAGAATAATTCTTGGGACCTAAGTAATCTTAACATGTTAATAGGACCTGCTAGAGAACTAGTTAGATAAAACCATGGTCTGCAAACTCTTTAAGTACTCCCCAAGTTGCCAAGTTTGAAACAAAAAACCATTGGTAAAAATGTCAATGCAGGTAAAAAACTGGTTAAAATGTGTTTATCACATGCTGTTTTTGCTATAAAACTGTGCATTTTCTCTTTCAAGATGTCAATTTTTGATTTGATACATTTTGTAATTGATACATAGGCATAAAGAAAGACTCAAAGTTGTTAAATGGCCCTATAAAATTTTCACCAAACATTAAGGACAATTCAAATCAAAGTGGAAGAAGTAATATAAGGCCAAACAACATTTTTCTTCAAGTGAGAATAGAAGTCCATTTTACTGATATTTTTCTTTCCAGATGCAGTCTTCTTGTTAGAAACTGTAATGTCCCCTTTTTGGGACTTAAATTTTTTTTGTAAGTTTTATTATATATAATGTTAAAATTGACTAGGAGAGCGATAGACTCAAATTATAAAAAGGTCAATTTAATGTTATAAAGAGGGCAAAGGTCAAGGAGGAATAAGACAAATTCAGAGGGAAGTTGAAGAGTCACGAAGGAATAGGAGAAAAACCAGAGGGAAGTCGAAGAGTCTTAGTTTGTGTATTAAAAAGGGAAAGAGACTCATTCCTGAGCATGCTTGTATTTATTATTCAGATTTCAGTTCTCTCTTGGGAGAGTAATCGGAAAGCTTCAGCTTTCAGCTAGTATGAGGACGTAGCCCCTTGTGCTGATAGACAGTGGGCACAAACCCATTGTCCTTGGAGACGTCACATCAGGTGTCTCACATGTGCTTATAGGTTCTTTTTTAAAGTTTTCCAATCTGACTGTGAAACTGTATTTAGAATTGGATTTTGGGAGCCAGTTATTGTATTGCTGTTGTATAATGCAATAATGTTGTTTTAAGGAGTTTATGAGAGTATACTGGTTTTATATTATGGGTCTGTAATGCATGTTTATATGCTTGAATCTTGAATCACGTTTTTAGAAAGAAGAGTAGTATCTATTGGAAAAATCTAATGGGTTTTAGTGTGTTTTCGTGATGCATCTACCTATGTTTAAGTGCTGTATATCTGTTTTATATCTAGTAGGGTTATCTCCTAGGATTTATATTGCTGGTTTTACAATGCAACTTCACATTTTTATGTTCTGAACGTTAATTGGGAAAGAAATCAGTTAAATATCTGGTTCAGGACATTTTAGAAACACATGTTCAATCAACATAATCAACCTCATCTACATCTGAGGGGGATTGAAGTTGGGACAAATCTTTCTCCATGAATAGCTACTTAAACAATGAATCATAAAAGCCACCCTTGATATCCATCAAGCATGGGGAACACAACATCCTCTAAATATTGGAAGTAATGGCTAAAAAGGGAGGAGAAGCTGAGATTGCAGGAAACCCTCCTTTGTTAGAGACAAAGATCTGATCATATTTGAACAGGGTATTAGCCCAACAAGATGGGGCTGCACCATATCAGCAAAGAGTGGGAATGCTCTGGAGTTTATTGAACAACTAGAGAAGAAGATCCTCTTGAAGATCCATAAAAGCAAAAGCCAGCTGAGTTGGTGTGGATGCATTAGAAGAGGGATACTTGATGCATTCATTCAAACTCCGCAGACTGTAAAGTAGGAAAGGCAAGCATCCTTTTACCAAGAAGCATGCTTGAAGACCTTAGATTCACCCTTCAAACAATTGGCAGCCAGATGGCCTAATCCAAAGCACTTCTGTCCATTGTTGAAAAGCTTCTACTAGGTTGTAATTGTTTTGGTCAATTTTTTTTATAACTTAAGACATGGCAAAACAGTTGAAAAACTCGGCAATATTACTGAACATTTTATATACACAAATGTTTAAAAATACTCTTCAAAAGCAGACATATTTGCTAAATTTGTTGAGCATATTACTTATTTCTATCTTATATAAATCAGAGTGGGAATTTAATGCACACTATAGACCAAAAATTAAACTCAACTCTAAATGAGTTATAATGCCTCTTCCACTAGCCATGTCATATGTAGAAGTTGCCTCATTTAAAGAGATCTTTGGAAAGTTGTGCAATAGTAATGTAGAAGTAGACACACTCCAGAGTTATAACCCAATTCCCTATCACCTGTTCATTGCAATCAACTTTTTTATTTGATTAATTCCAGTAACTATTGGGGATTTGGGAGTGGAGATCCAAATGAGGTTTAGTGCACCTTGTGGGGGTCTAGGGGCAACGCCCCTAGTGGGCTCAAGGGGCAGCAACTGTTGTGGGGGTTTGGAGGTCAACGGACAGCCATGCCCAAATTGAGGGGCTTGAAACTTTTACCACCAAAGAAAACCAAGGCTTTTTTAAAACTGCAAGAAAGAATAAACAAAGAATATGGATTTGGAGAAGTTTTTAATACAAATCTCATAATTGTTTTCATTTACTTGGGAGTTTTGTAGGAATTGACTGTCAACGATTCTTCAAAAACTTGGAGAGGTTTGGGCAAGTAACTTTCCTAGCCTTTTGATTTGGGAGTATTCGTGAGTCAAATCAAATTTTGGAATTTTTTCAACACTGCAAGTTCCATCTACATAAAGCTACTTTTTCATTATCTTTCTGTTGTTTTCAGATGCATTACTCCACAGGAATCCATACTTGTGCTTTTGTAAATTTTTCTAGATACTGATTTCTAGCTGAATTTGAGAAAATGTAGGATGGGTCAGATTGTTTGTTTTTGAATTGAAGGCCAAGAAGAAACCAATGTTTTGTGGTATTTTGTAGGCTTGAACCGACCTAGAACTGCAATGGAAGATAAATCAACCTAACTCACAAAGGGAGAATTGAGAGTGATTCAATGAGAGGGTGGGAAGCAAAATCCATGGACCTTTAGCTAGCACACTCGATTGAATCACAAAAAATAAAATAACCTTGTATACGAGATTTGTGTAATGTTCCCAAGTTAGAATCTATGCCCTAGCTTATGATTTATATATAAAAACAAGTAGGATTGAGGGGTACCCTTTCGCTTGCTTGAGATCCTCCAAGCAAGTTAGGGAACATTATAATCATTATTCATAATTTAGACATTCTTGAGTCAGAAATATTTATATATCAGATTAACAGATTAGTTGAATCAGATTTAAGATATCTTAGCCATAGGGATAGTAAGGCAAGATGATTTTATGAGGTGCCCCAAAGACCCCCTAACGGAGCCCTAATTTGTGAAATTTTTCAGGCCTCCATTTGACAAATATTGTTAAAGATTCAAGATGGAGAATGATGAGCCTAAATTCACTGAAGCATCTTGCCTCTACGTCCACCTCACTTGTCTCTTACATAATATATATACACCTTCCTTATATGTTCTACATATTCATTGTTCCTCCTACCTTTGTCAATTATCTTCCTCATATTTCTATATTTTCTTTGTTACTTTCTCCTACACATCATTATATTACACCCTATATGTACCCTACTTTTTATTAATATTTCGCAACAGCAGGATATCTCATTCACACCTGCGGTAGATTCTACACGTTGCTCCTATAGGAATAAATTGTTTACCGTATAGGGTAAAAGGATACTTATTGCATGTAGTACAATAAGATATAACACATAACATATACTTTATTCATATACGCAATATGCACTCCAGGTACAATGCTTACAATAATGATTATGATGATGTCCCAATAGTCCCTTTCGAATGGTGTACATATACTTTTTCAAAGGTGTGACTCAACCGTCACGCACCCTTTCGGATACAATTCTAGCCGTTGGCTACAATATAGAATTTACTGATAACATCATTCCCCCCAAAAAGTAAAGTTGTCTTCGGACGACAATTACAACATTGCCGAGATAGATTAACAAAATGGAATACATTAACTGTGACTAACTATAACAGGATAGATTTTTTTTCATCACATCACATTCACATTCCTCTCGTGCCTACACCAAACTGGTCTCCAAAAATACGTTGCATCTATAGCCACTGCTAACACAATACTGTCTCCCTAGCAAATCTGACCTTGATAGCCACCTGTGTCGCCTTCTTTGCTTCCAACTCCTAGGTACACTGAGCCAAGTGTCGCTCTACTCCCTCCAACTGGGTACTCAGCTCCTCCCGAGCTCTCTATGCATCCACCAAGACAGCCTTAAGTCCAACCAACACCTACTATGAGTGCCTCGAAGTGTAGCACCCCTCTTGAAAGGCTTGCTCCAGTGCTTTATCCACCTCTGGCATACAGACACTCCATGCCTGCAATAGCTCTAGGTCTCATCAATTGGTCACACTTCCCAAGACTGATAATTGAACTGATCGGGGGTCTAGGGGGCAACGCCCCCAGTGGGGTCAAGGGGCAGAGCCCCAGGTGCGCTTCCTCAAGTCCTCACCAAATTAGCACCCTCAAACCCACAGAGAAGTCCATGGAACACACCATTTTTGTGATTTTCTTCCAATCCCATACTCTTTTGGCTGATCGCTTATATTTTCTTCACTACCTGTTTATGTCTTTCCCTTCGGTGCCATACGTTATTCATTGTGAACTATTTTGATTTGTTGTAAATTTTTTTTTTAGAACTTCCTATCACCCTTCTTCTATGTCCGTACAGTAGTTGTCCTTTGTATTAATTTATACCATATGGCCATGCAATAATGTTTTATAACTTCTCTGTCTTTACTGTGTATGACAATCTCCTTCCTTTCAAGTGAGTCCGTACGGTGATCTTCTCCTAGCTGATAGTTGTATAGTGTTTTAAGTCTGCTTGCCTTTGGGCTGTACGGTATCTATGCTTGACTACCCTTAAGACTATATGGTATTCTATGCTTACTTTCCTTCCGACCGTATGACAACTATACTCTCCTGCAGAGTGTCTTCCTTGTTTGTGTGATATTTTTCTGGTCCTAGCTCGTTTGTATGGTGTAAATCCTGTCATGTCCTTCCTTCTGCCAACCCCTGTACAGTAGTTTGAATGACTTCTTGAACTTCTTATGTCTGTACGATCCATACTGCAATAGCCTTGGCCTCTCCTGTCTTCTTATCTTGCAATCCGTACTGTAGCCCGTATGGTAGTCCTACTTTGCTGTTTCCTTATAGTCAGATTCTCTTAATTCCAAGCTGTACAATATAGTGCTTACAGTGCTATGTATTCTCTTGCTACCCGGACCTAAGGCCGTACGGTGCTCTTTCCATCTATTTTCTCCCCTTGCATTCGATTTCCACCCTTACCTTCCTAACCTTGCATTGTACTTATGTGCTAGTACTGTATAGTATTTACTAATAATAGATTGTCGTTGGTACGGTGGCTATCTATCACGTTGCTTTGTGCCGTACGAATATACAATTTTTAAGTTTGAACTTTCCCATTCACACCATACATTTTGGACTGAATGGTTCCTCTGTTTGTCCCATGGCCGACCATACGGCCATATGGTGTTACCTCCTACCTCCAAGGCCATATGGTGTTCACCTCCAAGGTTGTATGGTGTCTTTATCTAATGTGCTCCTTTTGTACATTGATCTCCCCTCCTGTCTTTTCCGTAAGGTGGGGCTCTCTGTTATACCTTGCTTGTATGAAGACCGTACGATGATTGTATGTTTCTTATATAATGATTCTCATATATCATACATACGTACAATAGTCTCTTTCCTTTCAAATAATGTCTGTACGGTGCCCTTATCCCTGCTTGATGTCCATACAGTGCCAAATGCTTACCATCTAGGGTAAAAGGATACTTATCGCATGTAGTACAGTAAGATATAACACATAATAGATACTTTATTCATATATGCAATATGCACTCCAAGTACAATGCTTACAATAATGATTATGATGATGTCCCAATAGTCCCTTCCGGATGGTGTACATATACTTTCCCGAAGAGCTGACTCAATCGTCACGCATCCTTTCGGATACAATTCTACCTGTCGGCTACAATATAAATATGCTTGGTGATGAAGTCTAGCAACTTGAAAAGCAACTCCATGCATTAAAGAAGCTACGGGAGTATATGAGACAATTATATATCAGTAAAAATATACTCATTACACAATACCATCAACAAGGTTGAAAAAGGACATGGCATTTCCACACTTACATATTGTATATCCATATACAAATACTTTACCTTTTGCCCCAATGGGTTCTGAATATGTTTCGGCTATGACAATGTTTGAATCACACTACAAAGAAGGGTCTAACATCCAGAAGATATGAGTTCCATTTCAAACTCGCTTCAAGTACAATCACACAGCAAGCAAAATCAGGGCAAATTGAGAGGAACCAAGATCTTATTACAAAAAGCATGAGTGAAAGACACTGCTATGCTTATCAGAAGAATATCATTGTCACAAGTAGAGAGAAGCTGCTGGAAATTGTTATCAATATGAAGTCTATATATGGTCCCAGAATACAACAGCTAAATCTAATAAGCACCAGTAAGGCACATAGAGTAGTTGGATGTTAGGGAGGCACGTAACTTATGAGATTCCCCAAGGACTTCAGAGGTCATTCTTTTCGTAACTCAAATTGGATAGACTTGTTGGAAGTAAAGATCTTGTAGGCTGAAGTTGCTTTCTTAAAATTCTTGCTGAAAAAGGGAATCTGGTTGTGAATAGTGCTGTTGGATATACACAACACAATATAATAACAATGTCTAGTCATTTTATAAAATAAAAAAAAGCGTCCATCGGTAGAATGCTTGAATTTGTCTTCTTTGCGACAACCTCTTGAGAGAAGCTACACCAATATGCAATTGCCTTCATATGTTTTGTAAGGAATGTATTTGTCAGAAGCTTGCTGAAAAAGATACATTTCATTGCACTATATGTGATGAATATCTTGGTTGTTTGCCTAAGAAGAAAGTCGGTGTGTGTTTGAAGTCACCATACAACAAAGATAATTCATGCAAGGATCATAACATTCAAATGAATGTGAAGTATTTAGGGCCCGATAAAGAACAAGCTAATCATGTGATCAAACCTTAATGTTTTCAAATACTTTTGAAGAAGACAACAAGATATCTTGATACATAACAACAGTATATAGATACATGAAGACCATGCGAATTGATAGGGCACCATAGAGGAACTAATGAGCACATTCAGATTACAAAGACTTGTGGATTTCATTGGAAGGCAGGAGCATTCCTCTCACCCGTGATAGAAATCTTGTGATTTCGTCCAAGATTATAAGTGTTGAAGACATCCGCAGTAGCAATAATGAAAGGGAACCATCGGTAAAGAGAAGGTCAAATACATGGATGGGATCTCAAAACGAACATTCATCAGGGAGTTTTCTATAGTTACAAGTGCTATCTAGCGAAAGTGAAACCAAGCATCTCTAGTCGTATCTACGCACGAAAAATACCAAGACGAGAGAGTAACTGGACAATTGATGTGTACACTCAAGGAATTTTAATATAACTTTGTAACATAAAATATAAAAATTATATTTTAATGATTAATAAAAACCTTTTTTTTTCTTTTTGTTTATTTAAAAGGCATGGAGATTTAAATTGTAGTTGATTTGTCCTTTATAATTATTTAAAAATTCTGTAAACAATTCAAATGTTAGATAAGGGGACACAGTCATTTAGCATTTTAAATGCGATCATCATAGATATAGTGAAATATCAAATTGTTTTCGTATCTGTGTCCAGTTTGTCTCCCTACCATAGGAGTTAAGGTTCAATTTGGACTGATTTAAGATTGCATATATACTTGATCTGTTAAATCTTGATGCGTAGAACTTTATAAAGTTGTACATGAGAATCTTCATTGTAGTTAACTCTGTTTCCCGAATAAGCAAGGGCACTGGTCTTTTGATTCATTGAAGTATTATTATTGGGTTTATATTTGAAGTCATAAAATCGATATCTATCTTCTTGCAATCATCAAACCAATTTTTAAGAAACATATATAAAACATTCAATTAATTCAAGCAAGCATTCAATTATATTTTGATTGAGTTCAAGTATTCTGCCAGCCGAAGAACTCACAAGCATTAAATTCGCTATAGAAAAGCTTTGAACCAAGTAGTCAACGTTTGAGGTGAAGGTTTACTTGCCTAGGTGTAGCAAAGTCTAAAGTGCAGGGGAATCAAGGTGATTCTTGTTCGTTGGCCAGAACTGATTGTGGAATCCTGTTGGAAAATTGACAAGATCTTGGATTTCCAATCTGTGGTTTTGGTAACCAACACCACCTACCCTAGGCCCGAGAGCGGATATACCCATCTTCTTGGTCCTCACCTTGAATGATTGAGTACTTTATGTATTGGTTCACCATGATAGAGTTCATTAGGATCATTCGCAATAGGATGCCCAGAAACCCCCTCCTTCCTAAGCCTAAAGTCAGTCCACCTTGCCCCCCTTTGGCCCCATGGGACTCCTTAGTCATACACCATGGGCTGGTGTGCTTATAAGGTGACCTCATCACCAATTTCCCTCCTGTGGCTCCTGCATTTCTCCTAGAGTGGCTAATAGCTGCAGACAAAAAACATAAATGCTATATTGTAATATTCATGAATCAGCAATGAAGTGCACATTAGATCATGGGTATGCAGATGCATATATAAGTTTGCATGTATAACTACATATGACAGTCACATACTAATATTATTCCTCTAAAATGCATATATAATTTAAATAGAAAACAGTCATTATGTACTTATCATGTAATGTATATCTGATTCAATACTCATACCCAGAGTCGCTGGTCTGAGTTATTATAATATGTTCTCCTTAATGTCCTTTTTTCCTTCTCTTGTGATGATTGAATGAATGAATGTGGGTATGACAAGTGATTAACGTTTGAATGATGGATTGATTGATTTGATAGACATTTGATTCCAAGATATGAATTGATTGATAATGATTTGATTTCTTGTTTATTCCCTTTATTGAATTGATTTTTGCTAATTGATAGTTTGTTTGAGTGAACCGTTGTTGATTCATAGATTGGTTGATTTTTTGATGCATTGACGAGTGACGATGTATTGATGTTTGCTTGGAATGATCTCCCCTTTATAACTTACAAGTGAAAGGCTCACCACCTTTTATAATATTTGTGTCACCAGTTTTCATTGTTGCCTATGAGAGTAATATATTATTCTCCCAATTGATCTCCCTTTTTAATTCCATCCCTTCAATGAAGATGATGCAGGAGCATCCAGAGGTATAAGGGCAATCCTGTGTCACCCAAAAAAATGTACTTAGACTTAGTTTCTGTTTCATGTCTTTACATTTTTGGATACCCATTTGGGTCAAATAAAGGTTCCAACTCTCACAGTTCAACTATCAGTGTGCTAGAAAATCCTGAAAAAATAGGAGCATGCAATTTGGCCATCATTTTGGTGACCTAGAAGGTGTGAATTGGCCAGATGAATGTAATTGTGATTTAGAGCATTCCAGAAAAAGAATCAAATCAAAAGGCCCCTCGGTTTGAAAGTTACTGCAGTTTTTCGGGTTTTGGAGACCTCCTAAGAATGCTTCAAAGTCAGGTTAGGGGCATTAAATGACCTCGAAAAGGGCCGAAAAATGGGGGACGAGCGAAGCTTGTCCATAGGGCTATAGAGCGCTTCGAGAGCTTTTCGAAAATGTAAACGGTTCGTCAATCGGAGCCACGGTTCAAAAGTTATGCCTCCCAGAAGTTCGGTTACCATTTCTGGATTCTTTTGGATTTGCGCCGACTTCTATCGCAGCTTCCGGAACCTTCTATTTGGTCGGTGGATGCCTACTAGCACTTTCTAGAATGTACTCCTAGTCCTTAACCCTTCGGGGTCTATTTAAGGAGATTTTTGGCATTGTAAAAGGCAGTTCGGAGTGGAGTTTGAGAGGAGGTACTGAAAGGAGAAATTATCTCCAGATTTATGCTATTGTAAGCCCTTAGGGCATGTTTGAAGTTGATTTTCTCTGTACTATTTGTACTAGCTTATATTCTCAGTTAATATAATTTCCCCTTTTCTGTTGTGTCCATTCTGTTCTTGGGTTGTGTCCCCATTAGAAGACCCCTTTTATATCTCCTTTGAGTGTAACGAGTCATGCCCTTTCACTTGTTAATGCCTGTATGAAAGGGTCACACCCTTTGGTTATGAAAAGCTACATATGATTGAAACAACTGCTGCCCCTTTCACTTCCTATCTCTCTCTTTTTAAATACATCTTTACTCTTTTTCAAATCTGCACATATCATCCCATTTAAGATCTGCATACATCTCATTTTCTTCTTTCCTTCTCTATTCTTATTTCAGATCCCTCTTTACAGTCCTCTAAATCTTCTCTAGATGTCATCTACTCCTTTTTTCCTCATACCATTTGATCCTTCTCCTTTATATCGTCCCATGTGAGGGAGTGTTCAGACCTCTTCATTTTGTGTACCTTTTGACAAGAGTCACGACACATAATTATCCCTCTTTTGAAGAGTCACAACCCCTAATAATTACAACCTTTTGAAATGTCACAATATTACAACCCTTTCAAAGAGTCAACCCTTCACAATCACAATCCTTTTGAAGAGTCACAACTCTTCACCTTTTGAAAGTCACTTCCTTATTTCTTTCCATTTCCTTTCCCTCAGTCCTTTTCAATCCTTATGCTCCACTTTCTACATCCTCTTTTTGCCAAATAAAGTTTTCTACTCTCCCTTTTATACCTCTTGTTTGGGGGAGATACAACGCTTTCATTCGTGTCTTTTGACCAGTTATTTGACTAAATCTCACTAATCTTTAATTTAGTTCTTTTGTTTTTAAATTTTGAGTATTATTGTTTATTATTTAATCCTATTTTGAGAAGGAACATGCCAAATTTTTACAAACTCTTCAAGAAGGGCTTCGAGGAAAGTATGATCCATGAACATAAATCAGACAAACTGGGATATAGTTTATTGAGTTCACATAAAAAGCCCTTTCTAGACTATTTGGCCTCTTCATTCATCACATCCTAAGAACTAGGACTGGGGGACTCATGGAGCTAGGAAACAAGCCTGATTATTTTGTGGGATGAGACACAAACATAGCTCCCTTGGCAGGAGTGGATGCCCTAATCATTGTGGCATCCATTGAATTAGGAACTAGATTCCCTACCTAACACCCCCGTGGCCAAATCCTCATATACTTGTGACCCAACAACCATAGTTTGTTAGACACAATGAAGCAACAGGATGCAAGCCACCAACACTTAGTCATCCAAGCAACAAGTGGCCATAGGATCGCCACTATTAGGACTTCTTGCTGAAGCAAAAGTAGGCTGCACTGCATTCTTTCCCCAACCTGGAATCTCTAATGGTACTTGCCTCCAACATGATCATCTGTGGCCTTATATTCTTCTTGTCTACATTTTACTGCAATTCTGTTTTCTCTCTACATTTATGCGAACCTTTGTTCAATGCATGTTGACCGATATTATCTTCCAAAAGTTATTCTAGTTTCTACAAGTGTAAGAAAGATATCGTTACGGGAATACCATATCAAGCAATGATCAGTTGTGAATAAATCTTATGGATGGTTTAGGAACTTTGAAGCTTGGATCCAGAAGTCTTACTAAGCTGGCATTCAGTTATAGAAAAAGGTGTTTCAGGTGTGAAGATAATGAGACAGGGATCCAATACCTCTTCTTTCGAATCTGCATTTTTCACCTGCTTACTTATGTCAAAGCTGAAGAGAATAAATTGTCTACCTCTCTGATAATTGGCACCTTCATCGAAGAAGGATTAAGGTCTCAGTATTTCTCTAGACAACAATTCATTATAGAAGAACTAATCCTTCAAGATGTAGAGCTGTATGAACATGGTGAGGGGCTTTTAAATTTTAAACATGTTGCACAAGTGGAAAGTTTAGTCTATATATCTATACAAACTACAGAGTGGGTTGTTCTAATCTATAGACAACAGGCCAAGCTTACAGGCTCCATTTGGCAACCACAGGGAGAACCTGTCATGCCAAGGAAGGATTATGTTTTCCCTGAGGAGCTTCTGCAGCCTTTTGTAGCAAATACATGGTCTTAAACACACTACAAAACCATTTGATGGGTTTTTATCATGTGAGTACCTAGGAGTGTTAGGGTGGTTTTTCGTTAATGCAGGCAGCACAGTTAAGCATTTTTCTTTTATAAATATTATCTTCGTAATAATATTAAGATTTAACGCTTGTTTCTCCAGGAATGCAACTTAAGGTAATGTTATTACCAAGCATAGTCGTAGACCAGCATATATTGCTGTAACTATTTTCAGGGTGAAGAAAGTACATCAGTCATGTAACATATGTAAGAAAGTACAGAGAGTCTTTAAATAACAAGACAATGTAATGCTCTGTACATTCACGGGTCATGTTCTTTGCATTTTGTCCCTGTAGCAATCTTATATTGTAGGTCCTCTTTTCATCTTTAATATATTATGTTGACTTTTATCCAAGGAAAAGCTGGCATTCTGGTACTTGAATTCCTGGCAATGAAGCTCTATTGGTCACCAACATATATTTGAGACTTGGTAAGTGCTCGCTGATTCATAGGTCTAGCCAGAAGACTCAGTTAAGTCTGGCTGCTAGGACTCGTCAATCTGTAGAAACCTGCTATTCACACCAGGTAAACTTGACCATACTGACATAAAAACAAGAAAACAATTTGCTATATGTGATGATCTTAAAAAACAACAAAAAAACTGTTGAGTTCTTTTGTTAAATTTGCTACACTGTCTGGAATCAGCCTGTTAAGTTGGAATCATTTAATTATATTAACGAGACATTTTTGAGGTAAAGGAAAGTCTAGAATGGGCAAGGAGTGAGAAGTCCTTGTTTTAGGTTATGATTGGTTCCAAAAGTAAAGCCATCAGAGGTAGCTAAATGTCTTTTTATTGAAATCAAAGAATGAAGCATGCAACTCAATGTAATGGGTGGGGATATAATGACTAGCCAAAGTTCTTTTGTGGTGGGAAGTGAGCTCCATTTTCTGAACTACCATAAACAGAGATTGATTTTCATTGCAAAAGGGCTTGCCCAATGCTTTGGGTTCTTTTTTTCCTGAATTGAGTACTCATAGAATAAACTTGTGGGTCAGATTGGACAAGTTTTTAGCGTGTAAATCAAAAGTTGACAAGTTCTCACTGAGTTCCGGAGAGTATGATAAGAAAACTTGTAGGGATGCAATTGTGATGTATAATATTATAAAGATGGTTTGGATGCGGTTTGGACATGTTTTAAATATTTGTTTTTTCCTATTTAATCCTGCAGATGATATGTAACACTAACAGGTAACCCAACGTTGGCAAAAACTATGCCATAAAATTGCTACTAACACTGAGAAGTACATTTTTCTGGCCTTTGAGCTATCTTGTGTGAATGTAAGTGACAATCAAAATGCACAATTTTTTTAAAACATTATTAAACATGTGTGTGCCATGAATGTTTGTGTGGTTTCAGAGGTCTTCAATTGGGTGCTCCCCTCCTTGATTACAACTTGTACTGCAACAGGGAATGCGCTAGGGGCCCTGCTTCACAATCCCACTAGGGTTTTATTTTCCTTATTTTCCTTATTTTCCCTATTTATTTTCAGGCAGAGTTGGGAATTTTTGGTTTGCCAAGACTGAGTCTAGTTCAAGTTCGCAAACTATTCTTGCTTTCAACATTAAGCCATGGTAAGTATCAGGCAAGCCGCAATACTACCAAATAAGATAATTTAGTCTGCTTATTAGGGATCATCGATTGTATTACTGGTCTTTTCTCCATGTTTTCAGTCTATTCTTTTTGTGGTGCTAAAATATAAGGAAGAACTTGATATCTTGTCCACAGCATCTCCTCCAGAGTAGTTTGTATAAAGTCCACTGTCTTGTCCATAATGCATGATTTGAATTCAGGAAGCAAAAAATGACTTGATTATTAGATTCTTCTGTTAGAGATGTACCAGTCTACAAATTTTAATGCATTCCATATTGTACGGCTGAGTATCTATCGAGTTTTGCATCATATTAAATTTTGATTAAAAGTACACATGATTTATGTTCTCTTTTTTATCCCTGCTGTTTGCTTCTTAGGTGTTCTCACGTCTTCTCCTTTCATTGGAAGGGAAATAAAAAGCTGTTCTTGTGTCAGAATAAAAAGCCTGATTTGTATTCGTAGATAGCACATTTGAGCTTTAGAGGAGATGGAACAGCTACGTTACTTAACTTTATGATATTTTTGAATTTAATGTGAACAATCATATACAGGTGTGACCCTTGGTGGGAAACCTCCAGCTGGAGCTGGGACTTTTGTTGATGTGGGTCTATTTAAGGTTAGAATATAAATCTTTTCCACAACCAGTCATTTTCTATGGTATCTAAGAATTTTAGAACAATTGTTTAATATATTCCTGAAACTTGCATTTTTATGTGCACGCATTTGAATTTAAATATTACATTGAAAGTTGGGTTTCCCTTCTTAATATTGTTGAAAATAAGCAGCTGCACTTTTTTAAAAATAATAGAAGATTTATAATGTTAATAATTGAAAAGTTTATGGAGTGTCTCAACTCTGAGAGCCTGGTCCATCCTGGATGAACATTAGAGTTAGCAATAAAAAATAGAAAAAATATTGGCTACCATTTTATTTTAATGACATAACTTACCAGACTTCCAACATCAGATCACCATCTGAGGGTAAAAACCCACAAAAAATAATATGTAAAGTACTTTGCTAGAATAACTTGTCAGACTGGCCACATGTCAAGGATAAAAGAACAACGTACTTAATTCTTTCCCTGTTGACAGTTCGTGAAATAGGGTGTTTTGCCAGGTAAAGGTGTTTTCCTTGACAGAATGCTTGTGTGCTGGTCCTGAGTATAAGAAACCTGCTCCAGTTTTTCCCTTTGGTAGTTGGTAAATAAGGTTAAGGTCGGCTACTTCAAATGCTTCCTGAGCCTTGTGATATCACAACAGGGCTATGGGTGAGGCCTAGTGGACAGGATGGAGAGAAATGAATCTTTGAGTTTGTATGTGCAAAGAGCAAGCTAAGATAGCATTTATCATTATAGATTTGAGATTCACATCGAGCAATGTAGTATTGATTTTTTTTAATAGTAATGAGAAAAACATTGAATAATTATGAGAGATGTGCTAAAGTTATTAAAATAAATAGGAGGGTCTTGACACTATGTACACTATGTAAGCATGCCTCCTATTCATGTTATAAGTAAGTCTTTGACAGTAAGTTTTCGTAATGTACATCTTAGTGTTTTAGGAAAATATCAGGTGATTAGTAGTATATAGAAGATTTAGTTGCCGCTTTCCTTTGAGCAATGGTGGCCAAGTCTCAGATATTGTGATGTGATAATGGAAGCTTTGAAATATTGTGTAATATCTTCATGTGTTTCTGGTGCTTCTATGATTTTAATTTTTATCTCTTAGTCTGTATGGGTGATCTCCAGGGAAAAAAACAAACATTGGGATTTCTGATCCTTGTCTACTTCAGGTGAGATGGCTCTGGGGTTTGTTGCTGCAATGATGTGGGCAGACTAGTGTGGCGATCAATGAGGTCTGAGTGCATGTAGGAGGAAATTCACTTATTACAGTCAATGATAGGAATTCCACTTGAAAGTGTGGTTCTGTGAAACGTTTCTTCAATGTTCACCCATAATTTTATCCCAGTAAGATGGGCATAGGGCTGTGACATTCAAAGAAGAGATGCTCACAGTGGGCAATACTTCAAGAGACCTGTAATGTCCCCTTCCTGAACCCTACTTAATGTACTCACAAAATTCCCAATTAAGGTCTGGATTATACTTGGAAAGGCAACTGGATCACTCCACACCACAACACTTTCTTTCTTTCTACGAAGGATACCGAGCATATATCATGATCACCTATTTCTTCAATTATATCAACTATGATTGGCTTGTCTCCCCAAATGATTTAATTCAATTAGATCAATGAATAATCCATCTTATTATATTTGATGATCTAGAATTTACTGCATCCATTAAGTGGTTTACGAATGTCTTTATATTTTGTGATGCTAATTGTCGAGCCTTGTAGAAGAAGACATGGCTCATTTTTGTCTCTTCAAGATTAATGACAATATTAATTCCAATAGTTGTTAATTGCTTCCCAACACATAGGCTTCCTTGGTATTTCTTGGTGAGTATCCCTTAATCATTTCTCCTATGCTCATCTCTTATATTGCTACCATGCTTAAAGTCCTTTCTTGTTTGGTAACTTGATTGTTGGACTAATGGCTTACTGATCATAAGCCATACGTGAATGTCCCTACCTCCAGCTCTTAATTATATGATGTTGTTTCTGATTACAAATATGTCAAATATCTAATGGACAAAGAAGGATATGCCCTTGCTCACTATTTTTGATTGATTGTCCTTGGGTGTGTTGTTAATCAAAACCGCAAATTGGAATCCTACGAGTCTTGCCTGCACGATGTTGGGATATCCAACCGGTTAGGGCCAACTTGATAGGATTGATCAATGCGATCCAAACCCCTTGCGCTTCTGGCTCTGCAAAATTGAGGCGGGTCTACCTGATCTTGGACAACAACCTTATATCCAAGATGCTTAAAGCAGATTGGTTAAAACACAAATACAATGAAAGTTTCCCTAATAGCAAGAATTATAGAAAACATCAAATTTGTGAATTACGAATTAAGAATAATAAAAGAATATATTAGAGTTTTTAAATAAAAGTGATTATTATAGATGATTGCAACAAATGAATATATTATATCCTTAATGGAAAGAAATGAAACAGTTGCCAACATATCGGTCATGAATCAAGAATAAAAGACCAATGTTTAATAAATGGGCAATCGGAGTCAATATTATCAGATGACACGTACAACTTTATAAAGTTTAATATATTTAGACTATGAACAATTTTAATAATTCTGACACGACGGATCAATTATATAAACACAATTTAAACTAGTCTAAAATGCACTTTAACTCCTGCAGAGACAAATTAGAAATAAATACGAAAATAATTAAATATTTCACAATATTTATGTTTATCAAATTTAAAATGCAATAATGACCCAGCCCATTTATCCGAATATTAAAATATTTATAGAAAATAATAAAAATTATTTATAAAGGCAACAACTTATTAATATTTTAAAACTAATGCAAATAAATTAAAATAAATATTTCTTACTGATCTGGAAATAAAATTATATTGGAGACACTCACGGATGATCCATCCAATACAATTCAACTCCAGAATCGTACAAGAATTCATTTGAAAATCCATTATCCACAGGCTTAGTTCAAAACTTCATTTCTTTGCAAATGAAAAAATATAATATATCATAGAGCATAGGATATGTAAAAATTTAAAATATGAAAATGTGTTGTCTATTGTCTCTCTTCTTATCACATATTTATAGACGAGTAAATGGTTATATGGTTGCCTCCCCAAACATTGCATCTCTCGAGAAAAACTAAACAATGTTTAAATTTTTAATATAATTGTAACAGGCAGCGATTAACTAGCCCTCTTTTATATTCTTGGACACCGCTTCTTACTTCTTCCCGTAACTATCTCCTGTGCAATCCTTCACCCGTTAAATGGCTTCCTTCCTTCAATTTCAATCTCTAGTCACGACTGTGATGAAATCGTGCAAGCACTTGGATATAATATGGAGTATGTTTCAAGGCTGCTGTCGTCTAATGGTTGGGTTGGTGTGCCTCTGAACTGGGGACGTGCAAGCTTCATCAGAAAATCCATGTGATGGCATAATTTTCTACAGGTAGAGCATCATTTAGATGAATATCCTTGCCGCAAGAAAGTCTCCATGTCTCCACGTATTCAAATCTGCAGAAAACATAAAACGTCATCAGATACACATCATCAAACAATCACTAACGGGTTGATGAAGGCTTAGCGCTATAATTTCTATGATCAAAAAATATTGAAACTGAGTTCTTCATACCTCATTCAAACGTCACTCGGATTCCTTCCTGCGTTAGGCTGGACCAGTATGCTATCGTTGTGGATGCCTGTGTGGATTATTCCTTTAATAACATGCACGAGAATCAATAAATATTTCTCCATCTCTTGACTTCGCCGTTATTGCATATCTCAATTGCTGCTGACTTCGTGGCCTCGTATATATTCCTGTTACACAAACCTGCCTTTGAGTCACATCTGGTTACTATCAAGTAGGGGTAATTGCTTTGATTCATCACAAAGTTCTTCATAGCGCATGGTGAATGATAATTGTCATACTTCTCATCACACAGAACTTTAATAATAACGATGTTCGAGGGATCATACCAGTGGTTCTGATTCAACTTCTCGAAAAAACATTTCTTGCTTTTGATTGCTGCTTCAATAAAATTTCAATCCTTACTGATGCCATTCCAGATGTTGATTAAATGTGATTACAAATCACTAAAAAAAGGGCTCATATTGCTTGTGAACATGGCACTTGTAAATTGTCAATGATACTGTCAAGTTTGAATTCATTGCCATCATTTGGAACATGACTTGGATTGGTTGCACATAATAGTTTGAACAAACTGCAATTTTAAAGTACAATTCCATCAACATGCCACAACTCAGTGCCAATTCTTCAGGAACAACAAGAGAATATACTACGCTCAAGATATTACTGTCGTCTTTGACAAAGCATCTATCAGGCTGATCATGTTCTAAACATGGTTGACAGATACATTTGTTCTTATCAGATATGTAACGCTGTGAATTTACATCAAATAATACAAAACACCATTTGCTCACTTTATTGCAGAAGTGCAGATAAACATATGCCATTGTCTATGTGCTTTTAGTTTCAACATACAATGAACCAACCATAGATCATCTCAATACTTCAACTATTTGACAGTGATAGCATCCTTCAGCGGTTTGTGTATATAGATAATAGCAGATCTCCCCCTGTCCCAATTCTTATATTCCTTATTTTATAATAGATTCTAGAAGCCAATAAAACAATCAAAATGCTTCCATCATTGCTTACTGCATCCCGAATGTACTGATTGAAAATAAGATGAGTGGACAATTTCCAAAATAACTGGGTATGTTTCTTTATATAATAAAAAATGGAGACTCGGGAATTTTGGGCTCCATCAGTGGCTCTTGTTGGGGACATATTCCCTTGGTGGGCATAGTGAGCATCTCAACTATCTCTGGAGGAGCAGACCGAGCATTCATGCTTATCATGATGCACGGTGAAATTGGGTGGTCCCAAGCCACCCAAAAAGTGAACAATACTTCTTTCCTCCATCGAACACCTGATTCTGATTGTGTAACACTCTGAACCCGCTGGATACAGTATTACATTGTTCCTTAATAAAATCTGATTCATTAACAAATACTAGAGAGAAATCATTACATGACTTCTGCATCTCTTGTTCAAGATTAGAATTTACATTTGCGTTATCAATAGGATCTTTTAAAAATAAATAATTTTGATTATTTAATTCAAGCACATGATTTCTAACTTCATTGATTTGATTAATATACCTAAAAGAAAAATCCTCAAAAGATGGGTGAAGAAAACTTGAAAGCAATTCTTTAAGCATATTATTAACACATATCACCCAAGGGTATTCATGGATACTTACCTTGGGATGCTGCTCATATTTCATACCTGTATCAAATGCATTATTCTTATGAGTAAAATCTTCTAATTCAGCTTCATAAATGCAATCCTTGGTGTTTGACTTTTGTTTTTCTGTTGAGAAGTTATTAAGTGTGTTGTGATCTTTGCTGAATGGAAGCTTCATATGTATGTAATCAGTCATACTTGCATCAGAACGAGTCACCTTTGTTTGATTTTCCTTTTGCACACAATTTGCCCCACATTTCGAATGATTCTCTTCACAAGAAGATTTTGAATATAATCCATATTCAAGCATTATTACTTCCGTTTTGCCAAGAGTTTGATCAATTGAGATATTTGAAATTTTTTCAGGATTAACTTCCAACACGTCCTCCCTATTATGTACATTAGATTCCATCTCATCTTCACCTTTTAAATGTAAAGATTGATCATAAAATGGATTGGAAAATAGCTCTTCCTTTGAATATATTTTTCCACATATGCTATGATTTTCATTATTTTCATAATCATCCTTAGGTATATTACCATGGTGCTGATATATTTGATATAAAAACTGTTCTTCAAATAATGGACTCAAGAAAGCAACCTTTGGAATATTTTCATGAGAACCTTCATTTGAAACTTTCTCATGCCTATATATCACATGATGTTCTACTTCATCTTCACAAGATATTATGTCCGGATTCTCCATTGTTTCATTGCATGAAAGTTCTGAAATGATTTGGAAGCCCCCCTTGGATGCATCTTCTTCTTCTTGAATGCTCACATTTTCTTCAAAATCTAGAAATATATAAGGGCTATATTCTTCATTCCCTTCTGCAAGTTCATCATATATAGGATCTGAACATTTTTTGAAATTGTATCCAAATGTATCTCTTTCTATACTTAGACCATAATGCACATCTTCAACCAACATCTCATCCTTTTGAGAGCTATATGCTTCTTCTAGTTCGTTGGTTTCCTCCTCATGAAAATAATGTGGATTTGACGAGATGAATGAATTTTTGTGTTCACTGAATCTTTCATAGGACACATCAATTTGTTTCTCCTTGATCTGATTTTCTTTGTGCACTGGAAGAAAAATTTGACCACCCCTTTCAACATACTTTTGATATTCCATGTCTAACAAGGTCAAAATTTCATCCACACTAAGAGAATCCTCCTCATCATTTCCATTTTCTTCATAATCTAATTCCTTACCAGTCTCATCATGATCAGATTCTTCTTCGATTGGATCCAAAATTTCTTCTACATTCGAATCTGAAACCTCATTATGTTCTTGTATTACTTTAGTATCTTTTGCTTCATCCTTAATAACTTGATCCCATATTTGAAGAAAAACCTTCACGTCAGGGTCCATTGGCGAGATTCTCAACTTAACTATAGTCGGCAGATTGTGTATTTTGTAGCCGATAGGGTGTTGTCGTCAGTAAAAATTTTGTTGCCGACGGGCCGACGGGTAGATTAGGATTGTTTTGTAGCCGACGGACCTCTTCTGGAAGGTTCGGCGGAAAGTATTTATGCCCGTTTGGGATCATTGTAAATCATCTTATCTTATCATATCTTATCTCCAGTTATGTAATCTGTTGGCATATGCGAATAATCTAAGGAGTTCTATTTATTGTCTGTGTGCATTTCTTAATTAACCTATGCGGTAAACATTTGGTGCCGTTGACATTAACAATTTTGTTTAGAAATTCCTTGTAAGGAGGTTTGAGGTTTGACGGAATCTCGTGATAAGTGTTCATCACTCTCAAAAACAAATGTGCTGAAGTCTCACCTTCATATCTTTCCAAATTGTAAAAGGCGTCAAGTAGAGACATGTCAGGATCCTCTTCCATGTTGCAACTTTGATTTTCATCTTGTTCGTAACACATGTCATCTTCCTCGCTTGTATCATGAAATTCATATAGGAACCATTGTTTGAATTGTTTCTAGGATGAGATGAATTGTGTGGGTAATGATTCATATGCCTGTCTTGCATTGTCCTTCAAAGTCCTGTAAAACAATTTCATTACTTGATCTTCCTCACAAATCCCATAATCTTCTATATATGTGTAGAATGCATCCAAATGTCGAATTGCCAATTCATCCCATTCTCCATGGAACTTTGGTACCAGTTGTGAAAGTTTCAGAGATAACTTGCTAGGTTCATAATCAAAATTGCTAAAATCCAACGGCCTAATGCCATTTGGAATAAAAGACTTTCTTTCAAATGATCGGTACATTTTAAAGACCATTTACCATTTCCTTCTGAGCATACTCCCTCAGCAGAGTCACTGATGATCTAGGCACTCCTTTTTTTAAATTACCAATCAAAATGCAATAGAGTCGCCACCTCCAAATAGAGGAAATGAATAATCTTTAAGAATCAGAGTTCTTCCTTCCAGCTGAGTATATGTCACCAAAGATTGAATTTGCAGAAAAATGCTTAAAGAAAAACATACAATGCTTCTACCAGATCAAATCTTCATAAAGTACTTTAAAATTTATAAAATAATTCTGAGATTTTGAAATCTTTGGGGAAATTAAATGCAATGTAAAAAACTTATCAATTTTAGAATTTCTAAAATATCAAAATGTTTGAACAAATTAAATAGAATCTAACTCTTACTAGTCTACAATAAAAAACTCATAGGTTTTATTATGCAACTCTCCCCAGTAGAGTCGCCAATCTGTTGGTAATCAAAACCGCAGATTGGAATCCTACGAGTCTTGCCTGCTCGACGTTGGGATGTCCAACTAGTTAAGGCCAACTTGATGGGATTGATCGATGCAATCCAAACCCCCTGCGCTTCTGGCTTTACAAAACCGAGGCGGGTGTACTTGATCCTGGACAACAACCTTATATCCAAGATGCTTAAAGCAGATTGGTTAAAACACAAATATAATGAAAATTTCCCTAATGGCAAGAATTATAGAAAACTTCAAATTTGTGAATTACGAATTAAGAATAGTAAAAGAATATATGAGAGTTTTTAAAATAAAAGTGATTATTATAGATGATTGCAACAAATGAATATATTATATCCTCAATGGAAAGAAATGAAATAGTTGCCAACATATGGGTTATGAATCAAGAATAAAAGACCATTGCTTAATTAAATGGGCAATCAGAGTCAATATTATAAGATGACATGTACAACTTTATAAAGTTTAATATATTTAAACTATAAACAATTTTAATAATTCTGACGTGACGGATCAATTATATAAACACAATTTAAACTAGTCTAAAATGCACTTTAACTCCCACAGAGACAAATTAGACATAAATACGAAAATACATATATATTTCACAATATTTATGTTTATCAAATTTAAAATGCAATAATGACTCAGTCCATTTATCCGAATATTAAAATATTTATAGAAAATAATAAAAAACATTTATAAAGGACAACTTATTAATATTTTAAAACTCTAATGCAAATAAATTAAAATAAATATTTCTTACTGATCCAGAAATAAAATTATATCCTTACGGATGATCCATCCAATACAGTTCAACTCCAAAATCGCACAAGAATTCATTTGAAAATCCACTATCCACAGGCGTAGTTCAAAACTTCATTTCTTTGCAAATGAAAAAATATAATATATCATAGAGCATAGGATAGGTAAAAATTTAAAATATGAAAATGTGTTGTCTATTGTCTCTCTTCTTATCACATATTTATAGATGAGTAAATGTTTATATGGTTGCCTCCCCAAACGTTGCATCTCTTGAGAAAAACTAAACAATGTTTAAATTTTTAATATAATTGTAACAACTGGCAATTAATTACTCCTCTTTTATGTTCCTGGACGTCGCTTCTTTCTTCTTCCCATAACTATCTCATGTGCAATCCTTCACCCACTAAATGACTTCCTTCCTTCAATTTCAATCTCCAGTCACGACTGTGATGAAATCGTGCAAGCACTTGGATATAATATGGAGAATGTTTCAAGGCTGCTGCCGTCTAATGGTCGGGTTGGTGTGCCTTTGAACTGGGGACGTGCGGGCTTCATCAGAAAATCCATGTGATGGCATAATTTTCTACAGGCAGAACATCATTCAGATGAATATCCTTGCTGCAAGAAAGTCTCCATGTCTCCACGTATTCAGATCTGCAGAAAACATTAAAACGTCATCAGATGCACATCATCAAACAATCACTAACGGGTTGATGAAGGGTTAGCGCTATAATTTCTATGATAAAAAAATATTGAAACTGAGTTCTTCATATCTCATTCAAACTTCACTCGGATTCCCTCCTGCGTTAGGCTGGAGCAGTATGCTATCTTTGTGGATGCCTTCGTGGATTATTCCTTTAATAATATGCACGAGAATCAATAAATATTTCGCCATCTCTTGACTCTGCCGTTATTGCATATCTCAATTGCTGCTGACTTCGTGACCTCCTATATATTCCCGTTACACAAACTTTCCTTTGAGTCACATCTGGTTACTGTCAAGTAGGGGTAATTGCTTTGATTCATCACAAAGTTCTTCATAGCGCATGGTGAATGATAATTGTCATACTTCTCATCACACAGAACTTTAATGATAATGATGTTCGAGGGATCATAACAGTGGTTCTGATTCAACTTCTCGAAAAAACATTTCTTGCTCTTGATTGCTGCTTCAATAAAATTTCAATCCTTACTTACTGACGCCATTCCAGATGTTGATTAATTGTGATTACAAATCACTAAAAAAAGGGCTCATATTGCTTGTGAACATGGCACTTGTAAATTGTCAATGATCCCGTCAAGTTTGAATTCATTGCAATCATTAGGAACATGACTTGGATTGGTTGCACATAATAGTTTGAACAGACTGCAATTTTAAAGTACAATTCCATCAACATGCCACAACTCAATGCCAATTCTTCAGGAACAACAGGAGAATATACTATGCTCAAGATATTACTGTCGTCTTTGACAAAGCATCTATCAGGCTGATCATGTTCTAAATATGGTTGACAGATTCATTTGTTCTTATCAGATATGTAACACTGTGAATTTACATCAAATAATACAAAACACCATTTGCTTACTTTATTGCAGAAGTGCAGATAAACATATGCCATTGTCTATGTGCTTTTAGTTTCAACGTACAATGAGCCAACCATAGATCATCTCAATACTTCAACTATTTGACAGTGATAGCATCCTTCAGCGGTTTGTGTATATAGATAATAGCAGATCTCCCCCTGTCCCAATTCTTATATTCCTTATTTTATAACAGATTCTAGAAGCCAATAAAACAATCAAAATGCTTCCATCATTGCTTACTGCATCCCGAATGTACTGATTGAAAATAAGATGAGTGGACAATTTCCACAATAACTGGATATGTTTCTTTATATAATGAAAAATGGAGACTCATGAATTTTGGGCTCCATCAGGGTGATTTGTCGAGTTATTATTGACTTTTGATTATAATAAATTGAATCAATATTATCCACCATTATGTATGTATTTTCTCATTAGTTTGCAGCCAATGAATAACTTGGGAAGAAGCATTTACAACCCGTTGCAGGGTTTTATTCATTCGATTTCACATAATAACTTACTCGTATCTTTCCATCCATTCTTCATGTAAAATTTTGATTTTCTGTGATTATCGTTGCTCATAATATCTCTCTAATTGTTGGTATATATAATGGTCGCTATCTAAAATATAATCGCTGTTGATGATATACATCTGCAACTTATGACTATGAGTGTTGTTTGTAATTGAAATGTTCAAAGATGATTTATCTCCTCCCGTCAATAAGGAATGCAAGTATTTAAGAAAGATAAAACCTGCTTCCACAATGTTGTGTTTAATGGTGACTGTCTCCTTTATATTCATACCTTTTCCACCTGCCGCTAAAATTTCCATATTTAGTGGTCGTTGTTTCTTCTCTTATAATATATTCATTGCTTCATGATTCCTTCTACGTTAAGGGCCACTTCTTATCTCTAAATCTAGATGTTTTCTTTTGAATGATGGTCTGATGTGTCCGCTTGTCTGAATAGTACTTTCTAATCAATCATATCCAAGTCTGTGAACTATAGTAGCAGAATATAGCCCAACCCAAGGTTACTTCCTTATTTTATCTCATTCCCAATATTATCCATTTTCCCCTCTGAATTTCCTCTCCTTATCGCTGGTTTTGTATACTCTTCTCCATCAGCGTCGAAAATATATTATTTCTTTCAAATCATAATTTACCAAAATATATTATTTTCTATGATATAATATCCTCTGCCTTCATATCTATGTTCTCTTTCCTTATAACTTGTATCTTGTGTTATTTTTCCTTTTTAAATTTCTGCCCCTGTATCCTTTCTCCCACGCCCCCACCCGCGCCCCCCCCTCGCCCCCATCCTCTGTTCAGGCTACACAGACCATTTTGTATGGGCACATACATAGGTAATGGTCACGACTTATCATTCAGTTGTTTAGTTTGATTTTTAATATATATTTTATTTGGTTTTGTTTATTTGTTAATTTCAAATATGTATTCTAATTGTTCATTTACTTTAATAATATGTTTGTCAAGAATATATTGTTATTATATATTTTAAACCATCATCATATTAATAAATATTATATTTATTTATAAGATTATCTTATAATTATCAAATATGATAAAATAATATATTATTGCTTGTATCATAAGTATATTAATGTCATTTATTAATAATTATAACTTGTTTATTTCAATATTTAATATTATTTAATTATCATTACTACAGTGAAACATGGGGGTATCCCCACGTCTGCCATTCGACAACCACACTGCTACTAGGATGGGTACTTGAATTTCTATTTGAACTTTGATTTTTGAATGTTACTATTGGGTATGTACTATGTTACTATGTTGAATGGTCAACAGTTGTAGTTCGTGTTGCAATTTTTCGATGTTCAAGTATTTTAATTTGGTATGTTATACTGAAACATCATTTCATAACTAGCATTTCAAGTTCTATATGTATAGTATACAACACCCCTCCCTACCCTGTCCTCCCCTTGCCGCCATCCCCCCGCTGTCCCAAAATTGAGACCCTTTGTCCCCCATCTTGATAACTCATCCCGACGTAGCCCAGTAGTGGTGCGACACTGCATTATTATAATAATTTAATCACTATAGTTATAAGTATAATTATAACTATATATATCATTATGTTAATTATTAATTTAAATTATTATTATTATTGTAAAACTCCATACTAGAAGGGGACATTACAAGACCTTACATTTTGGTAGTGTTTGGGAGATTAAGAATGAGTTATTGCTGAGTAAGAAAGATTTGGAGGCCCTGGAGTGTTAGAAAGTTGCCGTTGATGTCACCATTGTCATTAATGTTTATTGAACAAGACATTGACGTCATAGAAGCAGCAATGAATACAAATGATTTTAATTGATATTGCAGTGATCATCATAGACAGTGATGAAATATTTACAACTTTGCAGATGAAGATCAGATTTGTTTGACTGTTTAGCAGTGATTATGATGAAAGTTATGGGAAAGGTTTTGGAATGGTTATTAGAACAGGAATTTAATAGATTGAAATAATTTCAATATATGAAAAGTAGTTTATTGAAAAATTGCTAATTTAATAATCAAAGCAGTGATCTCTTATAAAAGGCATTAAATCATTGACTGAAGGAATCGATTTGTTTAGAAAACAGACTTATTTACCAAAATAAGTTAGAAGACAATAACTAACTTTACCTTATTTACAGAAAAAAGACAAATTTTGTTTTATCTGAAAGCAGTGATTGGATTTATAAAGAGCTGTCTATATTAAATTATAAACAACAGATAGCAAAGACAGCGATCCATCTATAAAATACAGCTGCACTTGAAAGCAGTGTTTTTCTTTTTATTAACACGCATATCAGACAAAAGCAGGAAAGAAAAATGGGGAAATTACCAAATTTATATAACAAAAATTGTATAAAGAGAAGGGACAGCAAGGCAAAAAGCAGTGATCATGAGCGTTGTATGACAGCTATTGCATAAGCAGCAATTATATTGATGAAACAGTGCTAGAGTTTATAACAAAAGAGAAAGAAGCAATGGTGCTATTTATTAAGTATACCTAAAAAATAAAGCAAAAATAGAAGATGTGCGATCATAGAGAAAATTAAGTTGTTTATCTTAAGAAACATTATGAAGTGTGATTATGGTTAAGACATGTTAATGAGAAGGCAGTTTTAATATGAAACAAGATATAATAATTATTTTAACTAAAGCAGAAATTAAAAAAAGAAAGATGTGTTTTCATTTTAGAAAGGTATGATTGTCAGAGATAGAGATATTATAGAGATTAAAATGAATGAGAGAAGTGCGTGTTGTGTGAACAAAGAAGATAAAGTACATACTGAAGAAAACACAATTATAATGAGGAGGGGTTGGGGGTGTGAATCATTATAATAACAATTTTTTCAATTTATAACTTTTTATCCAAACAGTTGCTTTAAGAACTTTAAATGCTCAAATTAATAACTTTAAGAACTTTAAATGCTCAAATTAATAACTATGCACATGTACACAATGACATGATTTATGTGGAAACCCAATGTGGGAGAAAACCACAACAAATAATTGCTTTAAATATAAACTTGTTCTTTTACGATGTTTTGTAGCCTCCAACCTACTAGAACATATTTTGTAGCCTCAAATATGAACACCTTCCTTTCTCAATCTGCTGTCATTATAGTCTCAAATCTGCCATAAGAAAATTACAATCTCTTTTATGTATTCAGAGTATTTTCTTCTGTCTCATACAGCCTATTATAGCTCTGCAATATATTCATACATCACACACCTTTCACACAATAAATATTTTGATTACATATGATTTTGCTATCAAGCGCACATACCCTTTTTTAATCTATTCTTCACATCTCACTCTCTATTTACCAAGTACATTCAAATATATATTTATACTCTCTCAAATGATCACGTCTCTTAATGAAAAGATATATTCAAATAAAATGTCACCTTTTGTATTTATTGTAGATTAATTTCATTGACCATTTTAACTAATATCACTTTAGTCTCCCAAAATATTTTTATTTGTTTATTATATAGAAATAAACTTAGGTACTGATTCAGATGTGGATCTGGATGCGGATGTAGGTAGTGGGTGTGGGACACGCAATTTTATTCTTTGGGAGGATGCGGATGGTATATATATATATATATGCAAAGAGATGAAAAAATTATACAAAATTAAAACATTTCATAGTTTGTAACTTCACCAATACATATTCAAATACTCAATAAGATTATAAAATATGCACCATATCAATGATATGAATATCATATGCGTCTGTGTTCATGATTCCAGTGCAAATCAGCAAATCATCACAACTACAAAATCAAAATATAGTTCATCATTCAATGTTTATCAATCCAAATCCGTATCATATAGATTCGCAAAAAACTTATCATCATCTCCCAATTCCATCTCCTCCAACTGTTGCAGGTTCAAGATCATTTCAAAAAATGGTTCCATTTGTGGTAGATACACCATGGGTCATGATATTATCAGCATCATCATCTATGATTGTGGGATCTAGAACCATTTCCTTTTAATATGCCGATATCACCAAGCTGAAAGGAAGACTGTAGGCATATAAACATTGTGCAATGGCTTGATCAGCAAGCTTTTTTGCCTCTTGTGGTATGTCTCCGTAAAGGATATGCTACATCAACTTTAAAACTGTCAGCTGCTTGGCCCACTGAACTTTGACTACACTTTGACTACAGGTGGCGGCCATCTTTAAGAAAATAAATTGATTTAAATTATTAAAAAAAAAAACTATGAACATCAAGCATATAAGTGCAAAAAATTATAGAGATCTACTTAAATAGATTGCTAAACTTCTTGGTTTACTTTGTTTTTTTCAAAAAAAAAAAAGGAGGAGAAAAAATTCATCTAAATTTCAAAAAAAATCATGAAAGAACACAAGAATAAGATTAAATGCATACCTTAGATGCTTAAAACTCGTTTGTGGAAGCTATCCCTTGCGCTACGAACGATCCTCTTTGAGAATAATCAACTTTCTTTCAAAATACAAAAATGAGAGAAAATGAGAAAAGAGAGATGCAAACAAAATCGAGGTAGTAGTGGTTGAATGGCCTCTTTTAGGGTTTGGGAGGAAAAATAGATTAAAAAATCTATTTCCCCATGTGTGTTTGAAGTGAAAAAAATATCAAGACACTTTTAATGCATTTCTGGACAATTGTTTTGTTTGGAAGCCCGTGGATGCGTCTGGAAGCTGGGCGGAAGCCATTCCCGGCCAGTCGGATGCAACCGAAGCCACACAGTGGTTTCCTTCCGCATCTGGCTGGCCAGGAATGGCATCCGGCCAGCTTCCGGACGTATCAGCTCCCACTTCTGCATCTGCTTGCTTCGGCTTCGGGATCCAGCCTCCAGGGTGACGCATCGGCTTCCAAGGAAATAAATTCTGACTGCTGTTTGCGATATTTTTAACCCTGTGTATATAAGTTTATTGCCAAAGATGCTAAAAGCAAACAAAAATATATTTGCCTTTATTCTGTCTTCAATACTAGTCACTGCGTTATATATGTGATTCCCTTTTTTAATATGATTTCTCTGCGACAAAAACTTTCGATATCTTTGACTAATGATGTTGATATTCTTGGTCTGGACTGCACGAAATTGTTTTTTTTATCTTGTGATCTTTGACAACATTGCTGCCCTGTATTTCTTTAATAATTGTTTCCTTTGTTTTACATCATCCGTAATGAATAGAGATTTTCAGTGTTTCTGAATGCTTGCATAGTATAATCATTTCTTTTGACCACAACTCTGTTGATTCTTCTTCATTCGTATGAAGTCAAAAACTGATGATAACTTATTAATATTTATTGGTTCTTCAACGTAGTTGGTATATATTAATTTTGTCAAACTTTAGTATCTTCCTTAATGCAAATTTGTGTTAAATACAAAAGAGACATCGACATCTGTTCAGCACTTGACTTTCATCTTATCTGATGTTCTTAGGCTGCCGTTTAATATCGCTGCATAGAGGTATTTGCTGTCCACATATGTCATATATTTGTCTTTTTGGATGATGTGGTAGGCTATGCACGATATCATTCATTTTGCTTATGATGATATATCAAACTGTCTATTCAATCCAACAGTGATACTTCTGATTTGAACAGCGATTCTGACCACTGCCGTTGAAAACACAGGAATCCATATTTAGATATTTTATATGTTATACGAGGCTCTTGTATATATTCAGCCTATAAGTTAGAGAACTGGATGAATTCCATGTAGGGGAAACCTTGCAAGGGAGCTGCAGCCTTGGGCTTGGCCTACCTTTTTTTACCTCTTATTGTTTTCTCATGTCTCTATTTTGCTTCGAGATTTTTATTTCTGTTTATGAACGGATTCGCATTGCACAGTTATTCAATTTTACTACCTGATCACTCTTTATTGTACAGGGACATGTAACCCATTCTTTAAGTGGGCAGATTTTGTAATTTTATGATTTTTATTTAGGCCTATACCTCAGGAGATTATGGAATTTCTTCCTAAACATCTTGTGCATTTACAAGAATATGCAACTACTTTTGAATTTTCATACTAAACTAGAGGCAAAGCTTAATATTTTTATAAATATTTAATGCTCTTTTTGCCAATGGTATCTTCATGCGGTGATAAATGTAGGTTTCTTTAGGTGTGTTTCCTGCGGTAACGGTTTGTTTAATTCATAATTTATGCAGCCTGTTTTTATTCAACAAACAATTGAACCTGGAGTGCGAGTGACAGTAGCAATGGGATCTAACAAGAGTTTAGAGACTGGTAAGATAATTTTTGAGTATTTTTTGGGAAAGAAATTCATATGCATTTATCTAACATAATCAGTTTGTAGTAAATGGGACCTATCTTCTGAAAAAAGTTATGCTGTTTTAGGTGATACTGGCTAATTTACAAGTAGCTGGTGCATTTAAATGATAATTGGTTTGTGGAAGTAGTTCCATGATATTAATTTATTTCTTGTTTTGTTTGACTAAATTTAGGTTATTACATTGTTTTTCTGTGCACCAGAGACTGTTGAAAAAATGGATACAGGTATTAAAGAGTTAAGAAATATTTTTGGAGCATTTAGGGACCGGGTAATAAGCATATTTCTCAGTATTTTTGGAAAAAACCTTAGAATCCATTTTCCACATGTTTTTTCTGTCAATTTTCTGCTCTGAAGGTATTTTTAGTGGAACAACTAAAAAATTGGTTGCCTTTAATGTTACTGAATAATCCTAGCAAAAAAAATTTAAAGAAAAGAAACCTTCACAACTCTAATGTATGAGAAAGTTTATAAGACTACTCCAACTAGGAAACTAAAAGGGTTATTGATATAACTACAATATATTGGGGCCATTACAAATGAAATGTCGAGGGAATGAAAATATTTATAAAATAAAAAATATATAAATATAAAGAACAATACACATAATATGCAGCTTTTGTTGCTGAACGTTAGAAATGATTAAGCAAAATGCATTTTAAATTTTCAGAAGTAGAACATAAATATAATATGCAATTTACAGAATCATATACTGCATAGTCAGGTACTTGGACCAAACATCATCTTGATGTTCTCTGAGAAATTCTGCATTATCTGTTGGATCATTAGAACCAGATGCAAGAGGAATAGTTCCAGTATCACTAGCTCCAATGCAGAAGTTTATTTCTTGTCATCATTAAATGGTGAATGATTGGAAAGGGTGGTTGCCCAGGCATCAAAGCTAGGTTGTTTTAACTTTTGGCTCCATATCCCAAATCTTGACCAAACTTTCCTTGTAGCTGGATCAACTAGTACTGAGAGGTAGAAGTCTATAGCTCTAGGATCAAAGAGCAGAGTGTGAACATTAGATAAGAATTTCAAATTCTGCCCAAGAGTAGTTTCAAAAGAATTGAAGTGAGGTTGTTTTGCCATCTTATCTTAAAGATTGATCAAACTTTTCTTGAAGCTTGATCAAACAGTAATGAATAGCAATAGGATCAAGAAGCAGAATGTTGAGATGAGGTACAAATGTGTTTCAAAATCTGCCTGCCAGACGCTTCAATACTAAAAAACATATCTGATTGGAGGATGCACTATTCCTAGTAAAAAAAGATAACTATTTCAAGAGGAAACTCAAGGAAGCAATAGAAATTGGGAACCACCTCATCAACTTCAATCGTGAGATGGGAATAGTTCAAGTTTTTCTAGGTGTCCTATGCTTAATTCTCTTAGAACAACCATCCCGTCCTCTTGTCTTCTCCCTCTTCTTTCTTGACAACATATTTTCTTTGGTGCACCTCTCTCTCGTTATTTTCTCTTTAGGTTCTAGACTTCCTTTTTCCTTTAACATTAATTGTTAATTTGTTCCTAAACATTTCCAACCTTTGTGTCTAAGTGATCTTTCCTTTGTCACATTTCCTTTTCTTTGAACTCCCTTTTCCTTGATGTTGTAGGAGCTAGCAACCTATGGGCTCATCTTTTAGTTTCATTTACTTTCTCCTATCTAGCCTTTGGTTTCATTTGATTTTTTTGTTAATAATTTCTCTATTGTAGTATTTTGATTCTCATCTCTAAATTAATATTAAACTTCATTTTTCATATTTCCTTTCATGCTTTCCCATTTTCTCATTTTCTTCCCACTTTCCTCTTGTTATCTTTAGTTTTATTAAAAATAATAATTTTTTAATGTAATGTATTTTTTCAATTTCTTATTAAAATCTTAATATTAGTCTAATGTTCTCCATTTTCAATCTCTTTATATTAATGATTCATTCTTATTATGAATAATTTGGAACATTTTGTGCCCAGCCTCTCTCGCCCATTACTATTCTGCATTTGTAATGTCTCCATTCTTGAACCAATCCACTAGAGCATTAAGGTAGCTTGTGGACAAGGAGTGGCCATCCTTGGACACCAATAGTAGATGGGAGTTAGCAGAATTAGTTAGAAGTGAACTGTACTTAGATACTAGTAGGAGAACAAGGGTTGAGGAAACTGTGAATTATTATAATCAAGAGGTTTTCCTAATAATATTAGAAGAAATAAGGGTTGATTCCAAGTAAGGACCTTCATCAATAAGCACACTAAGATAAGAATCACCATCAATAAGACAATTAATTTTATGAATGCCAGATGAGGAAATGATTATCTCTATAGATCATCATGATGCAGGTCAGTCAATCAACCTTTGCAATAACAAATTTGTCCATAAGTAAAGCAAATATAAGAACCATCAGCATTGGCATATCAGTGGTTGTTGACCAAGGAGCCTTGACATGATAAACATTCACCTGACAACCAAAATAGGGAGATCAATTGATGAGTAAACTCATCCACATCAGTCAGCATATGCAGGATAATAAAAAGCCAAGTATAGTCACCAAGTAGTGATGGGAAGATAGCACAGGAACCTGATTAACAGTAATGAAGATTCACACACAATTATCTAAATATCAATTGAATTATGAAACAACACTAGCAAAGGATATCTTCTTGTGTTAAGGATCAGTTAGAGCAAGGATAACAATGTAATCGCATAAACATCAATCTATGATAAGGAACATAGATAATCAATTATGAGCAATACTGAGAATGGATTGAGAGTATCACAAATCAACTAAGGCAAGAACATGATAACATTGCTTGAGTATCGATTAAGAATCTTGACAAAGTGGGACTAGCATTTGATTTTCTTTGATCAAGTATCATCGACCAAGATTAGAGGAGGAAACTAATCATAATTAGTGAGACAATGAAGATAATCATAAACATCAAGGCAATACCAAGCATATACAAGCATCAATTTGACAAGTGTGACTAATACCAATACACCTATTAAAGCCGGAGAGATAACAATATCAATCTAATGAAGTTGACTTATCAAAGATTAGTCTTTACCATCAATAAGCATTGATATTAATAACTTTTTAAGATGGCAACATTCAACTATTTGATCAAACATCTCAAATTGCTTAAATCTAATCCTCCACCAATTGATGATCACACTATTGATCAAGAAGGAGTTATTATCATTTGAGAGGCACAATGATAAATAACAACTAGGTTAAGGATGTGAACTGATCTTCACAAGATATAAGCGGATTTGGATATCAATGATTTGCATACAAGTGGAATCAGTAATCTCCAAGGTTAATACTGAAGAGGTGTGATTAGTAACTATTATGAAAGTTGACAAGTATAGAGAGGCATGCCACATGTCTCCTTTTTCTTAAGATATAAGAAGACCTTTCAGACATTGAATGGAGACAACATTGGGAAACTTATCTCATTTACTTGGTGCATTTAATGCATGTAGCGTGTGATCATGACGTGGATCGATATGGGAGTTTGTGTGGACCCATTTGGGTTTTGGTTATCTCTCTTGTGTGCATTTGATTTGTGTTGAAAGCTTTTTAAGGAATTTGGTATTTAATATATGTTGGAGGTTGACTTGTGGCTCAACATGTATTTAATACAAGGGTTTATTTAATTTGTAGCTTAGTAGGCCGACTTGTGGCTTAGTTGGGTTGTGGAGTCTTTAGGCATGAGGATATTCATCCAACTTGGAGAAGAGTATGAAGTGGAGGAGCGAACTTTGAAGGGCTAGTAGCTGAGGCTTGGTAAATCGGGAGATTGCTTGGTGGGCTTGCGAGCATGAGTTGAGATTTCCTTGGGGTTTTCTACCGAAGTGTGGATTTAGACTAGCTGGGATTAGATTGGAGTTGGATTTGGAGGGATTTTGTTGAATTATTTTGTAATTGCTTTTGTATTTGGCCCTAACCCGGAAGGCCTTACAGTCGGGCACATTGCATGTAAACAGTGGTTTTATGAATAAGGAGTTGTGATTTGGTATCAGATCTTTCATTGTTGTTGTGTTTCCGCTGTGTGGTTATTTGTTGGAGGCTAGGACATCTCCTTTGGGGATTCTTCTGCCTTGCACTGCATTAGGTGGTATCAAAGCAAAGGTTTTCCTGAGTGTGTAGTCAGATCACCGAAGTTGAGCCAGTTTGCACAAGGACTTGGGTGAAGGCTGGAAGAGAAGGTTGATCTTGTGGAGCTGATTGATCTTCTAGATTTGTGGATTTGTTGCAGAGGGTTTGTGAAAATCTTGGAAGATGCCTCCAAGAAGATTGGACCCTAGGGTGATTGATGATTTTAGTGATGCCATGGATGAAAGGATCGCTAAGAAGGTTAAAACAAATTTTAGATCTAAAATGGAGGAGGTTAAAGCCAGTTTCAGATCTGAGATGACATTGATGAAGAGTGACATGATTGCTGAAATTGTGATGCTATTGGTGGTGTACCTAGACATGTGGGTACTGAAGATGGTTATGAGGAAGTTGCTAAAGACTTTGAAGTTGCTGGATCAAGTGGTGAGGACAAAATTGATCGTGTGAAGAGACCTATTGGAACTAGGGTTGGTCAGTTTGCTAGACCTGGATCTCAGTTGAAGTTGAAGCATAAGATGGAGGTTTCTAATTTCTAAAGTACTTTGACTTCTAAAGACTGATTGATTGGATTGATGAATTGGAAGAGTACTTTGAGTTAGAGGATATTAGAGATCTTCTCAGAGTGAGGTTGGCACAAACTAAGTTAAAAGTACATGCTGCTCTTTGGTGAAAGAACTGCAAAGAAATAGAGAAGAAGGTCAAATGAAAATCACTAGATGGAGGTTGATGGTAACTAAGTTGAAGGCTAAGTTCATTCCTACTGATTATGAACTTGAGTTGTTAAAAGGTTGCAGAATTTGAAATAGAAGGATATGACTATGAAAGATTATACCGAGGAGTTCTACAAGTTAACTATTCGCTCTGGGCACAGAGAATTGTCAAAGGAGAAGGTAGCTCAGTACATTAATGGTTTGAGATTCAATATCCAAGATGAGTTTGGCATGTTTAAGATTGTTTCGGTTGAGGATGCTTATCAGTATGCCCTGAAGGCAAAAGATAAGTTGAAGAGGGAAAGTCAAGGTAATGCTAGAGGAAAGGAGAATTAGGATAGCTCGACAAAAGCTAAATTGAGTGATGAAGATGAACGAAAACCTGTTGATCAGAAGAGAAGGGTAGGTAGAGGTGAGTTTAAGGGTACTTGTTACAAATGTGAAGTAATACATAGATTTTATGAATGCCCTAAAGCTGGTGAAAAAATAGCTATTGTTGTGAATGAGGTTGAAGATCATGGCAGTCAACCTAAGCGGGGAGAGAGTTTACTTGCTCGGCAAGTGCTGATTGGTTAGAGGACATTGAAATCTGTTAGAGGACTAATTTGTTCAGGACTTGTTGTAAGGTTGGTGGTAAAGTCTGCAAGGTGATTGTGGATGGTGGTAGTACTGATAACCTTGTTGCCGAGGATGTAACAACCACTTTTCTCGGGTTTTAACTAACAACTAGCATATCAAAGAAATACAGTTAATACTTCATGTTCATAGGAAGACATTTATATCAGTTAGGTTCATGTGAATGAGATTAATGGTTACAATCAATTAAATCGAAATTTCATAACTAACATTTGACGACATCATCAATGAATTTAACAAGGAATTTAAAATCTACATACCGTAGAAATCAAAACTGAAATCCATCTAGGGATGCTTCTGCAAAACCTAGGTTAGTCCATAAATATTGCTTAAGGAACAAATAGCTATACCACTTTATTGTAATGACAAATGCCAATATTTCATTTAGGGCATCAAATACTATTGTATCATTTAGGGCGTCAATACCTGTATCATTTATGGCATCAAATACTACTATATCATTTAGGGCATCAAATACCACTATATCATTTAGGGCATCAAATAATACTGTATCATTTAAGGCATCAAATAATACTGTATCATTTAAGGCATCAAATACCATTGTATCATTTAGGGTGTCAAATACCATTGTATTATTCTTTTTCTTTCTATTGCTAACTATGGCAATAACATTCAGTTAGAAGGTATGCTCATATTCATTATTCAAATAAATAAAGACAGAAATAACAATCCATCAGATAAACCTATCTCTTGCATATAGTTATATTTCATGTTGAGTTGAAAAATCAATCGTTCTAACTGGTTACCAATTACATTGACAAAGAGTCGCTTTTATTAAAGGAATAACTGAATCAATGATATAGCTCAATTGATCATATCTTCTACTCGTATAAACATCATAAAAGTAAAATACCTATTATCAATTGATGTTTGAATGCATAACTTATCTTTGCCTAGTGCATATCTTGACATCTTGTGGAGAGGGAAAACATTGTCAGGGGCTTAACCTCCCAACCTTGGACTATAACTCATCCCGACGCAATCTGTAACGAGAAAGGCCCTACCTACCCGAAAATAGACATGGAGCAACTTGACTAGCCACTGAGCATCCTGGTACTTAATTCCACCACTCGACTTGACAACTGAGTATACTTGGACCATCATGAGCTGACTTGGATGTTTTATTAATTTCTTTTAAGATGTTAATGCAATTTGAGAATCTGATCATAGTTTGTTCTTTCTTGCAGGATTCCTCTCCTCTTCACCCATTCACACGGCTTCACTAGCCTTAGGTGCATCACAGGAGATTTCTATAACAATGAGATCTTTAACATATGATTTCCTTGAATACCTTTCTGAATCTTACTACAGCTAATATACAACAATTACCAGAGTAAGTCAGAGTATCATAATATAGGATTCAGATTCTCACAAGATTACTTTATGCATAATATAGTAAATAACATGTTATGGGAGCTGTGATCTGTCCCTATGTAGTTATCATGCAAGATCAGAAATAAATGAAAGAATCAGAGCTTATGCCTTATATTAAAAATACCTTTGCATGCAACATACATGTTATGCATTTACAAATGATTGAAAAGCAACTACAATGATGTCCCTCATGCATGAGGATGTGGAGCTGTATTGGTAATATCACTTGAGAATCTCAAACAAAAGAAAACAAGAGAAGAAACAACTCATGCGCTTTCAAAATCGAGAAGACCTTAGCCTTTTGGTTAAGGCCAGTATGCATCATATAATCATGCCATTGTGGTAATCAAAGTAACAAGAATCGGAATCGGATCGGAATCGGCAAGGCCGAATCAAATCGTGAATCGGCCATGAATCGGAATCGAATCGGCCATGAATCGGAAAATTTAAAAAACCCTTGAAATTTAGTGAGTAACTTATTTCATAAACCCTTTATCGCTGATTCGATTCACCGATTCACAAAAAATCGTTTGGCTTGAATCGAATCGCCGAATCGCGTGAATCGCATGAATCGCCGTGATTCTTGGAACTATGGTGGTAATATATCATTTCAACTATCCGCAAGATAAGAACATATAAAGGGAGCTGATTAAACATATTTCATGATCTGAATATATTGGTTATGATCAGTATTGTGGCCTAGCTACCACAAGTTTTCAATCGTGCAACAAACTTCTGAATCGTGATTTAAAGCTGATGAAAAAATAGCGAGTCTTCAACTCAGAGCAATAAGTGCGATTTAGAACTGAATTTCCAAGAACCAAAAACTAAAGGCAGAGGGAAGTGTATATAACTCCCCATGCACTCTATTGGTTATCAAGAAGAAGGTAGGTGGCGGAGAGTTACAAAGCCAACGCTCAAAGAAATTGAAGCCACCGATTCAAATATTTGACTTATTATCTTCCAAGTAATAAGTTCGATGAAAGAAGAAGAAAGAAACGTAGAGGGCCGCTCAAGGTAAAAATAATAATCAAGACCCTAGTCAAAGGTGAAAGAAATAATAATATTGTCGTAGTATATAACACCATGGTATCTATAGATACCTATATATGTATGTATGTCTATATGCGTACATGTGTAAAACCCCAACCATATATTTCTTACAAATACGACAAACATCAAGTATGCGTATACGTCCTTATATATATAATTGTTTTACATATGTACACATATACATGTATGTGCATGTATAGATATTTAGGTATCATGTTGTCCATGTCATGTCCCCATTTTGGAGGCAATTTGATTTAATTAATTTAATTAATTAGGTTGTCCAAAATAATGAATATTTTATGAGGATGACTAATTAATTATTTTAATTAAATAAATAAGTGATATTAAGTTAATTATTTATAAAGTTATCAAATAAATAAATATTAAAAGGTAACTTTATATTTAATTAATTTAATAAAGTGACTTGAATTATAAAATATTTTTTATAAAGTCACTTAATAGATAAAATAAAATAATGTTCTAGAAGTTTTTGGAGAAAGTGGAGAAAAAGAATAAATAGGCACCTTGGACTTCATTCTAATCATCCAGTTGTTTATTTCTCTCTTGACATCAAATTGTGATTCAGTCACATAGTCTATTGTGGATCCAAGTGGTTTCAAATAGTCACTTGATCTTTGGGAATGAAAACTCCCTTGGATTAGCATAACTGAGGAAGTGAAATATCTTCTGAAGGGTTGCACATTTGGAGGTGATACTTCAGTCACTTTAGCTAGGGCATCATTGGGCCTAAGGCCATTTTCAACATTTTCGCCATTTTCAGCATTTTCAGCATTTCAGGAGGCATTTTTAGTAGGGCCGAAATTATTGGAGGTCATTTCTAGCAGGTCTGAAATTATAGGAAGCCATTTTAAAGCAGTCCGAAAAAAAAAGCAGGCTGAAAAGGCAGAACCGAAAAAAAGCAGGCCGAAAAAGCAGTCTGAAAAAGCAGCTCCGAAAAAAGCAATCCGAAAAAGCAGTTAAAAAAAAAGCGGATTTGAAAAAAGCAGTTCGAAAAAAGAAAATCCGGAAAAAGCAAGTGGAAAAAGCAGATCGGAAAAAAACAAAGCAGAAGGGGCAGCATTGAAGAAAATTATTACAGCCATCTACAATTAGGTTCTTCACTTCTCATTTGGCATATTTACTGAGAAATGTAGGTTTTCAGCTGAGTACCAAATATAGCTTCAACACTTCACTATTTCACATTGTACTTGTCTTTGTTTGCCATTTGGCATTATTGGTATCAAAGGAAGGCTAGGATTTTGCAATTGAAAGAGTGTTGTAATTTTTAGACTATCTATATTGCAAACCTAGAGTTTGATGATCAGCTTATTAGTTTGCATGCCAATTGTTTGACAAAATGTCAATTCGCTGTAAGTTCTCTTTTTGACATAAATAATGTTATAATTTTGCATACTAAGTGTTTATATTAATGCCACTTGGTTGTAAGTGCATTAATGCCATCTTAGGTTGCATCCAAAGTATTTGTCATAATTACTAATTGCTGTAGCTGCATATTGCAAGTAGTTTAAGTCACATATATGTATTGAATATTGTCAAAATTAGTTGCACATTCATGTTAGGTCATTGTTTAGAACTTTAGACAATCTGGAGTCTTTTTGTAAGCATTCTCTTTGATGCAAATCGAAACAAGAGTCATTGCAACAATTTGAAAAGTTATATCAGTCATATGACCCCTTGTATGCAAAGTGTTTGACAAAATTCTTCGAGCCTTCAATCAGCATTTTAAGGTCGGATTTGAGCAGGGTCATTATAGTCCAATATGATAAGAGATGCTTATGCACCGGGAGGCTCCAACTATACAATTACAAAGGTACAAGTTTGCTCAAATATCAGTTCATGCTTGGTAATCTCTTTACTATTAAATGATATGTAATTTAATAGGTTAGCTCATGGTCGTCCAACGTACAATCTTGCTTGCCTAGTCATTTACCTTTAGTCATGGTGGTTCAAGGCTTGTACTTATTTGCTCAGTGATGGCAGTGCCCCCCCAATGCCCAATTCCTTTTTGGCAATTCTTTCCCCCTTCGACGTGCGCTTGCAAGGGAATTCTCCACGATTGTATTATATTCCTCAATATAATAACAATTTACCATAACACATTATTATTTGTAACCCATCATAATGGCAAACCACCATCCCACTTCCCATGATGAATAACCAATTTTCTAGGATTTCAAGATAATAATATAATAGCATCATAATGATTATTTAATATGTTATCTTCATAAGAAATTAAAACGATTTAACCATCTTACCATTTCACATGATCATAACTAATTTTAACTGTCAGCTGACTTCACGTGAAACCTCAATGACTATATGAACATTTTAAATTGGGTCAAAATTGGGATGCAACATACCATTCCCCTTGTGTTTCATCGTCCTCAATGAACTTGAAATTTTAATAAACATTATAAAGGAGCATTTAAAATTGGACCAAAAATTGGGATGTAACAGAGGAGATGGTTCAGAAACTTGGTTTAAAGAGAGTAAGACATCCTTATCCTTGTAGGATTGACTGGTTGCAAGGTGAGCATGCTTTGGAAGCGAGGGAGTAGTACCTTGTTGATTTTCAGATTGGGCAGTATAAGGATCAAGTGTTGTGTGATATTGTGGACATCAACAGTTTTCATGTGTTGCTTGGTAGACCTTGGCAGTATGATTGCAGGGTTGTGTACGATTGTGTCAAGAATGTGTTTACAATTGTGAAAGGTGGTAGGACGCATTCCCTAATTCCTTTGTAGAATGACGAGCTCAATAGAAGGACCCTGAGTATTGGCAACCGAGTTGAGTTGGCAGATTCTGCGATGGTTAGAGATCAGCATGGAAAGCAAACTTGTAACACATCGAGGATGGATGTGAAGAAGCAGAAGTGGAACAAGGGCAAGAGTGTACAAGTTGAGGACTTGGAGGATATGAATGTGAAGAACCAATTTGGGATTTATGTGTTGAATCCTAGAAGATGTTCTTCCATCTACTGAGAACATCTTTTCAAACCTAGGGTGTTTGATGCAGGAGCATCCTAGACTTGCTGGCAATTCTGCATGTTGGAGGTTGGAGTGGTGGATAAGCTTGGTGCTCAGTCGGAGAAAAAGGGTGGATGCTCGGTTGTTATTGGGTGTAGTGTTGGCCGAGGTGCTCGGTCGTTGAAGGAGATTGGCAACTATGTTGCTCGACATGTGTTGGTTGCTCAACAATGCTTGGGAGTTTGCTGACACTCAGTAGTGTGTTGGTGCCGATTGGAGTTCTTGGTGCATTTAATGCATGTAGCGTGTGATGGTGACGTGGATTGATTTGGGAGTTTGTGTGGACCTATTTGGGTCTTGGTTATCTCTCCTATGTGCATTTGATTTGTGCTGTAAGCCTTTTAAGGCATTTGGTATTTAATATATGTTGGAGGCCAACTTGTGGTTCAAGATGTATTTAATGTAAGGGTTTATTTAATTTATAGCTTACTAGGCTGACTTATGGCTTAGTTGGGTATAAGTAAGGGGTCTTGTGGAGTCCTTAGGCATGAGGATATTCATCCAGCTTGGGGAAGAGGATGAAGTGGAGGAGCGAACTTTGAAGGGCTAGTAGCTGAGGCTTGGTAAACCAAGAGATTGCTTGGTGGGCTTGCAAGCACAAGTTGAGATTTCTTTGGGGTTTTCTACCACAGTGTGGGTTTGGGCTAGCTGGAATTAGATTGGAGTTGGATCTAGAGGGATCTTGTTGAATTTTTTTGTAATTGCTTTTGTATTTGGCTCTAACTTGGAAGGCCTTACAACCAGGCACATTGCATTTAAACAGTTGTTTTATGAATAAAAAGTTGTGATTTGGTATCACATCTTGCATTGTTGTTGTGTTTCTGTTGTGTGGTTATTTGCTGGGGGCTAGGACATCTCCTTTGGGGATTCTCTTGCCTTGCACTGCATCAAAATTTAATATAAATATATGCAGTTTCTATTCCCCCTCCCCCTTTTCCTCCAATTTTGCAAGTAATTCAAATTTTATTAATTATAATTTTCTAATACTACAGTTGCTATCAACAAATTTACTAATTGACTACTCGATCACTTCTTTTAATTCAAACATTAAATTAATTCTGATATGCGCTCATTTTTCCCTAGTTTTTAATTGTTTAGGAGGCATCATTTTTAATTGTTTAATTTTTTCACACAAATATGAATATATATTATACTAATCTAATTCTTACCACCTAACTATCATTCTATTAATGTGTTTTATAATTTTAATTTTTTCTCTTTTCTATAGTTTTCATGTAGTCCTTATTGGGTTCATTGGTCTCTAATATGCCCCTACTCAATGAGCACTAATCTGCAATCCATAATTCACTTTCTTCATTTTGTTGATGGTATGCCCAAGTGTGATCCAAAGTGTTTGTGTGCTTTTTTAGACAACATCCAAAATCATTTTTTATTACTATATAGACTTAGGAAATCTTTCATTTCTCATTTCCTTGTAGCTGCAACTGTAATTTTATGGAAAAACAAATTGGAATGCACATCATGAGGCATTGTACCTTCAAATTTGATAGAAATGATGCATTTTGTAAATTAGAGAAAGTTGTTGACCTTGACCCACCACTCACTGTCAAGGATTTAAACCATAATCTTTTCAATATTCTCCATGTTTGATTGTTTCTTGATCAACCAAACTTTGTGGATAACCATTATGGGGATTCCATCTCCTTCACAAATCTCCCCAATACAATTTGTTTAAGGGGACTACGACAATTCAAAGTAAATTATAGTCACTATAAACTTAAGGAAATAATCATAATATGGTTCCTAGTATATGTCTATTTAACTTTTTAAAAATTGAACTTGAAATTGAAGTCATAATTACAGCATAGACTTTGCAGACTCTGCTATCTTTTTTTGGACTTCGGCTCAAACTAGGTGCTTAAACTTGGCTAATACTTGGCAAATGAAAAAATCATGAAATATAGAGGTTTTAAAGGTTTCAAAACTCTATCATGCACCTTTGAGGTTAAAGACAATTTGTTTGAAATAGAAGCTACTTTGTGATAATACTATCAGGATTTAACTGTGTAGTTTTTGAGTCAAACTCATTGACCCATGTTTAAAGACAATTTAAAAAAAAATAGAAGCTGCTTTGATCACATGTGCAAGAATAAGTTAATCACATGAGTATAAAAGTGGGATTTTAGCTGAAGGAAATAACATTGTTAATTGTATAATAATTGTCAACTGTATATAACCTCATGGCTAATGAAATACATGGTTTCAAAAGAATTATCAAAGCTAAAAGTATAAGTTTATGGCTTAGAGGAGCTTACATCAATTGTCCCAATTGCTAGAGTTGTATAATATGTCTCGTGGGGGTGTCTAAGTTAGCTCCTTAATGGTAATGTAGCCATGACATCTATCTGTGTATCAGTGACACCAACATCCAAGAGGTCTTCTCATGTTGTATCCTCTCATCCTTTTCCATAGTTACTACTTTTACCTCAAGATTTGCTTGATCCATCCATATGAAGTTATCATCACAGAACATAGGATTGCCAACCTGAATGATCTAATTTGATCCTAGGTTTTTTTGCGGTAATAGATTTTTTAATTTATTAATAAAGTGCAAGTACAAAAACATTAATAAAATTTTCAGAAAACCACACCACCCTCCAAGTACCACTATCTTCCTGTTGGAGGCTAATTACATTTGACATGTGCATGATACTTAACAAAAAATAGCCCTAACCCTAGACCTCCACCCCGTAGAATGCACCCTTGCATTATGTCATTAACAACAAAAATACAGGGAGACCCAAATAACTAGTCCCCACATCACCATTACAATCACCTTTACATGCTCTGTCTGGGGCAACAAAAGACAGAAAAGGACCCAACCCCTGTAATTACATCAACAAACCATCATGATTGGTTCATTACAATTTTGCAAACAAAACTTAACCCTAATTACAGATTCCATCAACAGAGTTTTCACACTAAGCAAGGCAAATCATATATAACAAAACAAGACACCAAAAATTCCAATCATGCATAGAATCAACATTGCTTTGGCCAATCACAGTTGTATATCACAACTGCCTTACAATGTTGATATAAAGAATGAATAGTGGCACTTTATTTTCCTAGAATCATTTTCTTTTTCAAAATGGATTCTTACTTACTTATTTTGCAGATTGTGTACGCCAAGCTGTGAACCGTTCAGAACCAAGAGAAAAGAAGGGACTTTACTGGGGTTACACTGTACGGTATGCTTATAATATTAGCAATGTATTCAAGAAGAGTCCTTATAAGGTACCAAATACTCTTGAATGAGTTTAGAGTAGTTTTCACTCACATGCCTTTTATTTGTATGGATCTTCATGCTGCTTTTTTATGTAAGAAATAATGTTGAATGTTTACAATATATCCAGGGTGGGTATGATTATTCAATTGGAACTTCGGAGCATGGAGATATTATAAGTTCTGCTCATCTTGTGATTCCGAAATTCAGGTATCCTGTAGATAATGGAACAACCTTGATGTGCATATTTTACTCATATCTTTTAAATAGTTTATAATTTAGCTGCAAGTGACCTTTTAGAGTTGAATTCATGGGCATGCAGAAGGCCTATACATCTCTCAAAAGTAAAGTACACAATAAATAAGGAAGAGCCTATATTATTTTTTGCATAAATGGTTTTTATCAGGCCTGCTCTGTTTTGTTATTCATCTTCTTGTATCTCAGATTTCCAGGTCTATAATTCAATGCTTCTTTGCCAAGAGACACAGATCCTATACCCTAGCCCCTTTGCTCTTGCCCATGCCTTAACAAGAAATCCTGAATTGAAGCTTGGCGGGGGGTCCTGCCCTTTTTTGAAATTTTGAAATACATTTGGTGGAATGTAACAAGGGATTCTTCATGAAATAGCACCTACCCTTGAAAAAATCCGGTACAACAAAATGGCAGTGGCCATTTTGGAATGTCCTCTGGAAAATCTCCTCCTTTCCCTTCAAAGAACAGAGATAAACGCATGCTCCTCGAGTGGTTCCAAAATAAGCCAGCCATTGGTAACTTGAAAATTGTAATCAAAGATATATTGAACTTCTTCAAATGATGTTTCTTTTAGTGCTTGTATCCACTCAAATTTGATGGTGCTTTGAAAGGAATTGTAGGAGTGATCATGGCTAGGTGACAATGAGAGACATTTTGGGTCAATTAGGAATTGTATACTCTTGATAAATACATATTCATTGATTCTGATTGAGCTAGTGATGTGGATAGAGAACAATTTGTCAGCACGTCTATACCTTGTTTCATGTTGTAGTATCTTGGATGAGCAAAAGATAGGTTGTGATGAGGAAAAGATAGGTTGTCTTTGGACAACAATTATAGAGTACATGTCAACTAGTCATGCCTATAAGGAGAAAGTTGGTCTTCAGAGTTGTGGTTGAATATTGGAATGAAGCAATTATACAATGCTGATTTGATGTGATTGTCATAGTGCCATCAACTTGGCAAAGAACCTTACCTTTTATATGTGAATAATGCACATACATGTGCAATGTGAAATTGTTTGTAATATCTTGTAGGAAAAAGGGATTTTGGCTGGGAAGGTATATTTACCAATGTTTTTGATGTATTGACAAAGCTTATGAGCACAAAAAACAAGTTTTTTGTTTTAAGAGTGCTATGGGCATTTTTCCCCTTAGTTTCAAATTTCTTGTTCATTGCTTTGAACCTGTGTGCTAGGTATACAAGCGAGGGATTGTTGGCAAAGTGTTGTACACCTTGCTTAACAATGTGGTTCTAGAGGGATGCTTAGGTAGATTGTGCAGGTTTCTAATTATTTATGAGGTGTTCTTAGATAGAGGTCATATACATTTTAGTTTACTTACCAAGTTGGTATTGTTTTAACTATGTAAAATGACAGCTTGTGGATTTGGGTGCCCCACTTTGATAGAGGAATCTCGAGATACTAGGTATATTGTGCAGAGTGTTGACATAGCCAAATTTGCTAAGGTTGCTTTTGGGCACTCACTTTTATGAAGAAGTTGTTTGAGATTTACATAGTGAGAATCTCCTATTTTCTAGTGGGCTAATGATATTTGCTTGCAAAACCTTATACTTTGAAATAGATTAAATGTGGTGTTGAAATTTGGGTTAGTTATCATGATAGCCCATGATTTTGGAGACAGCTGTGGTTTTCAAGCATGCCTCTAGCCTACAAAACAAGCTTGGGTCTTTGGTTTGGGCATCGTTGTGATCTTGGAGATTAGTAAGTTTGAAGTGTTGAGACAAGTTGTTAGATCTCAAGTGTTGTGGAGACTTCTGTATGTATGGTTATGTTGCTGAATTCTTTCATGAGAGTTGAAGCTCAAAAATCTGCTAAAAAGAGCTTATTTGTGAAGGTATATTATAACATCCTTTTTGTTGACAATATGTTGAAACTCTTCTTGGTGGGTTTTGCTCTTGGTAAGCTTTCCTTAAGGTACATCTTGATTTCTTTTCTATTTGGAATTTCTTTCTAGGTGTTACTTTTATGGAATAGCTTAAGATCTTGTCAGCTAGCATTACTTTCCTTATTGAGTTAAATAGAAAGCTTTTACGCATTGGTACATGATTTTCTTTTGAGCAAGCCAAATTTAAACTTAACAAATTAAGTGAAGAAGGCCTCATCTGATGGTTTTGGGTATTGATTCATGCTTTTGGTTTCAAAATCTAGCTCATTTGGGTTTAGCCTAGTATTTGACTATTATTTGTGGTAGGCTGAGCTTAGCGGTTGCTTTGGCTTTGATGGTTTTGGTAAAGCGTGTGTTGGCCTTAATTGAGGCTACACAAAACTTTGAGGTTTTTTTCAAAGACTACAACAAAAGTAATTTCATTCATCTTAATTATTGGCCTATAGTAGTTAAACATTGTTCATGTTTTTATGTCACCTGTTGTTCTTTGTCAAAACTTCCACTAGTCTGTTAAATTAAAACTATCATTATAGAACTGTGCAACTACATGTGTTTGTGCACCTTATTTATTCTTTTTGTATTTTGTGTATTTGTAACACCTTATTATATTCAAAATGGAAACTTTATAATTGTGGTCTTTATTGTAGTGTTTGTATGTCATCTAAGTTATGTTTTTGCTTTTTCAGACATTTGCTAATTGCATTTGGAGGGCTTGGGGGTCTTGAGGAGAATATTGAGGAGGATCAGAACCTCAAGGTACAATAGTAATTTTGTCATTGACTAGATATTGTATGAGAACATGAGCTTTTCAATAGTACTTTGATTGGATGGTATTGATTTATTTTAATTTATCTTTTGTTATACAAAACTTGAAAATGAAGGCATGTTGATTAATTTTTACAGCTTTGATAAAAATATCATTTAATCAAATTTGTTGTAATATCTTATATGAGGTTTCTTCTCATTCTTTTGGCTTTTAGTAGTTTATTCCTTTGAATTGTATCCATTTCAAGTAGATAAACACACAAGTTGAACTTTCCAATACATTGTTCTAAACAAACTAATTTTAGGTTCATTTATGTAGAACAGAAATTTATATTTCTTTATTGGAATCATACAACGAGTTCTTTTGTAGTTATCACATGCTTCTTATATGCTGATCTTCTTGTGCAAAAGAAAGGTAGTAACAAAAGTGAGACTATCAATCTATGAAAAATCACATGTAGTTTTTTCAAGTTAATTAAGAGAGAACGCAAATCAGAAAATATTGATAATGATGGTGAATTCAACTCAGTTTTATATAATTATCATGTGTATGGTACTTATAGACTACATGCCTTACAAGCTATTAAATTGGTGTCAACTATATCATTCCGGTTTGACATCATGTACACATCTTTTCTTTCTTTAATGGGTAGATTCCCATCAACCATGTTCATCTTACTAAGTTCACCACATTTATTATTTAGATGTTCATCCCTCTTGTGCCAAGGCATATTTGTTATTCTCCATTCTAATGCATAACCATTAGCTCTAACATCTCGTTGGTAGTTATGTAGTTGGATATATTAATCAATGTATTTGTAACCTTGGGTAGCTTATTGAGACATTGACAATAGGTTTTGCCATATGACATAAGAAATTGAGAGTAGGGATTCTAGATTGTATTTGATGAGGAGCACAAGAGGCCCATTTTAACATGGAGGTGGGATAAAATGAATGTCATACTTGAGCTGTTAGTCTATGCTCTTAACACTAAGTGATTTGAACCTAGGGCTGGTAAATGAAGAGTTTATGAAAGATCTTGTCAAAATGTCAAACGACGAGAAGTTCAAACATGTCTATACCTTACGAACAATATGTTGTATTTTCCAATCTTCAAGATTTTAATATTCAACAAAATCTTGGTTATGAAGAACCTTATGGTTTGTGGACATGCCATGATAAGGATACAATGGAGCTAGTTATGTTTGTCACTTGCTTACTCTCATTGGTGAGTGGTTCCTTTTTGTATATATGAATTGATTTAAATACGAATTTGTCCCTTTAGTTAAAAGAAAATATTTTAACCTAAGGATAAATGGAGAAGTTAGCTATACTTAATTATATCCAACAACATTAGGTATAATAAACCCCATCGACACATTTAGATGTTGATCTTGATGATGCCAGATAGATGGACAAATATGCAAGGCATCGATTGGTTGAAGTTTGATCGGATGAATCACAAATGGATATAGAGAATGACTGTGTTGATGTTGATTTTGAATACGATGTATTATACAAATGTCTAAACTTGAAGCTTAATGCCACGTACAATTATACCTTGATTCCCAGCTAGAAATATTTTCTACTATCTTGGCTCTAGAAAAAACATGAAACATAGGGTGGTCATTTTTTCCCCTAAATGACTTGTATTTTGCATTTTCACATTTTCTTAAATTCATCAACTCTAGCATAAAATGCTATCTTATATTCTTCTCTAACTATTTGGTAAACTCAAGTGACTTACAAAATACACTTGTTTATGAAGCCATGGAAAGTATCATGTGCTTTTTCTTTTGTAATAGTTTGGTTTTATATTTGATTTGATTATGAATGGTCCAAAGTTGTTTGATTGTTCCAATGGAATATTTTATCAGGGAGAAGGGGTTAAGCAATTATTTCATTGCTACCTAAACACATGCCCCAACCAAGGAAGTCGAACAATTCGAACTGAGGTATATATGTCTCCTTTCGATAGTGAATGTTATTTGTTGGTTTAGATTTTGTGACTTACGATTGCAAAAAACACTTGTAGAGAAGAGATTTTAGTTGTATTATAATACTTGTTCTTTTGTGCTAATGTTTTATATAAATATTGACAGGAGGCTACTTTTATATCATTACAATATTTTCAAGACCCTATTCAAAGAGCCAGAAGTACTTAGACAATCACATGGGTAAAAGATTTCCAACATAATAGAAATTGTGTATGCAACTTTTTGGAATAGATCAGATGAAAATTAAATCTTCTCTACTCGTTGAAAAGAACAATAGCTAAAAAGTTTCTTTTTTTTGTAAATTGAATTTTAGACAATATAAAGTTCTTGAATTTGAGAAACTATACAATTGATGCAAATGTATTTTTTCATAATGTGAACCATAAATTTAAATGTCATATTTTTGTTTTTGATAGATTTGTGTATGAATGTAGTATACTATTTATTGTATTGAGGTATTTAAGATTCTAGATAATGGCAGGAAATATTCGGCTAAGAGTGAATGCCTTGCAACAGTTTTCAATAACCTCTTTGCCTAAATAAATGACATTGTTATGATGAAATTTTTTCATTGATGTCAAAGGTACATTGAGACTGGAGTAAGATTGTCATTGGTGTCAATAAGGCTAAGGAAAGTATTAGAAAGTTTGGTGAGCAAGAACGTTTCACTAAATTATCATTATGACAAAAATAAATAAATTGAGAGGTACCTGCTAAGTACCTAGAGAAACAATGAGTCTAGATTAAATAGCCATGCCAATCGGAATTGTCAAGTCATTCATAGTTGGATGCATAAGGCAATGTGTAATTGACTGAGATATCGATTTCAGGGTGACAAAGAAATATATAACTAAATCTAGTATTAAATAATTAATTCAACACCAGCAATGATGATTACGTGGAAGTGATTATGTTTGTAAGAAGAGAGATATTAAAAGTGATCGTTGCAGCACACGCCACATAATCTTTCTATGACATTGGAAGAATTTGTCAAGAAGAAATCGTCTAATCAGCAGTCAAAAGAAGTCAATAAGGAATATTATCGGGAGACTTGTATGCATCTCTAAATTGGTCGATGATATGTCAATAGATATTTTGTTAACAACGATTATATACAAGTCAACTAAAGTGTCCGACATCATAGTGACTTCTTCAGTGACACACAGAGGAAGGATATTTGAAAGGAAAGAATCGATGACAAAGAGGTATTTTGGCAAAGATAATAATGAAACAACCATAACGAAGAAGTATTTTGGCAATGAAAATAAGGCTCAATATATTAAATGATTAAATTCATAATTAAAATTTGCAGCTAATAGAAAGAATTAAGTTTTAAAATAAATAGTATTCAGAGAAGAGAAAAGTCATACTCTCCGTAAATGAAAGAAAACTCAATTTACTTTCTAAGATATGAATATGCAAACATATTAAATCATATGAAAAAGTGACAGAGAAGGGAAGAATAAAAAAGAAGCTACATTAGAATAATAAAAGAAAGTGGAATGAAGACGAGTGAATAGAATAGAGAAATGGTGGAGTGAGAAGCGTATGTAAAGAAAAATAGATGGGATTGAGATAAATAAAGGATAAAGATAAAAAGTGGCTTGTATGCTTGTATATCTAATTTATATATACACAATCCTTTGTGAGACAAGTATAGGGGATGTAGGTAAAGAATTTTATATTCATAGAAAAGGAAAAATTATTGAAGAATTTTAACTGACTTTAGAAGTAAGAAGATTGTGCTTTTGGATTTGTTGAAGAAAGATAGCACATTTCACGAAGAGATTTTTAGGTATCTATCATTAGTTGAGAGAACAACAATGATAAGGTGGAAAATTAGTTTTTGTGCAGTAGGTTAGCACATTTCGTGAAGAGATTTTTAGGTATCCATCATTAGTTGAGAGAACAACATTGATAAAGTGGAAAATTAGTTTTTCTGCAGTAGGTTGATGCCCACAAAGACAAGCAAAGGGAGTTGGTGCTTCCAGTAGGTCTGTGCATGTGAACTGTAGGAGTTGGAGCTTCCAATGGGTTGGTAATCATAAGCATAGAGGTTATAGCCTCTAGTAAGTTGGTGCCTATAAATCATTGTAAATGAACAAGTTAATATTAAAAAATAATTATTTGTCATGCATGATTTTCTCCCACATTGGGTTTCCACGTAAACATTGTGCCATTGTGTTCATGTGCATAATTGTTTATTTTAGTTATTGAAGCTAATTGTATGGATACATGTTTAAATTGGAAAAGTTATTATAGAAGCTTGTAGAAGAAACAACTATTTAATGGGGCAATAAGATGATGTCACTTGTATTTACACCAAGTCACTCTTTAGATTATTTTTTCCTTTTTCTTTTTTTCTTTGGCATATTTAATGAATCGTAGACATGATATGATGAAACTCTTCCATCAGGGTACTTGGTACATTCTAATTTGTTAAAGGTGAATAGGTGTCACCTCAACAAGTTTATCTCACAACTTTGATGAATAATCTTTGTCCTCTTCACAAGCTTCTACCTTAGGAAGCCTTCTCATTGCCTTTGCTTGTTCTTGCTTTCCCAATTCGTTGGTGTGTGGACCTTGATCTTGTACTTGATGTATGGACCTTGATCTTGACCTTGGCGTATGGACCTTGAGCTTGATGTAAGTGTGACACATTGTTCGACCATGCATTGAATTTAGATTTCTCAAGGTAAATCATTATCTTGATTTGCTCATAGCCTTAATCATTGTTACAATTTCTCTTCAAATTCCACTTCAATGGCTTGCATGCGAACTTAGACTTTGGATTCATTTTTGCATCTTGACTTGATATTCAATTTGAGCCTTGTCTTTCAATACTCATCATCCTTTTAACCTTGTAATACACCATTATATTGTCAAGTATTAGCAGTTTACATATCAAACTAAATAGATTCATGCTTAGTGAAACAGGTCTTTCAATAAAGATTTCCTATGAGCATACATTTAAAATGCAAAATTTTACCTTTAAGATCTGATTTATGAATGAAGACTTAAAAACTTATGTAATTTAGTCATAACCACAATCTACATTCAAATAAGAATTTCAAAATGTTTCCACAATTCTCTACTGTCCATGGATTGTCATAAAGAGCCAAATTTACCTTGTTATTTGTAATAAAATTTTAAGTTTGAAACTTAGATCCAGGAATGTTTGAGCCTCTTTGGATACTTTCTACATTTTTAGATATTAACTGTTAGCACAAATTCATAATTGCACTCCCTTCAATTCATTTTTATTGGTTAATTTCCAAGTGTTATGCCTTTGGATTTGCCCATCCCTTCGTTACTTCAAGTTTTATTTCGTATATTTGTAATATCTCTCAAAATTTTGATTTGCGAGTATAAAGTTCATTCCTTGGATTGAATTTGACTTGTAGTTAGCATGTAAAAAAAATTACCTATCTCTTGGACTCTACAATTTAGGCTTTCTACAATTTCCAACTCCCACAATTTCATAATCCTATATTTTGACTTCCTACAACCTTTGATTCCTACTATTTTGGCTTCCTACAATTTTGAGATTCTTTTTTTTGAGGCTTCCTATGATCTCAAATTTTAATAACCTCAAATTTCTATAATCTCATCTTTGGACCAATACTTGGGGCAATTTTGACTTTTATTATGTTTTCTTTGAATCAGACTTCGTGGTTTCTTCTTTTATTTTTCAATTGGGTTTGAGTATGAAATGAGGCAACTTGACTTGCTTTTATATGGCCAATAAATCTTAAAGAGGCATCGTCATCAATCTAGGCCGACTTGATTAGATATGGAATTTTTTTTGATAAATTATATTCTCCTTTTATTAATAAAATCAAAATTGCGTTGTATAAAAGTCACATCCTATAATTCTTTAACCAACAAGGCAAACCACTACATGTAAATAATCATGAACTTTTAAATGATAATTTCAAGATATCAAGTTAGTAAGTCGTAGAAAATCCTCACAAGCTTTCAATTTTTTTTATTTCATCCCTTGAAATGAGAGGAGACTAATGTAGATGAAACCAATTTGCAACTAAGTTTTCTCTCAAAACCATTCTAATAGATTTTAAAAAAAAAAATTGGTTTCCCATTTTAATTTCCAATTACAGAGTTTAATTGGCTAATGCAAATCTCATCTCATCTCTCAAATTAATTTTTTATTTATTTCTCTTGCTTAAAATTGCTACTAATTATTTAAATTTGACGACTCCGTGAATAATTCAATTTGAATTTCCATTTGGTAGAAATTGAATGATATTTTTGTAAAACTAAGTGCATTGGAATAATTCAATCAATGCATAACTCTATAACTTTAAGTTGATTGGAAATTATTTTATTCTCTTATGATGAATGTTCCCATTAATCTTAACTGTGCATTTGTTAAAATCGATGTCATTTTGATACATTCGATAACACAATGGATGAATTAATTTAATTCAATTTAAAAATCGATCCATATTTTATAAAATTGAAGTAAATCTAATCTCATCTCAATTTAAAATCCATTTTCATTTTGCAAAATGGAGGTAAATACAATTTCATCTTAATTTAAAATTGATCTCTAGCAGGGTTCACTATAGTGGCAAATAATCACAAAATGGCGATTGTTGCCCAATGACCAACGTCAGTTTGGTGAAGTTTTTACACATGTGGGTAGGCACGTCGCCCCAAGTTTACCAAATATAAGTCAAACCCCTAGGCCCATCGCTAGAGGATTTATGCCATCGGATCACATTTTGAAATGAAATAGCCAATCATTTGGCACACGACAAATTAAACAGTTTTGCTATGATTTCTCATGCGATATTTTTGGATGGCCTCAATTTGCCCTTGTTTTAAAAAAATGTTTTAGGAGAGGGACGAAATTCACCACCCAAATATACAGATGCGTGTGCACACAAATTCAATTTCACCATCTATATTATGCATGGTTGTATAATGGATGAACCATATTCACCTTGGAAATTTCAGAATACAGTTTTTTTTTACACGGGCTTCGCTAAATATTTGGTACACCTTATAATATTCTTGCGGATTTCGCCACAAAAGAGTGGTATAAATACATTCATAGATAAGTAGGTTGTCTCAATTCTAATCAATATTCAATTACAAAGTCTCAATTTCTCATACTGCCGAGATCATTGTTGGGTGAGCCACAAGTGTGACAATTGCATTTTAGCCAAAGGTAAGTAACTCAAACCCCTATTTGTCTGTTCTCTGTAATTTTAGTTTGTTCTTATATGTAGTAGATACAAGTTAGACTGTTAGTGGTCAGTTATCAATTGGGACCAGTACAATAACCAAGGAGACTTAGGACATCTATATTTTAAAGTGTAGGTCATACAACCAATGAATACTATTTAGATAAATATATGTAATAGACTATATTCGATTGTCAATTTTTGAATAACTTGAATTTTATGGTAGCTTATATTTCTTCAAAGATGTCAAACATGAACAAGGGTAAGAGTCCTACATGTGGTGGAAATCAAGAAAGGCCAATCAAGCGCACTCGCATCGTGGCATCATATTTTGGTGGCAAAAATTAGGAAGCAACATCATCACAAGTGCATTTACAAGATTCCCAACCATTGCCACTACTAGTTCCACGGGCACATATTGAAGAAGTTTGTAAACCTAATATATCTGATCACAATGAACTTGAAGAAGATATTCAGGTAAGTAGCTAGAGTAGCCAAGATCTATAGGTCAATAGCTAGAGTAGCCAAAATAATACCTGGGTGATAATTCCAAAGATGGTGATGGTGCATGACCAGGGAAGGGAAAAAGGAAATACAATGCAAAAATTGGTGTGAAATCCAACAAAAATAGGCATTGGGATGTATCAATCAAGATTTTTCAAATAGACTAGGCCTCAAATTTTCCATTCATTGAACCTGTATGCAATCCAAAAGAAGGTGAGCCTCCAGTAGAATGCAGATGTACGATATGCTCAAGGATAAATAAAAAGGAAAAGAGGTTGCACCTAAAAATTAACACCATAGAAAAGCATATGGGTAAAGTTTATGAGAAGCAAATCATAGATGGAGTGGAAAAATCATTTACAAAATGGAAACCAATGAGGAATGTCAACATATTAAGAATGCAAAAATCTTAGAATTTCAGGAGAAAATACAGACAAAGCCTATTGAAGTAAAGGGCTCTATGGAATCTCTTATTGGAAAAGCAATGGAAGTTCAAGAAATGGGCAAAGTTCTTCAATTAAGTGTTGTCTTCTATATTTTAAGCAAAGGGCATGCCATGACAGACTACTCATCATTGAGTACTTTATTACACTTTGCAAAATTTTGTTATTATGCGAGGAGTCACTGGTTAGTAAACAACATATGGAAATGGGCAAGTTGTCTTGCTAAGGTTGAAAAGGAAGATATCAGAGCAAAAATTAAAGAGTCAAATTTTATTGCATTATCTTTAGATGAGGTGACAACAATAGACAATACTTCCTGGGTATGCATGCATGTCTATACTGTACACAATTTTGTTTGCCAACCCAATCTACTGATTGTTGTTAAAGTGAAGCATAATTCAACGACGAAAAACATATTTGAACTAGTAAAGAGTTCCCTAATTGAATAAGGAGGTATAGATGAAATAACAATTGCCCAAAAGTTGGTGTGTGTTGGGGCAGATGGAGCTTTAGTAATGCAAGGCCACAAGAATGGTCTTGCCACAAAGTTAAAGGAATTTGTTGAACCTTACATTGTTGGCATTCATTGCATGGCCCACATAATGAATCTGGCTTTTGGAATTGTCAACAACTCTCCACAAATATATAGTTGAAGTTTTAATCGAAGAGATCTATAGACACTTTTGTCGAAATCCTAAACAATTCAGGGAATTTCAACAGATTGTTGAGGGCCTAACTAATGGGAGAAAGCTGCTTAAGGATAATGATACTAGATGGATCTCTTTGGATGGACCAACTCATTGTGTTTTTCCTGAATATCCATCGTTGCTTGGTACAATGGAACCAACTTGACGATCAGGGTGGGCAACAGAAATATGGTGATTTGTTTGAAAGGTTAAGTAATGTATATATACTCTTAATGTTAGCAACCATTCTCCCCATGCTAGAGGAAATGCAAAATATAGTGAAGAAGATCCAACAAAGATATATGTATATTGCAGAATATAATATGTTGCATAAAATGACATGCACGACCCTCGATAATCTCTATAGAAATTCATATTAATTTTCTATGGATGAAAAACTTTCAGGGTGGATGAGAATCACAGATTTCGATAATCCTGATAACTTTTTAAAGATTGATGCAAAGGGCGAATTATGTGCCAATATACGGGGTGTTGAGATATTAATGCACTACTATGGAAGACCTGTGTCCACAAGAAAAGGAAAGAAACCCACACAACAAAAATTAATTGTTACAAAGGAAGTGTTTGAATAGATTGTTGAGTCTGTAATGAATTTTGTGAAGGGTATTTCTTATAAACTTTCCTCATAAATTAGAGAAAGATTGCCTCGACAAAAAATACTTGAATCAATGTGTGTTGTGTTTCCCCATTACTGGAGTTTAAGAAGTGCTAAAGATTTTTGAGATAAGTTAATGGTTTTGATAGTTCTATTTTGCAAAAGCAAAGAAATCAATGGGGTGAATGTAAATGGAGTTTTAGATGAATCTTGTTTGAGAGAGCTGTTGCATTGTTTTGCCTGTACAATGATGGAAAACTATGATCTTATGCGGAACCCGAGAGAACAAGGATCAATAACCAAACTTTGGACAAATCTAGCTTAGAGTGTAAGTGTTGCAGGATTCAATATCAAAAAATTTCAACCTTGCTGAATTATGCTTGACCATGATATTGGGGTCTGTGGAGGATGAGAGAGTTTTTAGTGCTTTGGGGTTCCTAAAATCAAAGGTAAGAAATAAACTAGACAAGAATTTGGAAAATTGTCTAAGGTTGTATACATCTAGCTATGAAATCAATACTTTTTCATATGAAAGGGCACTAAAATTGTGGAGAAGAAATGCCAAAGAAGAGGTTTGAGAAATGTTTCAAACAATGAGATTAGTGACTCAGGTAGTGGTGCTACTGCTGGTAGTGGTAGCATTGATGTTGAACTGTTACTATTTGGATGATGAAGGTATGACTATTGGAGAAAACATGGAGCATGATGGACTTTTTGAACTTGATGGTAAGGAATCAAAAGATTCAGATGATAAGATGATGTGGTAAGTTTAACAGTTACAGTATGATGTATCAATTCTGAATTATTATCTGAACCTAATCATGATTCATCTATCATGCATAATAAGTTATATCATTTTTTAAATGTCTAATGTCAAACAAACAAGTACATTTTAAGTTAGATGATGCCATGATTCATGAATCAAGAGTCATTCAAATTTTACCATTACTACTGTTTTTTATTTGCATTATTATGCTCATATGATATGTTGTTATGGTACAATGACAATCCTTGATGATTTTTGTGAAAATATAGAAAATCAAATGATAAAATTCAATGATTTCAATTTGCAAAAGTTAAATGTGAATGCCCAATTTCATAATCATGAGTTAAAGTACTAAAATTACAACTATAACATTTAGCAAATGACCCTAAATTCCCTTCTATACAAATATAGAAATAAGGGAGCAACAAAAGCTTCATGTCGTTTTTGCTTTATGGGAAGAGTCTTACACTCTTAGACTAGCATCAAATTCAGTATCAGTTACCTTTTTTTGCCTTTGCATTTGACAAGCCTCTACCTAGTAAGCAAAATAGCATTTTAATTATGTTACGTTTATCCTGTTCAAGAAATAAAGTTGAAACTTTAAAATCATATTAAAACAATTACAAAAAGAAATAAAGTAAATCCTGTTCAAGAAATAAAGTTGAAACTTTAAAATCATATTAAAACAATTACAAAAAGAAATAAAGTAAACACTACAACAATGATTAAAATCAATTTCCAAGTGTCACATTATACATACTTTGATGCCTAATGGACGTCTTATGATATGATTGAAGATTTAGTCAGCTTTTTTAGGATGTTGAAGTCTGCTTTGGTGTTTTAAATTTTTTTATGCTATAGTAGATAACCTTTAACTTCATCAAACTTCCATATTTGGAAGATTTACTTGAAAGAAATGCTACATCCAATAGTGCATTTAGATTCACCAATAGTTTGATGCAATTCAAAATGCCTTCAGGAGTTGAATCTTGGGGAAACTTGACTACTTTAGACATCATTTTGGCCTCCAACTCTTTTTGGTAAGCTTCCCTACCAATGAATTTCATTTATGAATTACTAGAGAAAGGAGTAGGCAAACCAAGACTTATCATTAATTTTTCTCTAGTCATCCATCTTGGTGAGTTTTCTCCCAATTGAGTTCAAATATTCCTTTCCTTCCCTTATACTCTAGCATTTTTGAATGATAGCTGATGTCTTTACTGATGCATTGACACAGTCATGAACTCCTTGGCTGGCCAAATACCTGTCACTATGTGTGTTGATTATGTGTATAATCTATCTTACAATCTTCTCGAGCTTAAAAAGCTCATTGTTCTTCTCAATTTTCTCTTTGATACCCTCACAAATAGCTCAAAAACTTTGATGCAATTCAAACCAATCACACAACCTATTGGTATTTGCCATAATTTCCCTCCACTTTTTTTCTTTATATAGCTTTACTGTTTTTTTTTTTTCATTTGACTCAAAGAAGTTGTTATCCAAGGTTTTGATTGTTTTATTAGCCTTTTGTACCTCTTGCACCATTTGTGATAGCTGATTTTTAGTTTGTTTCTTTATTTCCTCTACTTTCTCTTCCCACTATTTTGCTTTTTCATTCTCATTGTCCAATTCATTATTTATGTCACTGATTGTATGTCCACTAGACTCCAACTTTTTGAAAATATCTACTACAGATGCTCTTTCATCCTCAAGTTTTTTATTTGTTTCTTGCAATTTGTCCCTGAGTTCTTTGAGTTTTTCATCGAATTCCATATTAACATGGTTCAAAGTATCATTGAGTTTCTTATTTATTGCTATGTTCCAATTGTCCCTTCAACATCTTGAGTTCTGCTTCTCTCTCTACATTTACATCAGATAGTTTTTCATTGCTTTCTTCCAATTGTTCCTTCATAATTTTCATTTTTGCCTCCATATTTTTTGGCTGAGGCTATGCACTTTGTCCTTGAGAGGAAGCACCTGTAATCCTTTTCTCTATTTCTTTGCACCTGCTATCTACTGCTTTCCCCTTTGCCTTTGCATTTGCTAGGTCTACTTTTAACTTTTCAATTGCCTTCTCTAGCCCTTTTTTCTCTCTCCACCTTGAACAGTGAACTATAGATCAAAAAGTTGGTCTTTTTTGTTACACTGACTTTGTTCACATTTTGTACTTTGAAGAAATCTAGATAGTGTGCTAACATGAAAATCTGATGGATTTATCTCACTTTCTAGCGGATTAATATCTAGCTATGGGGGACAAACAATCATAAACTCCATCGTTTCTTTATTGGTGAAATATGTTGGAAATATCCTACTCAATGCATGTTCTTGAGATTGAACCACCTCAAGTACATCCTTCTTGAATGCCTTATTATTTTTTCTATTCATCTTTGTGGTTTTTTAAAAATTTGATACAAAATTATTGAATTCAAAATTTGGGTCTACTAATACAATACAATGCTTGAAAGGAGAAAGAGCACTTGTAACATTGTACTTGTCTCCAGCAATGCTTGAGGTTGTAATAATTGTATTTTGAGGATTACCAATACCAACAACATCACCCCTTCCTAATCCTGCCCTGCTACCACTAACAAGTGGAGTTTTTGGACTGATTTGAAGGTCTTGTATTGAGGGAGTTGAGATTGGCATTGTACTAGTATCAGTAGTTGAAACCTTTTGCTTCTTTACACAGTGACCTTCAACTCTAGTGGCACCGATCTTGTCAAATTTCAATCACATCATACTTTTTGTAGAGGAAAAAACTTGGGAGGTTATATATCCACCTGGGATGAAAAATTGTTTGGGTTCACCATATTTTGAACTTGATGGGTCATCTGACTCATCTCTAATGTTTGGTTTATGACCATGTTTTGAAACATCTGGTTCTGGGAGTGGATACCAATTTCCTTGACTTGTTATTCCTGGCCCACCATCACCTGGATAATCCATTTTCTATCATATTTGCCCCTATGCCATATTTTTTCTTTTGTCTGCTAATTAAGTACAACATATTGCCTAGTTGTTTTTGAATAAAATGTACTACTACTTGGAGCAGTGGATTCAATGGAACCAGTGGTAGTGCCTATGGCTATGGATGAAGGATCCTTACAAAGATGGTTATGGTTATGGATGAAGGATCCTTACAAACCTCATACTCATTGCCTTCATCAACTGCATCATGTTGTACTGCTACTACATCTGGATGCTCATTATCCCATAATTTTCTAAATGTTTCATCCTCAAGCAAGTCTTCAAAATCTACAAAGGTGTTTGGTTCGTCGAGATTCTTCCTCATCTCCCAAAATGCATTAATTTTTTATCGACACCATTTTGCAGCTACACAATCATGATTTATGGAATCTAGTTGTAGGATGTCACGAGCTACACTTTTTGTTTTTGTTTGTGCAATTCTTTAATTTGTGTTGACAATTCATGCATTGAAATATTTTTTTCATTAGAGCATTTTTCCACCTCTATTTTGACCTCTTTCCATGAGTCTATATTTTTAAATCTTTCAATCAATGGCACACTCTCATGTTGACATTTGCTTGCGGAGTTCCCATTCTATACAAGCTTTGTACCAATTATGTTTAGTGAGTCATACTGCTAGTGCCTAGCAACATCAAATTTAAGAACTGCAAACAATTCTTGTACCACATTGAATGCTCTCCTCTCAAATGTGAACCCTCTACATCTGATAGGAAAGGAAGGACAAATGGTTTTCTTTTGCTGACCATGAAACAATACATCTGTGCTTTCCTTCTGCAATACATATTCCAATGCAAATACCCTCTCTATCACATCTATAAGAAGTTTGTAGGGTTCTATAACTGATCTATAAAATCTTAATACAATACTCTCTTCTAGAAAGTACCAATCGACCAATTGAATTTGACTTCCTAGTTGAATTAACCGTTTACAAGACATAGGAAATCTAGGCATTGAAGTGCTTGTAATTTTATGATAAAGTGGTGCCAAAAAGAAGTCTACAAAGTGGTTGTAGTTCCCTTGGGGATCACCCATCCTAATCATAGTTGTCCATTCAAATATTGGTTTACCAAAATTAAGCTGAAGCTTGTTATTTTTAAAAATTTGACAATGCCTTGATAACAAAAGATAGCACAAGTAGGTCGTGTATTTGAATGTCTTCTGTGACAATGGGTCTGCCCCTCTTTTAATCATTAACAATTGATTGTTCATGTGATGTACAATGTGCCCAATATAATTATATGTTACAGGTTGTTTTAGACAATGAATATTGAAAATTATTTCCAAAATGTTGGCACCCACTTTCTCGTTACTTTCCAACCCTAAACACATTGATAGTTGAGATACAGTATCCTGAACCCACTGCAAAAAAAATCCAATTCGTAAGAAATTTTATGATCACAAGGCAGATTGAATGCATCTACTAACCCTCTAATATAACAATGTTTTTTATCTAAACCTAACTTGTCATATGTTTTTACCAATTTTTCTAGGTCAATGTGGGTTGGGTTTTGTTCTTCAAACCCTAGGTCCAATAGTCTACCAAATTCACTTTGCTTGATAGAAAAAATTACCTCCTATGTGTTCTGATTCACAATTGCCTTTCTATTTTCATCATAGTTTTCAACACAAACTATTGCAAATTCTAGACAAGGGAATACTTGAGGGAACCCCAAGCGGGCAATTCCACCAGTCCACGTTGGAAATTTGTTTACAATAGTCCCTATCATGGTGTTTGATTTAATATATTTTGATTCTTTTTGTGCATATCTGATTGCCTTAATACTCCTTCCATAGATAACATGATCCAGAATATCATGGAATTCATCAGTAAAACTTGGGGTTTTAACAAGTTTGTGCATGCCAAAAACTAGTTTTTGGGTCCCTTGTATTTTCTTTTGGGTTGCAATTCCACTGCCAGTGCCACTCCTGTTGTATGTTTCCATCATTGTTGAAAAATTTATAGAACTATACACAAACACAAATTACAATTTACAAACATGAATAACATTTAAACCCTACATTGTATTTGTAATTTTTAACTTTTCAAGTTATCTAGCCACTAAAAAGTAAACAATTCAGGTTTACAATGCACAATAAATTAGAAATTAAACCCTAAATTTTATAGTCGATACTAGTTAATTATTAGTAAAAAATGTGTTCAAGTTTTAGGATCTTAGTTCTTACCCAGAAAGTTGAAACTATAATTGATAACTATTTTTTGTGATGTTGTGAGTTGTCAAAGAGGACTAGGTTTGTGATGCTCGCAGCTCCACTACTTTTACTAATCTTGGTCCTTGGATTGGCAATCTATGCACACAATATAAATCCAAGTTTGAATAATAAAAACTAAAACTTACGGTATGCACAAAACCAAATTACTCGAGCATGTGTTTGATATTAATTCTAATGTACATTGTACAATGGACAACTACTATTATTATTTGTGAAACCATAAGCGTACGATCGTTACAGTATAATTCAATATTAACTTTGATATTTATCGCTAATTTATGAAGACTTCTTTCTGGGGGAAATTTTGAAACAAAATTGAAGGTAACCAAATTCAACTCGAAATAAATCTTGAGCCATTGATCTTTGATACTCCAACGATGTTAGCCATCGATCTTTACATGTCCCATTACCGCACCATGGTTTACATCAATGTCACATGTCTTTTTTTTGACCCAATTCCTGTTTGGCACGTGTCTTCTTTCTGCAGCATGTGAGAAAACAAGACTACTCTAGCCAAAATTAGCTTGAAATACGACTTGGGCCTTTTGATCTTTGTTGATCGAATGATGTGTATCGTTGTAAAAGATGCAAATGCTGCAATAGATGTTACGTTAGTATGTCACATGTCCTTTTCCCAGGAATATGTGAATACAAGTCAACTGTTGCCAAAATCAGCTCGAAATTCATTTGGATTCGTTGAGCTAAGTTGATCGAACGGTGCTCAACTTGATTCCTATCTCACGTGTTAGTATGATATGATATATCCATCATCCATGTTAAAATTACATGTATGCCACGTGTCTTCTCTTTAGAGTGATTTGGCAAAATGAGTTGAGTGTTGCCCAAATTGGCTCGAAATACATCTCGAGCCATTGATCCTTGCTCATCAAACAGTAGTGGTGACATCACCTTTATTATATTAGCACTTGTTTCATCATATTAAATTATAATTATAATATTAATAATTATTATATTATAAAAAAAAAGGTATTATATTAAAATAAAAACAAGATCGTATTAACACTTGTGCATTTGTGCAATGTGCATTGAATTTCAAACTAAACCATTTACATTAAATTTTTTAAATCTTATTTAATGCTTTTGAAGATGCTTAAAATACAATTAACTTTAAGGACCTAATAAAGTATAGTTAAGTTATTCTAATTCATATAGCATACTTAAAGTTTTAATCAAAAAGTGATTACAATATGAATAGTTGAGCATTCTTATATAGCATACTTATTAGTTATTATAGACTAAAGATGACACATGTCTTTTTTCTCATTGCATTTATAAAACTAGTTGAGTGTGCCCCACATTTTCCTTAAAAGCATCTCTAGTTGTTGATCTAACTTGATCACATGGTGCTACTATGCACATAGTGATTTCATACTTGATCATGTTTGCCACATGTCTTCCTTTTGGGGCTTTTGGAAAAGCTAGTTAGATTTTGTTGAATTCGGCCAAAAAATCATTTGAAGTCGTTGATCTTTGTTCATCCAATGGTCATTGTGGCATGACCTTTTAACTTTATAATATTAGTAACATAGTTCTTAATATATTAAAATATTTCTAATTTTAAAAATGAAATAGTTTTTCAATGATAGTTTAAATTTGATTGAAAAAATAACTATCAATTAAATTGATTGTTAAATGTGAAACCTCAAGAAGTTAATTTTAATTCAGTGTTAAATGTTATATTTTGTTTCTTAACAATTTAATAGAAAAATTGGAAAATAACAAAATACTGCATAAGTAAGCATAACAATGAAATACAATTTTATATGCAACTCCAAAAATTTCATTGATATTCATTGTCACTTGAAAATTACAATTTGAAGTAGAGTCTAGAGACCCTAGAAGCATGTACAATGATTTTAATTTGATAAAACAAAATGGAAAGTGAAACCAAACTTCAGGGGAAAACCCTAGTACTACTATACTAGTCATTGTAGAAAGCACAAGACCAGACTAAGGTTGTGAATTCTTCTAGCCATGGGTTGTCCTATGCCACTTCATCTAGGTTATACCATTTTCAGAGAAAATCCAAGCCAATTTATGCCCATTTCTTATGGTGCTTCAATTGCCCAGCAGTCAAGCCCAACAAAAATGGTTGTCGGGCCACATTCTAGCTAGGTTCCAAATGCTTATGGATTTCACCCGCCCAAGGGATCCCCACCCCTAATTTTGCATGAGAAACAATATCAATGTCATTGCCCAAGTATTTTGTTTTAAAAGTCTTCCATAGGACCAACAAAATTTTGACGTTTGCTTCTTCAAGGTCAAGCAAAGAGGCTAGAAAATGGGACGTAATGTCAGTGTTGACATGGTCTCTATTCTTATTCACCAAAAACTGACACCCCAAAACCATTTTCACAGCATGAATAATTAAGTTTACAGTAGTAGCTGTAGCAGGAACAACCTCATTGTAGATTAACAAGAGGTTTTCATCAAGGACTTTACCAAAAAAGGCCTTCTGTTCCTCTTCCAATTTGCATGTCAAGCGAATTAGAGTGGCCATATTGACTACAAAGCAAGGCCTACCACTCTATTAGACTACCACCAAGTAAACCAAACTAGAATTAAATGAGCACTAAAAGTATATACCTATTACCAGACTAGTGACTACCAAAAACAAGATGAGCAATGACGAAAGAAGCAACTCAGTTGCCTATAAATAAGCCAAGTGGCTGAGAAATGATCTTGACTCCCACATATTTGTCCATTTGGCTTCTAATTCATTCGTTTTAAATTATTAAATCTTCATAAATCTTCAACATAATGCAAGTTTGTGCCAAAAATTTTTTTATGTGTGCGAAGTCGATGGAAGAGGGAATGCCACTAATAGTAACAAAGAAATGTATGTACTATCCACTACAAGTGGTATAGGATGAAAGGAAATGTGTCACCATTCCAGAGACTTGAATAAGGTCGAGGCTTCATTCAAGACATTTGGCCTGATATATTATCATCTGATGGATGATAGTTTGTAAATGGATATTACTTGTTACACATGTATGTTGGAGATATGAAATGATATTAGAAACATTTCCCAAAAATCCATTATTGCATACATCAATTCCTAGTCGCATGTGGCATGTGGAGTATATACTGTGTACTACTACTAACTGGTAAGTACTTACTAGAAAGTGAAATTACGATTCACACAAATTTAGAAAGTAAACTTACAATTATTGTAAAATAACTAGAGCCCAAAAAAAAACACCATGCTGACTGAAATATCAAATGTCAACAAAAAGGGTTTTACTTTGCATTATATTCTTTTCATCTGCTTTACATTTCACCTTCATATATATATATATATATATATATATATATATATATACACACACACACACACACACACACACACTATAGTATACCAATAATGATTGTGGTTTCCCTCAAAAAGGGAAGCAATAAAGCTTCAAACCATTACATTTCAAAATCATACACTTTGGATAATATGTTAAATAAAATAAATTGATGACTCTTCGTGTAACACTTGTTTTATCCTTCAAAACATCCCAAAGGTGTTGAAGTTTCAGATTTGTTGTTCCACCACATCTGCAATTTGATCTTCAAAATTAGCAGGGTCGAGACCCATTTCAACAAACATCACTTAGAGGTCTTCCTTTTCCATCTCCTTTTCAAGCTCTTTGAGGGCGTCCCTAGGATTAGTAGAGAAAACTTTCGAAGTTGCAATAAGCCCAATAGAAAGATCACTTTGCTCCTAATTCTCCTCCATAGACTAATTTAGGTTGACAATAGGGCTTGGATTTTTATTCGACGATCCCTCTTCCATAAGCAATCCCATTTTTGACAACCAACTACTTTTCTTATAATGGTAACCACTGAGCAGGATGTCTACAATGTAAAGAATGTTTTTTCAAATAGATTCCACCATGCCATAAATACAAAAGGACATTGCACATACCTGTCATCCAACCACATTCACCGATGCATTATATATGTTTTTCAATAGAAAGGAAAAATCACCTAATCAAATATATGTTTTTTCCAATAAACGAAAAAAATTGCCTAATGCAATATATATTTTTCCAACAAATGGGAAAAATCACCTAATGTAATATATATATATATATTGCCATATACAATATATACCCTTTGTATCAAAAGGGACAAAATCACCTTGATTTTATGAAATTTTGTAATTGTCAAAGAAAATTTGCATCTAACATTAAACTTTTCGTGACATCAAAAAAAATTTGCCAACAAAAAATAATTTTTTCCCCCAAACATACTGCTAGATTCACCACAAATTTATATATTTTTTGGGGAGGGGGTTTCTTAAAGTTATCCTTGATCTCGACCCACCTAATTGATGCAATTAAAATAGATCTCTCCTTGCTTAATATTAATAAATATTTAATCTAAATTTTTTTGAACATTTAATCCAAAGCTTAATGCAAGATTTAGTTAAATTAAATGATTATCTTCCAATGGAAAATTCAAATTCAATCTTTCTAGCCAAATCAATCTCTTTGGTTGATTCATTTCATTACCACATCAAGAGGTGGAATCCACTCCTTGATGTGACAACATTTCCACATGAGGAGGTGGAATTGACTTATTCATGTGTCAATTGTATATGAGAAGGTAGAATCCGCTCCTTGAAGTGTTAATGTTGCCATTTGAGAACGTGGAATCCATTCCTCTAAGCGAAAACCTTGTAACTTGAGAAGATGCAATTTACTTCTTCATGCCTTAATGCCACTTGGAGAGGTGATGTCCACTCTTTGATGTGCCAACTTTTTCACTTGAGGAGGTGCAATACACTCCTTGAAGTGTTAATTTTCTTTTTGATTAGTAATGAGTTTAGATTTTAATAGTTTTATCAGCTTAGAGCCTAGCCCTAATTAGGGATGGGTATATCTAGGACAACCATCTACCTAAATTAAAGGTTAACAAACATTACAAATAATACAAATAAGTCATCACAATATAACTTGATCTCCACCCTTCTTAGAATGAAGGATCATGTCAAAAGATTTATTTCATTTTTCCTCTTTCTCCCTTTCATGATTTACCAACCATCTTCTATCTTAGCTACTCATTTTTCCAAGCCTCTAGACTGGTCTTTGATCTACACCCTCACCCAAACCATTCATATCAATTTGATTGGTTAATTTCCTTAGCTCAGGAGCTTGCTATTTTTTTCATTTCTCATCCTTTTGGTGTAGTTGCAACCCTTCTTGCAACCTCCCTCACATCCAAATCCTCCACACCATCCTTAAAATTGGTCCCTTTCAACATAAATTTCCTTTTTCTTGATTCGTTGTCTTAGTGCACAACCTGAGAATAACCCTTCTATAACTTTTCCTTCTCCATTGTATAATGATGACCTACGAGACATTTTTTTAGTAGGAGGATACCTTGGTAACCCTGTAATTGGAGAATTAGGCTTCCCTATACCTTGTTAAAAAATATCTCCTACATTTGAAAGGAATCCCTTCATAATCCAGAGGCTGTACCCAACACATATTCTCAGTTTTAAACATTAGTTCTATAGGAAGACCTTTAGAAATATCCATTTTCACCAATAATCGAGCATATGTGGAATGCAATAGATTTGAAGATCTTTCATCATCCATATAGTGCCTCTCCCATTTGATTCATGTAAGTCATCCAGAAGGATACAACTTTGATGATTGCTCCTTGTGAGTGATCTTGTTAGGACCCATCAGTGGTCTACACCCTTGGGGTGATTTGATTTATGTTATTATATGAGTAGGTTGATTGTGCTTATTCCCGACTTATGTGATTATGATGTATTTGATGGTTTCACTGAGTTTTGTGCTAGTGGTTACTTGGATTCATATGGTATCATGATGTTGTTTTGTGAGTACCACTAAGATGTGAACAATGTTTGCATTGTAAGTTATTGGTTTGTTGCAGTTGATTGGGTTCCTAAAACAATGTTGACTCATGTTTTTGACCATGTTGACTTATGGTATTTTGGTCATATTTGTATCATGGTGGTTGTGATGTTACTTGGTACATTTTACATTTGAGGTTTATGATGTTGCTTTAGGATGGCTATTTGAGATCATGTGTTTTATTGTGTCTTATTTGTTGTCGAGTAATTGGTTATAATTTCCATTATTAAATTTTTAGAATAATTTGAAATGAGTTATCCATATTCAATTCATGGATTGTTGTTCTATGAATATCTATCTTGTTCATTTTAGTAGACTTTTATAAATGGCTTATTTAAATGAGATTAATTAAATGCTTTATTACACAATTTTGTACAATTATTATTTTGGATATTATATATTGTGCATCTACACTTGATTGTGTTCATTTACTATGCTAGACTTATATATCCAGTAGTGGCATATGGAGTTAGTGATCATACCTTTCATATTGAGCCAATATTGTCCCTGTATGGGAAATGTGTCTTATATTGATTACTTTAACCCTCTGATATTTGGTAAATTCGGATTCATTATGCATGTGTCTAGACCCATTAGTGTGTCTGTGCATTTAGGAATCCACAATGGTCGCAAAAAATGTTAATTAAATGTTGTTTTAATGGGTTAAAGAGACTTTATTTATTTCATTTATTTTATTTTATGTCCTAACTAATTTTACGATAGTTGAATTCCAATTTAATTTATTTGGAAAAAAGAGGGAAAATAGATTCTTAAGTGAATTAATAATTTATTTTATAAGTCACTTGATAAAGTACTTATATTATGCCATATGTGAGATTCTATTCTCACTTTTTATTTTCATGGTCTTTTTAAGAAATGAAGAATTTCCTCCAAAAACCTCTTGGACAAATTCCTTCATTTTCTTGTTGTCATTGATTTGTTTGGCCAATTTGAGCGTGGAGTGGTTCTTTGGATTTATGTTAGGATCACTCCACTTCCTCGATGGTTTTCTCCAATTTGGTGGTCCCATTATTAATGGTGATATTTCTCATTTTGTCATTTTGACTACGAGGTAAGACTTTCTGGTTTTATTGTTTTTAGTCCATTTTAATCCATTCTTTCAATTGCTAAATGTTAAAAAGTATAGAACTAGTGTTCCCCTCTATTTTTACGGAATTCCATCACCCGGTTGGACAAGTGTGAGCTTTTTACCGTTTCAATACGCAACTTTGTAAGTTTTCTTGCTGTTATGCTATTCAATTTTCATGAAGTGTCTAAGTCCAAGATTTAATTTGAAAAGTGTGATGTTGGATGAATTTAGACCAATGGGTTTTAATTTCCTTGATTTATTTGATGTTTGATTTTTGGGTGTTTTTTTGGATCATTTCATTTTGCATGTCATTTAGTTTTCACTTGTTTCTCTATTTGGCTTAATTAGAGATTTGATCTCATAGCCCTTACCTTAGCAAATAGGATCATGGAATCAAATTAGTTATAGGACATTCTAGGGTATTTTATTTCACAATCGAAAGTTGTGTCTTTATATTGATTTTTGTGGACTTTCAAATTTTGCTAGATTTGTCAGTTGGGGTTTCTAAGCCCATTTTGTGAATTTTATTGGAGCATTGGTTTTGTGACCACATTCTTGGGGGGCTTTTTAGTTTTATTGTTATCCAAGAGAAGTTTTAATTTTGGAATTTTTATTATTGTCTCAATTTGTGTGCCACCCATTTTTTTTTTGGGATTTTGGCGACATTTTTGTTAATTGTGAAAATGAATTATATTTTATGTTTCCTTTCATGTTATGCTTCTACTTCATGGATGTTGGGATTTGTGTTGAATCCATACTCCTAGATTTAGACTGGCTAAGTGAGTTCATGATACTTGGTTATTTGTTTCCCTTTTGGGATTCATTATAAATCCATACTCCAAGCATGATGTTTGGTTGAGCGAGTTCATTGTACTTATATCATTTGCTACATTCCTCATGTGTAGTGCTTGCATTGGTATGTCCAACCCTTGCATTGGATGAATCCAATCCAAACACAAGTACATGTGTATGTATGAAGAGATCTTGTGAGACTCAAACTCCCATTTATAGGCCACTTGAGGGATTGTTCATTTGGAGGCTAGTTGGGAACTTGTGTTGCCTACAAGAACTCATTGTGTAATGAGCATGGGTATGTAAGGTAGACGCATGGAGTGGCTTCTCTCGTACACTTGGGGTCCAAAAGTGGTCCCAAAAGGTAATGTGTAGAGGATCTAATAAGTGATAATCATAAATAAATAAATGGGTAGTAAAACTTAATGATAAGATAAGAGAACACCTGTATAGTTGGTCGGTGGGTCTGAGGGTGTATGCTTGTATGGTTGGCCTATGGATTTGAGGGAATAGTGTGATGGCTTTTCGAGGGAGTTGAGTTTTGCACCATATTTAGCTTGGTCTTTCCGATGCCAAGCGATCTACAATATTGGACAGGTGGGTGTTCATGAGGACAAAAGGGTCTCATAAATCTTTTGTTGTGAGTGCAACCTTGAGGTGGCAGGCGAGTGATCACCCCACTATCTCTTATGGAGAGTTTAGGAGGTCAAGCCCTTACTATTCTATGGGTCAATTTCTTTGGAGCTCGATCAAAACTTATTCTTTCAAGGATCTTTGAGTGAATTGTTCTACCTTGAAGAGATCAGTCAATTATGAAGATCAATTTCATTAACCCATTGTGGTTGGCCATAGGAAGATAAGGAGGATAGATAATTTATATTTGATGAATCAGGCTTGTACCACTAATTTACAATTATAATGGGGAGCTTTATCATAAATGCATCACTCTGGATAAGTGATTAATATCTAGTAAGGCGGTGACAAGGGCCGCAAAAACTCTAGTTATCCTTAGTGGGTCTGACCAATGACCTGATGTACTTCATTGTCTTCATGATCATATAGATACTAGTATCCTACTTGATTGGCATGCATGTTAGCCATGAGTGATTGTCTTATGTGATTGTGGTCGAGTCATTATCTCCATCAACACAATAGGAGTGGACCTACATATACCATGTGGTTGTGAGGTGTAGCTAACTATACCACCATTGGGGACCAATGTATAGAGATGGTCTACTTCTAGTCTTGAGGTTAGAGTTGATGTTCACTTGGTTCTTCAGTGTATCTAGAGTATGTTTCCTTGTGATTTATGTTTTATCTTGGATACATTGATATCTTGTTTAGATGATGCTTAGTATGTTTACTTGTTGCACTCCTTTATCATGATTAGATCTTATTGGTTAGTTTACTTACCATTGCTATGGATTAGCAGTGCAATTGATAAATTAGCATGTTGGATGTTTCATATTTCATTGATGACATATATAATTGTTATTGGTAAGGTAGACTCATAAGGTAACACAAACGATCTTGTTGGTAAATTGAGATTTCATGCTCAAGGGTATGGTTAGGATCCTTGAAGTCTCATGATGTCATTAAGGTTGGGAGGAAATGAGAAAAGTTGATTTAGTTTGGTTGCATCTTATGCTTGTGCTTTCCTTTCATTGTAATGTTGCTTATGTACATAATTTTATAAGGTTGTTGATTATCATAGATTATAGTAGTATGATGTTGTGTGAGGTTTATTGATCCTCCTTATGCATATTGATGCTCTCGAGTGTTTGTTCCTTGACTTTGGTGGTTCCAATACTCCCTAGTGTCGAGGTTTTAATTCTTTTCATCTCCTTAGTTATCATTTCAATTCTAGTTTTTAGCTCGGGCGACCATAGGATAGAAAAAATAGACGATACTAGTAAAGTATCACCCTACAATACTAAGAAATATTGCATGGCTATTATGAGAAATGTCTCCTCGCTATTATGAGAAATATTGCTTGGTTGAGAAGTGTCTCTTGAAAATATTGAGAAATGTCGCCTAAAATTTCTTGTGAAACTTGTAAGTCCAAACATAAGTTACTTCTCGACTTGTCTCATGAATTCTAGTAGGTGATTTGGATACCCTTTTGGGAGTTCTTGCTCCCTAGACCTTGACAATTTCTCTGTGGAGTGTGTAGGATTTGGATGATGGCTTTGGATATCCTCTTAACATTGTTAATGGTAAATTGAACTTGTATGAATTAATCACTTAGGAACTTTGGATTTGGGATTTAAAGTGAACCACAATTATAATGTTAGATTATATCTTGAGATGAATCTTGCATGATTAATTCATGTAGATGGAAATGAACACATTTGTAAGTGATGAATGCTTGGGGATCTTTGGCGGTTTGGTTATTTTTCTTCCATTGTAGTTTCTTTTATGTTTGTAATTACATATATCTATATTTTATCTTGAAAAAAAAATTTAGTCTTTGTTTATCCTTATTTCCAAGGAGCTTTGGGTGGGGCATTTCATCTAGTATTAGAGGCCATGTACAAACATTGAGATCTTTATGTATATGTTGCCCATATGGTTTTTGTTTTTGTGTTGTGTAAGTGCAAGTGTCTCCCTGTGAGCTTATTATTTCTTATTTCTTGGGTATCTACTTCGGATGGACTTTCTTTTACAATAGGTGCGACTCAAGTAATGTGAGGAGAAGCAAGCAAATCTTTTAGTTTTGTGTACCTTTCAAGGATAGATGACACCCCTTGGTGAGAAATTCATTGGAGCATATTAGATCATGTTGTGGGTTGTTTCTTATGTATTTGATTGATTAGTTACCCTTGATATGTGGTTGAGATCGATGTGCCTTAGTATGATTGGTTTCTTGTGTGACCCCTAAGATAGAGTCACTAATTTGTGTCCATGTTTTGGCCTTGAGTGGCTCTTGTGTTGCTCTTTATAGAGTATATTCTACCATTTTCTTTGTGTCTCCTGATTGAATGCAAACTAAATGAAATATATTTGTAATTCATTCTCTTGATTAAGTAAAAACAAGTTTTGAAAGGACCTGAAACCTTTTACAAAGGACAAGAAAGATATATCAATGAGGATCTTAATACAAGTATGGAAAGCCACCCAAAAAAATAGAGGGATACACTAGAGTTCCCAACATGAGGGCAAAAAGCCCAATAAGCCACATATCATCAAGATTTACATTTTGTTCCAGTCTTTTGAGAATGTAGAGACATATCAAAAGAAGGAATGGAGGATTTTCCTTTTTTTCCTTTAACTGATGTCTAACCATCCTCCACCTTTCCAGCAACCTTCCACCAATCCCTACTGACCCCCCAAAACCCCTCATCAATAGTGTTTTGGATAGAGTCAGCAACAAAAAAAGGGACAACAACAACATTATGATCCAAAGCCGTTAAAGGGACAATAGTCGCATCAATAGAGGCAACAATAGGCGATGAGTCAGAAATAACATTCTAATTTAAATCCTTCGAAGGTAAAACATTTGAATCATCAAAAACAACAACAAAATCCTCAACCAAAGAGATATCAATATGTGAAGAGCTATCCGAACCATCCACCCTCATGGATACTTTCTGAACCATATAGTGATCATCTGAAATCCCCAACCAACAAGAAGATGATTTCTTCGATCTAACCTTGTCAAAGGAGAATCACACAATGAGATGGCCGATCTTATGACATTTGCTACATCTAAAAGTAATACCCTCATAATCAAGTAGTTGGATTCACGAACCATATGGAGAAGCCAACTTCAACATTACTAGGAGCCCCTTGGAGTATCCATCTCCACCAGGATGTGAGCATACATTGTCCTATAGACATTGGAAGAAACTGAATCAACCATATGAAATCCCCAAGCACATCTCCAATAGCCTCCAGGACTGAATCCTACCAAAAATGAAGGAGAAGATTCGGTAGCCTCACCCACAGAGGAATCTTATTAAAAGTTTCAGTAGTTGGATTAAATGTCGCATACCAAGGTTTGGCATTAGGGGAAACCTTTGATCCCAAGAGAAACCATGACACAAGATGGCATTTTTGTCATCAACATTAGCAAATTTAATAATAAAAAAACCCCTTTCCATAGGGAAAATTTGCACTGCATCCAAAATGATTGGTTCCCAATATTTTGAAATCCAAGCATGCAAATCTGAAAGAGAGGGCCAAAAACCTTGAAAATGAAAAATAATAGTCATTTTGGAGTAATCCACCACATATGAGTTGATCTCATCACCAATATCTTGTTCAAAATGAAGCTCAAGTAGATTACATACTGGGACAGGCTTAGCCAAATGACTAATAGAAGGTGCAATCGAACATAACCACTTCTACACAAGATCAAAAATACATACCTCATAAGTAGCCACATCCACATAAGAGAGGGTAGATCAATTAGGAGAATTGGGAGCAGGACCAACCCTAGCCATAGCCACTACCACAAGATGAGTCTAAGTAGCATGAGATGAAGAGCATCAGTAGGTAGAGCTGACATAGAAGCCAACACAATAGACCTAGAAACCAGAGCAGAATAAATCACAGGAGTGAGAGTGGGATTTTTTTTCATCATGTTAGTCAGCCAAAGCATCTATTTGTAATTTTTAATACATTTTTATTTCATTATAGCAATGAAATATTCCTTTCATTGAGAAATGCATGTATATTGTGAAATTATTGTAAAAGAAGTAATTTGTTTCTTTTGATTATTTGGGTTAATGACTTACATCCCCAAATGGCTTGTTTTCTAACCTTAGAAAATTTTCAATTGATAAATTATCCTCTTGCATTCATAAGAAAGTTGTAGTATGCATATGCATGAGCTCATTGATGGTATACTATCTGATGTGTGTGAGTGTGTTCTCTAACATTGCTAAGATGATGTGTTCCATAGCACCTTGTGGTGGTTAATTCCTCTTAAGTGACTATTCTCAGTCATCACAAGATTTGATTAGATGATGCCTTATTTTATTTGGTTGGTGGAAATTTCCACATGGTTTTTAGGATAGCATTGGTTTTTTCTATTTTCTTGATTGTATTAGTCATCAAAATCTCTCTTTCTCTTGTGACAATTGTTAGCTTGACTTATTGTTTAATTACACATACTTTTGAGATTTAGTGTTGGAATTAACAATTCCCTCATTTGGGCTTTTCTTTTGTTTTATGGTGACTATTCTGAATGTCTTTTACTATTGTCAACTAGTGTGTCATGACTCTATCATGTTCATTTTGAACCACCAATAGTATGTACAAGTGATAACATCACAAAAAATATACTAGCATATTTGTGAGTAGATGTAAATGTGTTGATGAAAATTATTTTGGTTATATGTTGATAAATGTAATGTTACTTATGAAAGAAAAATAAAGTTGATAAAAAGAGTGCATACATGTTAAGCAGAAATTTATCCTTGATACATTGATATATTTTGAGTCCAAATATTTGTAACTTTTTATAAAATGATTGAGTTTGCGTTGGTTATGTAAATAATATTATTTTCTTTAAGAATATGTTATTATTTTCTTATTGGGTTCCATTTTTGTGTTAGCATTCCTCCTCTTTTGTGAGTGGTCTTTGCGTTGTCCTTAGATGACCTGGGTTCTTGTTGTCATAGAGCTTGCATAGACCCTTTTCACTCTTTTGAGAAAAGTCAAGTGGAACTTGGTTATGAAGGTTATTGTTCTTGGTAGCTATTGGTGGATTTTGATGGATCTTCTTAGTGCATTATTGCATGCCCTATTACTTATAATTCTTTAATTTTTTTATCATGGGTCTTATGACCATGTGCTTCTCTGGAGCTTTCCTCTTTGGAGTAGATTCTATTCTTCAAGGATTGGGTGTGACTTCATCCACTTATGATTTGACCTTAGTTGTAAGCCTCAATGCTGGTGTATTTCCTTTGTGCTTGCCTCTCTAGAGTGAGTAGGTTAGCATGGTTATGCCACTAGCACATTTAGTGTTGGATGATGTCTTGGTCAAGTTGCTCTTTTATGGTTGACTTGAAGTTGAAGTTTGAGTTTAGCGATATGTTGGTTGTAGTATTCCCAAGGTGTTGTTGGAGGGACATGGTATCCTTGGACATCTATTACCATCTTGTGAGTTGGTATGCAACTAATTATATGATTTTGTCCATTAATGATATTCTTTGCAACCTTGTTGAAAGGTGATACTTTGTCTGGTTGGGTTAAATAACCCTAGTTTCCAGTAATAGTGGATTTTTTTGTATCATAGAGACTAAGTTCCTCCTATTCTTGGTGGCTAGTTGTTGAGAGTATCCTTTAGAAGTGAGAAATTTTGGTAGAGAACCATTATCCTTTATGTTATGAGGGTGAGTTTTCTTAGATTCAAGAATGCTCATGTGTTGCATGGTAGTGTTCTTGCACATTTTGGGATGATTAGCCCCCTTGATTTCAATTCAACTTGGAAGTGCTTATGTTTGACCTTGGGAGTAGTGGTCACTTGGTAAGTGCATGTTGTTGTTGGACACCTACAATGAGGACCTAGAGTGGTTGGTTCCTTGCCTCACAGTGTTGAGTTTGTGGCTAGATGGGTTTTCCTAGCACACAACAAGTTCTTTGTTGGGGGACCTTGTGTTGATATGACACTTTTTCTCTTATGGTTGACCTATCTGGGTGTTGAAAAGATTGTTTGTGAGTGTTGGATTGATTTGGTTCGACTTGTGGATAAATTGGCGAGTCATTATTATTTTGATGATTTCAATTTTTCTCTTGGTGTGTTTGGTTTCTATTCTTGGATCTAGGAGTAAGTCTAGTCTTTGGGGAGGATGATGTAGTGCCTCTCCGATTTGATTCCTCCAAGTCATGTGGAATAATGCAACTTCGATGCTTGTTCTTTATGAGTGATCTTGTTAAGATCCACGAGTGGTCTACACCCTTGGGGTAATTTGATTTATGTTATTATATGAGTAGGTTGATTATGATTATTCCAACCTTATATGATTATGATGTATTTTTTGGTTTCACTAAAATTTGTGCTAGTGGTTACCTAGATTCACATATTACCACAATGTTCTTCTGTGAGTGCCCCTGAGATGTGAACAGTGGTTGCACTATGTGTCATTAGTCTATTGCAATTGATTGGGCTCCTACAACAATGTTGACTCATGTGATTGACTATGTTGGCTTATGGTATTTTGGTCATATTTGTATCATAGTGTTTGTGATATTAATTGGTACATTTTGCATTCAAGGTTAATTATGATGTTTCTTCAAGATTGCTATTTGAGATCACGTGTTTTATTGTTTCTTATCTATTGTCAAGTACTTAGTTATTATTTCCATTATTAAATGCTTAGAATAATTGGAAATGAGTTATCCATATCATATTCATGGATTTTTGTGCCATGAATATCTACCTTGTTCCTTTTAGTAGACTTTTATAAATGAATTATTTAAATGAGACTAATTAGATGCTTTATTGCATGATTTCTTGTAAGTGTTACTTCGGCTATTGTATATTGTGCATATACACTTGATTGTGTTCATTATTGTGCAAGACTTATATCCTTGGTAGTTGCATATGAAGTTAGTGATAAAGAATTTCATGTTGAGCCAACGTCGTCCCTGTATGTCACCAATGACATCTACTTGAACCCTTTGGTAATTGGTAAATCCAGATTCATTATGCATACATCTAGACCTGTGAGCATGTCCGTGCATTTAAATATCCATAGTGGTCACAAAAAATGTTAATTAAATATTGTTTTAGTGAGTTAGAGGGACTTTATATATTTGATTTAATTTATTGTATTTTGCAACTAATTTTGTCATAGTTGAATTCTAATTTAATTGACATTGCTTGATTTAGTTTGGGAAAAGGGGAAAATATATTATTAAGTGAATTAGTAATCTATTTTATAAGTCACTTGGTAAAGTGCTTATATTATGTCATAAGTGAGATTCTATTCTCACTTTTTATTTTCATGTTCTTTTGAAAAATGAAGAATTTCCTCCAAAACCCTCTTGGAGGAATTCCTTCATTTGCTCGTTGTGATCGATCTATTTGGTGGTTTCGAGAATGAAGTGGCTTGTTGGATTCATGAAGGAATTTATCCACTTCCCTAATGGTTTTGTTAGATTTGAAAACCCTGATATTTTACGGTGGTATTTCTCATTTTGCACTTTTGGCTGTGAGATAGGGCTTTATGGTTTTCTTGGTTTTAGGCCATTTTAATCTGTTCTTTCAATTCATAAATGTTAGGGAGTGGAGAACTATTGTTCCCCTCTATTATTATGCAATTCCATCACCAATTGGAAGGGTGTGATCTTTTTACTCTTTTAGCATGTGGTTTTGTAATTTTTCCTACTCTTATGTTGTTGGATTTCCATGAAGCATCCAGGTCTAAGATTTTCTTTGTAAAGTGTAATATTGGGTGGATTTAGACCAATGGGGTTTAATTTCGTCAATCTATTTGATATTTTATTTTTGGGTCTTTTTGACATCATCTCATTTTGCATGCCATTTGATTTTCACCCATTTTTATTTTTGCTTAATTAGAGATTTGATCTTGTATCCCATGCCTTAATAATTAGGATCGTGGATTTGGAATGGTTATATGATATTCTAGGATATTTTATTTTCCAATCCAAATTTGTGTCTTTATATTGATTTTGTGGACTTGGGACTTTCACCAGATTTTCTAGCTGGGGTTTTGTGAGCCTATTTTGTAAATGTTATTGGCCCCTTGATTTTTTGGCCACATTCTTGGGGGGCTTTTCAATTTTTTAATCCAAGTTTTGGTTCCTCAAATTGTTGCTCAAAATCCTATGAGTCCTTCCCACTGAATGCTAGAAAATATGGCACAATTTGCCAAATGACTAGGATTGATACTTGTTGATCAAATCCTCTTCTCTTCAGGAATTGCAATACCTAGGCAAGTACACCTTCCCAATAATTTTTTACAATGGTTCAATTATTTTGAATAAAATCTTTCTAGTGATGCATTTGAGATGCCAATTAATTCTCAAGGAGAAATCACAAATACAAAGCTGAGTGCTTTTGGAATTCTTAAAAGGGCAATTGGAAATATTGATGAGAAGGGATAAATGATATGCAAATAAACTTGGAAAATAACCACACAACTACAATTGTATATCAACTTAAATGAATCAAGAAAGACCAATCCTTAATCCAAAATTTGGACAAATGGAGTCAACATTGCATGAACTTAGATCATAAGACTCTTTTGGAGACGGTTGACCACACCATCAAATACTGGACAAAGAACTTGAAAACATGAAACCCTTAGTCTAAATGAATTTAACCCCAACTTAAGGAGACCAATTTAGACAAACATCACATAGCCTATAGTATTTGATAATCAAGAGTGTACATGAAGTTTGATCTATCAAATAGTAGTTCTCAATCCCTGAGGACAATATTGTTAGATTGTGGTGACTGATTAGGAAAGTACTATACATACTTTATAAGTTCTTTGGAGCCCAGGGCAATGACCCAAATTTTTTTTTGGGCCCTGTTTTATCGAGATTTTGGACCAACATGTAATTATTAATTATAACCCTAAAGCAGTAAAAATACTTGTACAAAAGGGCTTAGGGTTAGGGATTATTTCATAGTTGTGATGCAAAAATTGGTTCTTGCGGCGGTATTGAGCTGTAAGGGATTACAGATTGTAATCAAGTTATAATTACTAGATCATAAAAATATCAGACTTGTTGCTTTGTGGATGTAGCCTAGGGATTGGGTGAACCATGTTAAATCTTGGTGTCTTGTGGTTTTTTCTGTATGATCTATTATTTTCTAATATTGGTTATATTTGCATGCAATTGTTATTTATGTCCGTGGTTTAATCCTAGCAAATATAGTATGCTAGATATTGGACATCAATTTCCAAATTGAGACAAAAATACTATCTTTTATTGATTCAAAAAAAAGTACAATTGAATTGTGTTGAGTTACATTAGCTAATCAAATTATAATCATAACCATCTAGCCAGTATCTTATGATCTTCATAATGTTTTATTTTAATTGCTATATATATCCTACGACAAATTATCTTAATATCCTTTATAGAAAATTAAATGATGCACACAAGCTTCATATCATTGAGACACTTCCTAACCTATAACTAAATGCAACTGACCACATATTATTACAATGAAAATTAAAACAATTAATCAAAAAGTTTGATGCTATGTTCAATGGTCATTTCCTTTAGTTTGAATAAATCTTTGATAAGCTAAATATTTTTTTATCTCACTCTTGTTTGATTTGGCAAATGCTTCTTGATTCCTCTAATTATTTGAGAAATAATCCTCATGCATTTGTGCTTTTATGTGAAAATAATAAATCATGCACAAAAATAGTTTATTTAGTTTTACTCTTTTAATAAAAATGAAATATAATATTATCCTATTTCGTTTAGTGCCTTGCAGAAGTTTTCCAATACCCTACACAACCTTAAACATTATATATTAGGGTTTACTTCAAAAGAATGGATATAAATCAAGAGAAAAAATTTAAAGAAACCTTTGTTTTCACATATCATTCTTTCAAATATTTTGAGATATAATATTTTAATAGTTGTATCCTCTCAAAATATCATCATATGTGAAAACATTTAATTACAAAGCTTCTCCTAAAATAATATGCAAGATTATATTTTTTAAACGATAAATGAATAATAATGCTTTATTAAATCTATTTTCCATTAAAATAATCATTTCAAAGATAATATCATTTTGAAAAAAAAAAGATATTTTGATAGGGCTTCAAAATTAATCATATACTTATTTTTCGCTATAATCTTTAAAACATGGATTAATTCAAATGCAAGTGAAGAATAGTCATGTATATGATTTTCTTTCACATGTAAAATAATCTTCATCTTTTAAATCTAAAATATGTTAGTATAATAATTTAAAAGGATTTACTGTAATGTCAAGTCCCAATTATTCCTTCGACATTTCAAAGAGCAATAAAAACAACCGATATTATTACCTTTGAAATATTCTACTCAATTTCTAAATAAAATAAAATAAAATAAAATTGTTTAGTAACATTGTAAGGCAAAAATGATAATTTTTCAAATGCATTTTTAAAACAATATCATCTAAAAAATAGGATAATATTTTGATTGAGCTTCAATATATTTTCAATAAAATTCTAAAATTCTATCCCAGAAACCTCTAATATTCTCTTAAAACATAAGATAATATAGATATAAATTTGAAGGAATATATATGAAAATATATATAAACATAGTACTTGTGATGAAATTCCCCATTCTTCTTGCTTTACCTTTTAGCACTCTCGGAAGGCCAAATTATTTATCCTCTAAAAAAGAAAATCTTGTTTTGTCTTGCAGAAGATCACATTGTGTATCTATTGAATTCTTAAGAAATCCTCCTTGATGATAAAGATCACCTTCATCATCTATGTAATGACTGCCTTCCCACTGAATTATATCAGTCTACATATTTAAGAGTTAGATGACAAGTCCACTTTCACATGCACTCAATACTCAGTTTATTAAGCTATGCTCATGGAGAGGACAAATGATGAGCATTTCATGACTTTAACTTAATGGTCGGGCTAAATAGCAATAGGTTTTTGAAGTAGATTATATTTACATTATGAATTTGCATTGGGAAACCTTGCAAAATTATTTGGCATGAATCTTTACCATGTTATTTAATAAATTTTCAAAGCTTTAGAGAGGAAAACATATTCTTGTTTAGATGATAAAAATAGCCCTTTAGAAAATATTTCTAGATAGAATATTACAGGGCTTTCTTAAGAATAATAAGGTAAATGTTATTCCACAGAGCTACAGAGGAAACCTTGGTTTGTAGTAAGAACTCAGTGTATTAATTTTATGTTAAAACATAATAACATTGATGAATGTTTTATTTTGCAAGTGGAAGAACCTAACAAAATACGTATAAAATAGTTCTAAAAATATTTAAATATCTGAACAATAATTGACACAAGAATGCTTGAGCATGAAAACTTGGTTCAAAATGCGTACCTCAAATGGTTTTTCATTTGTACACATATGCATACTTGGAGCTTGATTACCTAATGTACTAACTTCCAAGAACACACTTGAACATGAGGGTAGGACATAGTTTCACATGAGAATTCCCCTTTTGGCATGGTATCAGGAACTTTGATTTTTTTTTTGCAAAGTTTAGGGTTATAATACTAAGAAGTTTGAATTTTGGGCTTTTTATTTTTGCCTTAGTTTTCATGCCACACATATTTTATTGGGATTTTGTTGGCATTTGTCTTGATTGTGAAAATGGATTATATTCCATGATTCCTTTCATGTTATTCTTTTGCTCCATAGATATTGGGATTTTTATAGAATCCATACTCTTAGATCTAGGCCGACTAAGTGAGTTCATGATACTAGGCTATTTGTTGCCCTATTGGGATTCATGATGAATCCATACTCCCAACATGGTAAAAGCACAAAACTGCATTACCCTTTGGGATATCTTGGAGGGTTATGACTAAATGCATTACGATTGAAAGGATTTCGATCGATACCCTATTGGTCGTACGTGTGTGGTACTTTCCTATGCCTATGTGGCCACCAGGGTTATGGCTGAAACCCTTTTGATCATAAGGGTTATGACCACAAGGGTACAAAACATTATAAATAGGCATTTACACTATTGCAAATTCTAGATTCTAAGGAGTGGATTAGGGTGTTTCAGCTGTAAGTGGTAGGTGGTCTTTTTTTGTTCTATGTTTCTATTTTGTCAAGTTGTTTTTAGTTATTACATGTTAGTATTAGTTAAATTAATTGTATTTTAAGTGTTTTAATAGTTAGTTATTTAGATTAGTTAATTTTTTTAATATAGTTAACATATGCTAGATAGAGAACTATATAGTATTTTTTAATTAAATATCTACTTAATCATAAATGTAGATTTTACATCAAACATAGAAAACTCAAGTTGAGACCTAGGTAGCTAAATTAATTACATTTCACCACATTAACATAGTAAACCTATATAGATAACTAACATGTAGTGAAACATTAGGTAGAACTAAACTATTATAACTTCTAGTTGTTCAAACTTGAAAACTTAAAATTTAACCAATTTCAAACTTATAAAACTTGGAAACTATAATAACCTACATGTACATGAAACTTAGAAAACTTGTTCAGACCTCAAGATAGCTAAAAATTAGTTACATTTCATAAAACATTAACATAGTAAACCTATATACTTTAACATGAAGTCAAAAATTAGGTAGAAGAAATTTAATTTCAAATTAGTTTTTTATCACACATACACATGTGCATATTTTTATTTTTTGTTCACATACATGAGCTATACATCAAGTTGATATACATTTAACATGTGTGTTGAATAAAATGATCTATATTTTTTAGTTACATTCAACTTTTTACATATATATACATACGTGTTTTAAATTAAATTTAACTTTTAGTTTTATATACTTACATATCTTAACTTTGCATTTATAGACATATCTCCTTTGCATATCATTATGGCATTTAATACTAGTGGTGCACCTACATCCTCAGGGGAGGCTAGTGTTCAGGGAGGGGGTCATAGTGTTGAGTTAGGTACAACACATAGACTGACATCATCCTCTGAGGAGAGATAATGTTGATTTAGAGATATAGTTGCTAAGTTATCTCATGCTATAGAGTTTCTCAATTCTACATTTTTGGCTTCTACCACTCTCTCTAATAGGGAGAAGGTTGTTTCTATGAGAGATGAGTTATGTCGTATGATTCAAATGATAGAGACATACAACCCATATGATAATATTAGTATTGAGACCTTTTACTCTTCCCTTTCTTGCAGTGTCACTCACACTATGAAGTATAGATAGATTGATACACAGGTCTCCACCGTTATGGTGAAGACTATGTTTCCCTTTTATATAGATAGGTCTAGGGTTCGAGGTTATTTAGCTATGAAGTGTATAGATCAATTTGTTACATCATTTATATATCCTCGTTGGTTATTTTCACATCATAGGTGGCCACAAAAGGATGAGTTTCCTCTTTATTTCTACAAACAATTGTTTGCACAATTTCATTTCCATCATGATGTAGATTATATAGATTTTCCAAGTCATGCTGGATAGGACCTCGGTAGACTATCAGAGAGATTTAGACTTGTGAACACCCTTGCACCCATTAATAAATGACCAATGGTGGGTCCAAACCTTTTAGTCATGTTGAGAGCTCCATAGATGGTTGCGGTGGGTATGACTATTCGAGATGATACAGTCAGGACTCAGATCTATTCTAGCATTGCCACAGTTGCTACGTAGTTACAAGAGATGTCTTCAAATCAATGTGGTAGATATATGTTACGATCTCATGGTACCATTTCGACAGCTACATCCTCTATATAGGAGTTGATGATGTGTATGGGATAAAAAATATACCATCTCCACTAGAGGTTTCTACTATATCAGATGCGGATGCATTGCGTTGTATGGAATCCTATTTAGCATTTGATCTTCTTGGTTCATATCACATTATCGACAGTCATGGAGATTCCTCTTAGTGACATTGGTGGATAAAACAACCATATTCTCTCTCACACAGTAGGATCACAGGGTTCATAGAGATAGGAGGATATTCCTGCACCTTCTACAACACCTGCTCCTACAAAGGGCCCTACAACACCTGCCCCCACACCTACTCAGGATCTTGTAGCACCTACTCCTACACAGGGCCCTACAATGCCCGCCCCCCCACCTACTAAGGATCTTGTACCACCTCCTACAACACCCCCCCATACTTAGGCCCCCACAATATGACAATTTCTATTTACCACTATGCTTTCAAATGAGACGATTGACTTGGACTAGGCTACTTTATCACAACATGATTTAGATATCAGTTAGATCGACAGAGCATTACATGATGCTACGATAAACATAAATTTATATGTTTTAATTTATTTGTCACTATAATTTACACTTATAAGTTTAATGTACTTGAGCTTAAATACATGTACTTAAAGACATACATATATTCAAGTGATTCAATCTAACTTGTGTACATACATATGTTCTATAGGGTCTCACTGCTAGTATGTTGCATTTTGGAGATCTTCAGACCCCAACAGATCCTACATGACATGAGTCAGAGGTATGTCTATATATATATACATATATACATGTATATGTGTATATGTATGTATACATATATACATATATATACATATACACATATATATGTATATATATGTGTATATGTGTATACATGTATACACATATACACATATATATACATATATATGTGTATATGTATATATATGTATATATGTATACATACATATACACATATATATGTATATATATGTATACACATATATATGTATATATACATATACACATATACATGTATATATGTATATATACATACATACATAAATATATGTATATATATACATATATACATATATATATATACACACACACACATATACATGTATATGTGTATATGTATATATACATATACACATATATATTTATATATGTGTATATACACATACACATGTATATGTGTATATACATATATAGGTATATATATACATGTATATGTATATATATATATGTATATATACATATATACATCTATATGTATATATACATATATATATATATATATGTATATACACATATACATGTATATATGTATGTATATATACATATATATATATATATATATATATATATATATATATATATATATATATATATATATATAATGTGCACGTACATAGTTTTATAATAACAAATTTCATTCATTTGACATAGGGTTCAGACCTAGATCCTAGAGCCTTTCAGGGTCATGGATTAGGAGGGGGATGTGGTTGATCTTATTTTAGATGTCTATTTCATTGATGTTACAACATTTTATATATATATACATGTTATTTCAAATACTTTGATATGGAGACCTCAATGTTGTTTATATGTTATTTGGATACATTTGATGTGGTATTTTAGAGACATTTGATGTGGTATTTTGGAGACATTTTATATGTTATTTGGATACATTCGATGTGGTATTTTAGAGACATTTGATGTAGTATTTTGGAGACATTTTATATGGTATTTTGGATACATTTTACATGGGTGCATTATTTCATAGATGTATTATTTTGTAGATGTACATGTTATGTTCATGTCTTATGTTCATGTTGAATGTATATATGTATTCAATATTTATATTTTTATTTCATAGATCATGTGTTATTTTGTACATGTGTTACAACATTTAATCAATAAATTTAATACATATTTAAGAACATAAAGAGTACTAGTAAAGAATACATGTGTTACAACATTTAATCACTAAATTTAGTACATATAACAACACAAAGAGTACTAGTAAAGAATACATGTGTTACAACATTTAATCACTAACTTTAATACATATAAGAACACAAAGAATACATATGAACATAAATAATGTAATACACGCTACAAAATCTAATAAGGGTGTATTTAATCAGTAAAGGGGTTGTCCTAATGGGATTACTTAAGGGGTTTTCTTAAGAGGAGATCCTAAGGGGAAGTCCTAATGGGATGTCTTAAGGGGTTGTCTTAAGGGAAGGTTCTAAGGGAAAGTCCTAATGGGATGTCTTAAGGGGAAGTCTCAAGGGGAGGTCCTAAGGGGAAGTCCTAATGGGATGTCTTAAGGGGAAATCTTAAGGGGAGCTCCTAAAGGAAAGTCCTAATGGGATGTCTTAAAGGGTTGTCTTAAGGGGAAGTATTAAGGGGAGGTCCTAAAGGCAAGTTCTAATGGAATGTCTTAAGGGGCTGTCTTAAAGGGAAGTCTTAAAGAGAAGTCCTAAGGGGAAGTCCTAATGAGATTTCTTAAGGGTAAATCTTAGGGGAGTTCCTAAGGGGAAGTCCTAATAGAATGCCTTAAGGGGTTGTATTAAAGGGAAGTCTTAAGGGGAGGTCCTAATGGAATGCCTTAAGGGGCTATTTTAAAGGGAAGTCTTAAGGAGAGGTCCTAAGGGGAAGTCCTAATGAGATGTCTTAAGTGGTTGTCTTAAGGGGAAGTCTTAAGGGGAGGTCCAAAGGGAAAGTCCTAATGGGATGTCTTAAGGGGTTATCTTAAGGGGAAGTCTTAAGGGGAGGTCCTAATGGGTTGTCTTAAGGGGAAGTCTTAAGGGGTTGCATACATATATATACATAAATCCATACACAAATTTAAATAACAATACATGTTCATAATTTGTACCATATATCCAAGATCCATGATCAAATTTATATAAATTTATAAAACATATATCCAAAATGATGTGTATGTAGTAAGTATGAAAGTATGAGAGTTGTATATCAAAAATAAGTACAAATAGCTGAACTAGAGCTCCACAAACATTGTATTGTTAGGATCCTCTCTATTTTTTATTATCTCTAGAATCTTTTCATGTTCTTCAATAGATAGTTTCCACTTTTGATTTTCATGATGTCCTCTTCTTTGTATTGTGTCAAATTGCAACTTTGTTGCTATAACATGGTTACTATATTGTAAAACCTTTTCTATAGGCATGTATTCAATAAATTCAATACCATTATTTTTTTTGCAAAAAGAGGGGTAAAAATTTATTAAGACAGAAAGGAATACAACAAGGAGAGCTCAACAAGAAGCTCGATCCTGAGCAATAAGATCATCAAATTCTTGCACCATCTCAAAGGGCAGTTGCCCCCTATCCCTAATATTCCAACCCGGATTATGACTAGAAGCCCATTTGGCTAAACAATCAGTAGTTCTATTCCATTCACAAGGAATATACATGAACCTAATGAACTGAAAAGAGGAAGAGACGAAAAGAATCTGCTTAACAACAGTGGTCAGGTACCAACTAACATCCTCAAGCTCTTGCAAAGAAAGCATGTTCACCACCACCTGGGAATCAGACTCACAAATAATCTTACTCCATCCCCGCAAGAAACATTGTTCCATAGCATATAAAATAGCCTGAGCTTCCATGAGATTGTTAGTATAATCACCCTTATGAACTGAGAAGAAAAATTTAACATCCCCAGAACTACAACGAGCCACTCCACCAATACCAGCCAGTTCAGGATTCCCACGGGAAGAACCATCAGTGTTAATTTTTAGAACTCCACAGGGAGGAGGAGTCCAGTGCCCATCCTGGTTAACCCGACCCTTCCTCTGATGGTGAAGCTGCCTGGACATAGAAGGAAACCTATGAGCTGCAACCCCATCCCGTAGATGAAAATTGAGGCAATTATAGATAGCAAGATCAACCGAATCCATACCCCCATCAAGCTCACACTTCACAAGAATAGTTTCCTGAAGAGAATGTGATATTTTCCACCAAAGATGCAAAACACCAAGCCGAACATCTTGGAATATGCGACGATTCCTCTCCAACCAGATATGCCAAAGCATGGAAGATGGGCTAGCAATCCAAGCAGCATGGAGAGAAGAAGACTTGGAGGGAGCACTACCCAAGCGAGCCCAGAACTCAGGCAAAGAGGAAGCATGCCGACAAGAGCAACCCCAAGTGCTCCACCAAAGGTGCCATATCTGAGTAGAATAGGAGCAATGGAAGAACAGATGGGAGATAGACTCTTCTCCATTACCACACAAAATACAATAAGATGGGCCCTAAAATCCACGTTTACAAAGATTATCCCAAGTAATACAATGGTTGTGAGCCACTAGCCACATGAAAAAATTGCACTTGGACCAAGAAACTTTATTCCAAACTTGCTTCCACCAAGGGACCTCAGCATCCCCAAATAATTGTCTAGTTATCTCCTGATACCCAATAGAGACATGATATTTACCAGACAAGGTACCGCCCCAAGCCAAAAAATCTGGACCAAGCAAAAAAGAACACTCTCTAGAGGCTAGAATTTGAGAAAGCTCCTGACGATCCATGTCTGTACCTCTAGGAGGCCAATCAAAGGAATGCTTCCATTTGTAACCAACAACAGGTCCCAATTGATAAGGAGTCTTGTAATGAGCCACTTTATCCCATCCAACGACAAGAAAAGAGTCACAAAGAGGCTAAAGATGAGGGTATATGGATAAAATGGAAGGGAATCCATCCCAAGCATCAAACCAAAACAAAGCTTGAGAACCTCCTTACATATCTAGAACAGACCCCTCTTCACCAACATTGCATCTGTCTTCAAAGTATGCCAAACCATTGAGCCACGACCTTCAAGAGGAAGTCTAGAAACAGAGCAAGGATCAACACCATGAAAATATTTATGAGTGATAATACGAGCCCAAAGTTGATGTTGTCCAAAGCACCATCGCCAATAAAGTTTAGCAGCCAAAGCTTGACTACTCAATAGAGCAGATCGAAGACCAAGACCACCCTCCTTTTTAGGCCTACAAATAGTTGCCCAATTAACCAAGCTCCATTTAGTACTACGCAAATTACCACTCCAAAGGAATTGTCAAGAAAGAGCATCAAACTCCTTGAGAAAGTAAATAGGTGCAGCATGAACCATGCTTCTATAAGTAGGAAGAGCTTGGATAACAGCTTGAAGAAGAGTAACCCGGGCAGCAGTAGAAAGCCATCTATGAGTCTAATGATTTACCTTATCTTGAAGCTTGGTAATCAAATTTTTCCAGAAGAGACGTGGCTGCCTGGAAATAGCAATAGGAATGCCAAGATAAGTCAAAGGAAGTGAACCTATCTGAAATCGTAGGATACCAACAATCCTGTGCTGAATAGAATCAGGAGTGTTAAAAAAGTAAATGAAAGATTTGTGCTCATTAACTTTCTGGCCTGAAGCTGCCAAATAAATGTCCAAAGCATGTCAAAAGGCTTTAGCTTCCTTGATCCTAGCAAGACCAGCAAGAGCAGAATCATCAACAAATTGAAGATGGGAAAGAGAAGGTAAGCCATTACCCCACCGCCAGCCTTGAATAGAATTCTGGGACACTTGATGCTTAATGAATCTGCCCAAACCTTCAACCATGGTGATGAATAGATATGGGGAGAGAGGGTCACCCTGGCAGAGGCCTCTAGAAGCACCAAATAGTTGTGAAGGTTGACCATTAATAAGAACAGAAAAAGAGGCAGAAGTAACACAACTCATAATCCAACTCACCCAGTCAGAGCTAAATCCAAAAGAAAGAAGAATACTCCTTAGGAAGCTCCATTTAACTCTATCGTAGGCCTTAGCCATATCCAGCTTAACAAACATGGCTCTCTCCCTTGAAGTAGCCATAGAGTGAATAGCCTCAGTAGCAATAACCACCCCATCCAAAATTTGTCTGCCAGCAAAAAAACCACCTTGTTCTTCTGAGATAATAATGGGAAGCCACCTTTTCAGTCTCTTAGCAATCAGCTTAGTAATAAATTTGTAAACCAAATTACATAAGGCAATTGGTCTAAAAAACTCCAATTGATTAGCACCCTCTCTCTTAGGAATAAGAGTCAAGAATGTAGAGTTCAAAGCTCGAAGCATCTGCTTGCTAGCATAGGATTCTTTAACCACCTCCAACAAATCATGATTAATGATGTCCCAAAATTCCTGAAAGAATTCAACTGGAAAGCCATCAGGACCAGGAGCCTTCCCCTTAGGCATGCCAAAGACCACCTCCTCTAGCTCTTCCAAAGAGATAGGACGCATGAGATAATCATTCATTTCCTGAGTGATAAGGGAAGGAATATAGGACAAAATAATATTTTCTTCATTATCAGCAGGAGGAGAGTCCTCAGAGAAGAGGGTAGAGAAGTACGAAATAGCCTCCTGGAACAAAGCTAGCAAGGAATTCAGTTGGATACCTTGAGAATTAACCAAAGAAGAGATAGTGCTCTGATTCCGGCGAGATTGCACTATTTTATGGAAAAAGGCAGTGTTTCGATCACCTTCCTGGAGCCAATCAACTCGAGCCTTTTGCTTCCAAAAAATTTCCTCTTGAAGTTCCCATTCTTCTAGAGCTCTAGAAGCAAGGGATTCAGCCTGGCCAAGATCCTCTAAGAAACCTCAATCTCTAATCTCCCTTGTGATGACATCAAGATTTTCTTGAACAAGCCTTTTCATAAAGTGAAGGTTCCCAAAGCATTCCCTATTCCATATCTTGAGCTGCCTTTTAACATATTGAAGCCTTTTAGAAAATAAGAACATTCAGTACCATATGCAGGAGCACCATCTTTCCACCAACAAAAAACAAAATCATGAAGAGAGGAGTCACAAAGCCACATCAACTGGAACTTAAAAGGAGGATGCTTTGAAACATAAGCCCCTATAGTGGAAAATTTGATTGGCCAATGATCTGAACCCCTCCAATCAAGGATTTCCGAAGAGATAGTAAGGGTGCCACTAAGCCAGAAGCAAGAAACAAGAAATCTATCCAGACGTTCTGAGATAGCAGCAACACCAGTCCTGTGATTATTCAAGGTATAGAGGCCATTAGAAGGCTTAACATCAGAGAGATGCAAAAAAGATATGTGTTGTCGAAGAAGAGCAGAAGAAGGCCCCAATCTAGCCAAACCACCATGCTTCTCTTCCAGACTTAAAACTGAATTGAAGTCTCCTACTAACACCCAAGGATGATAAGGATGACAATTTCTAACATATTGAATATGTTCCCAAAGTTCCTCCTTTCCCACAAGATCAATAGGTGCATACACATTAGTAACCATGATTACCTCTCCTGATTCTAGAGCAGAAGCTACCATAGAGAGAGCTGAGCGAGAAGAAATCCAACCAAGAGGAGAAATTTTTTGAGGATCCCAAAATATAGCTAAACCACCAGCACTATCTGTTGCCCCAACACACTGGCATTGGCCACGAGACCAAATACTAGAGGCATGTTGGACCATAGACTCCACAGAGAGCTTAGTCTCTTGGATACAAAAAACATCAGGACTATGATCAACCACCAAGTTATGAATAGCCTTTTGTCTAGGGATGCTATTCAACCCCCTTACATTCCATGAGAGAATAATCATCATTGAGTAGAATTGGGAAAATGAGAATCCAAAGGTTTCACTGAACCAGACTCAATCAATATATCTCCTGTGAGTTTAATCTTCTCTTGGTCTGTTTTGCGCCCACTCCTTAGAGGGGGAGTAGAAGAAGCCCACTTAAAGGGTCGAGGTAGCAACCCCAAGGGGAGAGGAGATCCCTTGCCCTTACCTGATGGTAGCACATCCTTAACCAAGTCAGCCAAAACAACATCATTATCTTCCAACACTGTAGGAGTCACTAGAGCCTCTGTCATAGGAGCTACAGGAACCTCACAGTTCTGATATACTACAACTTGAGATGCCCCACAAGCATCATTAGGAACAGATCTCTCATCTAGGCAAACTGGATCAGAAGAGATAGGAGGAGGAATACCCCCCTCTAGAACCATACTATCCAACACCTCAAAGTGGTTAAAACTTGAATCAAATAATCTTTCTTTCAAAGGCCTCTTTTGACCACGTCCCTTAGCTCGAGGGCGAACAGGGGTAAATCCATCCTTATCCTTCATTTGAGCCTTACCCTTACCTGTAGCATCTTGTGGATTCATCTCCTTGGTAGTATTAACCATTTGAGATTGTCCTTTCCCTGTAGTATCTGCCAAACCACCAGCATTGCCAGCTGTAGAACGATCCACTCCTTTGAAACTCGAGTTACGGGGGCACTGCCGCAGTAAATGACCATACTCATGACAAATCCGGCAACAGAAAGGGAGGGATTCATAATCTAACTGCTGCACCCAAGAAGAATCCCCCAGAAAAATTTCCAAAGAATCTGGTAATGGGTTATTCAAATTAATTTCAACACAAATTCTAGCATAAGAAATAACCTTTTTATCGAGGGATTGATGTGCAATCGTAGTCGACTTCCCCAACAAAGTAGCAATTTGTCGAAGGATGTCTTCACACCAAAATTTCAAGGGAAGACGAGGCAAGTGAACCCAAACTAGCACTGTTGAAGGGAGATCCTCAGCAGAATTAAAACCTAAATGCCAAGGTTTGACAAATAACCCCACATGGTTGTAGAAATAAGGGCCTCCTTCAAAAACATGATCATGATTAGACATGCAAGAGAATACAACAAAAAAGAAACTATTCCCTGCCAACATAATCTCCATATCGCCTTCCACCTGCCAAGAGCAGCGAATCCATGCCTCAAGAGCGGATAGGGAAATCTGGATTCCAAGAAATTTGCATATCAAAGCATGCTTGGTCCAATAATCAATGTCCTCCATTACAACCGTTGGAGGAATAACCAGAATAGGGCGATCATGGCTACGCGAAAAACAACCATTAACTTTTTTCAGCTTGGAGCTCTCCCCTGAATAAAATGATTCAGATCGCATTGCATGCATAGTTGGAGAAGAACCATCTGTTCTCACCAACGGAGAAGAAATCCCAGGCCCTGCCATGCAAACAATAAAACCCCAATCCAAAATTGACTGCAGAAGATCTCCAAAAACATCAACGCAAATTATGTCCTATTTTTTTGATAATATGTTCCTATTTTGTTGATAATATGTTCCTTCAACAACAACTGGTCCAATTGGATATGAGTATCCATCAACATCTATAGTTCCTTCTAGCAACTTTTGTTTTGCTTTTGTACATCTTAGAAGATAATAGTCTACATTTTCTACATTATCTACTAAGGCTTGGACAACAAAAATATCTCCTGCATGTACATAAAAATAGACATGTTTATAAAGTGAAAAACTATATATATATAAGTTTATTTTAATGAACATACATGTGTGTCATATATATGTACATATGCCACAAACCTACCATAACTAAATCAGAAACACACTCATAATCAAATGAATATATAGGATCATGAATGTTAATGTCAATGTCTTCTAAAGGAGGATTTCTAACTATGTCCTTCAAATCCCAATGTGAAACATATCCATTAGCAATATTTTCACATACACTCATTGGATTGTCCTTCATGCAGTCATCACAAAAACATGATTTCTCTTGTACTTTAATCATTGGAGGTTCGTGGTGTCTTGTAGTCACCACTTGATGTAAACTTCTAATACTATAAATTGTTTGGCAATTGTAAGGACTAGATTGATCTATATCTGTTACAAATATAGCTAATTTAGTTAATACATAATTATAAGAATATATATCATGTTTCAAAATCAATATATAATTAAAAACTTGAATTATAAGAATATACACCTCTGTATTATATCAAATAAATAGGTATTTAATATTTACTTTTCACTTTCCAAAAATAACACTTATTGTATTCAGTATCTTAGAAAAATGATCTTTGCATCATTCAATAATTTCATTCTCACTCTCTATCCTATTACTTGAATGTGTAACATGCATGTATATATAATTTAAAATACATCAAATCTATGTATATATATCTAGATCTCTAGAGAGAATCTATACATATATATGTTATAAGTAGATCAAGAACACACTAAATGTATGTACATATGTACCTGCAAGTTCATGTTGCCAAAATGCACATTTTATACATGCTCCTTCTCCATTGCACTCCCCTTTTCCATGTCCACTTTCAAAGAAGTTTCACAAAAGCCTAATATTGCTTCTAGCATGTTGCATGGCTAACCAATTAAATGTTTTTGTAGATTTAAATTGTCTTGTGAGTTCATGAAATGAGATTAAAAATAATTATATAAATCAATTTGAAATACGTGTACAAATCAATATAAGTTTTAAATTTAAAGTTAAATAAAAATTTACATATGTACACTAACCTGCACAACCATTGGACCAAATCCATTACTCTGAAATATTTATTCCACGATTTCTAAGATCTTTAGAGAACATTGCAAAACAATGAGTGACATAGCCCCTATCATGAACTCTATCATCACTAATATAGAAATGAACCTCCTTGATGATAATGCATTCATTTTCCTCCAAACTTTCTATCTCATCCACCTCAAATTGTGCATGTCTATAAGTAACTTGTGTAATCACCTAAAAAAGTCATCTAGACTATTAGCCCCCTTCTCAGCATTTTGGCTAAATTAATTTAATCATTTACCTAGACCAAATTGCTAATAATCAATTTATTTGATTATAACCTATAGTTTGACTATGCTATCCTAAGTTCATTATTTGATTAAAAGAACATGTCCCCTTTTAATTAAATAAAACACCCCATTCTTCTAACCCACTTAAAGTGCACACATAAAGTCCTTTTTCTATTTTACAATTAAAAAAAAAGGCTTTGTGATTTTTGTCTTATATGACAAGTCAACTTATATTCTATTGGTTGACTTGTGTGTGCACATGGATCACTCCTCTTTTCAAATTCCACCGTTGATCATCCACCATCTTCATCTTGATCTCTACCGTCCGTACGACTTTAAAAGGGAGAGAGATTTCCCCCTCAAAGGATCCATCCATCTTTTAAATATTGTTATGCTGCAGGTTTTCTAACAAGTTTCTTTGGAGCTTTGTGGAGAACTTCTCATTTCTTGTCTCATTCTCTCATTCTATCATATTAGCATAAGATCATATGGCATTTTTAGCGTAGTTGCATGTTAGTTTAGCTTTGATTCTTGCAATAATCTCACATAGTTTAAATAATGGTATTGTAACACTCTCATTCACATTCTAGCATAGCTGCATCTTGCATTTCCATTTAAGTTTAGTCTTCCATCTTGCATTGCATCTTTGAGGAACTCATTATAGACACTTGCATTCTTGCTCTTGTCTCAACGAACCTCCCGTTGCATGGTTTACTAGCAAGAAGCACATTTCTAAGGCTTGGCTAAGAGCTTTTATGTTTGAATACTAGCTTCTTGCACTCCGTGGATAGGGAGCTCTAAGCTGGCATCTAAGCATTCCAACTCATGAAATTGTTTGGATAGAATGGTTTAGAGTGTGACACAATTCAAGTGTACATTTTTGGTGCCCACCATGGGGCTTGAATCAAGTTTCTAGCTCCATTTGCTTTTATTTTTCATCTTTGATTTTTTAAGCAGCATATTGGATCTAATCAAGTGCTTTTGTAGAATTATCACTCGGGTTTTAAGGCCAACCCATAAGTAGATTGGTTTGAAGGCCAAAAATATAGTTGGTTTAAAGATTTGATCATATCTTTTAAACCGTTTGGAGTTTGGTTCTGATTTTTTTTTTTTAAAGTTGAAAATGTGTCCAACATGTCTTAGTCTAATTTTTAGAGCATTTTGAGGTGATTTGCGTGAGTTATAATATTTGATTTGATAAATTTGGCTTGTTTTGACAAAATGGGTCTCTAGGGCACAAATGAGGAGATTTTTTTAAATTTATTACATTTTTGGCAAGCTCTCTAGTTTTTAGTAGGGATCTATTCTTTGAATTTCTCTTTTTGGATCTGAAATAATAGCGAACAAGTCCAATCTTGTTGACTAGGTCAAAATCAAAGAGTAAAAATAAGAGCATTTGTGATTAACTTGCACTTTCTTTGCATGCACTTGGTTGGAAGATAAATTAGATTTTTGAGTCAACTAACCACTTTTTATTGCAGTATTTTATGTTATTTTACACTAACTTGTGGTGCTAACAAGTTGTGATTGCAGGTTGCCATCCTTATGAAAAAATTGAAACATTGCATAGAAAGAACGCATGTCAAAGCTTCAAATGCGTAAGGGCTACTAACATTGTTTGTAGGGCTGCCCAAAGCATAAAAGCTCAAACTTTCTTGCTTTTTTGTTTTCATGTACGACATTGACTAATTGTTCATTTTTCATAGGTACATAAAACTTGTGATTGGAGTCTTTTGGTAATAGGAGAGTATGCTCTTCACCCTTGTGGTGAATTAGAAATCTTGATTTGCCATTTGGTTTCAAAAGCGATGGGTAACCGAATCTTCCTAGTGTGTTTGGAAGAAAATTATTGAAATAGGAGAGTATTCTCTTTACCCTTGTGGTGAATTAGAAATCTTGACTTCTGAAAGTTGATCCACTATGTGTAGTTAGAATCTTTTAGAGGGCCTGCTCTTAGAAAACCTGAGAGGAATGACCCAAGTGGGGACAAGCAGATTACCTGGCTCTTCCAACCCACTATAAAGTCAAGGCTAGCAAGGACACAAAACTTTGGTAGACATAGTGTTTGTCTTCGCCTAGTGTGATTGCTTATGGGATTTCGACCATAGGGGTATCACTAGGCAAGAATGCTTAAGGTACTCTTGTGATTGCGAGATCGGTTACTCATCGCAAGGTGAGGTGTCCCATAATTGGGAGCAAGAGAAACATTATGAATGGAAGCCCTATCTAAACACCCTAAGTTAGTAACTACCTTTTTTAGCCACTCAACTTCTTGGTGCAAGGATCGATCCTAGTGGACTACTCGGATCACCCCAAGATTTTACACTCACCATCTGTGTTCCCTTGGTTATGCTTATGGCATTTTCATGACAAAGCCAATATCTCTTGTGAGAAACCACTTGGTGTGAGGCAAAGGAGCATCAAGCGTGGGCCAAGTTGTTGAGTAATGAACCATGTCCTTTAGGTAGATATTTCTTGATGTGTTCTCGAATGTGCTAGACCTATGAAAATATTTTGAACATACACATGATGATAGTTCTAGGGATTTCTTTTAAGACCTCACATATGCTTATATCATGCAAGGTTGCTTTGTCCCTTGCTTGATTGTTTGAAGACTACTTCATGTGTCACTATCTTGCTTCAAAAGAAATTATTTTTGAACATCAAACTTGCTATGCTATCAACTATTGTCAAACTTTCCTACCCGCCAGGCTTTGTTCCTGGCTTTTGTTTCTCAGGCTTCGAGCCTTTTTGTTTCTAGCCTTTTGAGGCAGCTTTTTTTCTGTCTTTTCTGCTTTAAGTTGTTTTCTGCTGTAAAACTTTGGGTTTCAGGATCTTTATAAAACCTGTTTTCCTAATAAAAAACTATTGTTAAACTTTTTCAACCAAGTCAAAGCATCAAGTCTTAACATTTTTCTTGTGTTGCTTCCTAAGGGGAGTCTCATCATTTGACTTTGATTTTCTATGTCTCTAGTTCTTGAACATTCTTAAAGTGAATTTTTGGTCTTAGTGCTCTTGGTCTTTTTGTCTTCATGGTCTATGCTTTCTTGCTAGTTATCCTTTTGCTGAAATGGTTTCCTTGATTTCTTGACTACACTCTTGGGTTGGAGAGTTGTTCACTTCTCACCCTGCTTGCTCTATCTATTTGGCTATTTGAGAATCTTTCCTAGCTATTGACTTGAGTCATTCATGTCATAAGTTTCTTGGACATATTGTTTGACAAGTTTCTTTAATCTCTCTCTACTATCTTGGCAAGTGAACACTCTACCTCCTATAGTTTCAACATCAAGTTATCTTCTAGACTATTTTATGCTTGGCTTTGCATCTAAAACTATGGGATCTAAAATTTGTGCTACCAAAATTCAACCAAATCTAGATGATCATGATATCCTCCATGTCACTAAAGAGTTTCAAGATCTATATGCACAATACAAAGAACTAGAAGAGACAAATGATCTTTCTTACCTTCATCTCTCTAAGTGCATGACAGAAATGAAGTCTAAACTTGAGAAATGGTTGGAGGAGAAGATTGCATCATTACACAAATCTTCCTTAAGGTCTCTACATGCATGTGAGTCACCTTCTTTGAGGTCATCCTCTTCTTCTAGGTCTACATGCTCTACTTCAAGACATCAAATGTCTTCATCTTCTAGAACTAAAGACCTCTTTAGAGGACAAGCAAGTGATACCTACTTTGAGCCTATTCCAAAATTTCATGATGGAGCTATCTTTGACCAAGATAATGATGAAGATGTGAATGCATTATATTCACTTGAGAAACAACAAGAAGATCCTAGACATACTTCTAATAGAACTTTTGCTCCCTTGGAAGATTCTTATGATGACACTTTGCAAAAACTTCTTAGCAATAAGATCATCATGTTACCAAAGTCTAGCTCATATAGAAACCCATTCTTGGATATCTATTGTGCTTATCATCAACATAATGAGCATAGTACTTCAGATTGCATTGAGCTAAAACATAAAATCCAAGATCTTTTTGATAATGGAATTATTGGAACCTCTAGTGACTCATGTGGTGAAGATACTTCTCTTGAGCAAGATTACATTAATGAACCTATGTCTAGTAGCGGCTCTATTACATCTTCCACTTCTTCAAACCCTCGTGCATGTCCCAAAACTTCAAAGCTTTCCAACATGCCTCCATCAAATAAAGAACCTAATGCTTTCCACATTGACTACGTGTATCCTCAAGGGCTACCTCTAAAAGAAACTCAAGCTAACCTTCACTTGGCGGCAAACCTTTTCCATGCTACCAATCCTAAACATCCTCAACCTTCATACACTACTATGCCTAATCCAAGCACTACTCCATTCACTCTTCATTCTCCCTTGTTTTTAGAAGTGGCTCCATGTCAAGAGGACTCTCAAAAAGAAAAATCTATAAATGTCAAGAAAGATCAAGATCAAGCACCCTTTCATCTCTTTCAAGATTTTTCCCCTCCATATCCTATATCTTGTCCACCTCCTAAGTATGATGAAGATACCACTTCCATTATCTCCCTTGAGCTTACTGAAAATTGTGAGAAAGGTTCTCTTCATATGCTATCCAAAGCTACTTGTCAAGATCAAAGCATCCCCTCATGTTCTACTTCTCCACATCCACTTCAAAATTGTGCTCAAGCTTCAAGTGCTTCTATTAAAAATGTTGTTCCTATGAAAGGTACTCATGAGTCTATTGATGGCTTTGACCATGTTGCTCACTCTAAAGATGTTGATATCCCTTCCCACTATCCCTTTGCATCTTCTAAATCTATTCTTGGTCCTTATCCATCTAAGCTAAAGCATTCAAACCTTCCATCCATATTGGGGCCTTATGTTCCTCCATCTCCTACATTCACTCCTAGCTCATTCCCTAGCTCTCCTATAATACCTCAAGATCAACAAAGACACTATTCCTTGATGACTTTTCACCCATCTATACATCTAATCTAGTCATACCATCCTTATTCATCCACAAATCCCAATTCCTTTGGAAGTAAGAATAAACATAAGAATCCATTGAAAAATGAAGATCACTATGTCCCATCTAATTGACATGTGAATGCTAAGAAGGAAAATGCACAAAAGAGACTACAAAGGTCCACTATTAAGAGAGCTAAATCAAAGAAAATGCGGGTTCCTAAATCCATCATTGAAGAAATGCACTCTCAAGCACCCAAAAAATGAGGAAAATCTAAAGCTATGTGGATTCCCAAGTCTCTTTTAAAAGACTTGAATATTGAAAATAATTCAAAGTTGACATTCAAGCTTCCAAAGGCTTCCATTCCATCTTCTTCCAAAAATCTTCCTAAAAATATTCCAAAGCCTTCCACTCTACTTTTTTCCAAATCTTTTCTACCACCTCATACATCTAAATCTCAAGCTATTTCATCCATGATTCCTCCATTGTTCCAATACCCTTCAAGGTGTGTGTCAATGTTGATCTTGTCCAATATTTTAGCTACCCACATGAAATCCTCTAAAGCTTACACCTCCTTTCTATACATGAACTCTTATCCTCCATATATTCTTCTTACTACCATTTCCCTTTCATCACCCTATCAACATCTTTGAGCATACCTTTCTATGGTCTTGGCTTATCATGGGTTATCTTTCCTATAGGAGCACTATCTAAATTCAAAAAGCTTGAGCTCTTTCTAAAAATTCAAAAAAAAAGAAAAAAAGAAAAAGAAGAAGAAAAAATAGAAAAAATAAAAAAAAATGAAAATGTGCCTTGGTGAAAACCACTTCTTGTCGCACCTTGGTAGTAAAAGTAAAGATAAATAAATTTATCCTATGGTGAAAACTACATCTTGTGGTACCTTGGATAAGTACCATGATGAAAACCTCGCAAATAGGCATCATGTGTAATTCTTCCACCATCCATCTATCCCCTCTTCTCTCTTTGATCTTGACAATGTTGAGCTATCTTTGCATATTGGCTATTTTATCCATTAGATTCTCTATTTGTGCTTTCTTATTCCCTCATAGCCTCCATCTTGAGCTTTATTTTTATTGCTCTATCCCATCGCTATCCTATCTAGTTGACCCCTTGGTCTTGATCATAATAAATGAAACATGGTTCTCATAGGTCTCTTGACATGGCTACTCTTTTGGACTATACGCTTTCATGCTATCTTACTCATTAGCTTCCTTCACTTATCTTATATGCTATCGCACTTGTTGGCTTCACCACTTATCCTACATGCTATCTTTCTCATTACTTCCATTGCTTATCCAAAACATTCTTCATATGACTATTTCACCTCTTTCCCTAGCTTGGGTACTCTTGAGGAGTCAGTCCTTGAGGATCACTTTTACTTGCTTCATACTTTTTTCTTATCCATCTTTGCTTATCCACTGGCTTGTTTCTCCATCATGTCCTATACCTTGCTAGACATTGGGAGAAAATGATGTGATCTTGCTTGAGAACTAGTGATCTCTAAAACCTTCTAAAAAATTCCAAATCAAATCATTTATGATGCTGAAAAATCCTAAAAATCAAAAAATGTCCTGAAAAAATATCATCTTAGTGAAAACCTAGCAATAGGTCCTTTGATGTATCACCAAAAAAAAAAAAAAAATACAACAAAAAAAAAAAAAGGTCCTAAAAAAATCTGTCAAGTGGTGAAAACCTGGAAACAAGCACTACTTGAAACCCTTGCACCTATGTCTATCAGTCTTAATCACACACTTTGCTACACATTTCCTAGCTTGGAATTGTTTCTTCTCCTCATCTTGAGGGCATATCTACTTAGCCTTTTTGAGGTATTCTTGTGCATTTGGGTTTCTTTGACAACTCACAAAATAGTGTTTCTCAACACTTCCCCCACCTTGACATCAAGTGTTTTTCAACACTTTTCAGATAGTTTACCCATGGTCTTTGATGTTGCAATATTTCTCACTATCAGAATCAAGTCTTGAAGAAATGGCCAAGTGACTTACACACACACACTTTAACACTTAAACAACTAAGCTATGTTGATCTTTATCTACTTTGTGTGCTATCTATGAAGATTTATTTACTATATGTTCCATCCCTAATAGTCTTTCAAGGATGTCATTGACTAGAAGATTGGGGGCATGGGGCATGTTTTCTTGATTTCTGCTTGTGGGTATACTTTGTTTGTCTATAGTGTTGTAAGCATTCGTGCTTGTTCTATTCAACACTTTGACTTATAAATGTATCATCCTTGACTGTTTCGCAAGACCACACTTGGGGTTTATCCTAGTGCTTATGCCTTGATATAGGTGTAATCTTGCTAAATTAAACTTAGGGAATCTAATCGCATAGTTATCTTGACTTACATGTCTCTGATGCTTAGGTTGGATTTTCACATACCTATCTGATATCGATCATATTCATATCCTCATAGTTATACTAGTGATGGTTGTATGATCTCATGATGTCCCTAATAAATGCTCAATGATGAAATTAAGAGTCTAAATGTTATGCACTTCTTGCTGGTAAACCACTTTTCATATTAGCTTGCATTTTAGGTTCATTTTCTAGCTTAGTCTTGCATTCTTGCATATGGGGAGAGCTCTCTCTCATCTTTTCATAGACATATCGGCTAACTTCTTTCATATATTTCTTTACTTTCTTCTTGTTCATGTCTTTTCACCTTCTTAATCTTTCACTTCATCTCTTTTCTATCTTACATCACATTATATAAAGTTTTGACCTCTTAAATAATTTCAACATCCTAGATTCATTTTCGGGATCAAAATCCAAATTCGAGTTCATCTTGATGGTCAAAATTGTCTTTTAAAATTTTACTTTCTTCTGAGCAGTTAGTTGACCTTTTGAGGTTGAATCTTCGAATCATCGCTAGGGCATCTTCATTTCTTCATGACTTCATCATTTTTATGCTTCATATCTACTTCTATTCGCCTTTTCACATCTAAATCCTCTTTTTACTCAATTTGACCTAATTTTTATGATTTATCTTTCACGGTCAACTTTGGTCAAACTGGGGCATTTTATCAGTTTCTTATAGTCATTCTTGGGTTCTAATGATTTATCTATCATATCAGACATTGCTATGTTCTAATTTTCTCATGTCTAGCCACTTTTTGCATCCCCTTACCTCATTTCAATTTCGATCCCGAGGGGGCATAAATACTCTATCACTGCTTAGGAGCATTTGTTTGATCTTCTCACTTGCTCTCGCTCTATCCTCTTTTCTAGCTGTTAACATTCTTCTTGAATTCTGACATCATCTTTTCCTAGTGTTCAGTACTACCACTATCAGACTCTACATTTAGGACTTGCTATCTTTTTCTACATTTCGTTCTTCAAAATCAGATATATATATCTATCACTACCTACTTGGCTTTCTATTTTCTTTGACATAATGTGTTCCCATATTGATCACGCATTAGTCAAAGAGGGGCAAATATAATCACCTAAAAATAGTCATCTAGACTATTAGCCCCCTTCTCAGCATTTTGGCTAAATTAATTTAATCATTTACCTAGACCAAATTGCTAATAATCAATTTATTTGATTATAACCTATAGTTTGACTATGCTATCCTAAGTTCATTATTTGATTAAAAGAACATGTCCCCTTTTAATTAAATAAAACACCCCATTCTTCTAACCCACTTAAAGTGCACCTATAAAGCCCTTTTTCTATTTTACAATTAAAAGAAAAGGCTTTGTGATTTTTGTCATATATGACAAGTCAACTTATATTCTATTGGTTGACTTGTGTGTGCACATGGATCACTCCTCTTTTCAAATTCCACCTTTGATCATCCACCATCTTCATCTTGATCTCTACCGTTCGTGCGACTTTAAAAGGGAGAGAGCTTTCCCCCTCAAAGGATCCATCCATCTTTTGAATATTGTTATGCTATAGATTTTCTAACAGGTTTCTTTGGAGCTTTGTGGAGAACTTCTCATTTCTTGTCTCATTCTCTCATTCTATCATATTAGCATAAGATCATATGACATTTTTAGCATAGTTGCATGTTAGTTTAGCTTTGATTCTTGCAATAATCTCACATAGTTTAAATAATGGTATTGTAACATTCTCATTCACATTCTAGCATAGCTGCATCTTGCATTTCCATTTAAGTTTAGTCTTCCATCTTGCATTACATCTTTGAGGAACTCATTGTAGACACTTGCATTCTTGCTCTTGTCTCAAAGAACCTCCTGTTGCATGGTTTACTAGCAAGAAGCGCATTTCTAAGGCTTGGCTGAGAGCCTTCATGTTTGAATACTAGCTTCTTGCACTCTGTGGATAGGGAGCTTTAAGCTGGCATCTAAGCATTCAAACTCATGGAATCGTTTGGATAGAATGGTTTAGAGTGTGACACAATTTGAGTGTACAACTTGCACAAATATTTCAATTTGTTTAGAATGAAAATATTACCCTTGAAGCTTTGTTTGAGTTGAAAATGTATAGTTCTTAGAGAAATCTACAACTGAAAGAATATAGCCAGGTGGAAAACAATTTTTTGAATCACAAAATCGTTTAGCTTTCAATAGTGCACCATGACAATGTTGGATATTTGGATATATCAATGGACAAAACTTGGCCATAAAATCATCATACGACAATTCACACTCCTTTAATACAATTTGTTTGGATTCAACTCTTGTCTTATTTTGGTATGTCTCGTATTCATATCTCATCTATGAAACTAGTGTTGATTCATCAATATTCTCAATTTGCAATAGAAATTTACATAAATCTCCACAATCTAGACATTGATTTATGATGCATTATACTTTGAACTCATTTGAATCTTCTAATTAGACTTCAAAAATTGTGATGTACTACTAGGGATGACCAAATTTAGATCAAGTAATGCCATAACTTTTTTATATGATTGCAAGTGTAGACCAAATTCAACGTGGTTTCGACAACAAAAAGTTTCACTTATCTTATTTATGCGTACAAAGGAAGGATGCAAGCTCTCAAACATTCTCTAACATATTTTCACATTTGAAAATTCTTGCTTGAATGCTAGAAATAATTTACTTTTTGTTATATCTGTGAAATGTATTGGATGTTCAATTTTTGCCCCTATCTCTTGATCTTTAATTTGTACAATATCATATTGGAAGAAACACAAGACGATGTGGACCAAAATTTAATAACCTATCTTTTTACATCTTCAAAAATTTTATCTTTTCGAGGAACTCTACAAATATTCACCCAATTATTCTCAATGTTTTCATCTAGCATATTTTATCCTCTTGATGTATCTTTGAATAGTTCTTCTAGATATATGTAGTAAATTAGAAATTTCATGTACTTGTTTTCTCTGTGTCAACTTTCTACTAGATATAGTAGTTGTCAATGCTTTACGTGCAGTGCTCAAATTGCCTCCTCGAGTTGTGTTGTCAATTTTGTTATAAGCAGTTTGCAAATTTTCAACTATTATTTTATTAACATTATGCACATGTTTTTTCTTGTTATCAACACCCAACAACTCCAAAAAAAGTCTCATATCTTTTCTCCTAAATAACTTGACAAATAATTGTGCCTTTCCAGATATACTTTTATTTTTGAAATATTCATCCTACATGTTTTGGCAATGCTTTCTAACAATGTTCTCTTTTACCATTTGTGTAGATGGAATTTGATTAAAAAGTAGGTCCTCATCCAAATCCATCAAATTTCCTACACCTAATAATATGTTTCTATCATTAAAACTACCAACTACCAATTTGTTCATCTTCTTGAATCTCATCCTCTTCATGAATCTCATTTTCTTCATTAACTTCAGTAGGTTGGTTTTAAATCACTTTTTGTATGACCTTTCATTATGTCATCTCTTATTCTATCATATTTCCTTGATCTAGCCTTTTTATTACCCATTCAATACTTTGACCTATAGGAAAATATTTTAATTTAGATTCCACTAGAAATATAATTCAATACTTCAATATAGAGTACATAAAAATAATTAGGTGAAAATAAATACATTATTGACGATCCTTTGTAATTGTTGTTAAACTCCATGAAACAATTGATAAATACGGCTTCAAAAAATATTTATTTTTGAAATGCTCCTTTAAATTTCATAATTTACTGTGTAGTTATTATAAACTGAAATAAAAAAAAAATTATTTTATATGAAACTGTTACAACCGAAAGGGTTACGACCGAAAGGGTTTTGGCCATAACTATCTATGTGTCATCCTAAGTGGCAACCACACAAGAAAAAGATGAAATTTCTCCAAGATTTTCACTTTCAATACTAATTTCTCCACACAAAATGAAGTTTTTTCAAAAACTAAAAATACCCTTTTGTAGATCTTGGAGTCAAGATTATGTTCATACAAATTTTGTAGTATTTTGATTATTTAAAATATGTTATATTTATAAATAATTACAAGTAGGTCTTTTAAGATTCAAGAAGATGTCTGTTCAAAAAAAGAAAAAAAAAATAGTAAATCATGTTGAAAAATCAAAAAAATTGTGTACCTCTAGAGGAGAGAGTCATATTCAAGAATATGTAATTTGTTTTAAAAAATATGTATATTTGATAGAAAAATTTTGGTGGGAAAAAAAACTGTCAATTTTTGATAAGTTCGACTTTGAACACTTATAACTTGAAACATATAAGTCCAAAAAAAAAAAAAATGTCCACTAGGTATACATGTCAACTATAACATAGTTCAAAATCAGACCAAAATATGATCATTTGCATATATTTTTTTGGTGGGAACAAAACTCTATATTTTCAGCATTTAAAAAATTACAGGCATAAACTTTATCAAATTATACACATTTCATTAGTTTACACCATCTTCAAATTTTAAACACAAATGTCCCTTTCATGTCATTAAAGTTGAATAGTTTAAGTTCTAATATCCTTTTCCTTTATAAAAGGTGACATAGGTTTGTGCTTTTACCCAACATGATGCTTTGTTATATTTATCATATCCAACCCTTGCATTGGTATTACTTGGTTATATTCGTGAAGTTGGTTGTGCCCACACACAAGTCTGTGCATGTGTGTATGATAGGATCTTGCGAGACCTGAACTCTTAGATATAGGTTGGTTGAGGGATTCTTCATTTTGGGGTTCGGTTGGGAACTTGCACTACCTATGAGCACTCATCATGTGATGAGCATGGGTATATAGGTTAGATGTGTGGAGTGGCTTTCTCTTGTATACATTGGGTCTAGAAGTTGTCCAAATAGGTAATGTGAAAAATGTTCTAATAAGTGAAAATCATAAATAAATAAATGGGTAGTAAAACTTAATGATAAGATAAGAGAACACCTATACAGTTGGCCTGCAGGTTCAAGGGAATGGTGTGATGGTCTCCTGAGGGAGTTGAATTTTGTACTATATTTAACTTGGTATTTCTAATGCCAAGTGACCTACACTCCACTAGATTCTCTACATAGTTATCCTTAGTGGGTCTGACTAGTGAGATGATGTTCTTTATTATCTTCATGATCATATAGATGCTAGCATCATACTTAATTAACATACATGTTAGCCATGGGTGGTTATCTTATGTGATTGTAGTCAAGTCATTATCTCCATCAATATGATGGGAGTGGGTTTGCAGGTACCATGTGGTTGGGAGTCATAGCTATCTATACCACTTCTAGGGACTGGTGTACAGAGATGATTTGCTTTTAGTCTTGAGGTAGGAGATGATGTTCACTTGGTGTTTGCATGTATCTAGAGTATGTTTCTTTGTGATTTATGTTTTTCCTTGGATGCATTGATATCATGTTTAGATGATGCTTAGTATGTTTACTTATTGTATTCCTTTATCATGATGTTAGATCTTGTTGCTTAGATAATGTTACTTACCATTGTTATAGATTAGCAATGCGATTGATAGATTAGCATGTTGGATGTTTCATATTTCATTAATGACATACATATTATTGTTATTGGTAAGGTAGAACTCATAAGGTAACACTAATTATCTTGTTGGCGAATTGAGATTTCATGCTTGGGGGTATGGTTAGGATCCTTGAGGTCTCACTATTCCATTAAGGTTGGGAGGCAATGAGAAAGATTGATTTAGTTCAGTTGCACCTTATTCTTGTGCTTTCCCTTCATTGCAATGTTGCTTATATACATCTTTTTATGAGGATGTTGATTATCATGGGTTAGAGTGGCATGATGTTGTGTGAGTCTTTTTTATCCTCTTTATGCTTATTGATTCTCTTGAGTATTTGTTCCTCAATTTTGGTAGTTTTGGTACTCCTCAATATCAAGGTTCTAATCCTTTTCATCTCCTAAGTTAGCTATTCAATTCTGAGTTTTAGCCTAGGTGACCTTAGGACAAAAAAATTGGATGATACTCTTAAAGTGTAACCCTACAATACTAAGAAATATTGCCTCAGTATTATACAAAATATCACCTAGCTATTATGAGAAATATCACCTGGTTGAGAAGTGTCTTCTAGTAGTACAAAGAAATGTCACCTAGAACTTCTTGTGAAACTTGTAAGTCCAAACAATAGGTACTTCACATGTCTTGTCCGGTGAATGATAGTAGGTGATTTGGATACCCTTTTGGAATTTTTTTTCCCCTAGACCTTGACAATTTTCTTATGGGATGCATAGGTTAGGATGACAATTTTTTATATCCTCTTAACATTGATAATGGTAAATTGAAATTATATGGATTAATCACTTAGGAACTTTGGATTTGGGCTTTAAAATGAACCTCGACTATAATGTTAGGTTATATCTTGAGATGAACTTTGAATGATTAATTCATGCAGATGGAAATGAACACATTAGTGAGTGATGAATGCTTGGGGAACTTTGGTGGTTTGGTTATATATCTTCCATTGCAATCTAGTTTATGTTTGTAGTTGCATGTATCTATGCTTTATCTTTAAAAAAATGTTAATCTTTTCTTATCCTTGTTTCCAAGGATCTCTATGTGGGGCAGTACAAACCATTAAAATTTTCCCCAAAGAGTTTATTGTAACTTCAAGGCAAGAATCAAACCAATAATGCAAAGGTAGATTTTGAATTCTCACCCATAGTGGAATCAAGTCAATAGTTTTAGTAGTAGGACATGAAGCAGGTCACCAAGATTTCAACATCAAGGGGAAATGTTGCTCTTAGTTCCAAATATTTTCCATAAAGTATATGTCATCTTTAGTGCATTTTCAAAAACCACAATGAAGAAACCACCAGGGCATGGATAAATCTTGACAAGCCCCTCCAAAATAGACCCCTAGTCCTCTAAATTCAATGTATAGAGCCTACCGAGGCTTGGAAAAACCCTCAAAAATGCCCTATCAATCCCAGACTAGAAAAAATAATGCATTGTGATTCATTTCCTCCTCTATTGCATTAGCTATGTCCATCATAATCAACATTTCCTTCTAAGGTTTGATAAAACCCCCCAACCTTGTCCCCAAATGCATTGTTGAGTCAAAACTCCATTTTCCTTGCCACTCTACATTGTAGAGACCACACCAACATTGTTCATTTCCTCCATCTACTATATTTTGAAACCCTATCAAAAGTATTCCTTACCATGGTGCTAGCACAAACTAGAAACCCTATCTACATGATTCACAATAAATGAAAGTGGCACTATTTTTTCTTGATAAGTATTATTGCAATGTTAATTTTATTAAAAATGAGGAATTACATTTTAATTTTGATAATAATTTTTGCATTTTGTCATCATGGAAATTTTTCCTAGTTAATTTTTTAAAAAAAAGTTTCAAGATAATATTTTAGCTCAAGCTTGATAATCTCATACATAGCAATTCTTTTCCATTTTCAAAATTTTTAGGTTACCTTTTTTTGGGAAGGTTTGTAAACAAAATTTAAAGTTTTTCCAAATTCTCTCCACCACATAGACCTACTTGCAAAAAGAGAAGTCCCCATTGATAAAGGAGCAATGTTGTGAAAACCTCAAGACATCTATCACACTCCTGAATAAATTTTTCTTAGAATTTCAAGGATAAGACAAGATTGGAACTTATAATCTTTGATAACTTATATTTTTCCTATCAAAACAACTAGGAAATGCACTCAAAAGGGAAGAAACCACAAATTGAGATAAGAGAATTTTGTTGGCATAACTCATTACTTAATTGATTAATAATGCTAGTTGATAAACAAAGTTGATGATGATTGAGTATAGAATAACATGATTTGATGGCATAGGAGCTATGATCTCTTTGGTTTGGGTGTGCTCTTTGGATACTATCTTGATGTTGAAATTGCTTTATCCTTCTTCATCACTTCCTTAAGATGTTAAAATAAGAAATTATTTTTCCATATTAATGGGGACAGGGGGGGAATACATGTTCCCCTTACTTCCATATGTTTTCATTTATTTTAAGCACAACATATAGAGTACACTAGCATAACAAAACTTGCTAGGGCAAGCTATTCTCCCTTTTTACATATCTTGAATTAGTTGACAAGTATGATACACACACTTGCTAGACCATTTCACCTACTATAGTACATACATAAACCATTCTTATGGTGTAGGAATACTATATCATAAGGGTGTAAATCTAGTGTAAGGTGAAAATAATTGTGGGATTAACTATTGGGAAAACAAACCCATTAGATCATTTAATCATGTCCTTTCAAAATTCAATATACTAAATCCCATACATGGTAAATACATTTTTTTTTGTGTGTGATTCATAGTGAGATGTATACTTCTCATTTGTGAATTTATCATGCCCCTTCTTTCTCTTCCTCTCTCTGTCAGTGATTTCTCTCTTAAATTATGATCCTAGAGTTAGCTAAGACTCAATCCCTTGAGCTTGATGGAGTCTTTGTCTCCTTGATTATGATAATATTATCTCTCTCTTTTTTCTTCTTTATCGAGAGTTTGGGTTGATCCAAAAATCTCCTTGAAATGGGGGATAAATCTATTTTCTTTTAAATTGGAATCACTTTAATTTAATGATAGCTTAACACCTACTTAGTGAGATTTAATACTATACTTCCATTTAATTAGCATTCTACCCTTTCTTCTCATCTCTTTTATTCCTCCAAGATGGAATTAGGGTAAGACCTAATAGATCCTCCTTGGTATTCCTATTTCATGATGCAAAAATTTAGGTAGAATCTATCCTTTAGGTATCCTCCTCTTTCTTCTTCCAATCACGCAAAATCTCTTTCTACAATGAAATGGGGTTTTCTTGAGATCTACACTTGATTTCTCAAAACTAGAGCCTATAATGGGACCTCGAGGGAATCCTATGGATTTTTGTGCTTGAGAGTCAGGGCCATAGTGCATCATACATGATAAAATTATTTCATTAACAATGTAGTGCATCCTTGATGAGACCCACTTTGGGTCACCTTCACGGCCCTTGTTTCAACATTGATTTGAGGCATTAATTTATTGTTTGATTGGTTGGAAGGAGAAATTTTAATCTAAATCCTTTATAAGAACATCCATTTTCCTCATTTTGACAGTCCATCGTGTCCATCATTCATATGCACAAGCACTCAAGAACTTAAGTATTCAAGCATTCAAGCATCCATGCCATATTTGAGTACATTCAAGAAGATTAGTTTACAATCCATTAGAGAGGAGATCACTTGTACTCAAGGTGCTTTCAAGGAGCTTCAAGGAGTTCATTTGTGGACTCCATCATCTCTTTCATGTTCATACCAAAAACTTTCAAGATCTAGCTTCCTTCATTGGTGATAGTGAAGCTTTTCATCACTAGAGGGCTTCTATTTTCATTATTCGTCTACATTCACATCCTCTTGATCCATAAATTGGTAAAGTAAGCATATTATAGTTAGTTTGAGAAATCCTAATATTGTAAGGTAAAATCATGCATTTACTTCATATTTCCAATATTTTAATTATTCAAATTTCAAGGTTAATTCTTAAACTGGGTTTTGACCAAGTAAAACCCACACTCAATAAAACAAAACTAATTTTCTTGCAATGTAGAGATCTTTGAAGGAAAAATTGAGTGCATGTTCACATACCCTTTTCACAGAACTTTAGAGATTCAAAAATTATTTCAAGATTAAACACTAAAGGATTGAAACATAGTGCAACCCTAACCTCCCTCTAAGTTGAATCTGACCCTCCTTTTTGTATTTTGTAGACCTCAATGTTCTAGGTCTAGATTGTGATTTTTAACAGCTTTGAAGATCATTTGATAGCACATTTACAAGTTTCTATTTCACAAGGTGATTCTTCTCTCCTTCTCTATTTCAACACATTTCCATTTCCTTACATTCATCTTTATATTGCATATCTATCTTCATAAAATCCTCACTTTGTGGAGGTGAAGGATGAGTAATTCCAAGCAATTCAACCTTTTGCATTAGTTTGTACAAAGTGACACTTCACCTTGTGATAATCAGGCCTATATTATTAAGTGAATCTTGATTTTCTCACTTTATCTATGCATAAGGTAGTGGACTTGTTTCTCCCCTATACAATAGGTATTTAGTGATTCTAAATTAATTTTAGATTAGGTTAGAGGCATTCATACAACTAAAAATGGTTTTTTGAAAAGCTATAAGCATGTAGTGTGGGATTTAATGAAGGGATTTGGGGCCTTTAATATGCAGTCTATTCCAAGAAACTAAAATAAACATGTTGATAGACTTGCAACAATATGTGTACAGTATGATATTCCCACTAAATCAACCAAAGTAAAGTACATAATTATGTTAAAGTCACTGTAAGACCTATTACACCAAATAATGTAGAAAGCTAACAAGTATTTGAATCAAACTAGCACATTGTTAACTTTTTAAGAGAAAGGGTTGATTTTTCTCACTCAAACTAGTAGAAATTAAGTGATCTGTATGAGAATTAGATAATAAAGTTGAAAACTAGCAAGCTACCTAAAGGTCTTGTGACCTTAGAATCAAATTCAACACTAGTGATCAACTCAAGAAGGATAAATCCAACTTGTAGGTCAAAGAAAAACATTATGAAGATATTGAAAATTGATAATAATTTTTTTTTTGAAACTTGGTAAGGTATGTACTCTTGAAGAACACTTTACATTTGTTAAGTTAAGTCAATAATTTTATGATATTATTGCTTGGAATTATTCAAATTTAAAAGGGTTTTATCATATTATTGCTTAGCATACTATTGATCTTGAGCCCAAGAGCTAAATAAATTATTTGAAAGCAATATCATATTCCCAATTAAATATACTTCATAGGCATCAAATTGCATACAAGTTAGAAAAAAGAATGGAGAGATTCATTTATGTGTTAATTTCTATGATCTTAATAGAGCCTTATTTAAGGATAGACATCATTTACCTTCAATGAAACATATCTTACAAGTTATTTTATGTTCATAATGATTTTCATTACTTGATGGTTTCTTTGGTTATAACCATATTTTAGTAAAAGAAGAGGATAAATATAAAACAAAATTTACTACCAAATGGGGAACTATGCTTTATTAGAAGATGTCCTTTGAGTTATCAAATGCAAGTAGAACATCTCAAAAAGAAATGGGTATGACCTTTAGGGGTTTAATTTATAAGATTTACTTGTATGTCTTGATGGCATTACTAGTATTTCAAAGAATTCAACATATCACTTTAAACACTTAAGAATTATATTTGTAAGTTGTAGGGAATTTGGTATTTCTTTGAATTCAAAGAAGTGCATGTTTATTGTTCATGATGGGAAAATACTTATTTTTATTGTATCAAAAAAAATAATTGCAATAAAACCTAAAAGACTAAGTGTTATTTACATTACCAATACCAGCCCATAAGAAGTGAATTCAAAGTTATTTAGGAATAATCAACTTTTTGAGGAGAATTATACACAATATTGTAGAATTATTGATGTCATTAAAATTAATGCTTAAGAAAACCATGATAATCAGTAGGAAAAAAGAAGGAAAATGTACTTTTGAATTGATTAAAAAATCATTAGTTGTTGTTCCAACATTGTTAAATCCTTTTTTTTTTAAAGAATTTATATAATATATGTTTAAGTTGAGGAAAGCTCAACCTCATAAACCCCAATAATCACTACATGCAAACACTTGTCACATTAATTAAAATTTCATGCCCAAAATACCATGCAAAGCTACTGAAACCACTATCAAAGGGGGAAAAATGTTTAAGGGTAAACCATTGAAGACTATAAACCATTGGTGTTGACAAGAAACTACCCATAGAACTTGGGAAACGACCCACAAGTTGGAAACCTCCCACCAAAAAACTATCGTGATTGGGGGAACCAAATACATAACCATAGGTGACGTGACTTATGGGCACGTGACTTTACTCCAGGCTAAAAAGTGTGACTTTGAACTCTAAGAAAATGTGTGGCACCCAAGGAATATGTGTGGCCAGGGTATTGTGCATTGAGCCCAAGGTAAAAAATGGAGTGCCCCCCAAAGCTATTGCATTTTCTATGCGTCGCCCAAAAAAAAAAGCTTGTGTTAGCTCGCAAGGCCCTCAGGAGGATCACAAGGGGGACAAACGTTTGAGCAGAGGTTTTGGGCCCTAAAAAGAATTTGATCTATACTTATGTCACATTGAGGACCGACAATCATGTCAGAGGTACTTTTCTACTTGGGAAGGTACTTGCAGGGTACACCCAAAATAAAGGGCCTTTCCAAAATTAAAAACATTTGCCCAAATTTTTCCTCAAAAAATACAAGACCACTTTTTATGTGTTAATTTTATGAAAAAAAAACATACCAAGAAAATTATTGCATATTTTTAATCAAATATTTTTTTCTCAAAAAAGTTAAAAAAATCATCATCTTCAAAGGTGTGCCTAGGTTGTACAGCTTGTGTGCAAAAGGTTTTTGCCTAGACTTGCAACTCTATCCAAAATGGACAATTTTATATGAAAATGTGGATTTTTGGGTGCTTTGTGCTCAACAGTGATGTTTGGTTGGGCTCAAAGGGACCTAGAATGAAGGTCCCCTAGATCCAATATAAAAAAAACTTCTAAAAACTTAGATCTAAATACCAAAACCAAATTTCCCATGAAGAGAATAGGGGCATGAAGTCTTGGAGCTCTGATAGCATGTTAAAGTTGAGGAAAGCTCAACTTACAACTCCTAAGAATCACTGCATGCAAACAATTGTGATAGAAGGAGAGGAGCAAAGCTATGGAGGTTAACATTGATAGATCAATAAGAGAGGAGACATTCTTGATGATAAGAAAGATAAATTTATATTCAATCAAAAAATGTGTTATTTTTACAAAGAGAGATTCATCCTTATAAAGGAGATCAAAACCCTAAGAGGAATCTAACCTAGGTTGCATGATAATAATTAATAAAATAATTTATTATCATATGCCTAAATTTTTTCTTAACTAGAATAGAGTTAATATGAAAACACCTTATTACTCTAACGATATGCATATGAAAATATTGATAATAGTGTAGTAATGATAGTACAACAAAACTATGAAGGCCTTGATTAGTCATTCGCTTTTTTAGTCAAGGATTTAAATATTATGAGCTGAATTTTTCATTTGTAGAGAAGCATATGCTTGCAGTTATTAGAAGTCTAAAAAAAATAAGACACTCTTTCAAATAATAAAATTAAATTTTTGGTTCCACATCCTTCTATTAAATATTTTTTGTTGAATAAAGATATAAATACTAAAAGGGCTAGTTGGATCACTAAGGCAACATAATATGACATTGAAAATAAAGTGACAAACTTGGTAAGAGGTATAGGTTTATGTGAACAACTAGCAAGAAAAGGAGATAAAGTTTTTGAAGTTGATCCTAATGTTGTTTTAGCTTCGATAGATAATGATGAACTTACTATTCTAATTAACTAAATAGATTGAGTGGATGCTATGATAGTTTTCTTGCAAACATGATGATGTCCTGAAGATTTGGATAGGTAAAAATAAAGGTTTTAAAGTTTGCAATCGATTCATTATTTTTTACTAAATGGATTATTATTTAGTAAGGATTTTTAGGGTGTTTGTTGAGATATATTAAACTAGATCAAGTTGATCACATTTTGCATCAGTTTCATGAAGGGCTAACTAGAGGAAACTTCTCACCAAGAGCCACAACTGTTAAGGTGATGAAAATGGGTTATCATTGGACAAGTTTATTTAAGGATGCACACACTTAGGTGAGGTGTAAACAATGTTCAAATTTTGTTTGTAAAGAAAAAATAACAGTGTTGCCTTTGCAATTTATTCAAGTGGACCAACTATTTATGAAATGGGGTCTAGATTTTATTGGAGTCATTAACCCACCATCTAGTGTAGGATATAAGTGGACATTTATTCCCATTTATTATTTTACCAAGTGGATTGAAGCAATTTCTCTCAAAGACGCCAATGAAACTACTATTTCAAACTTTTATGATGATCTTATTTGTAGATGTGGTATACAAAATTCTATTATTTCAAATAATGCACTTGAATTTAGAAGAGATAAAATACACTAGTAGATTAGGCCTCTAATTTCAACCAACATTTTTGACGATAGGCCAATTTGGTTTGTCAAATTTGCTTTTTTTTAAATGATCCTGATAACGTCAAAATTTTGACCAAACTTAAGTTTTTTTTCAAAATTTTGATGACACTTAAGTTTTTTTTTCAAAATTTAAATGACACTTAAGTTTATTGTCAAAATTTCAACATTGGCGAGATATAAACAAAAAGAAAAGAAAAGTGAAACACTTCATTTTAGATTTGGTAGATTGCAACTGCGTGCGGGAGGGTTTTTGTCATTCATTCTTAAGAAATGGAAAGAGTGACTGTGGAGGATACAATAAATGGTCAAATGTGGTAGTGGATGGGGAAGGAAAAAGCAGAGCACGTTATCTTGGAAATAGGAAGGAGCTAAGGAAGGGGTACAAGATTCGTGTAGATTTGGGCAGTGACTCTACACCGTGGTGGAAGAAACAACTAGTTACAACCAGATGTACAGGATTGTGTGTTTGTTTCAACAACTAATTTGGAAGCATTAATCCAAGTGCTTTCTCTTTTCTAATATTTTTACTTCCATTGAGTCTTGTTATAGTATAACTTGTTGTAAAGATCAATTGTATGTCAAAGATTTTAGAGAAAACTCAATCTTTTTCCTATAACTGAGCATTATAGTCTACAACTAAGAAACCCTAATATTAGTAAGAAATTGAGCTAAATATGAAAATGAAAGAAAAAAATAGGTATTGGTACCGAGTGTTCATTTTTGGTATAACTGCTTGCCTTGATTAGACTTACGTTGAAATTCTTGAGCCTTGTAGTATCTCATGATAGATTAGTTAAATGATTTCTTGTCATGTCATGTAAATAAATTTCTCAGGAGTAGATGTTGGCATAAGTGTATACGCTTCCACAAACTATGTACCTACAATTATAGAAAATATTATTTTTCTTTGTATGTCCTATTCAGAGGATGGACATAGAGCCATTGTTCTTATCTAGATAGAACATGATCAAATGAAATGAACTGTTACTGTTCAAAGAGACAAGCATTTTGGTCATTTGTTTCTTCTTTATTTTACCTAGAATTATTAGGAGTCTTATTATAAAGGATTTGGTTGAACAATTTATTGTGGTGACATCTAGAGTATGTATTTACAAAGTTTTAATAAGGAATGCTACAACATTATTTATAGTTGTGAATGTGAACATGTTGAAGTTGGAAATAGGATTCTTACTGAGTACAATTAATCATGTAACATATAGCTCTATTTAGTCTTATATGGGAAGATTGGATTGTTTAGGAGTGACCAATGGCCATCTTTTATCCGTATGAGTTTTATGATACCTATAACTTTTGTTTAACAAAAACAAATATATATGTGATGTGATGTTAGAGTCTTGATTTCATTGAGGATGTCAGATTGATTATCGTATTTCTAAGAATTGATCTAATAAACAAACTATCATGAAAGATATGAGTTAAACACTAATTTAGAAGTTGTTTATAAAATGTTGAGAGATGGGGAATTAACTATTGTGCCTCTGGAAATTGATCATATAGACTAACTGTAACTTAAGGTTTGAATGAAGATGCTAAATTGGAATTTTATTGGCACTTATAAATTTTATTGCCAATGAAAAATATAAAAAGAGAAATGGTTGTATTCATTTACCATTTTTTTTCTTCCATAATGTAAGAATTTTTTTTTAATGGTTTGAAGTGGGATTAGTGACTTCTAAATAGATATTTTGTTTATCAATCAAAATGTAGTTGAGTTTCTCAAATTTATGTATATATGGAAGCCACCTGCATATGTAGTTTAGAATCATTTGCGACTTCTCTTTCACTCATCCTTAAAGATAATATCTAGAATAACAATTTGTTTCCAACTACTTAAAATAGACTAATGTTGAGAGGTTTTGATATAGCTACTATATCTATTGGAATCAATCTTGTAGATCAAGTGTCATCCTAGGTTTGAGTACAAAATTCTAACATCTGTAAATAAAGTAAAGTATTTCATAACTATAATTACTTAGAGATGTTATAAAGTAGAGTGAATATAAAACTACTGATATTGTGGTGATTGATCATTTAGTGGGGGTTGATGTTGTGGTGCCTTCTCCGGTAGTTGCTGGAGGTGAGGGGCAATAGCACTAAACCTCTGGCCAATGTGCATCATCGAAGAAAAGAAAACTAACAACATTGTAAAAACTCTAAAATGGTCAATTTTAGAGGTTGCCCTAAAACATTGATATAAGTGGATGAGATGCTTAATGCAGTGTGATGTTGGCAAAAAATTTTGTTGGATAATAGAAAGGTTGAAGGCTGTGTGGGTGGATGTAGCCTAGGTTTTGGGTGAACCACATTAAATCTATGTGTTATCTATGTTCTTTGTGTTTTCTTCTATTATTTCTGCATATAACAGTTTATTCTTATATTGTTTTGGGTCTATTAAACCCTAACAAAATCATAGTGATATTGCACCCCAAATAGAATAAGGTGTGATACTATAATTCAAATTCTAAAAAGTTTATGGAAATGGGAGGGAAAGAGAATTTCTCATATTTGCATGGATGGTTAGAAATGTTATATACATTCTATGTGTTTGTGCTTATTCTATGAAGAGGTGGAAAAACAAGCTACTATCAGTTGCAAATAATAGTGCATATGTAGCTCCATTTCTATTATTTTACTTTTCCTCCTCTATCATGAATATCGATTAAGTTTAATTTCCTAATGTTATACTGGTTAGACTAATTGGCAGGCTTCATTATGCATCTACTTAATGTGCTACATTATGGAACAAATTATATTGATTTCATGTTTAGAGTACCATACCTTATGATATAGAACAAATTGTGCTTTTTGTAGTAAGCAATAATTAGTTGTATGCCTAGGTATAGGCTTGTATTAAATAAATGCATATAGCCTTGAATGCACTACACATAAATTAATTAATGTTCATGTCTTTTAGTAAGCATGTGATTTATTGTATGCCTATGTGTTGATAGAGCATAAGGAATTATTTGTTTAAATTCTAAAGGTATTATCTTAAATTTTTTCTTATAGCATGAGTGTGTTGAATACTAAAGGGATGGGCGTCAAATGAAGAATGGTGTTTTACCTTCTCTTATAGTGTTAGAAATGGCTTTTATGAGCTCAAGGGATATAACCTTAGAAACTATTATGTTTTTTATGTTCCATAATGAGCTACTATATGTAGGAGTTACTCAAAGAGAAGTAATAATGATGGATGGTCCTTGCACTTCATTGTGAAACATGGTGGTAAATTTAATTATCAATGTATATGTTTACTTTACAAGGTGGACATGTTTTCCTTTAATGACACAGTTCCATTACAAGGTTTGTTAAATTATTCATTTGAATAATCATGTTTATACCATTCACAATTTTTTCCAATAATTAACAAATGTATTTGAATGTGTGTGTGTGTGTGTGTGTGTATGGGTGTGGGTGTGTGTGAGAGTGTATACATATTTTATTTTGAAAATCATATAAAATATGATCAAACCAACCACTTCACAATTGGTGTCTCAAATAATTTATAGATATTTTAAGACACATATAATGTTGTGTTTTCATTGATATAAGAAGGCTTAGTTGGTTCTTTAAAAGACTTTCAAAAGTTTTGTGATCTACTAACAGTAACACATTACTTAGAGTAGATTTATTCTTCAAATTGTTTGGGTTGTGCCTTTAACACCTTTGACAACTTATATTTTCCTTTGGGCTTTAGATCACTTTACAAATCTTTTGAAATGTTTGGTGAAGACCATATACACTTATTGGTTCTTTGAAGAAAATTGTGAAAGTTCATTACTACCACCTATCATTAGCACTAACAATCGTTGAGTGTTTCAATAAGTTTTGGAACATGTCAATGAGAAATTTAGGATTTTTGTTTTGTTTTTGTAACTCTATCTTTCTCTCCATTTTCCTATAGAATGTGCATCTCAATGACCTTTACACACACACACACACACACACACACACACACACACACACACACACACACACACACACACACACACACACACACACACACACACACATCAATGGAGCATGAAAAATATGACTTGACATCTATTAGTTGAATAATTCATATATATATATATATATATATATATATATATATATATATATATATATATATATATATATGTGGAGCATGAAAAATATGACTTCACATCTATTAGTTGAATCACATGATGGCTCATCTTGAAGATATTGAATATTATACCAAAGTTCAAATTTTAACTACAAAATTGGGATCAACACATGCCAAATATGACGTGGACCCTAGTTGACATGTGCCCTATTTGAGGTTTGACACCTTGAACCATATGATATTTTTACTATTAACTCTATATGGTTTCTTTTTCTTGGGGCACTTTGTTATCATCAAAGGCCATACCTATAAATGACAAAGATTCATATCAATACAATGTCTTAGTTAAAGATATTCAATAGTCATGTGATAGGTAGTATCATAACAATGCTCACTCAAATGCAATCATCCAACCTATTTATTCATGATTTCAGTATGCCCATTTGTCTAAGGATGATAATTGGTACTAGAAGTCAATTTTGTCCCTACCAAAAAAAATAACTCTTGTTATAATGTGTTGATAAACATGTCCCTATCAATGGAAATGGTATGACTAGGGAGACTATGCAACCTGAATACTTCTCAAAAAAATAAATCAGCAATTATCAAGAAATTGCAATATTTAGTTTTCCTATCCACTACTACGAATATGTAATTTCTTCACACTACTACTAGATTGTAGCACATTTTTACCCTTTATTAGTCATATCATGCCACTGAAATCATACTTAAGTTCTTATATTGATCATAGACCAATAGTGGACTATATACTACCTCACAAAAGTAGTAAAAAAGAGTAACATTGCATATAAAAGACTTCAAAGAAAACTTGAAATGTTGTTTCGACTTGCAATCTCTTAGAGGATTGTTATTATTATTAAGATTCTATACAAAAACTTGTGTTACATTTAATATAATAGTCCTCACCTTCCATCTAGGTTTTTCTTTAATTTTAGTTCCACTGACCTGGTTGATTTGGATTGATTTCTCCATTTTCTTCAACAAAATAGAACAATCAATATTTTAGTTTAAGTTATAGGTACTGTATCATTTTTGGAGTTTTCTTGTGTACTCCTTGTGAGTGACCTTAACTTCAATATTTTTGAACCCATTGACCTATTTGATTAGAAATATTCTTTTTATTTTTTCCAACATCAATATCGATTGATTATATTGAATAAACCATTCTATATTATAAAATAAGGTATACCTATAAGTTACAATAACATGCAAAGTTCTAGATTTTGCAAGGGTTTATAAATCCACATGAGCATTAATTTTTTTATAGATGATCAATGTGTAGCTCTATGTAGTTTGTACCTTTCCTAGTACATTTGGGACATCATCTCTTCAATATTATGGGTCACAAGGGGGATACATAGGGAATAACCATTTTTGAGTCATCACTACAATTGTTAGTTATCTTGCTTAGATTTCTTGACAAAATCCACAACTATCCTTGTGCTCCATACTTGAAGGTGGCTGGTACAATATAGGATTAGGTATATCCTATTCACAAAAAATAACTAAGAAATTTCTCACTATTGAACTCAAAATTACTACTTCTATCTTCCTAAGAATGAGAATGACATTACTACAAGATCTTACTATCTTGTTACATGAGCATTAAATCAAGCCAAATGTTTTGTAGCATCCATAAGACATATATGGTACCTCATGACTAAAATAGCATTTTCCCAATATAGATAAGTAAAGCTATACAACTTACTCTATGGTTCTCATTACTAGATATTGACAACCCATCTATTAAAATTGCCTTAATTCCATGATAACTCGTAGTTTAGATTAATCTAAATCATATAAATGATTAATCAACTAATCTCATCATTCTACTCTCTATGTCTCTCATTCACTACAAGAAATATGCAATTCCTTCCCTGTACTCATGGTTGGAGATGTAGCTTGTGTAATTAACTTGTATATTTGATGTGGTGTTCTGACCATAGACTCATCACTGTCTCCTCTTTACATACACATAAATCAATGATAAAGATAAACTAGGAACTACACAATGGAAGCTTTTGTTGAGTTGGGGGAATGGAAGGGAAACTAAAAGTTATAAACTATGCCCCCACCTAAATTTTCTAGTCATTCATTCATTTAGGATTCAACAATGAATATATATTTTGTCTCTTTCTACAACCTTGTGATATGTATCTCTATAGTGATATTTTTTAATCAAAGCTTTTCTTATATGTATATGTATATGTATGTACATATATATATATATATGTACATATATATATATATATATATATGTACATATATATATATATATATACACACACACACATATATACACATATATATATATATATATATGTACATATATATATATATACATATATATATATATATATATATATGTACATATATATATATATGTACATATATATATATATGTATATATATATGTATATATATATATATATGTACATATATATGTATATATATATGTACATATATATATATATATATATATATATATATGTATATATATATATATGTACATATATATGTACATATATATGTACATATATATGTACATATATATATTTGATTTGTTTAGATGCCACCCTTATTGAAGAGATAGTAACATTTAATTATTTAATTATTTTTTATTATATAGAAGATAATACTAATGCTTGTATGTTTATATTTGATATAATTTTATAGCTTGCATATTTTCCTGTGAAGAAAGTCCATGCCTAACAATATGAAACTAGAAAAAAATAAGGTGACAATAGCTAGATTATGGTCTTGGTTCAAAAGAAAAGGTGATGGAAAATTTTATTGTCCTTGCAAAAAATGCAAGGGCTTAAATAATCAAAGAATTCTACTCACAATAGCTTAGAGACATTGTAGGCAACATGATCACAGTGAAGGAGGAAAGGATTTTTGTTCTTTAGTGATGTGGATTTCTAACTGGTAGAACATGGAGGTGTGAATATCAAAGTAGAAGGTAATGCTCCCATGGAAGAAGATGATCCTAAGGCAAGAACACAATTGACGATGTTTGTAGTGGCATATTTGATAATGTGCCAGAGAACAGGATTGAAGAAGATGTTACTGGTGTAACAGATGAAGATGATGGAGACAATGATAGTAGCACATCTAATGATGATGATGAAGATAACCTTGATATACCTATAATTGAAAAGGCATATGAGCCCCTTTACCAAAGATCCTAAACAATACTTCTCTCTATTGTATTGTTATTGGTAAACTTCAAGGTTATGAATGGTGTATCCAATGCAGTAATCTCATGTATGCTAAGGTATAATATAATTTTTTTCATCTTCTATGTTAACATACCATTAATTTTCTTTGTATTAATAAATAAAATTACATAGGTTGATAGGTGAGTATTTTTTATCACCATCAAACATTCTAGCTCACTCTTACCGAGAATTATCGGTCATTATGAAAGATATTGTAATGGAGTATCAAATAATATATGCATGTCCCAATGATCATATTATATATCATAAACAAGATGAATTTACAATACAATGCCCTAATTTTCACATTAGTAGATATTATTCAAATCAAATAACCAAAAAGGTACCTCGCAAGGTTCTTCAGTACATTCCTATTATTCCACATCTGCAAAGATTACTCAAGTGCACTAACTTGTCACAATATATGGATTACCATGGACTGAATAGAAGTCAATATGACATTATGTGAATTCATAAAATGGTTTTGCATTCAAGGAAGTAGAAGATAGGTGGCCAATATTTAAAGAAGAACCTCGTAATCTAAAGCTTTCATTGGCAGCAGACGGTGTCAATCCATTTTGAGAGATGAGATTAGTTTACTCGGTCTGGCCTATTTTTGTTATTAACAATAACATTCCTCCTTGGATGTCTATAAAGAGGGAGCACATAATGTTGGAAATGATTGTACCATAATTTTTTCAATTTAATAGTCATCTCAATTAATTTATAAACACAGTATCAAATTGGACATAATAATTATATTTTGTTTATGTTCATTTAACTAGGTAAGTACCAAGTGAAAGATATTTATGTATATATTGAGCCCTTGATTGATGAGTTGTAGGAGTTATGAAATGAGGTCACTATGTACAACATCTCTAGAATAGTTGGTGAAAGAAAATTTCAATTTTGTGCAATGCTTGTATGGACAATACATGATGCCCTTAAGCTAACACATTTTTATGGTATGTAAAACTGTTAATGCATATTTTTGAAATGTAATAGTGCTAATGCATTTTCATTATATATTTAAGTTGTGCATGATAATTGTAAATATGAATATTCTAGTACACATGTTATCCAATTATACACAATCTTGTAGGTCTTTAGTCAAAACTAAAATTTGCATGTCCAATTTGTGGTCCAAAGATGAAATCTCATCATTCAAAAAGTTTAGGAAAGGTGCTTGATGAGCATAGGCACTTTCTCCATAAAAATCATAAGTATCAAATTACCAAAAAACATCTTTTTAATGGGAAAGAAGAGACAACATCAAAGCCACGAAGAATAACACCTCAAATATGAAGTTGGAATACAATAGACTAAATCGTTGAAGTAATATCATTCCATCTTATGCAAGTTTGTATGAAATTTAAATTTGGATATTGTCTTTTGTTTAGTGATGATGTAATTGATGTTTGTGAAGTTCATCAAGGCATTGATGATAAACTTCCAAAATGACCTAAAAGTTATCCTAGACAATTTAGTAGGTTGTCTTACTATGAGCACCTCCCAATTGTGCATTTGTTTGATGCTATGTATATTAAAAAGAATGTAATAGAGACACTATGAAAAATATTAGATAGAAGGTGTGACAAAGAAAAATTGGTCAGAATTTGCATTGAAATTGATGAATCCATGCATTTATTGAAGTTTTTCATTGATTCAAATAGCAATGGAAACCATATTAATATGAGTGTCATTCCTTGGTTATTAACACAACAACAAACCGGTGTCATATTTGAAGCCAGAAAAAAAAAGAATAAATTTTCCATAGGATTTGTTGCAAACATAAGTAGTCTCATATCAAAGAAAGGTGATGCAGGGTCAGGGTTGAAAATGCATGATTGACATACCTTTGTCAAGGTAAGTCATGTTCTTCTCTATTTACAATAAATTTGTAAAACATCATGTACTTTTCATTGTTTTATTTTATAATATATTGAAAAGATCATTTTATTACTATTGTAGTACGTTCTACCTCTATCTCTCCCACACAACTTTGACAACATCAATGTCAAACAAGTTATATATAATCTTGGGAAATACACGAGGTTAGAAGTGTTATTTGTTAGATTATTGTGTAGATATTATTTTTGCGTCTTTCTCTTCTATATTTTTTTGTAGAGTCTTGTTAATATGTTTTTGCATGATAAATATCTTCTAGGTGGTTGTCATCCAAATTAATTTATAGAAAAGACATAAAACATTGGAAGAGAAAAAATCTTCAGCTTTTGTGTGAGATGCAAAAGTGTCTACCTTCAACTTTTTTCAATGCACAAGAACACTACCTCATACATCTAGTTGATGATATTGAATTGTGTGGACCTATACCAACTAGGTCAATGTAGATGGTTGAGAGGAACTTGAAATATTTGAAGGGCTTAGTTTGACAAAGAGCACATCCTGAGGGTTCCTTGGTGGAGGGATAAATGGTCTACCAAACCATAATGTACATTACTGAATATCTTTCCAAGTTTACATCAAAGATTCATGTAGATCACATTTGTGTTCCCAACTCCATTAACAAATTCAAAGGGGAGTACTTTATGGGGAAAGGTAGATTGAGGAAAGTGAGAGGTAATTATAAGATGGTATTATCATTAATTAATTCTTATCCAACATCAATATAAATTGTTTCAAACTAGTCTATTTATTTTATACAATTTCTCATGAGTGGGATGGACTTCATTTGTATATTGCAAAAAATCTTTGATTGGATGACGGTATGGATTGAATGATCTCAAAAAAATGATCACTCATTAACATGGGAAGGTGTTGCTTGATTGGTTAAAGAAGCTTATCATAATGGAGATTTCAGTGTTACACCAATGGCAATTGATCTAGAAAATGGTTTAAGAGGTGGAAAGGCATGTATAAGTTAAACTATCATGACCCATTTGTTTAATATCAACTCATGGATGGATGCATAATTTTGACATATTTGAAAAATAACAAGTCAAGCACCAAAAAGCCATGTATTACAATGGTTGTAAATTTTGTATAGAAAAGTTGGACGACACAAAGAGAACTTGTGGTTTTGGGATAACAACATTCTTTGAGGTTACTAATATTTCATCTAGAAATGAAATGCATCCTCTAAAATCTAAAATAAATACTATGGCATTTTGGATGATATAATTGAGTGTGACTTTAATTTGTTCAAACTAGTTCTATTCATTGTCAAATGGTATAGGCTATGACTGAATCAAAATGATCCTAATATAATTGTTATTGAACATGATATTACAATTATTAATACAAGGTCATTTGAGCTAGTTGGAAATGAGCCTTATGTTCTTCCAATCCAATGTGAGAAAGATTTTTACTTTGGCATTCCACATAAACTGGGTAGGTCATTTGTTGTTAGACACAATCTAAGAGGAAGATCTGTAAAGTATAATGTGATTGAAGAAGAAGATACCAAAGAAGTGGAAGATGGAGTAGATGATGATGATGAAAAAGATGAAGAAGGAGATGATGATGATGATGATGATGATGGTGAAGATGTTCATGATGATGGTGATGGCATTGATGATGGTAGTGGTGGTGGTGATGGTGATGATGGTGGCGGTGGTGGCGGTGGTGTTGGTGGTGGTGGCAGCAATGTTGATGATGGTGGTGATGGTGATGATGATGACGACGACGATGATGATGATTGTCATAGTGATGATGTAATGACCCCTTTTTAATTCTTTAACTTAGTAATCAAAATTTAATATAGGTTTAGGAAATCATTCAAGTTAAACATGCCTTGGATCCTTATTATTATTCAAAATTGAGGAATTGAGCATTATAATTTAATTAGTTTAATTTATTTAAGAAGTTTCATCCTATAGTGCCAAGCAATCTTCTTTCTCTGGGTATGACTATCTGGAGATGGTAGATTGATGGTGCAAAGGGCACGTGAAACAAGCTACAAGCAACTCCCTTGAGGATACCGTCAGGTGCTCGAATTCCCTCCACCTCTCCCTCCACCCACTCCCTATCTAAAGATGTCATAGCTCAGATGAGAGCAAGCTTCCTAGACTATAGTTGAAGATACATTTAATGTTAATCCTTAAGATTATTGTGATGTAACGATATCTCATTATTGTTATACACATTGTTAAAATTAAAAATATTTAACATTGTGTGTGTGTGTGTGTGTGTGTGTGTGTGTGTGTGTGTGTGTGTGTGTGTGTGTGTGTGTGTGTGTGTATATATATATTATTATATGTCTAAATGTTTATATTGAATAGATTTCATCTTATGTAAATTCATGAATCATTTCTATCAACTAAAGTTGATGGAGGAAGAGCTTTTATCTTTGATTGAGCTTTATGATATGTATGTTCCCCATCGACAGTATGTGTGGCTCATTATAACTTTATTAATAATAAAATCCATCAGCGATAATATAAATGTTTATCACAAACTTGGAAACATATTATTGTGGGCAAAATTCAAATATTGTACCTAATGGAATATGTGTGCAGTGCAGTCAGCCTGAGGTACAGAGATTAATTATCTCTTGTATGCTACGCAATTAGTTTCTAGAGGGAAGATCTTCAGACACCAAGCGCGGTTTATAATATTATTAGTCTTCCTTCTTCGTTGGGTATTTGATACTATGTTCAGTTTGATTTCTCTCACTTTATCACTTGATTTGTATATGTTGTATTCCATGTCCTCTTTATCTTGCCGTGACCTAACCCTAATTAATGGTATTTATATATCATGTGGTAGTCACCAATGTAACATCGTGACTCATATATATAATTTATAGTTTTAACTTTCTTATTTGTATAATTCAATGCTTATATTATGTTTATTATTATTATATTGATGTAATAAGCACTTGGTAACCATATGCAAGTATCAAAATAATAATAATTAGTAGATTAGGGTTTTCCTTAAAAGAATGTTTGTAATAATCAAATTAGGTTTAGGTTTATTGAGCATTGATGATATTTATAATAGCAAGATTAATATATTGGAAGTTAATGATATTAATATATCTTAAAATAATAATATATTTATAATCATGAATGTTTATGTGGGACTTGGAGATTATGAATTTGTTATTAATAATATTTATTACAACTTGTATGCTATTTGATTGAAACAATTCAAAGTAGTGCCATCACAAAAGTATATTGAATATATCAATCTTAAATATTAAACTTAATAAATAATATTTATGATAAAGGAAAACATATTAATCCAGGTTCATTACAATCTCCCCTTCCTGATTTTGCTTGTCCCCAAGCAATGCTAAATGAGGAAGGATTTCTTCTCCAACCCAGTTAGCATCTTCCTTGGGAAGATTTTTTAATTTTACTAAGTATTCTAGAATAGTCTATTCCTCAATCTTCTGTCCCACCTCGCAAGAGGTTCTAGAACGAGCTTTCCTTCATTGGCTAGTGGTGGCAGATCAACACAAGGGTTTATATGCTTTTTCGAGGCCCCCTTTTTAGTTTGGATACATGGAAAATGTTATGGATTTTACTATTTTTAGGCAGCTCTACTTCATAGGCCACTTCTCCTATCCTTCTTAGGATCCGGTATGGTCCATAGAAATGGGGTTTTAGTTTTTCTGCTCCATTGATCTTGAGTGAGGATTGTTTGTAGGGCTGCAATCTTAGGAATACCAGATCTCCAATTTGGAACGACCTTTCTACTCATTTCTGATCAGCATAAATCTTCTGTTGGTTTTGAGCATGGGAGATTATCTTTTGTCATTGTTCATGCTTATGTGTAACATGGTTGACATAAATAAAAGTTTGAAATAAACTTCCAATGATGTATTTTATCTCTTAATCTTCTACATTGTTTCAATATTAGGACTAGTACTAATGTTAAGGAATATTGGAATTTAAAATCATTATTTATGATTCTCTTCAAATCTGGTATGCCATTATATTTCATTTGATGGGTCTCTACTCTCATTTTTTTGTCTCATCTATGGATAGTGTCTTATAATATGGCATTATAATGACGTAGATTCCATTCAAACACGGGTAAATTCTGGCGAGTATGATATGTATGTCCAATAAATGATTTGAATTATATGTTTTTTGTGTATGTATCCTCACCGCTTCGTAGTAATGATTCAATGGTCGGATTATCTCTGTCTTGGGATCTACCATCTATATAGGCTATTAACTGTAGATTTAACATGTCATATAAATTAGGTATTTCATTATTATTATCATTTATATATATGTCTTGTACAACTTTTATATTTTCCTTCGATTTCATATTCGTATCGGTTGCATATATCAGGGAATATATTAAGTATATACATGATTACTTGTATATTCTTATAATATTAACCAAGTTTTTTTGACTTCATGTAATGCGTATATTTGAGTAACCCTAAATGATGCGGCTGGTTTCATCGCAGGTTGACTCCAATCAGAAGAAGTGATAGCGGAAAACATTGACATCATCTTATGTTATGTATGAATCCTATGGATGAGTACCTTTTTATCATTTTATTCTATTGTCTGGATTGGTTAATTTATCTTGTGGAGCTCTGCTACCGTCTTCGTGTATGTCTTATTCCCTCTTGTTTGGTCGTATTGATTCCTAACACATTTCTTGCAAAAGAATGATGATATTACTATGTTGCCTTAATATTTATCACTATTGTGTCTCTACGTCTATGGTGCCTTTGAAAGAGACCTAAAATGGTTTTCTATATTTGCTGGGTTTGCTTATGTCTCTCTCCATACAACTAAGGGTCTTTGCAATGTACTCGAATGAAACTCTTTCTATATTGATTCTTCAATATTAATTTCCATCATTACATGATTGCAGCCTGGTAGACCACAGACTTATCATTGACGTGATACTTTACTAGAAATATAAATTGATGTTAGACATTATATTTTCGTGTTCCCTGTGAATATATATTGGCAATGATAATAAATAAATAAAATTCTGTCACTTTTTCATGATCATCAGCTTAAGATATTAAGTCACGGCTTTTCTATCTTTCTTTCATTCCATATTGGCATTAATACGTTAGAAACACTTTCATATTGCTTTGCACAGTTTGTTAATTCCAAAGTCATTCATTCCTACTTTGAAACCCATTTAGTTTTTGCAATTTAATTCAATCCTTTCACGCAAGTGAATTTCTTCAAGTGGTTCCAAAATATTTGATATTGACTTTCAAAAATATTTGATATTTTCTTTCTGAATATTGTCCCCATAAAACTATCTGCGGTGGTAATCTTCATATTAATAATTCTTTTTCATGCTTTGTCTATCCTTTAGGTATTAACATTCAGCTATAGCACCTCCATCTATCCTGTTCAATCCTCCTTTACACTCTTATCTCTTCGTTGAATATTTATTAAATTCTGTTTGTAATCTTTCTACCATGCTTTTATGTTTTTTGTGGTGTAAATGTTGAGAATATTCATTTTGTTTTCATATTCCATTTAGGGTTTTGCAATAAATTGATATGATGGAGTATTATTTACTTCATAGTTATAGTTATAGTATCCATTCGGTTTCTTAATCATTGAGATAGCATAATTACTATGATGCCATATCATTAGATTACTTACAATTTTTAGGGTTTTCATATGAGACATACCTTCCCTTTGCTGTGCCGAAATAGACTGTGTTTCTTATCAGCTTCTTTGGATATCGATCATTTCTCTTTTTATTTCCTTAATAACCTCAGAGAGTATGGGAGTCATAGCAGAGTAATTGGAGTTAATTGTAACCCTTTTCTTACGCAAGTCTTATTATGTGGGGCTGTTCATGTAGTTGCTGCTAACTTTTTTTCAAAAAGATTCAATTCCATAGTACTTTTGCTCATTCCAGTTGTGTCTTTCATCTGAGGGATTTGATTGCTCTTCTAAATTGTATAGATTCCATCAATATTATGTGAGATGAATAATTTATTTTATGCAAAATTAATCATGTTTGCCCTAGATTGTTTTTAACATTCATTGAAAATTTGAGGTTTATATGGGAAGGAGGCATGAGGAAGGAACTGAAGCAGAACAGTTCTACGTTTTGTGTTTGAAAATTGGACGCGAAAATAACAGATGGTATGGTGTCGTTCTGGAGCCTTGGAATGTGGGTCCACTCTATCATATTGATCTCATTTGTCCATCATTCAAATGATAAATTTGAGTCTACCAATCAAATGTTTGATTTTTAATGCTTTTTATATGTTCTTTTTAATTTTACATTTTCCATATGTTTTCATCCTCATATGAAAAGATATATGGTGTCTAGATTCAAAGCATGTTATCCGAATAAAAGACATACGCTTCTCATATAGAAATTTTCCATAAGCTCTCAATTGAAATGAAAGAATTTATTCTGTTAAGGTTTCAGTCACTCTCAATCTTTTGCTTGAGATTTTTCCAATTTCTATTTATAATACCTCAATGTCCTCAACTGCTGTGTTGTCTTCTCTTTTCTATTTGTTGTTTTTTTTTCAATATTTCTGTCTGATATACATTCCTTTGATAGTGATTGGCTTGTGGTGAAAATTTTATCCACATCACAAAACTCTATGAAATGCACATTCCATAGTCAACCCTATGCATAGGAAATCTGATATTCAAACTCAAAGAAATCTGCTATAGACAAAATTCGAGCCAACCTCCAAAAATACTTCAAGACCTCTCTTGAAGCCAAAAGTTTAAATTGTGAAATCAATTTGGAAACTCGATAACTCAATATTGAAGGCACTGGTAGAAATAAGTCAAGTCCAATTGCTTTTGGTCGGATCATATGACATAATCTTAGCTCTCCCATTGTCCTTGGATTGGCCAAAATGATAATAAGCTGAAGCTATTACGATGGGCATATAGGTTTCGCTAGACAGGTTCACTTTCTGCTGAATGAAAATTGACTCATATTACTAATACTCAGAGGAAAATTATTTTGGTTACTGACAATGAAGATAAAGATTACGTGCTCAAGGCTCTTGATAGTATTCTTTTGTTCACTATCTATCATTTTCTACGCTTGGCAGATAACACAGTAGATTGGTTTGTAAACTAATCCACATCAACAATAGATTTTAATAAGTTTCCTTGAGATGAAATCAATCAACTATATTAAATTGTTAGAATTATTTCACTCTCTCCCGAAAAATATATTAATTTGTAGGTTCTCTAATATCATTGTTAACATCTAGATATTTTGGGTAAAGCACAGAAAGAGATTGATACATATATCGAACGAAATCGAATAATGGAAGGATCAAATCTGCCCATGCTGAAATATTTACAGGCAATTGTGAAAGGAACTTTGAGACTCTATCCACCAATACCTCTTCCAATCCCTGATAGATCAAGAGAGGACTGCACTATTGGAGGATATCACATTCATTGTTTTATCTTTTACCCTGCAGGATGGCAGGATCATGCTCTGATACCAATTGTAATGACCCCTTTTTAATTCTTTGACTTAGTAATCAAAATTTAATATAGGTTTAGGAAGTCATTCAAGTTAAACATGCCTTGGATCCTTATTATTATTCAAAATTGAGGAATTGAGCATTATAATTTAATTAGTTTAATTTATTTAAGAAGTTTCATCCTATAGTGCCAAGCAATCTTCTTTCTCTGGGTGAGACTATCTGGAGATGGTAGATTGACAGTGCAAAGGGCACATGAAACAAGCTACAAGTGACTCCCTAGAGGATACCGTCAGGTGCTCGAATTTACTTTGCCTCTCTCTCCACCCACTTCCTATCTAAAGATGTCATAGCTCAGACGAGAGCAAGCTTCCTAGACTATAGTTGAAGATACATTTAATGTTAATCCTTAAGATTATTGTGATGTAACGATATCTCATTATTGTTATACACATTGTTACAATTAAAAATATTTAACATTGCGCGTGTGTGTGTGTGTGTGTGTGTGTGTGTGTGTGTGTATGTATATATATATATATATATATATATATATGTATATATATATATGTATATATATATGTATGTATATATATATATATATGTATATATATAATTATATAATTTTATATTATTATATGTCTAAATGTTTATATTGAATAGATTTCATCTTATGTAAATTCATGAATCATTTCTATCAACTAAAGTTGATGGAGGAAGAGCTTTTATCTTTAATTTGAGCTTTATGATACGTATGTTCCCCATCGATAGTATGTGTGGCTCATTATAACTTTATTAATAATGAAATCCATCAGTGATAATATAAATGTTTATCACAAACTTGGAAACATAGTATTGTGGGAAAAATTCAAATATCGTACTTGATGGTTTATGTGTGCAGTGCGGTCAGCCTGAGGTACAAAGATTAATTATCTCTTGTATGCTGCGCAATCAGTTTCTGGAGGGAAGATCTTTAGACACTAAGCGCAATTTATAATATTACTAGTCTTCCTTCTTCGCCAAGTATTTGATATTATGTTCAGTTCAATTTCTCTCACTTTATCGCTTGATTTGTATATGTTGTATTCCATGTCCTCTTTATCTTGTCGTGACCTAACCCTAATTAATGGTATTTATATATCATGTGGTAGTCACCAATGTAACATCGTGACTCATATATATATAATTTATAGTTTTAACTTTCTTATTTGTATAATTCAATGCTTATATTATGTTTATTATTATTATATTGATGTAATAAGCACTTGGTAACCATATGTAAGTATCAAAATAATAATAATTAGTAGATTAGGGTTTTCCTTAAAAGAATGTTCGTAATAATCAAATTAGGTTTAGGTTTATTGAGCATTGATAATATTTATAGTAGCAAGATTAATATATTGGAAGTTAATGATATTAATATATCTTAAAATAATAATATATTTGTAACTAACTTAAAACAAATGATTTACATATGTAGGAAACTATACCCATTTGATGAGGATTGTACACAATGACATGGATTGAGAGGTACAAGTTTATTACATGCTTTCTTTCTCTTTACCTTCAACATTAAATTTAAGTCAACTTCATCGTTAGCCTCATTTTACAGTAAAATATCTCACTCCTTCAACTATATCTCTCATTGGACGGGCTATAGGTACCACCAAATAGGTATCTCTTAGATTTGTCTTCCTCGAGTGAGGGAAATGTGGGAATAAAAGAGGATAGTGAGACATGTAGTAGGTATATGAGAGAGATATGAACTAGAGGTCAAAAGATTAGAATAAAATTCAATGAATGCATGCAATTTTCCCTTGCTCAAGGGGGGTCATGTTCATATGATGATGAGACAAAAGGTGACATCAAGGTTATCTTAAGGTACGCATATCTTCAAAAAGAGTGGGTACCCAAGGAATTACCTCCAATTAATACTATATTTTGTGTTAGCGAGAGGATATATCACATAGATCCATCATCATTACATAGTTTGGGCCTATTTTCCATGGATGACATAAAGGTTAGTTATAAAAAAATTGTTGAATTGATGGAGTATGTAGGACCTTGTTAAATTACAATAATTGGATCTGGATAGTTCAATAAAAAAAAATATGCATAGGTATGCACTGACAACAAATTATCTACAATGGAAAGAAAATGATTAAAGTAAAAGACTTGTTGTGTACATTTATGAAAGGCTAAAAGTAATAGGGAATATTGCATGTTTTATAAATAGTACATGTCTTGGATCAACTAATAAGTGAACCAATTGCATTTTTTAGGCATGTGAGGGAAACCATATTTTTGTATGTTCGATAAAATCAATAAGTGTAAGGGAAGAGTTGCTAATACATTACAATTTGGACCGCATAGACACAAAGAAAGTTACTATCATGGGACTTGTAAGTACTATCTATGTAATATTTAAACTAATTACTTCCAATTAATAACTCCAATATACAATATACCATTTTATTAATAAGCTCTTTTGCTAAGTCGACTATTTTTTTCATTATGATGATGTTTTTATATATATTCTTTGTCACAAGGTGACATGGTCAATCCATCAGATGACAGAGGCATGGATGTTGCCTCCACCCCTTCTTCAACGTAGGTAAACCTTTTGTATAAAAATTGGTGTAATTGTAATTTTACAAAATGTCATATTATTATATTATTTTTAGTAAGGTTTTGGACTTGTTTTGATTGTTTTAATGATATTTTTGTCACAATTTGATTGTTAGGGAAAGGGAAAAGAACCAATTACACAAGAGAAATTTGTTGATGATATGGCAGCCACAATGTTATGCGATGATGACATCGTATATACCATTGACCCTATAAGCATGTGTTAAAAGATCCTAAAAAACATCAATCTAAAAATTCTTGCACTTGTGATGGATCCACATCCAACCAAAGAGAAAGAGGTGGCAAGAAAAAACTTGTGTCAAAGAGCACATTGTCTGGAAGTAAGCAACAATGAATCTTTAGCTAGTACAATAGTTCAATAAAGCTTTGTGTTTTATACAAGTTTATGGATCATTAACCAAGACATGTATGTGTTACAACATTTTTTGAGACCTCACTGAATTGTTCACTTGAAAAGGGTACCCGTGCAACTCCTACAAGTATGTGATTTAAATTTTCAACCATTAGAATGAACATAATCAAAATCACCATGTACCATGCTTCTCTATTGTAGTCCATTAATAGTCAAAATTGAACCATTATTTTCGTCATGATTATTATTGACAATTTCATATTACTATTGTCATATTTTTCCAATATATATTTTAAAAAGATAATACATTGTATATATGATTATTTCTTAGGTCCTGGTGATGTGCATATACCTCCTTCAACAAGGTCATCTAGCACTCTAAGATTTCTGACTACAAGATCGACAATAAGGAGCATGCAAACATCCATGCCTGTTGCAACTAGAGCTAATAAATCCTTATTTTGCTACATTTTGTTATGTGTTAAATATGATTTGATTCATACTTTCTTGTTCATTTTATCATAATATGTCATTGATTAACTTTGTGTAGTGGCATGTACACCTTCTCATGATGATAGAACAAATACAAGTACTGGTGATTATTTACCATCCTTTCCTAGGGTAGATCAAGTTACTTCTACTAGATCGTTGGAGGCATCATTGTTGATGGCTGAGAAAGATATGATTCCCTTAAAATTTCCTAAGCTTTTGGGTACTTGAAAATTGTAATTATTTAGGGTGTAATTGTAGTTTACTTATTCATAACTCATTTTTGACTAATGATCCCATGATGATTTTGTAGGAAACAATCTTTTTTATGAAACTTTTTTAATTTAACATTGAAGATATTTGGGCCCACATTATGTAAAAGGTACGAAACTTCATATAATTGGTAGAGTATTTTTTCGTTCATCCATTTGTTGTAATGTTTTCAAGGTACGTAGCTTAAACTAATTTTTTAATCTAAAAATTTTGTTTTTTGTTAAAAGGTGGAATGATCAAGGCCTTGAATTAAAAGATCAAATCATACAATCTTTGCAGGATCTGTTTGGTCAAAATATTTTTAACAGAGTTGAAATTCTTAAAATAGTTTGCAAACATTTAAAGATTGTGAGAGACCAATACAGAAGGGCTTCAAAGGTCAACCCAAAGTATGAACATCCTCCTATGGTTCTAGAGGTGGAGTGGAATGAAATTATTGAAGATGCAAAAGAGATAAGACTAAAAGATAAAGAAATTAAACCACCACCTGACAAAAATAGGTATGTGGTAGTATTAATGTAATTATGCACAAAGTAGTGATCTTTATATTTATATAATCTAACATGTTCCTAACATATTTCAAAGTTTACATATATAGGTTGGAGGATACATCAAAGGCTACACAAGCTAGAAAAGATAAGATTGGTCAACACCATCTTGGCTCATATATGAAAATTCATTCACAACTTGTAAGTAGTAGTAAATGAAATTTTGTATCAATTTTTTTTTATAAAGTTACAAATAAGAAACACATTCAATATTGATGATATTATGAAAAAAATGCAGGGCATTGAGTTTAATCTAGCACCCACATAAGAGGACAAAAAAATTGGCTTCAAGCAAGGCTATAAAGTAGTTGTTGCTCACCACCACACAGTTTCTAGTGGCCAAAGAGATGTAGAAGATTCTAGTGCATCGCATCAGCCATAGGTAAATATGCCTAATGAATAATAACTAAAATTGAGAACTTCATGAGAAATAATCTATTGATGTTAATTTTGAACAATGATAACAATGTGCATGCCATTTCACTGTAGCCTTCTATTCCTGGCACATATTCTACTCATGACAAAGGTGTAGATCCTACACATGATGAAGTCCCTAATGTGCATCACAGTGATAGAGGTATATATTCTATTTCTATTGAAAATTAATTATGTAATTATTAATAAAATCTAACATCTTAAATTCCAATAGGTATAATCTTTATGTGATAATTTTTGAGAATATTGAACATCATGGTGATAGAGTTGGGTGTGATGTTAGTGTTGAGCATGATGAGGTTGGGACTAAACACAATGTGATAGTAGATGATGTGGCACTATCAGGTAAAGAAAAATATTTTTTATGTTCTTTAGATAAATGATAAACTAATAACATTTAAAAAAAAAAAAAAATTAAACCCATTTATTTCTTATTGCAGGGGCTCATCAGCCTTGTGCTCACAAAATGAAGAGGAAGCATCATGTCATAAGATTAGATTCACAAGAGCTAGAGGAGAATGCCAAAGATAGTAATGATGTCCCTATTAGTCTTTATCTTTGACAAACATCAAAGAAAAAAAACCTTGTTTGATGATGAATGTGTTGATAATTTTTTTATAAATGTTGCTTATTAATGAATTTTATATCATGACATTGAATGTTGCTATATGATTATTATTGACATTACAATCATGTTTTTTATTAGTGACATACACTTATTCTAAGTATCTACCAAGCACATTGTACAGTTAACAGTGTTAACCAAGCATTTTAGCATCTACCGAGTTCTACAGTTGCTACGAAGTCCAAGGGATAGTATTCAGTTTGTGTTGGGAAGTTACTACCAAGGTGTTGATTAGTAGTATAAATCAAGCATCTCAGTGTATGTTGAGTTTATCAATGCAAATTGAGTTGTGCAGTGCTTACTGAGTTCATAGTTCATGTGATGTGAGTCTAGTGTTAACCAAGCCACTCAGTGTTAACCAAGTTACTCAATTTATACCAAGCTTGTAGTGATAGCATTGACTGAGCTATGCAGTATGAATCAAGTGATTTAGTTTATATTTTGAGTTTTACAATATTCATCGAGTCACCAGTGTAGATTGAGTTCAAGACTACTTGGAAGTGATCAGTATGGACCAAGCTTCTACGTCTACTGAGTGCATGACATGTTGAGCATTAACAGTGGATGTCGAGTATCAAAACCTCATTGAGCCAGTTTTCAAAACCTGAGTTCCTGCAGTTGGGTTGACTTTGTGGTTTTTGTGTAAACTTGTATTGTGGCTGACTTTGTAAATTTTAAATTGTATTGTATACCTGTAACATATTGTATCACATCCAATGTATGATATGGAAGTAATATAATAATAAAAAAATAGTAGAAGAGTGAATTACAAAGGCTACAATAGTATAAGGAGCAGAAAAGATTTATCTATCACAGCAATGTGGTTACTATACTCAAAGGAATCTGATTTAGCAAACCAAGTTGTAGATCAAAGATAAGCTACTATTTCATCCTAACAGGTGGATCAGTCAAATTCTTTCACAAGGTAGACTTAATAGTCTTATGTAAATCTCTTTACCAAGTGCATACTTTATTGTACATTTGTAATTCCTTTTGTAGGGTGGACCTAGTAGTCCTTATTGCTCCTAATAGGGTAGATCATTAGAAGTGATCATTGTAAGTCTTAATAGGCCAACTTTATACTAAAGTACTAAAGCTTGTGGGTATCATCCCCACCCCAATTTTACTTTCTATTTGAAAGGTTTCTAGGTCACCAAATTGTGTGTCAAAGTGTTATGAATGCTTTAATGTTTTTAGTTTCTCATGCATGCAATTAGATCAAAATACTCATAAAAGATTAATTTCTAATTAAGGATTAAGTTTTATTGGTTATTGATTCACCCCTCCCCTCTCAGTAACTTAGCCTATCATAATATTTCTAAAAATTGGTATTAGAGCTTTGTAGTTATTAGGAAAGAAGTTCAACAGCTTGAGCAAAGATCATAGGCTATGGAGGTATTCAGACTGGACAATGCTATTGACAATGAGAAACTAGACTTGAAATTGGCTATTGGACAACTCAAGAAAGCAAAAGAGCAACTCTGGCAATCTAGATGAATGACCAACTCTACATTGAAGAAAGAATTGAAGACATCCATTCAAGAAATTTAGATGAGGCTGATGAAGCAATCAAAGAACTATTTGAAAAGAGTAGTACTCTTCAAGAAGAAGTAAGAAAACTAAAGAGAGAGAAAGAAATTTAGTCAATAAGATTGTGTGAAGTCATGGAAGAGAAAAATAAGATGAAAGAAGAGATAGAAGGAAAGAACAATGAAATTTAGCACCTATCCCTTTAATAGACATACTTGATTGATCAGCTCACCAATGCAAATGAAGAAATCATGAATCTAAAATCAAAGAATGAAAGATTGCTGAATGATCTAAACACTGAAAGGAAAACCAATGAAGATGATAAGATCTCAAGAAGACATGAATCAATTGAATGAAAAAAGCCATTACAAAAAAAAGGGAAAACTGAGAATTGGATATATAGAAGAAAGTGAATCATCAAAGCAAGGAGCTCAAAAGAATCAAAGACCTACTTGTAGTCACTATGGTAAGATAGGCCATACATGAAACAAATCTTGGAGCAATGGGAAAGGTGAATTCAATGGAAAGTGTTACAATTACAATCAGCATGGTCATAGGGAAAATGAATGCAAAGAGAAACCTAAGTTTGAAGGCAAATGTCATAAATGTAGGCACAAATCCTCAAAATGCAAAACTTAGATATTGAACCTAGTTGAACAGATTGTGAAAGTTATATTTGGTTGGGACTATAACGCTTGGTGCAGATGTCACTGCTATGGAGAATTTGGACACATTGGAATAAATTGTGTAAAACATCACATGAGGAAAAGACACACTACGATAAGATGTTTCATTGTACAAAACTTTGTCATATTGCTAAGAACTATATGAATATTGGAAGAATTGAAGATGGAAAGAAGGAAAAAATTGATAACATCAAAAAGCAGATGAGACAACAATGGGTTCCAAAATTTTCTGAGAATACAAGTTTGAGCAATGATGATAATTTCACTCAAGAATTGGTTGACTGCACCATTTCCACTTGATCTCTCATAGGAGAACTGGAACTAGGATTCTAATGATATCTCACATCAGTTCCAGTTAGTCGAATGAAAGATCCAAATCAGCATTCAAGATGTAAAGGGATCGCCGAGTAAAAGATACAAAGGGATCATCAAGTAAAAGATGCAAATAATTATCAAGTATGGTTAGGTTGCAGACCTTACCAAGTGAGGTTGGCTTGTAAGACCCTTCCAAGCAAGGTCAGGAGCTACTATATGTGTTGTGTGGTTACCGAGTCATGGAAGACTCTACCAAGCATTCAATGCAAGTGAAGTGGATGAAAGTCTATCATTTGAGTGAACAATTGTACCAGACATTTATGGTGAAATTTAATGAAAAAGGGAGAAATCAAAATCATTTCTCACTTTGAATTTTTGAAAGCTATCTATGTAAGGTGATCCCTAGAGTATTCAAGCGATTTGAGCGAATTATTATTAAAGATTTTTGTATTATCTAAAACCCTATCAAGTGAAGATGGCATCCACAAGTAGTAAATCTAAGAAAGGTTCAGACATGTTATTTTGAGGTGTGGAGTGGAAGGCACTAGATTTTAAGCTATGTCTGCCATTGCAAAAACCCTAGATCCGAGCAGAGTGTAGTCACAAATTCCACCAAAGGTATTATTGATCAATGATATTCATTCACATTTTAAATGTGTTATTCAAGATATTGGAACATTGGAGATGGATGAATCATTGAAGGAATTATGCATTAATGGTGTGTTGAAACTAGAACATCAACATCTTGAAACTAAAGGTTTAACTCACATTCTGCATATGCCACAAGATTTTCAAATAAAATGGATAAGATATATTCTTAGTCATGTGCACAATGGTTAGCTATGGTTGGAACAACCTATTTTGATAACCAAGAAGATGATCCATAGGATCACTGGTCTTCCTATGTTGACAAAAGAGAAAATGACCAAAACCCTAAGTCAGGTAGACCTAGAAAAGAAAACCCTTGCCGAGTAGGATGGAAGGGGAATGAAGATCAGCTATGGCATATACATGGAATTCAAGTTTGGGGTACATGTCATCACTCAAAAGATTTATAGCTTGATAAGACTAAACAACATGTCATGTGAAGCAGTGTATTTAGCATACAAAGTGGTCAAGAATAACCTATCACTTGATCTTGCCAAGTTGATGTTGAACTAGTTCAACAAGAACATGGAGAGTATAAGAACTTCCGAGAACAATCATTGTAAGTTTGGTTCACTTTTGACTTGTATATTTTTCTATGTACAAAATTTCTTCCCATCTAAAGGTGCATGAGGAAGGATGTACCTATTCTTTATTAGATCAATAAGTATATAGCTGAAATGGGAGAGAACTATGTAAGTATTATGGACAACTACTTTGATGCATTCAAAGAGAAGATGAATAATAGATTCAAGATTCCCAAGAAGCTAGTTGATGATTGCAAAGATGTTGTTTGTTTCATGGTTGATAGTGACAAAGTATATATTTAGGGAGTTAGATCAAGGACAGTATGGGTAAAACATCTTGGTTATGAAGTAAACATAGATGAAACCAAGGACATTATTGAGGCATTTATTAATGAGCCTATTGACCCTAAAGCTACATACTTTGGTACTTTTTATGAGGCAAAGGCTAAAATTGAACTTGAAATCAAACTCCCTTAGGTAGTCAACAAAGGGAAGAAGAGAATTGCCAGATTGAAAACCAGTTCCACTCTTCTATTGACTGAAGGAAAAGGGGATGATATTGAGGATGAAGAAGAAGAAGATGAAGAGAAACTAGAGGATGAAGAGACACTAAAGAATAAAGGTAAGGTAATTATTACCAAGCTTGCCAAGACATCTACTTTTGTGTTTACAAGAAGGTCATGTAGGAAGAAAGTGGATAAAAAAGGAGGAGTTGTAATCTTCAAGAGGCCTCCACCTACTTTTGAGGAAAGGATGAAAGATTTAGAATCAAGATCTGGCATAAAAAATTTCAAGGTATTGAAGTATGAGACTAGGACTATAGAGGAGAAAAATAAAATAGAGGACTTGATAATATCTAAAATGGGTAAATGGAAGTATTCTCCAAACCAACTTGCTTAGCAAATTCCTAATATTCTAATGGAGAAGATCAAGCCAAGATGAGAGAATACCATGAAAACTACAATAGACATATATGAGCAGATCCTAAGGTAACTCATGCCAAGTTTGGACAATAAGGAGGTAAAATAATCTCTGAAGAAAAAATGAAGAAAAGCTTACTTTGAGATTCAACACTTGTCTTGTGTGGTTGAAAGACACTGAACATGTAGTGAAGAATGCTACAAACACATGGAAGAACATTTATATTCTTCACAAGACAACTAATTTTTTGGTTAGTGTTAGTGACAAAATGAAGACGATGATGGACAAGAAAAAATATGAGGAAATTGATAATGAAGAAGTTACATATTTTGACAATATAGATGATGAGGAAGAAGAATAGGGACATGAAGCTACTGAGGAAGATTTACCAGATGCTCAAGATACTAAGGAGACTAACCTAGAGAAAATTGCTATAGCTGTCATAGCCTCACTTTCTCATTATCCAAGAAAAACACTAAAAACAACAAGCTTGAAGAAAGCTTTAGTAGGATTGATTGTGACTAACACTGAAAGTGCAAGAACTCAATCAATCTTTGCACTTGTCTAGCTCAGCACCACATTAACTGAAGTGATAAGCACTTCATCTAACAAGTAGCCAACACTTCCCTTTACATAAGTTTTGGTAAATCTATGTATTTCTATCATAGCTATTTTGGCAATAAGTGCAATATCTATAGCTAGTCCTACTATTTCTACAATTGTTTCCATTCCTGTTATGTAATTGATAAGTACAAAGATAGTTGAGACCAAGTCTCAACTGAGCATAAAATTTTTGGGTAAAGGAAAAGATGAGAAGGAAGACATAGATCTTCATGAGGAGATTGTAATTCCAAATTGGGACATCTCAAATCTTAATCCTGATCAGATGCATGTTTTTGGAGAAATTCTTCAGAAGAAAGCCAAGAAATAGAGGCTTAGACAAGAAAGGAACAAGGAATTCCAAATAATAGAAGATGCAAAGAATATCCTTGCAGAAGCACTAAATACAGAGGTTGATACTTCTCAACCAATTTTGAACTAGTTAGCAGAGGTAGTTGAAAAATTCAATGATGATTTGAATGGACAAGAGAAATTGTTGCAGAGAGCTGAGAAGAAGTTTGAGAATAAAGTTTTGAAATTTATTGCTCAACAAATTGCTATCCATCAAGTAGAATTATCTACTATTCTAGGCTCACTAGAGACCTCTTAAAATAATGTGTCTTCACTATTTGGTAAACTCTATGATATCTCAAAATTTTCAAATGAAATAAAAGATAAACTGTCAAAGATTGATGAAGATCTAAAGGCAAGTGCACAACAGTTACAACTTGACTTGAGCTATAGCTTTTCCCATTACAACAAGATCAAATTCCTAACTGATATGCAAGTAGAACTAATAAGAGAAGAGGCAAGAATAAGAGCTACATTGATAGATATACAGGGTAGGATTCTACCCAACATGGATGCATTGCAGAAACACATTGCACATGCTAAAACATTCATCCATGACAACTTCTCCATTGTAGACCACATGATAGAATTGTCAGCAAAAGTGAAAATTGCATTGCACACATGCAAGGTGTTGTAAGAGAATTGGGACAAGATATTGGCATTAATTTTGAAGGTACATTTAGATTTCTTGTCACATTTTTGCATTACTATATAATGTATATAGCATACATCTTTGGCATTAATGTTAAAAAGAGGGAGAAGATGTACAAAAAAGAGGAGAAGATGTATATATCAGATGTGAAATGATGTATAGTATACTATATATTATGTATGGGGGAGCATTATAATATTATTCATATATAGATACTCAGAGGTACATCTCTTACAAAACCAATTTTGAAAAATCTTAGAAACAATATACTCTACCGAGTCAGAGACATAAGGTGATGATAAAAGATATTCTTGAACATCTTGAATTCAATTTTGACTGATAAGTGTTTTTATCACTAATGCCAAAGGGGGAGATTGTTGACATTATAGTCATGTTTTTGATAAGATAAACAGGTTTTAAGGGATCTTGAAACCCATAAGTTTTACAATACATTATAGTCATGTTTGTTATTAGTGACATACACTTATTCAAATTGTAAGTATCTACCAAGCACATTGTATAGTTTATAGTGTTAATCAAGTATTTTAGTATCTACCAAGTTCTACAATTCCTACCAAGTCCAAGGGATAGTATTTAGTTTGTGTTGAGCAATTACTACCAAGGTGTTGATTTGTAGTATAAACCGAGCATCCTAGTGTATGCAAAGGTTATCAGTGCAAAACAATTCATCTAGTACTTATCAAGTTCATAGTTGATGTGATGTAAGTCTAGTGTTAAACAAGCCACTCAATATTAACCAAGTGACTTAGTTTATATTGAGCTCATTGAAGTCATAGTATTGACTGAGCTATGCAATATGGATCAAGTGATTTAGTTTATATGTTGAGTTTCACAGTATTCACCAAGTCACCATTGCAGATTGAGTTCAAGACTACTTGGAAGTGATCAGTATGGGTTGATCTTCTACATCTACCAATTGCATGATGATGTTGAGCATTGACAATAGATGTCGAGTATCAAAACCTCACCAAGCCAGTCTTTAGAACCTAAGTTCTTGCAGTTGGGCCAACTTTGTGGTTTTTGTCTAAACTTGTATTGTGGCTGAATTTGTAATTTGTAAATTGGATTGGTATACATGTAACGTATTGTAACACATCCAATGTATGATATGGAAGTAATATGATAAGTAGAAAAGAGCAGAAGATAAAATTACAAAGACTACAACAATATAAGGAGTAGCAAAGATTTATCTATCATAGCAAGATGATTACTATACTCAAAGGAATCTCATTCAACAAACCAAGTTGTAGATTAGAGATCAACTACTATTTCATCCTAACAGGTGCATCAGTTAAATCCTTTCACAAGGTAGATTTAACAGTCTATGTAAATCTCTTTACTAAGTGCATACTTCATTGTATGTTTGTAAATCCTTTTGCAAGGTGGACGTAGCAGTCCTTATTACTTCTAATAGGGCAGATCATCAGAAGTGATCATTGTAAGCCTTAACAAATCAACTTTATACTATAGTACTAAAGCTTGTGGGTATCATCCCCACCCCAGTTTTACTTTCTATTTGGAAGGTTTCTGGGTCACCAAATTTTGTGTCAAAGTGTTATGAATGCTTTAATATTTTCAATTTCTCATGCATGCAACTAGATTAGAATACTCATAAAGGATTAATTGTTAATTAAGGATTAAGTTTTATTGGTTACTAATTCACCCCTCCCTCTTAGTAATTTAGCCTATCATAATATTTCCAACAATTATAATGATTGATGTGCTCATGAATTATTGATGAATGCTTATACGTATTAATGAATTGTATGTCCTGTTAATGAATGTTATGTGATTATAATGACTGTTGTGTTCATGAATTATTGATGAATTTTTATATGTATTAATGAATTATATGTCATGTTAGTGAATGTTATCTATATTAGCATGAATGTTGATGTTATGGGGGAATATTGCAGAACATTGTTTGTCATTGATGACAACATAGAAATTTTTTTATATAAGATTGACAGAGCAGCTAACTGAGATTTGTGTATTAAGGACATTACATTGCACATCTACTTATGTGTAGCTACCAACATTTACTACAGTATGTATTTGACATGTGAGAAGTGTGTAGAACCTGATTCAACATTGTATGAAAGATATTTGATGATTTACAAAGAATCGCAAGAAAACATAGCATTGAAAAAATTATTTCTATTGTATGACCATTATAGAGCATTGTATTTGGAATTAAGGGTTGCACAATTAATTAGAGGTAGCACACTAACTATTGATGATGTCAGCAAGTGTATAGGTATAGAAGCTACACTTGTGAAAGTTTGGGTATAACTGTGAGCCAACAACATTAATTAAATATGTATTTTATTTAATTAATGTATGGTAAAGTATGGAGCCGACTCAACAAATTAATATTGAGTGTGATATAAAGGAAAGATGTTTTTCAAGTTTTAGAGATGATCATTGAGATCAAGAAGTAGAGAAGGCTTGTGAATTGTGAAGTAAAGGAGCAAAGTAATCTGCTAATGTGTGTAAGTGACCTTAAGGGTTATCGTTAATGGATATAGAGTTCTAGATCTGATTGCATGATCTGAAGGTGAAGAAGTCTGACATACTAGAAAAAGAAAGAAGAAAAATATTTTCACATAACTATTATTCTAAAGGAATAGTACCAAGATTAATTGGACAATGGGTTCATTGATCTAATCGTAAAGTTATTTGAATAGTGGGTTTAGCTGCCTTCTACAACTCCTAATAGGGATTCAAAGTCTCTTAATAGGGACTCTTTGTACTAATTATTGTAATAGACTCCTAACAGGTTCTATCCTCTAACAAGGAATATTTAGATCAGCACATTATTTTGTGGGCATCATTCTCACCAGGGTTTTCCCTTTGATCAAGGATTTCCCTAATCAACATATCTAGTGTATTTGTGTATGTGCATTTCTTTGTGATTTCTATTTACTTTGGTTGATTAATTATGAATTGTTTAAGATTTTTGTATAATTGATTCACCCCCCCCCCCCAAGTTATATTGGTGATCTATTACTTCTAACAATTGGTATCAAAGCATTAGGTCCTTGAAGGGAAGTTTAACAACTTTGGGAGATCCGTGGTGAATCTGTTCAGGAAGGAAAGTGCTAGATTTGATTGCATGTAAACTATGACAACTGAAAGGATAAAATAAATACTCATCTCTTAGGCATGGGTCTAGGATATTGGCTTGTAACCAAGATATCTAAGAACATTGCAGAAGAAGACAATCTTGAAACCTACATCGAGGAACAAGGAGAAGTGTTTATGTGCAACATAAGGGCAAGAGAAGCAATATTGTTAGTGTTACCTAAAAGTGAGTACAGTTAGGTAAAACAACTTAAAACATCTCATGAAATTTGGAAAACTTTAGAGGCTAATTATGAAGGTGATACACATGCAAAGAGGGTTAGATTACAAAATTTTTATTGTGCATTCCAAGATGTCAAAATGATGGAAGATGAATCTATAAGAATTATGTTGGCAGAATATCTGAGATTTTTGTAAGAATCACATTTCTTGATGGAAAGAAATATAATGATGAAGTAATATGGAAGATCTTGAAAAGTCTAACACCACCCTTCGAGACAATAACACAGATGATTTGAGTAATGTTACCTTGCACCACTAACTTCACCAAAGAAATATTGTTTGGGAGATTGGAAGCTGAAGAATTTGATATGAAATAATCTAGAGAATTAGCAAAGGTTGAGACAACATTTAGTGCACTGAATATCAAACCTGGTTTAGCAAAGAAAACAAAAGCGTAGGGAGACATTGCTAGTAGCAGCAAGTCTATTGAGGAAAAGATCCAAGAGGGAGTGGCTCTTCTTGTAGAAAGAGAAAAAGATGGTAAGAATATATTTAAATGTTGGACATGTAATGAATATGGTCATTATGCATCTAAGTGTTCTAAAAGAGAAAGAAAGTATAAAGGAAGATTCAAGTCTAAAAGACCTATAAATTGTTTATATGCTAATGAAGAAGAAGAGGAAGATTTTGATCAAAACATGAGTGAAGATAAGTTAGGGTTCATGGTTATAAAGGAGGATGATCTTGATAGAGAAATAAGAGAAGAAAGTGTGCTAATCTCACAAGTTGAAAATAAAGATTGGATCATTGATAGTGGTTGTTCACATCACATGACTAGTGATATGAGAAAATTTGTCAAATTTAGAAGCCATGATGGAGGAATTGTCAGAGTAGGGAACAATGCAACCTGTCACATTACAAGAATTGGATCTATCAGACTTGATGGTAAAACATACATTGATGATGTTTACTTTGTTGATAGACTAAAAAATAACTTGTTAAGTGTTGGATAGCTTATGGATAAAAATTATTAACTGCAGTTTGGTAATAACACATGCATTATCAAGAACAAGGAAGGAAAACTACTTGGTACTGCCACAAAAACTAGAGGTAATGTATTTCAGTTAAACTCCATTGAAATAACATGTTTAGTAGCAAAGATTGACAATAGTTGGTTATGGCATAGAAGATTTTGTCACATTAACTTTGATAGTTACATTGTGAAGGCCAGTAATACATTTTTTGTGAGAGATTTACCCAAGATCACTAAACCCACTGACAGTATTTTTAAGCAATGTATCTTGGCTAAGTAGAAGAGAGTCTCATTTCTTAGCAAGTAGTTTTGTACTACACAAAAGCCAGAATTGGTTCATACAGATCTGAGTGGTCCTATAAGAACAAGAGGATTCTATGGAGAAAGGTACTTTATGATTTTTGTTGATGATTTCACTAGAATGATGTGGGTAACTTTTCTTAAAGAAAAATTATAAGCATTTGAGAAATTCAAGATATTTAAGAACAAAGTTGAGAATGAATTTGGAGTTAAAATCAAGAGCTTAAGATTAGACAGGGGAGGAGAATTCACCTCTAGAGAATTCAATATCTATTGTGAAGACCATGGTATCAGGAGACAACTATCCTCACCCCATACACTTGAGAAGAATGGGATTGCTGAAAGAAGAAACAAGTCAATTGCTGAAGCAACAAGAGCTATGTTATTTGAAAATTACGTACCAAAAACCTTTTGGAGAGAAGCAGTCAATATAGTAGTATACACATTGAACAGAGTGTAGATGAGATAGACAAAACACCCTATGAGCTATGATTTGGTCACTCACCATCAGTCAAATATTTTAGGATATTTGGAAGCAAATTTTACATGAAAAGAGATGATGATATCTTTAAGTTTGATCCAAGGAGTGATGAAGGTATGTTTCTTCGCTACTCATTAAAAAATAAAGCTTATAGACATTTCGACTATAGAACAAAAACTATAGTAGAGTGTGCAAATGCCAAAATTGATGAAAAATTTGGCACTAAGGAAAAGATAATGAATTATAACTCTGATGGAGATGATTACTCTATAATGACTAACATAAGTAATGAGTTATCTTTCAAGACTAACAATGACTTACAGAATAATGTGTGATTTGAAGATATGAGAGAAGAACAGAGTACAATGCTAGAAATAAGAGTTGAAGTAGCAACTCCTACCCCAAATAGGAACTTGATAAGAAATCATCTTGCTAATCAAATAATAGGAAGTAAAGAAAAAGGAGTAATGACAAGGAGTAGAATTAATGAAGAACTATGTCTGATATCTCAAGTAGAACCAGAAGGACAGATGAAGCAATCAAAGATGATCATTGGATAATAGCAATGGAGGAAGAACTTTAGCAGATAATTAAAAATGACACATGGGAATTAGTTCTTAGACCTAAGGACAAAAATGTGATTGGCACAAAATGGGCATTTAGAAATAAAATGAATTAATAGGTAGAAATAATAAGAAACAAAGCAAGACTTGTATACAAAGGTTACCCTCAGCAAGAAGGAATTGACTATGAAGAGACATATGCACCTATAACAAGAATGGAAGCAGTTAGAATATTCCTAGCATATGCAACAAATAAGAATTTTAATGTATATCAAATGGATGTTAAGTCAACATTCTTGTATTGAGAGCTTGAAAAAAAAGTTTACATTAAACAACTAGAGGATTTTCCTTTAACAAAAGAGAAGGACATGGTTTGTAGACTAAAGAAAGCATTGTATGAATTAAAACAAGCACCGAGAACCTGGTATGCAAGGTTGGACAAATACTTAGCAAAGCTTGGATTTGCTAAAGGAACAATAGATAGTAACTTGTACCTGAAGAAAATAGAAGATGGTTTGTTAATAATCATTGTATTTGTTGATGACATCATTTTTGGTGGAAATGATGAAGCCAGTAACAAATTGTCAGAAGACATGAAGAATGAGTTTGAGATGAGAATGATAGGAGAAATGAAATTTTACTTGGGAATGCAAATTGTTCAGAAAAAAGAAGGTATTTTCATCTCTTAGATCAACTATTTGAAAGATTTGTTGAAAAGATTTGGTCTATAAAACTGTAAACCTATTGGAACTCCTATGGTAACTGGTCATAAGTTATCAAGTAAAGATGAGATGCCTACTATTGAACAAAAGAAGTAAAAATCTATGATTAGAGGATTGCAATATCTAACTCATAGCAAACTAGACATAGCAAATGCAATTGGAATTGTGGCAAGATTTCAAGTCGATCCCAAAGAATATCACTATACAATAGTAAAAAGGATATTTAGATATCTAAAAGGAACATACAATTATGCCATTTGGTATGATAGAAGCAATGACTTTACTCTTTGTACTTACATAGATGTCGATTGGGCTATAGATAGGGATGATAGAAAAACCTCTAGTGGAGGAGCATTTTTCCTTGGAGGAAGACTAGTTTCTTGGCTCAGCAAGAAGCAAGATTGTACCTCACAAAGTACTACAAAGGTAGAATATGTTGCAGCAGAAAACAACTATAATCAAGTCATATGGATGTAGAATATGTCTAAGAATCTTGTTTTGCATTCTAAAACTAAGCACATAACAATAAAGTATCATGTGCTAAAAGAAAAAGTTGTAGAGAAAGAAATCAGATTGGAGTACATTAATACTAAGGAATAGATTGTAGAAATTTTCACAAAGGCCTTACCAAAGGATACCTTTGAGTACCTAAGAGGTATTCTTGGGGTTTTTCCCCTACCTAGCTCAGAGTAGAAGATGCAAAAGTGCATTAGTCCAAGGTACATAACACCATTATTAGACTGGACTAAATGCTAGTGCTTCCTCAATGGGGGAGTATCTATGATGAACAGAGTTAGGAAGGGCTCTTGGTGATTGATAATTGGTATACAATAGTGTCTTTAGACACTTGTGTTGTTTATATAATTATATGCAAAATTTGTAAAAGCAATAGACCAACTTGTGGTCGTGCTAATAGATTATTGTATGCTCAATCAAATAAACCTTTTATGTTCTATCTTTGACATTGATGTCAATGGGGGAGAGAATGACATGAAAAAATTTAGAGAAATTTTGTACTATGGGTGAGAAGTGTTGCAATTAAGGCTTGGTATTCTTGGAAATAAATGTTTTTCATCTATGTTGCCATCAATGCCAAAGGGGGAGATTGTTAGCATGAATGCTGATGCTATGGGGGAGCATTGCAGAACATTATTTTTCATTGATGACAACATAGCAATAAGTTTGTATAAGACTGATAGAGTGGCTAACAAAGATTTGGGTATTAAGGACATTACATTGCACATTTTCTTATGCACAATTACCAACATATACTATAGTATGTATTTGACATGTGGGAAAGTGCACAGAACCTGAATCAACATTGTACGAAAGATATTGATGATTTACAAAGAACCACAGGAGAATAGAGCATTGGAAAAATAGTTTATGTTGTATGACCAATATAGAGCATTGTATTTTGAATTAAGGGTTGTGCAGTTAACTGGAGGTAGCACACTAACCACTGATGATGTTAGCAAGTGTGCAGGTATAGAAGTTGCATATGTAAAAGTTTGGGAACAACTGTGAGCTAAAAATATAAATTAAATATGTTTTTTATTTAATTAATGTATGATAAAGTATGGAGCCAACTCAAGGAATTAATATTGAGTGTGGTATAAAGGAAAGATGTTTTCTAAGTTTTAGAGATCATCATTGAGATCATGAAGCAGAGAAGGCTTGTGAATTGTGAAGTAAAGGAGCATAGTAATCTACTAATGCATGAAAGTGACCTTAAGGGTTACTGTTGATGGATATAGAGTTCTAGATCTAATTGCATGATCTGAAGGTGAAGAAGTCTGACATACTGGACAAAGAAAGAAGAAAAATATTCTTACATAACTATTATTTTGAAAGGAATAGTACGAAGATCAATTGGACAGTGGGATTGTTGATCTAATCTTGAAGCTATTTGGACAATGGGTTCAACTGCCTTCTAAAACTCCTAATAGGGTTGGAATCTCCTAACAGGGATTCAAAGTCTCCTAATAGGGACTCTTTGTACTAAGTATTGTAGCAAACTCCTAATAGTTTCCATCCTCTAACAAGGAATATTTAGACTAGTACATTATTTTGTGGGCATCATTCCCACCGAGGTTTTCCCTCTGATCAAGGGTTTCCCTAGTCAACATATCTAGTGTATTTGTGTATGCAATTTCTATGTGATTTTTGTTTACTTTGGTTGATTAATTAAGAATTGTTTAAGATTGATATATAACTAATTCACACCACCCCCCCCCTGCTCTCAGTTATATTGGTGATCTACTACTTCTAACAATTTGATTATAATGATTTATGTGTTCACAAATTATTGATGATTTTTTATACATATTAATGAATTGTATGTTGTGTTAATGAATGTCATGTGATTATAATTCATTGAGTGGTTAGAAAACTTCACCATAGTCACTAATGACTGTCATTTCTTCCATGTTGATGTAGATGTGTCTATGATGTTTGTTGCTATAGACTCCATATCAATTGTCACTATAGTTTCATCTCATGTCTATGCTATTAGTTATTATCACTACATTTCCATAATGAATCAAAGTCATCTCTTATGTGATAAATATTATCTATTGGTAAATAGACTTGTCACTTTGAAACTCTTGACAATGTTTCCAATGGAAGTGTGAAAAACTAAATACAACTATAGGATAAACCACTTCATAGTGTGATATTCCTCTGCATTTAGGAGGGGAAACTCCCTTGTATATATTTTAAGAATGAAACAAGACCATATGAACACATTAAACACTAGGTAATACTCTCAAAATGTTCTTTGTATACCAATAATTTGTTTGTCTTTTATTTCTATACTATAGGTATCTAAAGTAATTGAAGCAACACTTAAACTCTTCATTGCATCTGCATCAGACAATATTTTTTCCATTTGTGAGTTGATCCTGTTAGTGAACATATTCAAGAGAAATTGGCAATTAATATGTTGGTTATCCTTTACTATTTATGTTTCAAAGAAAAATTAAAATGTTATGCTTGAGTGGATCAAATTAATGGAGATAGTACTAGATGTTAACTGTTTCAATCTCTTGGTTTTAGGCAATGTAGAAGGAGGCCCAAGTTCAATATGCAATCTAAATTGATATGTATGGGAACTCAAGTGGAGCTTAAAAATGCAACATGTTTGCATTTTTTTTTATAGGTCATTAATTAGGTATTTTAAGTTATAGACCATCATGAACATTATAAATTTTACTCTTATAACCAAGGGTAATGTCCTCAACATGCAAGAAAATGAGGACTTTTTATTTTCTCCCTTGCTGAGGACATTTTCTCAACCATAGTAGCTAGAGTTCTAACATTCACGATGGCCTATAAATTTTAAAAAAAACTTATAGATCTATTAAAATAATGTAAATGTGGTGCATTTTTTCAGCTCCACCTACTATCCATCCATATGGAACTTAGTGGCATGTGCATTCTCAATTTAGAGTGGTTGAATCTTGTTATGGATGAGAGGGAGAGAAGCCAAAGACATAGGGGTGCTTTAGTAGCTAAAGCCAATGATTCTTCACTATTTACATTATAGTTCTATCATTGAGTTCCTTATTTTGACTATTGGTACATTCTACATTTCGATGTTATTAAAAGTAATATTTTGTTCCTTCATTGAAATGTGCCATGCTTTCATTCACTAAAAGTAATCTCTAGTAATTGTAACCATATTTATAACATGTTTATCTTAGTCTTGTTATAACACTATAGATCCTAATATGCATATAGCACACTAACCAATGTAATAAAATTGGAACATATCTTGAAACTTCTTAACATCTTTTGTAATACAAATTGATCATGATTTCATTGTATTTGGTTATAGGCACCGAGCAATAGAATTGAATGAGAAATTGAGGTTGTAGGGTAAAGACAACATCTCTCCATCATTTGAGGGTAATTCTAGGTAAGGACTGAATCTATTTATGGTTTGAATCTAGAAGGAAAGTATCAATGATAATGGTTTTTTAAGTTTCCTACATATTGTTGTTTTGTTACATGTTTGGTGCTAAATGAGGGACGTTATGTACCTGTATCTCTCTTGCTCCTAAATTTCTATTTTTGTAAATTTCTCTATTTCTAAACCATATCCCAACCATTCTCTTTTCTAAACCTATACCTCTCTAGTGGTTATCATATAGAGGTAATTGTATCTTGCATTTAGAACCTTTATTTTCTTTTCATAGTCATCATTTTAGCCTAGAAAAATACAAAAAGCATAGCTTGCATAATATCTTAGGGAATTATTTTTCAAATTAGAAGGAACATCTTTTATAGGTCATTCCTTTAGTGATCATACATATCGTCTTGATTTCTCAAACATCATCTATATTCACTCACCTTGGATTAGACACCTTACATTTGTCTTTGAATGACATTCTTATCACCAATTTTTCCTATCTTTTTAAAATCAACAAAATCTACAATCTTATAAAACTTGTCAATCTTCTATCAAATGCAGGCAACTAGAGCTAATACTTAGGAGTATGGTTTATTTTCAAGATTTTAAGGAATTGCAATGAACCCCAATATGATTATTATGATTCGATTGAGTTCTAAAAAATATTTTATGCTTGGTTTCAATAGAGACCAGATGTTCCACATTCTCAGTTTGGTCTAGTAAGAAATCATAATGATAATATTCAATGTGTGTCTTGGTAGTATTCTGAAATTGCCAAGTGGTTGAATGTGTAAGACGAGAGTATGGGGAAAGTTGACTTGGGATCATACCTTTATAAATGATCTCCCATAAAATTCTCCATGAATCCTCTCTATATAAGAGTTTTCTATGGTATTACAATCTCAGTCATTATAGATTGAACTAAGGTTTTGTTGATGCATGAGTCATAATGCTTACTATGTAACTTACTAGAAGAATTTTTATTTTAAGTAATCACAACTAGATTTGACAATATATTTTTTAATATATGTTCTCCATTGCCACTACAATCCTAATTAGAATGTCTTTGAACTCTCTATGGATTTATGATGTATTATATAAAATGAGATTGTACAAATATATAGCCTTTTCTATTTCATTGATAGCTTTGCATTCAACCAAGCTTATTGATAATAAGCAAGCTTTGTTTGTATATAATAAAATGTACTTTTCCTAATGTGATCATAACACAATGCACTTCACAAATTTTTACTACTATATAAATTCAAATGTCAAGCCTTTCTTTAGAAATAATTTATTAGTTGTAGTTTCTATAAATATTTAATATTTTTAATTAATATAATATTTTCAAAAAATTGTAAAATTAAAATTAGCCTGTAAAAGGTATAATTGGTAATTGTATCTTTGTATACAATGGGTATGCCAAAAAAATGTAAAAAGTTAATTAGGAAAAATTTGGCTGATTATCTACATACATTTTTTCCAATGTATTTTGTTTATGTAAAAAAAGTTTTGATGTAGAAATGATAGTTTCAAAACAACTATACATATAGAAAAAAAATAAGAGTAAAATTGTTGGTGTAAATAAGTATTTACTATTTACAGTTTACTTAAGTTTACTTAGGTTAATGCATTTTCATATTAGTTGTCATGTAGACACCTAGGAGTTTGCATATGCATGAGTTGTCATGTAGACAACACAGTAGTTTGCACTCTAATTGAGCACATGTTGTCTAATACATCTCTTTATGAGATACACCTTTACATTCTTATCCTCATTGTTACACGTACATTCATGTACAATGGAGGATAATCCACTCTTGGTGGACATGTGCTTAGTTGTTCCTTATCTCTTTGCATGACTCCTAGTCATCTTGATTGTTGTTATATCCAAGGTACTTCTATGATGTATTCACCCAATTATCAGATTAATCCATTTTCATTTGATCACATCTTGTCTCTCTTGTGCTATCTCTTGAGCTTCTAGATCTTTGCATTTCATTCTTGTCTTAAGAAAATTCTTACATGGTATCAGAGCCATAGGAGTTTCATTACATAGCCATTGGAGAGAATTTCATTTTTAGGTCAAAATTGGAGCTTGTGTGTGCAAATCAGAGGTCGGCATCACATTTAGAAGGTCAAAAACCCCTAAATTAACTTTTGTTTCATCAAAATTAGACATCTAAGTTGAAAGCTAGAGTCATTTTATTTTTGGAGGTGTGACGGCGATGATTCAGGAAAAATAATTATAGAGGTGATTTTCAAACATCGATATCTTCCTTATACAAACTCCTTTTTTCGAGCAATCTTTTTGTTTTGGGGTAGAACTTTGTGATCTACACATTATTGTAAGTTGTTTGCAATCCCTATTCCTGAATTATTCTAAAAATTGCAAATTCTAATTTTTGCAACTTCAAAGGCTTCATTTGGGCTCATATGGACACATATTTAGGTGCTATTTTTTTTGAAAGTACATGATTTTTTGTCTGCTTTCCAGATCTAGTATTAGTTTGGAGTAATTTTGAGTAGACATAGTATTTTTAACATTTGGTCATTTTTGGCCTATTTTGGCACTTGTAATTAATTATATGCTTCAGAGGTCTTGTGTCTTATCTTGTTGAGTCTGATATAGATTCATAATTTTTGTTTTAGCCATCAAAATTAGAAGTCCACTTTGGTTCATTTTGACAAGTGGCAGTTGTATATTCTGTAAGTATAAAGTGCCAAAATCATCTATTTTGGGGGTTCTTTGATTGAGTGATTGGGGGGGGGGGGGGGGGGGGGGGCAGGGGGAGGGGGGGGCGTGTCTTGAGTGTTTTCACTTCTCTTTCTCTTGTGTTCTTTGATTTTGCATTATGGGTTCTCCTAGGTTTCCACTTTTAACTCCACATAATTATGCTACATGGAAAATTAAAGCATGGAGTAAAATGATGGAAAAAGGTTTAATTCAATATGTTGATGGAACCATGGTTGCACCATCTAATATTAATAAACTAAATTAATGGAATCATAACAATAAGTTTTCTATTGGTACTTTGAGGAAGTATGTACATGAAGTTCTTATCTTCCATATTGATAATTGCAAAATAGTAAAGGAAGCATGGGATAACTTTGCTAGCTTGCATGTAGAAGTGGACAAAGCTAGCGATTTTGAACTTGATGAAAATCTCATGTCATTATATCCAAAGGAGCTTGACACAATTCAAGACTATATCACCAAGGAACATAAGCTAAGGTCAATGGTTAAGTATTGTGGAATTACCACAGAGGATGAAAAATTGATCTATAATTTGATGAGAAAACTTCCTCCAAAGTATGCATCATTTATTGCAAGCTTAAACACTCATAAGTTAACCTTAGGTTCTTCCTACACCATGCCTTCATTTGACTCCTTCATAGAGATGTTTATGGTAGAACAATCAAACTTGATGAGCATGGGGATTCTCAAGTCTTCAAAGTCCAAAGCATTGGTGGCTAGTAAATGTAATCAAGGAAAAGGGTCTAACAAGAAGCAAAATTTATGGCAACAAAATTCACAACAAGAGAAAGAACACTCAACCTCCACACCACAAGACAACTCCAACAATAAGGGAAAATCATCCAAGAAGGAGTTTCTTACTTGTGTAAATTGCAAGAAGAATGGACACGAAGAACATCATTGTTTTAAGGAGATGGATGAACTCAAGAATCTTCTTAAGAAGAATCAAATTAGTCTACCTTCAAGAATGACTACTTCACCCTCTTGTTCACATTTAGATTTTGATAAAAGAAAGGATCACATGGGAAAAGGTCAAGCCTTAGTAGCTACTTCAAGTCAATATTCAGTGAGATGGCTTCTAGGTTCAGGGGCATCTCATCATATGGAATCTTCATAGTCTATGTTTTCATCATTTGATCCTTGTCATACTTCAACTATTTTGATGGGTAATCATACTTATATGAATGTGATTGGGAAAGGAACTATTGATAAGGGGGAGGGATACTTCAAAGATGTGTTGTGTGTACCTTACCTAAGTCATAATCTTATTTCCATCTATCAGCTCACTCATGGAGATAGAAGAAGGATTGTGGAATTCACACATTTAGTTTTTATTAGAGACTTGGAGACTAGAAATATCATTGCTACAGGGGTGGTTGATCATGCATCTCAACTATACTACTTCTCAGGCTTTGGTCATGACGATGATAGTGATTCTTTAGTAGATTTTTTATCACACTTATAGTGTTAATTCATACTTTGAGAAGGAATTTGGCTACTTGAACTTGGGTATTCTCACATGTGATCAAGTTCTTGATTCATCCATTGCTTCTCCTCCTACTAATATTACATCTACTATTGTTCCTAATGATAGTTATATTCACATAGCTATAGATAACATGATTTAGTGCAACAATATATTCATTGTCTTCTAGACTTAGTTCCAAGGGATGACTACTTGACAGACATTTCTAGTCTATTTGTGGATTGCTACATTACAGATTTGGGAGACATTATTGATGACATTCATCTTCTCTTTGGTAAAGATGATCCTTCTTCATTTGTTGCGAGGGAGCATGTTGAACCTCATCTTCATTCTTTACTTGATCAATCTTTCGAGGTTGACATGATGGTAGATCCTTTGATACAATAATTGGAGGAGGTCACTTTATTTTCAGAGGAAATATTTGAGTCTTTGATACATGTTCTAAATTCATCCTTAGTTGAGCCTAATTTATCTTTTTCAATAGAGCGGCATAGTACACATGATTTGGAGGAGGCACATTTCATTATTGACATGGGGCCACTTGAGCAAGTTTCAGAGATTTCATACATTTTGAGGTTTCTTTCCGTAGATGGGAGAGGCTTCATTGGTACAACTTGGGTTTTGTTTCTTTCTAAGGGGAGGAATGTTGTTCTACACTCATGGAGGAGTTTGTACATTGAGCCTTGCACATCTACCATAGGTGTACATTCTACATTGAGGGGGAGTTACTTAGTCTATCTTCCTATTCTTCTCTCTTATGGGGGGGGGGGGGGGGGGGGATCTTTTACACACATGAGGTCTTCTTCTCTCTCATTTCCTTTTATTGCACTTATCTCTCTTTTTGGAGGAGGTTTTTTCCCATATTTTTTTCCCTCTTTCTCTACTTTATGAGAGATTACATTGCATATCTTTTGTACTTGCATATTGTACATGGGTACCTAACATTGCCCAATAGCCATGACCCATCTTTCATTATTATCTAGATTTTTTGAGAATAAGTACATTTCCCTAAGTTGAACTTAAGGGGGGGTGTTGGTGTAAATAAGTATTTACTATTTACACTTTACTTAAGTTTACTTAGGTTAATGCATTTTCACATTAGTTGTCATGTAGACACCTAGGAGTTTGCATATGCATATGAGTTTTCATGTAGATAACATAGTAATTTTCACTCCAATTGAGAACATGTTGTCTACTACATCTCTTTATGAGCTAAACCTTTAAATTCTTATCCTCTCATTTTTGCATGTATATTCATGCACAATGGAGGATAATCCACTCTTGGTGGACATGTGCTTAGTTGTTGCTTATCTCTTTGCATGACTCCTAGTCATCTTGATTGCCTTTATATAAAAGGCACTTCTATGATGTATACATCCAATTATCTAATTAATCCATTTTCATTTGATCACATCTTGTCTCTCTTGTGCTATCTCTTAAGCTTCTAGTGTTGGAATTATAGATGGAGTAACTAAGAAGGGGGGTGAATTAGTTACCACAAAAAATAATTTACAGATCCCTTAAATGTCTTAAATAACTAGTTACTACTGACACTCAGTAGCCACACAGAGAAATGTTGTAACTCAATAGATTAACTTGTTTAACCATTCACAATTATTAACATGCATTCAAAAGTAAATAACATGAACATAAGAGACACCAGATTTAATGTGGAAACCCAATATGAGAAAAAGCACCAAGTAACTAGCTACCAATTTTCACTCTTTTGAAGTGAGCTCTGTTAGGAGCCAACTCTGTCAAAGATTACAAAATACACTATTAGGTGTGACCTAGTTAGAGGACTTAATCACCTTGTTAGGAGTGGGCTTGCTAGAGGTCTTTAGAACAATTCAATAGAACTATCCACCTTGTTAGAGGATTTACAAAATGGTTGTCACACCAACTCTGTTAAGAGATTTAGGAATTAATGCTATAATGGTGAGTAAGTAGCAATAAGTGACCTAAATGAGATGCAACTGAACTTTGCTGATACATATCTCTTCTCTACTTCAATATATCCTTACTAATTGAATAAAACTCTGCTACTCTTGAAGGATATCTGATCCTTCTTCAAAATGTATATTCATGCACAATGGAGGATAATCCACTCTTGGTGGACATGTGCTTAGTTGTTGCTTATCTCTTTGCATGACTCCTAGTCATCTTGATTGCCTTTATATAAAAGGCACTTCTATGATGTATACATCTAATTATCTAATTAATCCATTTTCATTTGATCACATCTTGTCTCTCTTGTGCTATCTCTTAAGCTTCTAGTGTTGGAATTATAGATGGAGTAACTGAGAAGGGGGGCAAATCAGTTACCACAAAAAAAATTTACAGATCCCTTAAATGTCTTAAATAACTAGTTACTTTTGACACTCAGTAGCCACATAGAGAAATGTTGTAACTCAATAGATAAACTTGTTTAACCATTCACAATTATTAACATGCATGCAAAAGTAAATAACATGAACACAAGAGACACTAGATTTAACATGGAAACCTAATATGAAAAAAACCACCAAGTAACTAGCTACCAATTTTCACTCTTCTGAAGTGAGCCCTATTAAGAGCCAACCCTGTTAAAGGTTACAAAACACACTATTAGGTGTGACTTGGTTAGAGGATTTAATCACCTTGTTAGGAGTGGCCTTGCTAGAGGTCTTTAGAACAATTTAGTAGAACTGTCCACGTTGTTAGAGGATTTACAAAATGGTTGTTAGACCAACTCTGTTAAGAGATTTAGGAATTACTGCTATAATGGTGAGAAAGTAACAATAAGTGACTTGAATGAGATGCAACTGAGCTTTGTTGATACAAATCTCTTCTCTACTTCAATAGATCCTTATTGATCGAATAAAAATCTACTACTTCTCAAGGATATCTGATCCTTCTTCAAAATTCGCTCGCACTTCTTCTTCACAATCAACTCACTTGCATACTCATTCATTCATACATCCATCCATACATTTGAAAACATAACTTGACCTTTTATTCATACATTACAGATTGTCAAGTCGGCTCATTTACAAGTTACATTTACCAATAAACCATACATCAGTTGGCTACACATATTACATTAAACAAATAAACTTTATTTCTCAAAACAATGAAATCCTTCATTGGCCAACCCTACTTGGTAAACACTGCTCCAGAAAATGATTTCCAGTGTTAACCAAGTGAAGCTTGGTAAACACTAAAAACTCTGCAAAATCCTTTGGAGATTGAGTGAACTCGGTAAGAACTAACTTTCCTTTGTTGACCTTGCTCGCTCGATAGAAATAGATTTTTTCTACATAAGCCTTTAGCACCTAAGTTAGCTTGGTAGAAACTGTCTTCACAATGTAACCTCCATAAATGCTCAGTAGACTCTATCTTTTGCCTTGCTAGCCAACTGAGCTCAGTAGGATCTGACTAATAACTAATATGACATTTGTGTAACATCAAAGATAACACATAATTGAACAATTGTATTCAATAATCTCCCTCTTTGGCATTGATGGCAACACAACATGACATAGAAGAATGAAATTTGAAAACAAATCTTTTTCTAACAGAATGCTTCTCCCTCTTACATTTCATTCCACAAATTTCTTACATTCAGTAATCTCCTTCTGTGAAGGAATTACATGGCTTCTATGCAAACATCAAACTCTTCATAAACAGATTCAAATTTCAAAAAGATATGCAAGTATACTCTCCCTCTTTGACAACACATGCCAAAGACAACACAAACCAAATGAATAGAAATGTACCTTATGTATTGACTCATATGCAGTATTTTCATGTCTATTCTGCATCAACTAAAAAGATCTTCAACTTGATACCTATTGATGCATCACTAGGACTTCATCTTAGTGAGCTTCAGATAGGGGAATGACCCCTAACTTACCTCTTAGATACACAAATGCATCCTTAGGTAAAGGCTTTGTGAATATGTCAGCAATTTGTTCCTTTGTATGGACATATTACAATCTGATCTCCTTGTCTTACACCAATTCTCTGGCAAAGTGATACTTTATTGCAATGTGTTTAATTTTTTAATGCATCACTAGATTTTTGGATATGTTAATTGCACTTGTATTGTCACAAAACATAACAATAGGTTCTTTGATTTCTTGCTTCATACCTTCCAATAACTACTTGAACCAAATAATATTAGAATAGTTTACTGCTACTGTAACATACTCTGCTTCTGCTATGAATTGGTATGTACAATTTTCCTTTTTACTTGTCCAAGAAACCAACCTATTTCCAAGAAAGAAAGCTCCTCCACTTGTACTATTTCTATCATCAACGTTTCTTGCCCAATCTACATCATTAAATACTTTCAAATATATATTACCTCCAAATTTGTACCATAATCCATAATCTTCAGTGCCTTTCAAATATCTCATGATTCTTTTGATTTCCATCATGTAATTTTCTCTTGGTTTTGTTGAAAATATTGCTACAATACCAACTGCAAGGGCAATATCTAGTCTTGTATGCACTACATATTGCAACTTTCCAATCATAGATCTATACAATGTTTAATCTAGCTCCTTTGATTCATCATCTTTGGTAAGTTTTAATCCAGTACTCATAGGAGTCCCAACTAGTTTGCAATCTTCCATGCCAAACTTTTTTACTATATCCTTGATGTATTTAGATTGAGTGATTTAGATGTCATTCCTATTCTGCTAAATTTGAAGACCAACAAAGAATTTGATCTCACCAAATATTGACATTTCAAATTCCTTGTTCATTTTCTCTAAAAATTCTTTGTAAAGATCATCATTTCCTATGAATAAAGTATCATCCACAAATATTTCTACTAAAACAATCTTATTATCTGGTCCTTCCTTCATATACAAGCTATTGTTATCATTAGTTCTTTGAAAACTAATTTGTATTAGATAGTTATGCAAGCTTTCATACCATGCTCTAGGGGCTTGTTTCAAACCATACAATGCTTTATGTAATTTGCAGACCATGTCCTTCTTATCTGGATCAACAAAACCTTTAGGTTGCTTAATGTAAACTTCTTCATCCAGTATACCATTGAGAAATGTTGACTTGACATCCATCTGATAAACCTTAAATCCTTTACATGTAGCATATGCAAGTAGGGTCCTAAAACCTTCCAATCTTGCAATAGGAGAAAAAGTCTTTCCATAGTCTATTCCTTCTTCTTGAGAGTATCCTTTGCATACTAGTCTAGCTTTGTTCCTTAATACCTTACCATCTTCATTCGGCTTATTTCTGAATACCCACTTAGTTCCAATCACATTTTTATCTTTAGGCCTAGGTATAAGAGTCCATGTTTTTATTTTCTCTATCTACTCTATCTCTTCATTCATAGCCTCAATCCAAATTTCATTTTCTAATGCATCTTTGACACTTCTAGGTTCAAAATTAGCAAGTAAACAAGTACCTTTCAACTTACTTCTTATCATAGTAACTTTAGATTTGTCTCCAATGATCTGATCTAGTGCATGATGTCTCCTGACATACTTAGTTAATATAGGTTCCTTGAATTTTGAACGCTTCACATTCTCATCCTCTTATATTTCAACTTTAGGTTCTAGTAGATTTGTCTGCTACTTAGGCCCTTTAGACTCAGTAAGCATTGGCTTGGTAGCATCAAAATGTGACTCTGGTTCTTGTAGCTTGGTTTGAACTTCTTGCAACTCGATTACTGAAGACTCAAGAGTGGAAGATTTTTGATTGGCAAGTGTAACTGGCACTGTATCAGGTTCAACAAAAATAAATCTCCTGTAGTCTTCTAATTCCCTTTTTCTTTCTTCTTTAGTTATTTTTGAAAACTCATCAACTTTCACATGTGCACTTTCTATGACTTTGTGAGTAGACAAATTCAAACATCTATATGCTTTACTCTTTCAAGAATAACTCAAAAATATTCCTTCATCACCCTTCACATCAAATTTACCTTTTCTAGATTCTTTCAAAATGTAATATTTGCTTCCAAATACTTTTAGGTAACTTACATTGGGTTTGTAGCCATACCATAACTCATAGGGGGTTTTGAATGAGTCCTTCTTCGGCTGTACTTGGTTCAAGATATGAACTGTAGTGCTGATAGCTTCCTTCCAGTATTTGATAGCAATGCTCTTTTAATTCATTAGGGTTCTTGCACAGTCCATGATAGATCTGTTCCTTCTTTTAGTTATTCCATTTTTCTCAGGAGTTTCAGGGGTTGATACCTGTCTTTAGATCCCTTTTTCAATGCAAAAGTTATTGAATTCATGGGAGATGAATTCACCACCTCTATTTGATCTCAAAATTTTTAGTCTTTTTCCTATTTCCTTCTCAACTCTGGCCAATACCATTTGAACTTCTCAAATGCTTTTTATTTCTCTCTCAGGTACATGATAGTCATCATTCTTGACTAATCATCAACAAAAAGAATGAAAATTTTTTCATCAGTATAGCTTTCAATTCCAATAGGTCCACAAAAATTAGTATACACAATTTCTAAAACTTCTTTAGACTGACAGTTCTTATTTTTAAAGCTAGTCTTTCCCATCTTCCCAATTTGATAATTCTTGCATAGATCAACCTTAGGTTTCTTTATGTTAGGAATGCCTCTTACTTTCCTGAATTTACTTATTTTCACCAAGTTATCAAAGTTCACATGACACAACCTTCTATGCCATAACCAACTTTCTTCAGCTTGAGCAATAAAGCATGAACATTCACCAAGTTCAAGATAAAATAAGTTACCTTTTGTTTGGGTGCCTGATCCAATCAGCTTTCCTTTCTTATCCAGAAGTCTTGTTTTTCCATGCATGAATTCCACTTTGAATCCATTATTAAGTAGTTGTGCCACACTCAATAGATTGTGTTTTAGTCCTTCTACCCAATATGCATTATCACATACAAGCTATTTGGTTAGTGAGATTCTTCCTCCTCCTTTTATGCAACAAGGTTCATTATTATCAAACCTCACATTGCCACCATTATAGTCTTCAAAATGTTCAAACTTAGTTTTATCTCTAGTCATATGATGAGAGCAACCACTATCTATAATCCATGTATCAGTTTTGCTCACATGAAAATAAGTGTCATTTCCTCATCATTATCAGACTCATCTTTTACAACAATGTAAACAATTTCATCTTCTTCTTCATCATCAGAATTATTAGAATTCTTATCCATAAAACATGTATTCTTACCTTTTTCCTTGAATGATTTGAAGTCTTTCTTTCCATTGCACTTGTGACCTTTCTTTTCATCCCTGTTCTACTTATTTGGGCACCTAGCAGCAATATGTCCAATTTCTTCACAAAAAAAATAGATTAGAGGAACCTTACCTTTTTATTTTCCTTTGCCTCTTGAGTATTTCCTTGCTAGTAGAGCTTCAACCACCTCAAGATCACTGTCAGAACCCTGTTATAATCCTTCTTCACTTTTTGACTAAGAATCTTTTATCTTCTTGCCTTTCTCTTTGAGTGAAAGCTTGGCTTCAAATGATGATTCAATTTTTTTGGTAGCTGGAACATAGTTATCATAGTTATCTGCTCAAATGTAGTCAATCTTCCAACTATGGCCTCTAGATTTATCTTATGGTTTGCTTCACATCTTCTTTCTTGAATTGCAAAAACTTTGATTGCATAAATGGGAAGTAATGTTCTAAGAACTTTACTTATAACTATTTCCTCCTTGATATCTCCTCTAGAAGCTTTGATTGCACTAACACTTGCTTTGACTCTTTCAACATATTTTGCAATGTTTTCATCTTCTCACATCCTCGTCTAATCAAATTGACCCCTTAAAAATTTTTCTTTGGCTCTTCTCACATTATCATCACCTCCATAGATTTTCTTCAGCTTGTTCCACATTTCAAAGGCAGTTTTGCAGTCCTTGACATCATTAAATTCTTCATAGCTTAGGGCAGATGCAATGTCTATCATCATGATGTTATGAGTCTTCTTCTTAGCAATGTCATTTGCAGATAATGTACCAATAGGAGTTACATATGCTTCGTCTAGATATTTTAGTCTTGTATCCCTAATGGAAGCCAGATGGAGTCTCATGAGACCTTGCCATGCTGAAAAGCTATCCCTGTTAAGCCTTGGAATTTCCCTCTTATAAGACATCCTAACCTTTAGCTTAGATCCTTGAAATCCTTCTTGCAAGCACCAAAAGCTCTGACACCAATTGTTGGAATTATAGATGGAGTAACCAAGAGGGGGGTGAATCAGTTACCACAAAAAATAATTTACAGATCCCTTAGACATCTTAAATAACTAGTTACTGTTGACACTCGGTAGCCACATAGAGAAATGTTGTAACTTGATAGATTAACTTGTTTAACCATTCACAATTATTAACATGCATGTGAAAGTAGATAACATGAACATAAGAGACACTAGATTTAACATGGAAACCCAATATGGGAAAAACCATCAAGTAACTAGCTACCAATTTTTGTTATTTTGAAGTGAGCCCTGTTAGGAGCCAACCCTGTTAAAGTTTACAAAACACACTGTTAGGTGTGACCTAGTTAGAGGATTTAATCACCCTGTTAGGAGTGGCCTTGCTAGAGGTCTTTAGAAAAATTTAGTAGAATTCTCCACTTTGTTAGAGGATTTACAAAATGGCTGTTAGACCAACTCTTTAAGAGATTTAGGAATTACTACTACAATGTTGAGAAGGTAACAATAAGTGACCTGAATGAGATGCAATTGAACTTTTCTGATACAAATCTCTTCTCTACTTTAATAGATCCTTACTAATCAAATACAACTCTATCACTCCTCAAGGATATATGATCCTTCTTCAAAATTCACTCACACTTCTTCTTCACAATCTACTCACTTGCATACTCATTCATTCATACATCCATCCATACATTTGAAAACAGAACTTGACCTTTTATTTATACATTATAGATTGTCAAGTCAGCTCATTTACAAGTTACATTTACCAATAAACCATACATCAGTCGGCTACACATATTACATTAAACAAATAAACTTTATTTCTCAAAACAATGAAATCCTTCATTGGTCGACCCTACTCAGTAAAAACTGCTCCGGAAAATGATTTCCAGTGTTAACCAAGTGAAGCTAGGCAAACACTGCAACTCTACAAAATCCTTTGGAGACCAAGTGAACTTGGTAAGAACTAACTTTCCTTTGCTAATCTTGCTAGCTCGGTAGAAATAGATTTCTTCTACAGAAGCCTTCAGCGCTGAGTTAGCTCGATAAAAATTATCTCCACAGTGTAACCTCCAGAAATGCTCTATAGACTCTATAATTTTCTTAACTAACCTTTTGAGCTTAGTAGACTCTATCTTTTGCCTTGTTGACCAACTAAGCTGGGTAGACTTTGACTGATAATTGATATGACATTTGTGTAACATCAAAGACAACACAATATTGAACAATTATATCCAACATCTAGATCTTGGCATTTCATAATTGCCTTAAGAAAATTCTTACATGGTATTAGAGCTATACCAAATTATTACAAAAAACATTATAAAAAAGTGGGAAAGAAAAAGATGTGTGTGCGTGTGTGTGTGTGTACAGTAATGACAACAAAACTATTATAAAGAGAGATGTGTATTGAATAATAGGATATGTAGATAGATATTGGGAGAGAGAGGGAGTGATATTTATAGTGTTGATATGAAAATGAAAACATATGAAATATGCATGGACAAGCCAACCACAAAAGCCTAAAACACCATGCAAACTCTATGCCTAATCACACCATTAAGGTCATTAAGAAAAAGTGTATAAAAGATGGAAAATAAACCAAACAAGACACTCTCTCAATGAAGCTTTCGATGCTTTTTTTTTCTTCTCCAAATGTTGATATATTGCTCATGTTGACAAAGTGCACCTAGAATGAAAGAAATTATGATAGGATGATAATGCGAATACTCAAAATTATGATTTTCAAGAATAAGGGTTTTGAGTCCAATTTATAGAGTTTTGGGACTTGAATCAATGGGTGAGATTAAAACTCAATCAACAGTCACCAACACATTTAGAAATTTGAAATTGGCAATGGACATGATTACAACAAATTAAAGTTATGTGTTTAGAAAATGACAAGTTATGACAAAAATAAATGCAAAATTAGAATGCATAAATTAAGATGAATTATTGAAACTAAATTATGTATGATTCTTATGAATAAAAAATAAAAAATTACAAAATAGGGATATTGTCAAAATTTTGATGACTTTTCATTGATCTATTCATGATAGTTGGCATTGATGACATGGAAACATCGTTAGAATCTCATAGGATTTCAATGAAGTTTGGTCTATGTTTTGACAAGGACATCTATCAATCGCATGGTAAGCTCATCAAAAATGACCCCTAAGCACCAAAGTTTCAACTTATGTTGGTTATGGTCTGACGCTTCCTTCATGGGAGAGATTGGGTTCTTTTTTGATGAGGTTTTTCATTGATAAATAAATAGGAAGAATCAACCAACCCTCGTCAAAAAATAGGTCCAAATTTGCTAGTAATATTAGAATGGGTTATTTCAAAAGGTGTGTTTCTAAATATGTCATCAAATTATTATCCATAGGATAATGGATAGGCTAAATGTACAAATAAGAACCTAATTCATATGATTTAAGAAGAGTTTGGGAGGTAATCAATATTCTTCACATGAGAAATTTAAAATAAGCATTGTTGGCTGACAGGATAACTCCCAAAAGATCAACAAGTTTCTCACCTTTTATATTAGTTTATGGAAAGGAAGCTAGATCACCTATTTTAGTTGAGTTTCTAGGACTAGATTCTGAAAATAGAATCAAGATGGAACCTAAAACTAATAAATAAATATTTGTTGGATATGGAATTGATGAATTTGTCTATTGACTTTGGGATTTAAAAATCATAAAATTATAATAAGTAGGGATGCCATATTCAATGAGAAAGTGATTTACACAGATCTATTACAATAGTATGAGAAGAAAGAAAATGATTATGTTTACTAGATGATACTCTAAAAGATAATGTTCTAGTGGCTCCTCATGCTTTGCAATAAAAACAACAAATATCAAAAACCCTAGTGAATATTTGATAGTCAACAAGGCTAAGTAGACATCTAGAATGATTTACTCCCTCTTTGTACTCTATTTTACTAATAGATGTTGGTGAAATAGACTATTGTGATGAAGTTGTCAAGGTGGATACAAAGATTAAATGGGATTCTACAATGATAGGATAAATTGGCTTATTGCTAAAAAATCAAACTGGAGAGTTACATAAGTTACCTACAGGGAAAAGGATTTACAAAATAAATGAGTTTATAGGTTGAAAGAAGAGGATGGAAGTAAGGAAATATTTAAATCCAAGTTAGTTGCAAAAGGATTTTTACAGAAAAAGACAATGATTTTGATGAGATCTTTTCTCCAGTTGTTAAAATGACTTCTATTCACACTATTCTAAGTATTGTGTCTACTGAAGATTTTCATTTAGAAAAATTTGATGTTAAAATAGATTTTTTCATGGTGATTTAGATGAAGAAATATGCATGGAACAACCACATGGATTTGGGGTCAAAGTTAAGGAGAATTTAGTGTGTAGATTGAAGAAAAGTTTATATGGCCTGAAGAAAGCAAATTGATAATGGTGTATTAAATTTTACAATTTTATGAATGGGAATGGATACACTGGGTTTCATTGAGACCATTGTATTTGTTTAAAGAGGTTGGATGATGTTAGCTACATTATTTTATGTTTATATGTTGATGATATGATTCTAGTTGGGTCTAACATGAATCACATCAAGGGATTGAATCAAAAGTTAGCACGTTCATTTTCTATGATGTATTTGGGGGAAGCATAAAAAAATTGGTATGAAGATTTGTAAAGATGGGAAAAATAGAAAATTGACATTATCTTAGGCTGATTATACTAAGATGGTGTTGTAGTATTTTCATATGGAGAATGCCAAATATGTCAGCACACCTTTGCCTAGTCATTTTAAATTGACAAAGAAGATGTGTTCAATTAAGGCAAAAGAGGAGAAAGATAAAATGCCCAAAGCACCTTATGTCTCAGTTGCACGTAGTTTAATGTATGCCATGGTGTGTACTAGATCAAATATTGCACATACTATGGGAGATGTTAGTAGGTATATAAGTCACCCTAGGATTGAGCATTGGAATGCAATCAAATAGATTCTCAAGTACTTTACAGGTACATGTTGAGCTATCATTTTGCACGATGTTGAATGGAAAGAATCCTTTCAAACTCTTCTTTTGAAATGATAATCAAGGATCAACTCCAAGGTTCTGGGTGATCTTGCAACCTACTAAAATTTGTTCAATTGAAGATAAATGTGTATGTTCAGGAGGAGGTCTTTGTTGGTTTGAACCAATTTCAAATAATATCTTTGATCTGTTGTTTTTTTAAAATATAAACACAAAATATATATATCTTTAGTATTTTATATTTTATGATGAATGTAATTTATCAATGCAACTATATGAATTCCTATTTTAACCAAGTGTAATCAAAGAAAATAACAAAGATAAGGTTAATAGGCATGAAAATGTCGGGCTACTTCTATGTCTGCAAGTAGAATACTATGAACAACTGGCTCATGTCTCAGCAACTGTCCTCCCATCTTTGAAATTCCTAGCCTCAATTTTTTATTCTCACCACCCTAATAAGTTTTATCCCTTTAACACTTTTGTAAATACTCTCTTCTTATAATTTCAAATTGATCTTTTTGAGAAATGCCAATACCACATTCTCTTAACAAGACTATTATATTTGGCATGTAAAATAATAATGCAAATAATTATGAAGAACATCAAGGTTTAACTAGAATTGATCTCGTAATAAATCATAGTCCTTTTTCAGTCATGTCAATCATAGGAGATCTTTCCCACATTCACAATAAAAAGGTACAAAAAATACAAAAAAATTAAAATTAAAATTAGACCACTGCCAAAGTACAACCTATAACATGGACATGACTAAGGTAACATGGAGATGACACTTGGAAATTAATACACTTTCTTGGCCTTCTAGTAAATTTTGAAAAGCGTCTACACTTAAAAAATTTGGCCTAGGAATGAGAAATTGGCTTAAGGCTTATACAATACATTTAATGTAGTATTATATATAAATATTGACACCTATGTGCTAAAAATGAATAAAGAGTAAAAAAATTGTACCTAAAAAATTCAAGCATACTTCCATATGCAAATTGATGAGGAGGTAAATTCTGATGACCGCAAAAAAGGTGCTGATGGTATGGTTTATTGAAAGTAGTAAAAATAGAATTTGTGGATAACGTGGAGTGTGAGTGGATGATAGATAAAGAAATGAGATGAGTTGATATGAAGAAAAAGAAAAATGAATGAAAGAATGGACCTCACATTAAATGATTTTTTATTATGAGTTTTCATTGAAGGCTTGTCATGGTGCAGCTATGGGAAGAAGATTTGCACCCTCTGCTATAGGAACTATGTCCATATGAGCTGGTAAATTGTTTGGTTTCAAATAATGTAGGAACTCATCTTTGGTCTATGTTTTATGATAAAGGCACAACCTATGGCCATTTACAAGCAATTTAAAATAGACAGGATCAATGGTTGTCTACTGGATTGCTCCATTGTCAAATACATACTGAATTTCATAAGGCCCTAGCCAGTGAGTCTACAAAATTCTTTGATTCTCTTTGAAATGAGAATTATATATGAGAGCCCAATCTCCCACTTGGAATTATTGATTATGGATGTGTGTCATGCCACTTCTTTTTTTGCTATTGAATGATCTTTATTCATTCAAAAGTTGTCTTTCTCATTTCATCCAGTGAATTCAAGTGGAGAAGTCTCTCTTCTTGTGTTGAAGGAAGACTGATGTTCAATTCCAAAGTAGTACATAGTGTTTTATTTTCAAATTCAATAGGCAACATTGCTACTTTTCCATACACAAGTTCAAATGGAGTGAAACCAATTGTTGTCTTCCATGTAGTTTGCTATGCCTAGACAACTTCAGTTAACTTGCTACTCCAATCCTTCTTGTGTATTTGCACTATCTTGGTTAGAATGGCCTCAATTTCTCTATTGGTGACTTTTGCTTGCCTATTTGCTTGAGGGTGATAAGGACTATATTTTTGGTGTCTGATACTATATTCTTTCATAACTTTAGTGATCAAGTTTGATGTGAACTAGGTGCCTTGATTTGTGACAAGTTCTCTAGAAACTTTGTAGCATGTGAATATTTCCTCATTTAAGAATTTAGCTACTTTCTCATCTCTTGCATTTTTCATTGCTCTGACTTCCACCCATTTAGTTAAATAATCCATCCATACTAAGATGTAGGATTTTCCATTTGATGGTGGGTCAATTGGACCTATGAAGTCCATATCCCACTTGTCTAAGGATGTTACAATAATCTATGGATTGTGTGGAATCTCATTTGACTTAATTGGCTAGCCCATCCTCTGGCATTTGTCACACTTGGTTGTATAATTTGTTGCATCCTTATGTAATGTTGGCTAATGATATCCAATTGTAAGTACCTTCAGTGCTATTCTTTTTCTTGCAAAATGGCTTCCACATGGTTTTTCATGACAAGCATGTAGTATGTCATATATCTCATCCTCCCTGAAACATCTCCTCATGACCTAATGTGGTCCAGTATAGAAGAGATTGTTATGTATCCATGAATAATAAAAATTGTTGGATATAATTGATTAATTGTGTGTTGTCTTTGATGTTACACAAATGTCATATCATTATCAGTCAATATATAATTAGCTCACTTGGGTAGCAAAGATAGTTCTCAGTGTCTACCAAGCATTCCTGTGTTTGCCTAATTTAGAAGGCAGTGTGTACCAAGTTTAGTAGAGTGTCAAAGGAATTTTTTTTTGAAAGTGAGTGTTAACCGAACTCACTCAATTAATGAAGGAAAGTTGGATGGAACCAATGCTAATCGAGCTCACTTAGTTACCAAAGCATTTTCATGAGTTTGCAGTGTTAACTGAGCTTCTGTTGGTTAACAAAGGAAATCATTTCTGAGTTAGTTTCTACCAAGCTAGGTCAGCTAATGAAGGATTTTCTTATTTTGGCATATTAAGCTTAATTGATTTATCTATTGATTCCAACCAATTAAGGTGATGAATATTGATTATTCTAAGTTGTATTTGAGCTAACTTGACAAAGTGAAAGATATAAGTATAAGCTCAAGTTGTGATTTCAAAGTGTGGAAGTAATGATGATGTAATTAAAGAGTTGGTGATGAGAAGAGGAACCAAATTTGAAGGATAAGTAGAATATCCTTGTGGTGTAGCAAAGCTATATTCGATCAAGAAGAATCAAATACAAGCCAGAATAGAGATCTATAATCATTAATTTAGTTGCATTCAAATATGGTCATGTCATTTTTACTCTCTAACCATTGTAGCAGTGATCTAAATTTCCTAACATAGTTGTCTTAACAGCTATTTGCAAATCCTCTAACAAGGTGGAAATTCCATTGAATTGTTCTCAAGACCTCTAAAAATGCCACTCCTAATAGGGTGATTAAATCCTCTAATAGAGTCACACCTAATAGTGTGTTTTGTAACCTTTAACAGGGTTGGCTCCTAACAAGGCTCACTTTAGAAGAGTGAAAACAATAACTAGTTTTAATTGGTGGTTTTTCCCAAATTAGGTTCCCATATTAAATCGTGGTGTCTACTATGTTCATGCTATTCTATGTTATGTGTTTGCAACTTAGTTAAAGTAATGCTAATCACAAATAACATCTATGGGTTTATATGTTAATCATCTAAAAAGCATAATCATTTATTACTGAGTTACAACATTTTGTATGTGTTTACCGAGCTTTAACAATATTTAGTCTTTCAATTTGCATTTTATATTGATATCTAAGGGATCTAAGATTTATTTTTGTAGTAACTGATTCACCCCTCCCCTCTCAGTTACTCCTCTTATATTTCCAACAATTGATATTAGATCTTTTGGCACTTGCAGAGAAGGTTTCAAGGACCTAAGCTAAAGATCAAGATGTCTTACAAAAGAGAGATTCTCAAGCTGGACAAAGATAATTTTGCAGCATGGCAAGGACTTATGAGATCACATCTAGCTACTATCAGTGATTCAGGCTGCAAGTATCTTGATGTTGAATACAAGACTCTCACTAGAAACTTATCAGTTGAAGATATTTCTAAAAAGAAGAATAATAATATCATGATGATAGATGTTGCATCTACTCTTAGTTATATTAAATTCGATGAGGTAAAAGATTGCAAAAATGCTTATGAAATATGGAATAAATTAAAAGATATCTATGGAGGAGATGACAATGTAAGAAGAGCCAAAGAAGAAAGCCTTAGAGGACAATTTCATCAAATGATAATGAGAGAAGATGAAAACATTGCAAAATATGTGGAAAGAATCAAGGCCAGTATAAGTGCAATCAAAGCATTTGGAGGAGACATTAAGGAGGAAATTATTGTAAGTAAAGTGCTTAGAACTTTTCTTCCTATTTATGCAATTAGAGTGTTTTCTATTTAAGAAAAAAGATGTGATCCAAATAACAAATTAGGCTTGGATGCTCTAGTTGGAAGATTGATAGCTTTTGAATTAGATAACTATGATAACTATGTTTCTACTTCAAAGAATATTAAAATTGCATTTGAAACTAAACTCACACTCAAAGAAAAGGGTGAAAAGTCAAATTCTAGTCAATCAAGAAGTGAAAAAGATGGAACATCAAAAAAAAATTTAGACAGTGATCTTGAAGTTGTTGAAGCCCTGCTTGCAAGGAAGTATTCCAAAGGAAGAGGAAAGTACAAAGGTAAAGTTCCTCTATTTTGATTTTCCTGTGAAGAAGTTGGTAACATTGTTTCTAAGTATCGAAACAAGGAAATCAAGGATGAGAAGAAAAGAATCAAGTATAAAGGCAAGAAGGACTCCAAGAACTACAAGAACTACAAGGACAAAGGTAAGAAATCTTGTTTTATAGCTAAAGATTCTAATAACAGTGAAGATGAAGTGGTATATATTGCTGTGAAAGATGAATCTAATGATGAAGGAGATAAGATGGAACTTATCTCTCATGTTAGCAAAAATGATATATGGAATATTGAAAGTGGCTACTCACATCATATGATTGGTGAAAAAACAAAATTTGAGCATATGGAATATTATGATGGAGGTAGTATAAGATTTGGAAATAATGAACCTTGTAACATAAAAGGAAAAGAACATATTTTATTGACTGAAGAACTTGTATGTGACAATTCTTATTGGGTTGAAGGACTGAAGCATAATCTACTAAGTGTGACACAATTGAATAGCATTGGATTCAAGGTAGAATTCATGAATGGACAAGACAAATTACTAGATGGAAAAGGAAATCTGATTGGATCTGGCATGCAAACAAAAAGTAATCTATTTTATCTTGATCTCAGTGATTGTTCATGTTTTATTACTCAAGAAAAAGAGAGCTTGTTATGGCACAAAAGGATATGTCATGTGAACTTTGAAAATTTGGTTTAAATAAGAAAATATAGAAGAGTAAGAGGTATTCCTAGTTTGAAGAAACTTGACATGGGTCTATGCAAGAATTTCCAAATTGGTAAGATGGGAAAGACAAGATTCAAGAGCAAAGACTATCAGTCAAAAGAGTCTTGGGAATTGTTCATACAGACTTATGTGGACCTATTGGAATAGAGAGTTATAGTTGAGAAAAGTTTTTCATTCTTTTTGTTGATGAATAGTCTAGAATGATGATAGTAATGTACGTAAAAGAAAAATCAGAATCCTTTCAAAAATTTAAATGGTATCTGGAAAGAGTAGAAAAAGAAACTAGAATGAAGTTGAAATGCTTAAGATCAGATAGAAGTGGTGAATTCATCTCCTATGAATTCAATAATTTTTGCAATGAAAGAGGAATCAAAAGACAAGTATCAACCCCTAGTACACCACAACAGAATGGTATAGTTGAAAGAAGAAATAGATCTATCATGGGCTGTGTGAGAACACTAATGATTGAAAAGAATGTTGCTCTCAAATACTAGAAGGAAGCTATCAACACTGCAGTTCATACCTTGAACGGAGTTTACTTGAAGAAAGATTCAAACAAAACACCTTATTAGCTACGGTATGGCTACAAACCTAATGTAAGTTACTTGAAAGTATTTGGAAACAAATTTTATATATTGAAAAAAATATAGAAAAGGAAAATTTGATGTAAAAGGTGATGAAGGCATATTTCTAGGATACTCCTATAGAAGTAAAGGATACAGATGTTTGAATTTTTCTACTTGCAAAATTATAGAAAGTGCACATGTTAGAATTGATAAATTTGTAGAAAAGAGTGAAGAAGAAAGCAACAAGGAACCTGAAGATTATAGAAGATTTGTTTACTATGACCCTGATACCCTACCAAATCTATCTGAGAGAAAAGAAACTTCATCTCCTGAGTTCCTAGAAACTCCAATAGTTACCGAGTTGTAGATAGTGCAACTCAAGCTACAAGGACTCGAGTCATAGACAGAAGGACCCGAGCTTGAAACTAAAATTCAAGAAGATGGTAGAACTCATTCAAAGACTAAGGAACCTATGTTTGCAAGTTATGTTAGAAGACATCATGCACTTGATCAGATCATTGGAGACAAATTTGATGGAACAATGACAAGAAGAAAATTAAAAGATACATGTTTACTTGTTGAATTTGAACTTACAAGCATTACAAATGCTCTAGAAAATGAAAGTTGGATTGAAGCAATGAAAGAACAAATAGAACAAATAGAAAAGAACAAAATTTGGACTCTTGCTCCTAGACCCAAGGATAAAAATGTAATTGGTACAAAGTGGGTATTTAGAAATAAGCTAAATGAAGATGGAACAGTATCAAGAAACAAAGAAATATTAGTGTGCAAAGGTTATTCTCAAGAAGAATATATTGACTATGGTGAGACTTTTGCTCCTATGGCAAGACTAGAAGGTGTTATAACTATACTAGCATATACAACACATAGAGGATTTAAAGTATATCAAATGGATGTTAAATCTACATTCTTGAATGTAATTCTTGGTGAGGAAGTCTACATTGAGCAACTACAAGGTTTTGTAGATCCTAGCAAAAGAGACATGGTTTGAAAACTACACAAAGCATTAAATGGTCTCAAAAAAGCTCCTAGAGCTTGGTATGATAAGAAGTTTGTGTTGACAGAAATATTTGTTGATGATATGCTATTCATAGGAAATGATGACTTATGCAAAGCATTGTCAAAAGAAATGAGTAAAGAATTTAAGATATCCATGTTTGGTGAAATAAAATTCTTTTTTGGATTGAAAATGCAACAAAACAAAGATGGTATCTACATCACTCAAACCAAGTATATCAAGGAGATACTGAAGAAATTTGGAATGGAAGATTCAAAACCTGGTGGAACCCCTATGTTTATTGGACATAAACTTTCCAAAAATGATGATTCCAAGGCAATAGATCAGACCACATATAGATCAATGATTGGAAAACTATAGTATGTAGTGCATACAAGGCTTGATATTGCATTAGTTGGTATGGTGGCAAGATTCTCAAAAAATTCCAAAGAAAATCACATGATGGCAATCAAGAGAATCATGATATATCTAAAAGGTACTAAAGAATATGGCTTATGGTACAAACTTGGAGGTAATTTTGACTTGAAGGTGTTTAATGATGTTGATTAGGTAGGAAGTATTGATGATAGAAAGAGAACTAGTGGTGGAGCATTCTTTCTTGGTAAGAAACTAGTATCTTGGACAAGCAAGGAGAAAAATTGTACATCTTAATCCATAGCACAGGCAGAATATGTGGTAGTAGAAAATAATTGTTCTAACATTGTTTTGTTCAAACAACTATTGGAATGAATGAAGGTAGAGATCAAAGATCCAGTAGTCATATATTGTGATAATACCAATACAATCAACATATCAAAGAATCTAGTAATTCATTCCAAAACAAAGCATATTGTTATAAAATATCATTTTTAAGATAATCAGTGCAGAATAAAGAAGTCAAATTGGAATATGTGAATACAAAAGAATAGATTGCAAACATATTCACCAAGCCATAACCTAAGGATGCATTTTTGTATCTAAGAGCTAAGCTAGGGGTCATTTCCGTATCTGAAAGTCACTAAATGAAGTTTAGTGAATGCATCAACCAGAATCTATTGAAGATCAATAAGTTGGTGCAAAATTGGCAAAGGCATACTATAGATGAATCAATACTCAAGGTACATTGGTATTTATAGAATCATTATCATTGGCATGTGTTGTCAAAGAGGGAGAAGTTCATTGCCATATCTCTACGAATTTTTTTGAACCAGAATAAAGTAAAGAACCAAAGAGGGAAAAGTTTTCCAAAGAAGAAGTTTTCTGAAAGAGGGAGAAATTTTTGAATGAACTTGGTAGCAGTTGTTGATGATAGAATCTAGTAAAAGGAAGAGATCATACTGACAGAGGGAGTTCTCAAGTCTAAATCCAAAATTTCATTGTGCTATGACATGTTGTGTTGCCATCAATGCCATAGAGGGAGATTGTTGGATACAATTGGTTAATTATGTGTTATCTTTGATGTTATACAAAAGTCATATCATTATTAGGTTAGTATATGTTGAGCTCACTCAAGTAGTGAAGACAGTTCTCAATGTCTACTAAGCATTCCTATATTTTCCTAGTTCAGAAGGTAGTGTCTACCAAGTTCGCTCATGCATCAAAGGAAAAGTTGTAGAAAGTGAGTGCTAACCGAGCTCACTCAGTTAATGAAGGAAATTTTGGGCATTCATTTTGCACAAGGTCAACAGTAGGAATCCATAGTGTAATTCCTCTCTTGAAAAGCAAATCCTTTTAAATATCCACTCCAAGGTTCAGTGTTTGTCTTGCAACGTACCAAAATTTGCTCAGTAGAAGATAAATGTGAATGTTCATGAAGAGGCCTTTGCTGGTTCCAAAAACTCTTTCACCTTGGAATCAAGTAAAACTTGTTCGCTGTCTCAAAATATCACACCAAAAGAAGAATATTTTTGTATTTTCTATTTTTCAATGAATGCAACTCTAACAATGCAGCTACTATGAGGTCCTATTCTAACAGGGGGGTTAGCAAAGAAAATAATGAAACTGAAAGAAAATAACATGAAATCAAATAACTTGAAATTGAAATTCCTAAATGGACATAAGCTACAGAACACAACACACTATGAGGTAAACCTTCGAAGAAATCAGTAGGAAACCAATGAAAATAGGAGCAACGCTTCCTAGAATCCATTGATGCAATCGTTGGTGAGAATCTTTAAGAAATCAAATGATGTTTCACTCTTCATCAAATCACAAGGCCACAGAAAGTGTGCTCATGCGAGACAAAAAGCTATGTAGACACAATTGGGTGATCTCTTCTCAAGCTCATTATGTCAACAGAATTCATATATCGGTAGCAAACACCAGAACTAAAAGATCGCACAACCAGAAACAATGCAATAAACCTTTGGCTCAATCACAATCTCATGAATAAAATCCATAAAACAATGACACGTCCAGGCAAGAATAACTACACTCCAAATGCGAGCACCAAAAGCATAACTTTATTGCATAATAATGGCGGCCCTTGTTACATTTTACAATGGGGTATTTATAAGAAATCATCTCCTCAATTTGTGTTGAGAGTGAGAGATATCTAAATGCAATAAAATGCTTTTAAAACATTAAAACAAACTAAATATATACAAACTGGTAATCTAACTGGTGCTTAGAGGGACTCCATCCATATTTTATTCATTAATTGGATGCATGAGCCCTTTTCATGTCAAAAACAATGAAAGCATGAGAGAGAAAGTAGGAGGAAGCCATCAGTCGAAGTAGAAGTGCATGGAGACACCTAAAATAGAAGCTGGCCCTTCACTTGATGTGTGTCGAAGTTAACTTGCCATCAAAATGTGTTTCCAATGTATGCAAAGTGCTATTTTTGAAACTGGCAGTCAACTGTCGGTGCACCTTTGAATTGCAGACCTACAGACTTGTAGACCTCCGGACCTGTGGAGCTACAAAGCTGCAGACCTTGACTGAGTAAAAAATCTCAAAATTTTCCTAAGTGTCAAAATTGAAATTCTGGCATCTAGGTTTTGTTCATCTTCATCCTAAAGATATGTTTGGATAGTTGCCCTTGAATTTCTCTCTAATCTTAGTAATCTTCACAGCATTAGGAAGATCCAAAGCCTCATACTTATCTTTGACCTTCTGTCAATAGTTGTCCCCAAGTTTGGTATCCAAAATCCCCAAGTTTGGTATCTAACTCTAACAATGCTTCTTCTGTCCTGAAGGCTTGTCTGATGTCTTCATCACTGGATGCTTCCTCTAAAGTCTTTATAAAGTTTTCTACAACTACCTCAACTGGTAAAAGCTTCTCTCCTTCTTCATCTTCAAAAATATCCAAGCATGCATCACTATATAACTTTTTTTCTTCCAAAATTCACTCTCGAGCTTGGTCTTTGAGCCTATGTATCTCATCATGCAATGTTTCCATCACTTTATTTCCCTCTGCAATCTTTTGTATCCAATCATCTATCATGTCTAGCTGTTTGCCAATATATACATCAATCAGAATGTGGGACTATTGTCCTTTTATGGCCTACAGAATTTGTAAATCCTCTCTCCAAACTCGTACCTCATCCATAATGCTGAAGTCCTACATCAAAATTGCCACGATCTTATCACCATTTTCTTGTGTAGCATGTAATAATTTTAGACTTCCTATAATTATAGTGATACCCATATCCTCAAGGTTGTCTTGCCAATCCTGACAAGCTCTTAGAAATGGATTGAGCCGTACACCTTCCCCTTCTTTAAGAATGGTAGTCAAAGTCTCCTCGGGGCGTTCAAAACAAGAGGACCAATAACTTTAGCTAGATATCCTTTCAAGATATCAACTTGCCTTCGAAGTGCTCTGATTTCAATCTCATCACGTTCCATATGGTTAAGAACCTCTTTGACTCCCATAGTCATCATCTGTCAAGAAGTATCCTGTATAGGTTTCCCTAACATGATATCGTTTACTTCATAGTCCTAAAGGCTGACAGCTTCTTGATCTGTACCTTTTGGGGGATGAGCCGCTTGTGCAAATAAGTCCTGATTCCGAGTAGTGGTAATGAATGAAAATGGTGTTGCATCCTATAATGGAGAGTCAGGCTTGTTCAAAATCTTTGCAATGTCACAAATATCATCCTCTGAAGCAAGGAATTAATGCTTAGCACTTCTCATTATTTCCTTTCGAAACCATCTCGGGATATGTCTTTCTTTAACCTTGGCTCTAGATGATGAAGGGATGTGTTTAGCTACCTCCTTCCCTTTGTTTCTTTTTCTTGGAGTTTCCTATTGTGAGGGTTGTTCTTCTATACTCTAAGTTTTTGTAGATCTCGTAGTTTGATCCTCAACTTCCTAGGAAGGCTCTTGTATACATTCCATTACCTGTGCCTCTTTTGGTGGCTCATTAGTAGTCCTTGGTTCTGGTTCTCCTTCTAATGATGATCCTTTCTAAACATGTTCCTCTGAACTCAGAGGTGGAGGTGTCACTGAAACCTTATCTGCCATCATAGCTTGAGGTGAAGATGGGGGCGTTGGATGAGGACCTTGTGTCTTAGGTGGCATCTGCATCCAATCTTGCTATTGAGATTGACCTATAGGAGTATCTCTAATCTTATCTCCAACCAATTTTGTACCCACTGGCATGAAATCAAAATTTGGAATGGAGAGAATATCATCACCTAGCTCTCTTTGCTCATTCACCCATCATTGTACTTCATCTTCTAAAGAAGAGAGCTCTACCATTTCAGCTTGGGTGGGTGGTGGGGTATTTGTGGCATTCTTCTTTCTTTCCAATTCTGTGGCTTTGGCAAACTGAGTTCTCCCTTGTAAAGGCACTTTTTCTTCCTCCCCATCTGACTCTATTTCATCCTCATCTGATTCTTCCTTGGGAATGGTTTTAGGAATAGATGGATTAGGCACTAATCTTTTACGAACTCTTTGCCTCTTGTTCATTCTAACCTTAACCCTCCTTTGCTTCTGTGGAACCATAGGAGAAGCGGGTTCTTCATGCATCAGATGAATGAATGTCTCTGGAATCTCTCCTTCTTCTTGTTGGCTTGACAAAATAGGAGGCAATGGAAAATCAGCCTGGATATGAGAAATTGCAAGGTCTCAGGAGTCTTGGGAAGTAGATTCATGTTGTTGCATAGGGGCCTGTTCTTCAACATACTCTATCTAGATCCTCTAAGGAGAGGCTCTCTTCCTCTTTTCTTTCTTCTTCTCTGAAGGATGGTAATATCCCACTAGATGATTAAGCTGGTAGACTATTTCTGGCCTGATAGGAGATTGGAGTGCAAAGATAGGAATTGTGACCTTCCTCCCCTTTACCCTTTCTGGGTGAGCATGTGCATGGAATATCACCGTGTCCGGAATTGGATCAAGTGGAAAGGGTTTCTTGATCCAACTCTTTTTCATTCTGATGACATGTCTTGCTCAATGATTAATATCATCTCCTTCCTCCCTATCAACTTTTGCATTCAGAATGGGCCTCTTGCCAACCTTATCTGTATTGAATAAGGGATCCAGTAGCTCCTGTGAATCTTGTAGCCTTATCTCATCTGGGATGGTCAAATTGAGAGCCTTCTCTGCTAAATATAAAGTCATTCTACAATAGTCCCTAATACGAACATCATAGTTATTTGTGGCATTCATCCAATGATCTTCAATGGCGTCCTCATGGTAGAACTCTTTTCCTGCCAGACTTTCTACTTTACCAACATTGTTGAAGAATGGCCGGGGAGAGTTATATTCTTCAAGGGGATAGTTCTCCCATTCCCACTCAAAAGTTAGTATATCTTTCTTTCTCTTTACCTAGTATGCTCCTATTACAAATGGCCAATCCCAACAAGGTCTTCATTGTTTCTTGATCCTCTCATAAGTTGACTCGATCTGTCGAGAAATTTCCATTAGAACCAACTTGTCACTTGGGTACCTTGGGAGCTTCTTTGGATGGATAGATGCACCACTAACCCAAATGTATGTGAATGTTTGGAACTGGATAAAATATGCACCAAGAGCTGTGATCTGTGCCTTGGCCTCATCAGACAATCTCTTTCCATAATCGCCTTCGATGAATCGAATGATGGCAAAGATAAAGGCATCATTCACAATATTGTACTCTTTGCTTTGTGGCGAGAGCTTCTTCTTAACTAGCTAAGGATAAACTATATACGACCATGCATTTGGGTCCTACATACTGCCCTTTTTGTACAATCGGGATAATCGGTGGCTCTTGCTGCAAGTAGATATACCACATAAGAAGTCATATAAAACTTCTTCTTGTCCTTTACTATCCGCAACTGATCACACACGTTCTCACTAAGTGTGGTGGCCCAATCCAGTCGCATTTTTGCGTGTCTGATGGTTTCAATGAAGTTAACCATGAATGGAGTGAGATGACTTGTTGCAGGCAATCCCATAACTCTGCTCAAAAGAATGATTGAATATCCAATGTCATCCTTCATGTATCCTCATGCTATATCTACTTTGTTGATTGTCTTTCCCCGAGATGGCTTCTCAATGAAGTATGAGGAATATATGATGTCCATGACCTCCTGGTGATGATCCTTATGCCACCTCTTAGCTACTTCATATGAAAGTCTAATAAACTAATCAGCTCTAGGTAAGTGAAAAATTCTCTCGATATTATTAGGTCGTAGATCTAAGACCACTTCCCTGGTGATGCTCTTTACCACCCTTTCCTCAGGAACAAAATGTCGAGATAAGGTCAAAATCAATTCCACTGACTGAATGGTCCCAGGATGTGATGCTACATTTACCAATCCAGACCGGATTAAGATGGATCTCAAAGAAGATCTTTCAGTTGGATTGTTACAAAACCTTAAAAATTCTCCCAAGTCTGTGTGTCCAAGTTCTGTGTCTTTGATCTCAGAGTGTTCATTGTGCAATCATGACTTCGGGGTTACGCCTTGGAACTTGTACACAACTAGATTTGCTATTGATCTGGATGTGGATGCCATTTGATTATATTACCTATACATCACAAAGAAAAAAAAAGGATTAATCACTGGATATGTATAAAACAAAAAAATGATATTCTAGAATTTATTTTACTTCTTGTGATTTTTTTATTTTTTATTTTTTTATTATTATTATTATTATTTTAATTAATTAATTTTAAAAATTTTTAAGATCATATATAAAAATTAAAAAACAAATAAAACAAATTTTTTATTTTTATTTAAAAAAAAAAAGAGGTTTGGGGTTTGAAAACGCGACGACGCGTGCGCCAAGAGGGGTGCGGCAGTGATCGCGCACACACGTTCCCAAGGGCACCACGATGGTGGCCGTGCACTACCTAGAAGGCACGTGCTATGGTAGCCACACACGACCTTGAAGGGGCATGTGCGCAGCATGATTTTCGCGGCCGCCGCATGGCCCAGAAGGTGCGCAACAGTGTTCTGCCATGTGTCCAAAAAAAGGTGCACCGGCAGTGACCACCGCGTGGCCCATAAGACGCACAATGGTGTGCCGCCGTGCATCCAACAAAGGGCAAGCCGATAGCGGCCATTGCACATCCCAAAAGGGTGTCGCAATGGTGCGGTTCACGCATGCTGCCCAGAAGGGCACCGTGGCGGTGCGGCGCGCGTGCATCTTTAAGGGTGCGCGCAGCGCTGCGCAACACTCTTCCTCTTCTGGTCGCACGCGCGCGAGCGCTAAGTTTGCGTGCAAGGTGGAGGGGGGAAGGTTTCCATACCTTTCCCTTCTCAGCTCTACCTCTTCAACATCAAAAAATTAAAAAAAGAAGGGGGGAGGGGGCATTTTATAACTTCCCTCCCCTCTTTTCTTTACATGGGCATATGCCTCAGTATGCGCACACACGCAAGTTTTTTTTTTTTTAATAAAATTTTTAAAAAAAATTTATAGGCTTTCAATTTTATTTTTTTTGTGATTTTCAATTTTTGATTTTTTTCTACTCTAATTGATTTAATCGAGACTTTCTCCTTCTTCTGATTCCCGAACTATGAGTCTAAGAGTCGAAAAAAAGTAGGGGGTCCCCATTCCTAGTGAGGAATGGGGCGTGTGTTGTTGATACCACAAAAAATAGCACCAAAAAAAGGAAGAAATAACCAAGGCATTTCTTCATCAACAAACATTCTTCCACTATGTGTCAAACACCAACTGAACTTCAAACATCTCGAGCGTATCTCAGATGACCTTGCAATCCAAATTTCTGAAGTCTAAACCTTCAAACTCAATGTGTGCATTGCGTATTCATTTTCTTTGATGTATCAAGATGTCATCAATAAAAGTTCTCTGTCAACTTAAAACAATCTTCCACCCCTCCCAGTTCATTCATTCAGAATCTTCACGAAAGCTCTTTGTTAATCAATTGCTTGACCAGATAAGAGAATCAGTTCGAGGGCTCTTGGCAGGATGTCACGTTCTTTCATTTCAAGCCTTTTGCATAATTGCTCCATTTCATTTAAAATGTTACTTTTGATGAAACAATACTTTTGACTGCAAGACACTTTTTTTTATAATGCACCTCTAGCCATTTCAGATCAGTAGAATCCTTCTGACTTAACACTGTCTCTCTCCTTTTTTCTCCTTTTTTTCTTTTTTAGTTTCTGTATCCTAACTATGCTTAGATTGTGTAGCCAGAACATCAGTGTCATTTCTTGGATTCGATCTCTTATGAACATCCCTTGCATTCCTCTTTTAGAACTTCTTTTTTTTTTTTTTTTTTAAGAAACTCTTACGCCAAACAATGATCTTAGCAACCCTCCGAGGAGACCCCTCCTATTTGAACCAATCAGAATTTGGATCATTTCTCATCATATTTGACTTGAAATTGAACAACACCTATGTGAGGCCTTGCCCCAAACCATCGTAGCATAGTGATACATTACTATTATTTTGATATTCATGACTTGAGATGTCGAGACATTATTTGATGCTTAGAACATACTATATTATTTCATGTTGTGTGTGTAATCACCTAAAAATGGTCATCTAGACTATTAGCCCCCATTTCAGCATTTTGGCTAAATTAATTTAATCATTTATCTAGACCAAAATGCTAATAATCAATTTATTTGATTATAACCTATAGTTTGACTATGCTATCCTAAGTTCATTATTTGATTAAAAGAACATGTCCCCTTTTAATTAAATAAAAGACCCCATTCTTCTAACCCACTTAAAGTGCACACATAAAGTCCTTTTTCTATTTTGCAATTAAAAGAAAAGGATTTGTGACTTTTGTCTTATATGACAAGTCAACTTATATTCTATTGGTTGACTTGTGTGTGCACATGGATCACTCCTCTTTTCAAATTCCACCGTTGATCATCCACCATCTTCATCTTGATCTCTACCATCTGAACAACTTTAAAAGGGAGAGAGCTTTCCCCCTCAATCAATCCTCATTTTTGAATATTGTTATGCTGCAGGTTTTCTAATAGGTTTCTTTGGAGCTTTGTGAAGAACTTCTATTTCTTGTCTACATTCTCTCATCCATGGCATCATGGCATTCTAGCTTAGCTTAGCTTTTATTTTTACATGTAGCTTAAATCATATAGTCTAGTAGTTGGATTGTAACACTCTCATACATGTTTTAGCATAGCTACATTTTTCATCTCCATTCTAGTTTAATCTTCCATCTTGCATTACATACTTGAGGGATTCTTTGAGATATTTGCATTCTTGCATCTTGTCTTTGGAACCTCCCATTGCATGGTTTACTGGCAAGAAGAGTATCTCTAAGGCTTATCTGAGAGCCTTCTTATTCTTGAAATACACTCTCTTGCACTCCATGGATAGGGAGCTCTAAGCCAGCATCCAAGCATTTTGAACTCATGGAATCGTTTGGATAGAAGGGTTTAGAGTGTGACACTTTTCGAGTGTACAGTGTGATGTTACTTTCAGATATATTTGATGTTTGTCATTTAATGTTTCATGTATATGTATGTTGATGAAATCAGTCAATGTAGGATTGAGACTTTGATTTAAGATATTTTAAATGGTTAAGAATTAAGGAGGATGAATAAACCCTTATTGATGTATGTTTCAATTTATGTGAATTTTTGATACGTATACATATATGTACATGTGATTCTATGGGACTACTGATGTGTGCAATGAGTGTGCAGATATTTTAGCCGAGAAACTCTATGGAGGAATAGAACTGATCTCTATGTGCTAATTTTGGAAACCTTGTTGTTCATAATTCTAGTATTGTATTCTGAGATGTATGCATGTATCTTTCTATGTTCAGTGAATGTTAGTGTTCATAACTATGTTCTTTTAGTGTCGCTTGACACTCATAAATTTTTTATGTTCTTTAGTGTGCTGATTAGGGTTAGTTGTATAACCTTTGGACCCAAGTTGGTTTAAGTTGGTGTCAATTTTCTATTTGGTTCTTAATTGAGGTTAGTCATCCCTTAATCTAAATTAGTGCTTAATCTGCAATGTTAGAGTAGTTAGATGGTCTTATTTTATTCTTAGCTTTTGTTTGGCTCTAAACCTTTTTCCTAAGGCTTAAAACATGAAATAATTATACCCAAAGGGTATGGGTATGGGTTAGGGGTCTTTTCCAACCCCTAAGCCCCTTTTATTTACTTTTGAGGTCACTCAAAAAGTCTCATTTTGCCTTTGTGCGAAAATTGACTATGGCTCTCATGAGTTACCTCACCTCCATTTAGTTTTTAACCATAGTGTGGGTTGAGTTAGGAGCTTCTAGATTTGTAGGTGGGTGGGTGTAGTTATTGATCCCTTTGGTGGTTGAGTTTGAGGCTTATTTAGAGGCCCTTCTTGCACTAGTGGAGGTTGTTACCCAATCTCTACATTTAGAGAGGAGTCTTGGAAGATTGGAGCAAGGAAGGGAAAAACTCTACTCAAACTTGTTCATTGCCATTACATCTTTGTAAAGGTAGGAATTCTCATCTCCCTTGTTCAGATTTCATGTTTGTTTCATGCTTATGCTACCTTGTTGTTGTTTCAATGCTTGTATGTTTGTGGGTATGTTGGGAAGCTTTGAAAACCATGTTATTTTGGATGATTTCTTTTCATGTTTATGTTTGCAATTTTGAGATTTTTCTTTCATGGGTGTTTTGGTATTACTCACCCTTGGATAGGACAGAAGTGACCAATTATGGGAAAGGTCTATTTAGTTGGACTCCAACCAGTGTAGAGTCTCTTCTCAAGATGAGAAGAGGGAGAGAGGGTAGGGTGTTATGGGCCCCTCCTTGTTATCACAAACCTCATATGAGTATGGCATGTTTAAATGGAAGAACGAAAGTTCTTGGGTAATAGTCCCGATTGGGCATCTAATTTGGTGTTGTGCTTGACCTCTCCTGTTGGAAGAATCCACCTTTCCCTAGTGTTGATTCATTGTGAATCATATTGTGATAACCCTGTATGTATATGCATGTTTCAATTTTTCTTGGTCATGCTTTTGGTCACCTGATCAGATTCTGTTCCCTCCATGGTTCTAGAAATGTATTCCATAAAATGCTATAAATCCCTTGATGAGGTCATGAAGAAAATTCAATTAAATTGTTGTAATTGGGATTGATATCCTATGTAATTTATAGTTCAAACTTTTTTGTAACGGCAACGAGGTCAAGTTTTCTTCCCAGTTCTTTCCCAGTTGAGCCTTTGAATCAGGTTTTCCAATAAAATTGGTGTTTGAGTATAATTGGTTATCATGTGATTTAATCATGATTTAAATTTAGATGGATGCATATCAAAAATAGGATGGAATTGATGTTGATTTAATTTGGCAAAATTTCAAGTTTTCTTATATGTTGAAAACAAAAATTATGATCATGCATGTAGATTCAATTTTCATGATTTACTAGAATTAAACAATTATTGCATTATTGGACAAAATGAATAATTCAAATTCTTGGTATGTTAAGGTTGTAACAAGTCTTTATAGATTTTCATTAAAAATAAATTAATAGCAAAGGTCGAATTATTCCAATTTAAGTCATATAGGAGATCAATTGATTTTGGTGTCATTGTGACTCAAGCTATGGTATAAATGTTTTAAATCTATTCAGAAAAATAAACCTTAACATATAGAACAAAAATATATATATACATATACTTTGCCTTGTAATCTATAGTTAGAAAATTTTTCAAAAAAATACACTCCCAGGAGCAAAATTGCTCACTGGAATTTGTATGGGAGACCATTTTAATTTGAAATGGAACAATAGAAAATATTCCTTTAATTATCCTTTTTATTTAAATTTTGAAATAAAACAAAGTAGAAGAAAACATAGATATACATGAAAAAATTACAAAGAAAAATTCAAAAAATATATATATCTTATAACATCTTATCCTAAATATCTCCTCACCTATAAAACTTTTTGAGTTTATTGCTTACCCATTGGCCTTGGTGGACGTCAGTTTGGATTGGATTTAAAAAGGAAGCTATGTCCAATCATAGTCAAGGTTGTCTTGATGGGAAGGTGATGTCACCTTGCCACCTTGTCCCATCCCCATCTTCCTCACCATATCAAGTGCTCAGTTTGGAAAGGAAAGCATTTTTGTGGGGTGAGTTTGCAAGTGGTCATAAATTTGAATTTTAACTGTCACCATCTTCCATTCCTTTTTCCCCTTGTCTCTGCTTACGTGCTCCACTACTTGGGATACGTTCCTACATCTCGGGCTGCGTGGGTAGATGTAAGGATGCTATCATGTCAGTGACATGACATAATTTAAGGACTTTGTTATGAGTTTTGTTTGTGTTAGTAAAGTTTGCCAAGGAAAAATATACTTTCAAACTTTTTCCCCTCCATTTAGTCAGCGTACCTTTTTGATGTGTTGAGTGGAGGGGCTTTGAATTGCATGGGGGCCTAAGGAGAGGTGTAGGGGTCAAGTTGCTAGGGTGGTTAGGAATCCTAGGTTAGATTTAGGATAAGTTAAATATAGGTTAGCATGCTTGTTAGCTAGTTTGATTTTTATATATATTATTTCAAAAGTTTTTAGTTTAAAATTAGTTTAGTTGGGTTTCTTTTATAAAGAATTAAATTTAGTTAGTTTTCTTTTAATTATTTAAGATTATTAGTATTCATAGTGTTAGTTAAAGTAATGGTTATAATAAGAAATGGATTAGTCTTAATTTAAAAATAAAGATATAAGTTAGTATTACTGAAATTGTTGATAGTACGTAATTTAGAATCAATGCTAGTTAAATTGATATTTAGTTTTGGAAGGCTTCCAATCTTGAAATGTAATTAGTAGATTTAGTTTAGCTAAGTAAAGTTTAAATAATTAAAGATAGTTTGATTTCGACTCATTCAATTTTAGATAGTACGGATGTAATTGTTCATTTAGATTTGTTTTCTTTTAATTAAATTTTAAATGTATTTTGTAATGCCCCGCCCGGAGATCCTTGGAATCAAGGATTCAAATCAAGCCAAGATATTTTTTTTTACAAGTATGAATGCACAAGACAACATCATACAGGGATCACAAAGATTGCAACAGAAGACTTCAACACAATCTCGGCAACCAACAAATCTCCAAACGCCACTACCAAACTGACACACACAACCAAAGCCAACAAGGACAACACACATGATGAGGGCACAAGAAACAACCACTCATCAACAAAACACCAAGATAGGGTAATATGCAGAATCCTAAAATTTGGCTAAGCCTGAAATCCTGAAGCCCTGAAAATTGGCTAAGTCTGGATTTCTGAAGCCCTGAAATTTTCTAGAATCCATAACTTATCTCTGAGAGGTCTGAAACCTATCTCAAATGATTTGTCACATATATTAAAATATATCTTAAGTATAAGGAATTAAACGTATACTTAAAAGATATATTTTAAACCCCAAGAGACTAAAATAGAAACACAAAAACTCGATTTCAAGAGAAACTGACAGAATTCAAAATGCAACATCATAGGGTCAAATAACACCCAAAAGGGTATCCAAAACCACTCTTAAAAAGATTAGATCACGAAGACAAGTGTCCGCTGATGGCACGCACAGGTTTTTCACAAAAACCGTGCAACACTTTTTACTATGGGAGGGCGATACTTCTCCTTAAGGCGTGTGACACTCTTCCAGTGTCGTACGACATTTCTCAAGAAGGCATGCAACACTTTTCAGCATCGTACAAAATTTCTCAAGAAGGCGTGCGACACTCTTCCAGAGTTGTACGACATTTCTCAAGAAGTCGTGCGATACTTTACAGTTTCGTACGACATAGTTTGCATGGGCGTGCGATACTTTTTAAAGTGTCGCCCATAGAAACACGAAAACACTCCCAGAAGCAAAAAGGACCAAAATAGAGCAAAGAACCTCCACACCAGGGAGTACCGGATCCACAAAGGTTCGAGGAATGAACACTCGAGTGCAAGAACAACACAAAATGGAGAACATCAACCATCTAAACTACAGCAGCATAGAACACACTGAATATAAACATCGCAGAGAACAAAAGCAACATTGCAATGTACATAAATACATCTCAGGAACAAAACAACCAAACTAAGTATGCGGTTCCTCCCAACTGTCAATACCATCATAAGACCATCGTGGGTCCTAGCCATCCCCCGCGCGTAACATCCCAAGCCACTGACCAAATCGTTAGTACTGTCGTAATAGGGACGTCACTACTAAAACATGCATAATAACAGCATAGGAAAATCTAACATGCTAGTGATAATGCATAAGATAATCCTACAGTAGATAACATCACCTATCACATGCTAAACAACAGTAAGCAACAGATATGCTAATACAATAATTCACAGCATCTAATCATATACTAAACATCATAATAAGGGAATGCGTCAAATAAAATAATCATCATCTAAACATGATATACAAGCATCCCAAAGAAAGCATAAATCACAAGAAAGCATACTCCGAAACCTGAAGTACCAAGTGAAGACATCCAGCAACGGTCGCACTAGGACAAAGATTGTCTCTGTACACCGATCCCTAGCAGTGGTGAAGGTAACTATGCCTCCCAACCACGTGGCACCCGTAGGTCCACACCCGCCGTGCTGATGGAGATAATGATCCAACCACAAACACACATAAAACACAACATCCATGGCTAACACTCACGCTAGACAGTATGATGGCTGCAACCAAGAACCTAGGACAATGCAAGGAGTACAGGTCCTGGTCAGACACTCAATAGGCTACTATGTAGGGGCTGACATCATGGAGAGTCGCTTGGCATCGACAAGCCCAAGCTCGGATCGTGCGTTTCAACTCCTCAACGGAGGGCCCCGCACACACATTTTATTATCTTAAGTTTTATTAACAATCACACATTTTCTTTAATTATCACTTATTTAAAACTTCCTCTGCCAACCCTATGGGACTAAGGTCACCAGGCTGCGAGATAGAAGCCCCCTCCATATGCTACCCTACCCTACCCATGCTCATCCTATGACAAGTGCCCGTGGGCATGCATACTCCCATCCCAACCCCAATGATCATAACTTTCGGCAAATTCACGAAAGATCGGGCCTCGCAAGTCACCCAACAAATGTACGCGTACGTACTCGTGTGTGACGCACCACCATCACGAAGATCATAACACAAGGACAGGAATGAGAACACAATGCAAAGAAAACACCCAACCGAAAGCAACACTGGAAGGACGGATTCTAAACGAATCCCAAAGCCAATAAAATCATACATCATAAAATCACTCAACCGGCCTCAATCTGAGAGTATGGATTCTACACGAATCCCAATGATGTAACAAGACCAAACATCATGAACTCACTCAATCGACCTCAATCCGAGAGTATGGATTCTACACGAATCCCAATGATGTAACAAGACCAAACATCATGAACTCACTCAATCGGCCTCAATCCGAGAGTATGGATTCTACACGAATCCTAGCGTTCACGAAACAAAAGCAAAGGTCCAACAAAAACATAACAAATATAAAATCACTCAACCGAACACAATGTCGAAAGTACGAATGCAACACGCATCCCAATGCAACATAAAAGTGCTAAAGTGGTCTGACTGATATCCAAATGGACCATCAAGGTCCACGACCCACATTGTGCCAAGAAAACCTGAGAAAATAGGGCGGCACGCAAAATGAGGTAAAAACCCCAAAAGATTGAAAAACTTCAAAATTAAAACCCATTTGGCCTTTGGGTTCAAAAACCCCAAAAATCCAAAAATAAATGGAATTGGACACCGTATGCAAAAATGGCCAGCATAACGGTGCAAAATCCCAAACCCTCATCTCAAAAAATAGAGAAATGTTCATACCTGCCCAACCGGGTAGAACTAGCATACAGAAACGGAGGGGAACACTAGTTCTCAGCCTCCAAACAAATGGCTACCAAAAACAGAAGCTGAAACGGAGCAGAAACAATAAAACAGGAAAGCCCTACCTCACAGACAAAAGGGCAAAACGGGAATCTGAACCATAAAATAAATATCTCGCAGAAGTAGCTGAAAATCGCGGCAATCCAAGGTTTCCCCGAGCTGGATCCAACGAGCACAACCTCACTACGATCCCACGCCCGTAACTCCCACAACAAACAAAACAGTAAATCCTCATGAAGAGGATTTTGGGTTTTACTCTCCAACTTTCCAATTCAAAAGTGAGAAGTCAGGAATTAAATTCGTTTTTGGATATTTATTCACTTTTCGGGTGAATAATCGATTAGGGCATTTAACTAGCCAATCTAGTTAAACTCTGAATCGACCCAAATGAAAACAGGCTATTCCTATAAATAGGAATTCATCTAAGGCAAAGCTGCCAGAAATTAAAATAAATCAATTAAAAAGCCCGAAAACCCAAAAACACATAAATCTCCTAAACAACTTTCGCGACAAAGCAAAACTCTAAATGCACAGACACGCTTACTGGTCTAATCACATAATGCAAATGAGTTCAGATTTAATAATCACCGAAAGGTTTAAATTAAACATTTATTTAAGGATACGTCGACCATACAAGGGCGACATTGGTAAAATATGAACGACTGAATCACTAACTCCATGTGCCACTACTAGGGATATAATCTTGCACACTAAACAACACGATCAAGTGCAATTGCATATAATAACATAGCCGAAGCAATAATGCGTTAAATCACCTAATTTAACCATTTATTTAATTATATTAAAATAATCTATTTACATCACTCACGTTCGCAAAAGGCATAGCAACGGAGGAATGAAGTGAATAACCATAGCATTAAATCCATCACATAACAAAATCAGAGGTATGTCCAAATACCAAATAACCAAATAACATCACAAAACACACTGTCATCTCAAAATAGCATCATCATGCAATATGATTAACTGAATAGCATAGTAGTCTAATGTCTATGATACTAGAATCAAAGAGTAACATTTGACCCTCGGGTCCTCTCAAATGTAAACATCACATGAGTAAAAAATATCTCTCTAATTAGAAATATAACAAGGTAAATGCCTACGAAAAATAACCAAATAATCCAACAAGAACAATCCATTCTAATTACTTAAGCATTTAATAAGGCACTTAAAACACATAAACGAACACAGTCATAAACATGACTAACCATTGTTACAGGAACCCAGTCCAGTGTAGCATAGTAATAGTACACAGTGCAATCTCTGCACACATCTCAGGGTAATCATAGAACAACCCCATGATACCACATCGATCCTGGTAACCACTGGCACAAACCTCAGTGAACCAAAAATCACATCATAATCTCAAAGATCAGTCAAAAGCATAAATAAGGCAACTGATACAAAAATATAAATCCAAACACCTCTACGGTGTAGACCACTCAAGGTCACAATCTTGATCCATCACAACAAAAGATTAGCAAGGTTGCATCCATCAGGACGACTTACAAAAGTCAAATGGGAGAGGCACTACATATTTAGTTTTAGTATTGAAGTTAATCTAAAATTTTGAGTATTAATTGAATTTAGATTTAAGGTTATTGTCTATTGAAAATAAGTTTAAATGTAGATGTTAATTGCGGAGATATTTGATTAAACTAATTTTGAAGTCATCTACATCATTATTTAAAGAAATTTTACTATAATGTTGTATAAGAAATTTAAGAACATAATTTTATCGATATAAATATAATAATGAAAGTTTCAAAATTTTAACAATGTATTCATCCACTAGAGTTTTAAACTAAAGATTTATTATAGTGAACCTTCACTTCTCTTGTAGGAGATTAGATTTAAAAATTAGACCATTTTAATTCTTAACTTTAAAAAAAATTATGTTTTTTCCCTCATAGTTTGGGCACGACATTTTGGTATTAGAGCCTAGTTTCAACACTAGGAACCTTAAACCATTGTGCTTCCTAACCTTAACTCAAACTTTTAATTGTGTAGATGCCTCCTGTTACTTGAAGCAACCGACGAGGTAGAGGTCATATGGCTAGGGGTGGTAGAGCAGGATAGGAGGATGGACCACCTCCACCTCCACCACCACCGAACCCAAACTAGGACATTATAGATGCACTTCAAACTTTGATTGGTGTAGTTCAGTAGAGAGTAGTACCTATAGTTCATCTAGTTCAGCAGATTCCAGTAGTGGAAGCAAAGGGACCCGGAGGAGACAGACCCAGAGTCAGAGAGAGAGAGAACTAGGAGTCCCCCACCTAGACAGATAGAGGTTCAGGGTGAGCACGAGGAAGAGTTAATACACTAGAGAGGACCCCCATTTGACAGACCTCCTAGACATGTAGGAGATGATATCAGGGAATTGATTCGACTTGGGCCACCATTATTTACCAATTCCACTGAGGGAACAGTAGCAGAGGCATCGTTGCAGAGCCTATAATGGTTCTTTGGGTTATGCCCTTATGAGAGTAATCTAAAGGCATGCCTAGCAATTCATCAGTTGAGAGGGGATGCCTCCAATTGGTGGCATCAGGAGGAGATCATAGGTGGAGTGAGGATGGACACCCTCACATGGGAATCTTTCCTAGAAATATTTTGGGAGAGGTACTTGTCAGAGCATTTTCGATAGAAATAGATAGAGGAGATCCATTCTCTTTATCAGAGAGGCCTTACAGTGGCTCAGTATGAGAGCAAGTTTCTCGAGCTCCTTCCTTATGTGGAATACATGAAGGATGAGAAACTATGGGTGCATCACTTTATCATGGGTCTAAATTTCTCCCTTCAGGGCCCAGTTTGGATGGCCTTCCCTACCACCTTTAGATAGGAAATGGAGATAGCACTAGTTGCTGAGGATACTCGAGGTAGGTAGGAGTCACAGGATTGATCTCAGAATCAAAACTCTTCCCAGCAGAAACCCCCTTGGAAAGGGAATTAGAACTATACAGCAGGTTCCTCTAAGGGCCAGTAGTCTTAGCAGCCAAAACCCCAGCAGTAGTAGCAGAAACCTTCTCAAGGATATCAGGGCTCTAAGCCCAAGAAATGGTAGTCATAGGGTCCCAGGCAAGATCAAATAGTATAGGCCCCACAGTCACAGTCAGTGAAGACTCAGTAGTCTTCTAAGGGTGGATACAGTGGATCCAGCAAGTCAGGAGGCCCACAGCAGTCTAGATCATAGGGTGCATGATCTTATACTCGAGGACCATGCTACACTTGTGGTGGCATGGGTCATATAGCTAGGGAGTGTCCACAGGGATAGGCATCTAGTGGTCAGAGCAAGGCTTTTTCAAAGCCAATAGTTGGTGACATGGGTAGATCCCATAGAGGTTTTGCAGTGGTTGACAATTGCCAGGCTGAGCATTAGGCCATAGTTATCGAGGCTACAAGTATTATGCAGGGTCGTATGGATGCAATTTTATTTGATTCAAGGGCTACTAACTCTTTTATATCTCCTTTTGTGGTGGAGCATTGCGGGCTAGTGGCAGTTAGACAGGATGTTAGTTGGGAAGTAGAGTTAGCCTCAGGAGCAAGAGTGTCTGTTAGTTCCATGGTACGGAGTTGTCAGATGCAGATTGGAGACATGTCCACTAGGATTGATCTATGCATTACCCCTCTAGGTTCTTATGATGTTGTTCTTGGCATGGATTGGCTTTATGCCCATAGCACCAAGATGGATTGTCGACATAAGAGGGTGGAATGTGTGGATGATGATGGTATCTCTAGGGAGATCTTTAGAGTGAAGAGGCCGATGTCTCTTCATATGATTTCTATTATGCAGCTTAGACAGTGCATGCGAAAGGGTTGTCAATTGTTTGCTATCACCATTAGTGATAGAGAGGAAGATTTAGAGAGGGAGGCATCCCTTGATGATTTTCCAATCCTTCAAGAGTTTGTTGATGTGTTTCCTTTAGAGCTTCCTGGTATTCCTCCACCTCGAGAAGTGGATTTTCACATAGACCTAGTGCTAGGAGCCGAGCCAGTTTTGAGAGCACCATACAAGATGACTACTCATGAGCTTAGTGAGCTAAAAGCTTAGTTGGAGGATCTTTTAGAGAAGGGGCATATTCAACTTAGTGTGTCACCTTGGGGTGCACCGGTGATCTTTGTCAAGAAGAAGGACAGATCACTTAGGTTGTGTATTGATTATCGACAATTGAACAAAGTGACCATCAAGAACTGATATCCTCTTCCCAGAATCGATGATCTCTTTGATCAGTTACAGGGTGCCCGAGTATTCTCAAAGATTGATCTGAAGTCGGGTTACCATCAGTTGAGGATTGTGGATAGTGATATCCCCAAAATAGCTTTTCGTACTAGGTATGGTCACTACGAGTTCACCGTGGTACCATTTGGCCTCACAAATGCTCCAGCTGTATTCATGAGCCTCATGAATGGAGTATTCTGCACCTTTTTGGATAAGTTTGTGGTTTTTTTTCTTGATGGCATTCTGATTTATTCTCATGATGAGAAAGAGCATGAAGAACACCTAAGGCAGGTATTGCAAAAATTGAGAGAGAATCAGTTGTTTGGTAGTTTGTCGAAGTGTGCATTCTTTAGACCCGAGATAAATTATTTGGGTCATGTCATATCAAGTGATGGAATCTTAGTAAACCCATCAAAGATTAAGGCCATCATGGATTGGCCAGCACCCACTAGTGTTACTGAAGTGAGGAGCTTTATGGGGCTAGCAAGATATTACTGACACTTCATTTCAGCATTCTCTAGATTGGCACACCCCATCACATCTCTTCAAAAAAAGGGGAAGAAGTTCGAGTGGATAGAGAAGTGTGGTAAAGCTTTTCAAGAGCTCAAGAGAGCCCTCACAAGTGCACCAATTCTTGCAATACTAGATCCTATTGCAAATTTTGTGGTGTGCATCGATGCATCTTTAGATGGTTTAGGGGCAGTCCTTATGTAGGAAGGATGACCTATTTCCTTTGAGTCTAAGAAGTTGAAGACTCATGAACTCAATTATCCTACTCACAACCTAGAACTTGCGGTAGTGGTTTATGCCTTGGTGAGATGGTGACATTTCCTTCTAGGTCATAGATTCAAGCTCCATTCCGATCACCAGAGCTTGCAGTACATATTTTCCTAGCAAAACCTTAATGCTAGGCAAAGAAGGTGGATGGAGTTTATGTGTGAGTATGATTTTGATGTTCATTACATCAAGGGAAAGGAGAATGTGGTTGTAGATGCCTTAAGTAGAAGGCACCATGAGCTTTCATTTGTGACTACTTGCACTGACTTGAGAGAGCGGATCTTATGACACTTACCAGCTAATGAACTTTATGTAGAAGTTAGTTAGTTAGTACATTCTCAGAGACCCTTGGAAGGGAAGTTTGTAGAGTATTCCTTGGAGTCTGATGGACTTTTGCATCATAGGGGACGTATGTATGTACCTTCCATTGGGGGTTTGTGCGAGCTCATTGTACTTGAGGCTCATAGAGCACCTTATGTAGTGCACCTTGGTGTTAAGAAGTTACATGCAGATTTGAGGCAATTGTATCATTGGCCAAGCATGAGAGTAAAGATTGCTAGTATGGTTGTGAGATGCCTTGAGTGCCAGAGGGTGAAGGTAGAGCATCGTCATCCTCATGGGCTTCTTCAGCCACACGAGATTGCAGTGTGGAAATGGGATACTATATCTATGGATTTCATTGTTGGTCTTCCTATGTCATCTCGTCGCCATGATGCTATTTTGGTGATAGTTGACACATTGACCAAGGTTGCCCATTTCTCACCCATGTGTACTACATTCACAACACAAGACATAGCTTAGGTGTTCTTGCAGGACATTGTTAGACTTCATGGTGTTCCCTGTAAGATCATCTCTGATAGAGACTCATTGTTCACTTCTTCATTTTGGAGAGAGTTGCAGTCAGCTTTGGGCACTAGGCTCAATTTTAGTACAGTGTACCATCCTCAGACTGATGGCCAGACTAAGGAAGTGAATCAGGTTTTTGAGGACATGCTACATATGTACGAGATGGACATTCAGGTCAAATGGGAGGAATACCTACATCTTGTTGAGTTTTTCGATAATAATGGGCACCATTCTTCCATAGGTATGCTACCTTATGAGGCCTTGTACGGGAGACTATGCAACACACCCTTGAGTTGGGACAAGATCAAGGAACGAGTATCTATTGGTCCCCAGTTAGTAAAGGAGATGGAGTAGCAGGTGACCCTAATTAGATAGCACCTGAGAGAGGCACAGGATAGGTAGAAGAAGTATGCTAATGCAAAGAGGATGGATCAAGAGTATCAAGTTGGTGATAGGGTGTTCTTGAGGGTGCGACCACACAAGAGTCCAATTTGATTCGAAAAGGGCTCTAAGTTGGCACCCCATTTTGTTGGGTCGTTCGAGATCCTAGAGAGGATAGGACCTGTTGCATACTGTTTAGCTTTGCCACCTATCTTGTCACGCATCCACAACGTGTTTCATATTTCAGTACTTAGAGGATACATTTATGATGAGTCTCATATTATATATTGGGATGCTTTACAGGTGGAGTCAGACGGACAGCTAGCATTGGAGCCTATCCACATTATTGCCTGACAGTCCCTAGCACTTCGAGGATGAGAGCTAGACTAGGTTAGGGTCCAGTGGGATTGTTACAATGATGTCATAGCGTCATGGGAGGATGTAACGCAGATTCGATCTCAGTATCCTTATCTTTTTGATGAACTCCAAGAGGAAGTTCATGCCTAGTGGGGGAGGATGTGAGGCCTCGCCTCGACACATCGTAGCATAGTGATACATTACTATTATTTTGATATTCACAACTTGAGATGTCAAGACATTATCTGATGCTTAGAACATACTATATTATTTCATGTTGTGTGATGTTACTTTCAGATATATTTGATGTTTGTCATTTAATGTTTCATGTATATGTATGTTGATGAAATTATTAAATGTAGGATTGAGACTTTGATTTAAGAGATTTTTAATGGTTAAGAATTAAGCAGGATGAAGAAACCCTTATTGATGTATATTTCAATTTATGTGAATTTTTGATATGTACACATATATGTACATGTGATTTTACGGGACCATTGATGTGTGCAATGAGTGTGCAGATATTTTAGCCGAGAAACCCTACAGAGGAACAGAACTGATCTCTATGTGCTAATTTTGGAAACCTTGTTGTTTGTAATTCTAGTATTGTATTGTGAGATGTATGTATGTATCTTTCTGTGTTCAGTGAATGTTAGTGTTCATAACTATGTTCTTTTAGTGTCACTTGACACTCATAAATTGTTTATGTTCTTTAGTGTGCTGATTAGGGTTAGTTGTATAACCTTTGGACCCAGGTTGGTTTAAGTTGGTGTCAATTTGCTATTTGGTTCTTAATCAAGGTTAGTCATCCCTTAGTCTAGATTAGTACTTAATCTGCAATGTTAGAGTAGTTAGATGGTCCTATTTTATTCCTAGCTTTTGTTTGGCTCTAAACCTTTTTCCTAAGGCTTAAAACATGAAATAATTATACCCAAAGGGTATGGGTATGGGTTAGGGATCTTTTCCAACCCCTAAGCCCCTTTTATTGACTTTTGAGGTCACTCAAAAAGTCTCATTTTGCCTTTGTGCGAAAATTGACTATGGCTATCATGAGTTACGTCACCTCCATTTAGTGTTTAACCATAGTGTGGGTTGAGTTAGGAGCTTCTAGATTTTTAGGTGGGTGGGTGCAGTTATTGATCCCTTTGGTGGTTGAGTTTGAGGCTTATTTAGAGGCCCTTCTTGGACTAGTGGAGGTTGTTACCCAATCTCTACATTTAGAGAGGAGTCTTGGAAGATTGGAGCAATGAAGGAAAAAGCTCTACGCAAATTTGTTCATTGCCATTACCTCTTTGTGAAGGTAGGAATTTTCATCTCCCTTGTTTGGATTTCATGTTTGTTTCATGCTTATGCTACCTTGTTATTGTTTCAATGTTTGTATGTTTGTGGGTATGTTGGAAAGCTTTGAAAACCATGTTATTTTGGATGATTTCCTTTCATGTTTATGTTTGCAATTTTGAGATTTTTCTTTCATGGATGTTTTGGTATTACTCACCCTTGGATAGGGTAGAAGTGACCAATTTTGTGAAAGGTCTATTTAGTTGGACTCCAGTGTAGAGTCTCTTCTCATGATGAGAAGAGGGAGAGAGGGTAGGGTGTTATGGGCCCCTACCTGTAAGCACAAACCTCGTATGAGTATGGCATGTTTAAATGGAAGAACAAAAGTTCTTGGTTAATAGCCACAATTGGGCATCTGATTTGGTGTTGTGCTTGACTTCTCCTATTGGAAGAATCCACCTTTCCCTAGTGTTGATTCATTGTGAATCATATTGTGATAACCTTGTATGTATATGCATGTTTGAATTGTTCTTGGTCATGCTTTTGGTCACTTGATCAGATTCTATTCCCTCCATGGTTCTAGAAATGTGTTTTAGAAAATGTTATAAATCCCTTGATGAGGTCATGAAGAAAATTAAATTAAATTGTTGTAATTGGGATTGATGTCCTATGTAATTTGTAGTTCAAACTTTGTTGTAATGGCAATGAGGTCGGGTTTTCTTCCTAGTTCTTTCTCGACTGAGCCTTTGAATCAGGTTTGCCAATAAAATTGGTGTTTGAGTATAATTTTTATCATGTGATTTAATCTTGATTTAAATTTAGATGGATGCATATCAAAAATAGGATGGATTTGATGTTGATTTAATTTGGCAAAATTTCAAGTTTTCTTATATGTTGAAAACAAAAATTATGATCATGCATGTAGATTCAGTTTTCATGATTTACTAGAATCAAACAATTATTGCATTATTGGACAAAACGAATAATTCAAATTCATGGTATGTTAAGGTTGTAACAAGTCTTTATAGATTTTCATTAAAAATAAATTAATAGCAAAGGTCGAATTATTCCAATTTAAGTCATATAGGAGATCAATTGATTTTGGTGTCATTGTGACTCAAGCTATGGTATAAATGTTTTAAATCTATTCAAAAAAATAAACCTTAACATATAGACCAGAAAAATATATATACATATACTTTTCCTCGTAATCTATACTTAAGAAAAATTTTCAAAAAAATACACTCCCAGGAGCAAAATTGCTCACTGGAATTTGTATGGGAGACCAATTTAATTTGAAATGGAACAACAAAGAATATTCCTTTAATTATCCTTTTGATTTAAATTTTGAAATAAAACAAAGTAGAAGAAAACATAGATATACATGAAAAAATTACAAAGAAAAATTCAAAAAAAAAATATATCTTATAACATCTTATCCTAAATATCTCCTCACCTATAAATTTTTTTGAGTTTATTGCTTACCCATTGGCCTTGGTGGACGTCAGTTTGGATTAGATTTAAAAAGGAAGTTATGTCCAATCATAGTCAAGGTTGTCTTGATGGGAGGGTAATGTCACCCTGCCACCCTGTCCCATCCCCATCTTCCTCACCATATCAAGCGCTCAGTTTAGAAAGGAAAGCATTTTTGTGGGATGAGTTTGCAAGTGGTCATAAATTTGAATTTTAACTGTCACCATCTTTCATTCCTTTTTCCCCTTGTCTCTGCTTACGTGCTCGACTACTTGTTATACATTCCTACATCTTGGGTTGCGTGGATAGATGTAAGGATGCTGTCATGTCAATGACATGACATAATTTAAGGACTTTGGTATGAGTTTTGTTTGTGTTAGTAAAGTTTGCCAAGGAAAAATCTGCTTTCAAACATTTTCCCCTCCATTTAGTTAGCGTACCTTTTTGATGTGTTGAGTGGAGGGGCTTTGAATTGCATGGGGGCCTAGGGAGAGGTGTAGGGGTCAAGTAGCTAGGGTAGTTAGGAATCCTAGGTTAGATTTATGATAAGTTAAATATAGGTTAGCATGCTTGTTAGCTAGTTTGATTTTTATATATGTTATTTCAAAAGTTTTTAGTTTAAAATTTGTTTAGTTGGGTTGCTTTTATAAAGAATTAAATTTAGTTAGTTTTCTTTTAATTATTTAAGATTATTATTATTTATAGTGTTAGTTAAATTAATGGTTACAATAAGAAATGGATTAGTCTTAATTTAAAAATAAAGATATAAGTTAGTATTACTGAAATTGTTGATAGTATGTATTTTAGAATCAATGCTAGTTAAATTGATATTTAGTTTTGGAAGGCTTCCAATCTTGAAATGTAATTAGTAGATTTAGTTTAGCTAAGTAAAGTTTAAATAATTAAAGATAGTTTGATTTCGACTCATTCAATTTTAGATAGTATGGATGTAATCATTCATTTAGATTTGTTTTCTTTTAATTAAATTCTAATTGTATTTAGTTTTAGTATTGAAGTTAGTCTAAAATTATGAGTATTAATTGAATTTAGATTTAAGGTTATTTTCTATTGAAAATAATTTTAAATGTAGATGTTAATTGCAGAGATGTTTCATCAAACTAATTTTGAAGTCATCTACATCATTATTTAAAGAACTTTTACTATAATGTTGTATAAGAAATGTAAGAACATAATTTTATTGATATAAATCTAATAACGAAAGTTTCAAAATCTTAACGATGTATTCATCCACTAGAGTTTTAATCTTAAGATGTATCGTAGTGAACCTTCACTTCTCTTGCAGGAGATCAAATTTAAAACTTAGACCATTTTAATTCTTAATTTAAAAAAATTGTGTGTTTTTGCCCTTGTAGTTTGGGCATGACATTTCACCATCAAACCTTTAAGTTTGCAAAGTGTTGAGAGCTTGTTAGTCTAGGGTTCTGATTTCCAGATGGAAAGTCCCTTTAATTTCATAAGAGATGTATGTTGCTTGGTTGGTATAAAACACACAATCATCCAAATGTTTTGACAAAGAAATACATCCTCCTGAAATCGGGACCAAAGAGTGGTTAGTGAAATCTCCAAAAAATTCCTAAGTACACCTTACGCCCTAGGACTGACCTAACTTTAAAAGAAAATGCACGATTGAAAGCAAACACACAACTTAGAAAAAAAGGAAACTTAATTGCAGAAGTAAACACCTTTGCAGAAATGAAAATTTAATCTACGTGCCGAAATGAAACCTAACTAATATTTTTTTTTTTTTAGGCTTCAAAATAATGTTTCAAAAATTGCCCATATACGGGCAAAAGTAGAAACTCCCCCTGTAAGGAACTTAGCCTAAATGTCTTTTGTCTGAGAATTTTTGTAATCTGTTATGGGCCTATCCACAAGCGTTGAAACTTGATATGGCTTCCCATCTTTTCTTTCGCCTTATCCCAAAGTAGGACTACATTAGAAATCCTAAAGGATTTTATTGTGGCCCTCTTGTCGAACCATCTCTTGACAACGGCTTGATGTTTAGCCATGTGTTCTAATGTAGTTGTTCATTTCTCATCCATTTCTAGAAGATTCATCAATCGGATTTGTACTCTGTCAGTGTCATTAGCATACCCACTCATGAATTTTAAAACAGGAATCTTGAGGTTGAGCAGGAATATCGGTTCTTGCCTACAAATAAGTAAATAGTGAGAAGTACCCAAGGCCTTTTTCACTCTGACCCGATCTATCCACAAGGTGTATTTTAATTATGTATGCCAATCCCTAGGGTTCTCCTTCAGCAGTCATTTTATTATAGTGATCAAATTTTTGTTTGTAGACTCTGCTACCCCATTTCCTTGCAGGTAGTAATTTGAAGAGAATCTGATGATGACTTTGTTTTCAAACGCCCATTGTGTCAAAAATGTAGATGCAAATGCAGATCCATTATCTCATACAAGAGAAAATGACATTCCAAATCTGGTAACAATATGTTCTTCCAAAAAGTCTATCACCACCTTAGCAGTGCACTTTCTTAAAGTCTCAACCTCTGTCCATCGTGTGCAGTAATCCGTAGCTATAAGGATGAATGCATGTCCAGTTGATGATAGTGGGTTTACTGGACCAATGAAATCTACTCCCCACTTTGCGAAAGGGCGCACCTCGTATACCAGTTGCAATGGCATTGTTGGGTGCCTCTCTTTATTAGCACTAGTTTGGCATGTATGACAGGAACGTACATGTTCAAAAGTATCCTTGAATATTGAGGGCCAAAAATAACTTGATCTTAAAATCATGTGAGTTGTTGCTTCTGCTGAACCGTGTCCCATACCATACTTATCATGAAAATGTTCCAAGACATCCTTAGCTTCTTCATGTCCTAAGCATTTCAAATAAATCCCTTCATAGTTTCTTTTATACAACTTCTTACCAAGTAACTTGTAAGACTCACATTTCATATTAAGTCCCCTACGTTGCGAACTATTCATCCACTTGGGGCATTGATCTTGTAGGAGAAAATAGACAATATCCTAGTACCACACATCTGTCACCACACCTTGATTGATATCAACTTGTGATGCAACCATCTTCTTTTGATCATCTTCATCAATTTTGTCATCAAATTTGAATTCCTTTTGATTTCCTTCTTGGTTGTCAGCGATCATTTTGGATAATCCTTGGCCTCTGACTTATCGCATAGGTTGAATCTCTAGATCAAATTCTTGAAGTATTGCCATCCACTTTCCTCTTCTTTCACCAAGTTCATTTTGCATCAAAAGCGTCCTTACTGCTGGGTCAGGTACAATTGCATACACCTTACTTCTGACTATGTAGTGACGAAACTTCTTTAGTGCCTTGATTAACGCAAAGGATTGTTTATCAAGATTTGAATATTTTAACTCAAAATTCTTTAGAGGACAACACATGAAAGCAATGGGTCATTAATCCTCCTCTCTTTTTTGCGTCAAGATCCCTATGCAAGAATGTTCGAAAGCAAAGGAATAGATCTTGAAGGGTAACCCGTAATCTGGACTTACCAAAACTGGGGCTATGGAAATGGAAACCTTGATATCGTGGAAGGATTTCTTTATCTCTGGTACCCATTCTATTTTAGCCCCTTTTTTGAGTAAATCATTGAGGGGGCGGACTATCTCTGTGAAACCACTTATGAATTTGCGTACAAAGTTTATCTTTCCAAAGAAAGATTTCAATTCCTTCTAGCTATGAGGAGGCGCTAACTTCAAAATAGACTCAACTCTATCTGGATCAATGAAAATTCAAATTTTAGAAATGACATGTCCCAGGAGCTTTCCTTTAGTAACATCAAATGAACATTTCTTGGGATTGAGTGATATGCCGTACCTGCGACATCTATTGAATACCTACCTTAGATCAGCAATATGAGTACTTTGATCCTTCAAAAAGATAGTCAAGTCATCTATGTAGATGACTATACACCTGTTTATCAATCCTTTGAAAGCTTCATCCATTGCTCGTTGAAATGTAGCTCCCGCATTAATCAACCTGAAAGGCATCCTTCTGTAGGCAAACTTTCCCTACTTGGTTGTGAAGGTAGTCTTTAGACTATCTTCTTCATCAACCATCACCTAGTTATATCCTGAGTAACCATCCAAAAATGACATCATCTTTGAACCATTAATGATTTGCAACATTTCATCTAACAAGGGTAGAGGGTAGTTATCCTTCTGAGATGCCAAGTTCAAGTTATGAAAGTCAACACAAAGGTGAATCTCTCCGATCTTTTTCCTTACAGGGACCAAATTTGCTACCTAGGTGGAATGACAAATAGGGAATATGATCTTAGCATCTAGTAGTTTTTTGACTTCTTTCATAATTAGTGGTTCAATTATTGAATTTATCAGTCGTTGTCTTTGCCGAAAAGGTTTAGCATCTGGTTTCAACGAGATGTCATGTGTGATAATCTCAGGATCATAAGTCTTTAATTCTTCATAGCTCCAAGCAATGACATCTTTATACTTGATGAGCAACTTGAGCATGTCATCCCATTCCTTTTGATTGCATGCTTTTCCTATTTGCACCATTTTTGGTTGTTCATTAGTACCTAAATTGTATGAGTCACATTCTTCGATTCCTTTCTCTTTAGTTTCCCTTCTATTGAGTGCTAATTCGTCACAGTCGAAGATGCGTTCAAGTTCAACCATCCCTTTCGGAATGCTATTGGTTTTCAAATTAAGGATTCCATCATCATCCTCAAGCTCATCATCTTCAAGCTTTTCTTCAAGTGTATCATCAATCTCTTGTCCTTGGAAATGGCGACTGCACATAATAAACTCGAGTATATGTTGATCATCTTGGAAGACCTAAAAGTTTGTGATATTGTCAGGAATGGCAACTAATTCAACTGAGAATCTTTTCAACTTTGTTCTCTCTACTGGTTGTAAAGTTCTGGCTGAAATAGCAAGGGCGTCTGCTACCACATTCTTTCTTCTTGGAATGGATTTGATGTTCAGAGCTTCAAAGTCATCCATTATATCCCATACCCTTTTTCTATAAGCAATTAATCTTTTGTCATTGAATGAGTATATGGATTTTACTTGTCTTATCACTAGTTGAGAATCCCCTTCGATTATAAGAGTCGTAACTCCCTTTTCCAATGCAAAGAGAAGTCCTCCAATCAAGGCTTCATATTATGCGCCATTATTAGTACATCTAAACTACAATCGATATGAGGCATAGAAAGGCCTACCTTTTGGGTTGATTAGTTCAATACCTGAATTGACTCCTGATTTGCATTTGGAACCATCAAAGCAGAGTGTCCAAACTACATTTTCCTTGGCTTTTCTGACTTTGTGTTTATTCGTCCTTAACTTTTCTTTTACTTGAGCCTTAAATGATTGTTTCTTGGGCACCCATTGTAACTTTTCTCATGTAGGGCTTGATGAACCTCCTTCATACCCCATGGATAGAGGAAGAGTGTTTTTTCTTGCTCCTCCTAAATTTCCCCTATTAGCTCAATGATTTGTTCAACTTTAGGTTTAGGATGAATGACTATTGAGATCCATACTTTACCTTTAACATATCATCTTCTTCTTTTAACTTGAATCATCCCAGGAGGAGGAGAAGATAAACCTCCACCATCTGAAGAGGTATCGCTATATGATACATTTAAATCTTCACTTTCCTCTTCAGCTTGCTTAAGAAGGTTGGATGAATTCACTGAATTTTGACTTTGGATAATTTCATCACTTGAGGTCTTCATAATTTTGTTTCCCATTATTTGTGTTAAAACTTTTGCTACTACTTCTTGGCATGCTGAACATTCAAACTCTGAATGAATAACTTTTTGCAACTGGCAAAATCTTGGAAGGAGGAGGATACTAGGGTCAGCTTCCTCTCCTAAACACTGTAGATCAGTCACCATACTTTCTATGAATTGTGTCACGGTCTCACTTTTAGGTATCAACACCTTAGGTTCTTCATTTTGGTCTTGAGATGTCTTGTTTGGAACCATGTTCAATGCCATTACTTTGTATGAACCCAAATTAGATTGTAAGAATGCTACCTCATTTGGGCCGTTGTAATATGTGATCATTATTTTCAGTTTGGGCTTGGCATCTATCTTGATTTGATTGTTCAAACCTTTCCATGGTAACCATAATTGAGTGAAATCTATAGAGAACCATCCTCTAAGACATTTTGTCCATTCTCTACTCAAGAGTAATCCGTATGTTTATGGGATGTCAAACACATGTATGTCAACAATATCTTGGATCCGAGGATCAACTGTTAGCTGTATCCACACATCTTTCAATACTCCAATGACTTTTACCTCTATTTTATCCAATTGTATTACCACTCAGTTAGAGGGTTAAGGATTAACTCCTAGCCTTTGAGCTATTGATAATGGCATCACATTACAGGAAGCTCCTGAATCAATAAAACAATTGTGAAGATTCTTTCCATATATCCTTATGCTTAGCAAAAATGGGGGTACCTCGACTTTGTCCTTGAACATAGTAGGCATCACTTTTGCAGCATCTACTTGTTGTGGCACCATCTTTTGGGGGACATTATTCATATTATGGGAAGCCTTTGTATTATCCAATGTCTTCATGAGTGCTTCTCTTTGTTGTGGACAATTTTGCAACATGTCGAACATGGACATATTGGCTTTTGTTTCCTTCAGGTCTTCAACCACATTATATTTCTCAGTAGACCAAGCAAGGTTCTTCAGTATTGTCGGTATGTTTACTTGATTCTGATACTGTGGTCCTCCTTGGGCTGGCCTTACCAGTGGTGGATTGTTGCTTGCTCTAGGATCAGGTGAGGTTGGTTGCAAACTAGGAGGAATTCCATTAGTCAAGGGATTCTTTTTGTTTCTGAGATTATATGTGTTTTGATTATCATTTCAAAAGGCAAACATCCCATCGTGTTGAAGATCAAGTTCTTGACTAAAAGGGAACAAGAATTCTTCATTTTCTTTTTGTTCCACTTGTACATTCTATGTAGAATTGTAAGATTCTAATAGCATTGCATTGAATTGAATAGGAGGAGGATTATCATTCATTGGTGGGTTTTGATTCACATCCTGATTACCATTGTAGTATGCACCATCGTTGCTAGGCATATTTTGGCTATCATCATACTGATTAAAGTCGACATACTGAATGTTGTTGTTATCCGCAGGATTGCTTCCATTATTTGGTCTAGTGTTCCATTGCCAATTTTTTCTTTGGAAGCCATTGTTGCAATTAGGAGGATTGAAGTTTTTTCCTCCCTCGTTGTTTCCTGCATTGTTGTTACCGTTATTGTTGAAGTTCCTATTGTAATTCTGACCAAAATTGTTGTTGTAGGGGCCAGCATTGTTTCTCTAGAAGTTGTTATTTTGTCCTTGAGACAATCTAAAACGAGTCAATTTTTTGTTCATTTGCGACATGGTTTTCTTCATCTGACCAACTTTCGAAAGGAGATTGTTATCTACTTCCACAGGAACTATAGCCTTTTGTTCAAAGAAGGCTATTTTTGGGGGCTCATACCCTGGATATGTTATCGCTTGAGTTTGTAGATTGGGTACTTGTTGTAATGGAACTGGGTTCATAGGTATGAATTGACTAGGTATAGTGGGTGCTCCCATAGGAACCGTTGGCATAGTAGGAACTATTTGTTTGGGAAGCATCATTCCACCTCCATTAGGATTAGCTTGCTTTGTGAACATGATTGCTTTTGCAAAGACTTTCTCCAATGTGTCAATATTTGCTGCAAGAAGTCTTCTTAGAAAAATCACAGTAAGAGGATCCATGGCATTGAAATAAACTTGGATGGCAGCTTCAACTAGAATTGTGTATGGTGTTTCCAACTTGCGGTAGGCCATATGAAAATGATGATTGAGGCGTGAAACTGTTTCAGCTGGGTCCCTTTTTATTGATATGAATTGTTGATGTATCACTGCTGGATTGATGAATGTTTTGAATTGTTCCAAAAATGATTTTTTGAAAGTGTCCCAGTCTCTAATACATCCTAGTGGTAGGTTCACATACCAATTGAAGGCAATTTCCCCCAAATAGTAGGGGAATAAACGAAGAACCACATCTTCATTGGCAATTTGCTTCCCGTTGTAAATTTCCTTAAAAATCTTGACATGATCTTTGGTGGTTCTTTTTTCTCCGTAAATAAACCTTGGACAAAATTTGTCGGGTTTCTTCGGCAAGTCGTGGAGGGCACCTCTCAAGCTAAGGGGTGAATCAACTATGTTTGTGAAAAAGGCCATCAGAGGGTTTTGTGGACCTAAAGGCAACTGGAATGGTGATGGGAGTGTTGGAATATGTGGAGGTCCACCTAGTGGTTGAATGGGTGGTGGAGTAGAAGATGTGATGAAATGTTGAATGGAAGTGGTTGAATTCGAGGTATTCCTTTGTCACTACGTGGCTTACAAAAATGAGTAAGCTCTAGAAATTCTTGGGCACTTGGTGAAGATCTTAATGCTCGCTGGAATGGGGATCCAGGATCAATATCTTCCAGCTTGTATCAATTTTGGGAAAAGTGCACCTCTGAAGAAGTACACTTACTTCCTCACTATTCTGAATTTTGTGGATCTATGGACCTACAGATCTATAGAGTTGCAGACCTACGAATCTACGAACCTATGGATCTACAGATCTACGAATCTGTGGACCTGCAAACCTACGGACCTGAATTTCTAAAAATTTCAGAAGTGATTTCTGGACTTTTTACGTAGTGTAGATTATTGAAAGGGTGCAAAATTTTTGAAACTTTATCAAATGTTTCTTTTTTCTGATAGTATGTTCTTTATTGTGGCCCTCCTTCGAGTGCCACTTCTATTGGGCATTCATTTTGCACGAGGTCAACAATAGGAATCCATAGTGTAATTCCTCTCTTGAAAAGAAAATCCTTTTAAAGATCCACTCCAAGGTTCAGTGTTTGTCTTGTGACATACCAAAATGTGCTTAGTAGAAGATAAATGTGAATGTTCACGAGGAAGCCTTTGCTGGTTCCAAAAACTCTTTTACCTTGGAATCAAGTCAAATCTATTCACTATCTCAAAATATCACACCAAAAGAACAATATTTTTGTATTTTTTGTTTTTCAATGAATGTAATGCCTCTAACAATGCAGCTACTATGAGGTCCTATTCTAACAAGGGGGTTAGCAAAGAAAATAATGAAACTGAAAGCAAATAACATGAAATCAAATAACTTGAAATTGAAATTCCTAAATGGACATAAGCTACAGAACACAACATGCTGCGAGTTAAACCTTCAAAGAAATCGATAGGAAACCAATGAAAATAGGAGCATCGCTTCCTAGAATCCACTGATGCAATCATTGGTGAGAATCTTTAACAAATCGAATGATGTTTCACTCTTCATCAAATCACAAGGCCACAAAAAGTGCGCTCATGTGAGACAAAAAGCTATGTAGACACAATTGGGTGATCTCTTCTCAAGCTCGTTATGTCAACGGAATTCATATATCTGTAGCAAACACCAGAACTAAAATATTGCACAACTAGAAACAACGCACTAAACCTTTGGCTCAATCACAATCTCATGAATAAAATCCATAAAACAATGACACATCTAGGCAAGAATAACTACACTCCGAATGCTAGCACCAAAAGCATAACTTTATTGCATAATAACGGCAACCCTTGTTACATTTTACAATAGGGTATTTATAAGGAATCCTCTCCTCAATTTGTGTTGAGCGTGAGAGATATTTGAATGCAATAAAATGCTTTTAAAACATTAAAACAAACTAAATATATACAAACTAGTAATCTAACTGGTGCTTAGAGGGACTCCATCCATATTTTATTCATTAATTGGATGCATGAGCCCTTTTCATGTCAAAAAAAATGAAAGCATGAGAGAGAAAGTAGGAGGAAGCCATCAGTCAAAGTAGAAGTGCATGGAGACACCTAAAATAGAAGCTAGCCCTTCACTTGATGTGTGTCAGAGTTAACTTGCCATCAAAATGCATTTCCAATGCATGGAAAGTGCTATTTTTGAAACTGGCAGTCAACTATTGGCGCACCTTTGAATTGTGGAGCTATGGACCTGTGGACCTATGGAGCTACGGACCTTAATTGAGTCAAAAATCTCAAAAAATTTCAATGTGTCAAAATTGAAATTCTGGCATTTGGGTTTTGTTCATCTTCATCCTAAAGATATGTTTGGATCTTTACCCTTGAATTTCTCTATAATCTCAATAATCTTCATAGCATCAGGAAGATCCAAAGCCTCATACTTATCTTTGACCTTCTGTCTATAGTTGTCCACCTCAATTTGAGTTTTTGCAAAATCCCCAAGTTTCGTATCCAACTCTAACAATGCTTCTTCTATCCTGAAGGCTTGTCTGATGTCTTCATCACTGGATGCTTCCTCAAAAGTCCTTCTGAAGTTTTCTACAACTACCTCAACTAGTAAAAGCTTTTCTCATTCTTCATCTTCAAAAATATCCAAGCATGCATCACTATATAACTTTTTTGCTTCCAAAATTCGCTCTCGAGCTTGGTCCTTGAGCCTATGTATCTCATCATGCAATGTTTCCATCACTTTATTTCCCTCTGCAATCTTTTCTATCCAATCATCTATCATGTCTAGCTCTTCGCCGGTATATACATCAATCAGAATGCGGTACCTTTGTCCTTTTATGGCCTATAGAATTTTAAAATACTTGCTCCAAACCCGTACCTCATCCATAATGTTGAAGTCCTCCCTCAAAATTGCCATGATCTTATCAACATTGTCTTGTGTAGCATGTAATAATTTTAGACTTCCTATAATTATAGTGATACCCACATCCTCAAGGTTGTCTCGCCAATCCTGAAAAGCTCTCAGAAATGGATTGATCCATACACCATCCCCTTCTTTAAGAATGGTAGTCAAAGTCTCCTCAGGGCATTCAAAATCAAGAGGACCAATAACTTCACCTAGTTATCCTTTCAAGATCTCAACTTGCCTTCGAAGTGCTCTGATTTCAATCTTGTCACATTCCATATGGTTAAGAACCTCTTTGACTCCCATAGTCATCATTTGTCGAGAAGTATCCCATGTAGGTTTCCCTAACATGATATCCTCTACTTCATAGTCCTGAAGGCTGATAGCTTCTTCATCTATACCTTTCAGGGGATGAGCCACTTGTGCAAATAAGTCCTAATTTCGAGTAGTGGTAATGAATGCAAATGGTGTTGCATCCTGTAATGGAGAGTCGGGCTTGTTCAAAATCTCTGTAATGTCACAAATATCATCCTCTAAAGCAAGGAATTGATGCTTAGCACTTCTCATTATTTCCTTCTGGAACCATCTCAGGATATGTCTTTCTTTAACCTTAGCTCTAGATGATGAAGGGATGTGTTCAGCTACCTCCTTCCTACTGTTGTTTTTGCTTAGAGTTTCCTGTTGTGAGGGTTCTTCTTCTATAGTCTCAGTTTTTGTAGATCTCGTAGTTTGATCTTCAACTTCCTAGGAAGGCTCTTGTATACATTCCATTACCTATGCCTCTTTTGGTGGCTCATTAGTAGTCCTTGGTTCTGGTTCTCCTTGTAATGATGATCCTTTCTGAACATGTTTCTCTGAACTCGGAGCTGGAGGTGTCACTAAAACCTTATCCACCATCATAGCTTGAGGTGAAGATGGGGGCGTTGGATGAGGATCTTGTGTCTTAGGTGGCATCTGCATCCAATCTTGCTGTTGAGATTGACCTATAGGAGTATCTCTAATCTTATCTCCAACCAATTTTGTACCCACTAGCATGAAATCAAAATCTAGAATGGAGAGAATATGATCACCTAGCTCTCTTTGCTCATTCACCCATCATTGTACTTTGTCTTCTGAAGAAGAGAGCTCTACCATTTCAGCTTGGGTGGGTGGTGGGGTATTTGTGACATTCCTCTTTCTTTCCAATTTTGTGGCTTTGGCAAATCGAGTTCTCCCTTGTAAAGGAACTTGTTCTTCCTCCCCATCTGACTCTGTTTCATCCTCATTTGATTCTTCCTCAGGAATGGTTTCAGGAAGAGATGGATTAAGCACTAATCTTTTATGAACTCTCTACCTCTTGTTCATTCTAACCTTAACCCTCCTTTTCTTTTGTGGAACCATAGGAGAAGTGGGTTCTTCATGCATCCAATGAATGGATGTCTCTAGAATATCTCCTTCTTCTTATTGGCTTGAAAAAATAGGAGGCAATGGAAAATCAACCTGGATATGAGAAATTGTAGGGTCTCGAGGGTCTTGGGAAGTAGATTCATGTTGCTGCATAGGGGCCTGTTCTTCAACATACTCTATCTGGATCCTCTAAGGAGAGGCTCTCTTCCTCTTTTCTTTCTTCTTCTCTGAAGGATGGTAATATCCCACTGGACGATCAAGCTGGTAGACTATTTTTGGCCTGATAGGAGACTAGAGTGCAAAGATAGGAATTGTGACCTTCCTCCCCTTTACCCTTTCTGGGTGAGCATGTGCATGGAATATCACTATGTCCGAAATCAGATCAAGTGGAAAGGGTTTCTTGATCCAACTCTTTGTCATTCTGATTACATGTCTTGCTCAAGGATTAATATCATCTCCGTCCTCCCTATCAACTTTTGCATTCAGAATGGGCCTCTCACCAACCTTATCTGTATCGAATAAGGGATCTAGTAGCTCCTGCGAATCTTGTAGCCTTATCTCATCCAAGATGGTCAAATGGAGAGCCTTCTCTACTAAATATAAAGTCATTCTACAATAGTCCCTGATACGGACATCATAGTCATTTGTGGCATTCATCCAATGATCTTCAATGGCGTCCTCATGGTAGAACTCTTTTCCTGCCAGATTTTCCACTTTACCAACATTGTTGAAGAATGGTTTGGGAGAGTTATATTCTTTGAGGGGATAGTTCTCCCATTCCCACTCAAAATTCAAGATATCCTTCTTTCTCTTTACCTGGTATGCTCCTATTACAAATGGCCAATCCCAACAAGGTCTTTGTTGTTTCTTGATCCTCTCATAAGCTAATTCAATCTGCCAAGAAATTTCCATTAGAACCAACTTGTCACTTGGGTACCTTGGGAGCTTCTTTGGATGGATAGATGCACCACCAACCTGAATGTATGTGAATTTTTGAAACTTGATAAAATATGCACCGAGAGTTGTGATTTGTGCCTTGGCCTCATCAGACAATCTCTTTCCATAATCACCTTCGATGAATCGAATGATGGCAAAGATAAAGGCATCATTCACAATCACGTACTCTTTGCTTTGTGGTAAGAGCTTCTTCTTAACTAGCTGAGGATAAACTATATACGGCCATGCGTTAGGGTCCTTCATACTGCCCTTTTTGTATAATCTGGGATAATCGGTGGCTCTTGTTGCAAGTAGATATACAACATAAGAAGTCATATAAAACTTCTTCTTGTCCTTTACTATCTGGAACTGATCACACATGTTCTCACTAAGTGTGGTGGCCCAATCCAATGGCATTTTTGCATGTCTGATGGTTTCAATGAAGTTAACCATGAATGGAGCGAGATGACCTACTGCAAGCAATCCCATAACACTGCTCAGAAGAATGATTGAATATCCAATGTCATCCTTCATGTATCCTCGCACCATATCTACTTTGCTGATTGTCTTTTCCTGAGATGGCTTCTCAATGAAGTATGAAGAATATATGATGTCCATGGCCTCTTGGTGATGATCCTTATGCCACCTCTCAACTGCTTCATATGAGAGTCTAATAAACTGATCTGCTCTAAGTAAGTGAAAAACTCTCTCGATATTATCAGGTCGTAGATCTAAGACCCTTTCCTCAGGAACAAAATGTTGAGATAAGGTCAAAATCAATTCAACTAACTAAATAGTCCCAGGATGTGATGCTATATTTACCTATCTAGACTAGATTAAGGCGGATCTCAAGGAAGATCTTTCAGTTGGGTTGTTACAAACCCTCAAAAATTCTCCCAAGTCCGTGTGTCCAAGTTTTGTGTCTTTGATCTCAGAGTGTTCATTGTGCAATCATGACTTTGAGGCTATGCCTTTGAACTTGTACACAACTGGCTTTGCTATTGATCTGGATGTAGACACCATTTGATTATATTACCTGTACATTACAAAGAAAAAAAATGATTAATCACTGGATACATATAAAACAAAAAAAAATGATATTCTAGAATTTATTTTACTTCTTGTGATTTTATTATTTTATTATTTTTTATTTTTTATAATTTGTTTATTTATTTTTTAGATCATATATAAAAATTAAATAACAAATAAAATAAATTTAAAAAAAAAAAAAATGAGGTTTGGGGTTTTAAAACGCGGTAGCATGCGCACCAAGTGGGGCACGGTGGTGGCCGCTCGCGTGCATGTCCCAGAGGGCACCACGACGGTGACCATGTGCTACCCAGAAGGTGTGTGCCGCAGTGGCCATGTGCAGCCTTGAAGGCCCATGCACACAGCGCACCGTCCCGTGGCCCTTAAGGAGCGTGCGCATGGAGCGCTGTCGCGCACCCAAAAGGGCACGACGGTCTCGACTGTCGCGTGGCCCAGAAGGTGTATAGTGGCACACCACCACATGTCCAATAAAGGGTCCACCGACAATAGCCTCCACGCAGCCCAGAAGGCGTGTAGAGGTGCGCTATCGCGCGTCCAAAAAAGGGCAGGTTGGCGACGGCTACCACACGGCCCAAAAATGTGTTGTAGTGGCACGGTGCATGTGCGTGGCCTGGAAGGGCACCGTGGCTATGCGATGCGTGTGCGTCCTTAAGGGCGCGTGCAACACCACGCCACCCTCTTCCTCTTTTGGTTGCGCACGCGCGAGCGCTTAGTCTGTGTGCAAGGTGGAGGGGGGAAGGTTTCCATACCTTTCCCTCCTCAGCTCTACCTCTTCAACATCAAAAAATAAAAAAAAGAAGGGGGGAGGGGGCATTTTATAACTTCCCTCCCCTCTTTTCTTTGCATGCGTGTGCACCTCGGTATGCGCACGCACGAGTTTTTTTAAATTTTTTTATAGGCTTTCAATTTTTTGATTTTTTTGTGATTTTCAATTTTTGATTTTTTCTACTCTAACTGATTTAATCGAGACTTTCTCCTTCTTCTGATTCCTGAACTATGAGTCCGAGAGTCGGAAGAAAGTAGGGGGTCCCCATTCCTAGTAAGGAATGGAGCGTGTGTTGTGGATACCACAATAGGAAAGTTGGATGGAACTAGTTCTAACCAAGCTTACTTGCTTGCCAAAGGATTTTTTCAAGTTTACAGTGTTATTCGAGCTTATATTCATTAATAAAGAAAATCATTTCTAAGTTAGTTTCTAATAAGCTGGGTCGGTTAACGAAGGATTTTCTTATTTTTCCATATTAATCTTAATTGATTTATTTATTGATTCCAGCCGACTAAGGTGATGAATATTGATTATTTTAAGTTGTATTTGAGCTGACTTGATAGAGTGAAAGATATAAGTATAAGCTCAAATTTTGATTTCAAAGTGTGGAATTAATGATGATGTAATTGAAGAATTGGTGATGGGAAGAGGAAGTAAATTTGAAGGATAAGCAAAATATCCTTGTGGTGCAACAAAGCTATATTCAATTAGGAAGGATCAAATACAAGTCAGAATAGAGATCTATAATCAGCAATTTAGTTGCATTCAAATGAGGCCATCTCATTGTTACTCTCTAACCATTGTAATAGTGATCTAATCTCCTAACAGAGTTGGCTTAACAGCTATTTGCAAATCCTCTAACAAGGTGGCAATTCCATTGAATTTTTCTCAAGACCTCTAACAAGGCCACTCATAACAAGGTGATTAAATCCTCTAACAGATCACACCTAACAGTGTGTTTTGTAACCTCTAACAAGGTTGTCTCCTAATAAGGCTCACTTTAGAAGAGTGAAAACAATAACTAGTTGCAATTGTTGGTTTTTCCAAAACTAGGTTTCCACATTAAATCCTGGTGTCTACTGTGTTCATTCTATTTTATCTTATGTGTTTGCAACTTAGTTAAAGTAATGTTAATCATAGATAACATCTAAAATTTTATATGTTAATCATCTACCAAGCATAATCAGTTATTACTAAGTTACAACATTATGTATGTGTTTACCAAGCTTCAACAATATTTAGTCTTTTAGTTTTCATTTTGTACTAACATCTAAGGGATGTGGGATCTATTTTTGTAGTAACTGATTCACCCCTCCCCTCTCAGTTACTCTTACATTTCCAACAAAAACTTTTCTCTGCTAGCTTCCTCCTGTCTTTGTGAGAGAAGTGTGGGGGCATTCTATTTGCAGCAAGATAATTTGTTATGTTTGCATATCATGGTGTATGAGTTTCTATGTGGAACAAGTGCTCATCTGGAAAGGTATCTTCAATTGGGGTTGGATCTTCATCAGCAATGTGTAGTCTGGACAAAAAATGAGCAACTATGTTGGACTTGCCTAGCTTATCAACAATGGTAATATCAAACTCCAAAAACAATAAGAGCCATCTTGCCAATCTACTAGTTATAGTAGGTTTTTTCACTAAGTACCTTATAGCTGAGTGGTCAATATGAACAAAAATAAGATATCCAATTACATAATGTCTAAATTTGTTCAATGCATAAACTACAGCTAAAAGTTCTTTTTGAGTTACTATGTAGTTTAGTTCAAGACCATGGAGGCTTTTTCTAATATTGCATTTTCAAGGTTAGCAAGCTTTTGTCCTAATACAACACCTACAACATAGTCTGATGCATCAGTATAGATATGAAATGGAATTGACCAATATGATCCCTTCAGAACTAGTGTTGTGGTGAGGAGTTTCATAAGCTGCAGGAAGGCTTCATTAGATTCGGGTGTGCAATTGAATTCAACTTATTTAGTCAATAGTGTATACAAAGGACTAGCTATTTTACTAAAATATTTATGAAACACCTATAATAGCCAACGTGACCTAAAAAAGATCTTACATCCTTTGTTTTTGTAGGTATGGGCAATGTTAGAATTACCTCTATCTTAGCTGGGTTCACTTGTATTCCTACAGCTGATATAAAATGACCAAGCACCACTCCTTCTTGCATGAGCATGAAATATTTCTCACTATTGAGTGATAGATTATTTTCTTTGCATCGAAAAAGAACCTTTTCAAGATTCATCAAGGCTTCCTCAAAGGTGACTCTAAACGCTATGAAATTGTCCATGCATATTTCAATGCAATCATGTGATATATCAGCAATAATGTTGATTACAACTCTTTGAAATGTTGCAGAAGCATTACATAGGCCAAATGGAAAGAAAAAATATGCAAAAGTACCCCATGGGCATGTAAATGTGGTTTTATCCTGATCTTTAAGAGCTATACTTATCTGATTATAACCACTATTCCCATCAAGAAAAGAAGAATATTTCTTGCCAGCCAGAGTGTCTAGAACTTGATCAATAAAGGGTAAAGGAAAATGATCCTCCTTGGTTTCCTTATTCAATTCTCTATAATCTACACAAATCTACAGTTTCCCTCACTTTTGAGGTACTATAACCAGAGGTGAGACCCATCTACTATCAAATATAGGGTATATAAAACCATCATCAAGAAACTTTTACAGTTTAGTTTTAATTATTTGTCTGAGTGCGAGATTAATCCTCCTCTAGGTTGATAGAGTGGCAGGCACTCTTCATTGATATATATTATATGAGTGCATAATGTAGGACTTAACCCTTTCATATCCCCATAGTCCCATGCAAAAGCCTTTTCATGCTTTTGAATAAGCTTTGTTAACTACTTTATCTATTTGGGAGGTAGTTTGTGATTGAAATCAAGATTGTGACCTTTTGACAACTTAGCAATAGTTGTGAGATCAACTGTAGCAACTTTAGAGATTAGACTTGTATCTAGTTCACATGGTAAAAGCTGATGGATAATGTCTAGCTCCTTGGGTAGAAAAAAATTCTCATTAAATTCCTCATATGTAGTTAGTTCCAACATAGAACTGTCAGATACATCCTTTTCTACCCCACAAGTATTATTAAGAATACTCTGAATTATTGAATCCTCCTCCTACAGCTCTAGAAAAGACTATCTATGTAACATTATAAGATGTGCTATAGAGTTTTACTCTTCCTCTCCATCCCCTAAATCTAGCCATATAGATGTGCTTAAATATGGTTGGGGTTGTGTTGGAGGATATAGATCAAATTTCTTTGTTTCCTATCCATCTAATATGGTCATACTCCCAGACCTACAACTTATATTTGCATTGGTTGTAGCTAACCATGGTCATCCTAAAACGATAGGGTAACAAAATAACTTGATTTTTGGGGACAGAATCATGAAATCTCCAGGGTACTCTAGAGAGTCTAGGGTTACTACTATGTCTTCTACATCCCACTAGGAGTGATAGTAGAACCATATGCAAGTCGCATAATTGTTGGGGTAGCCCTCAAGTCTTCTATATTCAACTTTTTCATAGTAGCCTTGGTAATAATATTTATAGCAGCACTAAGATCAATCAAGGCATTTTTAATAGACTGGCTATTTATAATCACATTCACAACTAAACTTCCTAGATCAAAATATTTAGGAATAACCAATTTTCATAACATAATATCACCCAATTGTCCTATAACATGAACTGTGGTTGGGTCCTTTTTCTTTCTCCTAGCTTTTTTCAAATAGGCTTCTCTAATGGCTTCGCCATAAAGAGGAACATCTTTAATATCTTGGAATAAAGGAATCTAGACATGCACATGCTTTTGATGATCAATGATGTCAAAGGATTATTCCTCTATTTGTGAAGGTTTACTTTGTATGAGCTTTTGTGAAAAAGGAGGTTCAATTTATGTTTGAGTTTGAGCTAAGCTAGTTACATTGGTTGGGTCAACCATTTGTGGTAGAGAAGTTGTTGGTACTGATTTTGTAGGAGTATCTGGTATTTTAGTTATGAGAGGTGGTTTAGGTGTTGGTAGGGTTGTACCAAATCTCAAATGTATATCTATAACATTTAGAGCATAAGCAGGGTATTCCTGAGCATCAACAAAATAAATGAGTTGTTGTAGTTGTTGGTTATTTGGATTTGGCTAAGGTTGTGTAGGAAAATGAGTCTCGTTTTGAGGTCCAAAACTTGTAGGTGGTGGCATTAGTGCAGGTTTTTGGACTGGAGGTGGTAGTTATGGATTACTAGGATTTTTGTTAGGCCATTTTTGAGGTCCATTTTATTGGTTTGTAGACAACCAATTCCCTTGGGGTGGTTGCCATTTTTTTTGTTGATTCTACCATTGATTATTTTGCTGGTTAGACCACTGGTTGTTTTGCTAGTTTGGCAGGAAAGGTTGGGAGTACTAAGGCCATTGAGGTTTTTGTGGATTATTTTGCCAAGCACTATTCCAATTAGGTTGACTATATTGTGGAGTACTTTGGACATTATGGTTTTTCTATTGACTACCATATGGATTTGAATTTTGTAAAGGGTCTTGAGGAATACCTTGATGTGAGGCCCATGGCTGGTGTTGAGTAACAAAGAATACTTTCTCATCCTCTCCTTCTATCTTGATGTACTCAATTGGAAGATGTTGGTTCTCCATGCGAGCGACCAATTTGCATTGGCAGTCTTTCTTCTACTTCTGGTAGTGTGGATAGTACTCAGCTAACTGCTCCTTAGCCTTTGCATGCTTCTTCTTTATAGTCATTGTGTCAAGATGTGTAGTGACATAATTTATGATGTCCTACTTCAAATATGAGAGTAGATTAGATATCTCAAGCTTTAAAATACCCTGATTGATCCCTCTGGCAGCTATGGACTAGTGTCCTCTGCCTTTCTTCATAGTTGACCTTGAGTAGTTTAAGATAGATTTTCTTGAGATCATCCCAAGAGGATTGATATAAATCACCACTAATCATCATGTCTAGTGCTTTCAGACAATTATCATTCACCCCTCTCAAGAAAACTAGTTTCTATGAATCCTCCACTAGTACATGTTGGGGGTTCTTCTACATTGTATACAAGAAATGTGAAACATAGTCTTCCAATGTTTCATCCTCCTTTTGTGATATTCTAAAGATATAATCTCCTCTTGGATCATTCCCCTTGCAATACTCTTTGTATTTCTCCAAAAATAGAGTTTGCATTTCATCCCAAGTACCTGTTGCATTAGCTCCTAAGCCCATGAACCATCATAAGGCTGATTCTTTCTGGAAATAACTTGAGCTTATGGGCATCAATTTTATATTCAAAGCTACAAAAAAGTATGTCAAATTCAAACAAGAAAGTATTAGGATCCTCATTTGCAAGGCTATAGAAATTTGGAAGAGCAACTACAGGTATATTTTTGAGATTAACATTGGTTATGAGGCTCAGGAGAGGAAATGGAAAAGTAGGTTGTGCCAATACTAGAGGTATTTGATTATGAAGTTGTTTCTAAAAGGCAACATTGGCTACAGGATTGTTAGCAACAGGTGGATTTAGAATAGAACTATCAAGAAAGCTGGCCAAAATTTTAGCAAAAGGCTGAAGATCGCTTATGTCTAAGGGTTCTACTTTAGAGAGAGATCCTATAGGAAAATTAGGGCTTGCATCCTCAAAAGGAAACTCAACTTCTTCTTCAATTTCTTCATTCAAATTAACAAACTCCCATGAAAGAAATCTACCATATTCATCTCGTTGTCTTCCTCTTTTAAATTGGTGATTTGTTAATCAAGGCCACAACTTTGCAGTTTTTAGCTAATAAACTAATCTAAAAATAAAGGACACATGAAGTTTCTTATTTTTATGTCATCCCTGACAACGATGACAAAAATGTATGGTTTCATAATAGATGAAGATAGTCACACAAATATCTTTTTCAAGGATACTATATCTATTCAGAACTCTACCTATTCCATCATGAAATACACTTGAATTGTCGACCCAAGAACATAGGACTCAAAATGGGTCAGCATAGTATGTGCACTAAGTTCCTTTAAGAGTCTTAACATGTATGTTGTAGGAAAGTAAAATGCATGAACAAAATCTATACTACTGTGACAAAATAGTAAACACACTTGGACTAACAATAAATAATTGTAGAAAGCTTTGGAAAATGAATCTAAACTAGTTAACAACTCACAACATCCACCATGATCATTTTCCACAAGTGTTGCAAGAAAATTCACAATAACAATGTTGTCAGACTAATACAATAAATCTATCTTGAAAACAAGAAATTGCAAGGAATAAATCTACTCTACTTAAAATCTATTCCACCTCCCAAGTGGGCCCCCTTGGTTGGTTTCAACTAACTAAGAACACAAAAAGTATTCCAAAATCACTCCTTCATTAAAATCCTTCTTTAATTACATCAATTAAATAATTCATGAAGAATAGAAAAAGAGTAACTTTTGAATCTTAAACTAGCATTGTCTATTTTCTCATTTACTAACTTACTAAGATGATCCAAATCCATTATATAGAGGATTGGATACTTATTAAAAAAATATCATAAAAGTTTTGAATAAACATCGCCAGAAAAGAAGGTGGAAGATCAACCATGACATAGTACATTTATTACTAAGCAACAAAATAACAACTTGCAAGAAATATAGCAAGTCAAGTTTTCCTAAATTTTCTAGAATAGTAACTCCTCTGTAGGCATGGCTTATCCATAGCAACTAAATTGTGCTTTCCTTTCCATGATCGGTCTCCATTATTCCTCTTCCTTTAATGCAGTAATCACCACCCTTTGCATCACCCTTCATTTCCTGAAAGTTAGAAACATCCAAAACACATATGCAAGATAACATTCCTACTCTTATTCAGATATTATAACATAGCTTAAAATATTTATATGAAATATTGCATTCTATGTATAATATTAAGAAATTTATGTCATACACACTACCCATAGGTTTAGTAAGTTCTAGTTGTCTCTGGCATAAGTTCACAAGATATTTACACAAATGTTTTGGAATTTTTTTGACAAAGCACAAAGAGTAAGTCCAAACTATAAAAACTATATCCAAATTAAGACATTAATATGCCTTATCAATTCCCCAAAAGCAATAGCAGCTTCCTCTTCTCAGGGTGGTGCATCATGTGCACTCTATTACTCAAGGGCCTACACAACCATCAAGTGGAGGTGACCAACCTCATGATAAGAATATTCCTCTTGCCAAAACTTTCCAAGATGGTTCTCTACTAGAAATTAGAACAAATACAAAAGCTGAGAAGAAGGTAGAGGAATTGAAAGATAACATAGCCACAGTGGCTCTCTCCCCCCATAGCAGTGTGATCCCATTTGTGAGTGTTGCACTACCCCTACCAAGTAGTCCACAAGTATAAGTGGTGGATCTTGGAGATGGTGGAAGTAGTGAAAGTGAGTCTATTAAGTCTGATGAAGTTTAAAAGAAGACTATAATAGTAGAGAAAGGTCCCAAATCTTCAAAGGTCATTTCACAAGTCCCAAACAATCCTTTCTCTTTAGGTATGAAGACATTGACCTTAGTCAAAAGAAAGATGTTCAGTATAGACACACCTAGGACTGCATCCAAGGTGATTGGCATAGAATCATGGCTAGAGGACACCTTGGATAGAAAAAGGAAGAGGAAAGAAGAGGGAGTTCCCAATAAAGAGACTTTATCTCTAGCTATCCACTTTGGATCAACATTGAGTAAAGTCAAGAAGAAGAAGACCTTGTCAATTCTTCGACAAGATCTTGACACAAGGCATTTGACTATGGAAATTGCCAAGCCCACTAAACAAGGTGGGATTGAAGACATGTCTACGAATGATTTTGCCTAGCATTATGTAGATCTCAAAGAAGTTAGACATGACACCAAGGTTGTTCTATGGAAGTCAACAAATGATTTGATAGAGGGACAACTCAGAAGCCCTAAACTAGCTAAAGTCCAAATGAAGGTGGAGATTCATGAACTTAATTGCTTCATTATGCAATTAGTCACCCCATTGGCAAGCATCTCAGGAATGTCAACCACCAGTGATCCTATAGCCACTAGCATTCAGGCTATCATCTCCCAGTTATAGGAAGACAAGCACTTTGGACAAATTGGTAGGGAGTGGAGTGGAAAACTAAGTCTGAGGGACTTGCAATCATAGAGAAAATGGGTAATGTAGTACTAAGGCTCGAAATGGAGAAGGATAATATCTCAACTAATTGAGCTACCCTGGCAGTAGAGAAAGTCAAGAGTGAAAATTGCATTTCCTTAAGATGATTATTCACATGAAGGCTAAGGAAGCTATGGAGGTAAAGATTCTACCTAGGGGAGATGAGCCTATATTTGAATGGCTACAAAGCATGCAATTCAAATCTAAAATGATCCTAGTAGCAAAGGAAGGATTGAAGGAAATGGAAGTTTAAGTTAAAAAGGATCAAGACAGAGACTATGAATTATTAAGAGGTTAGCATACAGATTCCTAGGCTCGTAGACAAGGAAAAGGGATAATTGAAGTGGATGTCATACAAAATAATTTCACCAATTATCTAGATGGCTTAATGGAGATATCTTCCAATCACTAGAACAGAGTGTCCAAGCTCCAAAAACTTGGCAGGTGTATACATATAGCTATGGAGGAAATATAGGAGTGGTTGAATGTCATCAAAGATCTAGCTAGAGAGCATTCCAAGTGGCACATAAGATACACTAACGTTCACATTCATAGACATGAGGAGTTGATTCCAATCATTGTCACTGCCAAAGCCTATTTGGTGAAGTCAGAAAAAGGAAAGAAGGCAAAGTGATTCTTATCCCACCCTTTCACATTTTATGTAATGATTGTAATAGACAATTGGCTCTTTGCCATTTGTCAATTTTGAGGAGATGGACTGATTTAAATCCCATTTTGTAATGGTCATCTCAAGATCCTATATATATCTAATTAAAAGATTAATAGAAGGACATCTAATTTTTGGTGCGAAATACTTGATGTTGCAAAGATAATTTGAGGGTATTTTTTGTCAATTATTTTAGGTTCCATTTGTTTCTATATTAGTTTTATGTTTTCTCTTTTTCTCTGAATTGATTCAAGGAATGAATAGAGTTTTATTCCCCTATTTTGAAATAGCAAGTTGAAGATATATAATAGTATTATTATTGGAAGTTCAAGAGAGATCCTTGTCAATGCTTTTCTTTCAAGTTAGTCTTTTCCATTCCTAGAACTAGAATCTTGCTAATATTAGTTTAGTTGTAGATAGCATTCATTACAGAATTGTTAAACTTTGTGGGTTTATAAGATGTGTGAATCCACAAATTTGACTAATCCTAAGATTAAAATCCTTGCCTAAGTTAGTTCCTATTTAGGCCTAACTTGGTTCACCTTTCCTATTCTTAGATTAAGAACATAACCCATTTAGAGTTAGGAACAAAAATAATTCATTGCAAATCACAAATACAAAAGGGAGATGTACCAAAGAATTCAAAGAGAAGTTAGTCACTTAGCAACAACTTCCTAGCTGTTGTAATCGATTGTTGTTCACAAATATTGGGTATCCAAAGAGTAAAACGAAAGAACAATCTATTTGCCAACATATCCATATGTGGATCATTTATTATCTTCCATGCATGATGTAAGTGGAAGTCTGACTAGGTGACCACACAGTTGGGAGGTAGTGACTTCTTATCATTTGGGTCCCCCTTAGATTGAAAGTTATTGGATGTTGATGGATGGAATTGTACCTTTATCATTCTTATCCTATTTTGGAGATTTTTATTTAGTTGATGTATATCTATTATCATGTGTCTTGTATTTTTATGTACTTGTATTTATTCTCACATACCTTGAGACATGTGTAGTTGATGTTATTCATTAGATGTTCTTTACTATATCAGTTGTAATTATACATTTCCTTATGAGATGATGTATTTTTTATTTCCTTGTGATCATGACATTGTACTTGAGACTTAAAATAATTAATAAAACTTCTTAAATGTCGCTCAACATGAAGGAACCCCCAAGGAATAAAATATGTATTATGATTGATGTGTTTGTGCATATTTCTCCCGCATTGTTGTTTGATGTTGTTTAAACTTTAAAAAAATAGTTCAATAAAAGTTGTGATATGTTAGGATTATCTCTCTTGGGTTTTCAAGCGAGGTGTTACATTTGGTATCAAAGCTCAAGTTTTAACACTAAGAACTCTAGGCATATTATGTGTCATCATTAAAATAATTAGTAAACAAAAGACATTTATTGACATCAAATGCAGATCCAATCAATTGAAAGAAAAACTTTGAAAATGATAGAATTTTTGAATGTGAGACTTGGAAATTCATAACACATTTGATCTAGACTCTTGCTCTATGTTTATGCATATTACCCTTATGTTTTTTGATAGATTGTGAGATGTTTTTCTTTTGTTTGGGGTGTTGTAGGCAGCTTTATTTCAAAAATTGTTATAGAGATGAATGTGAGACCAATATGGTTTTTGGTTTATTCTTAAACCATAACTTATTTGTATTAGTTTCTTAAATGTCCCTTTTGTTTGAAATTTTGGATAGTATGCTTTGACTTTTATTTACCCTAGTCATTGTAGTAGGCTTCAAGGAGTAAGCCTAATTCTAAGGGGGTAGATATAATGCCCACCTGTAGCTTTCTTTTCTATGATGATTGCCAAACTCTTTTAGGCCTATCTCATGCATTTGTTAGTTTTAGAGATATCCAATTACAATTATATGATGTTGTTTATATAGCGATGAGTTAAGTATTTGATTATATTTCACACGTTATTTGATTATTGTGATCACTTCCATATTATTGATTCTTAAATGATTCTGAGTTGGTAAATGCGATTGCTCTCACGATGATGTCATATGATTGGTCTTCAAATGATGATTATTTTATATTCATAGTAATGCAATGTTATATTTTAGCATTTGATGATTTGACTTGTGATTTATTATGGTACTTACCCCACACTTGCATGTGTATGGTGTGCATGTTTATTTTACTTTTTTGTCTGCCATGTTTGATATGGTTAAGGGAGGGAGTCATAGTCACCTACTAGTTAGGATCTACATGATGTATCACTCCCTGCCATTTCCTTTTTAGTTTATATATATATATATATATATATATATATGTACATGTACATGTTTATCTTTTATGCAAGATGCAGGTACTAAACACCAACTTCCCTAAATTGCCAGGATGAGAATGCCCTATCACAATAACTCAATGGTAAGAATAGGAAGATAATGATCAAGTCCAACCCCAACCATAGACTAAATACTTTTTCTGCAAGGAGGACTCGTAACTAATTGTCTACCCCTTTTAAACTCATGGGTCTTTTTGTGCATATATGATTTAATTTTTGCTTTGGTTGATTTACCTTATGCATTTCATGTGGTTTGACTTTGTGGTTTTCTTGGTAGAATTCTTATTTATGATCTTTGGATTAGTTATTGATATTTGAATTATTAAATGTTATCTAATTAAAAGGGAAAAAAATAAACTAAGATGATATTTCATTTGTTGGAATTAATGAAATATTTAGCTAAATTAAAAGATTTAATTTAAAGTCCTAATTTCGAGAATTAAATCAAAAGAATTTAAATATTATATGTTATATATTGTTTAAGTGTGAATATTTAATTAATACTAATTAAAATTAGGGTTGCATTTAAATAATGAACTCTAATTATCTTTATTGATTAAATAATAAATAATTGTTTTTAATGTGTTTGCATTAAATTAAAAAGTGGGAAAATAAAATAAAAGAGGTTATGTAATTAAAAAGTGAGTTAAATTTGCATGAATGGATTAAATAATTACATTTTAGAGTGTTTAGAGATAGAAACCCTCAAGAGGAGTTAGGGCTCTATATTAGAGGTTTTTGTGTCATTATTTAACACACAAGGTTTTTGAGGAGCAAATTTTGGAATGTGAAGGAAAAGAATTATCATAAATTTGAAGGGATTGGATTAGAAAGGGTTTCACCAAATTGTCTAGGTTGTTAGCATTGGATTAAGTTGGTTGAACTAGGATTTGCAGCAGAGGCTTTGTAATTTTTCTATCTCTGCTTATCTGACTGGATGTCATGACGTGCCTTGTGATTTAAATGAGAAATTGTATTATGAGATTTACTTGTTGGAACATTTATTTTTTCTTGGGGGTTGAGAACCAACTTATTTTTAGGTTGCCTATTAAGGAACCGAGTTCAATCATTGTGGGTGTTATGGTATGGGACACAACTATGATTTATGTGTTTAGGAGAGGTTGTCTAGGTGCATGTCTATGGGAGTGGCTTGCAATAGGGGTCTAGGACCCAAGGTGGTTAGTACCAAGGTTACTTATTGTAAGTTGTGTAACAAGTGATAACATAATAATTAAAATATCTTGCCTAGCCATTTCCTTGAGATACATTAAAAAGATAAGTTAGAGATGTGCCTTGCCCATGCCTTGAGCACTTATATAGGCTAAGGATAAGAATGGGATGATACCTAGTGACGGGTATGACTGGTTTTCCTCATCTTCATGAGAGGGTATTCTAGTTCCACATGTGTCACATTGAGGGTCTAGGGTCCAGAATGACCAACCCAGGGTAACTCAATGCTTGAGGGTCAGGCGTCTAATGAGAGATTAGTCTAGGATAACTCAAGTAGTTTGACCATGTGATGACACTCCCTGGTATGTAACCTGAGTCTCCTCTATAGATTATGTATTTTCCTTTGGTGGTGTATTTATTGGTGGTGTATTGATTGGTGTGTTTTTATTATTGGATGTATTTTTTTTGGTTATTTACTTTCATTAATGACAGTTGGAGATCTGTTGGATATTGTACTTTGACATGTCGATTTTAACATGGAGTGGATATTTTTCATTCACTTTATCTCTTGATTTTGATAGTTGACTTATACTTGGTATCTATATGTTTTTTATTGGGTGCCTGAAACCCTTTACACAACAAAATATTTTCAATGGAGCCTAAACAAAAGATACAATAGACCAAAAGTGAAATAGGTCACCAATCAAAAAAAGGTGACCAAGGTGGCCTCATAGATAACATAGTACAAATCTTCCACCAAATAAAACTCAAAATGAAAAAAGAAAATTAAAAACCTCAACTCCCAAAAGAGTGAGATCTAAGAAGATGATCAAAGGACTGTTGGAAACATTTGTATTTTTTTTTACCTTTAACCTTTGTCCAACCTTCATCTATCTAAGAAGCCTCCTTATCCCAAACCAAAGCTTTTCCATCTAACCCAACCAAAGAACCAAGAAGGATCACACCCAAAACTTTATCCACCAAAACCAAACCTACAAAGGGAGAGGCAACCACGATAGCCATATCCAACAACGGGTCAAAATCTAGATCAGACAATGCGGAGCTATTGGCACCATCAACAACCCTAGAAGGTGTGGGGGAATCCTTAAGAGTAGCATCTTTAAGGATAGGGTAATGTTGAACCAAAGCCCCAGACCAACAAGAAGGTCTTTTCTTTGATTACCATACTTTCGCAGGATAGACTTGGTATCTATATGTTGACTTTGGTATGTGGTGTTGGTATTGGTTGAGTGTCTTTCCAATTTCACTTATCTTTCCTCTTCAATAGTTTATGTACCCTTGACATAGTTTTGGCATTCGTAGGATTATTTTATGTTTTGATTATCAATATGTAGATCATTCATTATCTTCCCTAAATGAGTGGAAACCTAACTAGGTGACCATGTGATCGGGAGGAAATGACTTCTTATCATTTGGGTCCCCCTCAGATTAGCAATTATCAGATGTTAGTGGATGTAGTTGTACCTTTATCATTCTTATCCTATCTTGGAGACTTTTATTCAGCTGATGTATATATGTTATTATGTATCTTGTATTTTGATGTAGTTGTATCTATTCTCGCATACCCTACAACATGTGCAGTGGATGTTATTCAATAGATGTGCTTCATTGTATCAATTGTAATTATGAATTTCCTTATGAGATAATGTATTTGTTATTTCCTTGTGATCATGACATTGTACTTGAGACTTAAAATAATTAATAAAGCTTCTTAAATGTGGCTCAATGCAAAGGAGCCCCTGAGGAATGAAATATGTATTATGATTGATGTGTTTGTGTATATTGCTTCCACATTATTGTTTGATGTTGTTTAAACTTAAAAAAATAGTTCAGTAAACATTACGTGACATGTTAAGATTATCTCTCTTGGGTTCTCGAGTGGGACATTACATAATTAGACTTAGAGGTTAATGTTTCCCACTTCCTTTGGTGTAGTTTTGCTGTGATTTCTTCTATGGGGGTTTAGGGGTGACGCCCCCATGATAGGGGTCAAGGGGCAACGTCCCTTGTGGGGTCAATGAGTAACTCCTCCAAGGCAGAAAATGAATTTAATTTGTTGTAAAAGGTATTGGAAGTTATTTTCTTATTGGAAGATATATTCTAGCCCTAATTTTGTAAGCAGCATAAGTCTTGTATAAAATGGTTTAAGGTTATGGATTCTATGAAGTGTGATAATTTAGTAGCTTCATGTGGTGATATTATGTTGCAACTTGAGTTGCAGATTGTAATCAAGTTAAAATCACTGGATAGTAATATTGGACTTGTTTGGTGAATGTAGTTCAAGGATTGGGTGAACCACATTAAATCTTTGTGTCTTTTGTTCACTTATGTGTTCTTTATTCCTTTATGATATTGGTTATATTTGCATGTAATTTTTATTTATATCTCTCTAATCCCAAAAAAAATCTCATTAAAGGTTAGCATGAACTTTGGCTTTAAAACTATAAAGGCCATTTCTTTAAAGATCTCAATATGTTCCCCCTTTTTCAATCTAAGGTATTCCATATAATATTTTGCAATTAATATAAATTTATTTTTCAATATTGACTTCTACTTAATTTAGTGCTTACATAAAAATTATAATACATAAATACACTATAAGAACACCCCTTGTTTTAATAGAAATCTAGAATGTTTGATTATTAAAATAATTCTAGCATCCACTATTGATTGTCTCTTTCCAACAACTTTGTAACTCCCAAACCCCTATGCAAAAGATATAGAATACTGAACCTTACAAAATTTTGACTACAACCCACTAGATTTTCTAACCTTTCCTATATAGAAGTTTCATCAAACAAATTACAAAGTAATAAACTTTCATAGAAATGAATTAAATAGATGTATATTACCATTGCAATATGCTACTCCCAAATTGAAAACAATTTTATTTTTCCTTCCCTTATTTTGAAAGAGTAGATCTAGATTGTATTGTTCATAATCTTGCAAAGATAATGTGTGTTTGGAATGGTTTCAATTCTTCAATCCATTGTTGAAAAGAGTATAATCACATTAATAAATGCATTGATTAATCTCCAAACTTGTACAAATTGATTTAGTTGTCAAAACAAAATGGGTATGTGCAGGATCATAGTGTGCCAAAAAGTGGCAATGTGAAAAATATAGAGTTTGAAAATGTCTAAGAGCATTTCAAAATCTGCTCTTTTCTACCCATCCTGATACCAAAGCTAAAAATTTAGGACCAAATCTTATCGAGTATTCGATTTCATATTAGATACTCGATATTATATCAGGTATTTGATATGAAATTAGATACCCGAAACCTATAACATTGTTTTAAAAAAAAAAACTCGAGAGCTCTTTTCACATTGCATTTTTTTTTGTTTGAGACTTGACCTCTATTCGGGTATCGGATTTTGAAACGGGTATACAATAAGGGTAAGTTTTTTTTTGTTTTTTTAGTGTTTTGAATGAATATTATTATAAATTAGTTATTTTTAATTGAATTTGTTAAAAATTAGATTTTTTTTAATAGAAATTGTTGAAATTTAGGTTTTTTTAATAGAAATTATGATTTGCAAATTAATAGGTATGGCTAACCCAAATGATGATACTAAGGCAAGAAACAATGTTCTTCGTAACCCTCCACCAAATGACCCAGTGCCCCCTCAAAACCATTCACCAAATGATCCCCTACCCCCTCAAAACCCTCCTCAAATTGAAGATTTGATATTTGAAAATCTTGCCGAATTGAGGGTTTTGCAAACCACATATAATACTATACCCGCACTAGCTCCCATATTAATATTGAAACACTTTCTAATGAACAAAATGCTGCTCTTCATTTGCATGACCAAATGCAGGTCATGTTTGATGATGGGTTGGACTATGATGAGGTTGCAACCCTAAATATAACTAAAGATGATATGATTATCCTTTTTGCGGACACAAAAATTGGTAAACAAATAGAACACACAAAGCCCAAAATGGTGCACAAATGAGGCTATGCATGCGAACTTTTGGGATCATTGGTGGATGGTTTTTGACATCCCTCCACACATTAATTTAGAGGTGCTATTTTATTTCATTAAAAAATTGTATGCCAAATTTGTGTTGGGCCTCAAGGTGAACTATTGAAGCATGAAGCCCAACATGGGTGTAGGAGGAGGAGCTCCTCAGGATAGACCCTTTTCCTAGTGGAAGAAAGCTAGCACTTTTGTCCCCCGTACTAATGTCTCCCCCTTCCTCAAGTGCAACATCTTGATATCATTGCAGAGGCTAGCTCTCAAACTATAAGAGCCATCCATAAATTGTGTAGCTTATTGATATCTCAGGCTAGGAGGCTAGGTTGGTGTTGCCTCCTTGTGTTGATGATGCTGGCATGAGTTCATCATCGAAAAGCTCATCATTAGTGAGCTCATCACTTGTTTGTGTGTCCCATACTTGCATAATGTGCAAGAATATTTGTCTAGGTCCCATAGGTGATCTTTCTGAGTATCAGTTTGCATTTGAGGAGGATACACCAAATGCATGTATAGAGGCTACACACCTTGATGTGAGAGAGGAGAGGCATGCAGAGGCATGGAGTCCTTCTATTTTGGTATGTGTATACATTTTTCTATTATGACATATGTGATTTAAAGTTAATCTTTATAATAGAGTAATTTTAATTTATAAATCATACTAACTTATACATGTATGTCATATTCATTAATGTTTAGTTGATGACTAAGGAGGAGCTCAAACAAGTTGATAATGTCATGCTCTTGACTATTTCATTTGGCCTTGAGACATCTATAGTACATTATGATGTGTTCTCATTATTTTTTCTATTTGATATTGGAACATGTATGGTTTCAAATATTTCTTTTCTCTTGCAAGTATCACTTGTCAATGGGGGGTAGAGTGCAGGGGATGAGGCATGACCCATTGATAAGGGAAAGGTAATTAGGTGCTTTTAAAGTGATTAAATATTGATGCATTCTTGTAAAATATTTGTGGTAATGAAATTTAATTACATTCTTTATTGTATAGGGAATGGCTATTGGTCATGAGTCTAGGCAGATTCCACGTCGCAGACCCTCTGGTGTTTCTATTCGCAATGAGAGTCCCATCGTATGTATAAGTATCATTTATTTTTTATTTCCTTATTTTCATAAATAGATTCAAAACTAATTTCGATGATATTAACTAGTATTATTTTTTATCTCATAGGAAACACCTAGTGCACATGAGGTTGGATGCCAAAGTTTTGTATCTTTGCTGATACAACCATTATATCTAGAGGAGTTGACACAGGTAAGTTGTAGTTTGAATTCTTGATTATATGTTATAAATTTAGCATGCTATGAATTATAATGTTATATTTTAAGTTGTAGATTCATCTAACAAACATAATTGAACATACACAGGCCACAATCAATGAGGTTCAAGCATTATTGAGGACATATGAGAGGACTCCTATCTAGCATAGGAGGTCGATGAGAGAGGTATTTATGATGAAAGTTTAATACTATAAATTTTCATTAAAAAAAGATTGTTATTCAATGTTAGATACATAGAATCATATAAATTTAGTAGTCTAACTTTGGGTTTTCCTTTTTTGTTTATGTAAGAGGCATCTAATCCACCTAGTACAGCAAAGAGGCTGCATTTTGATCATCCACCAGTAGCCTAAGATAGTATAGATGTCATAGGATGAATCATGAGACATTTTGAGATGGAATATGTCACATTGTATACATAAACATTGATATTATACACATTCTAATTGCATGATCAGCCACATTTTATATATGGATCTATGTATTTTGATATATATTTGTGTAATTTGTCTATGGATACATGAACTTTGATATATATTTGTGTAATTTGTCTATCAATACGTGTGTGTGTGATTTATGTGCACAATGATATACATATTAATTTAGTATAGTATTGTTCAATTTATCGTGGATCATGTGTATTGTTCATGTTTATGGAATATCATTCATTTTCATCATGTTTTTTTATATTTGATTCAAATGCAATAATTTTTTAATAATATTTTAACAACTTTTATTATCAAATTTTTATGCAATGTTTAATTTGAAATGTTATCATATATGTTTAATTTGAAATAATCTCTACAATCCCTTAAGATGTCACCATGGTTCACCCACCCAAACACACTTAGAGCACCTTGGAAATGAGATAGGTTATTGTAGGCCTCGACATGACTATCCTGTAGCATTTGATATTTCATTGATAGCCCCCATGAGCTTTGAGTTACAACCCTTGGAAGATCAACCTCAAGACACACTTAAATCACCTTGGAGACTCTTTGGTACAGGGTGACCATGAACAATGAAGGCTCTCTGCAGCTAGAACAAGGGTGTCACTAGGGTTCACCCACCCATCCAGAGCTAATGGCACTAACAATTCAATACCAAGATTAGTAGTTTCAAAGTTACATTGTGATGCACCTATGAACTGAGGCAAACTACAAGTTTTGGCATCAGGTGAGATTGTTGTGCCGAATCCAAATGGAATGTGATCTCTCAAAAATTATATAAGTTATTGTAGGCCTCAACATGACTATCTTGTAGCATTTTTCATTTCATCAATAGCCCCCATGAGATGTAAGTTACGACCCTCAGAAAATCAACCACAAGATCCACTTAGAGCACCTTGAAGGCTCTTCATTATGGGATGTGATGTACTATAAGGCTTTCTCACACTGACTAGTCCTTCTTAGGACTTCCAAAGGTCAAATTCAAGACCTTACTATTTCCTTCTTGCTTCTTCCACTTTGGATCCAACTAAGATCCACCTCCTTTACCTTGGTACATCAACTTTACAAAGAAAAATGACAACAAGTGCTATTATGAGACTTTACTACACATCTGGCTTACCAAGCCCACATGAAATTTTGGCAATGCAAAAAAGATTCAAGGATTCCATCAGCATTCATGACATTGATATGTATGAGTTTTGATCAACCAACAACTCTACAATAACTAAAAATCAATATCTCAAACAAATTTCAACTAGTTGTTGTTGTTAGCACACTAAAATCATAGTTATAGCAAGGTCATTTCACACCTTATATAGGTGTTTCCAACCTTTTTTTTTTCATGCTCAAACACTTAACTAACTCTTTGCACTCATTTTCCTTTGCAAGAAAAAGTTGCAAACGTTGCAAAATTGCAATTTTGAACAATTTTTGCTATAACTTAAAATTCTTAATTAGACAAGTTCACCAAACTTGGTAAAGGGTCCTATTAGGTTGATTTAGACATTCCAAGATGTTTTTTGAGCCTTGGTCAACTTTTCTAACACTTTGGTCAACCTAACCCCTATTGAGCAACTTATAGGCATAATAGCAACTTAGGAGCAAAAATCCACTTAGCAACTAAGTTAACCTTACCTAAGGACCTAATAGGTCTTATTAAACCACTAGTGATGTGTATAGCATCACTACAAGCCAAAATGACAAGAAAGAAGCACTAGGTATGAACTAGACTACTTATGTGCTCCTGCACCAGGTTGGCTGCAAATGATGGAGGCTCTCTATGGCTAGAACAAGAGTGTCACTGGGGTTCACCCACTCATCCAGAGCTAATGGAACTAACAATTTGATGCCAAGATTAGTGGTTTCAATGTTACACTATGATGCACCCATGAATTGAGGCACACTGCAAGTTTTAGCATCGAGCGAGATCGTTGTGCCAAATCCAAATGAAATGTGATCTCTCAAAAGTGAGATAGGTTATCTTAGGCCTCAACATGACTATCATGTAGCATTTTATGTTTCATTAATAGCCCTCATGAGCTCTGAGTTATGAACCTCGAAAGACCAACCTCGGCATGCACTTAGAGCACCTTAAAGACTCTTTAGTACAGGGTGGTTGTGAATGATGGAGGCTCTTTGTGGCTAGAAAAAGGGTGTCGCTAGGGTTTACCCACCCATTCAAAGCTAATGGTGTTGATGATTTGATGCCAAGATTAGTAGTTTCAAGATTACATTGTGATGCACCTACAAACTGAGGCACACTATGAGTTTTGGCATCGAGCAAGATCATTGTGTTGAGTCCAAATGAAACGTAATTTCTCAAAAATCATATAATTTAGCTTAGGCCTCAGCATGACCATTATGTATCATTTGACATTTCATCGATAGCCCTCACGAGCCCCAAGTTATGACCCTCGAAAGATCGACCTCAACATGCACTTAGAGCATCTTGGAGACTCTTTGATATGAGGTGGCCACTAACGATGGAAGCTCTTTGAGGCTACAACAAGGGTGTCACTAGGATTCACCTACTAATCTAGAGCTAATGGCACCAACGATTTGATGCCAAGCTCAGTGGTTTCAAAGTCAAACTGTGATGCACCTATGAATTGAGGCACACTGTGAGTTTTGGCATCAAGCAAGATTGTTGTGCCAAATCTAAATGGAATGTGATCTCTTAAAAATAAGATAGATTATTTTAGGCCTCAGCATGAATATTATGTCTTCTATGTATTCTCTATGCTTTGGGGGTTTTGGGGTTGATTTAGTGTTGACCAGTCCTAGATTGTTACCAAAGGCTTGGGGATTGTGTGAGTGTGATGTTATGATTTTTTGATCTCGATCTTTTAAACCCAACCTTGGTAATGTGATGGCATGCTCTATGATGTGTGTGGATTATTGATTGTTACTACTTTATAGTTTCCTTGTGTGAAGCTTAGGTGTATGTATATGAGATATCTGACTTAACCATTTTTGAGTCATAGATCTGTTATATTTGATTTGTTTTCCAGTCACTTTAAGAGGACTGAGATGTTTTGGATGATTTTTTCTTGATGATGTCATATGGTGACATGTTTTGACTTGAACATTTTGGAGTCTTCAATCAGTATTATGATTTATTTTGGGATATTTTTCGGTTGCTCATTGGAGAACCATTGGATATTGTGATTTATCATTGATGCCTTCAGTTGCTAATAGAGAACTGTTGTGATTATTATGATTAATCTTTTGATACTTTCTAGTCACTTGTATAGGGCTGAGGTGATTTTGTGATTTGTGATTTCATGAGCCTAGGGTAGGTTATCTATGTGTAGTGTCAGAAAGTGGCTTGCAATGGGGGACAGGGGCCCTAAGTGGCTCTGGAATGACTCATTGTAAGTTGTTTTTAATAAGTGATAACTTTTACACTAAATGGAGATTAAAATGAACCTAATAAGATAATTGTATATTCTCTCCCATGCCTCAAGTGCTAGTTTAGACTGGGATGGGGTAGAGAGAACACTTGGCTATGACCTTGCATTCTATGGTATGCCTCGTCAATACGAGAGGATACTAGTGGCCGCAGGATCACTGGGGACCCAGGATTCTTAAGAGATTACTCGGGCAACTTCCAATGTGATTTGTGTGATGAAACTTTCTCACTTGCATAGTAGGTTTCCTACGTGTCTTGTGTACCTCTGGGTCTAGATGTTGATCTATGTTTTGGAACCTTTGAGTTAGATCATTTTTAGGATTTCCTAGACTTAGAGAGTATTTGTGTTATGTGTTTTGATATCTTGTTTGGGATGTGAGACTATCTCCTCAGCGTGGTGGGAGTGGACCATTGAGGTTCCACACGGTTGGGTGGTAGTACTTTTTACTCTTACCATTGAGATTCGTCTATAGTCACCATGGCTAGAGCTTCTTGATTCTTCTTATGTTGTATTCTGGTATGTTAGATTTTCTTATGATTATGTTCTAGTATGTTTTAGGAGTGACATCCCTATTACTATAGTACCAAAGATCTTATTGATGGCTTGGGATATTACGTGTGGGGGATGGCTAGGACCCACGATGGTCTAATGATGCTATTGATGGTTGGGAGGAACCATGTAGTTAGTTAGTTGTGTTTTATGATGTTATATCTTTATGATGGATAGATGTGCCATGTATGTTATTAGTTTCATTAATTTTATTGCACTTGTATCATGGATTAGGGGAGGATGATATAACTTTATTTTTACATATGTATATTCTTTTAGCCTTTCATACCCTCTGACATGTACAGTGGATGATTGAGCATTCCGGATTTCATTTTCCAAGAGGCATTCAGAACAAATGTATATTATGGGCATTGGACTTTTTCATTATTCTTTCATGTGGATGTGGTAGTTTTTAAACTTAGAATTAATTAAATTTAAATGTAACTCAATGTCTTGGGATCCTTAAGTAATGTAACCTATTATGTATGTTTATAGTTGATTGTATGTTATTGCTTTTGCTACTATGTGATTGATGTGAATGATTTATCTTTCTTGTTTTTTTTTTAAAAATGCTTGGCAAACTTAGTAAAACTTTAGGTTGATTCTTTTGGATCCCTTGGCAGGGCATTACATATGGTATCAGAGCCTGAGTTTCTACATTGGGAGCTATGGGTATATTGGAACGCCACTAGTGTTAACTAGTTGAACTAAAAATGGAACTTAAACTTTTAGTTGTATATTTTTCATACTTCAACACTTATACTTCAAAACTAAAATTATTCTTAAACCTAAAAATAGGCAAAATTAAAAATTGAAACTTATTATGTTTGCAAACATGTATCTTTTATCTATACTTTAAGGTAGTATGTCGTTGATTGTCTTTGTGAGCATTATGTTATTCTTGTTTAGAGTGTTTAGGAGATCTATTTCAGTATTTGTTAAAAGGGATGAATGTTTTATCAATATGGTTTTTAGTTTACTATTATACCATAATCATAGTGCTCTAAGTGATTTAAAGTAGTATGTGTATGTTTATGTAGCATCTTGTATCTAGATATTCTCATAGGATGGTATCTGAGGCGAGATTTTCTATTAGAGGCCATAGCCTAGACTGTGGTGAAGGCCATGGATGAGGTAGAGCTATCAATTTACATGAGTCTATCCATGAAGAACCTATCCAAGATGGGAATAGGGAAGGGCATGTCAGAGAGCTTCAGGAAGAGAACCATAGAGAGCAGTAGGTTGTCTTTGAGGAGGTCGATCTAAGGCAAATGTTGCAGACCATCATTGATCGCCTACCTCCTATTCATGATTAGGATAGAGCACATCAAGTAGGACTTGAGCTTAGACCTAAGTGTATGTGCTCTTGTAAAGCTCGCAATGCACATCGTATTAAGTGCCACCAGTTTCACCAGCCATCTCAGGGTATTCCTTCTTCTGTTAGTGGGGGTAGCGGTTAGCAGTCTAGTGTACCTAGAGTTTAGCAGAGCTTCGATGGAGAGTGTTTCACATGTGGACAGTGTGGACACAAATCATCTCATTTCCCTTAAACGAAAACACAACCCTTAGATTAGAGACCCGCAGCTTCAGAACCTACGGTTGGTAATATGGGTAGATCCTAGAGTGTGTTCTCAATGGAGACATATCCTCTTGTAGGGGAAAGGATCCCATGGGACCCACATAGTGAGTCCCTTAGTTTTATCATTCATGTACACTTCCAAGAGTAAGCCTAAGTCTAGAGGGGGTGGATGTAGTGCCTACCTCTAGTTTGTATTTTTGTGATCATTATCAAACTCTTTTAGGCCAATTTTATGTTTGGTGATTAGTAGTATTGTTTTAAGATTATCAAATATTGTTTTACATTCAGTTTATTATATGATGAGATTAGTTGGTACTATATATTTCATGTATGTATGATGATTATTCAGTGTTTTTAGTTACTGATGATGATTAGATAGATGGATTATTATGTGTTTTCTTATGGATACTTATCCCATTCTGCATCTGTATGGTGTGTGTGTTTGTTTTCTTTATGTATGGCATTTTTGATGTGGTTAAGGAAGGGAGTCATAATCACCTACTAGTCAGGATCTACACGATGCAACACTTCCTGCCATTGCCTGTTTAGCTTGGAATATTGTGTTTGTACATGCGTGGATTTTATGCAGGTTATAGGTACCGAGTATCGACTTCCCTGAATTGCCAGGATGAGCATACCCTATCGCATTATCTCAATGGTAAGAGAGGGGAGATAAATTCTTAAGTCCAAATCTCAAACCTTTAAGCCATTTGGCCTAATTGAAAATTAGGACAAGTATCTAAGTCGAGTACCCTCCAAATGCGTTGGATGACATTAATTCATGATTATAACCCTTTAATTTGATTTTGTATGTTTTTTTCAATGATGGGTTTTCGTATGTTGTTTTATGAATCTTTGGTGTATTTTCTATTAATTAAGTCTAATTAAAAGATTAAATTAAAGGTTTAATTTAATGGAAAATTATTATGATATTTTAATATTCAATTATATTTAATTAATTGAGAAATTAATTAAATTAAAAGAATTAAATTTGAAGATAAAAGTTAAAATTTAAATTTAGAACGCGATAATATTTATTTAATTTAATAATAATATATTTAGAGTTCATTTTTAAATAAATACTAAATAATAATATTATTTAAGTTAATAAATATTTTATCAGTTAAGTTTTGGAAATAAATTAAAAAGTGAGAATATATTAATTTGTTAAAAGATTCTAGTTCGCATGATCTATGCATGAGATTAAAATAAAAGGAATTAATTTAAAAGATAAAACAAGTGAATTTAATAAGATATTTTAATTGCATTAAGTGTGCATGAGATTAATTTAATAAATTATTTAAAGGAGAATTCAAGTGAAAATTAAATAAAGTAATTTAATAATTCACTTAATGTGCATAAAAAATAATAATAAAAGAAAAAGATTAATAAAGTTAATATAGAGTTAAGGGTTATGAGCAAGGAGTTCTCCCGGGTGAACCACAATTAGTGCCTCGATTTAAGGAGAGAACTCTTTATCACAATGGAAGGGTTCATTTTTTAGGGAGGAATTTTGAAGCAAATTTTGGAAAGGAATTTTTGGGAAAGTTTTTGGAGAGAAGATTTTGGATAGAAGCAAATTCTCTCACAATTTTTGAGTGGTTGTGCATTAGCATCAAGTTCAGGTAGGGTCTTGTGTTTTGACCACTAGATGAATTATGTAATTCAATATGTTATGTCTACTTCGTGCTTCTAGAAAATTGTTTTCTCAAATCTTGTTGCATGAATCTTGCCACCCTTCATTCTGAATCTTGTGCTATTCGATTTCATCTGTAAATCCAGATTGAGAAACCAATTAGAAAACCTCATTCAACAATTGAAAGGAATTAGAATTAAATTGGGTTTTGGGTTTGAATTAAAATGGAATTGAGAAATTTAAATTAGGAAAGAGTTTGATTTTGGAAATGAAAATCCTAGATTGAAAATCCAAATGGTTTAACTTATTTTCCTATCAGACTAAAATTGCAACCATTTATATAAAAAAATATATACATATAATAATAATAAATTATATATTATTAAAACTTAATATGTTGGAAGGGATTTGTTTATAGCATAATTTATATAAAATTAATTTTGTAAAATAAAATATTTTAAAAATATTATATATATCAAAAATTTAAAAGAGAGGTTTTGTTTTCAAAACAATAATTTAATATAAAATGGGGGGGAGGCAGGGCCATCACCCCCCCCACCTCCCAACACCCCCTGCCCTTCTAATAAAGGCTATCCTGCTATTGACGCAGACCCTGCGGCAGTCGCAGGGGTGCAAAGTATAATATTTTTTTAAAAAGGTTTTTTTAATTATTGCTTATTAATATTTTAATAAAAATTTTTAAGTTATATTAAATTTAGTTTATATAAAATTTATTTAATAATATATATATATATATAAATTAATGTTAATTTTATTATATGTTATTTAATATATACTAAATATTAAAAAGTTTTTAATGTATAAAATGCCAAATTTAGATATTATATTATTCATTGAAAGCTAATAGTTGTTTCATAATAATTTAAATATTTAATTGATAGTCATTAATTAATTTAATTTATAAAAATTTGTTTGATTAAATTTAATTAATGATGATTATGGTCAAATAAGAATTGTAGCTTTATTAATAAGATTAGCTATATAATTATTAATTAACTTAATTAAACATATATTTTTAATTAAGATCAATTAGTTAATGGAATTATAGCATTATTGAATTATTAATGATTTTGATTTTAATGAAATTGATAGATATTTTATTTAAAATCAATGAAGATTATTTTAAATAAATGATTATCCTTGGAATATTTTAGGGAAATGGACTTAAAATCAATAAGGGTAAATTTGGACTAAGAATGAGATAATTTGTAAGGGGTTAACATGTAAATCATAGGTACTCGCAAACTTACTCTTAAACAAATATTCAAACCTTATTGTAAACTAAACTTTGTGTTTTCAAATCAAACCAATCTACTAGACTGTTATGTCTTCAATGTATTGTTTGTGCTTTGGGGGTTTTGAGGTTGATTTAGCACTGACTAGTCCTAGGTTGTTACCAGAGGCTTGGGGGTTGTGTGAGTGTGATGTTATGATGTTTTGATCTCGATCTTTTAAACCCAACCATGGTAATGCGATGGCATGCTCTATGATGTGTGTGGATTATTGATTGTTATTGCTTTCCAGTTTCCTTGTGTGAAACTGAGGTGTATGTATATGAGATACCTGACTTAACCATTTTTAAGTCATTGATCTATTATATTTGATTTTTTTTCCAGTCACTTTGAGAGGACTAAGATGTTTTGGATGATTTTTTCTCGATAATGTCATATGGTGACATGTTTTGACTTGAGCATTTTGGAGTCTTTGATCAGTATTATGATTTATTTTGGAATATTTTCTAGTTGCTCATTGGAGAACCATTGGATACTATGATTTATCATTGATGCCTTTAGTTGCTAATAGAGAACTGTTGTGATTATTATGATTAATCTTTTGATGCTTTCCAGTGGCTTGTATAGGGCTAAGGTGATTTTGTAATTTATGATTTCATGATCCTAGGGTAGGTTATTTATGTGGAGTGTCGGGAAGTGGCTTGCAATGGGGGATGGGCCCTAAGTGGCTCTGGGAATGACTCATTGTAAGTTGTTTTTAATAAGTGATAACTTTTACACTAAATGGGGATTAAAATGAACCTAATAAGATAATTTTATGTTCTCTCCCATGCCTTGAGTGCTAGTATAGATTGGGATGGGGTAGAGAGAACGCTTGGTTACAACCTTGCATTCTGTGGTATGCCTTGTCAGTATGAGAGGATACTAGTGGCCGCAGGATCATTGGGGACCCAGGATTTCTAAGAGATTGCTCGGGTAACTTCCAACATGATTTGTGCAATGACACTTTCCTGCTTGCATAGTAGGTTTCCTATGTGTCTTTTGTGCCTTTGGGTTTAGATGTTGATCTATGTGTTGGACCCTTTGAGTTAGATCACTTTTAGGATTTCTTGGACTTAGAGAGTATTTGTGTTATGTGTTTTGATATCTTGTTTGGGACATGAGACTATCTCCTTAGTGCTGTGGGAGTGGACCATTTAGGTTCCACACAGTCAAGTGGTAGTGCTTTTTAGTCTTTCCATTGAGATCCATCCATAGCTACTGTGGTTGGAGCTTCTTGATTTTGCTTATGTTGTATTTTGGTATGTTAGATTTCTTTATGATTATGTTCTAGTATGTTTTAAGAGTGACATCCCCATTACTATAGTACTGGCGATCTTATTGGTGGCTTGGGATGTTACGCATGGGGGATGGCTAGGACCCATGATGGTCTAATGATGCTATTGATGGTTGGGAGGAACCACACATTTAGTTAGTTGTGTTTTATGATGTTATATCTTTATGATGGATAGATGTACCATGTATGTTATTAGTTTCATTTATTTTATTGCATTTGTATCATGGATTAGGGGAGGATGATGTATCTTTATTTTTTCATATGTATATTCTTTTAGCCTTTCATACCCTGTGACATGTATAGTGGATGATTGAGCATTCTGGATTTCATTTGCCAAGAGGCATTCAGAACAATTGTATATTATGGGCATTAGATTTTTTCATTATTCTTTCATGTGGATGTGGTAGTTGTTAAACTTAGAATTAATTAAATTTAAATGTGACTCAGCGTCTTGGGATCCTTAAGGAATGTAAGCTGTTATGTATGTTTACAGTTGATTGTATGTTATTTGTAATACCCCTCCAAGGGATGCAAAGAATTAACCTAGAATTTCACTAAGTTTGGTAGCATTTTTTTTTTTTTAAACATGAAAGTAAATACCACATATAACTTATACACAATAACAAAAGCAATAGCAATGTCCATCTAAAAGTAAATATAACATACACAACAGATTACATTCTTTAAGGATCCCTTAATGTTGAATTACATCTAAATCAACTAACATTATTGAATCCATCTAATACAACAACCACATAAAATAATAATGATAAGTCCAATGTTTATACATTACATTTCTAAATGCTCAATCATCCACTGTACATGTCACAGGGTATGAAAAGCTTAAAAGAATATACATATGTAAAACAAGGTACATCATCCTATTCTAATCCATGATACATCAAGTAAAGATAATTTCATGTCATACATGATACATCATCATAGAAGATATATACATCCATCATAAAGATCAAACATAATAAACTAAATGCACGGTTCCTCCCAACCGTAAATAGCATCATTAGACCATCGTGGATCCTAGCCATCCCTCCGTGCATAACATTCCAAATCACAAAAGAGATCATCAGTATTAGCATAGTAGGAATGTCACTCCTAACATATACTACATCATATGCAGAAAGTAATCTAACATGCAAATATAAGCATAAGATAACATCATCTAACATATACTAATCATCAATGAAAGGATACATATCCACCATCATTAAGGAAGCATCAGCCATGATGTCTCAAATAGATCTCAAATGATAAGAGTGGAAAAACACTACCACCTGACCGCGTCGCACCTAAGTGGTCCACTCCCACTGTGCTGAGGAGATAATCTCAAGTCCCAAACAAGCTATCAAAATCACATAGCATAAGAATACTCTCTAAGTCCAGGAACCCTAAAAGTATTCTAACTCAAGGTTCCATCACACAAAATTGACATCTAATTCCCAGAGGCACACAAAGACATGTAGGAACCTACTATGCAAGCGAGAAAGTGTCATCGCATATATCATGTAGAAGTTACTCTGGCAGTTAGCTAAACTCCATGGGTCCCTACTGATCCTCATGCGGCCACTAGTATCCTCTCATACTGACAAGGCATACTATGGAATGCAAGGTCGCAACCATTCATTCTCTCTACTCCCATCCTAGTCTATACAAGCACTCAAGGCATGGGCGAGAACAGAACAATTATCTTTTTAGGTTTATTTAGTTAGTATTAGGTGTGAATGTTTTCACTTATTAACCAACTTACAATGAGTTACCTTGGCAGCCTCTTAGGGCCCCCGCCCCCATTGCAAGCCACTTCTTGACACTACAAGCAGATAAACTACCCTAACCTCATGGAATCATAAATCTCAAAATCACAAAAGATAATCCATAATAAGAACATCAAATATCACAATAAAAGCATCAAATCTCCATGAGCATCTAAAAAGCATCCATAGAAAATCATGATCACAACAGCTCTCTATTGGCAACTGAAGCATCACTGATAATCAAAAGTATCCATTGGTTCTCAATAACCAAAATATATCTCAAATCATACTGATCGAAGACTCCAAAATGGTTGAGTCAAAACATGTCACAACATGACCTCATAAATCAACATTTCAGTCCCATCATGGCGACTGAAAAATAACCAAAGATAACTGATCAATGACTCAAAAATGGTTAAGTCAAGTGTCTCATAAATAAGAATCTCAACTATAACAATTGGTAATTACAAACATTACATAGAGCATTTCATCACATAACCATGGTTGGGTTTATAAAGATAAAAAATAAGACATCATCATGACATCACAATCATAACCCAACACCCCCCCCCCCCCCCCTCGCCCAAGCCTCTGGTAGACATCCTATAACTGGCCAACACTAGTCAACCCAAAACCCAAAAAAAATAGCATAAAGAATACATAATGCAAGCACATGTTTTGGTTTTGCTAAAATTCCATCTTAAATTAAATGTAGAGGTCTCAATTTACGTTTTCAAGTTTGGATAATGAATGGAGGAACATTTTGTATGTTTTTCCTAGCCCATGTATTTGTTTGATAGATAAAAGTTTCTCCCTATAACTCTTAGAATCGATTACCCAATTATTCTAATGACGTTTTTATTATATAAACATTATTTGAAAATGATCCCCATCAAATTTAAATAGTAAATTTTTGACATAAGAAATTACCAATTCTTTTCATAATCATCCTTTCTTCATAATTCACATCAATTAAATTAAATCTATACCATAATATTAGAAAATTATTTTTTTTAAATTTTTTTTAAAGAAAATATCTCTTAATACATTTATTTTTATAATATAATAATTCTTTATATAAATATATATATATATATATATATATATATATATATATATATATATATATATATATATATATATATATATATATATATATAAACATACATAAATATACATATATATATATATAATAACATTTTATATAAAAATTGAATATAATTATATACATTTTCATTCAAATTTAATAACATATACAAATTTCCAAATGCAACAGTCAATGGTCTTATACTTACCAAAGGCAACTTTATTATAAGTCGCGCCGTTGTTATTGCAGGCAGCCTACAGCAGACCACAAGTACTCTGCGAGTCGCAAGTACACTGCGATCGCATAGGTACTCTGCGCCTGCAGACCTGCAACGTGTGATGGCCAAGGGGTGGGGTATTCCACCTGCCTCACATATTTTTAATTAAATTTTTTTATAGAATTTTTAAAACGCTTACATCCAATATAAATTGCAATGCGATTAAATTCGCTCGCTGCGATATATGTCATTCGACTTTTGAAATAAAATATATATATATATCTGTGTGTGTGTGTGTATTTATATATGTAGAGTTTTATCAAGTATCACAGCATACAAACATATATATATAATATATATAAATGTGTGTATATATATATATATATGTTTGCAAATTTAAAAATATGAACACGTATATTTTACAATGAACATATACACAATTTATTTAAAGGTTTCAATTTTCAAAGTTTTCCTATAAACTATTTGATCTCTAAATTTACCCAATAATTCATCTAATGGATTTGGCTATAAATTTAAACCATAGCCTTGTAATCTCCTCAGATCTACGCATATTAGATTTCTCAAATAAATTTTAACTACTCATATTGAGAATGCATACAACCAAAATAGGAAAATCCTCAGAAAACATATGGAAGACACGAAGAAGACAGGAAGTGCAAGATGCGAAAATGGCATAAGCAAAATCACAAGATTCTACCCGGATTTTGATGCTAATTCGCTCTTCTTCAGAAAACCCACAGAGCAAGCTTCTCCCTTTTCCAAAGTTCTCGGTCCTCTAATGCTCCAAAACGCTCTCCAAACACTATATCTAAGCTTTTAGGAATGCCTGAATATAAAGGCTTCTCAGGAAGCACCTAGAATGTCTCTAGAAACAATTAGAAGGTGTCACCAACTAAGCATGATCTTTTTTCAACATTCTAGATGAGTCATAAGGTTGTAGACACCATGTGCTTAATTGGTGCACTAATCCCTGTGTTGTTGACATATGAGAAATAAAAAGGTGCATTAATTCCTAGGCAAGCTTATAACTCTTATTTAATTTTATATAACTTTCATTATTATTTTTATAACTTTTATTATTATTATTTATTTATTACTTTATTATTATTTTATAATTATTATTAATTTCTAATTTCTAATTTTCTTTTATTTAATTCTTTTTCTCAATTAATTCTCATTTAATTAATTATAATCAAAATATCAAAGATCATGTTATTATATTAATTTTTCTCCAAATAATTAATTTATTAATTAAATCTATTTATTAAGACTTAATTAATAGAAAATTCACCATAGACCTCCAAGATAAGATATGAAAATCCATCATAAAACAATTCACACAAAATCAGTTTAAAGGGTTAAAAATCACGAAATATGTCATCTGACACATTCGGTGGGTAAAATATCCAAATACTTGTCCTACCTCACTAGGACAAATGGTTTAAGGGTTTGGGATTTGGACTTGAGAATTTATCTCCCTTCTCTTAGCATTGAGATAATATAATAGGGTACGCTCATCCTGGCAATTTAGGGAAGTCGATACCCAGTACCTGCAACCTACATAAAAACCATGCATGTACTTACAATATATATAATGCTAAGCTAAACAGGCAATGGTAGGAAGTGGTGCATCGTGTAGATCCTGACTAGCAGGTGACTACGACTCCCTTCTTTAACCATATCAGAAATGCCATACAATAAGAGCAAACACGCACACCATACACATGCAAGTATGGGGTAAGTATCCATAATAAAACACATGAGATAATAAACCATCTAACTAATCATCATCAATAACTAGAAGCAATATAATGATCATCATGCATACATGAAATGTAAAATCTAAATGATCTCATCATATATCAACTGAATCCATAACATAATGTCTAATAGTCTCAAAACAATACCACTAATCCATCAACATAAAACTAGTCTATCATAGTCTGATAATAATAACAACAATGTCTAGAAAGATGTGAACGAGGGCAGACACTACATTATTGCTTCCACTACTATGTGATTGATGTGAATGATTTATCTTTCTTTTTTAAAAAAAATGCTTGGCAAACTTAGTAAAACTTTAGGTTGATTCTTTTGGATCCCTTGGCGGGGCATTACAGATAATGTGGAGCCCATGTGTCTACCCACTCACTCAACTCATAGTGATCCCAATCACACTGAAAATAACTAGAAAAAAACCAAGCTAGTTGCCATAGCCAAATGGTCCATGTACTAGAATTAGAGCTCCAGAATGAATGCATTTTTAATGAGTCTCTCACTGTAGCACAATATGATCTATCACCTATGGACCCTTCCTCAACCAACCAAAAGAACTTGTGTACTACTAAATCAATAGTCCCCCCCTGTGATAATGTTGAACTACACCAATCAACAATGGTACGAGCATCAAGAAGCTTTGCTCTTGAAATCTTCAATTGCTCCTTAACTAGAGCTCTCTTCACACATGCCCCTGCTCCATCATGTTCCCCTTTCCCATGGCTGGACTCAAAAAAAACTCCAAATATCAGGTAACCCCCCTCTCTACATGCATCTTACATAACCAATAAAACATGTGAGCATTCTTTAATTGACCTATGTAAGTATCTGACCAAATGATATGTCTATCCATAGCAATTGCATGCTCTTGTAAGAAATCAAAATAATTCTAGAAACAATGTTGAACAAACTTGTGAGAGTGAGATCTATCATCACTCATATAAAAATGGTACTCTCTAATAATCTTTTGATTATCTTTCACACTATTAGGGGCATGTCTATATGTTATGTGAACAAAAATAGCAATCTAAATGGAGTTGTAATACTGAGATTGTGTCTCATTTTGAGGTTACGATGTGTAGTTCTCAGCAAAGTCAACAACTGATATAATAGTGCCAATGAGAAAAGTCTCCTTACACATTCTAAATTTTTTATCCGACCATTGAGACCTATGACTATGTCTTGCATACTTGTAGAAAATATTTATCTTGAAATCTAAAATAAAACTAGCCACAATGATTTCTTTTGCAACCAATTCACATCTAGAGCCCTCACCCCCACTCTTCAATGTGTATTTCACCATTTCATATGCCATTTTTTTTACTATTATCTTTCCAAGATCTTGTTCACACCCCTCATGGAAACATGTATCAAACTATGATAAGCCACCACATTCTGAACACTTCTCATTTAAGCAAGCATTTGTATAAAATAAACAACCATCAACTCTATGACATAAAAATTGATCTAGCAAGTCTCTTGATGATTTTGGAAGACCACTAGCACCACAATTCTCCAACATTTCTTTACTATGCAAAGTAGAAAAAATGGAGCATAATAGTTCATGGTGCATAGAAAACTCAACATGATATTTGCAACATGTATTTCAAATTTTAAGTGAAACACAATAAAATGGCTTCAAAAATTCAAAAGCCTTTTGTGATATATGTAATCTTGGATGACTCTCTCTAAATTGTTTAAATAACATAGTTTGACTTACCTCTAAATAATGTTTAGGATGTGGCATGTAGTCTCTAATGCTAATTCTCAACTTCAACACATCTTTAGCATTGAGTGATACTCTTGAGCCAAAATAGTTTAATTTCTTCCTTCACATCATCGGATAGCTTCTTATCAAAACATGGAAGTCTCCCACCAAAAGTCCATGTTACATTTTGAAGAGGATCATCAATTCTCTCTCATCTACTAAGTGCTCTTCTCAAAGTAGTATGATTTAGGTTCAAGTCAATACAAGTTTGTCTCATATATCTACCCTTTCTCAAATGATGACTTACCAAAGAGGTTGTAGTAACCCTTCGAGCAGTTCTCTTATCCTTCTCCCTACTATTTTTTCCAATGCTATTGAGAGCACTGAAAAGATCCTTCACAATAATAGAATTTCTTTCCAATTTTTTATTGACACGAATCTTCAAATTGGAAAGCATAGGTCTCATCTTTTGCATCTTTAATAAGTGCATAAAAAGTTGACATTGCTCCACCACTATCTTGTTGTTGAAAAACATCTTATATAGTCTTGAAGCCCATAACTAAATGGTTCTTTTTTATTTTTTCCCTTCCAAATTAGTAAAATCATTTCATTAATTTCAATTATCCTTTTTGGTGTTCTAAAACCTTCATGTCGATTATAATTAGGAGATATGTAACGTTCTTGTGCATTGTCATTTTCGACATGGTCAATCATGCAATTTGCATTATGAACTGGTAGCATTTCATTCTCCAAATTTTCAATTCTGGCATTATCATTATCTATTAGTACATTTTCATTCCCCAACTTTACATATTCATTATTTGACTCTATGATTTCACCTTCAATCAATACAATGTCAACTTGACTCACATTTAAGATACCTTTTCTCTTCCTTTGGTGATTTACCTTGTCACTTTCCCCATATGTTGCAATGTCTTCATTTGATACTTTCTTTTTGTGTTTAGCCTTTCAACGACCATTGCTTCCCATTCAAAAAACAATATTGAACACCTAATCATACATTATAAAACCTTTTTTAATTGTACGGGCCCCAAAAAATTAGTTTTCTCCAAATCCATGAAAATGGCCGGCAAAAAACGTGATTGTCAGGTTTGCAATGATAGGGAATATGTTGGAAAAATCATGCTAATATTTCAGGTACCCGCTATGATATCAAGTACTCGTAATGGATGCCCAAATTTTGGAGGGAAGTCAAAATTTGGAAAGTGTGGGCAATGTGAACAAATTTGATTATTATATATGATTATTACTATTATATATGATTATTATATTATATTATTATGATTTTTACTAATATTATTAAATATAATATAGTAATATGTTTTATTATTTTTATTATTATTATTATGACCTAACCTATAAATAAAAATAATATATATATATATATATATGATTATTATATTATATTATTATAATTTTTACTATTATTATTAAATATAATATAGTAATATATATATATATATATGCTTATTATATTATATTATTATGATTTTTACTATAATTATTAAATATAATATAGTAATGTATTATTATTATTATTATTATTATTATTGTAGAACCAGAATCAGTATGCAAAGAACATTAACAAATGAAGTAAACATTCACAAACCAAAAACTAAATTCACATATATGCTTAGACTAAGAAAGAAAATAAGAAGTGCAAACCTCACAAGAGAAAACACTCCATGCTTTCTTGATTCTGTAGATGTGTCCTTTTTCTGTGGATGTATGCTCAAGATGCTCAAAAGTTGCTTCAATGGAGATGGGTAATGGAAAATTGGTAGCTTTGTGAGCTCTCAATTTGGCATTATAAGGGTATGGTTGATGGCTTTGGTTCTCAAAATAGCATGGTAACTTTAGCTCAAATATTGTTGATGAAATGGCTTGGGATGGGATTCAATTTATAGGCTAAGGGGTAGAGGGATGGAGGGCTTAGATGCAAGGATGGATGAAGGCTTAAGGAGGGCTAGGATGCACTCAAAGAAGAGCACATGGATTGTGCTTGTTTAGCACCAATGGGAAGGTGACACTTGTCACAAGGAGGATGAGTGTGAGAGGGTAGGGTTAAGGTTTGGTTAAAGTCATGATGAGTGGGGTTGAGTATGTAAGAGGGATGTAAGAGGAATGAGTGTGGAAGAGGGAAGAGTGTGGAAGATAGGTGTAAGAGTCATGAGTGGGCTTGTAAGAGTCTTTATGTTTTGTAAGAGCACTCATGACTTAGTGGTTGGGTTTTTTTGAGGGGAGACTTTGGTTTGGATTAGGAAAGTCTTAAACTTGTTTAAGGAATGTGACAACATTAGGGGGTGGATTAGGCTTGGGTTTAGGATTAGATTAGGGATGTTAGAGATGTGCAAGTGGATGGCATTAATGAGGGTGGGTGAGTTAGTGGCTAAGCTTGGTTAGTATGGGTGGATGGGGTGGATTAGGCTAAATGGAGGATTAGAGATAGGTTAGGGGTTTTTGAATTTGAGAATTTCATTTATCAAATAGATTTATTTAATAAATGGGGATTTTTGGAATTAGATAGAAGAATAGGATTTAATTGATAAATAATAGATTATTTGATTTATCAATTAGGATTATAGATGATTAATTAAATTAATCAACTAGGGGATGACAAAGGATTAATTAAATAGAAATTTAATTAATAATGCCTTTTTAGATAACTAAATAGGATTACTAAAATAGTGTAATCAAATTTAGGTGTCTACAATTATGACCTATAAATATAATATATTAATATATATATATATGATTATTATATTATATTATTATATTTTTACTATTATTACTAAATATAATATAGTAATATATATTATTATTGTTATTATTATTATTATTATGACCTATAAGTATAATATATTAATATTTATAGGGGCCCATTTGGTTTGTTCAAATGCATCAAAAGGGGTCATAGGTTAACCTATGAGCCCTTTCAACACATTTCATAACAAAATATGTCCCTAGGGGACCTAAGACCCCTAGGGACCTATTTGGTTGGTTTGAATGTGTCGAAAAGGGTCATAGGTTAAACTATGACCCCTTTCGACGATTCGACCCATTTCATGACAACATATGTCCCTAGGGGCCCTAGGACCCCTAGGGAACCATTTGGTTGGTTCCAATGCATACCTATGACCCCTTTTGACACATTTCATGACAACATATGTCCCTAGGGGCCCTAGGACACCTAGGAACCCATTTGGTTGGTTCCAATGCGTCGAAAGGGGTCATAGGTCAACGCATTTCATGATAACATTTGTCCCTAGGGGCTCTAGGACCCCTAGGGACCCATTTGGTTGGCTCCAATGTGTCGAAAAGGGTCATAGGTTAACCTATGATCCCTTTCAACACATTTCATGACAGCATATGGCTCTAGGCGCCCTAGCACCCCTAGGGACCCATTTGGTTGGTTCCAATTCATCGAAAGGGATCATAGGTTAACCTATGACCCCTTTCAATGCATTTCATGACAACATATGTCCCTAGGGGCCCTAAGACCCCTAGGGACCCATTTGGTTGGTTTGAATGCGTTGAAAGGGGTCATAGGTTAACCTATGACCCTTTTGATGCATTTCATGACAACATATGTCTCTAGGGGCCCTAGGACCCCTAGGGACCTATTTGGTTGGTTTGAATGTGTCGAAAGGGGTCATAGGTGATGCATTTTATGACAACATATGTCCCTAAGGGCCCTATGACCCCTAGAGACCCATTTGGTTGGTTCGAATGCATTAAAAGGGGCCATAGGTTAACCTATGACCCCTTTCGACGCATTTCATGACAACATATGTCCTTAGGGGCCCTACGACCCCTAGGGACCTATTTGGTTAGTTCGAATGCATCGAAAGGGGTCATAGGTTAACCTATGACCCCTTTTGAGGCATTTCATGACAACATATGTCCCTAGGGGCCCTACGACCACTAGGGACCCATTTGGTTAGTTCGAATGTGTCGAAAGGGGTCATAGGTACAAGGGATTTCATGACAACATATGTCCCTAGGGGCCCTACAACCCCTAGGGACCCATTTGGGTGAACCCACAATAGTGGATTACACTTTTTCGGAGGAATAAATTCCTCCAAAAAAGTGTGGACTCGAAAAATTATCCGAAAAGTTTTGATCGAAACTTATTATGAAAGTTTCGATCGAAAATAGTTACTTTTGATAGAAAGTAACTTCTGATCGAAACTAGCCACCGATTAAAGTTTCGATCGAAACTTTAGTCAAGTTTTGATTGAAACTTGGAAAGCAAGTTTTCATGCAGATTTCAAAGTTTTAATCGAAACTTGACTCAAGTTTCGATCGAAACCCTAATCCGCTAGTATATATATGGGTGAAGCTGGTTGTCTCCTCATTATTTCGATTGAAAGTTGGAAAGAGATCGACATCCGCTTTATCAACCATCCGAAAAAGGTATGGAACATTTGTTTTTTTTCCTTCTTCTATTGTTTTAGTTAAAATTTATATTTTTTTAGTATTTAAATATATGTTTTTTTGTATATTTTATTTTACTGTTCATGCTTAAGCCTCTAATGTCATTGTGAATCTCTAAATACACAAATAAGATATTTTTTAAAGATAATTTTTCATCCATATTAGATCTAAATATATAATATTATCTTTTAATTTAAAGTTTATTTATGTTTATTTAAAAAATTATTATTTTAGATGTTTTGAAATGTGTTTAATTTATGTATTTACTACAATGTTGAATGATTAGATTAGATGTAAATTCATTGTTTAAACATGTAATTTTACAAATAAATATAACCTTGACCTAGAACCATATAACTTCGACCTAAATTCATTATTTAAACTATAATCTCGACATAACCATATAGTTATGTACAATAAAACTCTAAACATATATAACTAAGTACTTAATCACATAACAACTCGCCAAGGGATCCAAACAAAAAACTTCTAGTATTTAAAATGATTTTACTTAAATTGTATTGTACTTTGTTTCATGGATTGAAAATGGATGATGTAAACTATTTTATAAATGTATATTCTTTCAGCCTTTCATACCCTGTGACATGTACAGTGGATGATTGTGCATTCCGAATTAATTTACCAAGTGGCATTCAGAACAAATGTATATAAATTATTTAAATGGATTGAACTGAAGTAGTTAATATTCTTTCATGTGGATGTGTTATTTATTTTACTTTTAGTACTTATAATTATTTAAAAATGAAATGTAAATGTGCTCATTAAGGAATGCAATCACTTATGTTTTTTATAAATGTAAATTATTGTATGTATGTTATTGCTTGCTTAGTAAAACTTTTGATTAGTTCTTTGGATCCTTTGGTTGGGCATCATTTAGGATTAACTATAATGTCAATTTGTATTGAATTTAACTCTAATTATAACCCTTACTATCATCTTAATCTTAATCTTAATTTGCTAAAACCTACACCAAGTAATATATAAATAATTAAATAACTTTCCTATCTTACCTTGAGTACTAATTTTATAAATGTCAAACCCTAAAATTGTAACCTTATTTATGATTTAAACTAAATTATCCTAGAGGAGCATCATATCTACATCTACATGTCATGTACATGTGAATCTAAAAACATTTGTACATATCTAATTACATCATTTATTACATAGGAAGGATTTAAAATTTTCATTACATACATACATACATACATACACATACATATACATATATATATATATATATATGTATATATATATATATACATACATACATACATATGTATATATATATACATACATATATATATATGCATGTACATACATACATACATACATACATACATACATACATACATACATACATACATACATACATACATACATATATATATATATATATATATATATATATATATATATATATATATATATATATATATATATATATATAACATATATATATATATGTGTTATATATATGTATGTACATGCATGTATATATATATATATAATCCATGCATATCATATCAAAAGAATCATATAGAAATGTCATTTATGACATGTCCATCATATCAAAAAATTAAAAAATGAGTGATATCAAAGCATTATATCTTAATATTTAACACTAAAATAAACTAACCCCTAGGTTAATCCTAAACCAAATTGAATATATCAAACTAGATTGAAAGGTAACCCTAGCTCTTAACTAATTAATATTATACTTATAAACCAAATTGAATTAAACCATGATCATAAACCTAATTATATATCCCAACTTAATAGTAGAAACCTTGAATTTAACCTTAAATCCTTTCCCCAACCATTAACCAAATTGAACCGTTACCTTAAGATTTAACCAAGTTAAACGTTGACCTTAAGACTAAACCAAATCACCCTAAACTAGAACTCAATAATATATTCAACACTTTATTAAAACAAAATTAAAACCTAACTTTTTTGAATTAATCTAAAAGCTCTAACTATAATTCTAAATCTAAAACGAAATTTAGCACTTTAAAACTTAATTCAATTTATGAACTCTTGTCTTAATTAAAACCTAAGCATGTAAACCTAATCAAACAATACAAACCAAATTGAACCCTAATCCTAAAACTAATTAAACATTGATATCAAGGTCTCAAAATGATACAGTGTGCATTATATATATATATATATATATATATATATATATATATATATATATATATATATATATATATATATATATATATATATATATATATATATATATATATATATATATATATATATATATATATATATATATATGTACATAAATAGATCTATATACATGCATATGTGTCATGATATGTATATTCGCACATATCATGTGCACGTGTGTGTGTATATATGCACATGTATGCATATATATACACACGTGCATGATAGATATATGTGCAAATATACATATCATGCACATTTACACATATATAGATATATATACATATATATGCACACATATTTACTTCGTGGACCTAAGTTGTACACTTGACAAGTTTATGTGCACACATGTATGTCTAAAACCTTTGAACATTCAATCTAACTTAGATAGAAATATAACTTGCACACATGTAGTTCTTAAAAGGTCCTTGAGTTACAAACATTATATATAGCAACATGTGTGTTTTAAAATTTATTTTTCTTTTAAGATATATGTTCATTTATGTTTTAGGACTTTTATATATGTGTAGACATGTACGTGCATGTTTAATTTTATTAAAACAATTTAGATACAAGTTTTTTAATTTTGTCAAATTGTACATACATATGTTAATATAAATTTCAAGTTTATTAAATGTCATACATTTTAATTTTAATTTTCAGGTTTACACATTATACACGCACCTACATACATTGACATGGCTGATCAACATCCTTCTATCCCCCCCAAGCAGCCTGTCCCCCTCGAGCAGCCTATACCTGGGCTTGAGCAACCTATCCCGGGCCCTGAGCAGTAGCCTACACCTGGGCCCGAGCAGCCTATCCCACACCCTGATTAGTAGCCTATCTCCCTTGAGTAGCATCATGTCCCCCGTGATCAGCTACCTATCCCACCTGAGGAGCTCTATGATCACACTAACTAGGAGATTCATAGACTTCAGGAATCCCTGACTAGTGGCACATGCTCTAGTGTTTATAGTGGTACATGCCAGAGTATCTTATGCAGCTTGACATTTATTTGAGATGAGATTCATGGCGCTGCCCCATATTCTGTACATACTATATAGACTGTCCTTGACAGTAAGAGACGAGAGGTCTCCTTTGGTCTTTCACTCCAAGAGGTGTAGGGCTTGGTGCCCAAAGATGTCCTAAAGAGGGAATGTTTCCCTCATTATCTTTCACAAAAGTATGTGAAGGGGTATTCTCCCCTTAAGTGTACAGTTCCATAAATGGTTGCATTGATATACCCATGCTTCCTTGCTGCCCATGGTCATTATCCAAATAACGACCAAATTCCACTCTATTTTGCCTGACAACTTTATGTAGAGGTTAGCTTATGCAGGGCGATGAACTACACAGATTTACCAAAACATTTAAGACAGGGGCATGGTAAATTGGTTGATAGGCAGCCAAGTCGTCCCCCACTGGCACATAGATTTATTGTTGAAGAGAGGGCACTTACTATTTCCCTTGTGTTAGGTCCATCAGTTGATGAGGCCATGCATAGCACTTAGTTACGTGGGGTCCTTTAGGGAGTTGGAGAGATTGCAGCAACTATAAGATCTATTTTGAGTGATGAGGTTGATCAGTATTTGATGTCTTGTCGACGTTCCAGATCATCATCCTATGCTTCATCTTCAGGAGACTTGTACAGTGCAGCAAGCATCCCTTCAGTGGCTAGGTTAGAGGGTCACATTGGAGTGTTGGCACGAGATACTATGATTGGTCTAGCTGAGGATCTATTAGATACATATAGATTTATATCAGAGCATCTTAGCATACCCATATCAGATGTTCGAGGTCGTGTCCATGGTAGTACTAGGACATATCCTCAGCCATATTCCTCTCATCAATTAGGTAGTGGTCATGGTGGTAGTGCACATGATGATCCATCTATTGACCACTCTTTTTCTCCAAAGAGACATATACATATCATAGACCCTTCAGCTAGTGTTACAGTGCAGGCTCAAAATTTAGGTGTGGGCCTTGATGATGTTCATTTGAGCTTCTCAACCACAGGATAGATGGACTTGTTGACACGTGATGAGTCTACTTCTATGTCATCTCATCTACATAGTCCACTTGGCTCATCATTATTAGGATATGTGCCAGTCACCAATCATGGAGCCCGCGTAGATGCAGAGATTGACCTTGATGCGATGCAGTGAAATTTGGATGCACTAGTGGACACGATCGATGCTAGGCAGTCCAAGTATTATCAGATGCCACCATCTACACAGGTAAAAAAAATTTTGTTCATGTTAAAATTTGAATCATTTCAAACTAATTTAATTTAGACATGTGCATGTGTGCACATGTATGCATATCATGCACGTAGATTCAAATGTAATCATGTAGAGAAATTTTAATTTGATGTGTTGCACGTGCACATGTACAATGTAGGGGGACATGCCTCTTTTTACTCCAGCTTTGATGTCAGATCGTGTATGTCGTCGAGACTCATTGGATGATGTCAGTAGTGGACAGGTAATGTTTATTTATGTTTTGATTATGTGTACATTTATTTCAATATCACTTTCTCTTGATTAAATGTATGTATGTATTGATATCAATTTCTCTTGAATTTATATATAGGGGTCAGCACATCCTAGTGAGCACCTTGATACTAGTCAGTCTTCAGAGCATGTTGTGAGGAAGCGTGGTGATGATAGTCCTGCACCTGATGATCTATAGTTTTTTTATCTAGATGATTTGTTGTGGACTTTCATCCAAAGAGACATTCATATATATTAGATAGACACTTTATATACACACATGATGCATGTTATATTTATATTTGATTTGATATAGACGTACCTGGATTTACATGTCTACATGTGTGCACGCTATTTATATTTGATATTATCTTCTAATAGATCTCCAGATAGATACATGTTTTTGTTATTTGTTCTCGAGATGATTGATACATGTTACATTATGTTGTGGAATCTAATGTACATACTAGATCTAGATCTAGTATATTATAAATTGTTTCTATCTAAGATATGTAAGTAATTTATTTAGATATGTACGTGCATGTTTAATATATTGATTAAATTTAGATATATATATAAATAGTTCATGTAATTTAAATGTTTTGTAATATATCACATGTATTAAATGTTCAAGTATCAGGTAATTAGTTGTACATAATTCCTAACTCAAGTAAATCTATAGAACTCATCCCTTTTATTTGTACACATATCCTAGAATTTTATCCCCTTAAGCCCAATGTTCTAAAATTCAAGTCCAACTTAAAACATGTGTACATTTTTAAAATTTAGTTTAAACAAATTGCAATTTGAACTTGAAAGCTCACATGTCAAGTAATTAGTTAAATCGAAAGCTCACATGTCCTAATTTAATTGAAAGAACATGTCCTAATTAGTTAAATTGAAAGTGTACATGTGTTCTAAAATTGACAAGTTAAATGAAATAGAAAGTTCAATATAATAGAAAGTTAAATGAATTCAAGACATTGAGTTAAAAAATGAAAGAGTAAAAGTTCAATTTAGAAAATTAGTTATTGGACACCAAATTTCAAATTGATCAAATAATTGTTCAACCAAATTTCAAATTGTTCTTGAGTTACATTTCAAATTTTAATCATAGTGAAATTTTAATTCAAGTACACATGTATCCTATAATTTTATCCCCTTAAGCCCAATGTTGTAATTCAAGTCCAACTTAAAACATGTACATGTTCAAAATTTAGTTAAACAAATCGCAATTTGAACTTGAAAGCTCACATGTTAGGTAATTAGTTAAATTGAAAGCTCACATGTCCTGAAATTGAAAGCACGTGTCCTAATTAGTTAAATTGAAAGCGTACATGTGTCCTAAAATTAACAAGTTAAGTGAAATAGAAAGTTCAATATAATTAATTTTACAAACTCCTAATTTCATCCCCTTAAGACAAGTGGTGTTCGAATTTCTTTCCCTCAAGGTGCACATGTCATATTGGTGTACACACATACATATAAGTTCATAATTTCTATAAGTAGTTACTTTAGAAAATTCAAAATGAAAGAGTAAAAGTTCAATTTAGAAAATTAGTTAGTCCACCAAATTTCAAATTGATCAAATGATTGTTCAACCAAATTTCAAATTGTTCTTGAGTTACATTTCAAATTAGGAGTTGTTTCTATCTCATTTCAAGTGAATCAACTCATTCTTGGATAACATTTAATATTTTCTCATGATCATCAATATGGAGCCTCCACTTACGTATTCCAAGTCCTTTGACTGGATGAAGAGTTAGACCAGTGGCAATAACATGGTTACTATATTGATATACCTTATTGTTAGGTTGATAATCGGTTAAATGAATCCCATTTTTAAGTACTTTTATTTGCTTCAAATATGTTCCTTGTACAACAACAGAACCTGCACATGTGCACATTTGAAAAATACATCAATCTTGAATTTAAGTCAAAGAATTTGAATTCATTAAAAACATGTAGATACTTGACATAGATATATATACATAATTCAACTATATACTAACCTGTGGGAAAAATGTAACATGTTGGGCGCTCTAACAATTTTTGAATTAGTGGGCTTGCATTCAAGTGTGAAACTAGTTAGGGAGAACCTGGCAAGAGGTACATACCCTAGAGGAACTACGGGGGGACCTAGGAAGATTGTTGGGTCGAGTTCTATGGCTGTTGGGGTTGATGGTAAGTCTGGACATGTTTCAGAAAAATTTTGTGGGGTCCGTGACCCGCCCTTGGATTTTGCCTTTGCTTCTCGTGTGTCAGGTCAGGAAAAAGAGGAAAAGAAAGATAATGTGGAATCTAATAAAGTTAATTCCTCTATTGGAGAGAAGGTAGGGTCCTCAGAACAAAAGACCTGGTCATCACTTTTCGGCAGGAAACCAACTGGCAAATCTTCTCTCCCGCCGATGATTTCTAAGAATAGTTGGGAGAAAGGTGAGTTCCAAGTTTTTATCCCTGACCCCTTAGTGGATTTATCTGTTTCCTCCATGGATTTCATGCTGGTGGGCAAATTTCTGGGGGCAAGACCAGATCTAGATTCTCTAAGGAAAATGGTTAAGAGGAAATGGGCTATACGCAGGGAGGTGGACATAGCTCCCATGCTGAATGGTTTCTTTCTGTTTATTTTTAACTATAAGGAAGATATGAATCTGGTTCTCTGTGGAGGTCCCTGGTCTTTTGAAAAAAAGTTCTCTTACAATCAAAAAATGGGAGCCTAATATGCTTTTATCAGATTCCTTTTTCCTAACTACCCCGATTTGGACCATACTTCCTAGACTCCCTCTTGAATTCTGGCATGAGGATATTTTTAAGGGTATCGCTAGTTCTTTTGGTGAACTGGTGGCTTTGGATAATGCTACTGTGACCAGATCCAAACTCTAGAGTGCTAGACTATATGTGAAGGTGGCGAATCTGAATCATCTCCCAGAAAAGGTGGATTTAATTTCTAAGCTTGGTAAGAAAACCCAAGAAATCATTTTTGAAGATCTTCCTAATGCTTGTTATGCTTGTAAGAAATAGGGTCATTTGGTTAAAAACTACCTCTCCAAGAGTAAAAACCACTTGAGTAGTGAGAAGGAAGCGAAAAAGACTAAGGTTCAGTAAAAGAAGGTTTAGAAACCTAAAGATGTTCATCTCAAAGAGAAGAAAGAGAATGAGAACTCAAAAGCTCCACCAGCAGTTGTGGATAATGTCTCTAAGCTTCTTCTCGAGGATGGGGCTAGGTTCTTGTCTAAGATGGAGAATATGAACTCTGAAAAAGAAGTGAATGGCTTACAACTAGATCCCATCTTGCTTGAACAAGGTATAGATGACCTACCATATTTATCAAAGCAAATTTTTCTTTATCAAAAGATGGAGGATAAATGAGGTGATCTTGATGAGATGATTGAGCTTGAAGAAGGAGAATTCTTGGCTGAATCTAAAGCTCATAGTGAGGAAGATGAAACTCAGCCAAAGGAGATGCAGGTTTTTGACCCTTTATTTCCCAAGATACCCTTATTAAGGACCCTCCTGTCCTAGAAGCTGTCAAAGAAGATGGAGTAATCTCAACGCTTAAACCAAATTCAAGGAAAAGGGTTGAAAAAAAGAATAACATAAAGGGGGTCAAGACTTGAACCAGTAAATTAGATTTGCATACTAAAGTGAATCCCAAAGCTTCAACCCTGGTAAAACCTGGAAAAAAAATAGACCAGCAGTCCAAGGTGAAACCAGATGTTGGGTCTTCAGATGGAGGTGGAAGGAAATCTTCTAAGAAAACCAAGGAGTTAGAAAGCTTGTAGAATATTGTTGATGGTTGTCAAGCAACTATTCTGGATTATACCCCTAAAATATGGAAATGAAAATTATTACCTGGAATATTAGGGGTTTGAACAGTTACCATAAACTAGATGTTGTTAGGAATTTTGTTAGAGAACAAAAACCTAATTTTCTTCTGCTACAGGAAACTAAGATGAAAAAAGAGAAAGCAAAGCAGATAAAAGCTTTTAAAAATTACTCTATAAATGCTAGTAGTTCAGAAGGTGCTTTAGGGGGAACCCTGATGCTATGGAAAAAAAATTGCTTTGCTGGGACTATTTTGAGTGCTAGTAAATACTTTATGATTGCTAAAATTACTAGTGCTGATCAAAAAGAGGACTGGTACATTGTGAATATATATGTGCTCAACATGAAAAGCCAAAGGAAGAAGGTTTGGGACTCTATATCCAATTTTAAAAGTATGGATTACTCTGGATGGTGGATAATCATGGGAGACTTCAATGTCCCTCTTTATGACCATGAAAAAATGGGAGGTAATGCTACCCAGCTTGAAGGAAGAATGGACCTAATGGATTTTATAAACAAAGAGGGCTTAATGGATATGGATCTTCATGGCATTCAATTTACTTAGAGTAATAAGAGATTTGGCAATGATTGTATTCAGGCAAGGCTTGACTGTGCTCTTATCTCTCCTGATTGGACAAAAGATTTCATCTGCAAGTTGGAAGCCCACCAGAAAATTGGTTCTGATCATTTCCCTCTTATTTCCACAGCTAATAAGCTTACTCCTAAGATGAATTTTCCTTTTAGATTTGAGAAGATCTGGATGCAGCACCCCCAGTTTGAAAGAAAAATGGAAGAATGGTGGAATATCAAAATTGATGGTACTGCTCTCTTCAGAGTGACTTCTAAACTTAAAAATGTCAAAAAGAAAGTGAAAATTTGGAACAAAAACTGCTTTGGGAACATTTTTTAGGATAAATCTATATTGAAAGATGATATTCAAAAAATACAGGATAAAATTCAGAAGGAGGGATATACCCCAAACCTTCTTTTAGAAGAAAATGAAAAGTTGACTCAATACCATGACATCATTACTAAAGAAGAGATCTATTGGAGACAAAGATCAAGATTGATATGGCTGACTAAAGGAGATAAAAATACCAAATTTTTCCATCTATCCACTCTAAAGCATAGAACCAAATCTCACATTTCACATCTTATGAAGGGAGATTTGAAGATTGAGGAGGATAAGGACATCATGGATGAAATGGTGACTTTTTTCTCTGGTCTTATGATAGCTGACCCCAACATCAATATGGAACACCAGGTTGAGTTCCTTAGAGTGATCCTCACTCTGATTTCAAAGGATTAGAACAAATTGTTAAGCTCAATTCCTAAGAATGATGAAATTTTCAAAGCTGTTTGTTCTCTAGGAGGAGATAAAGCTCCTGGTCCTGATGGCTTTCCCATGTTTTTCTTTTAGAAACTTTGGAAACTTGTTGGAAAAGATGTTTGTGATGCGGTGAAGGAATTCTTTGGGACAAAACAAATGCGGAAGGAAGTCAATTCTACCTTCCTGTGCCTGATTCCTAAGAAAATTGGAGCTAATTCACCTGATCAATTTAGGCCGATCAATCTTTGTAATTCTTTCTATAAAATTATCTCCAAAGTTCTTACTTCTAGATTTCTTTTGGTGACCCCTTTGATCATTGCTGACCAACAAAATGGCTTCACTCCAAGTAGACAAATCCTCAACTCTATTATTTTTGCTCATGAGAATATTCATTCCTTGTCTTGTTCTAACAATCAAGGATTTGTAATGAAAGTGGATGTTGCTAAGGCTTATGACAGAGTTGATTGGTCTTTTCTCTCAACCATTTTGCTTGCCTTTGGCTTTGACAACAAGGTTGTTGGACTAATTCATCAGTTAATCTCTACTTCTTCTACTGCTATCCTAGTTAACGGTAGCTCTTCTCATTTTTTTAATCCCTCTTGGGGATTGAGACAAGGAGACCCTTTATCCCCCATCCTCTTTGTTATTATGGCTAATTTTTTGGAGAGGTACATTGGGGATTTGGTGCATAAAGGAGTTATTAAGGGATTTCAACCCTCTTCCCATCCTCTTATATGTTCTCATGGCCAATTTGTTGATGATACCATCTTTATGGGGAAATTTGAAGTCAGGGAAGCCAAAAATTTGAAGCAAGCAATAAATCTTTATTCTTCTGCCTCAGGCCAACAGGTTAATGGGAATAAAAGTGTTGTGTTTTTTCTCAATACCCCTATTCTTAGACAACATAAAATTGCCAAAATCCTTGGTTGTTCTATAGGGTCTTTCCCTTCTTCCTATCTGGGTCTTCCTTTAGGCTTGAAGGCTCCGGATTCCTTTTGGGAAGACCTTATTAACAAATTCAACAAGAAGTTGGCTGGTTGGAAGGGAACCTTTTAAGCCAGGCTGGTAAATTAATTCTTCTTAAAGCTTCTCTCCAAAGTATACCAACTCATGCTTTAAGTCTTTTTAAAATCCCCACTAAATTTTTTGAGGCTATTGACAAAATTCAAAGGAATTTTTTATGGATTGGTTCAGAGGAAAAAAAGAGAATGTCTTTAATTGCTTGGCACCAAGTTTGTAAATCGGTCAGGGAAGGTGGATTGGGCATCCGAAAAATTAGAAACATGAATAAAGCTCTTCTAGCTAAACAAGGATCGCGTGTTTTCCATGAAAACAAAGAGTGGAGTACCATTTGGAAACACAAGTACCTTCTTAATTTTGTTTCTCTTTCTGATTTCTTCTCTTCTTCTAATATTATTCATCCTTCCTCCATATGGGGAGCTGTGCAGGGAACAAAGAAAATTCTTGGAGAAGGGTGCTCTTGGAAAATTGATAATGGGATTAGGGTGAGATTTTGGGAAGATGTTTGGCTTAAGGATCACCCCCTGATTGAAGATGTTCAAGATATGACACAAGTTGACTTATGCAAACAGAGATATGGCATTCTTGTTAGTCATTACTGGCAGAACGACTCTTGGGTGAACTTGAAGGACATTGATCAAAGCTTCAATCACATCCAATTATCTCTCAATGTTGTTTCTCTCCACCCTTCTTTTGAGGATGAGATTATTTGGTATGCTGATCCTAGTGGGCAATTCAAAGTTTCTTCTTTCTTTGTTTCTAAGGAGAACGAAAATCTTCCCTTTTGGTCTCAGGCTTGGACTAAGGGTCTCATTCCTAAAATTAACATCTTCTTTTGGGTCCTACTTCAAAATAAAATTTTGACCCTTGATAACTTGAAAAAAAGAGGTATAAATTTGGTGAATAGGTGTATTTTATGCAAGAATGGATTTGAAGATAGAGACCACCTATTTCTGAACTGCTCTTATACCCAAAAAGTTTGGACTGAGATCCTAATGTATTGGAACTTGACCTGGGTTCATCAAAACAATGTGGAATCTTCTTTTAAAAGCTAGAAATGCCCTTTTAAGAATTTTGATGTTCAATTCCTATGGAAAATTACTCTTCCTCATCTCTAGTGGGGTATTTGGAAAGAAAGAAATAATAGAATTTTTAGAAACAGAGAGGTTCCAGGATGGGTGCTTGGTCAGAATATTATTAGAGCTTTTAAGGAGAATTTCAGATCTCTGAAGAACCCTGATCAAACCTTTCCTATTGATAATCCAATGCTTTCTAAAAATCCTAAACTTCAAACTAATAACCCAAGATTGACCATCTCTTGGAGTTCTCCCCCTAATGGTTGGATTAAAGGAAACTTTGATGGTGCTGCTAAGGGCAACTCGGGACATGCGGGTTGTGGAGGTGTGTTGAGAGATCATATGGGAAATGTTAAAGATGTTATAGCAATCTCTATAGGCCGGACTAATAGTCACATTGCTGAAGCAACGACTACCCTTTATACTATGAAAATTGCCATGGATTTGGGATGTTCGAATTTATGGTTGGAAGGTGACTCTTTAAATATTGTTAATATCCTAAATAATAAAAGTTCTATCTCATGGTTGATATAGGCCACAATCAAGGAGATCAAATACCTTATTCAAAAATTTGAAAAAGTTGTCATATCCCATACCTTTCAGGAGGCCAACGGTGTTGCTGATTGGATAGCCAACTATGTTGTCCTAACAGGGTAAATGGTGAGGTGGATAGATGAATTAACTAACCAAGTTGATCTCAAAGAAATTATTCATTATGAATCCATCCATGTGCAAGTGGGAAAGATTTGTAAAGATTAGAAAGTTAATGATTTTGTGGAGTGATCATATTATTGCCAGATTTTCTTCCCCAAGGAAGTACACTCAAATGAATGCGATGTGGTTTTCGCACATATCTCCAAAAAAGGGAGTCTCTTTTGATGGGACAAAAAATAGTTTTCATTTTAACCCTTTCATTCTCTGTGTCTGGTTACTCTGGTTTGAGTGTGTTCTCTATTCTCTTAAGATGGAGGGCGAACTGCGCAAGCAGGAACCAAAAAACTATGATGCTTGGAAGGCTCATGAGGATGTATGGAAAATTTTGCAAAAAGGAAATGTGACTTTTTATCTGGAGCGACTCAATGGTTTTAAACCACACATCACTATGGCTTTCTTTAAGAACTGGTCCAATGACAAAGTCACTCTCCATGGTGTTACTGTGAACCTTACGGAGGATTTTATTGCAAAGATCACGGGTATCCCCACAGTGGGCATAAAATTCACCAAGAAAACCAGTATTTCAAATACAACCTACAAAAAGTTTTCAAAAATGAAAGATGAGGAGAAGCAACTGGAAAAGAGTGGTGATTTCTTCGATGTGCATCAAATAAAGGAGATCTGGAGGGATGTTCTTTGTTGTATCCGTGAGTATTTCATACTTGATGGAAGAAGTAAAAGAGTTCATAAATGCCACTTTGTTTTTTTAAATCACTTTAGACACAAAGATAGAATATCTTTCCCCTTCTTTTTGTGGTTTTCTTTACTTCATAGTTTAGAAGCCCATAAGAAGAAGGAGTCCAGACCCATTTTACATGAAGGGTTGATTCTTCTTATTGAGGGGTATTGTAAAAATAAACACATTGCCTCTACTCCCTCTAAGGACAAGAAGAAGGACTCCATTAAGAGTAAGAAGGGTGACTTTATTATAGGTAAAGATAAAGCCCTGAATTTGAAGCCCTCGGCTTCTCAAAAACATGAGGATGAGGAGTTTGAGACCAAGAAATTGGAAAGCCGTGAGAATATTAACCCTGAGGATGAGGATGATACTGATGCCAAGGATTTAAGCTCTAATTTGGACAAGTACCCAGAGACTGAAGGTAATAATGAAAAAGGGAAAGAGGAAACCAATAGTGAAGGTAATTCTGAACAGAGTAAATCTATTAATGAGGGTAACCAGGCTATATCTAGTGGGGGTGATAAAGCGAAAGATAACACTATCGAGAACCCTGTTGAGAAGAGTAAGGAGGACCATATGGCTAAGACTGCTTCTCTTGTCAAGGGAATAGAGGAAGAAAAAAGGAAGGACTCTGCTCACATAGAGGACTCTGTCGGGGCTTGAAAGGAGGATCAAACAAAAATGGAGGATAACAATGACAATGTTCGCTCCCCCCCACACGAGACTATTGAAGATGATAGCGATTCAATGTAGAGGGATACCATGCTCACCTTCCTACATTCTACAAAGGTTAAAGCCAACTCCATGCTCAAAGTAGATTCCTAGATCTATAATGAAATGATGGGTTTGAAGAAAAAGGTGGAAATTCTGCAACAAAACCAGGATACTATCAATGCCAAACTTAGCCAACTGGAAGGGCAGATGGGAGACATCCCCTAAAAAACTTAACAACTATGACCAGAACCTTAGAATGTTAATCAAGGAGAGTGGCACTAAGATGGAGTAGGTCACCTTGAGTATATGTGCGGTCGCTGCAAGCCTGGGAAAAAGGGCTAATGAAGAAATCACTTCGGCTGAGGGTCCGAGCAAAAGAACAAGGCAAAGCTTGAGAAAATAGTGCAATGAAAGTTGTTGCTGCTTTGGTTGTTGATACCATTCAAGAGACTACAAAAATTGGTAAGGAAGCTGCTAAAATGATCTTACACCTACAATAGTGGCTCTGGGTCGAATTCTCTAGTTTTGTTCCTGTCTGGTGCTAGTTACTGATTGGGGTCTCTAGTCTTGGTTTTTGGTTTTTCTCATCTAGACTGTTAGTGGTTCTAGGTCCCTGTAAAACCTGGGTTAGTTTGTTTTTGGACTTTTCTAGTGGTTTCAGGTCCCTTTAAAACTTGATTTTGATGTTGTTCTACAGTTTGTTGCAGGTTTCTTTTTCCTATTGGGCTGTAATGCTTTATCTTTCTGGTTTTTGTTAAAAGGTTTCGAGGTCCCTTAAAAACCTACTTTTACCGTAATCTAAAACCTGTGGGAAAAATAATTTCATCACTTATTTCAGTCTTTGTTAGCTTCTCTCTTTCCATGGTGCAACATAATAAATAATAGCTAACACCTTCTAGATTTTTCGACTCTGCCATGATTGCAAAAACATTTCCTACACAAACTTATATATGTCAAAATTTTAGATACACATCATTTACATAAGTACATATATATAATAAAAATTAACCAAAATTATGAAAAATGTATACATGTACATAATCCAGGTATATATATAGTTCATACATACCAACTCTAATCAATCCTGAAATAAGGTTATAATCACTAGAAATCAATGGAATATCATCATAGTTTTCGTCCTCAAACTCATTCGTATTAATAACATCTAGTGGCACCAAAGTCCATTCACCCACATATCCACGTTCTTGATTAATGCAACCAGCATAGTCTTCATTTATACAATTAGGACAAAAACATGAGTATTCTCTTGTGTACAATGACCACACATTATTATTTGTACTCATAACTAAATGCAAAGATCGTGTCTTCTCTACCCTCTTGCATGCATGCATTTATCTTCTATCAACACCTGAATGTACACAAGGTCCATAATTTAGTTAGAGATCATCTAAGGTAACATATTAAATATAAATTTAAGATTCAATTTAAAAATATGAACAAATTAATTTATATATACCTGATACCTCCCAAAACACTCTAAATGGTATGACTCGATCCGCTTGTGATGAGGTGTTATCTATATTTGTTGGCACCGAAAAATGTGTTTTGCACCACTCAACCACATCATGAGCATTATTAATGTGATATCCTTTACAGTCCATTTGATACTTTCTTAAAGCACATTTGATACAAGCTCCTGCACCATCATGCTCACCCTTTCCATGTCCACTCTCAAAAAAACTCCAAATGTGTGGTATATTAAGGTATCGATAATATCTACATAATGCATAAAATGGTCTAGCTGATTTAAATTGTGTTGCACATCCATCTAGCCATACAAAATGTTTTTCTATTTTAATGTTTCTATTTTTCAAATATTCAAAAAATGTCTTAAAACAATGTTCCACAAAATGTGTGTCATGTTCTTTGTCATCACTAATATTAAAGTGATACTCTTTTTTAATGACTCATGCTTGATCTATACTTTCCACACCATCCATATCAATTTGTGCATGTCGATAAGACACTTGAACCATAATAGTAACCTACTCTGTATAGTAGTATTCTGCTTGAAGTTGTTTTTGAGATACGAAAGAGTAATTCTTTGCAAAGTCAACAACAGATAGAATTGTTTCGAGTGGGAAAGTTTCTCTTAGTGTTTGAAATTATTCTTCTTGCCACTTAGCAAAAAATGCATGGCGTATATATGGTTGAATCAATTTACGAAAATTTGACATAAATTCTCCAGCTGATATCTCATCCTCTACATATTCTAACCTTGTTGATTCTTTTCCAATTTTTGTTTCTGACTTTATGTACTTATATCTCTTACATTTTACCATCCTTGCCATATTAGTATCTTCTTCTCTCAAAGGAAAATATGTCAAGTTACCACATGTTTCACAAGTTCCTCTTATGCAATCTATTTCACCTATTCCACAATCATTTAGTTTGTCACATAAGATTGATGTTATGAATTCACTCGGTCGTTTAGAAAAAGTATTTTGAGAAGTTCCACCACTTTCTTCTATCATCTTTCGAAACCCTTCATTGTATAGATCAAATTCAACATTATATCGACAACAACATGTTTCAAAAGATTTATTTATCTTCACAAAATAGGGCTTCAATCTTTCAAACATTGTTTGTCCAATCTTTATGTTAGGATTTAAATTACAAAATGAGAGATACAATAGATGTTGAGTGACATCCAACGAATGTTTTGCGTGTTGAATATATTCCTTAGGCCCAATCCTCTGCTTGATGATATCTCTTCTATTTGGTGAAGGACGAGTATTATCAATCCAAAATTGAATAACTAAGTTCTTAACTATTTCCCCAATCATGTCAGATCGAGGAGCTCTACACATTAGTGCCCAATTGCCTTCTAATGTACTATCATTCAAATTGTTTGTCCTTTTCAGATAATGTAGTACTATCTTCCGACTATACCTGAAATGAGATGATAATAAAGAGATCTGTCTATTTTGGGATGTTTTCTTATTTAAAATAGATGTCAGTATCACTCTTCATGCAATGGATTTATCTGCAGATCTAGGCTTTTTCCCAATGGAATGTAACCCTTCCTTAACAATTTCAACAATATCTTTTTCTAGTTTAGAAGTCCTCCTCTTTTTTATACTTGTATCTATACCCAATAGTCTTAGTGGCTCTTTTAATTCATCTTTAAGAAGTGAAATTGATAATAGTTGAGTTTTCTCCACTATTGATAGATTCTCAAATTGTGCAATTATGTCTTTAGACTTTTTATTCAATTTCCTCTTCGTAGCATGTGTAGGTTGATTAGCATATTCTCTCAATTTTTCCACATCCATTTTAATTAAATGATCTATGTTTCTATGATTAATTTTTCTCTTCAATTCTCATTTGTTGTTTGATCTCGAGCTACACAAGAAAAAATGAAGCAAAGTCTTAAGATACAATCTCTTTAGGGGACATATTGTAATCACCTAAAAATGGTCATCTAGACTATTAGCCTCCTTCTCAGCATTTTGGCTAAATTAATTTAATCATTTATCTAGACCAAATTGCTAATAATCAATTTATTTGATTATAACCTATAGTTTGACTATATTATCCTAAGTTCATTATTTGATTAAAAGAACATGTCCCCTTTTAATTAAATAAAAGACCCCATTCTTCTAACCCACTTAAAGTGCACACATAAAGTCCTTTTTCTATTTTGTAATTAAAAGAAAAGGCTTTGTGACTTTTGTCTTATATGACAAGTCAACTTATATTCTATTGGTTGACTTGTGTGTGCACATGGATCATTCCTATTTTCGAATTCCACCGTTGATCATCCACCATCTTCATCTTGATCTCTACCGTCCGTACATCTTTAAAAGGGAGAGAGCTTTCCCCCTCAATCCATCCTCATTTTGAATATTGTTATGTTGCAGGTTTTCTAACAGGTTTCTTTGGAGCTTTGTGGAGAACTTCTATTTCTTGTCTACATTCTCTCATACCATGACATTTTAGCTTAGATTCATGTTGCATGTTAGTTAAACTTCTATTTTGCAATAATCTCTCACATAGCTTAATATTTGGATTGTAACACTCTCATGCATGTTTTAGCATAGCTGCATTTTGCATTTTCATCTTAGCTTAGTTTCTATACTTGCATTTCATTCTTGAGGAACTCCTTGAGACATTTTCATTCTTGCATCTTGTCTTTGGAACCTCCCATTTTATGGTTTACTACCAAGAAGAGTATTCCAAAGGCTTAGCTAAGAGCCCTTGAACTTAAAATACACTCTCTTGCACTCCGTGGATAGGGAGCTCTAAGCCGGCATCCAAGCATTCCGAACTCATGGAATCGTTTGGATAGAACGGTTTAGAGTGTGACACATTTCTAGTGTACACATATATGTACATACATATATACATGTTTAACTTGAGTGAAATACTATGTACTTGATTAAATTATCTAACCTTTAGATGGTCCTTCAATATCCATTACTTCATCTTCAATTTCCTCATGTCCAACATTTTCATCATCAACTAGAGTTGCACGTGCACGATATAACAAATAAAATCAAGTAAGTTTATAAGGGGAAATATGGCTCACTAAATTTAAAAATTAAAGATATAAAATTTGATAGAGACCTAGAATTCTAGAGAGATCTATATTATATACTTACAAGAGATGCACATGTACCTGTTTGAACTTGGGATGAACCTTCTCCAATGTCGATAGGTTGTCCTGGTTGACTATGTCTTAAATAAATTCATTTATTTAAATTTAATCATAATCTAATAAACCTTAATGGACTATAAATTATTAATAATTGAATAAACCCTAATGGCCTAAATCGATCTCTAGAGCGCAAATGAAGAGATTTTTTTAAATTTCTTGCATTTTTGGAAAGCACTCTGATTTTTAATAGGGGTCTCTTCTTTTCATTTTTATTTTTGGATATGAAATCATAGCAAACAAGTCCAATCTTGTTGACTAGGTCAAAATCAAAGAGTAAAAATGAGAGCATTTGTGATTAACTTGCACTTTCTTTGCATGCACTTGGTTGGAAAATAAATTGGATTTTTGAGGCAACTCACCACTTTTTATTGCAGATTTTTATGTTATTTCACACTAACTTTTGGTGCTAACATGTTGTGATTACAGGTTGCCATCCTTATGAAAAAAATTGAAACATTGCATAAAAAGAACGCATGTCAAAGCTTCAAATGCACAAGGGCTACTAACATTGTTTGCAGGGCTGCCCAAAGCATAAAAACCCAAAATTTCTTTCTTTTTTGTTTTCATGTGTGGCATTCACTAATTGTTCATTTTTCATAGGCACATAAAACTTGTTATTGGAGTCTTTTGGTAATAGGAGAGTATGCTCTTCACCCTTGTGGTGAATTAAAAATCTTGACTTGCCATTTGGTTTCAAAAGTAAGGGGTAACTGAATCTTCTTGGCGTGTTTGGGAGAAAATGATTGGAATAGGAGAGTATGCTCTTCACCCTTATGGTGAACCAGAAATCTTGACTTCCAAAAATTTGATCCACTTTGTGTAGTTAGAATCCTTTAAAGGGCCTGCTCTCGGACAACCTAAGAGCAACAACCCAAGTGGGGACAAGTCGATTACCTAGCTCTTCCAACCCACTATAAACTCAAGGCTACCAAGGACACAAAACTTTGGTAGATGTAGTATTTTTCTTCGCCTAGTGTGATCGCTTATGGGATTTTGACCATAGGGAGATCACTAGGCAAGAATGCTTAAGGAACTCTTGTGATCGCGAGATCAGTTACTCATCACAAGGTGAGGTGTCCCATAATTGGGAGCAAGAGGAACACAATGAACGGAAGCCCAATCTAAAAACCCTAAGTTAGTAACTACCCTTTTTAGCCGCTCAACTTCTTGGTGCAAGGATCGATCCTAGTGGACTACCCGATTCACCCCAAGATTTACACTCACCATATGTGTTCCCTTGGTTGTGCTTATGGAATTTCCATGACAAAGCCAATATCTCTTGTGGGAAACCACTTGGTGTGAGGCAAAGGAGCATCAAGCATGGGCCAAGTTGTTGAGTAATGAATCGTGACTCTAAGGTAGATTGCTTGGCTATTGTTTTTGATGTTTTGACCAGTGTTAACATTCTTGCAACCTAAACATTCTGATAAAAAGTTGTTAGGAAGGTTGTTTTGATATCCCAAATGCATATTGACAAGGTTATTTTTACCCTTGATCAATTGTTTTGAGACATGTTACAATATTTACTATTTGCAAACCTTGTTGTTTACTAGTACGAATTGAAATGAAACGTTGTCTGATTGAAACGACTGTCTAATTCACAAATTGAAACGAACTTCAAACCAAAAAATTGACTTTTTTGCACAAAACTGACACTCTATTGCACGCTTTCAAGAGACATATCGCGCGACATTTTTTTCAAAAAAATTTGTCGCATGTCTCAGTAAATTCTGTCGCATTGTATGCAAGATTCTATCGAACTCGAGTCAAATATCTGTCACCTGAACAAAATGTGTCGCACCATTCCTGAAATTCTGTCACGTGACACTGTTTGCTAAACTTATGTTGCCCTCCTTTTGAGAAAGTATCACCTAGAGTCATGTTGGGTCAAAAACAGAGTTTGCAGTTGGATTTATTTGGTCTGAGTGTCACGTTGGTCACCCTTGATCCTGGCTACGTATCAGTGTGTGAAGAATTCATCCTAGGTTGAAAAGATGTGTTTAGTCCGTCGAATGTAAGTCTTAAAATGTCTTGATGAATCACTTGTCAAAATTTAGCTATTATTTTATTCTAGTTATCCATTATTGAGCTTCTCGCTCGTCCGCTCAGCTCGAGTCACCCGTGCTGTAAGATCTTGAGCATTGTTTGACAAGCCATCTATCACATTTTGACAAGTGACTAGTCCTGATCGTAAAAGCTTCAAATTCGGCTCGCTTTTCTTGTCCTACTAAACAAAGACAACTCTTTACATGCCAGTCACAACTAGATATCAAGTTGGTAATAGTAGCCACATGCCTTTCATTTTCAAGCAATTGGAAACACCACCCAAACGTCCTCGCAAACAACCTTGTGATAAGAATCTTGAATTTTTTCAAACACAAAGAGCTAACATTCGGCACAACCCACTTTATAGTTTTGAAAATCCATTTGGTACACCCTTTGAGGCACCCGAGGATACGAGTGGTATAGTCACTATGGTGCACCCTGATGAAATTAAATGTCGCTTAGAAGAAAAAGCACGTGAAAACCAAAAGACTTTGGAGGCTATATACGCTATGGAGAGAGAAAATCAACAAGCTGAAACTGACAATCAGGCACGCTATGAAGGATATAAAGGAACTTGTCCTCAAAATCCTTTTGAGAACAATGATGGTAATCGCATGCCTCCAAGGACTCCTAGAGCTGCCACTAGCACATGTCCTTCACCTAAACCATCTCATCATGATAGTGATGAAGAAGTAACTAGCAAAGACGTGATCAAATTTCAACAAGATGGCTTCGCACGAAAACTAATGCTCAGAGATTTAGAGGAAAATGGAGACCAATACTTCTAATACATGACAGCTAGGGGATGGAAACTCCCTCAAGGTTTTAATTTTGAACATATTATTCCAAAATGAGAGCCCACTGAGGCTGAAATCTTAAGGGAAGAAATACAAGAACTAAGGAAACAATTTGCACAATTGCAAACTTCAAAAGAGCCTCCTAAGACATCATTTGTTGAATCAATTTGTGCTCTTCCATTTGATAGGAGTCTATACATGCTGTCATTTCCTAAGGATATAGAAGTTCCTAAGTATGACAAATACGATGGAAATGGTGACCCTCACGACCATGTGAGACATTTCTATGCTATTAGCATGGACTTTATGCATGAAGACACCTTTCTTATGCGTTTGTTTCCTAGAAGTCTAAGAGGACAAGCTATGGAATGGTTCACAAAATTGAGTCCTCCTCTTAAAACATTTGATGAACTTGCGCAACGCTTCATCCAGCAATATTCATACAACATTCAACATCCTGTGACTATGCTAGACTTATGCAACATCAAACAAAAACTAGGAGAATCTTTTGCAATATACCTCCAGTGATGGAGATCTTTATACTCTCGGTATCCTCGGCAAGTGCCTGAGGCTAAAAAAATTGACATTTTTGTCAATACACTTGTACCTGAATTATACTTTGATCTAAGAAAATAGTTATTCACATCCTTCAACGCCATGGTAGAAAGTGCATATCGCATTGAGGATGTTGCTATCAAAAGAGGTGATATTGCCATAAACAAGGATAGAGTTAACAATGGAAATGGTAAAGACAAAGGCAAACCTTGGAACAAAAACAAGTATGTTGTCAATGACGGAGTAGTAGACACTCCTAAGACTAAGGAACCTGCATTTAACCTTTCCAATTCCATCTATGCAGCAAAGCAATAAGAAGGTTTAAAACCACAAACCTTTGACAAAGGCTCTAAATTTGCAAAGAAGCGACGTGTTTACACACCTATGGTCGAACCTTATGAAGTGGTTTTAAAAACCTTAATTGCAAACAAATTGGTTACTTTGCCAGACAACTCACGTCCTTACAATCCACCCATTAGACCTCCATGGTGGAGAGAAGATCATACTTGCAGCTATCACCGAAGTAAGGGACATAACACAAAGAATTGCTTCGAACTCAAAGATGTAATTCAAGACCTTATCGAAGCTGGCAAAGTTGTTACAGATGGCCTTGTTAAGAATATTGATCATAAGGCTTTCCAAAAACCATTACCTGAATACAAAAAGGGTGAGACCTCAAGGGTAGCTGCCAAAAAGAATCATGACCCCAAAATCAGTTATGCTTACGCTAACACTGATAATGTTATAAGCATGCTTGAGCCCGTTGAATACATATGTATGGAAAGCTACAACAATGACAACTGGCCAAATTATGACACTGAAGATGAATGACCAAGAGTGGTCTTAAGGACACGATCCACTCCTCAAGATCATACTGATACTAGACCCAAGGTGGTACCCCGAGTGGCTAAGTCTTCATCTTCTCAGGGTGAACCACTTAACGTTGTCACTAGGGGGCAATCTAAGGTTGTCCTAAAAGTTGCTAATGATCCTAAAAATGCTTCATCATCTAAGAAACCAATTACTTCCAAGATCTCTAACTATGATCTTGTTAGCCAACTACAACGCACACAAGCACAAATCTCCATTTTCAAATTGCTAGAGTTATCTCCTTTGCACAGGGATATCCTTGAGAAAGCTTTACGTTCTGCCAATGTTCCCATCGATATTGATGTGAAACAATTCCAAGCTATGGTGAACCACATCTCCTCACCTAACTATCTCACCTTTTCTAAAGAAGATGACCGAGCTCTCAGTCATCCCCATAACCTTGCTCTTCATGTTGAAGTTCAAATCTTTCCTACCCGCGTCTGTCGAGTCCTGATAGACAATGGTGTAGGGTTAAATATCATTTCGTTCAATGTAATCCAACAATTGGGCATGTCTAAATTTGCCATCGATCCTAAGTGCAAGATCACTATAAAGGCCTATGATGAGGTTGAAAGGCCTTCTAAAGGTCTAATTGTACTTCCAATCAGAGTTGGTCCAGTTGAGAAGAATGTCATTTTCCAAGTCTTAGACATACCACTTGCATACAACTTGTTTTTGGGACAGCCATGGATTTACGATATGCAAGCAGTACCCTCTACATACCATCAATGCATTAAGTTCCCTTTTAATGGTACTGAAGTAGTTGTCCACGGCAACAACTCTATGTCTATCAACACATTATCTGCTGCTGAAATGCTAGTCCCGCACAATCACTCTTCTTATGAGCTAACACCATCTTTCACAGAATGTGAACAAAAATTGAAAATGATGAGCCTTGGTATGGGTGAGTACACTTTGGACTCTATTGCTGCCTTACCAATTTCCCCTCGGTCCTATGGGAAACCAACTATTGCAAAGAAGTCTTCTGCTTCTACTATGACACTTTTTGGCACTTTTGTGCAATCTTCCATACCACTAGAAGCAGAGAAGGAAGAATAGGCCATTAGGGACTGGATCTACAGAGAAGAGGAAGACGAGGAGGTTACAGTGACTACTCCTATTTCTCCTAAAAAATATGGAAAAGGCTATAAATTTCTAACAAAAATGGGCTACCAGGGCCACGGGTCCTTAACTGGTTGTAAGAACGCTCTACTTGAACCTTTAAGTCACACTCAAGGTCATGATTCTCAAGACACCATTGGTCTAGGCTTTGAGCTAAACAATGATATACCAACCTATGATCAAATATTGCTCATGTCTAGTGAATCAGAGGATGGTGACTCTCCCGTAATTGCTACTACTGCACAAGACAAAGACTTTGTTCCTCTCACTTTCCTCCTTTGGGGAGAAGAAATAGTGACTGCTAATAATGAAGAAATTTCTACCTCCCAACAACAAGAACAAGAAGGGTCTACTTCTAAGGACATAAATAGAGGACGAATTAGGCAGAATATTGCTCATCTCATAGCTAGGGGTCAAAGTATAGATTCTCATGAGTATGAGTGGGAAAGCCTCTCTGATGCATCTTGCGAGCTAGGGGTGGATGTCATTCATGCCTATGCAACCCAACCCGATGTATTCGAACGGTCTAGTATGGGGTCGGATGAGTTTGACTCACAACATGTCTCAATGGATCATGCTAGTTCCTCTAGGACTATTCCTAAGCTAGACTCCTTTGCGACATTTTCTATAGGCTCAACTTCACAGGTCACCAGAGATGACTCCTTCCATATCAATCACATTGAAACTTCTCCCTCACTCTCGCTAATTCACCCAAATCTCATAGATTGGTCTATCCAAAATCAAAGACCTGAAATACAGTCTTTCCAAAATGACTATGAGATCGCTTGTTATTTGAATGCAATTGAACCTGTCATTTCTTCCACCAGCGAACCTATGGTTAACATGATAGAATCAGATATCAAGTACCTCAGTCAAAAAATTAAAAGGAAAAATAAGCAATCAGATGGCGAAAACCACATTGTGGCAGTGTCTGATCCTCAAAAAAGTAAAAATAAAGGCATATCTAATGGTGAAAACCTATCTGAGGCACCTACAGATGAGGTACTTGGTAGTCTGCCAAGCTATTTCTAGGATAGATCTTCAGTTCTCGTTGAACCTACACAGCCTATCAACTTGGGAATAGAAGAATTTCCTTAGATTATTCATGTAGCTCAATCTTTGTCAGACAAAGAAAAGACACAGTTTGCTCAATTCTTTTAAGACAAGAAGGTCAATTTCGCATGGACACACTCTAATATGCCAAGGCTTGATACAGATCTCATCATGCATCACTTATCAATCTCACCAGATGTCAAGCCTGTCAAAAAAAAGTTGAGAAAAATGCATCCACATGTAGCCCTACTGGTCAAGCCAGAGTTAGAAAAACTATTGAATGCAAACTTCATTAGGGCTATTGATTATGCCGAGTGGGTTTCCAATATTGTACCTATCTCCAAGCATGACAAATCCATACGAGTTTGTACTAATTTTAGAGATCTCAATAAAGCATGCCCCAAGGATGACTTTCCATTACCAAACATCGATATGATAGTGGACATGACTACGGGTTATGAGATGTACTCGCTCATGGATGGATTTTCTGGGTATAACCAAATAAAGATCGCTCCAGCAGACCAAGAAAAGATAGCTTTTACATGTGCATGGGGTACCTTTTGCTGGAATGTCATGCCTTTTGGGCTCAAAAATGTTGGCGCTACATATCAAAGAGCAATGACAACCATCTTTCATGATATGATGCATAAAAAAATGGAAGACTATGTTGATGACACATTGGCAAAATCAAAGAAATGAGACACACATCTCAAAGACCTTAGTTTGATATTGGACCGTATGAAACAATTCCAACTTAGGCTAAATCCAAAAAAATGTGCCTTTGGTGTCACTTCTAGAAAATTGCTAGGTTATATCATTTCAGCAAAAGGCATTGAGGTTGACCCTGAAAAGGTCCAAGCTATTATGGATATGCCTCCACCAAAGACTATTAGTCAACTTAGAGGTCTGCAAGGACGGCTACAATCCATAAGAAGATTTATCTCTCAATTAGCTGATAAAGCTCAACCTTTCAATAAAAAATTTCATAAAGGATCTACCCATATTTGGAACAGTGACTGTCAAAAAAGTTTAGATCAAATCAAAGGCTACTTGGCAAAACCTCCAGTTTTGATGCCACCTGTTCTGGGAAAACCTTTGATCTTGTACATTTCAGCTACGGATTCTTCTCTGGGAGCACTCTTAGCCCAAAGTGATGATATGGGTAAAGAAAGAGCCATATACTATATCAGTCGAACTTTGGTGGCTTATGAACTAAACTATACAAGTATAGAGAAGGCATGCCTTGTTGTAGTTTTTGCCTCCCAAAAACTTCGGCATTATATGTTGACCCATACAATTCACTTGATTGCCAAGATAGACCCTTTGAAATATTTATTAAGTAAAGCTACACTTACTGGTCGCCTTGCGAAATGGATGATGATTCTTTCCAAATTTGAGATTTAGTATGTTGAACGTAAGGCAATCAAAGGACAGGCCATAGCTGACCAGTTGGCTGATTTCCCACTTGAAGGTGTAGCACCTATGCAAATTGAGTTTCCAGATACCTCGATCATGTACATTACTGACAAAACATGGAAGATGTTTTTTGATGGATCCCACACACATAATGGAGCTGGAGCTGGGATTTTGTTTGTTTCCCCTCATGGTTATACAATTCCAAAGTGCTACAAACTATTGTTCCCATGTACAAACAATATTGCAGAGTATGAAGCATTAACAAATGGGATCAAAATGGCCCTTGAATGGCGAATAACTGAGCTACACATTTATGGAGATTCTCAACTGGTTGTGAACCAAGTGAATAATGAATATCAAACAAAGGATGACAAGTTGATCCCTTATAAAAAGTTGATCGATGCTCTAAGGAATTATTTTACCTTTGTAACATTTCAATAGATTCCTAGAGCAGAAAACAAGGTTGTTGATACTGTGGCCACCTTAGCATCTATCCTCCAATTACAAGAACATGAATCGCAATTTGAGTTCCTAGTGGAAGAATTGCATCATCCAGCCTATGATTCCTTAGATAACCAGGTGATCTACACTGTTGTGGGTCACAATTCCTCCTGCTATGTGGCTATTTTCTCTTACCTATGTGATCAGATTATTCTCAAAACCCTCACATGCAACCAAAAATGCCAACTCCTTCGTAATGCCTCACACTACACTTTAGTCTCTGGTGACTTGTATAGGAAGGGTCTAGACGGAACATTGCTTAGGTGTTTAGAGAAAGAAGAGTCTGAGAAGGCACTTGCCGAAGTCCACGATGGCATTTGTGGGGCACATTCTAACGGCCTTGCACTTGCCCGAAAACTACTTAGGACGGGTTATTACTGGCCCACCATGCAAGCTGATGCTGTGCACTATGCAAAGTCCTGTCAAAAATGTCAGCTCCATGGAAACTTGATACATGCTCTTGGGCGAGAGTTAATCCCTTCTGTGACATATTGGCCATTTCAGCAATGGGCCTTTGACTTGGTAGGAAAGATTCATCCAAGCTCATCCAGCGGTCATAAATTCATCATCACAACAACAGAGTATTTCACTAAATGTGTTGAAGCTGTACCATTATCTATTGCTATAGGCAAACATGTTGCCCTGTTTATACTGAATCACATCATTTGCCGATATGGTATCCCATCCTCTATTGTTATTGATAATGGAGGGCAGTTCAAGAATAAGGACTTAAAATAGCTATGCAAAAAGTTTCAAATTAAACAACATTGGTCCTCCATTTACTATTGCCAAGGGAATGGCCAAGCTGAGGCCTCTAATAAAACACTGCTGAAAATCCTACACCGCACAATTCACAAGTCTGGGAAAGATTGGCACTTGCAAATAAATCTGGCACTTTGGGCCTATAGAACCTCTATTTTTACTCCTACAGGGGCTACACCACATTTTCTCTAGTCTATGGCTCTGAGGCTGTTCTCCCATTAGAAGTTGAGATACCTTCTTTGCACATCTCCTTACATGGGTTAATAATCGATGAAGATCATAGAGCTATGTGAGTACAAGAATTAGAGACTTTGGATGAACGTCGCAAGGCTGCTTTTGATCACATGAGAGCTTATTAGAAGTGCATGTCTACACAATATAACAAGAAGGTTCACCCCCGTGAGTTCCAGGTTGGTGAACTCGTGCTTAGGGAGAATCCAAAAAATTAGCAACATCGAGAGCAGAAAGGGAAATTTGAACCTAACTGGTTGGGTCCTTACATTATCATAGCAGCATTTGGGTCTGGTGCTTACCAATTGTCTACATCAGAGGGTGAAGAACTTGTAGAGCCTATCAACATCCTACACTTGAAGAAGTTCTATACTTAGAGGCTTGTCGCTCAGCTATCTTGTATATATCTATGATCCTGAAAAAAATCCTTAAAATCATAAAATGTCCTAAAAAAAGATCTTTGTAGTGGAAACCTAGCCATAGGCACTTTGATGTATCACCAAAAAAAATTAAAAATACAAAAATATAAAAAATTGAAAAAAGTCCTAAAAAAATCTGTCAAGTGGTGAAAATATGGAAACAGGCACTACTTGAAACCCTTGCACCTATGTCTATCAGTCTCAATCACCTTCCTAGCTTGGAATTGTTTCTTGTCCTCATCTTGGGGGCACAACTGCTTAACCTATTGAGGTATTCTTTTGCATTAGGGTTTCTTTGACAACTCACAAAACAGTGTTTCTCAACACTTCCCCCACTTTAACATCAAGTGTTTTTTTTAACACTTACAGATAGTTTACCTACGGTCTCCGATGTCGTGATATTTCTCACTATCAGAATCAAGTCTGGAAGAAATGGCCAAGTGGCTTACACACATGGATTTTAACACTTAAACGACTAAGCTATGCTGATCTTTATCTACTTTGTGTGCTGTCTATGATGATTTCTTTTCCATGTGTTCCCTCCCTAATAGTTTTTCGAGGATGTCATTGACTAGAAGACTGGGGTCATGGGATATATTTTCTTGATTTCTTCTTGTGGGAATACTTTTTTTTGTCTATAGTGTTGTAAGCATTTATGCTGGTCCTATTCAACACATTGACTTACAAATGTATCATCCTTGATTGTTTTGCAAGACCGCACTTAGGGTTTATCCTGGCGCTTATGCCTTAATACAGGTGTAATCTTGCTAAATTAAACTTAGGGAATCTAATCGCGTAGTTATCTTGACTTACATGTATATGATGCTTAGATTGGATTTCCACATACCTATCTAATAGCGATCATATTCATATCCTCATAGTTATACTAGTGATGGTTATATGATCTCATGATGTCCCTAATAAATGCTCAATGATGAAATTAAGAGTCTAAATGTTATGCACTTCTTGTTGATAAACCACTTTTCATATTAGCTTGCATTTTAGGTTCATTTTCTAGCTTAGTCTTTCATTGTTGCATATGGGGAGAACTCTCTCTTCATCTTTTCATAGACATATCGGCTAACTCCTTTCATATATTTCTTTACTTTCTTCTTGTTCATGTCTTTTCACCTTCTTAATCTTTCACTTCATCTCTTTTCTAGCTTATCATCACATTATATAAATTTTTGACCTATTAAATAATTTCAACGTCCTAGATTCATTTTTGGGATCGAAATCCAAATTCGAGTTCATCTTGATGGTCAAAATTGTCTTTTAAAATTTTACTTTCTTCTGAGCAGTTAGCTGACCTTTTGAGGTCTAATCTCTGAATCATCACTGGGGCATCTTCATTTCTTCACGTCTTCATCATTTCCATACTTCATATCTACTTCAATTCACTATTTCATGTCTAAAATCACCTTTCTACTCGTTTTGACCTAATTTTTATGCTATATCCTTCAAGGTCAACTCTAGTCAAACTGGGGCATTTTATCAATTTTTTTTATAGTCATTCTTGGGTTCTAATCATCTATCTGTCATCTTGGACATTGCTATATTCTAATTTTCTCATGTCTAGCCAATTTTTGCATCCCCTTACCTCATTTCAATTTTGATCCTGAGGGGGCAGAAATACTCTATCACTGATTGCTACAGCTATCTATTTCTTAGGAGCATTTGTTTGATCTTCTCACTTGTTCTCGATCTATCTACTTTGCTAAGTGTTAGCATTCTTCTTGAATTTTGACATCATCTTTTCCTAGTGTTTAGTACTACTGCTATCAGGCTTTACATTCAGGACTCACTATCACTTTCTGCATTTCGTTCTTTGGAATCAGATATCTATATCTATTTTTTGCCTACTTGACTTCTGTTTTCTTTGACATAATGCGTTCCCAAATCGATCACACATTAGTCAAAGAGGGGCAAATGTAATCACCTAAAAATGGTCATCTAGACTATTAGCCTCCTTCTCAACATTTTGGCTAAATTAATTTAATCATTTATCTAGACCAAATTGCTAATAATCAATTTATTTGATTATAACCTATAGTTTGACTATACTATCCTAAGTTCATTATTTGATTAAAACAACATGTCCCCTTTTAATTAAATAAAAGACCCCATTCTTCTAACCCACTTAAAGTGCACACATAAAGTCCTTTTTCTATTTTGCAATTAAAAGAAAAGGCTTTGTGACTTTTGTCTTATATGACAAGTCAACTTATATTCTATTGGTTGACTTGTGTGTGCACATGGATCACTCCTATTTTCGAATTCCACCGTTGATCATCCACCATCTTCATCTTGATCTCTACCATCCATACATCTTTAAAAGGGAGAGAGCTTTCCCCCTCAATCCATCCTCATTTTGAATATTGTTATGCTGCAGGTTTTCTTTGGAGCTTTGTGGAGAACTTCTATTTCTTGTCTACATTCTCTCATACCATGACATTTTAGCTTAGATTCATGTTGCATGTTAGTTAAACTTCTATTTTGCAATAATCTCTCACATAGCTTAATATTTGGATTGTAACACTCTCATGCATGTTTTAGCATAGCTGCATTTTGCATTTTCATCTTAGCTTAGTTTCTATACTTGCATTGCATTCTTGAGGAACTCCTTGAGACATTTTCATTCTTGCATCTTGTCTTTGGAACCTCCCATTGCATGGATTACTAGCAAGAAGAGTATTCCAAAGACTTAGCTAAGAGCCCTTGAACTTAAAATACACTCTCTTGCACTCCGTGGATAGGGAGCTCTAAGCCGGCATCCAAGCATTCCGAACTCATGGAATCGTTTGGATAGAATGGTTTAGAGTGTGACACATTTCTAGTGTACACATATATGTACATACATATATACATGTTTAACTTGAGTGAAATACTATGTACTTGATTAAATTATCTAACCTTCAAATGGTCCTTCAATATCCATTGATTCATCTTCAATTTCCTCATGTCCAACATTTTCATCATCAACTAGAGTTGCATGTGCACGATATAACAAATAAAATCAAGTAAGTTTATAAGGGGAAATATGGCTCACTAAATTTAAAAATTAAAGATATAAAATTTGATAGAGACCTAGAATTCTAGAGAGATCTATATTATATACTTGCAAGAGATGCACATGTACCTATTTGAACTTGGGATGAACCTTCTCCAATGTCGATAGGTTGTCTTGGTTGACTACGTCCTAAATAAATTCATTTATTTAAATTTAATCATAATCTAATAAACCTTAATGGACTATAAATTATTAACATAATTTAATAAACAAGGTAATTCCCCTACTAAATAAATTCATAATTTAAATTTATTCATAATGTAATATTTACCCTAAGGACTAATATGGACATAATTGAATAAACCCTAATGGCCTAAATATGAACATAATTTCAAATAAACTCTTAATATTAAGTTAATCTAGTAATGCTAATTTAAGATAAATATCATATTCTTAATTGGATTTAAACCCTAATCCTAACTAAATAAACTAATTAAATACATTGGAAAAAAGATTGTGCATGTGTACCTGATCTAAGATAGTATCTTGCTAGCATTTTTTGATGATTTTCATCTTCTTGTTCCTTAGTTCTTCTTCGTGCATATTTACTTGTTCTTTTATCTTTATTGCCCATGTCGTAAATTCTTCCTCCAAAATTCAAAAATAGGTTAAAGTTTGTCAAATATTTCTTTCTTCCCAATTCAAAAACCAATAACTTGATTTCACATAAATGCAAATTGTAAAAAATGAAACTCATATTTATATACAAAATTTTTTTCTAAAAAAACCTCCTTACTAGCTGATTAGGGAAAAACCCTATGGAGCTGACTAGAGAAACACCCCTATGGTCAGAATAGGGGTTATCCCGCTTTCTTAGTTTTGATCGAAACTATCTTGATAGTTTCAATTGAAACTAGGACAGCAGTTTACTAGCCGTCACTGTAAACTGTGAATAGTTTCGATAGAAACTAAGAAATTCAGTTTCTATCAAAAGTTTGCAAAATAGTTTCAATAGAAACTAAGTTTCTATCGAAACTAGCTAGATAGAAGACCACATGAATTGTTTCAACTTTTTTCAATGATTTCCTCTCTTCGGAGCTGAATTACCAGGTTCAAATGGAGCACTAAAGACCTAAAATTGTACATGATTGAAGTACTCTAAACTAGCTTTCTAATGACTATGAATTTGGTGCTTTTCAAATTTTTTAGGTATATATTTTTTAACATGAATTAAATATAGGTTTATTATAAAAAATAAACTAAGATATTCGACGCTCATGGAAAAATAGTAAATATAAAAATAAAAATTTTGAAAAATAAGTACAGTCTTCGTATTTGAGTCGCCTTTCAATCAAATTTTTCTTTTTAAAAATTGGGTAAATATATAATAAGTTACATGTGCCAAAAGCCACGTATGTCTAAATTAGTGTTATGCCAACTTTAAACTACAATAATCTATGAAATACTAACGATAAAGATATAGGACCAACTCTACGGTTTAGGTATGGATGTTAAAAAACTAAATTCAAAAAAATCACATTGATATCTATTGTAGAAAAAAAGTTGTGTCAAAAACAGTGTCACTCTTTAAAAATCAGGTTTGTGATATCATACCAATTTTCGTAGGAGAAAAATTAATTCAATAAAATCAATTTTAAAAAAAAATTTAAAAATAGATTTAGAATTTAGACACAAAATCCTAAAAGACTCTAGTTTACTTCATCTTCAAATTCCTAATTGTTAAACGGGAATTTGCATTTGAAAGTGAACATTTTCTTAAAAATTCAAAGTTTAGTGTCAGTTTAGGCAAAAGAGTGTAACCCACTATTGTGGGTTCACCCATTTGGTTGGTTTGAATGCGTCAAAAGAGGTCATAGGTTATTCGAGGCATTTCATGACAACATATGTCCCTAGGGGCCCTACGACCCCTAGGGACCCATTTGGTTGGTTTGAACGTATGACCCCTTTCGACACATTTCATGACAACATATGTCCCTAGGGGCCCTACGACCCCTAAGGATCCATTTCGATAGTTTGAATGCATTTAAAGGGGTCATAGGTTAACCTATGACAACCTATGACCCCTTTCAACGCATTTCATGACAACATATGTCCCTAGGGGCCCTACAACCCCTAGGTTCGAATGCATTGAAAGGGGTGGGTCATAGATTAACCTATGACCCCTTTCAATGCATTTCATGAAAACATATGTCCCTAGGGGCCCTACGACCCCTAGGGACCCATCTAGTTGGTTAAAATACATTGAACTTCGATGCATTTCATGACAACATATGTCCCCAAGGGCCCTAAGAACCCTAGGGACCCATTTGGTTGGTTTGAATGTGTTGAAAGGGGTCGTAGGTTAACCTTTGACCCCTTTCGATGCATTTCATGACAACATATGTCCCTAGGGACCTATTTGGTTGGTTCAAATGCATCAAACCTATGACCTATTTTGACGTATTTCATGACAACAGATGTCCCTAGGGGCCCTAGGACCCCTAGGGACCCATTTGGTTGGTTTGAATGCGTCGAAAGGGGTCATATGATAACCTATGACCCCTTTTCAATACATCTCATGACAACATATGTCCCTAGGGGCCCTAGGACCCCTAGGGACACATTTGGTTGGTTCAAATGCATATGTCCCTTGGGGCCCTAGAACCCCTAGGGACCTATTTGGTTGGTTCCAATGCCGAAAGGGGTCATAGGTCCTTTCAACACATTTCATGACAACATATGTCCCTAGGGGCCTTACGACACCTAGGGACCCATTTGGTTGGTGCAAATGCATCGAAAGGGGTCATAGGTCAACCTATGACCCCTTTCCATGCATTTCATGACAACATATGTCCCTAGGGGCCCTACGACCCCTAGGGGCCCATTTGGTTGGTTCAAATGCATCAAAAGGGGTCATAGGTTAACCTATGACCCCTTTCAACGCATTTCATGACAACATATGTCCCTAGGGGCCCTAGGACCCTTAGGGACCCATTTGGTTGGTTTGGATGCATCGAAAGGGATCATAGGTTAACCTATGTTCCCTTTCGATGCATTGGGACCTAGGTTAACCTATGAACCCTTTCGATGCATTTCGTGACAACATATGTCCCTAAGGGCCCTATGACCCCTAGGGACCCATTTGGTTGGTTTGAATGCGTCGAAAGGGGTCATAAGTTAACATATGACCCCTTTCGTCACATTTCATGACAACATATGTCCTTAGGGGCCCTAGGACCCCTAGGGGCCCATTTGGTTGGTTTGAATGCGTCAAAAGGGGTCATAGGTTACGTCGAAAGGGGTCATAGGTTAACCTATGACCCCTTTTGATGTATTTCATGACAATGTTATATTTAATAATAATATAATACTATATATTTAATATAATAATAATATATTACTGAATTATATAACAATAATAATCATATATATCACTATATTATATTTACTAATAATATTAACCATATATATTACTATATATAATAATAATCATATAATACTACTATATATATTTTATTATTATTATTATTATTATTATTATTATTATTATATTACTATATTATATTTAGTTATAATAATAATTATATATATTAATGTATTATATTTAATAATAATAATCATATATATTACTATATATAACAATAATAAGAATATACTATTACTATATATAATAATAATCATAATGATAATCATAATCATAATCATATATAAGAATAATAGTTAATAATAATAGTAATCATGTATAATAATAATAGTGAATAATAATAATCATAATCATATGTTATAATAATTATATGCCCACACTTCCCAAATTTTCATTTCCCTCCAATATGGGTGGTTTCCCTCCAAAATTTCCAATATAGGTGGTCTCCCTCCAAAATTTCAAAAATTGGAAAATTTGGGGAAGAATTTTGCCTACCACTTTTCGAGTACCTGATTTGAAATTAGGTCAAAAAATGTGTTTGAGAAAGGTTTCACTAACATTCAAACTTTGAGTAGCCATTTAACAATATTATTTTCATCAAAATTCAATGAAATGAAAATGATTTTTTTATAACACTCTCAAGATTCGATCGATATAATTGCTATAAAATTATGAGTTCGATAAGTATTTATTAGTTAATTTTTAATGAAGATGATTGTAATGTGTTGATTGACATACTGATTGAAAAATAGCTATAACTTTCAAATGATATAACATTTTTGAAACCCAAAAGTTGTGTCACATTTTATGCTTCACCTAGTATAAGGAAAAAAAATTAATTTGGTAAAGTTTTCAATTAGTTAAGGTGGTCAAACATGGGAGTTTTTTTATTTTGGAAAAGTTATAGTAGAAAATTCATATTTAATTATTTATTTGGAATAAAAATACCCAAAATATGCATCACAGTCGAGCATGAGTCTACTTTTTATATCTATAATTATTTAAAAATATTATCATTTGATTTTGATTAGGGTGGTTAGACATAAACCTACTTTTTATTTTCGTAGTGAAATTTTTGTAGTACTGCATTAAAATCCAAACTTTTGACCAATCAAATAATTTTTTCTCCAAATAAGGCCTAGTAATTTAGAAACTACATATTATTTTCTTTCAACTTTTTGATATAAAGTGCAGAACCACTTTAAAATTATGTGTCAAATTGACATAACCTTGATTTGTTGATTTTTCACTACCACTTAAGGCCATAGTCTGGTTGACCATGATCCTGCACATACCCAAATGCATTATGATTGGCAACTAATATATTTATAGAACATCCCAATAGCTCCCTAAGTATTCGAAAAATTAGCATCACTATTTTCACATGTCCTTAACACTGCTCCAATATCTCCTTGGGCTACATTTTCATAACACCCTAGATATACAAATAACTAGGTTATAGTGATATCCCAATCTTGAAGGAGTAATAGAGTCAACAAAATAAATAAAAGAAAATAATTGTACCTATCATCATCAATACCTAACAAAAGAAAACAATTGTGTAAAAAGAAAACAATCATACAAAGAAAGAAGAAGAAGAAGTTAGAGTCATCTTCTACATCTCAAAATATCTCTACTCATATTTCAATGCTTGAAGTAAAAGAACACAACTTATTCACCCAAGAAAAAAAGGGCATATTAAGGGATTGGCACAAGGACTTCAAGTGAAAGATGAGAGAGAAGCACATGTATGTAAGGACAAACATGGCAATGAACCTAGAGCTACGAGAAGAAGGATTCTTTGATGTAAGTACTTTTGAGATACCTACTAGTGATTTAGATTCTTCTCATATTTTTGACAATATTGTAAATAATGGTGAAATAGATTTAGATTTTTCTACTTATGATCATATGTAAGAATCAAAACAACATAAATCTACTAAAAACATTGTAGAAATAGATATTAAGATGAAGGAGGTTGTTACTAAGATTTCTAAACTAGTAGTTAAAGCCATATGCTAGCAACTAGCTATATTCTTAACATTGATAAAATTGTGGATCCCAATTATGTAGTTTACACTCAGGTAGATACTCTTGATAACATGTTTAATAGAAGTATCTTGTGGAAAAAAATAACAAAAGATGGCATCTTGATAATCCTTCTTTGTGATATACATGTCAAAATATAAACTAATAATTAATAAATAGTAATAGTTTAATTACAATATATTAAATAATATAATTATAATAGAACAAGTTAATCATATTATAACATCATAGAATATAATAATATTAATAATCAATAATAGAAATTAGAAGGATAACCCAACATCATAATAAGTAAATAGTAAAATAATGGTACAATCCCTTAGTCGATGTTAAACTAACAATGTACAATTAATTAATGTTACATAATAATAAATAATAAATAAAATAATATTACCTATTGTTAATCACAAAGATGCGTAGTTAAAGAAGAGATGTGCCCATTTGGAGGTAATCACTCCTATGGACAGTATATAAAGTAAAAATCATATAAAAGATGTGTTATCAGAGGGGTGCTCCTTTTAGACAATCTAGGATGGGTATACTTGACATTCTTTGTTAATATACATAAGGTCTAATTTTCCTTTTCCAAGTTTTTAAACAATAGTTTGACCTTTAAACATAATTAATTAAAATTAATAGTGCTTATCTTTTATTATTGATTTTAAGAAATTTAGATTCTAGATAATTAATACTATTATATAAACATGTTTTCTAATTAATATATTTGTGTGCCTTCTTACTTTTTAACTTCCTTATAAGTGATATGAAAATGAAGTGCACAAAATGAACACAAACACAATAAATTGATTGATATTTATTGTTACGAATTTAGCATTGTATAAACACAAAAATAGAAAATTATAATTACAAAACTCATTTAGGAAAAAAAAAAAAAAAAAAACTCATTTATAATTACACAAATTATATGACATCAAGACAAGCATACACTATCTATCAAGTTTGTTAAAATTTATCAAATCTATAAAATTGATGGCAAAAAAATTATGTTGAATTAAAAATAAGAAAAGTTCAAAAAATTATATATTTAATTATTATTATAATTTTAAAAGCTATGAAGTGGAGGATTAAGTTAAATATTATCATGTGTTATATATTGTTGAAGATCGAGAAGCTTCTTTATAGATAGTAGAATAATTCTCTTTGCTTGAACGATGTTTTTGATAAGATAAACAGGTTTTACAGGGACCCTGAAACCCAAAAGTAATTACATAAACATGGTTGAAAATAAGCAAAAGAAGCCCAGCCAGAATAAAACAAGTCTAATGGCTGATAATAAGCATAAGGTCCAGCCAACAACAGAGGCCAACAAAAAGGCTAGTAAAACTTATTGTCTTTAATAGAACTTAGCAAAAGCCAAAAAAGAAACAACAAAAACACAAAAAGATAGAACAAGAGGGCTACTCTTAATTCTTCTTCTTGAGATCCTGCATGGTCTGGGCAGCCTCATAGATCTTCTAGTGCTCCTCGACCATCTACTCCTAGACTTTCTCTGTTTCCTAGTCGAAACTAGTAAAGGTGATATCAGTGGCCATATCTTCATCTAACTTGGCTCTACCTCTATCCTTTCCATCCTCACCAGCCAGCAGACCTCTATCTTTTAGCACACTAGTCTTTGCTTGAACGATGTTAGTTAATCATTCAAGTATTGGTTATAGTTTTATGCACTGAGGTTGTTTGTTTTGGTTTGAAAATGTTTATAGGATCACCAAAAGAAAGGTAACTCAACTAATAATTGTGCTATGGGAAAATTGAAGGCAAAATAAATAAAGTTATGTATAATTAGGAAAGCTAAAGGCGATAATAATGATAACAATAACAATAATAATAAAGTTGTGTATGATTGGGTAAGTTACTAGCTTACAATGGAGCAATCTATTTCTACACTAGTTTTGAAATCAACATAATATCTAATTATATGACTACATTACTAGAATGCAACTTGTTCCTCTAATTGAACCTATGATCGGATTAGATTAAGTGTACAAATTCAAATGATGCAATAATTATAAATTTAAATAATGAAATTATATTTTTATTTGAGAGACTGAGTTCAAATTGTCTAAAAATAGATTATAAATGTATTTGATTTTCAATATTAAAAAATTACAAATATATGTAATTTTTAATTGATCCTTAACTTGGCACTTAACTAATATGTGCTTCAAAACATCAATCTAGTAATAGTATATTAATAAAGATGTTCCATTTCTAATTGATAGTGACACAAAATTATTATGTCGATAGGTGTTCCCTACAGTGGAAGAAGGTTCATCAAATATTTGTTAGGATTAAACCACAGACAGAAATAACAATTACATGCAAATATAACCAATATCATAAAAGAATAGATCACACAAAAAAGAATACAAGACACCAAGATTTAGTGTGGTTCACCCAAACCCTGGGCTATGTCCACCAAATAGCAAGTCCAATGTTTTTTATGATCTGATGATTACAACTTGATTACAATTTGTCATCCTTTACAACTCTATACCGCCACAAGAACCAACTTTTGCATCACCTTATGAAACAATCCCTAACCCTAAGCCCTTTTATACAAGTATTTTTACCACTTTATAGTTATAATTAATAATTACATGTTAGCCCAAAATCTTGATAAAATAGGGTCCAAAAAAATTTTGGGCCGATGCCTCGAGCCCCAAAAAAATTATGAAGTATGTACAGTAGTTTCCTGATCAGTCACCATAAACTAAAAATATTATGTGTCCATGATCTTGCTCAAACACCCAAACAGAGCCACATTCATCTATCAGCTACAATGAGTCATTTTCGCCATAATCAGAGTTGCATTCCAAACAAAGCCATCATAATCAGAGTCGCATTCAGCTATCAGCTACAATGAGTTATTTTGATGATGGAAGTAATGGTGGGAAATTTGCCACAGAGTCAAAAAAATAGATACAATTGTAGTTCTAGTTTGACGTCTTCATGTGATCCTTTCAATCAAGCACACATCAGGTTAGATCCACATAATTGCGCAATTTTAGGCATTAATGATTTAGTGATAAATACCATAGTTATTCAGTGAGAAATACTTACCAATGACAACTATAGTTTGATGATAAATATCAATTATAGTTTAACATATTGTAATGATCACTTCAAGCTGACAATTGTAGTTGTCTATTTTAACCCTTCATAGACTTGCACTCAGTCATCATTTTTCAACTACAACTACAGATTGAAATTAAATACTTGTGGCTGACAAGTCCAATTCTCCATTTTAACCCTTCAACTACTTGCAGTGTGTCATCATTTTTCCACAAAATTAGATACATTGTTACTAAAAGAATCTTATAAATGGTAAATCTACCATTAACTCTTCACACACAATAGCCTCACAGAAATCGAGCACACAAGTTAGTGAATTTGTTCTTTCTTTTTAATATCTTGAAAAAGTTTTGTTGAAATGTAGCATTTTACATCAATTCCTTTCAATAATCAAATTATTTGTTTATTTTATTTTCTGCTATGTTATATATGTATAAAAAATTAATATGTTTTATCATATTTGTTGATTTTTGAATTTATTATATTGTGAAATTATTTCTCAAATATGTGAGCTTGTTCATGAGAATGTTGATGGGCGTGTAGTAAAACTAGTGCTCAGCCAATGTTGGCTTGACCATGAGCTTGAAGAGAGTCATAAATGTTAATGTAGTTTTTTATTTTTTCTATTTTGCTAGGTTTTTCCTACACTTTTAATAATCTTGCTTAGGTTAATAAAGCATGTCTTATTAGGTGAATGGTTGTGAGGTGTCACCTTCCTACATGTGAGCATCCATTAGCTATCTTGGGAAGATACTTTGCTATTTTTAGTCCGATAGATGGTTGCTCCTCATTGGTTGGTGTTGCCACCTCCTCCCTCTTCCTAGCCTATATAAGCATGCTACCTGGCTTGTATTTGCATCTCTTGTTTTTGCATCCTCTTAATGCTATTTTGCTTCCACCATTTGCATTACTCTCTTGGAGACTAACTCTATGATGTTATTTTGATTTTGTATCATTTGCATTCATAGTTTAGATATTTATACTTTGCACTAGTTTTCTGGGTTATTAATCTTATCAGATTCTAACATGGTATCAGAGCTTTTCTATGTGCAAGAGTAGATTTTAGTTTCCTTATTTGAGAGATTCGGGGGGGGCTAATAAACTTTATTGTAGTTTTTTGAAAAACAAAGTATGCTCTTCTCTTGCATCTTTGGATGATCCTGAGAATCAGAAAAGTTTTGACAAAAACAGTTTTTCTCTGAGGTTTCAATCTCAAATCTGACAACCAACTTGCATATTTGGAGTTTTCAATCAGTATTGCAGGTTCCAGCATGTCATTGATGGACTTAGGAAGCTGATCCAGCATTTTCATGTCATATTTTGGTTGCTGGGGTTGTTTTATAATTTTTGGAGCCATTTTTTACTGTTAAAGGTGTCTAATTTACACTACAGCAGCATCTTCTGTACATCAACAAGAAAAACGCTTTCTGGGTTTTGTTCACAACTCCAAAAAACCATCTGGGTATCTTTTAGATATTGCATGCAAGCTGTATATTTTGCAAAATCGAGCATGAAAGGATACAGCCATACCTCTCTCCGTTGGCAGTCGCATATTTGAACGCAATTTTCAAATGTCTCGTTCTTGCTCATACGGACTCTGATTTTGATGATTCTTGTTATGAACTTGGCTATTTTTTTGTGCTCTATCCACTAGTGGAGTTGTTTTTTGAGTTTCATGCATGAATTCTTCAAAAATTGCATATTCTCAGTCGTGACTGTGCACAGTTCTCATTTTGAAAACTTCGGAGGATCATAACTTTCTCATACGACCTCATATTGAGATGATTCTTTTTTTTAAAGTACATGATTTTTCGAGTAGATCGTAGTGGTGCTATTTGTTTCTTTGATTATTGTGCCCAAGTTTCACTTTTAGCATATGCTCTTCATGAGGGTTTCATGCATTAAAATCAAGACCACTAAGTATTTTTTTCTAGTGGTAGTTGCAAACGTACTAAAATAAAGTGCCAAATCATATTTCTTTGGAGGGGGGTTCTTTGATTGAGTAAAAAGGGGGGGAGGGGGCATTGTCGTGGCTGGGTTCTCTTCTTTTTAACATTTTTTCTCTGCATTTCTTCATCATGGATCAAACAAATATACCCATCCTAACTCCATACAATTATTTTGAGTGGAAATCACGCATGACAATTCACTTAAAGAAAGCTGGATTAAATAGGATAACTATGGGACTTGAAACTGAACCTGCTAAAGATGAAGACAAGCCTAAGTGGTTTAACAAACGTGATGAGGCATATGGAACATTGTGTTTGTCTATTTCTCCTGACTTGCTATTTCACATTGAGTCTTTGGATACACCAAATGAAGTATAGACAAAGCTAGAAACACTATTTGGCACACAAGATTCAATGAGGGGTCATATGTTGGAAAATGAATTAATTAGTTTAAGTCCAAGAAATATCAACACAATCCAAGATTTCTTCACCAAATTAAAATCACTAAGGCTGTAGTTAAAACAATGTGGAATTGAAAAGAAAGATGAACAATTGATTCTTAGTATTCTCTCTAAGCTAAGTTCAGAATATTCTGTGTTTGTCTCTACCTTCTATGCTACTAAGGGTGCACTAGGTACTCAATTCACCATGCCATCTTTAGATGATTTTTCTATCAATCTCACTTGAGAATAGGATAAGCTAATCCAAATGGGCATTCTTAAGTCCTCTAAGTCACATGCCTTGGTTGCCAACCAAGGCACAAAAGAACAACAAGGACAAAGTAGTAACAACAATAGTAAGGACAAGAAACAAAAGAATAGCGAGGAGAAGAAGGATCAGATGTTGGTTTCTTCAAAAGCAACTATTGATACACCATCTTCCAAGGGTGATAAGCCTAAGAAAGAAAAGGTCAAATGTGCCTATTGTAAAAGACCTGGTCATGATGAACATAAATGTTTGCAGAAACAACTTGATCACTTAACATAAATTCTTGAGAAGAATAATATCAATGTTCCTGAGTCTATCAAACAAAGTTCTAATGAAGGGTCTAACAAGGAAAAAGAAAACAACAAGGGGAAAGGAAAGAGCAAGGCCCTTTTTGCAGTTGCTTCCTCACCATCCACTTGGGTTCTTGATTCGGGTGCTTCACACCACATGGCTTCATCTAAAGAAGAACTTGCATCCTTGGAGCTATGTACTATGCTTTCTATTTTGATGGGTGATAACACTCTTGTTGAGGTGTGTGGGAGAGGGTTTGTTGATGTGGGGTATGGCACATTCCATGATGTTCCTTGTGTACCCTCATTGTCAACTAATCTCCTATCGGTACACTAGATCACTCACATAGGTTTAGGCAAGCGGGTTGAGTTCACTCTTGATTCAGTGGAGATATGTGAGTTGCACAATGATTCTACAGTTGCAGTTGGGAGAGCAGATCATCAGTCACGACTCTATATGTTTTCTCACTTTGTTCCTGATCCTCCTTTGACTGTTTCACTCACTCACTCTAATGATGTGAGCAGATTATGGCATGAGCGGTTTCGCCATCTTAACTTCCACTACTTGCATTAACTTAACCAGCAGAGCATGGTCACAGAGTTGCCTTCTACTTTGACATTGGAGTCACTTGGAATACATGATAGATCTTCTAATGGGTCAAATTCACTTGAGTAGTCTTCTACCTCCACTTCTGATGTAAAGAGTGATTCAGAGGACTCGCCTCCTTCCTCTCCCAGTCATCATTTACAGGTTGATGATTCTCCTCTAGATTCTCCATCTTCTAGTCCACTTTGGGCTAGACAGACCTTGCAGTTTGCAGGTGATTGGGTTAAGGATCCATCAGACACCAAGCAGACTCATTCACAATTCCAAGATGCTCTACATATCTTCATTGCTACTACCTCAAATCCATAGTCCTTTCATGAGGCTTCTGGTATTTTTGAGTGGGATACAGCTATGCAGGAAGAGTATAGTTCCTTGATGAGGAACCACACTTGGGATCTTGTCCCTTTTCCTAAGGGAAGACAATTTGTTCGATGTAAGTGGATCTACCAGACAAAATTTGCAAGTTTTGTTGGAGGTGCGGGATGCTTCATCTTTTTGGGGGGCCTCTTCCTCTCACTTGGAGTCCTAATTTTCTTTGGGGAGTCTCTTTTCTCTCTCTTTTGGGGGAATTTTATGTACATGGGTACCTCATCAAGCTTGACTTGTCGGGACCCATTTCTACATCCACCTAAGCTTCGCTTATGGGGGGGTGTTAGTGTAGTTTTTTATTTTTTCTATTTTGCTAAGTTTTTCCTACACTTTTAATAATCTTGCTTAGGTTAATAAAGAATGTCTTATTAGGTGAATGGTTGTGAGGTGTCACCTTCCTACATGTGAGCATCCATTAGCTATCTTGGGAAGATACTTTGCTATCTTTAGTCCGATAGGTGGTTGCTCCCATTGGTTGGTGTTGCCACCTCCTCCCTCTTCCTAGCCTATATAAGCATGCTACCTGGCTTGTATTTGCATCTCTTGTTTTTGCATCCTCTTAATGCTATTTTGCTTCCAGCATTTGCATTACTCTCTTGGAGACTAACTCTATGATGCTATTTTGATTTTGTATCATTTGCATTCATAGTTTAGATATTTATTCTTTGCACTAGTTTTCTGGGTTATTAATCTTATCAGATTCTAACAATAAATCTCTCCACTCAGATTTCTCATAAACCCATCTAAAACAACACCTAAAAGCTCCTCCTTCATTTGCAATTCTTCTCCCAAATAAAATTCAATGCAAAATTGCTGAGAATATGGATTACGTGCTTCAATTAAAACTTCCAGCATAATTTTTAGATTCGGATTTTTTTCCCTCAATTCTATTAAAACAAAATCAACTCCATTGATATCTTTATATGCCGATTTTTTTTCCATGTTAATTTAAATGTATTTGGTTTATCTATTTTTCTATTTGTTTTTTGTAATATATTAATTGAAAAGTATTTTTTACTCATATAAGATATACATACAAAACTAATTTAAAATTAATTTTTATTTTTATTTTACAAAAAAAAAATATATATATTATATTTAGTTTGCTATACTTAGCTTTAATTTGTATCTATTATCTTAAATGGTTTAGGATTTCATTAATTATACTATTTTAAAAATTATTCATTCGGATTTGTTTTTCTCTATTTTTTTATAAAAATAAACATCTTCATTGTTATCTTTAGATGCGAATTTTTTTTTGTCATTTTAGATTTATGTTTTTATGGTTTTTCTATTTTTTTGTTTTTAATTAGGGTAAAAAATGTTACAATTTTGTAATCATTTTGTAATCATTAGGCGTTATCTTTTCAAATTTTTATTTATTTATTAATTAAAAATTAACTTTCACTCATAGAAGATATACATACAAAATAAATTTAAGATTATTTTTAATTTTTACTTTAGAACAAACTTTTAGTATTATATTTAGTTTGCTAATTCTTAGCATTTTTTAGTATCTATTTATCTTAAATGGTTTAGGATTTCATAAATTATACTTATAAATCTTATTTAATCATTATATTTTTAATTTTTTTAATACTATTGAATTTATTAATTTAATATAAATATTTTATTCAAATAAATCACATGCACAAAATCACAATATCTTCAGGACTAATAATATATTGTTTTCTTTCAAAATGTAAGTATCTAATATATTGGTCATACAAAACATTTGACTTCTTTAAAGGTCATTATCTAGGTAGTTTATATCGATTGTCTTTCTTTAATATTATTTTTAGTTATTATTTTAATAAATAAATTTCTTACATTCTATTCTATTTTTGTGTCATTATATATAGATTTGAATTATGAAGTTGATAGTATACGTGATATAAATTTCAATTATATTCATAGGTTAGATATACAATGGATTTGTACTGCAATGAAAAAAACAATGTCCTACAAATATCAGATACAGAAGACACTGTAAATGGGCCACCTCCATCAAGTCCTACGATTTCCATAGGTTCAAATGGGTACATAGAAAAACCCATTGAAAATGTAATGAAAAATATTTGTGGCCATTTCATAGAGATGGTAACTGGTATTGAGAACCTAGCAATGCATATACATAATGTTGATGAGATTGATGTCAAGATATCGAGAGAAATGGCATCCTTCATCTGAAAAACAGCTTGCAAACTAGGAAGCATTGAAGTATTTGTCAAAGAAATGTACTATGATAAGCATTATGATTTAGGGAACATTCAAATATTGCATGATGATTTCTTACATTACTTGAACAAGTAGATATTGTAATAGGGTTTTTTGAGTTCATGTAGTTACAAAAATCACAACTAAATAAATTGTTAAATTCTCAAATGTTATGTGATGATTTCTTACATCACTTAAACAAGTAGATATTGACGCCAAGGCTTCTTTGAATTCATGTACTTGCAAAAACTACAAATAAATAAATTGTTGATAATGTTTGCCCCACCAAATCAATGTAAATGTACTTGTATATTCTTATTCATTATTTTTGTATGAGTATTACTTAATCAATTAAAAAGTAAATGTGTCTTTCATAAGTAAGCATCTATTATACAAATACAAATACATGTTAAAACAGATAGATGAATTACTTAGTCATTAATTATATAGAAGTATATATTTAATCATATTTTTATCAAACGTATTAAAATATAGTTTGGTTTTGTTATTATATTTTTTCAATATCAGCTATGGACGTCCAAAATGAAATTTTGAATTAGAAGAGCAACGTAAACTATATATAAGAGAATACCAAAGAGAGTATTGTAGAAACTATCGTAGACAAAGAAGAGAACAACAAATAGGCTCTTAGATAGAAAAACAAAAAAGAGAGCGCAATCAAGCTGATAGAGAACAATATGCTTAAAAAAAAGGAAAATCGAAGTGTAAAATATTTCGAAGTTAAGAATAGTGAAGATACAAGTCTACAGAGAGATGTTCATCAAATGACAGCTACACAAACCTCTAATTCTCAAGGTCAAGAAAAACAAGAGGATCATGCCAAACCAAATGAGACTACCCATCCTCACTTGAATGGAACTATTCAGTGCAATGATGAACATGAAAATTCAATCTTAGTAGATTGTTCTCCAAAAACACCTCAACATGGAAATTCATTACAAATGAATTTAGGTGTTTAGTGTAGTGTCTACAATGTAAACAATTATAATTGTTCAGTTCAATTTGATTTGAAAAGATTCCAAATGCATTTTAGATCTCAACTTGATAGTTTTGAAACCCCGAAGATAAATTATGTTTGTCAAGAATCGTATATTGGAATCAAAGTATCCTAAAGTTCTGAAGGTCCTATACACAAAAAATGTAGGCAAGAAAGAGGAATTCATATATTTTCATGTTCAAGTAATATGGATCCTGGGCCACAAGTAGAGGATTTTTCAAAATTGACACAAGTAGAGGAAATGTTGATTGCACATGTAAGCCCAATACTGCAAGTGACCCATGCAATAGGTGGTCAATATAAATACAAAGGGAAAAATGTACAACAAGTTTCAAAAATATTGCCACACACATTACAAAATTTGCCCATTATTAGTGTTAGAAGAAGGAATCAAAATGGCACAAATTATAATTTCACTGTCAATAGAGATTGTGTTTACAAAGCACTGAAATACAAAATAGAGCATGACAAATTTTATTCAAATGTTATTATTGATGAAAATTCTCTCAATGACCTACCAAGGAATACAGATGAAAATATATTTAGTAGATTAACTACAGTACAAATGGAATTTGACTCAGATACCAATGAAGTCACATATGTCAGTCCTATATTGGAGATTGATGAAGGTAATACAATAGAGCACACTCCATCAATGGCTTCAAAACCACCAGATACCCAAAGAAATGGAATTAATTCAATTGTGGGTTAATAACCCTAATGCAAAACCAATAGCATTGATTGATTGGCCTGGTATTGGTGCTTCTCATATCAATGAGTATGTAACATCAGGTTTACTAGAAATGGCATTTCCTACACTATTTCCTGATGGAAGATGTGATTGGTTAGAACCATGAATGAGGCATGTGCATCTACATGAATTTGTCAAGCATTTATTATGATATAGGGATCATAGGTTTGGAAAACATCCACAATTTAGATATTTTATGATGAACATGAGAATGAGACACTGAACATAGAATTCATCTACAATGTTTGTGAAAAGAGATATCCAAGACATGCCCATTACTATCAATGAGCTACATGAGCATATGGAACTAATGCCACAATCTCATTTAGTTGATAAGTTGATACAATTTGGAACAACGTTAAGGGGAACACAGTCATATTGGACTAAATGTCGTGCAGAATTGATAGACATGCTTCACCAAATTTGCACTCCAACAATATTTTTCACCTTAAGTGCAACAGATATGCAATGGCCTGATCTACATGCTCTCGTGCCCAAAACATGCCCAACCAATATGCGAGAAGCTCAAACTTGGAGAAAACAAAATGTTATCAACTATCCTCACATAGTTGCACATTACATGCATTTAAGACATACAATATTTAGAAAAGAAATTCTAGAAAATGGAATGGATGTCAAAGATTTTTGATCTAGGTATGAATGGCAACATATAGGTTATGCACACGTGTATCGATTTTTATGGATCAATGGTGCTCCCAATATGGACATTATTGATTGGTCAAATGAGGAGGAACGAAGAACAGTTGAGCAATACTTTTATTGCCTTATTCATACATGGAATCCTAAAGAAGATCCACATCAAAGAAATATACAGGTGTTTTCAATTTATTTTTTTGTAAAATATCTTGTTATTATATAACATATTGTTTCAAAACTATATTTATATAATAAACATATGTCAAATATCTTTATTTTCTTGTAGGCATTCCAAAATTTTGGTCAACATTCGTGTCTCAAAAATACAACACAACTTACCAATATGGATATTGACAATGACTATGAAAAAATACTAAACTGTGTTGAGCATCACATAGTTGGTAAAGAGGGTGCATCTCTATGCAAAAAACAAGGAAAGATGGTTTGCAGGTAACTATTATAGTTATTAATATTTGTACAGTAAAACATATTATTTATTTAATGAAATAATTAATCATTCACCTTCTTATAATGTTTTTAGATATCATGCTCCTTGGCCATTGAATCTTATTGGATCTAAATTATACAAAGACATAGGAACAGGTGAAACAAAATTGAGCCAGCAAGAAATGATGATAGAGTGAACTCACATAATCGTCACATATTGCAATTACGGAGAGCAAATATGGATTGGCAACTTGTTTTGTCCAAACATGCAGTCATTAAATACATAGCAAAATATCAAAAGCTGAGAAGAGCTTTGAAACATACCACCAAATGTTGATGTGTCTTTCAAATATGGAAAACCCTGATGATTTAGTTGCATGTGCATATAGAAGGCTTCTAACAAAAACTGTGATAAAAAGGGACATTGGAGCTCAAGAAACATGTCACATATTGTTAGAGCTTTCGTTCATGGAGAGTAGTAGAAGATTTGTCAATCTAAATGTCTCACATGAGGTGTTCAAATCTATAACTATGAATAATGAGGAGAACAATGATGACAAAACAAAATGTTTCATTGATGGGTATAAACAAAGACCTCTTTCTATGGAAGGCATCGCACTAATTGATGCAGCAAAATCATGGATATACAATTCTAAAATAAAAAAGAGAAAATAAATGGGATCCAAGGGGAAAAGTAGCTATAGTTAGAGTTTTTCCTAGATTTACGTCCATTCCTCCATGTGTTTCACAAAAATGGGCAGAATTTTGTTTTATAGAGTTATTACTATACAAACCATTTCATGACATAGAAATTGATATTGGTGTGGATATTGACTCCATAATAGAAAAGTGGGATTCATTTAGTTATAATGCTTGGCATGTACAAAGAGAAACAATTATAGAGGAAAATGAAAATAATAATGGTTCAGGTATTAAAGAAGATGAAGCTATTGCAAGTAATACTATAAAGAACAAATAGGAAATCATATCTAGACTTCATAATGGTCAAAAGATGCAAGTATCAGAAATAGATATGTTAGGAAGAAGAGACATTGATAATAATACAAATTGGTCTAGTGAATATCAAGGTGAGGAGTGTACAATGAGAGCAATCAATTTCATAAAAAATATGAAGGAAAATGGATGTCTCATATATGATGATATTTCTCAATGCTTCAATTATACAACCCTTAGCAATAAACAACAAAAGGCAATGAACATAGTTATGACACACTACCATACCAATGAAGATCGAGGCCTATTGTTCATGATAATTCAAGGAACGACAGGAACGGGAAAGTCATTTTTTATTGGTGCCATTTGTTAAGCCCTTCAAAATGCATGTTTGTTGGGTCCTTCTCCCCTTCTTTTACTAGCACCAATAGGAGTTGCAGCATTTAATATTAGAGCTTTCACTATTCATTCAAAGCTAAGAATACCAATAAGAGATTTTTCACAGTTAGAAGGATCACATCTTACAAGTTTCCAAGAGGAAATGAAACATATCAAATACATATTGATTGATGAAATGAGCTTCCTTGGTCAGACTATGTTGGAAAACATAGATTCAAGATTAAGGCAAGCATTTCCACAAAGTTCAGACCAAAGCTTTGCAGGTATATTTTCACTTCTATTAGTACATGTTTTCATATTATGTCATATTTAGTACAATATATAAATATTAAACACATTCTATATTTTGAACAACTTATCACTTTTTTAATTTTAAATTTGTTTAAGTATATCTATGATTTTTGTTGAAGACTTGGGTCGATTGCCTCCAATGAGTGGCAAACTTGCATATGATAGCAAAAGCTGAGCAAAATTATTGTGGGAGGAATTGAAAACTATTGTAACTTTAGATAAGATTTTTAGACAAGAGGGATAAAACATTGAACAAAAAAGATTTCGTAACTTCTAACAAATCTTAGAGATTCTAACCCACAAATTGAAGACTGGAAATTACTTATGATGAAAACTCCTACCAATTTAAATGTTTTAAAATTGTGTCCATTTGTTCTCCACAAATGACAATGTTTATAACCATAACAAGATAAGTCACATCCATTGAAGCATCTTATTGCACGAAGTCTTGCAACAAAAGTAGGGAGTTTGAATGCAATAGAAGATTGTTCAACTAGAGAACTTGAGCTTCAATTATTAATTAGTAACAATTCAAGAGTGATGTTGACTACAAATTTTTGGGTAGAGGCGGGTCTTGTAAATGGAGCATTGGGGTATATTAGAAAGATTATCTACAAGCTAGAAAGTAAACCGCCTGAGCCACCAACATATGTTTTGGTTGAATTTGATAACTACTCTAAATTACCTTTTCAAGATCATCAACCAAATATAGTCCCAATAATACCAATACAAAGGGGTATAACTCTTCAACTACCTTTAAGATTGGCATGGGCATTGACCATTCATAAATCACAAGGACTAACTCTCTTAAAAGCTACAATTGATATAGGTCTAAGAGAGAGAACAGGTTTGACATTTGTGACAATATCTCGTGTGAAGTCTTTACAAAGTCTTAGAATAACACCACCATTCACATATGACTCTTATGTGAAAATGAAAAATGGCATACAACTTTCCAAAAGAAAAGCTGAAGAAAATAGACTCAAATGTTTAGAAGAATATTAAGGTAATCATTTTATTTTTGAAATTGCTTCAATTACTATATATTGTACATTATATAAGTTTAAAATATAGTGACTTTAAAATAGTTGCATCCATATAAACTTGCATGTATATATAAGTACACAAAATTGGAAAACTACAAATTGTTTTATCCTATTGATGTTCAAATTTATTATCTTAAAATATATATACTAACATTGATTTGATTTTGTTTGATTCTTAGGTAACACTTTTCTCTATGAATCTATCAAACAATAAATCTAAAATTGTTGATTCAAGTTCAAACATCTTAGCCAACTCTACTCCATCTAATGAAACACCTATTGATAAGTGCACAACATCAATTTTATAGTGTTGCTCTAAAATTCTTCAAGATATTGAAAACACTACATTATCCATTAATGATGGGGACACAACCCAAGAACAGAATGGACACAACAGAAAAGGGAAATTGTATTAACTGAAAAATAAGCTAGTACATTCAGTACAGAGAAAATAAACTTCAAAACATGCCCTAAGGGCTTACAATAGCATAAATCTAGAGATAATTTCTCCTTTCAGTACCTCCTCTCAAACTTCACTCCGAACTACCTTTTATAATGCCAGAAATCTCCTTAAATAGACCCCGGAGGATTAAGGACTAGGAGTACATTCTAGAAAGTGCTAGTAGGCATCCACCGACCAAATAGAAGGCTCCAGAAGCTGCGTTAGAAGTCGACGCAAATCTAGAAGAATCCAGAAACGGTAACTGAACTTTCGGGAGGCATAACTTTTGAACCATAGCTTCGATTGACGAACTATTTACATTTTCGAAAAGCTCTCAAAGCGCTCTATAGCCCTATGGACCAGCTTCGCTCGTCCCCCATGTTTGGCCCTTTTCGAGGTCATTTAATGCCCCTAACCTGACTTTGAAGCATTCTTAGGAGGTCTCCAAAACTCGAAAAATTGCAATAACTTTCAAACCGTGGGGCCTTTTGACCTGATTCTTTTTCTGGAATGCTCTAAATTACAATTACATTCATCTGGCCAATTTACACCTCCTAGTTCACCAAAATGATGGCTCAATTACATTCTCCTATTTTTTTGAGATTTACACGAACAATGATAGTGGAACTGTGAGAGTTGGAACCTTTATTTGACCCAAATGGGTGTCCAAAAATGAAAACACATGAAACGGAAACTAAGTCTAAGTACATTTTTTTGGGTGACACAGGGTTGCCCTTATACCTCTGGATGCTCCTACATTAGACACCCAGGGTAAATTGAAAAGTGACCCTGTCACTTTATGAATGGTAGAGGAAATCCCAAATGGGAAACCTCAGCTGCTGAAATCCAAGTTGAGTCCTCGATCGGTCATCCTTTCCATTTGACCAAATACTCTTCATACTGCCTGTTTCTGGTACTCCTACCCACACGATGATCTAGAATGTCTTCTATCTCCTCCTTCTTAGAAGCAGGAATTGGACATGGCTCTAACACCAGCTCCTCATCTGCACCATCATCATGATACTCTATTAAATCTGCGATGTTGAAAATGGGAGAAATGTGAATACCATCTGGCAGCTCCACCTCATATGCATTTTCTGAGTCATGTTTCTTCAAAACTTTGCAGGGGCCAAATTTCTTCATTTTCAGCTTGTTGTAAGTACCGGCTGGAAATATTTATTTTCATAAGTGCACCATGACTAGATCCCCTACTTGGAATTCCTTATGTCTTCTCCTTTGATAAGCCCTAGCTTTATACTCTTGATTCATCTTGGTAATGTGTGCTTGAACCTCCTCATGTAGCCGCTTGATATGTTTAGCTAATTCCTCAGCTTCAGCACTTGTCCTCTCCCCTTGCTCTATCTTCCTCAATTCTGGTGCAGCCCTTGGGCTACTCCCATATACAATTTGGAATGGTGATTTTCCAGTACTCCTATTTATAGAGTTATTGTAAGCAAACTCTGCTTGTGGTAGAATCAAATCCCATCCCTTGGGCTTATCCCCAACTAAACATCTCAGCAAATTGCCCAAACTTCTGTTTACCACTTCTGTTTGGCCATCAGTTTGTGGGTGATGCGTGGAACTGAATTTTAGGTCTGTTCTCAACTTCTTCCACAATGTCCTCCAGAAATACCCCACAAATTTAGTATCTCTGTCAGAAACTATGCTCCTTGGAAGACCATGTAGTCTTACCACCTCTTTGAAAAACAAGTTTGCAATATGGACAACATCATGAGTTTTGTGGCATGGAATGAAATGTGCCATTTTGGAGAACCTATCAACCACCATGAATACAGAGTCATTACTCCTTTGTGTCCTTGGCAATCCAAGAACAAAATCCATACTTATGTCCTCCCATGGCCTTGATGGAACAAGCAATGGCTGATATAGGCCAGTATTGTGACTAAACCCCTTGGCAACTTGACAAACCTGGCAACTCTGTACAAACTTCTTCACATCCTGTGAAATTTGAGGCCAAAAATAATGTTCTCTAAGAATGGCAATGGTCTATCTCGACCAAAATGTCCTGCCATCCCTCCACTGTGTTTCTCCTTAATCAGATTTTCCCTCATGGAACTCCTTGGAATGCACAATTGACTACCCTTGAACAACATGCCATCCTGAATCAAATAGTCTAACCACTTGGTTCTATCTACACCAATAGGTTCTTTACAAGCTTTCCATGCTTCAGCAAAATCAGGATCCTCAGGGTACAAATTCTTGAGTTCATCAAACCCAACTACTTCAACCTACATTACTGTAAGCAACCATTGTCTCCTACTTAGTGCATCTGCAACCTTGTTAGATTTTCCACTTCTATGCTTCAACACAAATGTATAACTCTGCAAGAACTCTACCCACTTCATATGCCTCTGACTCAATTTACCTTGGCTATTTAGGTACTGTAATGCCTGATGATCAATATACAAAACAAATTCCTTTGGCAATAAATAATGCCTCCATTTCTTTAAGGCCTAAACTATTGCATAGAACTCTTGATCATAAACAGAATACTTCTTCTTTGCATCATTCAATTTTTCACTAAAATATGCAATAGGTTTACCTTCTTGGCTTAATACAACCCTAGTAGCACTGCCACTAGCATCACAATCCACTTGGAAAACCTTTCTAAAATCTGGAAGTGCCAACACAGGTTGTTCTGTTACCTTCTTCTTCAGCAATTCAAAACTTCTCGCAGTTGTTGCAGTCCATTTAAACTCTTTTCTATCCCCTCTTATTGTATCAATTAGGGGTGCACATATGCCACTGAAATTCTTAATAAACTTCCTGTAAAAACTAACCAAACCATGAAATGATCTTACCTCAGTAGAAGATCTTGGAGTAGGTCATTCCAAGATGGTTTTTACCTTCTCTGGATCCATTTTGAGACCTTCAGGTGATATAACAAACCCCAAATAGACTAACTCCCTTTTTGCAAAGATACACTTCTTCAGATTAATTAACAGTTTCTCTTCCCTTAGCCTTTCAAGGACACTACGAATATGCAGTAAATGTTCTTCCAAAGTCTTGCTGAAAATTAAAATATCATCCAAATAAACAATAACAAATTTTTCCAAGAACTTCTTAAGTACCTCATTCATGAGCCGCATGAAGGTGCTTGGGGCGTTTGTCAACCCAAAGGGCATGACTAACCACTCATAAAGACCCTCCTTGGTCTTGAAGGTTGTTTTCCACTCATCTCCTTCTCGAATCTGTATCTGATGATAGCCACTCTTGAGATCTATCTTTGTGAAGTACTGAGCTCCACTCAAGCAGTCCATAAGATCATCCATCCTTGGCAAAGGAAACCGATACTTGATGGTTATCCTATTTATAGCTCAAGAATCTGTATACATCCTCCACTCTCCATCCTTCTTTGGTGCGAGTACTGCAGGTACTGCACATGGACTCAGGCTCTCTCGAATCAAGCCCTTCCTCAATAGCTCCTGAACCTGTCTATTTAGCTCCTCTATTTCAGTAGGAGTCATCCTGTGAGCAGCCTTGTTAGGCAAACTAGCTCCTGGAATTAGATCTATCTAATGACTGATTTGCCTTATTGGTGGCAATCCATCTGGAACATTATCAGAGATAATATCTCCAAACTCCCCTAGTAAATCTGAAACTTCAAGTGGTATTTCACTACTACCTTCTTTATCTTTCCTAGGAATCAAAGCATAGCACATATGCTGGTGTTTCATGCCATCTAAAAACTTCCTTTCATCAACAAGACAAATCCTAGCACTGCTACATACCTTTTCACCTTCCTTTTTCATGGGCTTCAATTTGTGGCGAACTCCATCCTTTGTCAGAGAGTATGTGTTTGCATGTCCATCATGTACTACATGTCTATCAAACTGCCATGGTCTACCCAACAATAGATGGCAAACATCCATCGAAATAACATCACAGAGAACTTCATCATGGTAACTCCCAATTTTGAATTTCACTAAACATTGTTCACTTACTAGGACCTTATGATCATCTTTTACCCAAGCAATTCGATAGGGCTGGGGATGTTTCTCCCTCTTGAGCTTCAGCTTAGAGACCATCTCTTCTGATACCAAGTTATCAGTGCTACCACCATCAATGATCACGTCACAACATTTATCCTCACACTTGCATCTGGTACGAAACAAACTCCTCCATTGTCCTGGTTCAATCTCACCACTTAGTAGGACTCTTTCATTTGCCAAGGTCTCTCCTCTTTCTGCATCCTCTGAATGTGATGATTGTGCATCCTCATCCACATGAGCAACCCTAGCTTGGCCCTCAGTTCTCCTATCTGTCCTTCCTTGTCGTTGAGGGCATTCAAAGGCACGATGACCTTCTTCATTGCAATGTAAACAGGTACCACGGAAGCCTCCTCTTCCTTGTCCACGTCCTCTACCTCTTCCTCTCTGATTTCCAAAGTCTTGATCATAGGAGCGGTTGAAACCCTCATTCCTCTGGTTCCTGCTAGTACCCACATCTTCATTTTTCTTTTGGGTTTCATTGCAGCCTCCAGATGATCTACCGCTTCCCCTTCCTCCTTGACTGCGCCCTCTTTGTCTTCCTTCAAACCTTTTATTCAGCTTCTCTTCAACTCATAGGGCAAACTGGTATGCCTCTTCAACGCTGGTCATTCTTACCAGACTTAATTCCTCCTGGATGCTAGGTCGCAACCCACTGATATAACGAGCAACCTTCTCCTTATTTGCTTATGCATGCCCCGCTCTAATCAAGATTCGGTAAAATTCCTCTGTATATTCTTGGACTGATCTTCCTGCTTGCTTTAACCCATGCATCTTCTTAAACAAATCAAGCTCGTAGTCCATAGGAATGAACTGCTTCTTCAATTTGTCCACCATGCGATCCCATCTTGTGATCTTCTCCTTTCCTCTTCTGTTTCTTTCCAATTGGACCTCTTGCCACCAGATTTTTGCATGGCCTTTCAGTTTGGCCTTTGCAAACTTAACCCTATCTGGGTCCCTGATATCCTCATACTCAAAGTATTCTTCCAGTTCATTGATCCAATCGATCAACTCATCTGGTTTCAGATTTCCTGAAAATACACCCACTTCAATTGTAGGTCTTTTCCCAAACCTAGTAATGGCCCTAAAAAGCCTTTCCTCTGCATAATTCAGAACTTCCCCGTTAAATTCCCTTTCTGGTCCCATTACTTCTTCTTCATTGTCATCCTCACTGTCGTCACCTGCAGCAACATTTGCTCCTCTACGGAGCTCCTCTTGCAATACCTGTACTTGCCTTTGGAGGGCTCTAACCTCCTCAGGATTAATAGCTCTAGCCCTTCCGCCACGCTCTCTTCGTAGAGGCATCTTCTAACTCGAACCCACAACCACACAGTCCTGGTGCAAACTGCCTCACAGTCGGCGCTCTGTCTGCACACTCAGGAAAACTAGGCTTTGATACCACTTGATGGGGACACAACCCAAGAACAGAATGGACACAACAGAAAAGGGAAATTGTATTAATTGAAAAATAAGCTAGTACATTCAGTACAGAGAAAATAAACTTCAAAACATGCCCTAAGGGCTTACAATAGCATAAATTTGGAGATAATTTCTCCTTTCAGTACCTCCTCTCAAACTCCACTCCGAACTGCCTTTTACAATGCCAGAAATCTCCTTAAATAGACCCCGGAGGGTTAAGGACTAGGAGTACATTCTAGAAAGTGCTAGTAGGCATCCACCAACCAAATAGAAGGCTCTAGAAACTACGTTAGAAGTCGGCGCAAATCTAGAAAAATCCAGAAACGGTAACCGAACTTTCAGGAGGCATAACTTTTGAACCGTAGCTCCGATTGACGAATCGTTTACATTTTCGAAAAGCTCTCACAGCGCTCTATAGCCCTATGGACCAGCTTCGCTCGTCCCCCCTTTTTTGGCCCTTTTCGAGGTCATTTAATGCCCCTAACCTAACTTTGAAGCATTCTTAGGAGGTCTCCAAAACCCGAAAAATTGCAATAACTTTCAAACCGTGAGGCCTTTTGACCTTATTCTTTTTCTGGAATGCTCTAAATTACAATTACATTCATCTGGCCAATTTACACCTCCTAGTTCACCAAAATGATGGCTCAATTACATTCTCCTATTTTTTCGAGATTTACACGAACACTGATAGTGGAACTGTGAGAGTTGGAACCTTTATTTGACCCAAATGGGTGTCCAAAAATGAAAACACATGAAATGGAAACTAAGTCTAAGTACATTTTTTTGGGTGATACAGGATTGCCCTTATACCTCTGGATGCTCCTGCATCAATTAATTACGTTAAAGAGTTAGAAATGATGAGGATAAAAGATGTTGCACACGAGGTTGACGAAACATATACAAAGGTGGTTGCGTTCACAAGTTTTGTGGAAGAAGTATATCGTGATCACTTGCATAATAAAGGTCATAATACTATTCTAATCAGTGAAGAGTGTGTAATGTATTTGCACCATTGCAATGAAGTGCTCTTTATGTAATTTTCACTTTGTTAGCACAAAACTTGTAAATAGAGTTATTTCTGGTTTAGATTGATGATTGTGACTTATAATATCACCATACTTTTAAATAACAGTTATTTGAAACATTTATAAACTCCTAAATTGTATCAATACACTACATGGTTTGACCTATTAAATTTGTTATGATTTATAATTGATATGATACCAATTGTATTCCAATTTTTTTGTATCAAATAATTCATATGGTTAATTATGAACTATTACATATGTCATTTGAATTATTTTTGCTTCAACTCCAATCCTTGTGTGAATGTGATTTGTGTAAATGGTTTAATAGTATATTCAATAATTATAGATTTAGTTTATATTTTAGATAATAGTATGAAAAAATATTTCAATTTTATTCGAATTCACAATAAATAATTAATATATAATATATAAATAATTTGTAACTAAAATGTAAATGAAAAATTGAATTGCGCTATTGTAAAATGTTATAATTTTACATACCATATATGTCTTCAAAGTTATACTCAAATATACCTGAATATGCATTTGTTAGTATAATTATCATATACTATGTTTCCAATTAATTTTAACAAAAAGAAAAATAAATATTGTTTAATATAAATTTTTTTTTTAAATATGTATTTCTATTTAGTAATGACCAAAATATTGTCAAAAATCTTATATATAGAAATTACAGTTATCATACATATACATCATGTGTGTGGTTGCTATTCAGATAATATCTATATTAAATTCGCAATATAGATCCTTCAGGAAGATGTTGATTGGCGTATTTAATATAGATAGATATCTTATTTTAAAATGTCTTTCAAAAAGATATTGATCAACGTATTTATAGATAATATAGATATTATCTGAATAAATATAAATAAGCTAGTGTTTTGAAAGTGACACAAAATTATGTACCCAAAACAGAAAGTTGCTTACAAATTTAAATAAAGATATTTCAATTGAGAGCGACACAAAATTATACGACCAAAACAGAAAGTGGCTTACAAATTTAAATAAAGATACTTCTTAATGTTTTTTCACACTTTCGTCACATACATAAAAAATTACTGCATACTAATACCTAGTAGGAGTTGTACATATACATCGATTTTTGTTTTGGTAAGGATCAACTGTAAAACTCTCTAGACACTGCAATTATTTCAATTAGTGTCATACATCGTTTAAAAATATATATAATTCATTTTTACTTAGGCATATTATTAATTCTCTTTTATTTCATCTTTTAATTGTTGCTTAGACTTGAGATGAAACTTTCCATTACCAGGAAGACCTCCATTAACAGAATTGATATGTTGCATTGTCGTCGAAATGTAAATTATTCATTCCTAATAAAAAGAATTATTTGAATGTTACATATAGATACAGTAGAATCTAAAAGCACTATTCAAATCATTTATTCTCTATTTCCATATGGAACCTTACTATTGTTGCAGTTATATGCAAGCTTGAATTCTATTCCCGTACCTCGCAAACCTTCATTGTCACATTACAGAGGAAAAGAGCAAAGATCCATCTGAAAGTCAAAGAATATCTAGAGAAAAGACTAATGTGGTTTGACGCGATCCCGTATGTTCTCCACGAACTCAATGACAGCTATAATGCAACCAATTAATTGCCCAGTTGATTCAAATGAGAGTTACCAAAATACTTTTCTTCTTTTCCTCAAAACTTACAATTGTTGTGATCACCAGCAGACAAGCGGGAGATTGTAAAACTGAAGGAATCGGGAATTTAGACTACGAATTCATCTCTTCCACTTTCAAATGACAATTAATTACCCAGTTAAAACGAGAGAGTAAAATCCATTTGAGTTTTTTTCAGCTCACAATTGCGATTGTCATCACCGTCAGACAGTGAAAGATGTGAGCCTGCAAGAATCGCTAATTCAAACCTCCCCCGTTCCAATTTCAAGCATTTGAAACCCTAAACATTTAACTCCAGCCTAGAATCCAGGCTGTCATTTCATTTCTTTCGATTAAATTTATATAAACAAGAAAGTAATCGATTCAATCCCCAAGAGTATATTTCAGACTGTACCAGTGTGCATTTAAATTAAAAGCATCAAAACCCGAAGAATTTTTCATCCTTCACCGAAAAGATTTACAGTCATCTGATGAGAAGAACAAATAATTACAGTGATGATTATGATTGTTGAAACTTGAGGCTATAGCCTAAGCATGTATTCACGGCCGCGGCAGAAGAGTGCTGCGGGACCAGAAGAAGTCGGATGAAGAAAAGAGAAGAGAATCACCTGTTGCAAGAATAAGGTAAGATTAAAGCTGCTGCTCTGGTCCGGTAGGAGAAGTCCAGGCCGTCCAGAGATGATCGGCGATGAAGCTCGTGATGTTCGGAAACACCCTGCGCATTATGCCCCGCCCTCCAATAGTCAGTGGCGGCGGCCGTGGAGGGCTGCCTGAACACTTTTCCTCCTCCTTCAAACCCTCTTCCGCCTCAGCTGGAACATCCTTCTTCAAATTTAGGTCCTCCTTCAAACCCTCCTCGGCCTCTAGTGTTTGCACTACTGAAACCCCAGGCTTCTCAGCAGAAGCAGAAGCAGTAAAGCTTTCATCGGAGTGGCTCGGATTCTTGTCTTTGAAACCCTTACGGTTCTTTCCCTTGGAGTTTCCCTTAGCAGCATCTGCCCTGGCAGCCGCGGCCATGTGTTCTTCGTACAAATCAATTGCCTCGTGTATCGTCTGCCGATTCGGCGAAGCATCCCAGCGACTCCAGAAGCTCGTGTAGCACTGAAAGCAGCTGCACTCAAATGAAGGTTTGTGGCTCCAGGAGGACTGCTGCGACGCCTTTTCCGCCATTGAAGAGAGCGGCAAACTATTTCGCTTGTTCTCCTTGAGAGGCAGAACATCAGGCGAGCGCGCTATGAGATAAGCGAGAACTTCCTGGTCCTCTGCAGGGAGCGCGGCGCTGAGAGTCGCCACGGCCACGGGCAGAAGCCTCAGCACAGAATACGCATCAGGGAATGTCTGCGGGTGCACCTTCCCCTTCCGATACACATTCTTCATCACAAACAACCAGAAATCCACGGCAAAGGGGGAGAAAACCGATGAGCGGGAGCGTAACGACTCTGAACCAGAAATCCCCAGCAGAGGAGGAGAAAACTGATGAGCAAAGGGGGAAAAATCTGAGGCACAACTCCACAGCAAAGGGAAAGAAAGCTGATTGACAAAGGTTGAAAAATCTGAAGCAGTACTCAACAGGAAAGGGGGAGAAATCTGAAGAGCTGAGGGTGAAAAATCTGAACCAAAACTACACAGCAAGGAGAGCAAAATCTGAAGGGCGAAGGGGCAAAGAAGCAGAACTCCCCAGCCAAGGGAGAAAAATCCGATGGGGAAAGAGGGAAACACAAACAACAGACTAGTATTATTATTTTTCCAAGCCTGGTAAAAATGGATTCCGGAACATGACCGACGGAGCAGAGCCGAGCTTATCATCTGCCGTTCTACGGCGGAAGCTAATAATGCGATTTTGTTATCGGATTCGATAAAACAATTCATGCCTGTGCAGTAGCACGCATTCCCAGGGCAGCCATGGAATCTTTTTTAGGTTTTGGGGTGGGTGGAGCGAGGGGCCCATGGATCATAACTTCTACTAACCCTAACCGCGGTTGAATGCATTGGAATGGAGAGCTCAAACGCTTCAAATTTCACTGTTCACTGTGCATTCTCCATCTACCGTAGATACACCCGTCAACACTTGATTTGCAGACAAACGAATTGGTTGAGCGAAAGCTACCCTGGATAGAAACTCAAGGATCATATACCAATTAAAAAAACCGTCAGAAATTATGTAAGAAGAAGACGCCCCAAATGCTGTCAAATTGAATGCAACCGTCCACCCGCTGTTGTTTTTGTCGCGCTCCCGATGTTAGCCTAAGCGCTCCTGAGATATGTACCTATTATAACCCTTCATGACGGCGCTATGTCGGACGTCACTTGACGGGAAACGGGTTTTGTTCATATGGTTGTAGCTGCCCGACTTCTGTCAGGTGACAGGTGACGTGATTATCGTTTTGAAGAGGCGATCCTTATCCGAAGGGCGTGAGGAATGAGTTTTTTTACAGTAGATGACGGGTACAGAATCTGTCAGTCTCTGGCCGCCCATTGCCGGGCAGTCGTTTTCGTATTTAAGGGACTCCCACTCTGTTCGCTCACCTGCCCTTCCCAGGTGTGTCATCCTCCTCCGCACCGTCTATGCCGTCATTTATATGCACCCTCTTTCAATGAAAATATAACTCCTTCCACTATTTAATACTTACGGATGCATATAAGTTGCCCCCTATGCATTGGCATCCTCCTTTCTCTCTTTTAAAAGCCTTTGAGATTCTTTACTATCTCTCGGGTCCATTATAGATTGTTACCTCACAAGCTTAAAGCTAGTTTCACGAGGATATAGTCATACAGTCTAGATGAGCTATTTGAGGAGGTCATATTTTACATTATTATGGTTTCTTTATCAACATATATGATAAAAGAATTAACACTAAAAAGATTTAAAGTCAATGAATCTTGAGTGTGTTAGAAAAGTTAAAAAGGTTGTTCAATGACTTGCCCTTGTATCAAGTAGTCATGAGGATAGGTCTATCATTGAGAGATAGTTCACAAGCTTAAATTTCAAAGGTCCTTAATAAGGCAACCTACTAGGATAGGTCTATCATTGATAGGTAGTTCACAAGTATAAAGTTTTTTTCCATATTGCTCGATGATTAGTCTATGAGGACATGATCATGAAATCTAAATGAACCATTTGAGGAGACGAGATTTTGTAGAATTGTGTTTTCTTTATTAACATCTATAATAAAAGAAACAACATAAAAAAGAACTAGAAGTCAATGGGCCCTCAGTGTGCTAGAAAAGGTTCTTAATGAAACTAGTCTCATATCGAGTAGCTAAAATGACTTTGTTGATAATGATATTCTACTATTTTTATAATGGATAATGCATATGTTGAGTCTTACATGTTTCTGGAAAACCACTTATCTATCTCATTAAACATCTTTTATGTGTGTTGTTTACTGTAGAGGAGGGGACTTGCTACTCTCAAAATGATATCTCTAGAAACAAAAAAATTAGCGATTCAGATTGAGGAGGTAGAGACATACAAATTCACCTTTCACAAATATGAAAAGGCAAGGTCAAGGTCGACCTACCTTACATAACCCTAAACACTTTTTCTAGAACTTTGCAGGAACCCTTTGAGCAGCATCTGTAATCGCCTAAAATTGGTCCTTCGAAACAAATGCCCCTAATCACAATTATTGATCAAAAATCATTAAATTCCTAACCAAAAAGGCATTTCAATTTCTATGATTTATCTTATCTAAGTATCAAATTGCATAAAAATCCTTACCTTGTAATAATCATCGAAGACTTATTTACTCCTAAATATCAACCTTAGGGTCTATTTGGTTTGTGGAAGATGATTGGAATTGACATTTGGATAATCCAGATTTGAAATTTGTTGTGTTTGTTTCAAAAATGGCAAAATGGAATTAGAATATTAGACTTATAATTTTGCTTCAAATAGAGTTACTACACTTCCTTCTACATACTTGGAATTGAATATCAAAACTTGGTTACAATTTTTTGAGAAGTGCTAATATTTCATATTTGTTTGTGTTTAGTTAACCTATTTGTTTAACCATTCTAGGGTTTGATGTTCATGTGTGTCAAGTTGGTTTATGCATGGCGAAATCAAACTGCTTGGTATGGGAAGGAGCATGTTGTCTAAGTGGATATTATTAGGTTCTATGGTCTTCGATGGTATTATTCCATGATGGAAATGTTCAATGGACATTATTCTAGGCTTGACTATGTTTATGAGGTCATCCTAAATTTTATAGGACTTTGTCTTACAATAGTTTCTGATGACTCTGTATGAGTCATTCTTTTTAACCAATCGACAACCTTAGCCCCAGAGATGCAAGACATGGAAAAAAGTATTGTGGATTGTCTCCTTCTATATCCACCGTCTAGGTGTACCAATTTTTTGGCAAGTTTGGAATTAGCCGAATTGATATCGATCAAAACAATTAGGAATGATAGTGAACATGAAAATACCAATTGTCATCTTTCTTAGTGATGGTGGAAATAATGGCCAGAGAGATCCTGTTGATTGTGTAAAAATAGAGCAAAAACTTTTAGCCACTAATTCATCGATTATGTATTTAACTCCTTTTCATCTAAATTGACATTTACTATTAAAATGATCTCACTTTTTTTTATAATAAAATAATATGTAATCTCTTAATCTATGAGTTGTTTTACCCATGCTTCTTAAATAATTTTTATATTAAAAAAAATCCTAATTCCAATTCTAATTTGAGAAACCAAATGTAGAAATAGAATATTCTCACTCATCCTTTAGGTGAACCAAATGGTTCTATTGAAATCGCAAAATGTATTTTCAAGATTTACAAATCCTTGATTTGGCTAAATCGAGATTTGTAGAAATCTCAATTTCTACAATTCCACGAATGAAATAGAACCTTATTGGCAATTAAATCTTCCTAAATCGATTAATTTTATTAAATGTCCTAACACATATATTAAATATAAACCCTTTTTCCAATTACACATGAAAAGGGAATCAATTAGATTAAATTGAATTAAATATCTCAAAAATATCAATTATTAGATTTAATACTAATAAATTGAGAAAGTTTATTTGTTTGAGATAAATATTTAATAATTCTCTAAAAAGTTCTACAAAATCTCGAATTTGAGGAAAAAGATGGAATTAAATAAATCAATCAACCAAAAAATATGACAAACTAGACAACTCAAAATTAGAAAAGGAGATTGATTTGTTAACTAAGCTTCTCATATCTGATTGCTTTGTTAATTCTCCTAATTGATTTGTTAACTTCCTTGTTTACTTTGTCAACTTAGTTATCATTGATCGATTAACTCTTTTGATTGGTCAATTAACTCAGTTTTGATTGATTTGTTAACTCATTTCTAATTCAACTCTGATTCAACACTAGGATTTCTATAAAAGGAAGTCTCTCACCTCTCATTTGAGGGATGCATAATTGAAGAAGTAAAGAGACTCGGTTGGAATTACTTTGGAGATTTTTTCGTCAAGCTTAGAGAATAGATTAATCTTTCATACTGAATTACTATCAATTCATATGGATTCATTCACCTTACTTGCATACTAAAAACACAAAAAAAAAACTTAATCTACATTCAAATCCTTCATTCTAACAATGTCTATACTAAGCTTTCTAATCATATGGATCAGTCAACTTTTTAAATCACTTCCAAACATGAAAAGGTGATAAGGTTGTTAACTGAGCTTCTCAGATCTGATTGCTCTGTTAATTCTCTTAATTGATCTGTTAACTTTATTGATTGCTTTGTCAACTTAGTTCTTATTGACTGGTTAACTCTTCTAATTGGTCTATTAACTTGGTTTTGATTGATCTATTAGTTGATTGATGTGTTAACTCATTTCTAACTCAACTCTAATTCAACACTATTATTTCTATAAAAGGAATTCTCTCGCCTCTCATTTGAGGGATGCATAATTGAAGAAGTAGAGAGACTCTGCTAGAATTACTTTGGATATTTCTATGTCAAGCTTGGAGAATTTGTTTATTATTTTATTTGTTACTATTTAAATTAATCTTGCATACTAGATTACTATCAATTCATGTAGATTCATTCACCTTACTTGCATACTAAAAATACAAAATAATAGCTTAACCTGCATTCAAATCCTTTATTCTAACAATGTCTATAGTCATTAAGGGCTTTTAATTCTAAGAACATTCAAACTCATGATAAATAGAAGGTAATAAGTTGCCTTGTTAGATTGATCATGCTTTATTCTTCTGATTAATCTGACATGTAATTATATATTGAAGTTTGTTGTTTCAGTTGTAGGACCACATTTTACACATATTTCTAGTGCCCGACGTAGGGCCTGAAAATCAAATTTTTGGCCTTATTCTCATTCATTTTCATCATTATTATTTTTTTACTTTCCATACATTGTCATATATTATTGCTTGGAAAACTCTTTTCTTGTATGAGACATGTTTTTTGTCGTACTATCTCTTATTATGTTTTGTAAGTGTTTAATTGGTATGTTTCATCGTGCATAGAGCAATCCTGGGTCATACAAGAGTTTTACTTTGTCATTTGGAGTACTATTTCCTCGTACGAGTTTTGAAAATGATATTTTGTTGTTGTTTGGTAAATAGAGGGAATTTTTCAAAGGTTTTTTAATCATATTTTTTTTTATTACTATCTTAATCCTTGCCTGGGTTTTTTTTGTCCTAATTTTTGAAGTAGCATAACACATTTTTGGTAGGACATTTTCCAAAGACACCATATACATAAGCTAGCTAACAATTTCTTTTAGGACACTTGTCAAAGAATGCTTTCCAAAGATACAATCTGAAACTTTCAAAACTATTGACATGTGTTTGTAGGTTTCTTGATCGTCAATTGAAACATTATGTCTTCCTAGTCTTTTTATAAAGCACATAGTTTAACTAGGGCCTTGTTAAAACTTCCATAAGGGTCTTGATAGAAGAATAGGGGAGTATGCTCTTTGTTACATGGGAGTGATGACCATTGACTAATCAAAAACCTAGGCGTTGCTAAGAGATTAACTCTTTGGGAGGCAAGGAAAGGTAGAAAAGAACCTGACTCATCTATTAGTTTGGGAAGTATGCTCTTTTCTCCTTGAGAGAAAATCACAAACTTAGAAGCTCTTGGACTGGTTAGGAGAGAAGTTATCTCAATGATGAACTTTTTTTGTGTGCTTAGGTAAAGTGAAGAGGATAGAGAAGTATTCTCTTCTCCTTTTAGGAGAGTAAAAAACTTAGACTCCTTGGATCTGAACTAGTTAGTCCAACGAGTCGTCTTTAGAGGGTCTTCCAGACGAGGGAAAAATATCTCTAGAATGACCTAAGTGAGCACACACCTTTCCTCAATGATTCCAACTCACTATAATAAAGAAGTTTTGTAGAGTCCAAAGACCTCAAAACCATGTTAATTCCATCCTCTTGATTTAAGATCATCACATATCTTGAGGATTCCCTATTTGTTGTACTAAGTGGAATTGCTCCCTTCCTTGCTTACCAAGGGTGTAAACTTATAGGTGTTGGTGTGGATGAGATGCCTCAATTTCATATCGAGAATGTATGGGGTTAGTGTGAATGAAAGACAAGTAAAAACTTCTAGATAGTTTCTACTTGACTCATCTCCAGAAGGGGGCATAATCTTTGTGAAAAGAGAAGAAGAATCTCTCCTTTAGAGATATGCACCTATGGTGGGAACATCTCCTTGGAAACACCTAAAATATGGGTGCCCTTCAAGGGGTGACATGGTTGTGTGAGGTGAATGTATATGGATAAGATGTGACACAAAGGTTTTTCTTTCTCAACCATATTTTTGAGGGATAACTCTGTCTTTGTGAATCTAAATTTTTCCACAGTTGTCCAAATGAATCCAAACTTGTCAAAACTTCCCCCCTTTCATCCAAGTTTCTTTATCCTTGGATAGGAGTGTTTGTGACTATTGTATGTATCACTATTTATTGTTTAATGATTTGCAAAACTCAATGTTCAATATGAAAACTGTCAAATTGACCTCACAATTTGTTTTAAACTAGGAAATGTCCTGAATTTTCATCCAGACTCTTGAGAAATTCCATATGAGTTTAGATTTTAGATCTCATTGTATCTATTTTGTTGTCTAGGAGACTACCTAGTATCGTCATGTAATGCATCCTCTATCGTACGAGGGTAAAAGCACAAACCTGTGTCACCTTTTATAAAGGAGAAGTGATATCAAAATTTAAAGTCTTCAACTTTAACGAAATAGAAGTGGCATTTGTGCTTAGAATTTGAAGATGATGTAAACTAATGAAATGTGTAAAATTGGATGAAGTTTATGTCTATAATTTTTTTTAAAAAAATTGAGTGAAAATTTTATTTATTTTTGAATTTTTAAAGTATATTTTTTAATTTTTTTAAAATACTAAAAATATAGAGTTTTTTTCCCGTCAAACAAATATATGCAAATGTTCATATTTTGGTTTGATTTTGAAATATGTTAGAGTTAACATGTATACCTAGTGTACCGAAAAAGAAAAATTGAAATTCAGCTAATATTTTTGAAGTTATAACTGGTCAAAGTCAAAGTTATCAGAAATTGACAGTTTTTTTCTCCCGTCAAACTTTTTCCATCAAATCTACATTTTTTTAAAACAAATTACATATTCTTGAAGAAGACTCTCTCCTCTAGTGCAGCATAAAAAAAAATTAATTTTTTAACGTGATTTACTATTTTTTTCTTATTTTTGAATAGACATCTTCCTGAATCTTAAGATACCTACTTGTAATATTTTCAAATTATAACATATTATTCATAATCAAAATTTAAAAAAAATTATATGATCATAATCGTGACTCCGAGAACTACAAAAGTATATTTTTAGTTTTTAAAAAAACTTGAATTTAGTAGGTCAAATTGGCCTTCAAAGTGAGATGTTTACAGAAGTTTTGATTTTTGCTTGTTTGGCTGCCACATAGACTGTTTCGGCCGGAACTGTTCCGGCTGAAACACCTGTCAGCTGAATAAACTGCCAGCGGTTAATGTGACTATTTGATATTAAAAAAAATTGTTTTTTCTTTTTAAAAAAATTAAATATATAGGGACAGCGAAAACTGGAAGAGGGTTTTCAAAAGACAATTAATTTTGAAGCAATTTTGAACAACTGTTCTGCGGATTTAATCAATATTGCAAAGGATCGAATATTTTGAAGGTGATTTTTTTTCGTCTAATTATTTTTATTTTTATGTATTATATATTGAACCATTAGCTGATATTTAGTGAAATCTAAATTTATTTATTTTTCTTTCTATATATTGAAATATTCAACGGGTAGTAAAAGGAAAATATCAAAGAAATATGATAGAAAAAGAGATGACAAAATGAAAGGCCATACAAAACATGATCAAAACCAACCTACTGAAATTCCTGAACATGCTGAGATTCATGAAGAAAATGAAAGTAATGAAGAGGAAGAAATTGGCAATTCTATTGATAGAGACAAATTAGAAAGCATAAAAAATTTGATGGATTTGGATGAAGAACTACTTTTTAACCAAATTCCATCTAAAGATGTGATAAATGATAACACTATCAGAAAGCATTGTCAGAACATGTGGGATGAATATTTCAAGGATAAAAGTATATTTGGACAGACACAATTATTTGTGAAGTTATTTAGGAGAATAGATATGAGACCTATTTTAGAGTTGTTGGGTGTTGATAACAGGAAAAGCCATGCCCATAATATTAATAAAACAGTAGTTGAAAACTTGCAAAATGCTTATAACAAAATTGACAACACAACTCGAGGAGGTGATTTGAGTAATGCACGTAGAGCATTGATGACTACTATATCTAGTAGAAAATTGACATAGAAAATAGGTACGTGCAATTTTTGGTGTACTACATATATCTAGAAGAACTGTCCAGAGATACATCAAGAGGAGAAATATGCTAGATGATAACATTAAGAATAACTGGGTGAATATTTGTAGAGTTCCTCGAAAAGACAGGATTTTTGAAGAAGTAAAAAGACAAGTTATTGAATTTTGGACCACACATTCTCGTGTTTCTTCCAACAGGCCTGATACTATACAAATTAAAGATCAAGAAATAGGGGCTAAAATTGAACATCCAAAACATTTCATAGATATAACTCAAAGTGAACTTTTTGAAGCATTCAAACAAGAATTTTCAAATGTCAAAATATGTCAGAGAATGTTTGAGAGTTTACGTCCTTCCTTTGTACACATAAATAAGATGCGTGAAACTTGTTGTTGTAGAAATCATGTTGAATTTGGTCTACACTTGCAATCATTTAAAAAAGTTATGGCAATACTTGATCCTAATTTGGTCATCCCTAGCAGTATAACACAATTTGTGAGGTCCATATTATGTGATAAATTAGAAGATTCAGATGAATTCAAAGTGCAATGCATCAAAAATCAGTGTGAAGATTGTGCAGATTTACACAATTTTTTTGAAATTATGCAAGTTGAGAATATTAATGAATCCACACCAATTTCATGGATGAGATATGAATATGAGAGATACCAAAATAATAGAGGAGATGAATTCAAAAAAATTGTATTGCAGGAGAGTGAATTGCATTGTGATGAGTTCATGGCCAAGTTCCGTCCATTGATATATCCACATATCCAACATTGTCATGGTGCACGATGGCAAGCTAAACAGTTTCGTGATTCCAAAAATTATTTTCCACCTGGTTGTATACTTTCAGTTGTAGATTTTTCTGAGAATTATACATTTGCATCTCATACAGAGCTCCAAAGCTAATATTATCATTCTGAACAAGTTGCAATATTTGTGCAAGTGACCTTTAGACATGCACAATTTGAGGTGGATCAGATAGAAAGATTGGATGAAAATGAACGCATCATCATCAAAGAGGTTCATTTCTATATTAGTGATGATAGAGTTCATGATAGGAGTTATGTGGCTCATTGTTTTGCAATGTTCTCTAAAGATCTCAAAAATTGTGGAATAAATGTTTCAGAGCACTGGATTTGGTCTGATGGATGTGCAGGTTAGTATACATGAAATAGTTACACATTTATTTAACTTTATTTTAACTTATATTTATTTGGACATGTCTATTTCTATTTGATATATGTACACGGATAATTGTAGATACTTATCATGTTTCATGTTCACGGGACAATTCAAATCTGCAAAAGCATTTAATTGGTTAGCAATGCAACATGCTAGAACCAATGTTAGGTTTTTATAGAATTTCTTTGAAAGTGGACACAGAAAAGGGGAGCATGATGGAGCAGGAGCATGTATAAAATGTGCGCTTTGACAACATGAACCTGCAGGTAAATATATGCATTTTTAAAATGTGCATGTTTAATACTCTAGTAGCATATATTTTAAATTTTATATATACATGCATATTGTATATACATACAAAGAATAGGATAGAGAGCGCAAATCAAATTGTTGAATGGTGCAAAGTTCATTTTGCTACTCGAGATACTGAATACAATAAGCGTTACTTTTGGGAGGTGAAAGGTGAACTAAGTTATATTTATTTTTAATGTATTTTTCAAATCAAGTTGAGTTTTTAATTAAATATTTATTTTGAAATATGATAATTATTTTTTGTTTTTGTAACAGATATAGATCGATCTAATCCTTACAATTGTCAAACGATTCTTGGAATTAGAAGTTTACATCAAATGATGACTATAGGAAACCATAAACCTCTAGTAATTAAAGTAAGAGAGAAAACATGTTTTTGTGATGACTGCATTAAGGACAATCTAGTGAGTGCATGTGAAAATATTGGGAATGGATATGTTTCACATTGGGATTTGAAGGAGATAGTTAGAAAGCCTCCTTTTGAAGATGTTGACATTGACATTGACATTCATGATCCTGTATATTCAACTGATTATGAGTGCATTTTTGAATTAGTTATGGCAGCTTTGTGTGCATATATACATATATATAAATTAATATACATGTATATTTATTTTAAAACTAATTTATATTTATCTTTTTATATACATGCAGGAGATATTTTTGCAATTCAAGCCTTACCAGATAATGCGGAAAATGTGGACTATTATCTTTTAAGACGCACAAAAGAAAAACACAAGTTGCTAGAAGGAACTATAGATGTTGATGAACTGTCATATCTAATTGGATCAGTTGTTATTAAAGGAACATATTATCAACAAACAAGGGTAATTGATAGTGGTATTGAATCTATTGAATACAAGCTTGGAGAAAAGGTTTTACACTACAGTAACCATGTTATAGCAACCAAATTACAATCTGAAGCAGTAAAAAGAAAAGAACATCATGGAAATCAAAAGTGGAAATTGTCTATTGAAGAACATGAAAAACTTCTAGAGATAATAAAAAGTAGAGAGGATCCTAACAATACATTGGTTGTGGAGCTCTAGTTTACCTATGTATTTATTGTGGAGCTCTAGTTGAGTTATGCCTGCATAGCTCTTATACTTTCATATTTAATATTGACAAGATATTTGTTTTATAAATTTTTGTACATTGGATCATTTATCTTGGATATGCAAAATTAGACATGTATTGTTATTTTTATTTAAATTGGACATAGATATCTCATTTAAGACCAGGTCTCTTAGGACCTCCCCTTTAGACAACCCCTTTAGTATTTGTATGTATTAATATATACATTGTTTATGTTTTCTTACATATGATTGTTAATCTTGTTATGTATTTATGTACATGTAATCTTTATATGTTTTTATATGATACATTCTTTATGTTTGTATATAATCGTTATGTTCTTGCATGTATTAACTTTTACTAATTAAATGTTGTAACATGCATTCTTTAGGTCATACTCTTTATATGTTCTTACATGTATATGTTATATGAACTATGTTACATATTACATACATTATATTTTATTAATTAAATGCTGTTAATTATAGTTAATTAAGAATGTATGTCATTAAATAGAGTTAATTAAGTCATTAAATAGAGTTAATTATTAAGACATTAAATATAATTAGATTAAATATAGTTAATTATAGTCAATTAGATTAAATATAGTTAGTTATAGTTAATTAGGTTAAATATAGTTAATTATAGTTAATTAAGGCATGTATATATGATATTCTTATGTACATCGACCATTAAAATTATATAGTTAATTACACTTAGATTAAGGCATTAAGATGAATAACTATACATATACATGTAAACTTGAATATTGAAAACATGAATAACATATAGAAACATGTGCATAACACATACATAAGTTACATAAAAGATGAAGACATCAAAAGATCAATAAAATAGATGTGTACATTAAAAGATCAATAACATACATGTGCATATATCTGGAGAATATAATGTACGCATATCAAATGTATAAAAATAGATCATGTATCAAATGTCTGGAAATAACACATATAAAACATCAAAGTCTCCATATAAACATGTATCTAGAAATAACATATAAAACATCATTTAGTGTCCATGATATAACCACATATCTAAAAATAACATATAAAACATCAAAGTGTCCATATAAACCATGTATCTGAAAATAACATATAAGACATCAAAGTGTCTAGATATAAAATGTATGCATATGGAAATAACATATAAAACATCAAACTGTCCATGTAAATATGTATCTAGACATAACATGTGTGTAATAAAATAAAAGGCCACATATGATCTAATCAGCTACATCCCCCCTCTTGATCCTGGGCCTTGTCCCCAAAAGGGTCTATCAGCTGCATATGAACCCTGTGTCAAATGATAACTTGAACCTTTTAATTATGTGTACAGAAAAATTATATCAAGATCTACATACATACATACATACATACATACATACATACATACATACATACATACATACATACATACATACATACATACATACATACATACATACATACATATATATATATATATATATATATATATATTGTAACATACCTAGGACTCACGACGTGTAGGATCTGTCATTGTTTGCAGATCAACAAAATGTAACATACTATCACTCAAACCCTATAACACATACACAAACACACACATATACATTAATTTAAACATATAAACATATTATTTACTATAATAAAAATAAATCTAAACATATAGAGATATTTACCGTAGCATTATGTAATGCTCTGCTGATCTGACTGATATTTGAATCATGTAATGAAAAAATAGTATCAGCATCCAAGTCAATAGTGCGGCCCTGATCTAAAAGCATGGAAGTAAATAGACCAGGTTGTATGGCACTAAGATCCTGAGTAGGGGGGGTATTGTAGGGTCCTAAGTAGTTGGGGCTGGTGTTGTAGCCTGGGCCTATGTAGCAGTAGGAGTAGTAGAAGGTGCAAGAATGTCCTCCTGCCTCTGTGAATCCTCTGGAACTGTTGTACGTGACAAAATATGTCTAATCTGAGAGCTCATGTCATGAAGTGGAATCCCTAAGAGTGTAGATAATGCTCGATATGCATCTAAAAGATTAGATGCTAAATATGATGCCAAAAAATGCAATGCATCCACCTCTAAGACTGTAGAAATGTCTACAGGAGAAGGTATGTCTGCAACTCCATAATCATCATCAACAGGTGTGCTAGATGATGTAGCTATGGGAGTGGTACCTTGAGATCGTAGCATATATCTACCACATCGATCAGAAGAAATCTCATGTAACTGTGTGGTGATGGTGGTGATGCTCGAAAAAATCTATGTCCTAATTGTGTCATCAAGAACACTCTCACCTGCAGTAGCCATCTGTGGACCTCTCGGCATAACTAAAAGGTTTGGACCCACTATTGCCTATTTGTTAAAGGGTGCAGGAGTGTCCATGGGTCTAAATCTGTCAGAAAGTCTCCCCTGACCCTGCCCAACATGCCTTGGATAATGTGTATAGTCAACATCATAGTGTAAATGAAATTCTGCAAACAATTGTTTGCATAAATATAGGGGGAACTCATCCTTCTATGGCCATCTATGATGAGTAGCCAACCAATGAGGATACATCAATGGTGCGACGATTGGATCAGTACACTTTGTCGCAGAGTAGCCTTTGACTCTGTGACGATCTGTATAAGATGGAAACATGGATTTCACCATGCCGGTGGAAACCTCAGTGTCAATCTGTGTGTACTTCATAGTGCCAGTGGCACTGTGAGATAAAGAAGAATAAAATGTCTCAATGCTCATATCATCAAAAGGGTTGTATGATTCAACTATCTGAATCATACGAAATAACTCCTCTCGCATCGCTATGACCTTCTCCCTATTAGGGAGGGTGGTAGAAGAGGAAAGTGAGGTATCCAAAACCTACATAGCATGAGATAATCTCGCAACTATATCTCTAAATAACTACTATCTATCATGAGTGGAGGAGGTCGATCTACGTGTTGTACCAGACTTAGCACTCTGACCCCCACCACCAACACTAGCATCCCCTGAGGATGCAGGAGCATGAACCCCAGAATTGGATGCCATAATATATATATGAAAATAAATATGAGGATATGAATGTGAAGCTACAAGAGTGATAAATATCTAGAGATCTGCACATGCATATATATACAAATATAAACATACAAGTGTATTTAAATTAAAATAATTAAAAGTTAAATTTAATTTGAAACACATGTACATATAAATACACAACATTAAATGTATGGTGCTAAATTCAATCATGTAACATACATATGTATTTTAAAACAAATTATCTTAGAGACCATATCTAATGTACATTCTAACGTGCTTATGGAAATGTGAAAAATAAATATTCGTACATGTACATGTATATGCAATAAAAATAAAACAAAATTTCTTGATTAAATGATAACTAAGTGTACACATGTATACATGCAATAAAAAAATATAATTCTTGACTAAAATCTAGATTTTGATGTAAATGCTTTGATGATTATGGGGAGTGTAGATGAGAGTTAGGACATAGAGATAGAAAAATTTGTTACTAGATAAGTAAATGAGTTTAGTTAGCAAATGTTAGTTTACGATTTAGAACTCATGACTTAATTTAGTAGTTTGAATTAGAGTTAAGAATGTTGATAAAGTAAATGGGATATATTTTTATTAAGGTTGATAGTAAGGTTAGTCTATTATGTGCTAGTAAACATATGAATACCTATTACAACCTATAACAAACGTAATGACCTAGTAGGAATCCCTAGGTCCCCTTAACATATATATGGATAAAAATACCTAGAAATGTATCATAAGAGGTCATTATGTGTCATTTGGTAATGTAAGAATCATCATTACCTAATAAGACCTATTATATCCTAATAATACATATTAAGACTTATTAGAACCTATAAAAAATAGTACGACCTATTACGACTCCTATGTCCCCTTAAGACACACATGTATGGATAACGTACTAAAAAATGCAGTTGACATAAGTGATCTTAATGTGTTGTTTGGTAATGTAAGACTCATTATTACCTGACAATACCTATTATGTGCTAGTAAACATATGAATACCTATTACAACCTATAACAGACGTAATGACCTAGTAGGAGTCCCTAGGTCCCCTTAACATATATATGGATAAAAATACCTAGAAATGTATCATAAGAGGTCGTTACATGTCATTTGGTAATGTAAGAATCATCATTACCTAATAAGACCTATTATATCCTAATAATACATATTAAGACTTATTAGAACCTATAAAAAATAGTATGAGCTATTACAACTCCTATGTCCTTAAGACACACATGTATGGATAACGTACTGAAAAATGCAGTTGACATAAGTGATCTTAATGTGTTGTTTGGTAATGTAAGACTCATTATTACCTAACAATACCTATTATGTGCTAGTAAACATATGAATACCTATTACAACCTATAACAGACGTAATGACCTAGTAGGAGTCCCTAGGTCCCCTTAACATATATATATGGATAAAAATACCTAGAAATGTATCATGAGGTCATTATGTGTCATTTGGTAATGTAAGAATCATCATTACCTAATAAGACCTATTATATCCTAATAATACATATTAAGACTTATTAGAACCTATAAAAAATAGTATGACCTATTATGACTCCTCTGTCCCCTTAAGATATAGATGCATGGATAATGTACGTAAAAACATATCATTTAACTAATCATAATGTGTTGTTTGGTAATGTAAGACTCATTATTACCTAACAATAACTAGTTGTTAAAATGAACATCATCAATATCTAAGTGTGGTTCATTCGGTTAGTAGAGGGCCTATGTTATGGTTAGAATGTGGTATGGGTTATGATTGTAGTTAATATAGGATTATATTAGAAGGTGTATTTAATGTCAAAATTAATTTCACCATAAGATATTATTGTTTCACCTCTAGATCCATCAGGTTATGTTAGAAACTAAATAATGTCCCCTAAAGGTTTGCTACATTTTTTACTAATGTTTTTCTACATGTTTACCTCATGTTTTTCTATATTTTTTAACTAATTTTTTTGACATTTTAACCTAATGTTTTTCTATATTTTACCCTAATGCTTTTCCTAATGTTTTTCTATATTTTAACCTAATGTTTTTCCTAATGTTTTTCTATATTTTAACCTAATGTTTTTCTACACTTTTAACTAATGCTTTTCTATATTTTAATCTAATGTTTTTCCTAATATTTTTCTATATTTTAACTTAATGTTTTTCTACACTTTTAACTAATGTTTTTCTACATTTTTATCTCATGTTTAAGTACATTTTTGCTAACAAATTAATTTAAATACCATTCTAAAACAATCTAAAATAATTAAAATAAAATAAACAATTTTAAGTATTTCACTCACAAAATAGGTCAAAAAAAACTACTTTAAGTACAATTAACATCTATTAATCAAAAAACATCTTTAAAAACTATTAAAAAATGGGGAGGAAAAAACCACTAACCAGTTACAGCCGAAACACTTGACCCGCTCTCCAGAAATCTAGGAACCGCAACAGTGACAATGACAGCCGCAAGAGATTTATGTCAGTTTTAATGCAGCTTGGGGTTTCAGCCGAACGAGTTTCGGCCAGAATGGTACGAGCCACGTAGGTGCGTGCAACTTCCATGTATGTTCGATTGAAGCCGTTTCGGTCGAAACTATTTCGACCAAAAGTCTTCAGGCTGAAACACTCAAAGATATCACAAAGGGTGACATAGGTTTGTGCTTTTGCCCACAAGATTTTTCTCTAACACTATTAAAGTGTTCAAACAAATCTATTTAAATCTACCAATCTATTGTATGAGACAAGCAAAGTTTCAGACAGCTTAAACATCACACACTAAGCTTCATTCCAAGACTAGAAGTGTTAAATAGTCAAAGTTGACTTATTTTTTCCAAGCTTAATTTTCTCCTTAGTGTGTGATGTTTAAGGGTGGCTGCAAATTCTTGTTTAGATCTTTATTATGTCAGCTGACCCCTAAAAATAGTCGTACGAGCATTCTAGGTCAAAACTATTAAAATCTTGTCAAAAGCAGCAAAGTGTCATTTGAAACTTGCATGCCGTCATTTTACATAGCATTTATTCATATGAGACTAGCATTTTTTCATCTGATAAAGCAAATGCTCATATGAGTTTATCTGAAAAGTGCAAAATAGAGCTTCAAAGTTCACCATTTAGGTCTTCTACTAAGTCTAATCACTTAATGGATGTCATATATGCTTTCTTTTGTCTACAACAATCATACTTTAAACTAAAATATTTGATTTAAAACTACTTAAATGTCTTGATCCATGTGCAAACTAGTCTCATACTTATAATCTATATATTGTTACTTACTATGTTGTCACACCTATTGCTCTGAGAGTCACTCATCTAGGCTATTTAGCCATTATGTTGACGACTCATACTTGGTTGTTCTTCACCTCCACTACTACCGACATCTATACTAAGATGAAAACTTGAGTGTAGTGTTGATCTAAAAACTATCTAATGTTGTTACACATATTGAATGACTATTGAAACTCAGAGTGGTAGAAATTTCACTACAAAAAAAATCCAAAAAAGAAAGACTCTTACTTGGGTTTTTACCTACTCTTATGCTGGTAATGAGGCCTTGAGATCTCAATCACCTAAATAATACCCTTATGTAAAACACTCTTTTGGTGTAAAATTAAAACAAGCTAACAACCCACTATTCCAAGAAAGATCCATAGACAAGATATTTGACAACTCACCTCTTGAACATGCATTCATCACTAGGAGGACACCAACACATATGCAACCAAATGTTGAATGACAACCTACTACAAACATGTCTAAACATAATAAAAATATTGAAGAACATAGAAGGAAAACCCATGATCAAGATGACAACACTATTCGTGGAGGTTCAAATGACTCTAAAATACCTCGTGAAGAAATTGAGAAGGGTTAGAATGATAAAGATTTCTAAAAAATGGACATATTGATGAGATGAGAAAAGGAGAAACACTTTGTTGAACTCTCACTTGAAGGAGCTAAAATACCCAAACACTTCGATCTTGAAACCATTGTTACAAAGGAGGAAGGAACTAAAATCTCAATCCTAACCAAACAATTGCGAGAAATGCAAGCTCAACTACAAAAAATGAAAAAGGAAAATGACAAACCTACCATAAATACTCATTAGAAACCATTTATCCATTCCCATTTCATAAGAACATGTTTATGCCTCCTTTCCCAAAAGGAGTAGAGATGTTTAAATATGACAAATACTTAGGCACATCTATCCCCCAAGATCATTTGAGAGAGTTTTTTGTGTTATATATGGTTTTATGTATGATCAAATTTACCTCATGAGCTTTCTATAAAGCTTAAGTTGACAAGCCATGGAATGGTTTTCTCGATTACATATTGGGATTAAAACTTTTGACAAGCTTGCTAAGCTATTCATACAATAATACTCATACAATGTACAACATCTTTTCAACACCAAACAAAGAATGGGAGAATCCTTCTTGAAATTCCTTTAGAGATGAAGAATATTGCATTCTAAGTACTCCTGAAAGCTTCTTGAAGATGAGAATTTAGAAATATTCATGGATAACCTCCTCCCTGAGTTGGGTTATAAAACTACAAGGACCTTCCTAATTTGATGATATGATCAAGAATTCCTTGAAAATAAAAGACTATAATTAAGAAAGGAGAGATAACCTTGTACAAGGAGACTAAACAAGGATCTTCCTGTTGAAAAGTAAAAAATGGATACTAGCAAAAAAATCAAAATGTTGTGAATGATGGAGTTATAGACACAATGTTTCCTAAACCCACTAATACTATTTTCAATCTGACAAGCACCTTGCAAGAAAATAGGGTTGTAGAGAAGGTTGCCTCAAAAAATAAATCGTCTAGAAATATCTTTAAAGGAAGACCTTTTGTACCCAAACCCTAGCATGATTTTACACCTCAAGGAGAGGCTCTCGAAATAATTTTTAAAACCCTCATGCAAAACTAAATTATCACCTTATCAGATAACTCTAGACCATATGAACTAGAAGTTAAACACAAGTAGTGGGATGATAATGCTTATTGTGAACATCACAAAAACAAAGGTCACAAGATGAACAATTCATAAAACTAAAACATGCAATACAAGAGCACATTGAATCAGGAGATGTTGTTGTTGATGGGCATAATGCAAATGTTGATCAGAAGCATTTAAAGAGCTATATCATAAATATGAGCAAGGTAAAGGATCTAAATCTAAGAACAACACCAAAGTGAACTACATGTACACCAATGATGACAATGTTATTAACATGCTTGAGCCTATTGAAACATAATATTGCAATGTTGTCATTATAAAAGGAAGAAGCAATACTCCTAAATCAACAAATGCTTTAACTTGGTCATGCACTAATATTATTATCAAAGTCATTAGACCTTCATCATCTAGTCCAAAAAAATCTAAAGACAAACAAAATAATGTGACTACAAAAAAAATGTCAAAGAAAAAATCTTCATCTAATGCAACTAGTTACAGTATTCTTGAGAAATTGTAATGCATAAATGCTCGGATCATGATCCTTGAACTACTGAAAATCTTGTCCGCACATAGGTAAATATTAGAAAAATTCCTTGCTAAGGAAAACATACCTAAAGAATTAGACTTGGATTGATTTCAATCTATGGTAGGCCAGCTGACATCACTACATTACATGTCCTTCTCTGAAGAAGATGATAATTCCTTGAGTCATCTACATAAACAATCATTTCATATTGAGGTCATGATCTATAAGCCATGCATCAGATGTGTATTGATAGATGGAGGAGATGGATTTAGCATCCATTCTTATATCTGATACAATAACATGGGTTCTCTGAACATGCAATAGACAAAGAATATCACTATCAAAGTCTATGACGGAGAAGAGAGGTCCACTAAAGGATCGGTGATTTTACCTATTAGAGTTGGACTAGTCAAGAGAGATGTGATATGCCAAGTACTAGATCTACCACTATCATACAATATCCTACTGGGAAGGCCTTGGATACATGAGATGTAAGAGGTACCTTCCACATATTATTAATGCATTAAGTTTCCCTATAAAAAAGTAGAAGTCAATGTACCCTTGAGAACTCAAATATTCCACTCAAATTCAACTTCCATAATCGTATGTCATAAGGCACCTTTCATGATTGCACCAATAATCCATATTATTTTGTACCAAAGGTCAAACATGCTTTAGCCTATCAAGAGCTTCCTTTGGAATCTTCTTCATATTAATTGATCTCAATCATTATGATATCTAACATCACCTCTATAGGTGTATTCATGTCATATGATTACATCGAACTCATTACAAGTCATTGCAATCATGACACCATTCATTGATTCTAGCTAATTGATTATTACTCAAGAACTCATTGTTTATTAACCTTTGTGACTCTTCATCAACCTATTTTTCATGGCTTCACCAATCACCTATCTTAATCTGAAACTATTTCACCTATCATCTATCTATATACTGGAAACACTTTACGTATAATGATAATGAGTTTCTATTGTAACTAAATCAGCTTCACTAACTAGTAAACATCCTCTTGTGACAGATCCCCTTAATTCACCATGGATTTGATAAACTAATCAAATCACCTATCAATTATCACTAATTAGTCATAGTGATTTCATTATCACTTCAATGGCCCACTCACACATATATTTACTAGTAGAACACTTCAAGCTTCATCCACTCAATTATACTTGGCAACATACTAAGAACACTAGGTCAATAGTTGACATTAGTGACAACATAATAACTGATCATCATGTAATAAAATCATCACTTGTTCTCCTTTGAATAATCACATCATAACATATTCTATCAACTTCATCATTTATGCCTACAAAGGTGACATGGAATGAAAAAAATGGCCAACAAGAAATGTATGTCAAAGAACCAGCAACATCAAGGTGAAGAAAAAATACATAATATCATGAGGCTGATATCATGGAAGGAATACTCACTTAAAAAGGTTGATATCAAATAAAGGTGAATATCAACTCCCATACTCCCATAACACATTATAAATTAGTGTATGTACAATAAGTCACAAGATGTGCTAGATCCAAATTATACAATGCATAGTGGCACTTTATCTCAATGCATTTACATAAAGAAAATGCTTACCAAACTATTCTTTCAAAGATTAGAAAGACAAAAAGGATGGAAAAACAAAAATAATAGCAAAAATTGAGTAATCCCACTCAATGAAAATACTAGACACATCCAAGATATTCACCAAGGTGAAAAAAGGAAAAAAAATACAAATAAAATATATCTTGAGTGGAATTTGGAAAAAGGACTCATATCAGTGGAAAGAGGAAAGGACCAACTTTCCAGTGATGTACATTTTTCAAAAAATGATTTTAGATCAAGTTATGTCTCCCAGAGTGTAAAGGGATGCTTCTACCTTCTTAAGTAGAGGTATATCATGAACATCAAGGTCATCTTTATCATCATCATCATTATCTTCTACATTGGTACCAAATGTGTCACAAATCAATACATTTATACCATCATCTTCAAATGTCATGTGTTTTCTGGTGCATGATTGGCATCTTCCATGGGGACATTATCTTAATCTTTGCTATTCACACCTCCATGTTCCTCCACTTCTAAAACCATATTCTTCATGTTGTGATGATCCATATCATGTGCCCTAGGGAGGTCAACCTATATGAAAATGATCAACCTAAATAAACTATCATCATGATCACATCACCAAGAGATTTTTTATCTCTATAAATTGTTAAAATGATATAATAAACAACTTACCAATTGATGATATTCATTTCCCCCTTCAATATGACAATATTTGCTACAACGTCTCTTAGCTATTTTGATCTTAATTTGTCTAATTTTTAGGCCCTTACAATTTTTGCAAGGATAATAAAAAATTTCATTACCTTTTTGTTTAAAGTTAGACCACAATATAGAAAGTGTCTCTATATTTTTTCTTCACTTATATTGTTTGATATGATCCTTCTTTACAAGAAAAAAAAGTCAAGCTATCAAAACTTTAGTCTATAAACATCACAAACTAAGAAAAATGATGTCAAAACTATAGTAATCTTCATAGACCTAGTTGTATATGGAACTTGAAATGTTAGTTATGAAATGAGATGTCAATATAATATACCAAAGTGAAATACTTGAACATAACAAAATTGCAAAATGAACCAAAATCACCTAGAAAAAATGATCAATTTGATTTTATTTGATGTAATAATGTCTTTTAGATGTCTATTTGATGTAATTTTTATTGAAACATACTTATGATTCAAAGGTGAGAATGCTCTGTAAGACAAAGGATCTTAGAGGAGATTTCCTAATCACAAGGTAAAGCGTGAAGAAGTATGCTTGATCAAGAAAATCAATGTAATAAAGCTACATCAAGGCCATAATTAGTACATAGAAAAGCATATCCTTATGTAATCAAAATCAAGGATTTTGAGTTATAGAAGAAGTAGAAAAGTGAAGGAGATAGTTGCTCAATAGAAGATCTTCAAATAGCACTAGCTAATTAAACTTTTCCTTGAAATGTAAAATCAACTTAAATTATAATCTAATTTATAAAAAATAAAAATGAAGCTTCTAATTCAACAATGATAACTATAATTGGTTAAAAATATTAAGTTTCATTATAGAGACCTGGGTTTAGTTCCCTTCAAAAAAATCTAGAAGTAGAATTCTAAGTGTTGACAACAATGTCTCTTCATAAGGCAAGATTCTAATAACTATTTGCTAGATCATTGTAGATTTATAGATTTAGAAAACAACATTATCTTTGCCTATATTGCAAGAGTCTTCTCTACTATTGAGACACTTTATTATGCATGATTTATGCTAATGATGGTTGATAAGTGATTCCTAGCTTGATTTTGAATTTTGCAGGCTGAGATATTGTGGTTATTAAGTGATTGTAAGCTAACTCTAATACATATATTGTGAGTATGGAGGCATTAAATGCTTAAACTGACATAGCATATAAAGACACATAAAATTATTAGAATGAAAAGAAAATGACCAATTCTCTTTTGTAAAATAAATGGATGAATCCAATAAATGCTATATTATACTTGTTGCATCTGCCACATATTAGACCATGTGAATTTTGATGTTTCATGAATGAAGCTCACTCACATTTTATTGTTTATATTGCTTCCTCAAAAACATAACGATCCTAGAAGTCATGTGGTTACTTTAAGTATAGAAGGAGTTGTAATGCCTAATGTGTGAATAGACTTGGGATTTTTTTATCACTATAGATAACACTCAGAAGATGAGAATGTCGAGTATTAAACCCACTAATATTGCACTTAAGATCACACCATTGTAGGGTTTAGTTACGTGTGCTAGTGGAAAAATATAGTGTTGTAATAAAATAACGAGTGTCCAACTAGTGTAAGTTTCTCAAGGATAAGTGGAATTATATTGAACACCCACAAGGATAAATTAGAACAAGTAGAAAAGGGTGCACTTTTGCAAGATGGTGACACAAGTCCAAATGACCCAATTTTTAAAGGATGGTTATGTTGACATGGTGATCATATGAAGCACATTTCATGTAATTATATATTTTAACATTGGTTATCAGTTATCATGTAGACTAAAAGCATCAACTATTAAATTTCAAATTGGAAAGTGGTTATTTATATATAAGAAATTTTCAAAAATGAGTCAAAAGATGTAAATAAAATCAAACAATTATAGGTTGAGAATAAAAGTTCAAATAACTTGGGAAATAATGTTTCCCTCAAACTGACATCCTACTAGGATTTATGATTGTCAATGTCAGTAGTTGTGAAAAGGGAGAGATTTTATTAGCAACACTCCTCAAGGAGATAAACTTCATTATTTTGTGCAATTTTGTTTGTTTTTATCTCTTAAATTAGGGTATTATGAGATATATAATCAATCAAGTAAAGATTTAATGTTGCATTATTGGAAGTTTTTTTCTCTCTCTTATTTATATAAATTGGAAATGGCAAGCATGTTACAAGGTACATAGCCTATCAAGAAAGGTCCCTGGGATTTTGAAGTTTTTCTCTTGAAGTTAGGAATACTTTGGTTTTAATACTTTGAATGTTTTTAAAATATATATTTTCTCAAATAGTTTGTAGTAGTTTCATATTCCAAATGAAACATAGAAAGGATTTTTGGCCAAATTCTCTCTCATCTTGACGTTTAATTATCTCTTAGATTCTAAAGTAATGATCTATTTTCTCAATATTGACAATGTTATTTACAATTAAAGTGAGTTCCTAGGTATGGAGAAAAAATTCAAAAAGAAGCCACTAGTTTTTGAAAAGTGAATAGGTGACACAAGCAAGGGTAGAGGCAAACAATGATACGGTAGTAAATTCACAATTATAACATTGAATGCTCAAGCATTAAGTGTAATTTCTTTTGTTTCAATTTTCCTAATCTTGTTATTCATAATTTATCATACAAAACATATATGTGTAGAAGGCCTTGCACAAACAAGTAAAACCTCCTACTAGTTTATTGTAATTGAAGCTTGATTTCAATTTCTTTTTGAAATCATTGAAAATTAAGAAAGTGTTGTGTTGAAGTTAACTAGGTAGAAATAAACAAATTGTTTTTTTCTCACTTCACTACTTGTCAATTTTGACTAATTATCAACCCTCTATTGGAAACTGCAATTGGAGAAATTATTATGTTGTCATTGATGTCAAACATATTGGTAAGACAAAATATCAAAACTGTTGGGTATACGTTTTACTAATAGTGTAGAATGCCATATCATTTGATTGATGAAGAGGATTTGAAAACAAGAGATAGCAAGGCAAGCTAGTGAGTGATGTTAAGTGTTGAGAAAGTTAAGTATCATGGAAATATAATGGGAACCTAATAAGTTAGTTCTTGACAAGATAATGTGTTGTTCAATCAATACTTGAAGTAAAGAAGACAATTGGATGAAGCTTAGAGTTGAAATAAGTCAAATGGACAACCTTGATCAAGTATTAGTATTGGTCAATCAATAAAGGAGATGAAGTAGAAGATTAAGGAACTTATATAGAAGCTGAACAAAATAGTTCAAGCTGAGTGCTAGTCATTGCTGAGAAAATGTATAAAGAGGTGCTAGTACTGGTTGAACGAGCCTATTGATGTTGAGTGAAATAGTATAGTGTATGTTGAGATACACAATGATGATCGAGGCAAAGAACCCAATGATTGTCAAGTGACAAAAAAGTTACAATTTGAGATAGAATTGAATTTGAGGCTGACACAGTTGGAATTTGAATTAGTCAAAGTGCATGGAAGATAAGGATTAATGAGCTAGTGTATTTAATGCATGAGGAGACTTTTTTATGAGGATACTTTCTTATGTGATTGATAAGGATTGATGAGCTATTTTATTTAATGCATGAGGAGACTTTGTTATGTGATAAGGATTTGATCAGAAGTTTCTAGAAGAAGAAGGAGAACATAAAGATGGAAGGACTCAATGAATCTGACCTAACCCTAAGATCAATAGTGATGCTCAAGAGGCAAAAGATCAAAATTACCTATTTAAGTAGGTATAAGAGATGTTTTATAAGCTTGGTTCATTGTTGATTGGTGATTTTAAGGAGAAGTTATAATGAGTAGAAAAACATAGGTGAAGTGTTAAGAGTGATTTCTTGAGGAGATGCCAAGTAGATTAGTGATGGAGATGTTAATGGAGGCTAGTCAATGGACCAACAAATGAGTTAATGGAGACCTAAATTTGAAAAGTGAGTTGTACTTAATAGATCAAACCTACTATCACATTCTAACTATTATATCAATAAAATTCTTTAATCAAGGTTGACCTAATAGTCATTTTGTAAATCCTTTAATCAAGGTGGCATTCTAATGGAATGATCTAAAGTACTCTAACAAGGCCACTCCTAATAGGGTGATTAAATCCTTTAACATGATCACATTTAACAGTGTGGTGTATAACCTTTAATAGGGTTGGCTCTTAACTGAGCTCACTCTAGAAGAGTGAAAAATTGGTAGCATGTTACTTGGTGGTTTTTCCAAATTGGGTTCACATGTCAAATCTTGGTGTTAAAGTTTTATTCTCATGTGTGGATGTTATTGTTACGCATGCTATATTTTATAGTAGTTTATTTACTAGTAATTGACACATATAGAAACAAAGAGTTAAGAAATTGCATGAAAAGTTAAATTGTTGATGATATGCTAAATAGACTAAGTGGGTATATGAGATTGATTAATTTGTTTGAAGTTAGTAAAAGTTGAATTGGTACATCTAGACCAAAGGATAACTATTTCACCCCCATCTTAGTTATTCTAAACCATTATAACAATTGGTATCAAAGCTTTGGTGCTTGTAAGGAAATTTTGAAGGGAGTTAAGTTAAAGATCAAATGTACAAGAGAGAGATACCTAAGTTGAAAAAGGAGAACTTCCTAGCATGATAAAGACTGATGAGATTGCACTTATATGGTATTGGAGACTCTACATCTTACTATTTGGACAATGAATAGATTGAGGTGCTTAGACTTATGCCACTTGAGAAAATAAAAGAGAAGCATGAGCATAACCAGATTATGATTGAACTTTTAGTAGCCCTATGTCCTGCAAAGTTTGACAATGTGAAGGAATGTAATAGTGCTAAGAAAATGTGGGATAAGTTGGCAAAAATCCATGGAGGAGACAAAAATGTGTTGAAAGCTAAGGAAAAAAGCTTGAGTAGAAAGTTTGATGACATAAGAATGAAAGAAGGTGAGACTGTTGAATAGTAGTAAGTATTGTAGCCGAATCAAAGAAGTAGTGAATGCTATCAAAGGAGGTGAAGGACAAATAACTAATGAGATTGTAATAAGTAAGGTATTGAGGACTTTACTTTCTATATATGCAAATAGAGTATCTATAAGTAAAGAACTGAGGTGTACACCTGGTAATGATCTGACCTTGGATGGTCTAATTGGTAGACTTACTACATTTGAATCATAAAATTTTGATAATTATTCCCCTACTAGTGTTGAATATTCATTTAAAGCACAACTAACCCTTAATGGATTTTAGAAAAATAAGAAGAGCATGTACATAGTTCCATTGAGCATCAACAAACTGTCGAGTATCAGACTACATGAGCCGAGTCATAGACTATGACTCCTACCAATAGATAGAGGAAGCCAAGTTTTAGCTAGAGATAGTAGAAGAAGTTGAACATGCAAAATCCAGTGAACAAAAACAAGATGAACCAATACTTGAACTTGTATTGGCAAAATATGTGAAAAGACATCATGCACCAGATCAAATCATTAGAAATAAAGATTCAAGAGTCATAACAAGAAGAATACTAAAGAATGCTACATGCATATTATGTGAGTTTGAGCCTAGATATGTTAAATATGCTTTGGATAATGAAGAGTAGATCAAGCCAATCAATGAAGAAATTGATAAATTAGAGAAGAACAAGACTTGAACATTGGTTTCGAGACCAAATAATAAGAATGTGATTGGAACTAAGTGGATTTTTAGAAACAAGCTAAATGAGAAAGGTGAAGTCATAAGGAACAAAGAAAGACTAGTTTGTAAGGGATATGCACATGAAGAAGGAGTTGACTACAGTGAACACTAGAAATTTTTCCCTAGTTGCAAGGTTGGAAGGAGTGAGAACTTTTCTTGCATATGCTACTTACAAAGAATTCAAAGTGTACCAAATGGATGTAAAATCTACATTTCGAAATGGAATTTTTGAGGAAGATGTCTACATTGAAGAACCTGAAGGATTTGTTGATCTATAAAAATGAATATGATATATAAGTTACATAAAGATTTATCTAGTTTAAAGCAAGCCCCTAGATAATGGTATGAAATGTTACATAATTATTTGGTGAAAAATTGTTTTGCAAGAATGAATGACAATAACAATCTATTTCTGACAAGTGAAGCTGAAAACAAGATATTGCTAGCTGAAATCTTTGTTGATGATATCATTTTTGGAGGAAAAGATTCATTGAGCAAGTCATTTGCTGATCAAATGAAAAGGAGTTTAAGATGTCAATGTTTGGAGAGATTAAATTCTTTTTGGATTACAAGTTTATCAGATGAATAAAGGTATTTTAATCACTTAATCCAAGTATATTAGAGAATTTTGAAGACTTTTGGTATGGAAGACTCAAGACTAGTTGGAATGCCTATGGTGATTAGACACAATTTGTCAAATAATGATGATTCTATTGGGGTGAATCAAATATTATATAGGTCAATGATTGGAAACTATAATATGTTGTACATATAAGACCTAACATTGCAGTGGTTATTGGAATTTTTTATAGATTATTTTCTAATCCTAGAGAAAATCATATGATGACAGTAAAGAGGATACTAAGATACTTGAAAGGAACAAAAGACTATGGACTATGGTACAAGAGAAGTCACAAATTTGAACTAAAGGTTTATATAGATGTTGATTGGGCTAGAAATGTTGATGATAGAAAGAGTACCAGTGGAGGAGATTTATTTTTAGGAAGAAGATTGATCTCTTGGACAAGCAAGAAGTAGAAATATATTTCACAATCTACAGTAATAAATTGTTCAAAAATTGTATGTATCGAGAAATTGTTGAAAGGAATGAAGGAAGAGATCACAAAACCTATTATGTTATACTATGATAACACAAGTGTTATAAATGTAACAAAGAACCATTTGATGCATACAAAGACTAAGCATATTGAGATCAAGTATCATTACTTGAGAGAGATGGTACAAGACACATAAGTGAGATTGGAATATGTGAATACAAAAGAATAGTTAGCTGACATATTGACTAAGGCACTACCTGAGGATGCTTTTGAGTATCTAAGAGGTAAGTTAGGAGTTATTCCTCTGACTGAAGCAAACTAAGAAGAGATGATACATTTCATTAATTGTTATGAGTAAAATATCTTATAGATTGATCCAAGAGGTCACATTTTAGGAGTTGTCTAAAGGTGGGAAAAGTAAGACACTAAACTATGAGCAAATGAAGTTGCAAAGAGAAAATGCTACATCAGCTAGAATAGTGACATGAAGATGTATGGGAATGGTTGATGTCTTTGGTATTATTGTCAAATAGGGAGAGATTAGTATGATTGAGTTACCATACATAGATATATACAAAGAGGGAGATGTATGGAAATTACCATTCATATATTTAGGGAGAGAATGATTTTTGTCAAGACGAAGACATATGTTGTGAACATATGTTAGCATGATTTGAGGTGTTGTTACTAAGCACAAGTATGTACTAAACTAATAGAGGGAGCATCCTAAGATTGCAATGGATGAGAATCCAAATGAAACACATAAAGAGAGAGCAAAAAATAGAGGGAGATGATGTTATACAGTATTGAAGATTTGTGGATTGTATGGTAACTAGTGAAGTATGTGAGGTGTTGTCATCAATGCCAAAAAGGGAGATTATTGGAAACTACAATTGGAGAAATTTTTATGTTGTTATTGATGTCAAACCTATATAAGAAAAAATTTCAAACCTATTGGAGAGACATTTTACTAATAGTGTAGAGTGCCATATCATTTGATTGATGAAGAGGATTTGAAAAGAAGAGATAACAAGGTAAGCTAGTGAGTGATGTTGAGTGTTGAGAAAGTTAAATATCATGGAAATACAATGGGTACTTGATAAGTTAGTTATTGACAAGATAATGTGTTGTTCAATGAATACATGAAGTAAAAAATACAATTGGACAAATATTAGAGTTGAAACAAGTAAAAAGGATAAGCTTGACTGAGTATCAGTATTGGTTAGTCAATGAAGGAGCTAAAGTAGAAGATTAAGGAACTTATGTAGAAGATGAACAAAATAGTTCAAGTTGAGTGCTAGTTATTGCTGAGAAAATGTATGAAAAAGTGTTAGTAATGACCGAGCAAGTTTTTTGATGCTGAGTGAAATAATATAGTGTATGTCAAGCTACGTAGTGATGATCAGATAGAAGAACAAAGTGATTTCTGAGTGACAAAAAATGTTACAATTTCAGAAAGAATTAAATTTGAGGATGACATCATTGGAATTTTGAATTAGTCCAAGCATGTGGAAGATACTGATTGATGAGATGGTGTATTCAATGCAAGAGGAGAGTTTTTTTATGTGATCAAAGATAAATATTTGACCAAAATTTTCTAGAAAAAGAAGGAGAACATAAAGATTGAAGGATTTGATGAATCTAACCTAACCCTAAGATCAATGATGATGTTTAAGTAGAAAAAGATCAAAATTACCTACTTAAGGAGGAATAAGATATGTCTTCTAAGGTTGGTTCATTTTTTATTGGAGATTGTAAGGAGAAGTTGTAAAGAGATGAACAACAAAGGTGAAGTGTGAGTGAAAAGTGATTGCTTAAGGAGATACCAAGAAAATCAATGATGGAGATGTCAATGGAGGCCATTCAGTGAACCAAGAGATGAGTGAATGGAGATATGAATTCATAAAGTGAATTATACTTTACAAATCAAACCTACTATTATATTATAACCATTGTATCAGTCAAAATCCTTTAATCAAGTTGACCTAACAGTCATTTTATAAATCCTTTAATCAAGGTGACATTCTAATGGAATGATCCAAAGTCCTCTAACAAGGCTATTCCCAATAGGGTGATTAAATCCTTTAACAAGGTCACATTTAATACTGGTTGTATAACCTTTAATAGGGTTGGCTCTTAATCGAGCTCACTTTAGAAGAGTGTAAAATTGGTAGCATGTTACTTGGTGGATTTTCTCAAATTGGGTTTCTATGTTGAATCTTGGTGTTGAAGTGTTATTTTCATGTGCCAATGTTATTATTATGTAAGCTATATTTTATAGTAGTTTATTTACTAACACTCAACACATATAGAAACAAAGATTTAAGAAATTGCATGAAAAATTAAATTGCCAATGATATGCTATATAGACTGAGTGTGTATTTGAGATTGATTAATTTGTTTGAAGTTAGTAAAAGTTGAATTGGTACATCTAGACCTAAGGATAACTAATTGACCCCTCCTCCTAGTTATTTAGAATCATTATAACATCTCTTATTATCTTCTTCTTAGTTATATGTTCCCTATATTTTTATTATATTTTTTATGAGATAATGTTAAGCTTTGGCCAATAAGGAAACTAGCTAATGGAACACCTTCACTATTAATTGTCTTAAAAAGGTTCCTAAATAATAAATATTCTTAATACATCAAATAGAAAAATATTCTTCAACACCTAGATGGAATAATCAAATTACTTCTAGGCTATATTATAAGTTTTAGATTTAATAGAATTTAAGGAGTTTGATAACTAGGGCCAAAGACTCACCCATCTACTATACAACTTCGTTGAGTTAATACAACAAAAGGAAATAACCAAGAGACCATGCTAGAATGAAAGAGAACAACATATTTATATTTGATTCAACAATTTAGTTCATACATGTCAGGCTATAAGGCCTTCCCAATTGCGGCCAAATACAAAGATTCAATTACTAAATAAAATTTTCACGTATCAGGAACAATCTGAGATATCTCGATTCTAACTCTATCTTCTAACCCCCATACTAAACCTAAGACTTGATACCCCTATGTATACTTGCCAAAATGACTTACAAAAAATTCTAGATCTGCATTGGAGAAAGTAATGACCCAAAAAGAGGTTTGCATTCTTTCTAATGATCAATGCCATATATTAAATTTGGCTCACAAATTAAATATGAAAGTTGGATCTTAAAGAGGAACCAAACATACAACTTGATGAACAAGGAAACCAAGCATCATTGAAAAAAATCATAAAAGCATCACCAAACATTTTTGATGAAAGAAGAAAAGAATAAATCAACAAACAAAGGAAAGGATCACTCAACAAACATATGCACCAAGCCAAGACAAGAAAACTTAGTGAAAGAAGACAAAATGACTCCATTGAGCCAAAAACAACAACAACTACCAAGAAGGTTCAAAGAAGTGACTAAGAACCTCCATACCAAAAAGGTAGGATAACAAAAACAAACCAAGATACTCTTGCATCAAACACTCGAGGTTGATAGAAATGATTTTATGAATCATGGAGGTATTACAACAAAAGTTGAATCAATCTGAGATTGAGAAATGTGCACAACATCCTCAATAGGTCTATTCTTCCACTTTACCAAATACACCATGTAATCCTTTCCTCTTGTAATCTTATCGACTGTCTAATTTAAATTTGATCAACCTCTTTCATTTGTTTCTTAGGATAATTACTTAGTACAACAACCTCTTCATCAAATTTATAATACTCATACAAATTAGCAACATTCAATATAGGTGATATATCCATGTCATCAAGCAACTTAGCTTCATAAGAATTATCACTATCAAATATGCTCAAGATCTTACAAGGACCAAACTTTATCTCCAACTTACTATATGTGGCAACAAAAAATCTAGCTTTATTCAAATGTGCCATCACTTCATCACCAACTTCAGAAATATCCTATCTCCTTGATCTATTTGCATCATTCTTGTACTTTTTATTACTCTATTCCAACTTATGTTTCACTTCTTTATGCAAAGACTTCATAACTTCAACAAACTCTTATCCTTCAATAGTCCTCTTCTCTTCTCCAACAATATGCTTCAAATCTAATATACCTCTAGGATGCATTCATGTAACAATCTCAAAGGTGTCTTTCCTATAAATAATTGTTATATGCAAGATCTGCTTGTGCCACTACTAAATCCCAATTACTCGGTTTATCTCTAACTAAATATCTCAAAAAATTATGAAAACTTTATTTTACAACTTCTATCTACACATCAATCTCTAGATAGAATGCATAACTAAACTTCAACTCAGTATTCAACTTCTTCCACAAATTCCTCCCAAAATAACCAACAAACTTATTATCTCTATCAGAGATAAATCTCCTCAGTAATTCATGCAATCTGAAAATATCCTTAAAGAAAATATTTGCTATATGCACAACATCTGAAGTCTTCTTACAAGGTATGAAATGTGTCATCATAGAAAATCTATCCACAACAACAAATATATAATCAATCTCTCTTGTTGTCCTTGGTAAACCAAGAAAAAAATTTGTACTAATATCACTTCAAGATTTCTTAGGCACTGAAATAGGCATGTACAATCTAGTATTCTAACTTACTCCTTTTGAAACTTGACATACTCCACAACTCGTTATAAACTTCTGAACATCCTTATACAACTAAGGCCAATACTACTTCTCCTTAAGAAAAGTATATGTCTTATTGATACCTATTGGTGTAATTAAGTATTTACTTATTACACTTACTTAAGTTTTACTTAGGTTAATGCATTATTTAATTATTTTTCATTATTTTATTATTATTTTATTTGAGACACTTAGGAGTTTGTGAATTCTCATTGAGTTACGCAACTCTAATTATGCACATGGTGTCTACAACATAGGAGTATGCATCATTCACTGAGTTGTCTTGATGACAACACAGTAATCCACAATCCTCATTTAGCACATGTTGTCTACACCACTGATTTGCATGCTACACCATTGTAGGCTTATCCTCACATCATCGCACTTAATCCCATGCTTAATGGAGGATAATCCATATCTGGTGGACATGTGCTTGGTTGTATGACATATCATGATGCTGACTTCTATGCATTCTAGAAGCTCTCCTGAGGCCTTTATATTTAGGCACTCTTAGTGTACTCTTGAATGAAGTTATGGAATGAATATCGTCATTCTGATCATACTCTATCTATTTTGGTCTACTGTGTGCTTGTGTTGAGTTCTTTAGTTCTTGGGTGAATTCTGGCCTAAGCCAAATTCTTACATGGTATTAGAGCTGAGGGAGATTCTCATCACGTAGCCATTTGAGATCGTTCATGCTTTAGTACATCAACATGATTCCAGAGGATTCACAAAAATTTGGAGTGTCTAGAGCTAGATCTGACCTCTCTGTTGTGTCTGGAGCGTCGATTCGATGAAGATCGACTATAAATTTGCCTATTTTTGGTGAAAGTTGATTGTGAGGCAAATTTTTTTTGCAAACCAGCACCCAAAAGCACCGATTTGCAGTTTGGGTATGATCTTTTATTTGATCTGATCATTAATTTTTAAATTTGATTAATTTTATTCTCTGCATTTATCTGTATTTTTGAAATTATTTTTCGAATTAGGGCATACATGTAGAGAAATTTTTTTTTGCAGTATCGGGCTGTCAAATCCTGTACTGCAAATTTTGTGAAATATTTTAATTTTACTTGTAGGGTTCTATTTAATTCTGTGGGCTAATTAAATTTCATCTGCAACACACTCTTGCAAATTCTATATATATATGCAAAATTTGGTATTGCGCTCAACATCCTAGCCCGGCCCTCAACTCTGGTGGGACTCTTTTGTTTTGGAGCCTACAGACTACGCTTTACAAAGTGTGCAGACTACTATATCCCCATGAATGTGGGATTATATTTTGCAAATCATGGCATCAATTGCCTATGAACAAAGGATAATCTAGTAGTGACTAATCCTCCCATTCTCGGCACTACAGACTTCGAATCCAGCGATAGCTCAGATAGCCAAGAAAAGTATATTCTGATAGACAGAGCATTTTCGACAATCACAAACACAAATCTATGTGGGCAGTCCAAGACCCTACACTCTCATGCCACACGACATCTCTGTACCTTGTCCATGTAGAAAATTTTAATGGACAGACCCACCACCTCACTGCATAGGTAGAGCCACACGTGGCAACCTAATCAGCCCACGTTAGTGCTGATTCATCGCCTATTAGCAACCCTGTACCCATACACAGATCCAGTCAGCATCCAATTACGCAGGCTGAGTCACCATCTGACTCATCCCACATCACCATCTAACACAGAAGACAAGTCAGTGATCTGTACACATGTGACGTATTCCGTACAAAATGATGTCATGTTGACATCACACGAGGGCTGAGTTTATGCTGACATCATCAATATAGGAGCCCAAAATTGATGCCCATCTAGAAATCATCACATGCCACATTATAATTGCTGTAATGGCCGTATGACCGTTAAATTTAACCTCATCTTTTGCTGGTGCAGCCCCTCACCAAATCAATTTTGGTTTTTGCAGTCCAACTTCAAGAGGTCATAACTCACACATCTAGACTCCAAATCAAGTGCAAATTTTTTTGAAATTAGATAAAATTTTCTAAATTTTTCAATGGTGTAGCTAGTTTCTAGTTTTGGTGTATGAATTTTTCATAACTTGTAGTTTTTGATGACTGTACCTGCATAATCTTGCATTTTGTAACTTCAAATGCTCAACATGGGCACTTCTGGAGTCGAAAATAGGTTCCATTTTTTTTGAAAGTGCATATTTTTTTGTCTACATTTGACATTTGGAATCAGATTATAGTGTTGTGTGGACAAAATTTTCACTTTCAGCAATAGGGCCTTTCTTTGCTTTGTAATGCTTCAGTATTGTAGCACTTTGTAAAGATTCAGATTTGTACTCCATTAAGAGGTTGTAACAAGAAAAATCAAAAAGTCCAAAAAGTCCAAAATTGGAAAGTGGCTTATTGTAATCACACTACTGATAAAGTGCCCAAAGCATCTATTTTGTGGGGGTTTCTTGATTTAGTAAAAAGGCGACAGGGGGGGGGGGGGGGGGGGGGGTGTTCTTGGCATTTTGTTCTCTCTTTTCTACAATTTTCTTTCATTTTCTGCATTATGGGAAACTTTAAGTTTCCTAAATTAACTCCTCATAACTATGCTTTGTGGTCAATCAAAATGTTGTATCACTTAATGCATAATGGAGTTTCACAATATGTAGACGGTACTCTTCCTAAACCAGCAAGTGATAATGTATTTGCAAGTGATATTTCAAATTGGGTAGCCATGGATAGGAAAGCCCTAGGTGATATATGTTTGGGGGTAGATGATAAGATCATGTATCAAATCAAGAAATGTACTACATCCAAGGAAGCTTGGGATACCCTCAAAAGCTTATATGGTAAAGTGTTTGAAGAGAATGTGCTCAAAATTGAAGATGAGCTTGTTTCCTTAGATCCTAGGTCGTATGACTCAATACAGGACTTCATCATCAAGGTGAATGAATTAAGGACAAAGCTTGCTGATAGTGGAAATTCTATCAAAGATGATAGACTGATCTATCTCATACATAACAAGTTGCCATCAGAGTATTCCACATTTGTATCTTCTTTTAACACCTCAAAGACTACCTTAGGGTCTGCCTACAAGAAAGTCACTTTTGATGAATATGCTAAACTATTGGATGATGAAGAAAAGAAGTTGAAATTAATGGGGATTCTCAAATCACCTCAATCCAAAGCATTGGTGGCCAATAATGAGGGTTCTCAACATTCAACTGGACAGTCTTCAAATAAAGGAAAGGGTAAGAAGAAGTGGAAGAAAGACAAATCTGAGGATGCAGAAAAGTCAACACCACAATCCAATCAACAAGGCAAGTCCTCAAATTCCAACAAGAAAGGGGACAATAACAATAAGGAGAAGAAGAAGTGTGCTTATTGCAAGGAATTGGGTCATGAAGATCATGAGTGTTATCTTAAAAAGATTGATGAGTTAACTAACATCATGAAGAAACATTATGTTCCATTGCCTAATGCTTACAAGGAGAAGGGATCTTCTTCAGATTCAAAGGGCAAAGGGCAAGCACACATGGCAAATGAAAACTCTTCAAAGGAATGGATATTTGACTCAGGTGCCTCATATCACATGGGTTCTTCAAGAGAGGATTTTTCTTCATTGAATCACTCAAAGGTACCACACATCTTCATGGGGAATGATAGAAAAATGGAAGTTGAAGGAAAAAGAAATGTGGAAATGGAAAATGAAGAGTTTCAAGAGGTTCTCTATGTTCCAAACCTAAGTTCAAATCTCCTTTCAATCTACCAAGTCACTCACCTTGGAGATGGACATAGAGTTGAGTTCATTCTAGACTCAGTTGAAGTGCACAATCTTAAAGACAATTCCTTGGTTACAGTGGGGAAAGTGAATGATCACAAGAGGTTGTACTCTTTCTCACATTTTGTGCCCAAGTCTTCTTCAAAGGCCTTGTTATCACAATCCAATTCAAACTACCTTCAGCAACTTTGCACATACCAAATGGTGAAAGGTCTACCTCAAATCAACTTTTCTAAAGGTGAATGCTCATTAGATTCAGTGGATATGCATCTAGAGGGGAAGTTACAAAGAGGGAAGTCTTCAAGAGTAACAAGTGTTCTACAGATAGTTCACATGGTATTAGCAAGTCCTTTTGCATTCAGCCAGGATCGCTACATAATCAACTTTGTTGATGACTTTTCAAGGTTCACTTGGGTCTATTTTCTGCATAGTAAGAGTGAAGTGTTGGACACATTTCTAGCCTTCAAGGCTCATGTTGAACAAAAATCTAAGAAAGCCATCAAAGTACTCTGCATGGACAATGGAAACATGGATGTGAACAGAAGGCTGAAGGACTTTTGCAAACATGAGGGCATTGATCTTCAGACTCCTTCAGCATTAAGTTTGCATAAGAAAGATGTTGTAGCATTGAGGATCCATATTCTTAAGTCTATGGCAAGTTGCATGATTCATGCCAAGTCTCTAGATTCATCATTAGAATTCAAAGAAATTTCAAGTGCCACTCATATTCTTAATCATTCTCCTCATCCAGCCTTAGATGGAAAAACTCCTTTTGAGGCATGGTGTGGCAGAAAACCTATTCTGACACACTTCAGAGTCTTCAGTTGTCCTGTATGGGCAAAGATATCTTCCAAGGGATGCAAGGCACAATCATCTTGGCCTTGTACTTTCATTGGTTATGAAGATAGTGTGAAGGCATATAGACTTCTAGATCCTGAGACACATTAGATATTTGTGGAGAAGGATGTACATTTTGAGGAAAGTTCTCCAAGCTTGTCCTCTACTCCTCTTTGCACATCATACAGTGTGGATACTGATAGTGATTTCAATGATAGTGCTTCAATAGATTCAGACACATGGAGTTTTGTCGACAGTTACAATGAGAGGTCACTTCATCAGTTCAGTCCACATGCACACATAGCCACAGTGATAGGTCCAAAACAACAGGGTACATTCAATCTTCTAGATAGAGGTTCAGTGATAGATTTGGGAGACAGTATTCATGATTTGCCTCTTCTTCTTGATGTAGAAATACCTTCTTCATTTGTCACAAGGGTTCCATCTGATTCTCTTGTTCATTCTCTACATGATCGATCCTCACAGGTTGAAGTGATTGTTGATACTTATGATCAGTAGTTGCAGCAGGGTTCTTCATCAATTGCAGAGATAGACAGTTCTTTGGGATAGGTTCTTCAGCCAGTTGAGCAGGTTTTAGAGACATCACTTATCCATGGGATTCTTTCCACGCACAGCAGAAGCATCTCATTTGTACCCTTGGCATTATTTATTCCTAAGGGGAGGAACACCATTCTACAATCTTGGATCAGCTTCTTCATCGGAGCAGTCACTGTTCGGCATTCTTCTTTGGGGGGGGAGCCTATCCTGTCTCTCTTCCTCTTCTCATCATTCTCTTATGTATATATTGGATGTATGTCATAATGGGGAGGTCTTGATTACTCCATCCATCCATGCATCCTTCTTTATCTCTCTTTTTGGGGGAGGGTTTTTCCCATGAGGTTTTCCCTCTTTCCCTGCTTTATGGGAGATTGCATTCATTATGTACATGGGTACCTAATATGGCCTAGTAGCCAAGACCCATCTTGCATTTCATCCTAGATTTTGTAAGCTTAAGGGCATTCCTCTAAGTTGCACTTAAGGGGGGGTGTCGGTGTAATTAAGCATTTACTTATTACACTTACTTAAGTTTTACTTAGGGTAATGCATTATTTAATTATTTTGCATTATTTTATTATTATCTTAGGTGAGACACTTAGGAGTTTGTGAACTCTCATTGAGTTATGCAACTCTAATTATGCACATGGTGTCTACAACATAGGAGTATGCATCATTCACTGAGTTGTCCTAATGACAACATAGTAATCCACACTCCTCATTTAGTACATGTTGTCTACACCACTGATTTGCATGCTACACCATTGTAGGCTTATCATCACATCATTGCATTTAATCCTGTGCTTAATGGAGTATAATCCATATCTGGTGGACATGTGCCTGGCTGTATGACATATCATGATGCTGACTTCTATGCATTCTAGAAGCTCTCCTGAGGCCTTTATATTTAGGCACTCCTAGTGTACTCTTGAATGAAGTTATGGAATGGATATCGTCATTCTGATCATACTCTATTTATTTTGGTCTACTGTGTGCTTGTGTTGAGTTCTTTAGTTCTTGGGTGAATTCTGGCCTAAGCCAAATTCTTACAATACCAAAATATCTAGCCAAGCCACTGCTATATTTTTCCTTTATCAAATTAATTTTCACTGATCACCTCAATATACATAAATAAATTCCTTTGAACAACATACCTTCTTAAATGAAATAATCTTCATACTTACTTGGTTGATCTGAAAAATTTGGTGCTTTGTATGCTCTCTACTACTTTGAAAAATTAGGATCAGCTTCATAAAAAGCCTTCATCTCATCAAAACCAAGAACTCAATGTTCATCTTGGTCAAAAAAAATCTCCTTCTACTCAATGCATTTGTAACTCGATTAGTGACTCTACTTTTATGCTTGATCAAAAATGTGAAATTCTACAAATACTCAACCCATTTCATATGTCTCTAATTCAATTTATATTGACTTCAAAAATACTACAAAGCCTTATGATCAATATACAACACAAAATCATTAGGTACCAAATAATGTCTTTTTTTTTTTTCAAATCGTGAACACTAGCATAGAACTCTTGATCATACACATAATACTTCTTTTATCATCATTCAATTTCTCACTAAATAGGTTTACCTTCCTAAATCAATACAAATTTGATTGTACTTCCACTTGCATCACATTCCACTTGAAATACCTTATTGAAATTAGGCAAAGCTAACACAAGTAATTCAACAACTGTCTATTTTAAGGTCTCAAAAATCTTATCAGTGTGTGCATAAAAGTGTCACACTTCTATAAACCATTATTCTTGAGAGAACTCATGGAAGAGGGAGTCTCAAGAGCTAGCTGATAGCTCTCTATCTATGATGTGCAAAGTCTATGAGATGGTAGCTCTCAAATGAACCAAAATATGCAACCCTTGCAAGGTGCACCATAGAACGAGAGATTCAAAGAGTAGAGGCAAGAGTGCCAATATCCAAGAATTTAGAATAAAATACAATGCAAATGCAAGCTAACAAAGAGAACTAAGCTAAAGCATAAATGAAACTAAGCTAAATAGTATGCCACAATGTAAGTAGAATGAGAGCTAAGCTAAAATGCTAAAATGCAAGAATGCTCCAAGTCTCCAAAATCACCAAGAAAACTTGCAGCATAACAATACCATGAGAGACTAAGATTTTTTGAATGAGGAGAGAGCCCTCCCTTTTAAATAAAAATAGATGGTAGAGATTAAGAGGCAAGATGAATGCAATCAAGGTTGGAGTTTGAAAGTGGGAGTGATCAAGGTGCACAAGCATCTCAACCAATCACAATTAATGGTTGACTTTTGAGAGGGTTTGAACTGTGTGGAGGAGAATTAAAGTTATTTTAAAAGTAGAAGATTCCTTTCACATAGAAAAATGTGCATTCATGTGTAGAAAAAAATGAATTTTCTTTTATTTCTAAAATAGGAATAATGCTTTATGTGTGTACACTTAGGATAAGAGATGAGTGGGGTACATGTTCTTTTAATTAAATATGAACTTGGGATAAAGTGGTCATACCATAGGTTATAATCGAATAAATAGATTTTTGAGGATTTGATAAAAAATAACTGTTAGATAAATTATGGGAAAATGCTAGAAAGGGTGTTCATAGTCTAGATGACCATTTTTAGTTGATTACAATTAGCACCATATGTCTACTTGAAATCATATTTATCTCCTCTCACTATTTCATTCATTGCATTACAAACTGAACTAAAACTTATGATAAAATTCCTATAGAAAGTTGCTAATCCATGAATTGATCTCACTTCCTCAACATTATTAGGTGTAGGCCAATCAAGAATTTCTTTTACATTCTCAAGATCTATCTTCAAACTAGTAGCAGATATCACAAAACCAAGGTACACAATTTCATCTTTCATGAATGGGAACTTCTTGAAATTAAACAATAACTTTTCTTCTTTCAATCTTTTTAACACTTTCCTAATATGAAACAAATGTTCTTCTCTAGACTTACTAAATATCTAAATATCATCAAGGTATACAATTACAAACCTACCCATGAATTTCTTCAAAATCTCATTCATGAGCCTCATAAAAGTACTCAAGGTATTACTTAAACCAAAAGGCATAACCAACCACTCATAAAAACCCTCTTTTTTCTTGGAATAAGTTTTCCATGAATCACCTTTTCTAATTCTAATTTGATGATATCCACTCTTCAAATAAATCTTGGTAAAACATCTTGCACTACTTAAGCAATTCATTATATCATCTATCATTGGCATAGGAACCATATGCTTCACTATTATCTTATTGATTTCTCTAGAATCAGTACACACTCTCTACTCTCCATTCTTTTTAAGTGCCAATACAATAGGTACTGTACACAGACTCAAATTTTCTTTGATCAAACCTTTTTGCAATAATTCATGTAATTGCCTATTAAGTTGTTCATTCTCGGTCGATGTCAATCTATAAGGTGTTTTTTTGGGAAAACTAGCTCCATGAGTCAAGTCCATACGATGACTTATAATTCATATTGGTGGTAAACCATTAGGTGCATTCTTTGAAATAGATCCCTTGTACTCAATGAGTGACTCTTCAACATTTGTTATAACTCAGTCAACACCATTGCCACTCAATGTATTAGGAATTACAATTAAACTAAAATTTTGTCTGTTCAAATCTATGACAAATTGATTTCCATTTGCTAGGAAAACCATAACTATTTTAGATTAAGGTAAAAATAGGTTTTGAGGGAACTTGAAACTCCTTACAACAAGTAGAAAGATGTACAAATAAAGTACCGTAGGATTTACACCAACCTAGAACCTAAAGTTCACAAACACATCAAAATACCAAGTTTTACAAGGACCTAGAACCTACAAATAAATGATCAATGTTAAAAACTAGGTTTTACAAGGACCTAGAACCTAACAAAGAAATAGTGAAACAAAAGCTAGAAGAAAAATAGAAACAAGTAAACCAGGACCAACAACCCAACCAGAGACCAGAGCCCACAATTAAACTAACTCTTTGATAACCTTGGCTAATTCCTTACCAACCACCATAGTACCTTGAAGGATATCTTCCAATATAGTTGCTAGAGCAACAACCACAACTTTCTTTGTGCTTTGCCTAGTTCTTTTACTAGGGCCACTCAATAGCTTGACAAGAACAAGGGAAATAATTTCCTCATTACTTCTTTTACCCGTACTTGCAGCAACAACACACAAAATCAAAGCAACCATGTCCATCCATTTCATGCTATCATTAACCAGTTGGCATAATTCCATTTCGTAGGCCTTCAACCTCTTAGGGATGTTTCCCTCCTAATTCTCCAGCTAGACTCTCTTCATATTTTCTTCATCTAGTTCTCTCTAGAGATATCCCATTTTTTTCTTAGTACAATGATTCCATTATAGAGACAAGAATCAACCTGGAGAGAGGCATCAACTTTCAATTTATCCTTATGAAGGGAAAAAAAAATTCATTGCATTATTATCATCTTTGGCCTCATCATCAAACATTTTCTCTGAATTAGTAGTCACATCTTGGGTACCATCTAGGTTTAACTAATTTCCTTTGTTTAATCCCTCTTGAGTTATATTATCCTTTTGGTTCTCCTTGTTCAAATTCTTCTCTTTTATCACAAGGGTATTATTCTCAACATTCTTTTCATTTCCTGAGTCCACCAGGATCTTAACATCATTAATATCCATTTGGGTAGGTATAGGCCTTTCACTTTGATTCATATTTTCCTCATTCTAGCTTGAGGGGTTAGAATTTGATTTTGTCTCCATTTCCCCCTCTTTACTACTTTCCCCATCATCTTTAGCCAAAGAGATACCTTAACTACCAGAATACCTGTCCAAGTTGGAGCTGAGATCACCAATTTCTATTTCATCCTCTTCATCTTCGCTTTTCTTAGAATCCATAGCTTCCTCATTAACCTTACTACTTTTATCAAACTTAATCTCCTTTTTGTCCTTACTATCACTACAACCCTCCTCAATTTTCACAATACAACTTTTAATCTATTGGTACTCATCTTATCAAGAGGCTCTTTCCCAACCAAATTGCTCGTCTTTTCCACTATAGATGAAAAATTCATTGCATTTTTTTTACAGTAATTTTCAATCAAAAAAATTAGACCTTCATGGAGCATGGGCCTAGTCACTTTCTTTCTATGGGCCTGGAGGCTATTCAACAAAGAAAACTTCAATTAATTGGGAAAGGAAAACCTATCCTTATACAAAAAATGGTTCAAAAACACAAAATGGAATCTATGAACCCTTTTTGATCTTCCATCTAAAATAAAATACTCATGAACATAAGATAAAACATCTTGCCATATTACCTTATTCTGATCTAGGTCATATAAATCCCTATTGTTCACAAGATTTTTTTCCTCCTCTTCATTGTTGGTAAATTTCTTGAAAGTAGCATTAGATATACTAGTTTCCTTCTTGAATTTTAGTCCCTCCATAGGAAGACTAGTAATCTCAACTACAAAGTCCTCTGTCAAATCCATAGTAACCCCACAAAGAGTAACCCTTTCCTTAGACTAGTTCTTGAATAAATATTAAGTAATATGGGGTTTAAAGTAATGCAACTTCTCACTATAGACTATCACCTTACCTTTTTGGAGTATCTCCCACACCACACTTTTAGCTTTCCATTCTTTGCAACTAGAAGGCTCCTACTTCCTTGACTCCCCACCCATAATGCACCCAACTTTTCTTAATTCTATAAAAAATGGTAACATTCATAGAAAACAAGATATCTTTAACTTGAAAAAGCTTTTCACCCAGAATACATGCCTAACCTATTGGTAATAATGAATAGGTGCTCCCTCAAAAAATGATAATACTCCATAATAAAACTACCACTTTCCATATTAATCTGCAAAGTCTCTTACAATCTTTCCTTCAATTGCATTAGTCATGTCATAATAAATTATTACCACAATCTCTCTTTCCTTGTTATGGTTGTCATTCCATGTCAACTTCTCATCCTTGTACACAACTTTTTTAGCTATCTAGTTAGCCACCTGATTTCCCTCTCATAAATTATGAGATGTAATAACTTTATCAAAAAAATTAATTAGATTTTTTATTTCCTTAATACTCCCTTCAATATTCCACATAGCCATATTCTTATTATTCAACATATTAATTATGTTTAAGGAGTCCCCTTCTAGCCATAATTTCGTATAACTAGTTTCTCTACCTATTCTACAATGATCTTTGTTTGGTTTCTCTATCAAGGGTAACAATACTTTTCTCTTTTCATTAGCCCAAATGGTATACTAATTCAATATGCCATTATGCACTTCTTGTCTATCATACTGCCAAGGTCTACCTAAAATAATACAACAATAATCCATAGTCATAATATCACACAAGACTTCATTATAATATCTCCCACTCTAAAATTTAGAAGACATTGCTCACTTACTATAAATTCATGCTCATTGCTACTCCAAGGAATATGATATGGCTTAGGATGTTTCAACCTTTGCAACTACAAATTATTAATGAACTCCTCTAATGCCAATTTATTTGAACTACCATTGTCAATGATTATCTCACAACATCTATTTGTAATCTTTCATTTTGTCTTAAATATACTTCTTAAAATAGGTTCCTTATTAGCTTTCTCATTCCACAAGATTCTCCTCATCATCAAATTCCTTCTATTTTTAGGTTCATTAGATGGAATCAAATATTCTTCTTGAATCAAGGCATTTATGCTACTATTTCCATTCTTTTTCTTAGAATGAGTACATTCAAAGGCTCTATGACTTTCTCCATAGTTAAAAGAAGTTCCAAAAAACCCTTCTCTATTGTAACAACCTCAACAAGAACTACGTCTTCCTCAGTCTAAACTACCACCTTTCCACTCGGTCTTACCTTTATCTTCACCTTTCTATTCACCATTTCCTTTACCTTTCACTTTACTATTGTCGGACCAGAAAAATGGGTTAAATGCATAACATACTATGAACAAATCACAAACTCAATCAACATATATTAGCACCCACTAGCCTACCATGAAAGCCAAACTAATAGAGAAAGCAATAGAAACCCCCTTTTTCGTTTGTAGCTCCCATGTCCTTCTTTCTTCTCCAAATGATTGTAGCTCCAATGTTGCCTATAGTGCACACAAGGTTGAAGCCAAAGCCTACGATGTGGATAATGCCATGAGAATACTTGAAGTGTGATTTTATGTGAGAGAGAGAATGCAACATGCAAAGAAGTAGAGACTCAAAGATTCAAAGATTTGGACTTTCAAAACTTGAGCATTCGAATTTGAAATGAGAGGAAGGGTGTCCATTTTATAATTTTAATGTAGGGTGAGAGCATTGGATTTGTCACCAACAAACATGCGATGTGGCAAGAGATTCCTATGATGCATATGATAGAATATGCCAAAAGTAAGATTCTATGACACATGAGAGTCAAATTTGGAAGAGAATCTATGACACATCATAAGATTCCTCAACCCACTTAAAGCCAAGAATCTATGACGAATAAGCCAAATAGGGACATGCGTAAGAGGTAATAATATTTGATTATGACAAATCTCAGCCAAGTGTCAAAGGAGGATCCACGAGGTGTCACATCCAAGTGTCATGATGATGCAATATTTTATGGAATATTTGAATTAAAAATCCTCTTATTCCACAAAATAAGAATTAGTAGAAAATGGATTTAATGATGAAAAATAGAACTTAGGAAATTAAGAATTTCCATGGTTTGCAGATAATGAATCAATTAATTAATAAAATTAATTAATTGAGGATGATAATTGGGAAGAATAATTAGAAAGAATAGGATTAAATTATGGGTTATTTAATCCTATAGAGAAAATTAGCAGATGATTGGCCAAATTGATTAAATGAATGCGACCGTATCCTTTGATGAAAATGTGACGATGATAGATATCGAATAAGATGATGAAAAGGTAGACCAAAACCATGGTCAAATTAATTGATAGATCAAAATTGATGACATGCCAAGGACACATGACATGAATAAATTGATATGTAACATTTAATCGACATTGTAAATGCTATAGGATTGAAATTGATTGATAAGGTTCGATCATAATAACACTAACGGACATTGTCAATATTATTAAAATGGTTGATGATGCGATGATCTGACATTGAAAGCCTCAACAATGTCAAAGATTGAATGACATGAATGATATTTTGACCTAGCACTAAAAGCCATGACAGTACTAAGGTCAGATTGATAAGATTGATAAGTTGATAGGTTTCCAAGGCACTGAAAGCCACAACAATGCCTAGGAGCGGATAAATGATGATTGATTTGAGATGTTTGATATGTTTTGGGTTGATTAGGACTGATTTTGAGTGATTCCAAGTTGATTTGGGGTGATTCTGAGTTGATTTGATATGGTTTCGAGTTGATTTGATATGATTCTGAGTTGATATGAAATTGATACGAAAGGGGATACAAATGGCAAAATATGGTCAATCTGGCCAAATGATCAAAGTTAGTAGAATGAGAAAATGGGACAAATTATTATGAAGAAGTGATGAGGTTGTAGATGTGAACCATTTTTTAGTGTTTACATTTTTCCCCTCTTTGATACAATGTGATTTAGAGCGTTGTGTCAAAGAATGCTAACGAAAAAGAAATAAAAGCATGCCCTAGCGATGCAGTATATATTTATGCCCCCTCAAGAAATTGAACAACATAAGCATATGATAGGTCAATTTCATTGACAACGGGAAAACAAAGCCATAGGAACTGACGGATCAAAAATTAGAGTTAAAACGCAAAAGTTATGGCCTCCAGAGTGTAAATAAGCATCGCGACCAACATAGAAAGGGTCTTTGGCACAACCATCTAGGTAGCAGCAAGCTATAAAAGGGCTTTGAGAGGAGTTTGAAGATCATTTTAACTCTCTCATTTGGAAGAAAAGAGCTTTGGACCAAGGAGGATGGATTGACTACCTAGGGAGCAACATCGTGGTGAATGGGTGCAAACCTTCTGACGGCAAGCAGATGCTGGACCTCCGGTGAGTACATCAAGGCCATATTTATAATTTTTAATTTTTTCATGCTTTTTTCTATATTTTAATTCTTTTTTGGTACTGCTTTTTAGGCATGTAGGAGTTTTTCGGGGGGAAAGGGGTCAGATAGGGTCAACTAGTGGTCTGGGGCCAGTTAGGGCTTCCAAATGGCCCAACTGTGCCTAAAATGCATCCAAGTGAATCAATGACATAGTTGGAATTCCCAAGTGTGTCAATGATGTAGTTGGTATGACCAAGTGCATCAATGACATAGTTGGGAACCCCAACTGCGTCCTAGGATGTTCCGGGGCTCTGATCAAGATCCGAATGGTCTCGGATTGACCTAAAACTTGGCACAAGTTAGCATAACCATAGAGGAATGTTAGAAACATGAGAAAATGTAGTAAAGGTGGTCAAAATGCTGAGAATTTGGTCAAACATAGGGAAAATGTGGGTCAAACTGAGATAAATGCTGACAGGGAATCATGCAAAGGGTCTGAAAGGGTGCAAACGGACTCGGAATGACTCAAAATTTGGAATACATGTTCAAAACCCTAGGAAGAGTTCAAAACATAAGTCAAATTAGTCAAACATGTTCCAAAAGTCAAACTTAGTCAAACTAGAGTCAAACTCAGTTAAACTTGGGTCAAAAGTAGCGTAAACTAGATGCAAACCATAGAAGGTTGACATAGGCTATGTGATAATGTAGGAGGAGCTACCCTTGTTACAGGTATGGGGACATAAGCCACGGAGCCTTGCACTATGTCATCATCAGATGAAACCTAGTGAGCAAGGGATATTAGCTGGGTTGGGATTATATCATGTGACATTCATGCCAGAGGTGAGGGGGAATAGGGCTTTGCTGACAGCTTTGACGGAGAGGTGGCATTCAGAGACTAGTTCATTCCACCTACCGACTGGGGAGGTGACTGTGACATTAGAGGATGTATGGCACATCCTTAGGATTTTGATCCATGGAGAGCTAGCAGTGTATGACCCAACTACAAGGTGAGCAGCTCTACATCGACTATTTGGGTGTGGAGATGCAGAACTAGGGATCCAAGATTATGAGATTGGATGGGACTTATTAGTTGCATGCCATGAGTGACTGATAGTTGTGATCTTTTGGGTGGTTGGTGGATTGTTGATACCTGATAGATGGGGACATGGATTTCCAGTTGGATGGGGTCAGGTACTAGAGCAGATGATTATGGAGGGCATGATGTTTGCTTGGGGCCCATGCATGTTGGGAATGTTATATTATTATCTGCATCAGGTAGCGTACAGAGGGGGACTATCCTTCAGCACTGGTGGCACATTATTATAGATTTGGGCATATGAGCATATTGTAGTATTTAGGCCTCTAGTAGATTGAATGTTGGTGGATGATATGCCATATGCTTATAGTTATAGAGGTGTCCTAGCCCAAGGATCATTGGGATATGTGAGGTATTTTTGCCATCAGATAGACACGATGACTCAGTTCATATGGAGACCATATAGAGCTTGCCTTGAATGGGCTGATGATGACATCCACTTACCATATTGTAGGTAGGAGTGCTACCTCATAGGGCACATAGTGATTGGTCACCTGGTTATAGAGATGTACCTACCAGAGCGGGTGAAGAGACAGTTTGGGGAGACACAAGATATACCTATGGGGTTAGCACTGTTTGCTCGATCTAGAGTAGAGGTGCGAGAGTGGGGACCACCTATGAGGACATAGGTAGCATATGCACAGTTAGCAGAGTTATAGTCGAGGCTATGGGGGGCAGCAACAGATATAGTGGATGTAGGTACAATAGCAGCATATGATAGGTGGTTTGCACAGCATTGACTGAGACCGTTGATAGATCCAACAGTACTAGTACCTCAAGGGAGGCCACGAGATGAGGAGGATGATGAGGAGGAGGAGGATGGGGGAGAGGATGAGGAGGGATTTGATGATGATGATGATGAGGATGGAGATGACATTGAGGATGATGAGAGGGGGGATGGGGAGGGTGATGATGAGGGTGATGAGGATGATGTAGGGCATGATGAGGGTGAGGATGAGGGTGACGAGGATGATGTGGGGGATGATGAGGGTGAGGATGAGGGTGATGATGAGGAGGTTGATATGGGAGAGGATGAGGGAGCTGATGATGAGGAGGGGGATCCCGTGGATGACACTAAGAGAGTATTAGTACTAGTATAGGCAGGGCCTAGGCATTTAGATCTCTTGGAGGTGATTAGAGGGCTATAGATTTAGTTGGGTCAGGTTATAGGAGAGAGAGATGCAATTATGGTGGAGAGAGATCAGGCGATGGCTGAGAGAGATCAGGCTAGGGTTGAGAGAGAGATAGCTATGCATAGGGTAGAGATGGTGGCACAGGAGTCCCAAGAGTTCATCAACAACATTAGGGATGCAAACTTTTGAGATTTGGCAACGATGATGAGTAGGGCTCACATGGAGGCACTGTATTGGCGAGATCAGTATGAGAGGGTGGTACCACTAGGGTAGAGAGTAGAGAGTTTCCATACATCGAGGTCTCATTCCCATAGGACAAAGAGGACACAGAGCAGTGCGGGGGTGATGGGGCCTATGAGGTCACCACAGAGAGCAGAGGGATCATCCTCAAGGCCAGACAGAGACCATGAGGCTAGGGATAGTATAGGATGACACTGATAGTCTCACATATAGAGGGGCCTCTCTATGTTACTTTTTGGCTTGTATTATGCTCTTTCATGGTTCACACCTACAGGCAGTTAGTGTTGATGCAAAGCATGGTCACATACTCTGATACTTTCGTGTGACATTTATGGGATGTACTTATGTTATGATGACTATATGTTATGGACTAGATGACGAATTATGTTATGATGCTTATATGTTATGTTATGCATATGCTTTAGATATTTTATGTGAATGCATTTATGCTTTTTGTGTGGACTTATATATGATGACATCATGTGTTGATTTATTGTATGTTAGGTGTAGGAAATGCCATCTTTTATTTTTTTTGCCACATGTTTTTCTCATGAATGAATGCTTAATGTAATGTGAATGATATGGAAATGATGTAAATGAATGCAAATGAAATGTAAAATGATATGAATGCAAATGAAATGTAACATGGATGCAAATGAAATGTGAATGTCATATTTATTGCTTTGGATCATTCTAACATATGCAGGAATGCAGGATGACAATGTTTTTGGTGTATCAGAGTACGAGACCAAGGTAGCAGATGAAGAAGATGTAGAAGATCAAGGAAATGAGGTGAAGAATTGTTAGTATGATGGGAAGACTTTTGCTTGTAGAAAGTGCACTATATGTGAATGGAGCTTTATTTTGATATGGCAAACTTAATGCAACGCATCATGGCATAAAGGGCCAGAGCACAAATGCAAGCGTTTTGCGTAAACAAGCATGATGTAGACAAAAATGAACTTGTCCTTCCTAAGGCATATATACATGCCCCAGACTCTCAAAGGTACATTGTAACAAACAGAAAGAGAAAAAAAGATGACCATGAACCATCCTAGCCACCCTCATAGATCAATTTATATCATCAAGTAGCATAGGGACATGATCAAAGAAAAAAAAAAGAAAAAAAAAAATCACTCACTAAACACCATGAGCCAACAGCTATTCTTGTCCATTATTACATTCTTGTTAATGTTTTAGGTGTGTAGATAGTGTTTGACATGTTGATAATGTGATAGTTCTGGTTGTGGATTCAGTTGATAAGTTCATAGTGACCAGTTGGATTGATTGTTGGTTCATGTTGTACAAATATTGTGATTGGCATTGAAGCGTAGCACTTTGATTTTCAGGTTGCAAAGTGCAAGTGTTTATGCAAAAGGGGTGGTTATCCATAGTGAAAATGTGCAAAGTTTTTTTGCAAATTTTTGATGAGTTTTGTGATTTTTACGGTTTTGTGGAGATATTTTATTTTTTTGTGTAACTGATTTCTTCAGGTCATTTTATGTTTTTTAGGTTTTTTTTTTTGGACATTTTATGATTTTTAGGGATTTTTTCAGGATCGTATTTGAATTTTTAGGATTTTTTCAAGATATTATGTGATTTTTAGTGATTTTCTTAGGACATTTTATGATTTTTAGGGATTTTTTCAGGATCATATTTGAATTTTTAGGATTTTTTAGGATATTATATGATTTTTAGTGATTTTCTCAGGACATTTTATGATTTTTAGGGATTTTTTTAGGACATTTTATGATTATTAGGGATTTTTTCAAGATCGTATAAGCATATACAAGTGTTAGCTCCAATCTGTTATGCGATAGATCAAATGGGTAAAAAGCACATAGAGGTATGCCCCTAGTTCAAATTCAAACTTACACACCATGTAGGTAATATGCCCCTAGACAAGATGCAAATTATGTACAGAGGCCAATGATAGAGTGTGTGTGTAGACAGGTGATACTTAAGCAAGGTAACGAAGGACATTAACCAGTTCGTGAGCCATGATAAGGAACCAAGGATGTCTTGCAATATGAAGGGTATGATCAAGGAATGATAAAGGGGGAAAAGACCAGATGGAATCTTGATAGATGGAGGAGCAATAATTGATTACACATGGCGCCTATTTGTCAGGTTTTCACCATGGTACTTGCCCAAAGCGCCTATTTGCTAGGTTTTCACTTTTGGACAAAATTTTTCTCTTGACTCAAATTTTTGTGCCAAGATGCCTGTTTGCTAGGTTTTCATCAAGGCATCTTCTTTTTTTTTTTTTCATGACATTTTTCAATATTTTTTGGTATTTTTTCAGGACTTTTAGATAGAATCAAGTGTAGTATTTGAGAAGATGCATGTTGTTGATGGACATGGGCAATGGTTCACCCTCTGGAGTTGCAAGCTGATATACTCCAGATCCAAATGATGCAGTAACTATATAAGGTCCTTCCCAATTTGGCTCAAATTTGCCTTGTTTTTCTCTGTGCTGTTGTGTCATGTAATTCATCTTTAGGACCAGATCACCTACCTAAAAATGACGACCTCAGACTTTCTTGTTATAGCTCCGTTTGAGTCAATTTTGGTAAGCTTGCAAGTGTGCCAAGGCAGATCATCTTCATTCATCAAGCATTTCCAACTCATGAAGCCTAGATATTCGATAGTTTTCATCATCAACAACATCTTGTAGTGATACTCTTAATGATGGAATTTCAACTTCAATGGGAAGTATGGCCTCAGTGCCATAGACAAGAGAGTATGGTGTTGCACCAGTAGGAGCACAAACACTTGTTCAATATGCCCAAAGAGCTGGATTTAGCTGCAGGTGCCAGTCTCGACTTGAATCATTGATAGTCTTTTGGAGAATCTTAATGAAGGTCTTGTTAGATGCTTCTGCTTGGCCATTGCCTTGTGGATGATAAATACTGGAATATCCATGGTATATGTTGTACTTCTCGCAATGCTTGTCTACATCTTTGTTTTGAAATGGAGTACCATGGTCACTAATAATAGCCAAGGGGACTCCATACCAACATATGATTTAGAATAAACCTGGAGATCTGCTTGCCAGTGGTGAAGGTCAAGGGGACAGCTTCAACCCACTTGGTAAAATATTTTGTTGCCATGATAATGAACTTGTGACCATCAGAGGATGAAGGAGAAATAGCTCTGATGAGATCAAATGCCCATTGTGAAAAGGGCCATGGTGATATGACTGGCTGCAATTCTTGTGCTGGTGCATGGATTAGATTGCTATGTATCTGACACTTATGGCATGTTTTGGCAAAGTCATGGGCATCCTGTTCCATGGTGGGCCAATAATACCCAGCCATAACAAGCTTCTTGGCTAGACTTAGATCATTGAAATGGCCTCCACATATACCTTCGTGAACCTCATGCAAGGCAGTTTCAGCTTCTTGCGAGTCAAGGCATCTGAGAAGGGTTTGGTCAATAGATCTTTTGTAAAGGGTGTCACCGATGATGACATATCTAGTGGCTTGACAGATAAAGGCTCGTCGATCATTTTTGGATAAGTTGAGTGGTAGGATTTGGGCATGTAGGTAATCATAAATGTCTTGATACCAAGGAGAGTTGGGACCAACAAGTTCACACACAAACTTAGATTGGGAGAGCTCAAATGCTGGAATCAAAAGTTGCTCAACAAGAAATTCACAACGTTCCACATTTTGAGGCATATCAATCATAGAAGCGATGGTAGCCATAGCATCAACTTGCTTGTTGTGTATTCTTGGTAGTTGATGAAAAGATATAGTAACAAATTTAGACTTAAGTAAGTCTGCCATCTGCTTGTAGGGCATTAGTTTATCATCTTTGGTTTCATAGTCATCATTGACTTGGTGGATGACCAACTGGGAATCCCCAAAGACTTGTAAATGTTGAATGTTCCATTGGATAGCTATCTTGAGCCCTATGATCAGTGCCTCATATTCTGCTATGTTTTTTATACAATGAAATGCAATCCTATATGACTTGGGGATTATGTCTCCTTGAGGAGTGATAAACATAATGCCAACTCCTGAACCATTTCATGTATGTGATCCATCAAAATAAAGCTTCCATTTGTTAGCTACATCCATGTGAAATATGGCTTCATCTGGAAAGTCTATTAACATGGGATGATCATCTGACATAGGCACTTCTGCTAATTGATCTGCTATCACTTGCCCTTTGATTGCTTTTGTATCTACATATTCTATGTCAAATTCACTAAGGACCATGACCCATTTGGCTAAGCATCCTGTGAGAGCAGCCCTACTAAGGAGATATTTCAGTGGGTCAATCTTAGAGATGAGCATTGTTTTCTCATGGAGCATGTAATGTCTAAGCTTTTGGGTTGCAAAGACAATAGCAAGGCATGCTCGTTCAATTAGTGAATAATTTAGCTCATAGCCCACAAGTGTTCTACTAATGTAATATATGGCTCACTCTCTTCCTTGTTCATCATTTTGTGCTAGGAGAGCCCCTAATGCTGTATCTATAGCAGATATATATAAGATAAATGGTTTGCTTGGAATAGGAGCCATTAAAACTGGTGGATGTAGAAGATAATCCTTGAGTTGTTGGAAAGATTCTTGGCACTTCTTATTCCATTGAAAGGATACTCCTTTACGTAAGAGGTGTTGAAAGGAGTGACACTTATCGGCCAATTGTGCAATGAATCTGTGGATAGACTGGAATCTTCCTTGTAGCCCTCTTAGGTTTTTTAGATTTATTGGAGGAGGCATGTCAAGTATTACTTTTACTTTCTCAAGATCCACTTCAATGCCTTAATGAGAAACAATGTAGCCTAGGAGCTTTCCAGAGACAACTCCAAATACACACTTTTTTGGATTTAGACAAAGCTTATAGCTTTCCATTCTGGTGAATATCTGATCTAGGATGCCCAAGTGTTCTTTCCTTTTATAGGATTTTCAAAGTAAGTCATCAACATAGTCTTCCATGAGGATGTGCATGAAATCATGGAAGATGGTAGTCATTGCTCTTTGATATGTTGCCCAACCATTTTTAAGACCAAATGGCATGACATTCCAGCAGTATGTTTCCCAAGGACATGTGAAAGCTGTCTTGTGTTTATCTTCAGTGGTGATTCTTATTTGATTATAGCTAGAAAAGCCATCCATTAGTGATAACATCTCATACCTTGTTGTCATGTCTACAATGATATCTATGTTTGGTAGAGGAAAATCATCCTTGGGACATGCCTTGTTAAGATCATGAAAATTGGTGCATATCCGGATGCCCCTAGAATGTTTGCTTACTGGTACTAGATTAGATATCCACTCTGCATAATCAATGGGTCTTATGAAGCCAACATCCAATAGTTTCTTTAATTCAGCTTTGACAAGGAGAGCCACTTGAGGATGCATTTTCATCAACTTTTGCTTTACTGGTTTCATTCCTGGTTTTAGTGGTAAGTGATGAAGGACTAGTTCAGGATCTAATCTGGGCATATCTGCGTAAGACCAAGCAAAGTTGATCTACCTCTCTAGAAAAAATCTAATAAATTCATCCTTCTCTTCTAGTGATAATGAGGCCACAAAGTGTATGATTTTGGGGTTGTTAGGAGTTCCCAGATTAATCTCTTCTGTCATTTCCACAAGTAATGCTGGTTTTTCCTTTAATGGGAGTGTGTCCAATCTTCCATCTTCAGGTGCCTCAGAGAGGTTTTCACCCTCGAATACGTCCTTTATTTTTACTTTTTTATGGTCTAATGGTGCCTTTTGATTTTCACCAAGAGACCTATTTGTGTCTTTTTTGGTTATTTTTTCAATTTTATGACTGGAAGATGGAGTTGACTCCCCAAAATATGCCATGATGTTTAGATTAATGGAAAATCTAGACTTGTGATCACATTTTGGTACATCTTCATAGAGCTCAAAGAATTTTGCGATGGCATCATCATTTTCAAACTGATCAAACATTGGTGGTCCTTGTTGGTCCCAATCAATAAGTTCAGGGAAAACTAAGGAAATGCCATCATCGATGTTGAATAAGCTTTGGTCCAAGGCATATATATGGATATTTGCTTTAGTGATGTCATCAGGATCATGTTAAGAAGAAGAAGGGCTTGGATCCCAAAATTTTTTGATCCAAGGTGAAGAGCTGGTTTGAGTAATAGGTGAATTAACATATTTATCTTCGATGGGTAAGCTATCTGGGTCTGCAAACATATGATCAAGACCAAAGGAGGTATCAAGATTTTCAACATTACATATAGATTGGGTGGGTTTGGGTTGGTTATTCTCAGATGCCTTGTCATCGTTTGAAGCATTCACCTCCTCAGATGAGGATGAATCGGTATTAGGAAGACCCAAAACAAATGGTTTGAATCCAAATCCCAAGCTATGAGGTTGTCCTGATGCAGTGATGGGTTGAACAATGCCTTGCTTTTTGAGTCCTAGGCCACTACACCCATCATATCCCTTTTTCTGCATGATGGTGAATCCAGGTCCATACCTATCAGGGGATATGGGAGTAATTTCTTGTTCTGCTTTAGCCTTTTCAATCCATGTAGAGGTATTTTCATAGATGTGTTCTTCATGTAGCCCGCCTCCACTAGTGAATGCCATAGAAGGCCTGTTTTGAAGTGCAAACTTAGGTTTGTTTTGTATAAGCTAAGGTTTACCATATGACTTGGGGGATAAAGGAAGTTTCCCAATGTGAAAGGCATGAGATATGGAGTACTCACCGCAACCTTGGTCTTGTATTTTAAGCTTTCCTTGGCTACGGGTGTGAGTGTGGAAGGATCAACATACTTGGAGGACTCTAGTGGATTTACTACATGGTTTGTTGGGACTTGGTATGCAGTGGTTCCTCTAAGATTGGCATAGAACTAGAAGGGATCCGGATCACCAGGGATGGTTACCTCTATATTATTATAGGAGAACTTTAGGCATTGGCGATATGTAGAAGGAACCACTTTCATAGCATGGATCCATGGGCTGCCTAGTATCATGTTGCAGTTCATTTCTATATCTAGGACTTGGAATAAAGTGTTCTCAGTAGTTGGACCAACTCTAATAGGTAAGATGATAACCCCTATAGAGAAATGCTCACCATCATCATAGGCTTTGATTGTGATCCTTCGAGAGGGATCTACATCATTTTCAAAATACCCCAAACCTTTGACTACTTTAAGTGTATAGATATTCAGCCCCGCTCCTCCATCTATCAAGACACGTTTGACTATAACATTGCAGACAAATACTTCAAGGTGGAGGGGATCATTGTGGTTAGATTTTTCCTTAGGAATATCTCGGGGTGAAAATGTGATATGTTGTGATGCAGATAGGTTCCCAACCATGGCTTGGAACTGGGCAACATCCATGTTATCTAGGACTATTGACTCTTTAAGGGCTTGCTCCAAGATCTTTTGGTGTTGGGGGGATGCACGCAATAGGTCCAAAATGGATATTTGTGCAAGGGTTTTGCCAAGTTGTTCAACAAGGCTATAATCAGCTGAAGTAGGAGTAGTAGGTCTAGATGGGGGTATAGGTCTAGTAAAAGCATTAGGTCTAGCTGGGGCTCCAGGTAGGGTGATCTTGCTATGACATGTAGTGACAACACAACGATGGTTTTCAGCCTTCAATGTGAATGTGGATATGTGAAAGTCAGACTCATTAAAGCAATTGATGGTGTAGTTATGGCCAGTACGTGTGTAATTCAAATTACCTTGCGAGTTTGAGTTTGAACTTGAGGGTTTCTCTTTGTCATGATTACCTAAAGGATCTTTGAAAATAGTGTGATTAGAGTTGGATGCTAATAGTGATGGATCAACTGTGATGACACCATTATCAATAAGGTCTTGTATTGCATGTTTTAGTTGGAAGCATGATGAAGTCTTGTGTCCTTTGGTGCGATGGTAATCACAATACTTTTTGTCATCCCACCAATCAGCTTTAGTTAGTAATTGTTGTAATGCAGTCTCAAGTGGTATTCCCAATGGTGTGAATTTCTTGTCTTTGGTTCTAGGATGTCTTCAAGGTTTATCTTGCGTGGGAGTCTTAGTTTTCTATTGTGGAGCTAATGTTTGATTAGAGGTTTGTGAATTTGTATTGTTTACACCTTTCAAAGTCAATTGAGGTTGTGCTATGCTAATTGTGCAAGCATCCACAATACCATCATTAGTCACATTCTTGTTTTTGGAGAAAATTTTTGCCTTGTCATTAGACAAGTTGGTGTTTGTGTTTTCTTTGTTTATCTTGGGGACTCCCTTACGTATAAGAGCATCTTCAATACTAGCCCCTTTTTTCATTAGTTTAGAAATGGTGCTTGGACTCTTGATTTTGAGTTCATACATTAAGTTCGGGACTAAGTTTTCAATGCACAAGTGTACTTGTTGTCCTTCAGGGATGTCTAATGAGCATTGACTAACTAAGCTTCTCCAACGCAGTAAGAATGTGTTGAATGATTCTCCTGTCTTTTGTTTAGTTGAGCACAAATCAAAAAGTGTCACCTCATTTGTGATGTTAAAGGAAAAGTGGGAGATAAACTTGTCTACTAGCTCTGACAAAGATTTGATATTACCAGGAAGTTTGGAGTACCACTCAAGTGCAGGCCCACCTAAAGAACGAGGGAACAATCTCATAAGGTAAGTGGGTTCATCATTGAGTTTAGTACATGAAGCACAAAATTCTCAGATGTGATCAATAGGGTTTCCTTTTCCTCGGTATTTTTCAAACTTTGGAGCTTCAAAGTGTTTTGGGAATGGAGGCATATACAGACTTTTATCGAATGGGTTAGGACGTAGGTCCCTTTCTGTATATAGAGCCTGTTTCTTTTGGACTCCCAATGCCTCAACTTGTTTGGAAAGTTGTTTTAATTGTTGTAATAGTTATTTATTGGGGTTTTGCATGATGGTCTTTCCTTCAAGTCTTTTGTGTCTATGAGTACACCATTTGCTATGGTGAGAACTATGTCTACTTGGTTCTGACATTTCTGTGTCTGATTAGTCTGATGAGTCTGATGAAGTGTCACTGGGTGGTGGAGGTAAGTTGGCACCTCGAAGACAGAAAGGTCCCTGTTGTGGTATTTGATGTGGCACTTGTTGTGGGATTGACTGCGATTGTTGTACCATGTGTTGTTGTTGTGCCATGTGTTGTGGTTGTTGTTGGGATACCTTTGTTGGTTGTATGTGAGACCATGTGCGTGCTTGTTGTTTTAGAGGTATCTATTGAGGTTGTTGTGGCACATGTTGTTGTTGTAACAAATGTTGTTGGTATGCGATTTGTTGCTCAAGACATTTCTGGTATTCCAACTGTTGCTTGATTGCTCTTGTTGTTTAGCAAACATCATTTGTTGTTGTTGGAATTGGTGCTGAAATTGTTGTTGATAAATTGTGTGTAAGTCAAGTGGGTCCATATGGGATTGCATGTTAGGAATGTTGGATGTTTGCCCCACTTGTGGTTGTTGTCATTGTGTTTGATGTTTTTGTTGATATGTGGGATGTGTGTCAAGTGGATGTAGACTTGGTTGTACCTTGTAAGTGTTGAGTCCTTGTACCACTGTAGGTTGTTGTTGTCGTGGGGGTTGACTAAGTCCTTGAGAATTGAACGTCATGCTTGTATTGTTGTTTTGGTACCTTTGTGTTTTAGATGTTCCTGCTTGCGACATCATATTGACTTGACTATGAGATGTGTCCCTATTAGGAATGGGCATAATTTCAATAAGACTTTTCCTTTGTGCATCTATAGGGATGGTTACACTTGATGTTTCACATGTTGTATTTATGAGAGGCTCCATAGTGTTTAATGTCGTAGCATGGGGTAAAGTTAGAAGCAAAGGTGTACTTTATTGATTTGCCTCCAAAGAAGGTATGTTTGGAATCCCTAGAGCATGGGTCCCTTTAGGTGCATCTTGTTGTTGCATCATGTGACTAAAATCAAGTCTTAATGTCCTTTTGGGGTGTTTAGGGATTGGTGGTATTTCATCAAACAAGGGGTTAACATTGATGTGTTCAAATGTACTTTGGAGGATTTCAATTGTTGGTTCTTGATGGGACCTTATAGGTGCCATTATTGTGATTGAAAACTCCAAAGGTTGTTTTCCCTTATCTAAGTCCAAATTTATCATAGGTTGGATGTTTTAAATTGTTGTGTTGGTTTGATTTTTTGACCTAGGACCTTCCATGTTTGGGTTAAATTTGACAATTTCTTGTGCTGCCAAACGTTTGAAGTTCTTGCAAAAACTTTTGTCTTGACATGCCCTAGCCATTTCTTAATTAGTGATGCCATAATCAGTGTCAGAGTCATCACTTAGGTGTACAATACCTTGTTTTATGTTTGATGTGTTAGGTTGGTTGAATTCAAATGAATGTGATTGTTCATCTTTAGGTGAGGTTGGTACACTTCCTCCTCCTGGTGGCATTGGCACAAATATAGGTTCAAAATTAGGACTCCATTGAACCATCCCATGTGTGAGGGAAGTGTTTGGAGGAAATCTCATGGTAGGTGTATTGTTCAAGGTTTGTTGTGCCATAGCTTAAGGATCTTGTAGATACATGTTCAAGGGGTCTGCTAGTAATGGTTGTGATGCCTCGATTTGGTCTTTGTCAAAGGTTTGTTGGATTTTCTTGCTCTTTCTTTGTCTTGGACGAGGTTTTGGTTGTGCTTGTGCCTCAAAAAAAAAAAGTTGATAGAGTTCCTCAGGTCTCTAAACTAATTGTCTCCTAGTAAGTGCTGGCATGATACCTAAGAGTGCAAATGCAATGGAATTTTTGAGTGTTTTGGGTGATTTTAAAGTGGTGGGTATGCAAGATATGAGTGTTTTTGGGATTTTTAATTGTTTAGGAATGTTATGAAATGTGAGGAAATGTTAAATGAATTATGGTTTTGATATGCAAAGTGAAAATGTCCGAGGGATATTATGCAAATGCAAAATGCAAGGTGATGTTTTGAAGTTTGACTAGAGGGGATGAAAATGACTCTAAGGTATGCAAAATGACAATTAGGGTTATGTTTTGGACTTGTTAAGGATGCTAAAGGTTGATGTATGCAAGGTATATCATGCAAAGGATGATTTTCTAGGGTTTGTAATGACGTTTGGGACATGCAAAATGAGGGTAAATGCTCAAGAAGGTAATTTGGTTGATGGACAATTTGATAGGGTTTGGTAGTGAAAATGATGTTAAGGATTTTGATCAATGCAATATGAAGGGGATATACCACTAGGGTAGGTCAAAATAAATTTTGGGGATGCTAGGTATATGATTATGTTATGACAAGGGTATATGGAAAGTTTTGAACTTAGATAAAACCTTTTGAAAGTATTTTGCCTAAGAGTTTAACCTTGTGATAAAGGACTTTGGATCTTGACCAAAAACTGATAAAAGATGAAAAGATCAAATTGATAAAAGATGAAAAGGTAAAATATATCAAGACATAGATAGATTTTGACCAAATAAAATGATAAGAAAAGAGGTAAAAAGACTAGTCAAGATCCATTATCCGTCAACACTAGGAGATACTCTAAGACTTATACTTTGTCTAGATTTTTGACTAAATTCAAAGGTTTTGGGGGTTCAAAATCATGTTTTGAGGACTCAAAATGGTGGTGATGCTAAGTGGATATGTGATATAGACAATGCCTATGATGAAAAAGGGGATTTTTGGTGCAAGATATGGTTTTGGGTCAAGTGTAGAATGGGTAGCTCTAGAGGCTCCTAGATGCAGTTTTGGGGTCCTAAAGTGCAGTTTGGAGGCCCAAAATGGTCATGCACATACCCAAGTGTGCCATAATAGTGCCAAGTGTGCCCTAAAAATACCAACTACATCATTGATGCACTTGGAGCCAGTTTGGGCGCAGTTGGTAGTTTCTAGGTGCAGTTGGTAGGCTAGGAAGAATGTTTGCTGATTCTAAGTGGTATGGTTACCAAATTGACATGCCGAAAAGCTAGGATGCTGGGGTTGATGTTAGGATGGATTGGGAGATGAAAAATGAAGGTTATGAAATATAAAATGATGTCTTAAGTGAAGGTGATGATGATTAGGTGCTGTAGAATGCAGATTTGGGCAAGCTAGTGCAAGGGGAGCTAACCAGGTACCTATGGACACTATTGAAGCCCCAAAATGTTATCTGGAACCCAAAAATGGATCTCAAGACCACAAAGTGCACCTAGATAGTGTAGAATATGTCAATGATTTAGTTGGGGCCCAGTTGGGCGCAGTTGGTTGTTTCTAGGTGCAGTTGGTAAGCTAGGCTGAAACTAAGGCAATTCTGGAAGCTATGGTTTCAAGATTGATGTCACAGAGAGGTAAATGGTAGAGGACAATGTTAGGGCCAGGTTGGATGCTAAGAATTATGATTAGGACACCCAGAATGATGGATAAAATGGTCAAGATGATGAATAGGTATGCAAAGATGCAAGGCGGTGAATGCAAAGTGCTGATTCTGAGATGGGAATGCAAAAACTAAGGAAAGTAAAATTGAACCTAAATGGACGCAATATGAAAAGTAATAGATAATAAATGAGGACTAAAAGGTACAATATGAAGTCTATATGATGTAAGAATGAAGCCTGGACTAGGGTGAATGCAAGTGAAATCTATGCAAGTGTGAGATCTACGTTTTGCCAAGCACATTTAAGAGCACAAGTCGCCATGTTTTCCAAGGTTCGAGTGTGTTGAATCAATGTTTACAAAGTCTGATAAAGGTTGAATTTTTTTTGCAATGTGTGAGGTTTTGACAAGTTCAAATGATATCCAACGTGTAAATTTAACAATTTGGCTTTTATCTTGATTATGTTTTACACACCCGCAAGACACATTAAGACAAGAATAGCTGTTGTAAAAAGTTAATAAACACACCACAACCTAGGCTTTTAGGACTATATCCACTAAATTCCTACTTGAACTAAAGTTCAACCGCACTTATCCAGAGTGGAAAACCTAGGATCTTGGCACCATAGGCTCCCCCTTATAGTGCACTCACTTCTCGGGGCTACCAAGATCTGCATCCCAAGGGGCATGACTTCCCAAGGGATTGTTGCCTCTACTAAGGACTACGAGAATGTAGGACGTCTTCATGGGCATGGGTGACCCCTTGAGCCAGTGGATAGAGAGGATTTTGGCCACTAAAACATAGTTTTTAGTAAGGGAATTCCATTCGGCAAGTGAATGATAAACTTTCGCAGAAGGTCTCCCAGCCTCGAGAATCAGGGTTTGACACACCACAAGGGTACTGGAGGAGAGCTATCATGCAGCAATACTACCGACATAGCTTTCACCGTAATCAAATTTTATATAGTGACTGGAATGTTGACCTGACTTTGGCCCGTTACCACTCTGAGGTCATCCCCTAGCATACCCAATATCGAGTATCTTGGTCCAAGGCAGGCCTCCTATAGAAGTTACATGGATTTTTCTTACACCCAAGATCCACGAATGGCGAGGGGAGAGGATACGTACAATGAAACTCCTAAGGATCTAACACCATAGACATGCCAGGCAGAAAAGAAAAAGGTTCTTTTTTAGCAACAAACGAAATGTTATCTAATCTAGGAAATCCACACACATAGTTTTGAAAGACACACAAAGTCTTCAACAACGTCCTGCAAAGCACACACATCAGTAGTTTGTTATGATCATATATTCATCCAATGATCACCACATGCTGCAAATAGATCATCAGTAACACAAAATCACCTAATCTATGTCCTAGAGAGTGATAGGAGCTTGAAATGCAGATTTTGATTGGTGCATGTGCTTACTATGAACCTAGGTGTGCTTCGATAGTGCAAATGCTCCCTAGAAGGCCAAAATGGCTCTGAACATCTCCAAGTGCACCCAGATAGTGCAGACTACATCAATGATGTAGTTGGGGCCCATTTGGGCACAATTTTTAGTTTTAGGGTGCAGTTGGGAAGTCAAGTGCAAGGTGTGGGGAAATGGGTGCCTAGTCAAGACCCAGAAACTAAAAATTTCAAAGCTCCACTCCCAAGTGTGCCCAAACAGTGTAGACTACATCAATGATGTAGTTGGGGCCTAGATGGGCACAGTTGGTAAGTTGGAAACAATAGAAAGAGGTTTTGGTGGTTTTTGGGTTCCTAAAACTTCTCTTAGGGGTCCCAAGTGCGCCTTGACAGAGCAGAGCGTGCCCTAGGACAACAAGCTACCAGAATGCATGAAACAACAGCATATGAGAATTTTACTAGACCCCCTAATTAATCTAGGTGTAAAAAGGAAGAGCAGATGGTCGTTATACCCTTCCAAGTGAGCTCCTTCCTTGCACCTGCAAGCACAAAACAAGAAAACACAAGTTAGATATGCATGTTCATGTCGAGTTCACCAAATGTAGGACCAGAAAAATAGGTTAAATGCATAACATACTATGATAAAATCACAAACTCAATCAACATATATTAGCACCCACTAGTCTACCATGAAAGCCAAACTAATAGAGAAAGCAATAGAAACCCCCTTTTTCATTTGTAGCTCTCATGTCCTTCTTTCTTCTCTAAATGATTGTAGCTCCAAAGTTGCTTATAGTGCACACAAGGTTGAAGCCAAAGCCTATGATGTGGATAATGCCATGAGAATACTTGAAGTGTGATTTTATGTGTGTGAGAGAATGCAACATGCAAAGAAGTAGAGACTCAAAGATTCAAAGATTTGGACTTTCAAAACTTAAGCATCTGGATTTGAAATGAGAGGAAGGGTGCACATTTTATAATTTTCATGTAGGGTGAGAGCATTGGATTTGTCACCCACAAACATGTGATGTAGCAAGAGATTCCTATGACGCATATGACAAAATATGCCAAAAGTAAGATTCTATGACACATGAGAGTCAAATTTGGAAGAGAATCTATGACGCGTCATAAGATTCCTCAACCCACTTAAAGCCAAGAATCTATGATGAATAAGCCAAATAGGGACATGCGTAAGAGGTAATAATATTTGATTATGAAAAATCTCAGCCAAGTGTCAAAGGAGGATCCACGAGGTGTCACATCCAAGTGTCATGATGATGCAATATTTTATGGAATATTTGAATTAAAAATCCTCTTATTCCACAAAATAAGAATTAGTAGAAAATGGATTTAATGATGAAAAATGGAACTTAGGAAATTAAGAATTTCCATGGTTTGTAGATAATGAATCAATTAATTAATAAAATTAATTAATTAAGGATGATAATTGGGAAGAATAATTAGAAAGAATAGGATTAAATTATGGGTTATTTAATCCTATAGAGAAAATTAGTAGATGATTGGCCAAATTGATTAAATGAATGCGACCGTATCCTTTGATGAAAATGTGATGATGATGGATATCGAATAAGATGATGAAAAGGTAGACCAAAACCATGGTCAAATTAATTGATGGATTGAAATTGATAACATGCCAAGGACACATGACATGAATAAATTGATATGTAACATTTAATCGACATTGTAAATGCTACAGGATTGAAATTGATTGATAAGGTTCGATCATAATAACACTGACAGACATTGTCAATATTATTAAAATGGTTGATGATGCGATGATCTGACATTGAAAGCCTCAACAACGTCAAAGATTGAATGACATGAATGATATTTTGACCTAGCACTGAGAGCCATGACAATACTAAGGTCAGATTGATAAGATTGATAAGTTGATAGGTTTCCAAGGCATTGAAAGCCACAACAAGGCCTAGGAGTGGATAAATGATGATTGATTTGAGATTTTTGATATGTTTTGGGTTGATTAGGACCGATTTTGAGTGATTTCAAGTTGATTTGGGGTGATTTTGAGTTGATTTGATATGATTCTAAGTTGATTTGATATGATTCTGAGTTGATATGAAATTGATACAAAAGGGGATACAAATGGAAAAATATGGTCAATCTGGCCAAATGATCGAAGTTAGTAGAATGAGAAAATGGGACAAATTACTATGAAGAAGTGATGAGTTCGTAGATGTGAACCATTTTTGAGCATCTACAACTATCATATCTCCTATTGTCATCATAATATTTGGCTCATCCTCTCTAAAATCTACTCCCTCTTTCCCTTTTCCTTTTCACATGCCTCTTTCTCAAAACCTCTTTAGCCTTCAAAGCATACTAGTATGATTCTTCCATACTATCTATTTTCACATAGTTGATCTCATCTTAAATTGTAGTCCTTCATCCATTTGGGTATCTAGAAAATTTCTCAATGTCATCATTCACATATCTAAATCTGGTATCTAACTTGTATAACTCCTCAATATATGCTTTGACACTCATGTCTTTCTACCTCAAGTTTTGCATTCTCCTCAACAAATTAACTTGGTAATATACAAGGAGGAAATTCTTCTCCAGCTTACATGCCATCTTCACCCAAGTTTTGATCTTCTTATTTGCTCTTCTTTATTTATCTATTTGGAAATGTTCCCACTAAAGTGGATCATGACCCTTCAACTTGGTGACTTCTATTTTCACTTTTCTATTATCAGGATTTCCTTCATACTCAAAGAATTTTTCCTTCTCAGAGATCCAATCCAATAAGGCATGGTATCCAATTCCCCATCACAACGAAAAACTTCAAAAAATAGGTTTATAATTTTCCCTAAACAAATACTTCAAAAGTCTTTCTTCATCTTCTTCTACTTAGGTTCAAGATTAGGTGTTATTATTGCTTCATCATCGCTAACATCATCAAGATGTACTCCTCTAATTTGGGGTGTTTCAATAACATTTTTTTTGGTTGTAATATGTCTCAACATGTCCATAATCACATTATCTTTGTTTCCTCTACCTTGAACCATCTTGACAATAGGTTCATGCAAGATCATAACCCTTTGCAAGTTATAGGCCAGAACCTAGATTTGCCACCCTACAACCGATCCAACTATAGTTCTCCATGATCCAAGTGTCTGCAAGGATAATACCTTCACTATGATACCACCTAGCACAAGGGAGTTTGATTACTCAGGCCAAAGGCTCACCCAACCACCATACAACCTCGATGAGTTAACACAATAGAAAAAAATAACCAAGAGACAACACTAGAAAGAGAGAGAAAAATATAACTATATTTGATTCAAAAATTTAGTTCATACATGTTAGGCTGTAACGAATTCCCAGTTACAACCAAATACATAAATTTAGTTATAGAATAAATTCTTCATATATCAAGCACAATCTGGAATCTCTAGATTTTAACTATATCCTCTAACTCCCATACTAAACTTGAGAATTAATACCCCTATTTATACTTTAAAAATAATTTAGAAGAGATTATAGATCTACATTGGAGAAGGTAATTACGAAAAAATAGGTACAAATGCTTCCCAATGATCAATCCAATATATTAAATCTAACTCACAAATTAAATAGACAAGTTGTCTCTAAAAGAAGAACTAAACAGACAACTCGATGAACAAGGAAACTAAGCATCACCAAATAGACTCAACCAAGCATCACTAAACATTCTTGGTGAAAGACAACTCAATGAAAAAAGAAAAGAATCGCCCAACTAATATACACACCAAGCCAAGATAGGCTAACTTGATGAAAGAAGATATAACAAATCTATCCAGCCAAAAACAATAATAACTACTAAGTAGGTCCAAAGAAGTAATTGAACACCTCCATACCAAATGAGAAAGATAACCAAAATTACCCAAGATGCTCCTGCATCATTTAAGTAGTGAATGCATAGGCTACCTAATTCACACCAATTATGTTTGAAATACATTCATTGAGTTAAGACTCTAGATGGAGTGTTACAATAATCAACACTTTCAACACATATCTAGAATTTGATTTTTCCTATAGGTATGAAGCAATATTTGAACTCAAAACCAAGGATTTCAATAATGGTTCTAGATCTTCAGTTCTCACCACAACAAATATCCATGTATATTCTAACCCTAGGTGATGAAAATTATGGCAAGAAACCACCCATACCCTAGGTGCTTAACCCTCAAACACACACATCTCTCCTAAAAGTGTGATAGTTAGTTGAGGATCATGAGACCACAGTCTTGTAGAACCTAATTTTTTTTATAAAAAGTGATGTTGAATTTATAGATTGGCTATTTTAGAAGGACACACATAAGAGGCATGTGAGTAGTGAAAACCACAATTTTGCAAGTATGATATTGAAGATGGTGTGAAGTGGAAAAATTTCACTAAATCATAGGAGGAGATTTAAGATGGTACGAAAAATGTGATATATTGTTATTTTAGAGTAGGTTGCCCATAAACTGTGTGAAGTCATGATTTTGGGAACATTTGTAAAATAAAAACTTTTGACATTTCACAAGGGATATTGATTTGACCTTACAAAATGGTAATTTTGAGTTTTTAGGGAGCATGTGGAGTGTATAATTCAAAATGGTAATTTTTACAAAATTGTAGGTGTTGTTTTATTATTATTAACTTAAAAGAAGCAATGCAAAAAGGACCAAAATTAAATAGCTAAAATATTTATTTTATTTTGTTAAAAGATCTAGTATTTATTTAATAGATAAATAATTGATATTAATAAATATTAGATATTTTAATGAAATATTAATTGAAATAATTACTATTATATAAATTATTACTTAACATGCTCATTGATATAGTTTTACATAGTGTGAGTTTAGCATTAACAAAGGAGTGTATAGAAATATCTTGTAGAAGTAATATAGAGCATGGAGTCTTGTGGAACCTAAAATTTGTGATAAAAAGTGATGTTAAATTTACATATTGGCTATTTTAGAAGGACACACATAAGAGGCATGCGGGTAGTGAAAAACACAATTTTGCAAGTATGATATTGAAGGTGGTGTGAAGTGGCAAAATTTCACTAAATCATAGGAGGAGATTTAAGATGGTACGAAAAATGTGATACATTGTTATTTTAGAGTAGGTTGCCCATAAACTATGTGAAGTCATGATTTTGGGAACATTTGTAAAATAAAAACTTTTGAGATTTCACAAGGGATATTGATTTGACCTTTCAAAATGGTAATTTTGAGTTTTTAGGGAGCATGTGGAGTGTATAATTCAAAATGGCAATTTTTACAAAATTGTAGGTGTTGTTTGAAGTAAGCCTCAAAATGGCAAAAATGGGTTTTTTGCAGTACATTAATGATCATCATAGTTTTAGAAGAGGGAGATAGATAAGAATGCCAAAATGAAAAATGACTGTTGTTATAATATCTTGAAAAGTACAAGGAAAAATTTGTAAAAAATTAATTATAAATGGCATAAATATTGTACTTACACAACCAAACATGTGTGGAATGTCATCGATGGAATTTTTGACTAAATTCGTTATTAAATGCCACTATTTTATTTAAGGCCACATTTCAAGATGGATGTACAAGAATTTTTTGGTGTACATTCCCTGGTAAGATTTTTCAAAGTGCAGGATTTTGGATTATAAGTGAAGGATGGGGTTGCTAATCCAAGAACACCCAACAAGCCAAGAGCCTAAACCAATGACACAAATTGATCTGTCTACTAAGGAAGAAGACCATTCCAACATCATTAACAACATATATCAAGTTGTGTGGGACCTCAAGAAGAATTACGCCAGTTATGCAAGTGACTGCCATGAACTTGAGCTAGAAGAGGACATAGTTGCAATTGTATAGAGGCTGACATAAAGAGAAGAATAATTGGGTGAACGTGCATACAAAAACAACATGAAATATATTTTTAATGACTTCTCCCTCGAGGACTGTGAGGAAATTTTTTGGTTAAAATTTTAAATATTATGAATATTTGTAATTAATATAAGTTAAAGAAATTTTGAAAGCATATGAAGCTTTACCACACCTCTCTATTTGCTATAAGAAGAGGTACCAAGACCCTAAAATAAATATCTTATACCAACTAGTACCATACAATAGGACATCAAATCAGAGCATAGCACAAGATCAAACAATATGTGTAATTTTTGAGTGGATATCATAAGCAACCATTACATTATTGTGCTATTTTTGAAATTAATAAAAAATACTCTATTTCTTTCAAAAATTCTGAAAAATTATCTTTTATTTTTCATATAGTTTATCCTCTTGTATTCACATTTCCATAGATAAATTGAAATTCAATAGATTCTGTTGATAAGTTAAAATTCACAAACTTTGTGTTTTTGATTCAATTGATCTTCCAAGATTCAAGTTAAAAATAATTGAACTAGGGTTTGTATTCAAGTTCTTTGTTTGGTGATTGATGGGCATCATCTCTAAAGAGTTTTGATAATCTTGGATCTTGTACTATATTAACTCTATTCAGCCCAATCAGGGTAAGGAACTAGTCTAAGTTGATTTGAATAAAGCACATTATCAATTGAAGTTGGTGGAGTAATTTATCATACTCAAATGCTTTGCAATTCTTAAACCTATAATTATTAAAAATATCTTTAAAAACATCCATTTAATAAAACATTTAACCCTAGAATATTATTTTCTGCTTGGCAATAACTAACTGTCCCAAGAGTGACAAGTCAAGTTTTTGGGATGTTTTGTTTATGATTTTCAAAGTATAGACTTGAATATCTTATGGTTTTTCATGAACATGATACAATCTTTTATGTTTATAAGTTTTAACTATATGTATATTTGATGCTTATGAAACTTGAAGACAATATTGAATATATATCTAGATCAATGAATGTCATGGTAAATCTAGTATATTTCTTCTCTAAGCTTTAATGGGTAGACCTCCTACAATTGTGTGACAAGGCTAAATTTAAATAGGAAAAACTTATTATGATCTATGCCTTGAATTCATGTTTTGGATTTTTTTGTGTTAACCTTTTGTAGGAAGAATAAGTCAACAAAGGAGCGTAGAATAAAGAATGAGAGGGTCTTTCAAGGTAGGCAATTGTTTTAGAGTTCATTTATAGCTCCACTCCCTCCATCACTTTGTTGTTGCTGATTTCATTTGAGACAGTTTAGTTGCTGAGCATTCCTATATTTTTGAATCATTGAATGTGGTTTATCTTCTTACATAAATGATGTTGTCACTCTTAAAGCTAAAATTTGTTATGCTATGTAATAGAAGACCTAGTTTGTAAGAGTTTTGTTTTTCCTAGTTTCCTTTAAAAAAGCTAGAACTTTTGTTTCTAGGGAGTTAGATGTTTTTGTTTTGAGACATTTATGTTATAATCAAGCAATAGAGTAAGCATCTTGGTATTCTATATTGTGTCCATGTTTTATTGAATAAATATATAATAGTTCTTTGCTTCAATCTCTAAGTTATAGTTCATTTACACTTCTGTGGGGGCCCACACGAAAGGTGAATCCTTTGTTCATGCTTAGGTAGAATTTAGTTATGTTTCTTTTGAGTTTTTAAGTATTGTTACTCCTACAGTCATTGGTAGCAAAACTATTGACTTTATCTTACAACATAGTTTTATTTCCAGAGCATTGCTTATTTAATTTGTGAGTTTAGTTTCTAGTATAAGTTTCCTGTAGCAACTACTTTTACCTTAGTAGTGATGACTAATGAGAAGAACTAAAGCATAAACTTTGCAGTCACTATCTCAAGTCTATATTCCTGGATTGATACAATAAATGAATTTAGCATGATGTTCTAAGTAGAAACATGATGAATTTCAGCAATGAATCATTGTTTAGAGATGTCCAATCCTTATGTTACTAGGATATTGTTCTAACTAGTCAAAGAGCATCAAGAAATACAATATGTATAAGCTATAGTAGAATATTTGCATTATGTATACCCACCTAGGTTGGCAAGTCATAAAGTGAAGAGGATTTGATCTCTAAGTTCACCCCTAGTCATTGGCCAAATTGTGTTGGATTACCCAACATTGAGAAAGAAAGGATCATAGGTTCTTCAACCAACAATTTGAGGAACCAACACATTGGCGACTCTACTAGGGATGAATTAATCATAATATTTATATTGTGAAGTTTCCTAAAGATTCAAGTTTCCTAGATCAAACTAGAGGAAGTATACACATTTTATTCAATGTACTCTACTGAAGAGTGAACTCAGAAGACCTAGCATACAAATGGTTTCCTTGGAAAAGGTGGTGACTCTATGAAATTTTTTATGAATGATTAGTCTTGTTGTTAGTAAAATTTTAGGTTAATTCTTTGGATCCCTTGGTAGGGCGTTACATTTGGTATCAGAGCCTGAGTTTCTACATTGGGAGCTCTGGGTATTTTGAAACAAAACTTGAACTGTTACTTGCATATTTTTCATACTTCAACACTTAGCTTTCAAAACTAAAAAAAATTACTTAAACCTAAACATAGGCAAAATAGAAATTGAAACTTATTTTGTTTTCAAAACATGTATCTTTTATCTATGTTTTAAGGTAGTATGCCTTTGATTATCTTTGTGATAATTATGTTGCTCTTGTTTAGAATGTATTAGGGGATCTATTTTAGTAGTTGTTAAAAGAATGAATGTTGGATCAATATGGTTTTTGATTTATCATTAAACCAAAATCATATTGCTCTAAGTGTGTTGTAGTGTCACCAGTGGAATCATATTCCCCTACAGGGGGAAAGAGTTCAATGAGACCTGCACAGTGAGTTCTTTAGTATCATCATTCATGTAGGCTTCCAAGAGTAAGCCTAATTCTAGGGGGGGGGGGGTGGATGTAGTGCCTGCCCCTAGGTCACATTTTTGTTATCATTGTCGAACTCTTTTAGGGCTAGTTTTATGTTGATGATTATTATTAGTAACATTATTTTGAGATTATCAAATATTGTTACAGATTCAGTTGATATATGATGTGATTATTTAGACTCTACATTTCATGTATGCATGATGATTATTACATTATTTTCAGTTATTGATGATGGTTAGTTAGATGGTTTATTATCACACGTGTTTTCTTATGGATACTTACCCCATACTTGCATGTGTATGGTGTGTGTGTTTGTTTCTTATGTATGGCATTTCTGATGTGGTTAAGGGAGTCATAGTCACCTGCTAGTCGGGATCTACACGATGCACCACTTCCTTTCATTGCTTGTTTAGCTTAGCATATATATATATATATATATATATATATATTGTATGTACATGCATGGTTTTTATGCAAGTTGCAAGTACCAGGTATCGACTTCTTAGAATTGCTAGGATGAGCATACCCTATCGCACTATCTCAATGGTAAGAGAGGGAAGATAAATTCTCAAGTCCAAATCCTAAACCCTTAAACCATTTGTCCTAGAAAGGTAGGACAAGTATCTGAGATATTTCACCTTCCGAATGTGTCGAATGACATAATTCGTAATTTTTACCCTTTAGACAGATTTTGTATGGATTGTTCTATGATGGGTTTTCATATTTTATTTTGGAAGTCTATGGTGAATTTTCTATTAATTAAGTCATTAAATTAAAAGATTTAATTAATAATTTAATTATTTTGGAAAAATTAATATAATATCATGATCTTTAGATATTTTGATTTTGATTAATTAAATAGGAATTAATTGAGAAAAGGAATAAAATAAAATAAATTAAAATTAATAAAAATAAAAATAAAAATAAATAATAAATAAATAATAATAATAGAAATAATACAAGAATTAAAATAAAAGTTATAAGTCTACCTAGGAGTAAGCACACCTCTTGAATGCACGTGTGTCTACAACACAGGAGTTAGCGCACAAATTAAGCACATGGTGTCTACAACCTTGTGACTCATCTAGAAGGTTGGAAAAGACTCGTGCTTAGTTGTCAACATCTTCTGGTTGTTTCTAGAAACATTCTAGGTGCTTCCTGAGAGTTCTTTATATTTAGGCACTCCTAGAAGCTTGGGGAGCGTGTTTGGAGGACTCGAGAATGTGGAAGAAGGAAGGAGCTTGCTCTCAAGATTCTGAGGAGAAGTGATTTAGCATCAGTGTCCAAGTAGACACTTGTGATTTTGCACATGTTATTTTCACTTCTTGCACTTCCTGTCTTCTTCGTATTTTCTGAATGCTTTCTAAGGTATTTCCATATGTTGAATATCTTGGTTGTAAGCATTTTGTCATGGGTAGTTAAAATTCTCTATGAGATAATCTCATATGTGTAGATCTGTGGAATCTATGGGGCTAGGGTTTTCAAATGCTCATGGACAAACCTATTAAAAAGAATTAAGAGAGAACGATCATTATTTTCTAATTTATAAAATTGAAAAGCCCTAATTGTTTTTTTTAAAAAATATGTTTATGCTCGCAACATTATTGTAAATGTTTTCTTTTAATATATGCATATATGTTTATAAATTTTGCATATATATATATATATATATATATATATATATATATACATATATATACATATACATATATATATACATATATATATATACATATACATATATACATATATATATATATATATACATATACATATATACATATACATATACATATACATATACATATACATATACATATACATATACATATACATATACATATACACACATATATATATATACACACACATATATACATATATATGTATATTGAAAAAAAAATGTTGTTGATAATATTCGAATATATATATTAAAGAAAATCTGAATCGCATAATGGGCTTGACGTTTAATAAAAAATGTTTATAAATTTTTTTAATATTGGGGAGGGGCGGGATTACCCACCCCATGCCCCCACCATTCATTAAAAGCATTATAGCTGGCGGTCATTTGTACCACTGTCGCAAGCCCTGCGACAGGGTACAGGGCTGCACTACCCTTTTTATATGAGTGGCGATAGTGAATAAATCACTCTTTAAAAAAAAAAAAATATGTATGTTATGTTTTATAAAAAAATGATATATGTGATTCATTTTTTTAAAATATTATTTTGGTATTAAAAATTATTTAATGTTAATAACTTTTAAATATTAATTATTATATATTATTATTAAATATTAATTATTATATAATATTAATTAATATATTTTAATAACAGATTACTTTTTTGTAATATAATTAATTATTTTGTAATATTTTAGTTAATAATATAAATCTAATCTAATCAATTTTTAATAAAGGGTAGATAAATGAGGATGAATTGTATTTGTTTACATTGAATTTTCTATGTGACTTATTGGAACACAATGGGGGTCTTTTTCAAATATCATATACTCTTAGAAACATCTTAAAATATAGATTTAATGAGTTATGGGGAGAATAATTTTTATGTATCAAACAAAATACATGGGTTAGGTAAAATGTACAAATTTCTCCACTCGAAATCCAAATTTGAAAATGAAAACTGAGACCTCTACACTTAATTCAACTATGTAATTTTAGCAAACCAAAACATGTGCTTGCATTGTGTTTTCTCTATGCTTCTATTTTGGGTTTTTGGGTTGACTAGATTGTTGACCAGTTATAGGACATCTACTAGAGGCTCGAAGGTTATGATTGTGATGTCATGATGATGTCTTTAGATCTCGATCTTTTTAAAACCCAACCATGGTTATGTGATGGCATGCTCTATGGTGTGTGTGTGGTTTACTGTTTGATATTGCTTCCAGTCTTCTTACGTAAGCTGTGATATATGTAACCTTTTTATGAGTTATCAATCAGTTGTATTGGATTACTTTCCAATTACTTTGATGGGATTGAATTGTTTATTTGATCTTGATGATGTCATGTTGTGACATGTTTTGACTCGACCATTTTGGAGTCTTCAATTAGTATTATTTTGAGATACTTTTTGGTTGCTTGTTGAGAACCAATGTTTATTGTGATTGTCATGGATACCTTTAGTTGCTAATAGAGAACTGTTGTGGTCATGATTATCTATGGATGCTTTGTAGTTGCTCATGGAGATTTGATGCTCTTATTATGGATTATCTTTTGGTATTTTTCAAATAGCTTGTATAGGACTGTGGTGATTTTGTGATTTATGATTCCATGAGCTTAGGGTAGGTTATCTACTAGTAGTGTCGGGAAGTGGCTTGCAATGGGGGTCGGTGCCCAAAGAGGCTGCCAGGGTAACTCATTGTAAGTTGTTCTAATAAGTGAAAACATTACACCTAATACTGACTTAATGAACCTAATAATATAATTGTTTGTTCTCGCCCATGCCTCGAGTGCTAGTACAGACTAGGATGGGACTAGAGAGAATGCTTGGTTGTGACCTTGCATTTTGTAGTATACCTTGTTTGTATGAGAGGATACTAGTGGTCGCATAGAGATCACTAGGGGGCTGGGGTCTATTGGGAGACTACCAGGGTAACTCTAGCGTGATCCATGTGATGACACTTTCCTGCTTGCATAGTATGTTTCCTACATGTCTTTGTGTGCCTTTGGGATTAGATGTCGATTTGTGTTGGAACCCTTGAGTTAGTATACTTTTAGGATTCCTAGACTTAGAAAGTATTTGTGCTATGTGATTTGATAACCTATTTGGGACTTGAGATTATCTCCTCAGCATGGTGGGAGTGGACCATTTAGGTTCCACATGATCGGGTGGTAGTACTTTTCCACTCTTCCATTTGAGATCTGTCTGAGACACCATGGCTAATGCATTCTTTGTTGGCATCTATTTTCATTCTGTTCATGGATTATGATGGTGGACACGTATCCTTATATTGATGATTATCATATGTTAGATGATGATATTTACTTGTCTTATGCTTTACTTTGCATGATTATAATTCTTTCTTCATATGTTGTAGTATGATTTAGGAGTGACGTTCCTACTATGTTAATATTGATGATCTCTTCGGTGATTTGGAAAGTTATGCACAGAGGGATGGCTAGGGCCCACGATGGTCTGATGATGCTATTTACAGTTGGGAGGAACCGTGCACTTAGATAATTATGTGTTATGATTTATGGTTATCTGCTATGATGGATGTTTATATTTTTTATGATGATGTATCATGTATGGTATTTGTTTACATTAACTTTATTGCATCATGGATTACAATAGGATGATGTACTTTGTTTCACATATTTATATTCTTTTAAGCCTTTCATACCCTGTGGCATGTACAGTGGATGATCGAGCTATCAGAAATGTAATTTAAGAACATTGGACTTTTCATTATTATTTTATGTGGATGTAGTATTAGATGGAATCATTAATATTAGTTGATTTAAATGTGATTCTATGTTAAGGGATCCTTAAAGAATGTAACCTGTTATGTATGTTCATGCACACTTTTAGTTGAATGTTTGTTATTGCTTCTGTTGCTATGTGTATGTTATGAATGGTTTTACTTTCATGTTTAAAAAATAAAAATGCTACCAAACTTGGTAAAACTTTAGGTTAATTGTTTGGATCCCTTGGTGCAACATTACAAATGATGATAGGAATCAACAAACTAACCTTGGCGTGACATTACAAATGATGATAGGAATCAACAAACTAATAAAGCTACTAAATAAAATCTACCTCATAATATAGATCCCATTTAAAATAACTCACATAGGAATCCTCTATATGAAAGAAGTAGGAGAGAAGAAGTTACATTGGAGATAGAATCAGAACATGAGAAATGACTATCACCAAAATGGTAATAATAATATAATAAACAAAAATAAAAAAAATGTAAACAATTTTTAGAACAATCAGAAAAATATAGAAAATAATCAAAGAGGGCAACGTCAAAACTAGTTAAATACATGACATAGGGCTAGGTCCCCTATGGTAATTGAAAGATACATACAATTTGATTTTACTAGAAATGTGGAATATCCAAATCCTATAAGAAATGAATTGAGAACTATAATTCCAAATTTTTCTAGAGAAGTGACCTAGTGTTCTAAAGAACATATAATTTTAAAAAAACCATTGAAGAATTGGAAGAAAATCAAGAAGATGTAGTTATGACGTTATTTAGAGTGCAATTCCTCACCAATGATGCAATTGAATGGTACAGGGGTCTATGTGATAGTTCCATTTCAAGTTGACAAGAATTTATGGAATTATTTATTGAATAATTTGGAGATCATAGTGATACATCTTTTTGATCCCACAAATTGACTAGCATAAAAAAGAACTCCAATAAATCTGTAGCAGAATTCAATAAAAGGTTTAAAAAGTTTTGAAAAGTATACCAAGAGATATCCAACTAGTAGACTCTTTTCTGATAATTTCATACTTGATTTCTTTTGATAGTAAAAATCACTATGAGATAAGATCTCATAGACCTAACACACTACAAGAAGCCTTCAAATTTGTAGCAACTATTGAGAATGATAGAAAATCAACCGGTAAGATAGGAAAATGAGAATATCCTAAGTTGTTCAATCCCAAAGCTCCAAAAAATAAATTAAGATGAGGATAATATTGATAAGTTGTTTAACATGATCAATGATTATAGATGAAACAAACCAAAAGCAAGTTCTTCAAATCTAATAGAAATCTTAAACCCTATAAGTATAGATTACAAGATATGCCATACAACACCAATTGGAAAGATGGAAATCATGTAAGGAAGATTGAAATGCCTAATCCCTTGAAGAGAAACAATAACTAAATTGAAAATGGCCCTTGGCATGAAATTTTTAAGTTTCCACATTCCCCTAATCAATGCTTGATTTCTCATAGTATTTTGGAAGAAGTGGAAAGAGAGAAACAACCCACTGTCAACACCTTATCATCAAAACCACTTTGGTTAGATGATGATTCCTTAGAAGATGAATATGTCCCTAATGTTAATATGACAAGGGAAAGACAAAAATGTTCATAGCATATTTTCTCTAAAGAAGAAGAAAACCCAAAAATAAGAGAATCAACTGAAGAGGAATAAAGAGCGCACACTATTGTAATAGTTGAACAATCTAAAAGTAGTTATAGATTAAGAGATAGGATTATAAATCCTACAAATGAAAAATCACCAGGAACAAATAATAATAGGCCTCAGATTGATTTGCATAAAAATGATAATGAGGTGATACCAAATCAACAACAAATGAGGGAGACTCAACCACAATAGATAGTAAATAAATAAATAATAAAATTCTAATACATTCATTTCAAATGTTTTGTCTTAAATAATAATGTCAGTGCCATGCTGTGAAATTGTTAAAATCCCAAAATATGGAAGGGAGGTCCTAGATCTTCTATATAAAGCAAACAAAGAAGATAATGTAAGGGAGCATAAGGCTAATGATACGCTTTTAAAAAAAAAATCTAGGGATAAATGTTAATGAGAATTAACCACATGTAGACCCCTTTTTATCTAACTTAGTTAATTGGAAAGAAATGGTTGGGAAATCACATGATAGACTCAGGTGTTGTAGTAAATATTATGCATGTTGATGTTATGAAAGAATTGAGCCTAAATGTGTGAAACATTATACAATGGACAATCGATCTGTACTAGTGGTAGGAATCATGAAAGGTGTTGAGTTTAGATTTCCCTTGTGTCCAAATATATAATATAAGATAGATGCCACTATAGTAGAGATACTAGCTTATTGTGGTATGTCTTTCAAGAAAATGGTCCAACTTGGTAGGTGTACATATTCAATTAGATTTATCCTATGAAACCATCACTATACATGGAAGATTTGTTAGAATTGATAGGGAATTAAAATTCACATACTTGGTTGAGAGTTTCAGCCTTGACTATGGAGTTAACTTTTGTCAAACTATTATGGAAAACTTCAAGGTGAATTTGAGTAAACCCATACAATATATTGATAAGCCAAAGGAAATCTATCCATAGGAGGAAAGCATTTGAATATGGCCAATAAATTTTGACAGAGCCTGCAACAAGGAAGGTAATAGTGCAGGATTAATTCTTATATCTCCTTCTAGAAAAATATTCAATTATTATTTTTTATTAAATTTTGAATGCACCAACAACATTGTTGAATATGAAGCTTTAATATTGGGGCTAAACATGGCTAAAGTGCATAAGATTAAAATCCTATAAGTTTTAGGAGATTCTAAACTAATAGTATCTCAAATTAGAAACCACTTCACCACTAAGACTTCAAAATTGAAGTAATACATAAATTATGTATGGGACTTGATTGAAAGTTTTGATGCTTTTTCAATAAAATGGATTGATAGAAGTGAATTTTTCTTAGCTAATATGATGGTCAATTTAGCTATCGAATAGATTGATATTCCATTACAAGAGATTGTTCAAGTTGAAATAAAAAATATGCCATCTCTATATATAATGTAAACAATTAGAAAGCTCTCGATAATGACATCTTCTTGATTTTCTAACATGTGAATGGCGTTACCAATATTAAATTATTGATTGGAATAATTTTATAGAAAATTGAGAACATGAGGAAACTTTAATTTGAGAAGAAATTGTTCATATTAGGTCTAACAAAATACCGAAAGGATTGGTAGCATTAGAAAGAATCTTTGATGAACATGAAAACCTCAAAACTTATAGACCAAGTGCTATGCTAGAGGAAATTGAGAAACTAAACCCTGAAAATGAAAATTATCCCAAAGAAATCTTCGTTGACAAAACATTGACTCCTAAAGTTAGGTAAGATCTCATCTCTTTGTTGAGAAAATAACGAAACATGTTTGCATGATCTTATGATGAGTTGAAAGCTTATAAAGATGATCTATTTTGACATGAAATGCCTTTGAAACTAGATGCTAAATTGTTTAGAAAAAAGAAAAGGCTTATAAATCCAATGTTGGCACTAAAAATGCAAGAGGAGTTAATCAAAATGAGGGATGCATGGATTATTAAACTAATCAAACACTCTGGATGGGTTTCTAACCTTGTCCAAAAAAATAATGGTGACATCAGGTTGTGTGTTGATTTTAGAAATTTAAACATCTCATCACTAAGGGATAATTATGTTCTTTCTAACATGGATGCGCTATATCATAGATTAACATGGAATGAACTCCTTCTACAATAGATAGTTTCTCTAGTTACAATTAAGTCAAAGTAAGAGAATAAGAACAATATATGCCTTATTTTACCACTCCATATAGAACTAAGAGGGGAGTGGTGAATCAATTACCACTAAAATAAATACTAGATCCCTTAGATGTTAATACAAAATATAAACTTTGTTTTGTCACCAGTCATATGATGTGAGCAACCACTATATATAATCCATGTATCATTTTTGCTAACATGAGAGATAAGTGCCATTTTATCTCCTTCATCATCAAATCCATCTTTTACAACAATATATTCCATTTCAGAATCTTCACTACTATTTGAATCTTTAGCCATAAAAAAAGATTTTTGTTTTCTCTAGTTACAACTCGGTAGCCTTTGATTTCGACTTGGGTACTTCAGACTATGACTTGGGTTGTACTGGTTGATGCATCACTAAATTAGGAAGAAGTTGAAGTTAGGTGAAGATGAAGCCAAGCATGTTATCTTCAAGAGATTTGCACCTACACTTTGAGAAATTTTAAAGAAGATGGAAGAAGGAACTGACATGGCATGTTTCAAATTTCAAAAATATGAGACAATGAATGAGGAAGAGAAAAGGTAGATTTAGGACACTATTATGACCAAGCTAGGTAAATGGAAGTACTCATTAGACAAGCTTGCATAAAAAATTCCTAATGAACTTATGTAGGAAATAAAACCTAGGTGGGAAAATGCATAGAAGACTACCAAGGACATCTATGAGAAGACCTTGAAGAAACTCATGACAAATCTGAGAAGAAGGAGGTAAATGAATCCTTGAAGAAAAATGAGAAGAATTTTACTCTCAAGTTAAACACTTGTATGATATTGCTTAAGGATATTGAATATGTGGTGAAGGAAACTACAACTACATGGAAGAACATCTATCAGTTGCATCAACATAGTGACTTTTTTGTACATGTTGATGAAAAAGATGATGAGTTAGATGATGTCAATTTGGATGATGATGAGGAAGAACATGAAGCTACTAGAGGAAATATTCTAGAGATACAAAGCATTGAGGAAATTGATGTAGAGAAAATTGTAGTACAAGTCATGGCCTCATTTCCTCACTCTTTCAGCATAGCCTTAGCATAAATTGGCTCAGAGATAGCTTCTACCAAGTTGGTTGTGGATACTAGAGATATACCAAGCACCCAAACAAGCTCTAAATCTATTCAGCTGAATGTTACAACTACTAAAGTGCCCAACACTTCATCTGTTGAGTAGCAAGGTCCTCCATCATTAGGCTTGACCAAGCAGCAACAAGGTATTTCTATATTTAGTGCTATTTAAACATCTTTTTCTAGTCATTCAAATTCTATAATTGTTTCTATTCCAAGTATATCCATAGCTAGTACAATGACAGCTGAGAACTAGTTGAAACTGAGTACTAAAGTCTTAGACAAGGGAAAATAAATTGTTTCTACCATTTTGAAGGAAAAGGGAAAAGAAGCAGAAGCTATTGAAGACATAAAGAGCATATTTTTTGATGCTCTGAGTATTGAGGTTGATGGTAAACAACCCATTTAGAATCAATTAGTAGAAATTGTTCACAAATTCAATGAAGACTTGAATGGATAGGATAAAATACTAAAAAGAGCTAAATTTTTTTTTGAGAGCAAAGTGTTGGAACAAGTTGCACAATGAATTGCAATAGATCAAGTAGAGTTAGCTACTATTCTTGGTTTATTGGAAACATTTGTTAATAATTTTGTTTCATTATTTTTCAAGCTAAGTGACACATCTATCTTTACAAAGGAGATCAAGGAGAAATTGTTCAAGATAGATGAAGACATTAAGGAAAGTGCTCACTATCTATTACTTGACCCAAGCCATAATTCTACACATTACACAAAGATTAGATATTTGACAAATCTGTAGGCAAAATTATTGAAGGAAGAAGCCATGATTTGGGCCACACCTACAAAAATCAAGGGCATGATTCTTCCAAACATGGATGCATTGTAAAAACACATTACACATGCAAAGACACTCATCCATGACAACTTCTCCATAGTTGATCACATTATTGAATTATCAATAGATGTTTAGATTGTATTTTATGCAAGTAAGGTACTATAGGAGAATTGGGACAAGACAATGGTACTTAGTTTGAAGGTACATTTTGATTTCTTGTTGTACACTAGAAAAGGTGCACTTCTCTAAACCATTCTATCCGAGATTCTCCATAGATTGAAAAACTCAAATGCCAACTTAGAGTTCCCTAGTCATGGAGTGAAAGGGGCATACAAATGAGCATATAAGAGATCTCAGCTAAGCCTTAGAAATGCAATCCTTGCTAGTAAACCACAAAATGGGAGATTCTTTAGACAAGAGCAAGAGTGCTAGTGTCAAAGAACTCTTGGATCATGCAATGCAAAAATGAAACTATATTAGGATGAGATGTGTAATGCAAGCTATGCTAAAATGAGATAAGAATGTTACAAATCCAACTATTAAGCTATGTGATCTAACTATTTGCAAGGAAACTACACTAATATGCAATATGATCTTAAGACTAATATGAAGTGGATGAAAGAATGAGACAAGAAATGAGAAGTTCTCCAAAAGCTCCAAGAAAACCTACAGCATAACAATATTCAAGAGTGTGCCCTCGTATGAGGGGAGAGCCCTAATTTTAAAGAAAATTGGATGGTTGAGATCAAAAGACAAGAAATGGTTAATCAAGGGTGGAGAATAATCCTTGCCTAATTTTTGACATTAGAATGTCCTTAGTCAAAATAAAAGGCTCCACTCATAGAAAATTATGCATTTTTGTAGAAAATGATTTTGTTTTGTCAAAATGGGAGGCTTCTCAACACATGGAAAATTAAACTTTCATGTGCAGACAAAATATTTTGTCAAAATAGAAGGCTCTACACATGGAAAATTACACTTTCATGTGTAGACAAAATATTTTTTCAAAATAGAAAGCTCTACACTTGAAAAATTACACTTTCATGTGTAGAAAAAATATTTTGTCAAAATAGAAGGCTCTACACATAGAAAATTACACCTTCATGTGTAGAAAAAATATTTTGTCAAAATAGGGGGCTCATTTGTAGACAAAAAATGCATTTCTTTTATTTATGAAATAAGAAATGTGTGTATGAATTTATGAGAATTATATTTGAAATAAAAGGGAGCAAATTATTTTAATCAAATATATTTTTAGAATATGATGGTCAAATTATAGGTTAAAATCAGATAAATTGATTTTACCTTATTTTTGTGATCAAACACTTGGTAACATTAGCAATAAATGCTAGAAGGGGGTTTATGGTCTAGGTAACCATTTTTAGGTGATTACGTTTGTCCCTCTTTGATTAATGTGTGATCAATGTGGGAACATATGTGGTCAAAGAATAGAAAAAGCTTAAAATTATTCATCTAATATGTGATCAATATGGGAACACATCAAATGAAGAAGCCATGATAGTAAATAGATAGATAGTTCTAACTCCAAAGAATGAAGCCATTCTCTAACTAATGTGTGATCGATATGGGAACACATGTAGTCAAAGAATAAAGAGACTATAATAGCAATGGATGTAGCAAGCATTGAGTGACTAGACTGATAGCGATAGTCTAGAACACTAGTAGATAGATCAAGAGCAAATGGAGATGGTCAAGCATATGCCCCTGAATATGATCATGTTATCAAGCATAGAGATGATAGATTATGTCTACCCCCTTAGGATTAAAATTGAAATGGTAGAGAGGAAGTGCAAAAACTAGCAAGATATGAGAAAATCAAAGTCCATGACGATAGATAGGTTATTAGAACCAAAGGTTGATCATAAAGAAGTGATGGAATGCCCCAAGTGAGAAAGATTTGACCATGAATGATGAAATATGAAAATGAGGTCAAATCAATTGAAAAGAATGATCTAGAGGTGAAAGCTGTGAATTGAAGTAGACATGAAGCATGGTAATGGTGAATTCATGGAGGAATGAAGATGCCCCAGTGGAGATTCAAGGACTAGACCTCCAATAGTCAGCTAACTGCAGAGAAGAAAGTAGAATGTGAAAATGTGGTTTGGACCCAAAAGATAAACTCAAATTTTGATTTTTATCCCAACAACATATCCAAGATGGAAAAATTAGCTAGGGTCAAATAATAATAATAATAATAATAAGAGATACAAAAGGGTAGATAGTTGTGATGATAGGGTTAACCCTTTTGATGATAGAATATCAAAGAGGTGAAGCGAAAGATCAAGAAAGTGAAAAGACATGATCAAGAAGAAAGTAAAAGATGAGATGAAAGCAGTTAGCTAAGATGTCTAAAAAAAAAGATAAAGAGAGAGCTCTCCCCATATGAAGGAATGTAAGACTATGCAAATGAATATCCAAATTGGTTTACTAGCAAGGAGTACAAAAAATTTAGACTCTAATTTCATCATCAAGTTTTTATAAGATCATACAATTAGCACTAGCATGAGCTATGAAGATATGAATATGACCTTATCAGGATATCGAGATGAGGTGTAAGCCTTAAGGCACAAGAAGTTGGAATGAATAGAACACCTATCCCTTTTAATTTAGTAAGGGAACATAAGCATCAAAGCATAAAGGCTAGGATGACTAGAATGTTTCTTGTAGACAAGCACACTAGACATGTGAGAGATCTGTCTTATGCTAAGTAATCAAGAAGTTTTTTGTTCGCAATGACCCTTGTGTTCATAACCTGAGATAGAAGTTTGCAAAGGATACTCGTAGTGACCCATACATTCACTTAACAGGATGAGTAGCAGTATTTAATATAGCATAAAGAGGTCACTCCAAAAAGCAAGGAGAAGAACCAACCTCACTAAAGCATCCATAAAAAATGGGTTGAGGCATACACGACCATCCAACACGAGATAGAGGCTCTTATAGTAGACACCCCTTTGATATGGATTCGTCAGATTATTGGAACTAAACCATCAAGCAAAAAATAAATAAAAGATCATATCCCACAGTCGTGCCTCCTCTAGTTTTGAACATCATTGAGTGGCAAGAGACATGGGACAAAAGAAAAGAAAACATCACATAGTCTTTTTTTATTGCAAAACAATGTACGATAGTATTTAACAATGTGCAATTTGTTCTTATCCTATTGAATAAAGAGAAAGTGGGAGTTGGTTTAGACAATTAAAGGATAGTGGAAATTGAAAAAATCATGTCGTATCATGAAAAGTGTAGTATCCAATGGAAAAATTGAGCAAAAAGTATAATAATAAAGGATGTGTGAGACACCTATCCACAACTACCCAAGTTAATAGTGACAAATCAATAGACAACTTCACCTACTCCCATTATTACTTTGACACTTTGTAATGACAAGACGAGTGAAATGACATGCAGAGGCAACAATGTATGTGAAAGTTTTTCTATAAATGAGCAGCAACATTGAGTGATCCAATTCACAACTCTGCGAGATTAGTAGTATTCTTGAGAAATTGGAGTGAAAAAAAAGTTTGTGAATTGTTATAGTGATGGCTAGTGCTAAAGATAAAGTGCAACAAGAGCCAGAGATGGTAGATACTAGAAAGGGAGGATGGATTGATGAGGGAAGTGATAACTTGGTGGATGGAATGGGGCGAAGGGGACAGAAAAGAGAAAAGTGCAAGTGGTTAGAACCAAGAGGAGCATCGTCTCATCAAAGGGTTCATAGAGCCAACCCAGAAGTGGTTGGAGCAAGTCCAGTGAAGCTACCAGTCCAGGGTCCAATGGAGGACAATGCAGAGGACCCTACCTTGCTTCAATTGTTAGCAGAGAATGCAACATGACTCGTGGAAGAAGAGAAACCAATAGAGGAAATAAGATCACCAAGCCTGGAGAGGCTTAGTGATACTACGAATGTGTATATCAGTTTCATAGACAGCCAAGCAGAGGAGCAAATGCCGATGGAGGAACCTTCCCAAGATATGGAACAAGAACCAACGCTAAAGCCTATTGCGTCACCATGGTGGCGGGCAAAAAACATCTTAGGGAGTATGAGAAACATCCTTGAGGAGAACACAAGTGGTGCTCTAAGGTCTGCCTTTCATCCATTTAAGCAAGCACAACCTAGCATGGTGTTGTCACCAGTTCATGATGCAACCAAGGTGATGGAAGAAGAGCTAAAGAAAGCAATGGTGGCAAAGATAGAGTGGGCTGATAATGCAGAGAAAGATGTATATTTCTTTCAAGGTTTGATTGACAGAGCTTGAGAAGATGGAGCACGAGAGGAAGATAAGCGAGTGGAAGCAATGCTATCAGCAGAACGAGTGTGGCCAGAAACCGCAGAGACATCTCTGGCAGCAGAGCGGGCAGCAGTGGAACAAATTTTCAATGAGATGGTGTTGTTACAAGCTCAGGTGGAAGCATTCAGAGAAACTATGGCAAAGACTAATGCCATAGCATATCGATCATAGGATCAATTAAATGTTGCCAATGCAAGGATCACCCACTTCATGAACCAGATGCATGAAGTAAAGCATGAGAGGGAATCATGGAAGATGACTGCGAATACATATAAGATGGAATGAGACATTGCTCAATAGGCAACTACAATAACTGGGGTAACAAAATTGTGAGCAGACATGAATGAAGTGAGGGAAAAGTCAAAGAAGCTATAATGAGAGGCATCATATTACATGGGATTGTACCATCAGGCAGTCCCTCCAGAGCATAGGAGAGGAATATCCTTCTTGGATAGGATGTTTATTACTCAGACGAATACTTTTTTGAGACATGGCCATATCCTAATTTTGATGGATACAATTTGGGAAGGTGCAAGATTGACACCAAGATCGTCATCATCTGGGATTGCACAAATAGGAGTACCCCCAATGGGAAACCCAAATGCCCCACCTCCATGAGGAGGACATTGACAAGCATTGTACTGATGTTGTGACTTTATGTATCGTGTGGTAGGAAGTATTTGTTCAAGTGGATTGTGGTGATCTCATGCCATAGGTGGATGTTCTTTTGATTTTATTGAAAAATGTTTCAAATGTTTTGTAAGAATTTTTATGAATATAAGGATGTTTTTGGAATTTTTGAAAAATATGTGAATTTTTTTGGAATTTTTGAAGAATATGTGAATGTTTTTGGAATTTTTTGAAGATTATTGTAAAGGTAATTTCCATAAAAGTGTGAATAATACAATCTGCAGAGTAGGGAAAAACTTTACTTGTATGCGGGGAACTGAATGTCTACAAACTTGCATAACATTCAGAGAGTTGTAGTGTGTAAAGCATAATTTTGTGTGTACTAATAGCCCTTACAGATGATTACAAGGCCAACATTGGGATGTTTTTCTAAGTGTGCACCAAGACAAAGATTCTCAAGGTCTATGAAAAGGCATTTTGGGGGCCCAAAAGGACACTTGGGCCTCGAGAAAGACAAAATAGGGCCTTGAAAAAGGTGCTTTGACCCAAAAAGGACACCTGGGGCCTAGAAAATGATAAAATCGGGCCTTGGAAAAGGTGCTTTGACCCAGATGAGCCTTGAAAAAGGTGCTTGAGCCTAATAAGGACTTGATAGGCCTTGAGAAAGGTGCTTGGGCCTAAAAAGGCAATTGATGGACCTTGAAAAAGGCGCTTGGGCCTAAAAAGGCACTTGATGGGCCTTGAAAAAGGCGCTTGGGCCTAAAAAGGCACTAAAGGGGTCCAAAAAGGACACTTGGGCCTTTGAAAAAGGCACTTTGGGCTGAAAAGGCACTTGATGGGCCTTGAAAAAGGTGCTTGGGCCCAAAAAGGCGCTAAAGGGGTCCAAAAAGGAGACTTGGGCCTTTGAAAAAGGAACTTTGGGCGAAAAAGGCACTTGATGGGTGAAAAAGGCGATTAGGCCTAAAAAGGCACTTGATGGGCCTTGAAAAAGGTGCTTGGGCCTAAAAAGGTGCTAAAGGGGCCCAAAAAAGACACTTGGCCCTTTGAAAAAGGTGCTAAAAGGTTAGCCAAGCTCTTACGCTTACGCCTACTTATTTTGTGCCCCTAGCTGTATGAAGATGCAAGAATCTGATGGATATCGAGGCTTTTAAGATAGCATTGATATATTTGTTGAAGGTGGTTAGACTAATTGTGGCCACTGCAACTTAAATAAGACTAAAAATCCTTCTTGATTCACATTAATAGTGATTGCATGGAAGGAAGACGATAGTCGACTTTGCGATATCTGTTCTGCTATCTGAGTTGTGCTAGATTTTCCTAAGCCTAGAATTATGTTTCAGGACATTACCACACTTCTTCTTAATATCAATTTCTTAATATCAAAAATTGAGAGGAATTTTGGGGTGGTAAATGTTTCGAGCTTTTATGACCATGTTTGGCAATTTTTACCCCCTTTTGAATGTATTGGGCTTTTTGTGGAATTTTTTGATATTTTTGGGCAATTTTTGAATTTTTTTGACATTTTCAAGAAATTTTTGAATTTTTTTGATATTTTTTGGATCCATAGGGGTGAAACAGAGGATGTGAGTGAGATTTGGTGGAATATAGGGTAATTAGGACCACGTGAGGTACGTAAAGAGGCAATGGAGGAAATTTATGATGCCAAGTGGGTTGACTGAGGGCTAAAATAAACATTGGCAATCATTGGCCAAAGTGGATAGCATAGATGTGCATTGATTTTTCCTACAATTCATGTCTATGGTATCTCAATACATAATCAGACTCCATGTTTCCTCTAAGCCATAACCATTCCTTCTCTCCATCTACCCCTAATGTTGAGCAACCACTGATTGGTAGAGCAAAACTTAAAACCCAAAGTGTTTGTCAATTGGGTATCTGTAAAATTAATTCTAGATCAAATACCATCTTGATAGACTACTCTAGTCTAGGTTATAAGCTTCTCAGCTCTAGATAAACAAATACTTTTGCACCAAATACCTCTAAATCATTCAACTATAAATGCTACCCCTTTCTCTTATTCCTATCTTCTATTAATTGCAATGGAAAGACACAAAGAACCAAAATTTGTCTCAGAGACAGAAAATCAACCATTCAACTGTAGCCCTTTTTAGCATTCAAGGCCTTGTGTTGTTTAGGGAAGTCCAAAAGTGCTATCTCTTGCCTCTTTTTGAATCAAAGGTGGCGTTCTTACTTCTTTTGTACCTTTTTTTTTTTTTTTTAAGTTCCTTTTTAAAAAAAAACCTTTTGCAATTTTAAGGATTTTTTTCAAGATCATAGATATGTACAAGATAGTTGAGTAGTAAGCTTTTAAGCATAGAACTTCTTTAAGTGTAGAATATTAATAGGTTCTACGAGTTCTTCACCTTCGGGAGTAGACAATTGATAAGCCTTAGACCTAAATGCTCCTATGATAATGTATGGGCATAACCAATTAGGTTCAAACTTTCCTTTCTGCTCCCTATGCTGTTGATTTTTTGGATTTTCTCTAAGCACGAGGTCACCAACTTGAAACTCACATGGATGAACCTTCTTGTTATACTAAGAAGACATGCACTTCTGATAAGCTCTCATGTGATCAAAAGCTGCCTTACGACGCTCATTAAGAGTCTCTAACTCATGTATCCACATTTCTTGATGGTCTTCATCAGTTATCAACCCATGTAAAGAGACTCACAACTAGAGGATCTCTACTTCTAATGGGAGAATAGCCTCAGAGCCATACACTAAAGAAAAAGGCATGGCCCCTATAGAAGTATGGATGGTAGTTCTATAGGCCCAAAGTGCTAGATTTATCTGTAGATGCCAATCTCTTCCAGACTTATGAACTATACGATGCAATATTTTCAATAATGTTTTGTTGGAGGCCTTAGATTGGCCATGCCCTTGGGGATAGTAAATAGAGGACTAGTGTTGTTTGATTCAAAACTTTTTGCACAACTACTTTAGGTCCTTATTCTTGAACTGCCCTCCATTGTCCGTAACAATAGAGGATGGGATACCATATTGAAAAATGATTTGATTTAGTATAAATAGTGCAACATGTTTGCCTATAATAGTAGATAATGGTACAACTTCAACCCATTTAGTGAAATACTCTATCGCTGTGATGATGAATTTATGACCGTTGGATGAGTTTAGATGAATCTTTCCTACTAAGTCAAAGTCCTGTTGCTGAAATGGCCAATATGTTATAGAAGGGATTAATTCTCACCCAGGAGCATGTATCAAGTTTCATGGAGTTGACATTTCAGATAGGACTTCACATAGTGAGCAGCATCAGCTTGCATGGTGGGCCAGTAATAACCTGTCCTAAGCAATTTTTGGGCAAGTGCAAGGCCATTAGAATGTGCCCCACAAATGCCTTCATGGACTTTGGCAAGTGTCTTTTCAGACTCTTTTAGCTCTAAACACCTAAGAAATGTTCCATCTAGACCCTTTCTATACAAGTCACCAGAGACCAGAGTGTAATGTGAAGCATTATGGAGGAGTTGGCATTTTTGCTTGCGTGTGAGGGTTTCAAGGATAACCTCATCATGTAGATAGGAGAAGATAGCTGTTTAGCAGGATGAATCATGACTTACAACAGTGTAGATCACCTGGTTATCTGAGGAATCATAGGTAGGATGACATAGTTCTTCCACTAGGAACTCAAATCGTGATTGATGTTAGTTGGAGGATAGATGCTAAGGTGGCCATAGCATCAACGACCTTGTTTTGTGCTCTAAGAATCTGTTGGAATGTTACAAAGGTAAAATAATTTCTTAGAGCATCTATCAACTTTTTTAAGGGATCAACTTGTCATCCTTTGTTTGATATTCATTATTTACTTGGTTCACAACAAGTTGAGAATCACCATAGATGTGTAGCTCTGTTATCTACTATTCAAGAGCCATTTTGATTCCATTTGTTAATGGTTCATATTCTACCATATTGTTTTTAAATGGGAATAGGAGTTTGTAGGACTTTGGGATTGTATAGCCATGAGGGGAAACAAACAAAACCCTTGCTCCAGCTCCATTCTGTGTATGAGATCCATCAAGAAACATCTTCCATGTTCTCTCTGTAATGTACATGATCGAGGCCTCTGGAAGTTCAATTTGCATAGGTGCCATATCTTCAAGTGGAAAGTCAGCCAACTGGTCAGCTATGGCCTGCCCTTTGATTGCCTTACATTTGACATATTGAATGTCAAATTCAGAAAGAATCATCATCGATTTAGCGAGATGACCAGTAAGTGCAGCTTTGTTTAACAAATATTTCAAAGGATCTATCTTAGCAGTCAAGTGAACTGTATGCAACAACATATAATGTCAGAGTTTTTGAGAGGCAAATACTACAACAAGGCATGCCTTCTCTATACTTGTATAGTTTAATTCATAGGCTACCAAAGTTTGACTGATATAGTATATGGCTCTTTCTTTACCCATCTCATCACTTTGGGCTAAGAGCACTCCTAGAGAAGAATTCATAGCTGAAATATACAAAATCAAAGGTTTTCTCAGGATGAGTGGCATAAAAACTGGAGGTTTTGCCAAGTAGCCTTTGATTTGATCTAAATTATATTGACACTCATTGTTCCAAACATGGGTAGATCCTTTATGTAGATTTTTATTGAAAGCTTGAGCCTTATCAACCAATTGAGAGATAAATCTTCTTATAGATTGGAGACGCCCTTGCAGACTTCTAAGCTGGCTGATATTCTTTGGTGGAGACATATCCATGAGAGCTTGGACTTTTTTAGGATCAACCTCAATGCCTTTTGCTGAAATGATATAACCTAGCAATTTACCATAAGTGACACCAAAGGCACATTTTTTAGGATTTAGCCTGAGTTGAAATTGTTCCATATAGTCCAATATCACACTAAGGTCTCCAAGATGTGTGTCTCATTTTTTAGATTTAGCTAGTGTGTCATCAACATAGTCTTCCATGTTTTTATGCATCATATCATGAAAGATGGTTGTCATTGCTCTTTGATATGTAGCACAAGCATGTTTAAGCCCAAAAGACATGACATTCCAACAAAAGGTACCCCACGCACATGTAAAAGCTATCTTTTCTTGGTCTGCTAGGGCTATCTTGATTTGGTTATACCTAGATAGTCCATCCATGAGAGAGTACATCTCATAACCCACAGCCATGTCCACTATCATATCAATGTTTGGTAGTGGAAAGTCATCCTTGGGGCATGCTTTGTTGAGATCTCTGAAATCAGTACAAACTCAGATGAATTTGTCATGTTTAGAGATAGGCACAATGTTATAAATCCACTCTGCATAATCAATGGCCCTAATGAAGTTTGCACTCAATAATTTTTCCAACTCGACCTTGACTAGTAGGGCCACATGTGGATGCATTTTTCTTAACTTCTGTTTGATAGGCTTGACAGTGGGTGAGATTGATAAGTGATGCATGATGAGATTTGTATCAAGCCCTACCATATCAGAGTATGTCCATGCAAAGTTGACCTTCTTGTCTTGGATATGTCCATGCAAAGTTGACCTTCTTGTCTTGGAAGAATTGAGAGAACTGTGTCTTTTCTTTGTTTGACAAGGATTGAGCTACATGAATAATTTGAGGACATTCTTCTGTACCCAAGTTGATAGGCTATGTAGGTTCAATTAGAACTAAATATCTATCCTAAAAATAGCTTGGTAGGCTACCAAGTACCTCATCCACATGTGCCTCAGGGAGGTTTTCACCCTTAGATACATCTTTATTTTTACTTTTTTGAGGATCAGACACTACCACAATGTGGTTTTCGCCATCTAACCGCTTATTTTTTCTTTTAATTTTTTGACTAAGGTACTTGATATTTGATTCTATCATGTTAACCGCAGGTTTGATGGTGGAAGGAGTGATAGGTTCAATGGCAGTCAGGTAACAAGTGATCTCATAGTCATTCTGGAAAGACTGTATTTTAGGTCTTTGGTTTTGGAGAGACCAATCTATGAGATCTGGGTGAATTAGCGAGAATGAGGAGGAAGTTTCAATGTGATTGATATGGAAGGAGTCATCTCTGGTGACTTGTGAATTAGAGCCTATAGAGAATGTCGCAAAGGAGTCTAGCTCAGGAATAGTCCTAGAGGGACTAGCATGTTCCATTGAGACATGCTGTGAGTCAAACTCATCCGACCCTATACTAGACCGTTGGACTACATTTGGTTGGGTTGTATAGGCATGAATTAAATCCACCCCTAACTTGCAAGATGCATCTGATAGACTTTCCCACTCATACTTATGAGAATCTATACTCTGATCCCTAGCTATGAGATGAGCAATATTTTATCTGATTCGACCTCTGTTCATGTCCTCAAGAGTAGATTCTATTGGTTCCTATTGTTGGGAAGTGGAGGCTTCCTCATTGTTATCAATGGTCAATATTTCTTCTACCAAAAGAAGGGAAGTGAGAGCTACAAAGTCTTCATCTTGTGAAGTAGTAGCAATCATGGGAGGGTCATCATCCTCTGATTCACTAGATGTAGATAGTCTTTGATCGCATGTTGGTATATCATTGTCTAGCCCAAAGCCTAGACAAGTAGTGTCTCGACTATCATGACCTTGAGCATGACTTAAAGGTTCAACTAGAGCATTCTTACAACCAGTTAAGGACCCATGACCCTGATAGCCCATTTTTGTCAAAAATTTATAGCCTTTTCCATATATTTTGGGGGAAATAGGAGTAGTCACTATAACTTTGTCATCTTCCTCTTCTCTGTAGATCCAATCTTTAATGGCCTATTCTTCCTTTTTTGCTTCTAGAGGTACTAAAGATTGTATAAAAGTGCCAAAAAGTGTCATAGCAGAAGAAGAAGGCTTCTTTGCAGTAGTTGGTTTCCCATAGGACCGGGGGGAAACTGGTAAGGCAGCAATAGAGTCCAAAGTGTACTCGCCCATACTAAGGCTCATCATTTTTAGCTTTTGTTGACACTGTATGAGAGATGATGTTGGCTCCTAAGAAGAGTGATTGTGGGGGACTAACATTTCAACAGTGCTCAATGTGTTGATTGACATCAAGTTGTCACCAGGGACAATTATCTCAGTACCATTAAATGGGAATTTGATGCATTGATGGTACGTAGAGGGCACTGCTTGCATGTCATGATTCCATGGTCATCCCAACAACAAGTTATATGCAAGAAGTATCTCTAGGACTTGGAAGACAACATCCTTTTCCACCGGACCCACTTAGATTGGTAGCACAATTAAACCCTTAGAAGGGCATTCAACCTCATCATAGGCTTTGATGGTGATCTTTCACCTAGGGTCAATGGCGAATTCTGACATGCCCAACTGTTGGATTACCTGGAATGAGATAATATTTAACCCTGCACCATTATCTATTAGGACTTGGTAGACATAGGTACGAAAGATTTGAACTTCAATGTGGAGAGCCAGGTTATGGGGATGACTGAGAGCTTGGTCATCTTCTTCAGAGAATGTAAGGTGGTGAGGTGATGAGATGTGATTTACCATAGCCTTGAACTATTCTACATCAATGTTTGTGGGGACGTTGGCAGAGCGTAAAGCTTTTTCCAAGATATCCTTGTGCAAAGGAGATAACTCTAGTAACTTAAAAATGGAGATTTGTGCTGGTGTGCATTGTAGTTGGCTAACAAGATCATAGTTGGAGATCATGGTAGTAATAGATTGTTTAGATGATGAAGCATTTTTAGGGTCATGAGAAACTTTTAGGAAAACCTTAGATTGTCCCCTAGTAATAGAGTTAAGTGGTTCACTATGAGAAGACAAAGACTCAACCACTTGAAGCACCACCTTGGGTCTAGTATCAATATGGTCTTGAGGAGTAGATCATGTCCTTAAGACCACTTTTGGTCATTCATCCTTAGCATCATAATTTGGCTAGTTGTCATTGTTGGAGCTTTCCATACACATGTATTCAATGGGCTCAAGCATGCCTATAACATTATCAGTGTCAGCATAAGCATAACTAATTTTGGTGTCATGATTCTTTTTGGCAGCCGCTTTTGAGGTCTCACCCTTTTAATATTCAGGTAATGGTTGTTTGAAAGCCTTATGATCAACATTTTTTACAAGGCCATCTGTGACAAATTTTCCAACTTCAATGAGGTCTTGAACCACATCTTTGAGCTTGAAGCAATTTTTTGTGTTATGCCCTTTACTTCCATGATAGCTGCAAGTATGATCTTCTCTCCACTATGGACATCTTACTGGTGGATCATAAGGATGTGAGTTGTTTGTCAAGGTAACCAACTTGTTTGCAATTTTATTTTTTAAAATCACTTCATAAGGTTCAACCATAGGTGTGTAAACACGTTGCTTCCTTGCAAATTTAGAGCCTTTGTCAAAGGTTTATGACTTTGAAACTTCTTGTTGTTTCATTGCATAAATGGCATTGGAAAGATTAAATGCAAACTCCTTAGTCTTAGGAGTGTCTACTAGTCTGTCATTGACAACATACTTGTTTTTATTCCAAGGTTTTCCTTTGTCTTTACCATTTCTATTGTTAATTTTATCATTGTTTATGACAATGTCCCCTTTCTTGATAGCAACATCCTCAATGCGATATGCACTCTCAACCATGGTGTTGAAGGATGTGAATAGTTTCTTTCTGAGATTGAAATATAGCTCAAGTACGAGTGTGTTGATAAAAATGTCAATTTTTTCAGCTTCAGGAACTTGCCGAGGGTACTATGAGTATAGAGATCTCCACCGTTGGAGGTAGATGGCAAAAGGTTCCCTTGATTTTTGCTTGATTTGGCATAAGTCTAACATAGTCACATGATGTTGGATGTTGTATGAATATTGTTGGATAAAGCGTTGTGCAAGTTCATCAAATGTCTTAAGAGGGGGACTCAATTTGGAAAACCATTCCATGGCTTGTCCTCTCAAACTTCTAGGGAACAGATGCATAAGAAATGTGTCTTCATGCATAAATTCCATGCTAAGAGCATAGAAATGTCTCACATGATCGTGAGGATCACCATTTGCATCATATTTGTCATACTTTGGAACTTCTATATCCCTAGGAAATGGTTGCATGCATAAACTCCTATCAAACGGTAGAGCACATATCGAATCAATGAAAGAAGTCTTAGGTGGCTCTTTTGATGTTTGTAGTTGTGCAAACTTTTTCATCATTTCTTGCACTTGTTCTCTCAAGATTTCAGTTTCAGTGGGTTCCCGTTTATGAATTATATGTTCTACGTCAAAACCTTGGGGTAGCTTCCATCCCTTTGCTGCCATTTAGCGGAAGTATTGATCTCCATTCTCTTCTAAGGCCCTAAGCATTAGTTTTTGGGCAATGCCATCTTGTTGGAACTTAATCACATCTTTGCTAGTTATTTCTTCATCACTATCATGATGAGAAGACTTAGGTGGTGAAGGACATGTGCCCGTGGTAGCTCTAGGAGTCCTTGGGAGACTATGGTTGCTATCATCATTCCAAAAGGATTGTGTGGACAATTTCCATTATGTCCTTCACAGTGTGTGTGATTGTTAGTGCTGACATGTTGGTTTGCTCTTTCGGTAGCATATATGGCATCCAAGGTTCTTTGTGTTTCATGTGCTTGTTCTTCCAAGCGACGTTTGATTTCATCAGGGTGCACCATAGTGACTATACCACTGGTATCGTTGGATGTCTTAGAAGGTGTACCAAATGGATTCTCAAAAAAAGTGGGTTTTGTCGAACATTGACCATTTGTGTTTGGGCAGATTCAAGATTGTGATCACAAGGTTGCTTGTGAGGTTGTTTGGGTGGTGTTCCAAATTGATGGAAAATGAAAGGTGTGTGGTTATCATTACCAACTTGATGTCTAGTTGTGACCAACATGTGAAGAGTTGTCTTTTATTAGTAGGACAAGAAAAGTGAGTCGATTTGAAGCTTTTACAACCAGGACTAGTTCCTTGTCAAAGTGTGATAGATGGCTTGTCAAATAGTACTCAAGATCTTATAGCACTGGTGACTCAAGCCAAGTGGGCGAGCAAGAAGCTCAATGGGAAATAGCTAGAGTAGAACAATAACTGAATTTTGATAGGTGATTCATCAAGGATGTTTCAAGACTTACATTTGATGGACTAAACACATCTTTTCAACCTAGGAAAAATTCTTCACGCACTTATACGTAGCTAGGATCAAGGGTGACCAATGTGACACTCCTTAGACCAAAGACAAATCTAACTGCAGACTTTGTGTTTACCCAAAATACCCTAGGTGATACTTTCCTAGAGGTCGTGTGGCAAAAGTTCAGCATAAAGTATCGCGTGATAGAACTTTGCACAAGGTGCGATACTTTTCTCGACGGAAGGGCTACACTTAGTAGCCAAGCAATAGTTTGTAGGATGATATTGTGAACAATTTTTTTTTTTTTTCAGCAAGTTGTTTTGTTTTTATATCAAGACCAAGCATAGCATTGATAGATTCTTTATCATGAATGAAGCACACAAAATAGCAATCAGGGATTTGAAGTAAATAGTCTTCAAACAATGAGCAAGGGGTAAAGCAACCTTGTACATAAACAAGTATAGTGACTTAGTATTTCTACTCCTTAAATGTTCTACTTGTGTATGTTCTTGACAACGTTTTAGCAGGAACTTAGAACAAAACAACACCTTATCAAGTTGTCTACAAGGATATACATGGCTTTCTAAAAGGAGTCCTCGATATACACACTGTATATGAGGCCCAAATCCGTGGATGAGAAGAATCCAAAATCTCACAGCTGGGGGGAGACGGTAACCCAAATCTCCTCCTTCACCTCTCAAAGGTATAAAGATCTTTGAGGCTTAGCCAAGAGTGATATCAAACTCAATTCCCAAGAGAGGTGTCTTTAGATTCACCTTCTGATATTTATACTTTGTCGAAACACAGGAGTTGAGGTCGTCCCAAGGGGTGATGAAATCCCCAAGTAGGCCTCCTAGAAATAAAAACTAAGTAATTCACTATCAAAAGTATTTAGAGCACTAAAGGTGGAACACATAACTCTTCAAGTAAATGTGAAGTGAGTCAAAAAGTGAAACATTTAACCCTTTAAGATAATGTGAAGCGAGTCCAAAAGTGGAACATTTAACCCTTCAAGAGAATGTGAAATGAGTCCAAAAGTAGAACATTTAACCCTTCACACAAACTCAAAGTGAGTCCAAAAGTGGAACATTTAACTCTTCACACCAACTCAAAGTGAGTCCAAAAGTGGAACATTTAACTCCTCACATCAACTCAAAGTGAGTCCACACCTTAGAAAACAAGCGAGTTCCAAAAAGCACAAAAGGGTTGCCTAGTGGAGCAATTAACACTTCTTTCCTGTAGACCCCTCCCCCTTAATGTGGGGCTAATCTTGCAACCACAGGGCATAAATGAGGAGCTGGTAGATTAGCAAGTCCAATAACCCAAGATAGCAATCTAGATCAATCAAAAGTAATCTAAGACTGCTAATCAATACTACTCACAAATGAAAAAGGGTTGAAAAATGGAATATTTAACTTTCCAAGGAAACATAGAGTGAGTCCACAAAGTGGTGACAAGGAATGAATCCATGCCCTCAATCACTTAATGAGATATTTGATATTGGGACCAAGAATTACTTAAGGTTTAAACATAAGCATTCTCTTACACAAACTTGTATGAAAGAAAATCTATGTTCATTCATTTCCCATTAAGAGCATCAATTGAAATGTGTTCTATGAAAGCATGTAAAAAACTCAAGCCAAACACATGAGAGGTTTAATTTTAATCCCAAATCTAAATGTTTTAGAGTTCAAACAAAATACCTAATAATCCTTGCAATGTGTCTTTTCTTTGTTGTACCTTCTATTTATGCTTGATCGCTCGCTCGCGATGAACAAAGCAACAGACAACACAAGCAAAATCAAGAATGTAATATATGTCCAACTCATGCAAAATTAGGGTTAGATCTAAAAATCTGAATTCTAAGACTGATAATAATCAGAAAATAACCTAAATGAAAGCCCACATTATGCATTGATTCATTGTAAAAATGAAATGCAAACTATTCATTAAATGCCTTTTTTTCAATTGATTTTTGACTTAGTCATAAAGATTGGATCTACATGATATGAATTTGGAGCCAAAATTCAAAATACAGAAAACTAACCCCTATCAAAAATTAGAGAGCTTTCTAAAAATGTAAAAAAAATTGAAATGATCTTTTAATTTGTGCTCGAGGGAGTCATTTTATCAAAATAGACCAATTTTTAAAAATTGAATTAGTGACCCCTAATATGACCTCTAAAGTCAAAAAACAAAGAACCAAATCTATTTAAAATTCAGAGGGCTTTCTGAAACTATAAATTTTTCCAAAAAAAGCATTGATTTGTGATCAGAAATGTATTTTTATGAAAAACAAAGAAAACATCATAACTAACACAAATCAAGTCAAAATGATCAAAAAATTGGGTTGAGACCTATGTAACACACCATCAACATGAAAAATATATTTTAGATCCAAACTCAAAGTAGATTGGGAGATATGCTTGAATCTTTCAAAACAAGATTTTTAGCCTTCAGATGAATCTGCATAAAGGTTAGCCTTAAAGACAAAGTAAGAAACCTACAAAACCACTTAGTTAGATCCAAGAAGTTGCTGTAAAAAAACCAAAAATGATAATTTACTCAAAATACAAGTAAGAAAATGGAGCTAGAAATTTGTTCTAACCCCATGGTGGGCGCCAAAAATGTACACTAGAAAAGGTGCACTTCTCTAAACTATTCTATCCGAGATTTTCCATAGATTGGAAAACTCGAATGCCGACTTAGAGCTCCCTAGTCATGGAGTACAAGGGCCATACAAATGATCATATAAGAGCTCTCAGCTGAGCCTTAAAAATGCAGTCTTTGCTAGTAAACCACAAAATGGGAGATTCTTTAGACAAGAGCAAGAGTGCTAGTGTCAAATAACTCTTGGATCATGCAATGCAAAAATGAAACTATATTAGGATGAGATGTGTAATGCAAGCTATGCTAAAATGAGATGGGAATGTTACAAATCCAACTATTTAGCTATGTGATCTAACTATTTGCAAATAAACTACACTAACATGTAATATGATCTTAAGACTAATATGAAGTGGATGAAAGAATGAGACAAGAAATAAGAAGTTCTCCAAAAGCTCCAAGAAAACATGTAGCATAACAATATTCAAGAGTGTGTCCTCATATGAGGGGAGAGCCCTCTTTTTAAAGAAAATTGGATGGTTGAGATCAAAAGACAAGAAATGGTTAATCAAGGTTGGAGAATAATCCTTAACTAATTTTTGACATTAAAATGTGCTTAGTCAAAATAAAAGGCTCCACTCAGAAAATTATGCATTTTTGTAGAAAATGATTTTGTTTTGTCAAAATGGGAGGCTTCTCAACACATGGAAAATTAAACTTTCATGCGTAGACAAAATATTTTGTCAAAATAGAATGCTCTACACATGGAAAATTACACTTTCATGTGTAGACAAAATATTTTGTCGAAATAGAAGACTCTGCACATGGAAAATTACACCTTCATGTATAGACAAAATATTTTTTCAGACAAAAAATGCATTTCTTTTATTTATGAAATAAAAAATGTGTGGATGGATTTTTAAGAATTATATTTGAAATAAAAGGGAGCAAATTCTTTTAATCAAATATGTTTTTAGAATATGATGGTCAAATTATAGGTTAAAATCAAATAAATTGATTTTACCTTATTTTTATGATCAAACACTTGGTAACATTAGCAATAAATGCTAGAAGGGGGTTTATGGTCTAGGTAACCATTTTTAGGTGATTACACTTGTCACATTTTGGTATTAACGTATAAATATTATACACCTTTGGCATTTATGTCAAAAAGGTGGAGTAGTAATATGTAAAGGAGAAAAAGTATACTATATTCCAAATGTATGTATATAGGAGAGATATATGTATGGGGGAGTAGTATAGTATCATGAAGATACTTGTACAGATACGTAGAAAATATCTTCACAAAAACAATTTGAAAAATTAGAAAAACAAAGTATTTCAGTGAGCTATACCTTTAGGAAGTCAAACTGAGTTGAAGACACAAAATAATGATAAAGGAAGTTTTTTTTTTACTTACAGTTGTTGAAGTTCAGATTTTTGGTTTGATAAGTTTTTTTGTCACTAATGCCAAAGGGGGAGATTTTTGACATAAAGGTAAATTTTTCTATTAGTGACTCAACGCTTAGTCAAATGGTTAGATTGCTACTAAGCTCTACAGTTTCTACCAAGCTTATTAGTTAATTTGCAATGTTAATTAAGTTATTCAGTTGTTCTCGAGCCAAGTAGTTAGAATAAAGTGTCTACCAAGCACTTGAAATAGTTTGTAGTGTTTACTGAGCTTCAAAAATAATGTATAGTGGAAACTGAGGATAGCAAAGGTTATTGAGCTATTCAGTGGAAGAGAAGAAGACCATAGTGTTAATCGAGCTATGGTATGTTAACCAAGTTATACTATGTCTATCAAGTTCATAGTGTTAACAATGTGAATCTAGTGTTGACTGAGCCATGCAGTGTGTTAGTGAATAGATTGTCCTTCGAGGAAATACATACAAATATAACCCTGAATGCCCAAATGAGAAGGTGAATCAACACTAATAGTTGGACAAGTTATCATTGGATTGATAACTTTCCTCTGAATTTTTATCGGGTACAACTCCCCGTATAAAATATACAATGAATTAAATGTAAATGCTTTTACCAGAAAGCATAAAAGGACAACAGACATCTACCTATAAACACAGAGTAGATGCGAAACCTAAAAGCCTAAAGAAAAGATAAGCAAGGAGCAGTAGATGACACAAAGATCATTTACTGAACACTGCATTACATAGTAAACATGATAAAATGTCTTCCGTTCTATTGAGAGAATTGAAAATCAAAGCTTTTAAAGATATTTAAACTAATAATGTAATAAGAAAACAACGATATTGAAATTTAATTCAGAGAAAATTGAAAATGACACAAAGTTCAAATTCAGTGGAAGGAAAATACACCATAATCAAAGTTATGATGTAATTAACCTCTAGCCTCCCTTCCCTGACTGTAAAAGACCATAAAGTCTCTTCTACACATTACAACCAAACAACTATTTCAAGAAAGATGAAAACTTCTTTCACAATATTACATCAGCCATCAAAATCCTATCTCTATCTCAGACACATAGTTCTGGAAAAGAAAAACAGCCCCTGGTCTGCCTCTCACAACCTCTCAAGAAAATGGAATGATCTTTGCAAAATCCCTCCCTGGCTGAAGCCCAAAGTCTGCAATCTGGAAGCCGAAAGAATGGAACCCTTTGTTGATCTTGTAATCTTCAATAAATAAGCCTTCCTTTGCCTTTCAGTTTCCCAATAGTTTTGAATAACTAATTCTTGGTATTGCCTTTTTAGTGCCGCATGATGTCTTAGTAGAATCCAAGAGACCCCCTAACTCTTCATCTTTCATATTGGGTTTATAATACTCCATAAATTTCAAAGTCATGAGTAATTTAGATTCATATGCTATTTAAAAGATGTGTAAATGTTTCTTTACACAAATGACATGTCAAGGTTTAAAATGAGTGATGACTCATCATTCTTAATTTGGGAAATACGTGGGACATATTTGATCAAGTATATCAATTATGCTTCAAATTTTTCAACCTGCATTCCATTAAACGTTCATCACTCACAGACCCCTATAATACATGCATGTTGATAGGTGGCATTTGCTAGTGACAGAGTGCTGATCCGATAGAGGTGCAGAAAGACATGTGTATCTCATGAACCCAAAAATATTTTAATAATTTCTTTAGTGAGAGGTTAGAAAACTAGGATTATTCCGACATATCTCAATTTCACAAAGATCCAACCATGGAGTTGAGAGTTATGGCCCCTGAACCGAGACCCAATTTGGTTGTCTGCATTCTGTAATTGTTATTGCTGATCCGGCAGCATTGAACTCAAACACTTATAACTTTTGATACATAATTAATCTGAAAAAATGGTTTTGAGAGGATTGAGAAAACTAGGTTTTTCCATACATATCTGAATTTTATCCCAATCCAAAGGTTGGATTATTAGATATGACCCCCGAAATATGACTACTTTTTTGTCATCTGCATTTGCAACTGTTCTGGATAATTCTGATAGACCTGCACATAGTCACCTATATCTCACACACAAAACTAAATTTTTGAGATCACTTTGGTGAAAATTTAGATATCTTGATAATGTCCAACACATTTCAATTTTAGAAAGATCCAACAGTGGAGTTGGGAGTTATGACCCTGGAACTAAGACTGTTTTATGGAACAACAAACATCCGATTTCAACAAATCTTGATCTATTTTCCTTTATTCAAAATGCAGCCCATTAGATAACATGAAATGTTAGACCATTTATGTTGAATATATATTTCCTTGGCTCCAAATAGATGCATTCATCTTCTACAACCATGAGCTCTAAGTGGTACAATCTATTCATTTGCATGCATGTTTTCCCATTGGCATATGGTTCATTGTTGCCTCATATTTGTGATTCTTTAAACCAGAGGTACCCGAGCTTGAGTGCTTTTATAAAGACTTCATTGCCTTTGACCATGGAGCTTCATTCTCTATATTTGACTATCACCATTGGAGAAACCTGTGAGAAGAACATTCAAATCTTTATGTTGTCGTGTGGCCTTTCCTTTTATGCTTTTATTGTGAGAAGGACTCATTTGATCTTGATTTGAGCCTAGCAAACCAAGCATATCGCACACATATCTAATGCATGTGGGAATTATACAAAGAATTTTCCCCTTTGTGTCAAGACTGTGTCTTCTTTATCGATTTCCCATGTGGGGGCTGCATACCTTCCTTATTGAATATGTTGATCCATGTGTGCTTCTTTACGAACATATCCATGGTAATGAGTTTATGACAGACTGAATACATATGTCATGATTATTCCATTTCATGTCAACCAGTATCAGGTATTTAAAAATAGATTAAACTAGATCTTCACAATCTTTATCTGCACTTCTGCACTTTCTTGAAACTATTGAACTAATAGAATCTGACCTAGACCATGAATTGAGATGGGACTCTAAGCTTTTTGAACCAAAAAATATGCATATTAAACTCTGAACTTGTCAAACCTTTACTCTCAAACTGATTCATATCTTCAACTTTTGAGCTTCGAATTCTAGCTTGAACATTGTGAATGATGGCTGGCTTAATAAACCCTGAAGCATGAACTTGAACCTATGACTTCAAACTTCATACCTTCCAACTGGGAGCTACTTTTGTGGTGTTAAACTTTGAGAATTTGAATCATTACACTTTGAACTTCTATACTGAAAGGTTGAACTTGACAATTTAAGCCAAGATCTAAATCTGCAAATTGAACCAATGAGCCACCTTGAACTTCTGAAATACTTCGAACCACCGCACTCAAACTTCATCTTAATCTGCACCTATACACTTTCTTGAAGTCATGGAACTAACAAAGTAAACCTGGTGAATGCATTGGGACAGAATTCTAAACTTTCTAACCAATCTGCATTCTGAACCCATTGAACTACTTTGAACCGTCGAACTACTTTGAACTACTTTGAACTTCAGTTTGAAGTGGTTCAAAGAGGTTCAACCTCTGAAACTAAAAGTTGTAAAACTAAAACCACCTTGGGTACTAACACAGTGTCAACTGAGTGATTCAACAACTATCAATTTTCACAGTGTTCACTGAGTCACACAGTGCTGACTAAGTTTGAGCTAGTTGGAAATGATTAGTATAGACCAAGATTCAAGTTGAACCAAGTGCCAAAGATTGTTGAGTGTCTATAGTGTTTGTCATGAATAAAACATCACCAAGTTTGTCTTTAGAACCTAAGTTACAAAATTTGGGCCAATTTTGTGAATTATAATGAAATTAGTATTTTAGCTGACTCTAGTAAGTTATGATTTGGATTGGTATATATGTAATGCATTATATCATATCCAAGTATGTATGTGAAGATATATAATGAGCAAAAGTGAAAATTGAGTATGGCTACAAGAAATATAAGGGACAAAAAAGATTTATCTATCACAATCAAGTGATCATTACAATACAAGGAGTCTCAACCAGCAAATTAGAGTTGTAGACCAGAGATCAGACACTAGTTCATCCTAATAGGTGTATCAATTAAATGCTTTAATAGGGTAGATTTAATAGTCTTTTGCTAAATCTCCGAACTGAGTGCATACTTCATTATATGTTTGTAAATCCTTTAACAAGATGGACCTCATAGTCCTTATTGCTCCTAATAGGGTAGATCACTAGAAGTGGTCAATTGTAAGCCTCAATAGGTTAACTTTATACTAAAATACTAAAACTTGTTGGTATCATCACCAACCCAGTTTTACTTTCTACTTGGAAGGTTTTTGGGTCACCATATCTTGTGTCAAAGTGTTATGAATGTTTTATATGCTTTCATTCTTTCATGCATGAAATTAGATTAGAATATTATATGAAGGATTAATTGGATAAGTAAGATAAAGTTTTATTGGTTATTGATTCACCCCTTCACTATTAGTAACATTACCAACCTTATATTTCCAACAGAACATGCATGTATGTGAGAACGACATTTGGTTTAACCAATGCTAGAGCTACTTTTGAAAGGACTATGGATGTTTCATCTAGAAGTTTAATTGATCTTGTTCTTGTAGAATATCAGGATTATCTCATTGCTTATTCAAAAAAGGAAGAGGATCATTGTAATCATTTGGAGATGATTTTCAAAAGAGCCCTTGTGTATGGGGTATCCTTAAACCTAAAAATGTGTCAATCTGGAGTCACAAAAGGAATTGTTCTTGGGTATATTTGGTCTAAGGACAGAGTTAGGATAGATCCTAAGAGGGTAGCAGTAATTGACAATAGTAAGGTCCCTAAATCTATTAAAGTTATTCAAACATTTTTTTGGGAAAATTAACTTTATAAGGAGATTTGTTTCAAATTTTGTAGAGATAGTCAATCCTATTTCCAAAATGTTAATAAAGGGATCTAAAATGATCTAGGATGAGGAATCTCTACAAGCTTTCTTTGGTACCAAGAAAACAATAAAAGAGGCATTGGTCTTGATGGTCCTTGATTTTAAGAAACTATTTCAAATATTTTCCTTTGCTTCATACCATACAATTGCTGCTGTCACGCTACAAAAGAATGAAGAAGGACATAAAAAACCTATTGTATTCTTTAGTAAAATCTTGAAAAGTTTCCGAGTTTAATTATGACATCAATAAAAAACAAGCTTACACATTAGTAAAGGCTATAAGATACTTTAGGTCATATTTAGTTGGTGCTAAAGTAATAACATATGCACCAATTGTTGATGTTAAGGATATCTTTAGGCAGACATAAAGTAATGGGAGGAGATATAGGTGGATCAATCATATTCAAGAATTTAACATCAATATTTAGATTACAAAAGTCATAAGAGGTCAAGGTCTAGCAAAGATTATAGAAAATGCTAATTTGGAAGTAGCACATGTGAATCATGTGGACTTGGAAAACATAGTTGTTAGTATTGAGCATTGCCTTTGGTATAAGAAGGTTGTTTACTACTTAAGGAATATGAAATGTCATCATGATCTAGATAAAAAAAGGACTATAAAATTGCAAGCATCAAAATATGTCTTAATTTAGGAAGACCTTTATTGGAGAAAAAAGGATGGAATATTACTACTTTGTCTGGACTCATATCAGGAAAGAGTTACCTTGAAGGAGTTACATGAAGGACTTTGTAGAGGTCACTTCTCAACTAAGACCATAACTCATAAGATACCACATGTAGGATAGTATTGGCCATATATATTTAGGCATTTTCATACCTATGCTAGGAAACATGAAGCATCCAACACCATAAATTATCTAGAAAGCTGAAGTATGATGGAGCTCTCCATTTGAGGAATTTACAATATTAGGAACCATTTCAGATGTGGGGTATTGACTTCATATGTGAAATCTCAAATAAATCAAGTGGAGGACACAGTTAGATCCTTGCAGCTACTGATTATTTCAACAAATGGGTAGAAGCCATACCCACCAAACAAGTAACTAGCAAAGTTGTGATTATAGTTTTGATGGAAAATATAATAACCAGATTTGGAGTTCCTCACAATTCAATTATGGACAATGGCATGTGTTTTAGATCAGATGAAATTTCTGAGTCATGTCACAAGTATGGTATAACTACTTTATATTCTTCTCCATATCATCCTCATAGAAATGGCTAGACATAATCAAGTAATAAGAACCTACTAAAAATGATCAAAAGAATGATTGACAATAATAAAAATGCTTGGGATACTAAATTGAATCTGGCAGTATGGGTTGACATAATAATAGTAAAGAACTCCATAGGTTATTCCCCTTACAATCTTGTATATGGAAAAAAAGTCAGACTTCTTCTAAAAAATTTATTGCCAGTATATAAGTTTATGAAAAAGGAACAACTTGAAGATATTGACTTCATATAGGAAAGAAGTAATGCATTAGTCAAGCTAGATGAAATTGGAAGGTTAGCAATGAAACACAATATTGAAAAAAAAAAATAGGTCAAATTCCTTCATGATAAAAGGTCAACCAAGAGAGCATTTAAAATTGGATATTGGGTACTTAAATGTAATGTTAAGGATCAAGACAAAGGAAAACATGGAAAATTTGATGCCTTATGGCTTGGACCATTCATTATTTTTGATATGACAGGAGAAAACTCTTATTTCTTATAGGAAATACATGGACGTGTTCAAGAGTTCCCCATGCATGCACAATTCCTTAAGTCCTTTTTCTCTTAATCAAATGGGCTTTTCCATTTTGTATTATTAAACATCTCTTTTTCACTATATTATATTCTCTTTTACTAGAGATAATTCGATTCTCATCGTATTCTAAAGTGATATGCATCCCCAAAAGAGCCATTGGTGGAACCTTTAAAATTGTGATAAAAATTGATGTTAAATCTCTATTTTAACTATTTTGAAAGGACATAGATAAGAGACATGCGAAGTAGTGAAAAAACACAGTTCCATGGGCATGGTCTTGAAGGTGGCACAAAATGATTTTTTTTGCCAAATTGTAGGAAGGAGATTTAACATGGTTCAAAAATGTGATATATTGTTATTTCAGAGTAGGTTGCGCATAAATTGTGTGAAGTCACAATTTTAGGTGAAGATTGTGGGAAGGTCCATGAAATAGAGATTTTCAAGATTTTGCAGGGGATATTGATTCAACCTTGTGAAGTGACGATTTCAAGGTTTTTGGGAGCATGTGGAGTGTAGAATACAAATGGCAATTTTGACAAAATCACATGTATTGTTTGAAGTATGCATTGAAATGGAAAAATGGGTTTTTTTTTGTAGTGCATTAATGAACATCATAGTTTTGGAAGAGGAAGCCAGATAAACATGCAAAAAGGTAAAATGATCTTTGTCAGAATATCTTGAAAGGTATAAGGAAAATTTTGCAAAAATTAAATTGGAAATGATATAAATGTTCTACTTACACAACCAAAGAAGTGTGGAATGTCATCAATAGAATTCTTAAGTTAATGGGTTATTAAATGCCACTATTTTATTTAAGGCCTCATTTTGAGTTGGATGTACAAGCAAAATTTTAGTGATCATTCCTTGGTAAAATTATTCAAAGTATAGGATTTTGGATTATAAGTGAAGGATGGAGTTGCCAATTCAAGAACACCCAAGAGGACAATAGCCCAAGACTAGCTTGACATCATTAACACCATGTATCAAGTCGTATGAGATCTCAGGAAGAATTATGCCATTTATGCAAGTGACTGCCATGAACTTGAACAAGAAGAGGACATGGTTGCAATTGCATAGATGTTGGCAAAAAAGAGAAGAAAAACTGAGTGAATGTGCATATATCAACGACATACTCGATATGTCTTGTGGCCTTCTCCCTTGAGGATTGTAAAGATTTTTCTTTTTGTAAAAATCCTAAATGTTATGAAAGGTTGTAATTAATTTAAGTTAAAATAATTTTGAAAGAGTATGAAGTTTTGTCATACCTCTCCATTTACTATAAGGAGAGGTACCAAGAATCTAAAATATATATCATATACTAACTAGTACCATATAGTAAGAAATCAACTCAAGGCATAGCACATGATTGAATAAATTGTGCAAGTTTTGAGTAAATGTTGCAAGAATCCATTACTTTATTGTGCTATTTTTGAAATTAATAAAAAATACTCTGTTTCCTTCAAGAATTGTAAAAAATTATATTTTATTTTTCATATAGATTATCTTCTTGGATTTACATTGCCATGGACAAATTGAAATTCAATACATTCCATTGATAAGTTAAAATTCACAAACTTTGTGTTTTTTATTCAATTGGTCTTTCGAGATTGAAGTTGAAAATAATTGAACTAGGGTTTGTATTCAAGTTTTCTATCTAGTAATTGATGGTTGGCATGCACCATATCTAAAGATTTTTGATAATCTTGGATATTGTAATGAATTAACACTATTCTACCTAATCAAGGTAAGGAATTATTCTAAGTTGGTTCAAATGAAACACATTATCAATTAAAGTTGGTGTAGTTCTTTATCATACTTGAATGCTATGCAATTATTAAACCTATAATTATTCAAAATAACTTAAAAAAATCCATTTAGTAAAACATTTAGCCCTATAACATTGATTTCTCCTTGCTAATAACCTGTTGTCCCAAGAGCATCAAGTAATAAAATCTACATAAGCCACATTAAAATGTTTGCATTAGGTATACCCACCTAGGTCAGTAGTTCCTAAAGTGTCGAAGAGGGTTTGATATCTAAGTTCAACCCTATTTGTTCACCAAATTGTGTTGGATTACCCAACATTGAGAAAGTAAGGCTCATAGGTATTCCAACCAACAACTTGAGAAACCAATAGAGTCACTGAAGGATATAAAGATTTCATTGTAAGGGTAGAAAAAAAACCCTTAACCATTCATTCTATGTAACACTAATTTATTGCTATTGGATGGTGAAAATAACTACTCAGATATAAAGACATCAAGAACCTAGCCTTCCGAATAATGGATAGAAAAAAGAGTAAAATATTTAGAATATCTTCTAAAGTAATGTTCTAAATAGTGAAATAGAAGCCATTTCATAGTTTTTTACCTATGAAAATATCAAATCATTCTACAAATAGGATACCAAAAGATTAAATGTGATACCAAAATAAATCATAGTTATCATTACAACTTGCCATTACTAAATCTTTAAAAAATTTCTAGTTGTAAAAGTTGGAATTCTTTAGTTAAATGCAGCTTGCCATTGCAAGGCAAGCTTTTTAAATTACTAAGCTTCATCCTTTACATTGGTCAATTCCTTATTTGGGTGCAAAAACAAAGGTCTCATTCTCCTCAATGTCAACTTTAAAGGAGCTCTCCTTTTGCAAGTTGTCATATCCACAAACAAGTCTCATGAAAATGATTTGGGGATTTTACAAATTTTTTGTATGTAACACATAATAATTAGAATTTTTATGCAAGGCATTATGTTTTTCAAACTTCACATGAACACAAGCTCTATTTTTAATTTTATTTTTTGCAAATTCTTCACAATTTCCTTGGTTGATGGAAATGACCATAAAAAATGGCCCCCTAATGTATTAGTTTAGAGATAGATGATAGTTATTGAGCAATACTATTAATGTTTGGAGGACCTTTGTGTGGGAGAATCTCAAAAATCAATAGTCATAAATGGTAGACTAAGATAGGAAAATTGTAATTTGAAATGACTTCTTTCTTATTTTTTTGATGAGGATACCAATTTATACTACCTTTGTGAGATACAAATACCAACATCTTATAAAATGAACAAAGATATGAACACATCTTTCTAGACTTGGTTTTTAGCATCCTATATTGTGATTTTGGTTTTCACTCATACTATTTCTATAGAGATACTTGGAGAGGAAATTCATCGTGGGTGTTACACCTAGCAACCAGGTGCCATCAGAAATTGCCTTTAGTGGGAATATTTACAAAATAAATATTAACACCTAATGAAACAAGTGTATAATATTGGTTCATGGTAAGTGAAAGATCAGAAAATGAATATTTCTTGTGGACTTTGCCTCACATATGTGTGGGTATCAAACTAAGGAGATAAGCAAAACAAAACAAAATATAGATTTTTAATTAGTGCCATTGGAGAAATACTTTATCTAAGTGAGAAATATCAATCTTCTAAATAATATTTGGCTATTGTCACTGGAGAATATTTATGGAGTGGTAGCCTTTGAAGATTAATACATGAAGCACTAATTTATACCCGAAGATCTAATATTTGGCACAATAATATTTTTCAATGATAAATAATATTTGGCATTAGTCTAAAATATCAACAATATTTTCCTCTTTATATTATCAAATCAACATATAAAATTATTCATTTTTTTGTGAAGGTTGTCTCTTCCAAAGTTTATTGACATCCAAATATTTCATTTAAAAATGGGTTGTATAATGTTATCGTACAAGGTGGAAACATCCCTAAGGATTTTCTTTATCGATTTATTAGTTGGATTGAATATAATTAATGGTGGCACACATTTTCAATTAGCATGGATTCTAGATACTTTATGGAGAAAAATGAAGTTATTTATTCCCAAAGTTGTGTTTTTTTTTAGCATGAATAACCATTCTAAAGATTAATCATTTCTAGAGTCAAATCTAAACCATAAGAACTATGACGCACTAAACTTTGGAATTGAATGTTCTAGCTATTGAATTAGAGTATTACATGTATATCAAGGCATAACAAGTGTATCCATTTCATCTTGCAGCAAGTTGAAGAACATACCAAAAAATATTTCATCCATTATTGATTCTATTTTTATAATTATCTTAGAAGATATAGATGTGCCACTTCCTACTCACATAGTGTATCTTTAAGTGAAGTGGTTGAATAAAAATCTATAGGAATAGATTCTAGTCAAATAGATGAAACATATAATGAGGTATCCATATAAATAGTGGAAAAGTGCAACGTGTTTCACAAAAATTGTGAGAATGAATGGGTGTGTGAAGATAATTGGAAGCCATAGAAAAATAATAGTCCAAACTTGGAGATTTCCCCTAGAGGTTGTCTGTTTGGCCATAAACACATATCATATATCCTCATATTATGTGTATGAGTGTACGCACGCACGCACGCACGCACACACACACACACACACACACACACACACACACACACACACACACACACACACACACACACACACACACACATTTTTTTTTTTTTTTTATGTTCATTGAATTCTCTACTAGAGAGTTTAGTTGAAGGTATCTATTATGTCCATCTAGTCCCACAATCATATTTGGAATTGAGTTTTGGGGGATACTTCATTTATATTTTATTCAGGTTGTTGCTTCTATTTGAAAATATATTTAGTTGAGAGAAGTGTTATCTAAGAATTTTAGAAGTTTCTTTTAGTGTACACTCTCCCAACTTTTTGTCAAAGTAATTTTTGGTAGTTAATATTCGCCAATTGGATAATTTTAGAAATTTTTGGCTAATAATTTAAGATTTAATGCAACCTAAATACTCATCTTTTTATAAAATTTAGTTCTAAAAATAATTAAAATTTCTTAATAATTTATTGTATTAAAAAATTTAAACTCAAAGATTCACCACAATATTTGACAGATGATTAGATGTTATTCACCTAAATATTATATATTATTGGAGAAATTAAAATTATTTCACCAATAATTATTAGTTTTAGGTTCATGTTAAATTTTTTTTTGAGGGGACCGAAACCCCATACAAAAAAAAACCATGAAATATGCATTCAACCCATAGTATCAAAGTAGCAATAAAACCAGGTTTTACAAGAACTTGGAACTTTCTCAGACAATATATAAAAGAATAGGACAAAATCCCATAGAAAGGGACAACAAAAAATACTGGAAGCAAGAGGGACCAATAGACACGACAAGGACCAAAGATTAGGACCAACAACCAGAAACTAGACGACTAGAAACCAAAAAGTAAAGAACTATACTAGTTCTTTCACCTCCTTAGCTAGATTCTTGTCAATGCTACCCACTTCTTCAATTGATTCCTTCATAGTCAAGCTAGGAGCTGCCATAGTTTCCTTCTTTGTACTCTTCTTGGTATGCTTTATTGGTGCTCCACTTAAAGAGACAAAAATAGGGAACACAATTTTCTCTACACTTCTCTTGCCTAGACTAGCCACAACAACACAAAGATTGGAGCTCACCATGTTCATATTTTTCTCACCACTATTAACAAGTTGAAAAAGTTTGGCCTCATAATCTAGAAGTTTACCTAGAATGTTCCCAAGCTTGGCCTCTAGCTCCATCCTTTTATTTTTCTCTATGTCCCAAATTTCTTGTAGATCCCTAGTCATTATTTTCAAAGAGCTCACCTCGATATACATCCAGGTATCAACCATAAGCAAAATTTCAGCACACATTTTAGCTTTATAAAGAAATTCAAGGTTTCCCTTACAGGCCTCCCCAACCATTTCATCATGTCCATCAATTACATAATTAACCTTCTCCTAGCCGTGCTCTATATTAATTTCTTCCATTCTACTTTCATGTGGAACTGTAACCAAATCATTTTCATCTATCACATTCACATCTTTATCTAGATTAGTCACAGTTTGGTTCTCATTAGGTGGGTTATCCTTATGTTCATCAACATGACCAACTAGAATCTTTGATGACTATTTGTACTTTTCATTATGAAGGGCTCCCATCTTCCTTGCTTCTTTCTCCATAACAATCTCTATCACAAATACCCTTTTATTTTTTGTGGTCCCTTCCTCCTTCTCCCTTTTACTAATATGTTTAGTTATATCCTTACATTTTTTACTTTTATACTCCTTGAGATTTTTATCCTCATTCCCTTTCCTTTTATTTTTTTCAATTTTTGGAGTTTCATTAGTATTATATTTTTTGTCAGATATCACCTTTGAACCCTCACCCATTTTATTCATAGACTTAGAAGAGGAGTCAGCCTGGATATTAGAATAGCCTTCATTTTTGGAGCTACAATCTCCACTATTAGTAAGATTATCATCTCCCTAGCCACCATTATGATCCTTCACCTCATCTTCCCTAGATTCTGAGTCATTCTTCAACTTAGTTTTTGTTTCCTATTTCTTGACCTTCTTCTTACTTGTACAAGTGAGAAACTTCTCCTTTTTCTTAGAGTCCTTCACCTACTCATCCTTAGTGTTAGATTGCTTATTAGATTCTGTCTCCATGCTCTGAGATTCCATACCTTTTTTTCATCTCTAGAGCCCACCTTTCAATTTTTAACAGAGCTCTTCTCCGTTGAATCTTTAAGGGATCTTCATTTATTCTTTATTAGAGACACCGACGCCCTTGGAACCATATCCCTAAATACTCTACAATTAAAAAAATTAAGCCTTCATGAAGTACATGTTGACTTTATTTTTTGTTGTGAGCCTAAAGCCCTTGCAAAAGGGAATTCCTGACATAGTAGGGAAAATAGGCCATATACTTACACCAAAAATGGTTTTAGGAAGACAAAATGATAATTATGTACCCTTTTAGATCCACCATGTAAGATAAGATACTCCCTAAAACATGATAAGACTTCCTGCTAGAGGTCCTTAATCTTCTCAATGTCAAGAAAATCCCCTACTTTAACTAATTCCTCTTCCTCCTCCAAAATATTAGGGAATTTTGTTAAAGTGACATCTAAAATCTTTGTTTCCTTGTTAAATTTTATACCAACATTAGGTAGCCCCATTACAACAGCTAAAAATTCCTCATCAATAGTAATAGCAACTCCTTAAAGACAAACATTATCCCTAGTTTAGCACTTCAAGAACTTCTTTGTATCATGTGACTTGTAACCATGGAGTTTCTCAAGGTAACAAGTAACCTTACCTTTAGAAAGATGATCTTATACTAGTTTCATCTTCTTCCAGATTATGTAGCTCGATGACTCTTATTTCCTCACCTGACCCCCCATCATAGACAATTGATTGAAGTTTAACTTGAGCAAAGAATTAATAAAACCAAAGGCATTCATGAAAATAAATAATCTTTTCAAACCACAAAAATCCCTTGGCAAGGCCCAAAATACATGCCAAATTAAGATGGAAATTATGAAAAGATACCACCTCAAAATTTCAAATTTCCCCTCATAATTACCATAGCACTTGTGAATTAAAAGATAAAAATTAATAAATCCTCCCCAGCATTGCTTTAGTCACATTAAAATTGATTAAATCTTTAATCTTTGTTCATATGCTTATTTTATCCTCCCACTTTATCTTCTTATTTTAAATGATAGCCATGTTGGCAATCCAATCCGTCACTATATTTGTTTCCTTGAAACTATGGGAAATATGGATTTATTAAATTTTTGAAGGAGCTCCTTAATTTCCAAAATTATTTATTCTATATTCCAAGAGACAACTTTGAATGGTACTCTGGTAGTTGGGGAGCCTCTTTAGCTAAAGATGATGGGGAAAGTAGCAATGATGGGTCTCCAAAAATGGGGATTAAGATACATTCTAATCCTTTGAGCCCTACTATGGATAAAGGTATCACAAATCAAGGGAAAGGGCCTAACTATATGGAGACTCAAAAGGAGAGGCTCTTGGTTGATTTAGAAAAGGAAAAGACTGATGATAAAAATGCACTTGTGATTAATAAATAGAAATAGAATAAGGATAACTAGGAGGAAGAAATTGGCCAAGAGAGTTTGAACAAGGAAAGAGATTTAAAGTTGGATGATATCTAGGATGCAATTTTCAATTTTGAGAATTGGATTGAAGAAGAGGCTAAGAAAGAAATAGAAAATAATGGGAAGCTGAATTTCCTCCATAAAGCTAAATTGAAAGCTAAAACTTCTCTTTAGGTTGATCCTTGGCTCTACCATGATATTATTATCCTCAAGAAAAAGATGGGGGAGCTTTAGAGTAACCTAGATGAAGAGAGAGAAAAATAAATTCAGCAAGAGAGTTAAGTGGGCAATATCCCTAAGAAGGTAAAGGCCTATGAAATGGTGTTGCATCAACTAGTAAAGGACATTGGTTGAAGGATGGATATGGTTACCTTGATTTTTTGTGCTACTACTATGAGCATTAGTAGAAGGAGCAAAAAGGAAATTATTTCCCCTATTACAGTTCAGTTGATTGGTTGCCCTAGCAAGAGAACCACATAAAATACAAAGAAAGATGTTGAAGCTAATCCTAGGTCGATGGTAGAGGATATCCTCCAAGGGACTGTGATTTTTGGTAAGGAGACAACTAAGGAGATTAAAGAGCTAGCTTAACTATTGGTTCTAGTTGCTAGTCCTAATCCTTTGTGTGTCTATTTCATTTTTCTAGCTTTTATTTATTTGATAAACTATCTTTAGGTTCTAGGTCCTTGTAAAACCTAGTTTTTACTCTTTTCCTAATTATTTTGTGGTTTCTAGGTCCTTGTAAATATTGGGGGACTTTTATCATACATACATACATACATACATACATACATACATACATACATACATACATACATACATACATATATATATATAGATATAGATATATAGATATATTGATGCTATAAGGGGTTTTGAGTCCCCTCAAAACCTGCTTTTACCATAATCTTTTATTTATTTATTATTATTTAAAATGTTAATAATATTCAAAGAATCTCCTTCTAGCCTGAGATTCTCATAACCAACTTTCACTTCCATTCTAACCATAGACAACACACCAGAGGCCTGCACAATATGGTTGGAAGTAACACCAAGGGAACTACAATGACATCCATAACTCTACTACAATGATCTCTTAAAACTCCATCACATCCATCTTTGCCAGGGTCACCTTTTTCTGACCCATCAAAGTTTTATTTAACCAACCATTAGGAGGAGATAACCAAATTGCCCCATCCCTTATTGCCCGAGGCTTCACATTTTCTTTAAAGCATCCACACTATTCTTTGAAGTTATAGTTTTGGTCACTTGATAGCACAAAAAGGAGACAAAGAAAAACTAAAGATAAAGGTTATATCAAATAAAAAAAGAGTTAAATGTTAACATGAACCTCAAAAGAAGATATACAAATACTAGTTAAGATTCATAATGTAGAAAGATTACAAAGGAGTGGCAATACACATAATTTTTTAGTATGCATGAACTAAGGATAGAAAATTTTAGCATATGAGGAGAAAATTTATCTTATCATATTCTATCTTAGGTACTAGGGCATGATTGATGTTCATAAAAAATATCATTGAATAAGAAATTGTGAGAGAATAAGGTGTTTCCTATTCAAATCTAGTTTTCTTAATCTAAACTTTAGGCATATAATAATTAATTCTTTTGTTAATTATTATCATGCAATGTAGGTTAGGTTCCTATTAGGATTTTGATCTAATTTATAAGGATTGATCTCTCTTTGTAATTAAGACTTTTTTTTAATTGAATAGAAAATTCTCTTTTGCACATCAAAAATGTCTCCTCTATGGATCTCTGAATTCAAGCCTCCATAGTTTTTCTTCTCTCTTTCTATGATAGGTGTTTGCATGCAATGATTCTTGAGAGTTGTGGGTTAAGATTTCCTCAACTTCAAAATGGTATCAGAGTTAGATTTGCTGCATCTTGTTCCTAATCTTGAAGAATTTTGGAGTTTTTGGGGGTTTTAGTTTCTAAGGGTTTATTTGTATTGGATCTGGGGGACCTTTATTTTGGGTTATTTTGAGACCAAAAAACCATCATTGTTGAGCTTAGAGCATCCAAAAAACCCCATTGTCATATATAATATGTCAAATTTGGACACTATTTCATTTCAAGGAAAAATACTTTTACACCCAGGTCGTCAGACCACACATCATGAAGAAGCAATATATATTAGTTTTTCCAAAAATAATTATATATTTTTGGTACAACTATTTTTTTGGGTTAAATAGCCCATAACCATTTTTTTTAGAAAAAGAAAATATTTTGAGGCATCCCTCTATTTATTTAAAAAGGTTTACAAGTTTTTTAAGATGTCAAAGTTTTTTTTCAAAGTGATTTTATTAGGGGACCATACCTTGCTATAGGCCCCTACATCCCTCTTTCCTATGCATACATGATAGAACCCCTTGACATCCTTTGATTTATGTTCCCACACAAAAATTTCAACAAACCCACCTTGGAAGGAGCATGCCAAGCTTCGTGTGCCAATTTAGTGGTTGGTGGATTTTTTGTGCAAAATGTTTTTGGGACATGCATTTTTCAATATTTTTTTGAAATGCTCCTATGAGCCCTATACACGGGTCCCCACATGCAAGAAAAGGATCATGTGATCCCATGAAAGGTATCCTTTGGGCCCATGCATTCCATTCTCCACATTCCCCACACTTTGACTTGGATGATGTTTGGCTTCAATTCCTTGCCACACAATTTGAGACAACTCTTTGAGGCCTGCCCAATACTAGTCAAAATTGAATGTTGTGCCAATTTTTTTGTGATATAAATTTTCTTAGGCCTTCTCCTTTATTTGGTTTGATCTCAATGTGCTCCACATTACTTGGGGTCATAATCTTCTAGTTGAGCCTTAGGTTTGTCTCCTACTTTCCAAGTGACATTTTTGGGCCCACCAATACGTCTCTTTTTTTTGCATTTTTTGGCCTTTATTTTTGGCTAGTTTTTGGGGCACAACTCTTCATGCACCCAGATGGTTTTCAAGGGCTAGTATTGTCATACTTAAATCTACGTCAATGACATTGACCCTAGGTGCCCAATTTCTTGGGCAGATTTAGTTTTCTTTGCACAACAGTTTTTTGGAAATTGTTGGTGGTTTCACCCATTCAATGATAGTTTTTCCATGATGGGTGACTTTTTTGGTGGCCAAATGGTGGTGTTTTGGCTTTATTCATTAGTTTTTTGGATCTATTGGGTAGTTTTGACCCATGTAAAACATTTTTTTAGCATGCAATTATTTTTGACACATGTCCTATTTTCGACCAATAGTTTATTTTACTAGCTCTAGCTCTTGATTTTTTGTTGATCTAGCTCTTTCCTAATGTCATTTTTGAGTGATGGCATATTTTTGAATTGAGGGTTATTTTTAGGCATTTGTTTTTTGCCTCGATGACCATTTAATCATCAAATTTGGTCTCGTCACTTGCTAATGTTAGCTTTGCATTAGTGTGCTTGTTTACCCTTCTAGCTCTATTTGGACCTACCTTAAATTATGTGCTCATATCTCAGGCATATGTACTCCATCTTCTACAAATGGGACATTAGTAGAAAGATGGTTTTGAGCTTGCTGTGATCGTATATGTATTTTTAAGTTTCAATGCATTTTTAATTTCCTTTTTTGTTGTCAAAGTTGGGATTTCATTTTTGCACTCTGAGAGACATAGCTTCAACATCGAGTCTCTAACTTGGGAATTCTTTATATCATTGGAAAGGTCTTTCTGTTCTCTTTCCAGTATACTAGTTTTTTTTTTCTATATTCTACTCTAGGTACATCCTATTTGATTTTTTAATTTTTTTTGCATTCTAGTGGATATATTCATTGTTTCAAGTTTATGGACTAGTTTTGTTACTTCAGATGATTCATCTTGGGCTACACTATATTTTGCATCAACCTTATGTCTCTTTTGGTCATTGTAGACATCTATTGTATGCATTTTTAGAAACATAGATATAAAGTCCCATATTCCATCTATAATTTTATTTTAGCTATTTTGCTTAGTTTAGCCTTCTGATTTAAGTAGTGTCTTCTAAGAACACTCATACAAATTACTGCGTTCTTTGGATCTACCATATCTTGTGACTTATTGTATATGCACTGCTCTGATTAAGTGTCATAAAGGGTTGAGGTTCTACATTTTTTTTCCATCTACTTATTTTAGTAAGTATTCCTTCCATGAAATTAGCCTCATGACATGTTTGAGATTGATCATCTGAGTACACTATTATGTATTCTTTTGTGCATCTATATCATGATTCCTTGACAAGAAACTCTATTGGATCACTTTTCTAGTTGCATGTCACCTCACCTTGCCCATATTAGGAGCTTCTTCTATTGGTTCTTATGCTTCCTTGGTTTAATGGAGTGAGCTATGTATTCAATATTTGTTTATATGTACTAGGCAGATGTAGTGGCTGGGTACCTATGCATTTTAGTGATATGGATCATTTACCATATAGATTTTTCTATTCATTCCTTTTTTTTGGATGCAACCTTCCATGGTCATATGATCAACTCTTTAGTCTTTGGTATTTCATACCATATATATCTTTGAGTTCAATTATTTTCCTTTGTGTACTCGGGTACTAACTTCTGAGGGCATTCACGCAAGACATAGTATTCTCTACCTAGTTAGGTTTTATTTTAGTGGAGTTTCTGACATATCTTTGCATCTTCTTCATTCTTAAGCGGTGTTCTTAATGATTATACTTTTGTTCCTATCTTCTAGGATATTCTCTAGTTTGGAGTCTTCTGCAGTCCTTCACTAGTTCTTTCAACATTCTTTCCATCTCTTCTTGGAGTTTCTATATGGTTTTCTCTATTTATTCTCTTTACAGAGATTTGGTTGTGCCTAGGTACCTCATTAGGCCTTATTTCCAAGAACCAAATTTACTTTTAATAGTAGTTTCTAGGTTTGTAGCTACTCCCTATGTTGATCTTAAGGGGGGCATTAGAGTAATAAGGTATTTTCTTATTAACTCTAGTTTTCTTAAGCTTAACTTTAGGTATATAATAACAAATTATTTTATTAATTATTATCATGCAACCTAGGTTAATTTCTATTGGAGTTTTGATCTCACTTATAAGGATTGATCTCTCTTTTTAATTAACACTTTTTTGATTGAATAACAAATTCTCTTTTGCACATCATGAATGTCTCCTGTGTGGATCTTTGAATTTGAGCTTCCATAGTTTTTCTTCTCTCTTTCTTTGATATGTTTGCATGCAATGATTCTTGGGAGCTATGGGTTGAGCTTTCCTCAACTTCAAAAACTAATGCTTTGCATAAATGTACAAAGACATTACCAACTTAACATTTGATAAATAGGTAATGACAACTGAAAAATACATATAGATATACAAAAAAATGCATTCTTTATTGTCTCTTTGAAGATATACATATTCAAAGATAATTTTTAACATAATTTAGATACAGAAATCTCTAAATAAATTTCTCAATAGTATTCCCTTTGTGGAAAATGTTCTCCCATTTGTACATAACAAATGATATTGTGTATATCAACTCTCCTAGAATAACTACCTAGTAACCACTTAGCATTAGCACGTAGCTACCCTTTGTAACTACTGAGGGTAAATATCATGAGTAACCACTCAAGTTAACTACCCAAGTGATCAATTTTCATAACTGCCTAGGAGCTATTTGATACATCTTAGAATAACTACCTAAGTGACTACTAAGAATAACAACACATTGATAAACAAGTTAGGATTTACCTATCTTTTGTAAACATTGAACCAAAGCTAACTTTAGTTACAAATGGGTGACATAAGTCAATTTTACAAAATATAATTAGAAATCCTAGAGAGTCAATTTAGAGCCAATGTACTTGTGCTGCCATGATGATCCCGTTGTCCTTCTCTTCACTCCATGAACTACTTTTTTAATTAATAGTAATTAACCTTCAACTACATCTACGCTTGATTAAATGTCTTTCTCTTTCCATGAAATAATAATATTTCCATCTACTTAAAATTTGTTATCCCATGCATCTTTATCAACTCCATGTGTTCTTTAGATTGATGATTCCTTTATTTCATAAATATGATGTTCTCTTAAATTATGTGGCTTCTTGCATCGACCAAATTTGTATACCCATCTTCAATACAACAATGAGGAATTGTACATAATATTGAAAATAACTATGAGAACCAAGGTTCTTACGTTACATCTATCACCCTTTAGAAATTTTCATCAATCAAGAGAAAGAGCCATATTGAATACTTAGTTGGATACTTTATTTTCACTATGGCCTATTTGGTAATAGGAATAGAAACGGAATTAGCATTCATAAAATCCTAAAAATTTCAATGCTCTATTTGGGTGCATCAAATGAGAATTAAGAATAGGAATATGTATGCCAATTTGACCCCAAAAGTGGGCATTTTCTTTTCCACCAAAATAGGAGGAATTGGAATACATATTCTTATTCCAAAGTTTTCTTTTCCACAAAATATAATTTAGTCAGATCTGTGAAATTTGTTGGAATTATTTAGAATAATTGGGGGGGGGGGGGGGTGGTGGTTGAATCAATTATCCAAGGTCCAGATGTATAAATAAAACTTTTCACAACTTAGTGAACCCATAAAACATTTATCATCATGCATGCAATCACTTAAAACTTGTAGGTTGCTATCAAATCAATTTGCAGAAATGTAAACATGAAACATAACAGATTCAACAACACAGTGGACACAATTATTTATGTGGAGACCCAATTTGGAAAAAATCACCAGTAACATGCTACTCTTTTTCACTCTTTTGAAGTGATGCCCTATGAAAGGCCAACCTTATTAAAGGTTAGAATACACATTGTTAAATGTGACCCTATTAAAGGATTTCAATCACCATGTTAGGAGGGAGCCTTGTGAGAGGATTTTAAACCATTCACTTGGAATGCCACTCAGTTAAAGGATTCACAAATGACTATTAGGTCAAACTTAATTGAAATGATTTACCCTAAAATGATACAATTATTAGAGAATAACATTAAGGCTTTGATCTTATAATAGCTCACAACTCTATTGACAAATTATAGATCTCTATTTTAGTCCTCCATTCTGCTTGGCTTTCATACATTTTAGCTCTGATAGCTTGTTCACCCTTCAAGCATTCATACCCTTAATCCTTCTTGCTTAACATGCCAATGTAGATTCTTCACTTAGGTCACTTGATGAAGCAATACCCTCGACTCCTTGTCTTACTTAGGTTCTCACACATGACAACCCTTGCTTCTGACCAACCATCCTTATAAATAGAGAATTAAGATCTTTTGTCATTCATTCTCCATCATCCAATTTAGGGTTAGGATGGATTAGGTAGGATTCAATGAATCTACCCCTCATTCCATATCACTTTTAGAAACTTCTCCTTCAATCCTCTTTGAATTTTCTTCAAAATGGTTTACCATGAACTTGTTGGAAATGAGAATGGAGTAACTGAGAGGGGGAGGGGGTGAATCAGTTACCACAAAAACATTTCACAGTCCCTTAGATGTCTAAAATCTTGATCTTAGTTACAAATTACTGAAACTTGATAATGCAAAAAATACTAATAATTATTAAGAATTGATAACCAAAACAATTCAGCAATCATGAACACTAGAGACACTAGATTTAACATGGAAACCCAACATGGGAAAAACCACCAATGTAACTAGTTACTATTTTTCACTCTTCTGAAGTGAGCCCTGTTAGGAGCCAACCCCATTAAAGCTTACAAAACACACTGTTAGGTGTGACCCTGTTAGAGGATTTAATCACCCTGTTAGGAGTGGCCTTGTTAGAGGTCTTTAGAACAATTCAACTGAACTATCACCTTGTTAGAGGATTTACAATAGGGCTGTTAAACCCACTCTGTTAAGAGATTTTGAGTTCACTGTTACAATGGTTAGAAAGCAACAATGAAGTGACCTGATATAATGTGCAACTTATCTTTGTTGATTGCAGATCTCTATTATGCTTGACTGGATCCTTACTGATCACATACAACTTTGTAGCTCTTTCAATGCATTTGATCCTTCATCACACTTCTTCAACATTCATTGATATGTTCAATATTTGCTCATTCCATATCCGTACATTTGCACTCTTATGCATCCAAACTCTTACATCTTATGAATTCACAACTTGATCTTTCATATATACCTTACAGATTATCTTAGTCGGCTCTAATCACTGACCAATAATAAAAAAAATACAATAGTTGGCTAGAAAAAAATTTACAAACCAACAAATCCCTTTACTGGCCAACACTAATTGGTTAATACTGTTCAAAAAATAATTTCTGTGTTAACCGACTGAGCTCGGTTAATACAGCGAACTCCGTGACATCCCTTCAATCGTCGAGAGAACTCCGTAAGTATAGATGACCGAGTGAGCTGAGTAGAAACTGTCTTTGCCAAATTCCCTTTGGACACCGAGTGAACTTGGTAAACACTGACTTTCCTTTGCTTACCTTCCCAGCTCGGTAAACACTAACTTTTCTTCGGTTACCTTCCCAGCTCGGTAAACACTAACTTTTCTTCGCTTACCTTCCCAGCTTGGTAAACACTCTGTCACAGTTTCCTTCGATTATCGAGTGAGCTCGGTAAGTACTAAACTTCCTTCATTAACCAAGTTAGCTCGGTAGAAGCTATCTTTATACTATAATATACAGCAATGCTTAGTAGACTCTGTAAACTACTATGCTTACCTTCTGAGCTTGGTAGACTCTGTCTGATGACTGATATGACATTTGTGTAACATCAAAGACAATACTCAATTAACCAATTGTATCCAACAATCTCCCTCTTTGGCATTGATGGCAACACAGCATGTCATAGTAGAATGAAATTTGAAAACAAGTCTTTCTCTTAGTACAGCACAATATGTCAACATAATACTTCTCCCTCTTAGATAGAAACTTCTCCCTCTTTTAGTAATCTCCCTCAGTGAAGGAATTGTATAACAGAAAGATATGACAGTTTTATTCTCCCTTTACAAATGCTTACAAATTTCAGAATAGGTATTACAGTTTTACTCTCCCTCTTTGACAACACATGCCAAAGATAATACAACACAGTAAAAACTCTTCTCGTATGCCACAAGTACTTCTCAACTAGATTACAGTGTACCTTATGTACAGATTCATATGCAATGACTTCAATACTCTGCTGCATCAACTTGATAGATTTTCAACTTGTCATTGGTTGATGCATCACTTAAAACTTTATTTTAGTGAACTTCAGATAGGGGAGTGACCCCTAACTTACCTCTGAGATACAAGAATGTATCCTTAGGTAATGGCTTTGTGAATATGTCAGGAATTTGTTCCTTTGTATGCACATATTCCAGTCTGATCTCCTTTTCCTGCACCAATTCTGTGACAAAATGATATTTTATTGCTATGTGCTTGGTCTTGGAATGCATCATTGGATTCTTGGATATGTTGATTGCACTAGTATTGTCACAAAACATAACAATTGGTTCTTTGATTTCCATCTTCATTCCTTGTAATAACTGCTTAAACCAAACAATGTTGGAATAGTTTACTGCTACAGCAACATATTCTGCCTCTGCTGTAGATTGGGATGTAGAATTCTGCTTTTTGCTTGTCCAAGAAACCAATCTCTTTCCAAGAAAGAATGCTCCTCCACTTGTGCTTTTTCTGTCATCAAGATTCCCTGCCCAATCAGCATCAGTAAAAACTTTCAAATCCAAGTTACCTCCAAGTTTGTACCATAGTCCATAATCTTTAGTTCCTTTCAAATATCTCATTATTCTTTTGATTTCCATTAGGTGAGTGTCTCTTGGTTTTGCTGAAAATCTTGCAACAATACCAACTGCAAGAGCAATATCTGGCCTGGTATGAACTACATACTGTAACTTTCCAATCATAGATCTATACAATGTTTGGTCTACTTCTTTGGATTCATCATCTTTGGTAAGTTTCAATCCAGTACACATAGGAGTTCCAACAGGTTTGCAGTCCTCCATACCAAACTTTTTCAATATCTCCTTGATGTATTTTGATTGAGTAATGAAGATGCCATTCTTATTTTGTTGAATTTGAAGACCAACAAAGAATTTTATTTCACCAAACATAGACATTTCAAATTCCTTGTTCATTTGTTCTAAAAATTCTTTGCAAAGATCATCATTCCCTATGAAAACAGTATCATCTACAAATATTTCTGCCAAGACAATCTTATTATCTGATCCTTCCTTTATATACAAGCTACTATTATCATTAGTTCTTTGAAAACCAATTTGAATAAGATAGTTATGCAATCTTTCATACCATGCTCTAGGGGCTTTTTTCAGACCATATAGTGCCTTGTGTAATTTGCAGACCATGTTCCTTTTCTCTGGATCAACAAAACTTTCAGGTTGTTCAATGTAAACCTCTTCATCCAGTATTCCATTGAGGAATGCTGACTAGACATCCATCTGATAAAATTTGAATCCTTTGTGAGTAGCATATGCAAGTAAGGTTCAGACTCCTTCCAATCTTGCAACAGGAGCAAAAGTTTCCCCATAATCTATGCCTTCTTCTTGAGAGTATCCTTTGCATACCAATCCAGCTTTGTTTCTAGATACCTTACCATCTTCAGTCAACTTGTTTCTAAATACCCATTTGGTTCCAATTATATTCTTATCTTTAGGCTTGGGTACAAGAGTCCATGTCTTGTTCTTCTCTATCTGTTCTATTTCCTTATTCATTGCCTCAATCCAAATATCATTTGCCAATGTGTCTTTAATACTTCTAGGTTCAAAATCAGCAAGTAAACAAGTAGTTTTCAACTTACTTCTTGTCAGGGTTCCTTCATATTTGTCTCTAATTATCTGATCTGGTGTATGATGTCTTTTGACATATTTAGCTAATACAGGTTCTTTACCTCTTGAATGAGTTTCATTGATATCTGCTTGTGCTTCAATTTCATATTCAAGATGTTCTAGCTCAGTTGCTTCAGACTCAATAGACACTTGCTCGGTAGTGTCTGAATGTTGCTGTGGCTCGGTTTGAACTATTTGCAACTCGGTTACTGAAAACTCAGGAGTTGAGGATTCTTGAGTGAATGGTATACTTGGTATAGTATCAGGTTCAATGTAAACAAATCTCTTGTAGTCTTCAGGTATCTTTTTGATTTCTTCTTCTGATTTGTCTGCAAACTCATCAACTTTCACATGTGCACTTTCTATGACTTTGTGAGTGGATAGATTTAAACATCTATATGCTTTGCTTTTGCAAGAATAACCCAAAAATATTCCTTCATCACCTTTTACATCAAATTTTCCTTTTCTAGATTCTTTCAAAATATAACATTTGCTTCCAAATATTTTCAGATAACTTACATTGGGTTTGTAGCCATACCATAATTCATAGGGAGTCTTGAATGAATCCTTCTTTAGCTATACTCAATTTAAGGTATGAACTGCAGTACTGATGGCTTCCTTCTAGTATTTGATAGCAATGTTTTTTTCTATCATCAGGGTTCTTGCACAATCCATAATGGATATGTTTCTTCTTTCAGCTATTCCATTTTGTTCTGGAGTTCCTGGTGCTGAAGCCTATCTTTTAATACCTCTTTCAATGCAGAAGTTATTGAATTCATGTGAAATGAATTCACCACCTCTGTCTAACCTTAAACATTTCAACTTTTTCCCTGTTTCTTTTTCAACTCTTTCCAAATACCATTTGAATTTCTCAAATGCTTCTGATTTATTCCTTAGATACATGACAGTCATCATTCGTGAATAGTCATCAACAAAAAAAATGAAAAACTTTTCACCAGTATAGCTTTCTATTCCAATGGGTCCACATAAATCAGTATGCACAATTTCTAGTATATCTTTAGACTGATATTTTTTACCTTTAAAACTATTTTTTCCCATTTTACCAATCTGACAATTCTTGCATAGACCAACCTCAGGTTTCTTGATGTTAGGAATGCCTCTTACTTTCTTGAATTTGCTTATTTTTACCAAATTATCAAAATTGACATGACACAACCTTTTATGCCATAACCAACTCTCTTCAATTTGAGCAATAAAACATGAGCATTCACCAAGTTCTAGATAGAACAAGTTACCTTTAGTTTGAGTGCTAGATCTTATCAATTTTCCTTGCTCATTCAACAGTCTTGCCTTTCCATGCATGAATTCTACCTTGAATCCAGTATTAGTAACTGTGCCACACTTAGCAAATTATGTTTGAGACCTTCAACCCAGTAGGCATTATTATATATGAGTTCTTTGGATAGACAAATTCTTCCTCTTCCTTTTATGAAACGAGGTTCATCATTACCAAACCTCACACTGCCACCATCATATTCTTCAAATTGATCAAACTTAGTTTTATCACCAGTCATATGATGTGAGCAACCACTATCTATAATCCATGTATCATTCTTACTTACATGAGAGATAAGAGCTATTTTATCTTCGTCATCACTATCGGAGATATCTTTAACAGCAATATAAACAATTTCATCCTCACTATTATCAGAATCCTTAGAATTTTCAGCCATGAAACATGATTTCTTACCTTTGTTCTTGGATGATTTAAAGTCTTTCTTACCATTCCATTTGTGATCTTTCTTTTAATCATTGTTTTGCTTGTTTGGGCACCTTGCTGCAATATGACCAATTTCATCACAAGAAAAATAGATTAGAGGAACTTTACCTTTGTATTTTCCTCTGCCTCTAGAATATTTCCTGGCTAGTAGAGCTTCAATCACTTTGAGATCACTGTCTGAACTTTGGCTTGATTCATTTTCACTTTCTGACTGTGATTCTATCTTCTTTTTACTTTTCTCTTTGAGTGAGAGCTTGGCTTGAAATGCTGATTCAATGTTTTTGGAGGCTGGAACATAGTTATCAAAGTTATCTAGTTCAAATGTAGTTAGTCTTCTGACTATGGCCTCAAGATTTATCTTATGATTTTCTTCACACCTTCTTTCCTGTATTGCAGAGACTCTAATTGCATAAATGGGAAGCAAGGTTCTGAGAACTTTGCTTACAACTGTTTCTCCTTTGATGTCACCTCCAGCTGCCCTGATTGTACTTACACATGATTTAACTCTTTCAACATACTTTGCAATGTTTTCATCCTCTCTCATCTTCATTTGATAAAATTGTCCTCTTAGACTTTCTGCTTTTGCTCTTCTCACATTATCATCCCCTCCATAGATCTCATTTAGCTTGTTCCACATGTCAAAGGCAATTTTGCAGTCCTTAAAGTCATCAAATTCTTCATAGCTGAGAGCAGATGCTATGTCTATCATCATATTGTTGTGAGTCTTCTTTTCAGCAATATCATTAACTGATAGTGTGCCAGAAGGTTCTTCATATTTTTCTTCTAGGTATTTCAATCCAGTATCACCAACAGTAGCTAGATGAAGTTTCATCAATTCTTGCCATGATGAGAAGTTATCTCTGTTAAGTTTTGGAATTTCTTTTCTGTAAGACATCTTGATCTTTGGCTTAGAACCTTGAAATCCTTTCCTACAAGCACCAAAAGCTCTGATACCAATTGTTAGAAATGAGAATGGAGTAACTGAGAGGGGGAGGGGGTGAATCAGTTACCACAAAAACATTTCACAGTCCCTTAGATGTCTAAAATCTTGATCTTAGTTACATATTACTGAAACTTGATAATGCAAAAAATACTAATAATTATTAAGAACTGATAACCAAAACAATTCAGCAATCATGAACACTAGAGACACCAGATTTAACGTGGAAACCCAATATGGGAAAAACCAACCAATGTAACTAGTTATTGTTTTTCACTCTTCTGAAGTGAGCCCTGTTAGGAGCCAACCCTATTAAATATTACAAAACACACTGTTAGGTGTGACCCTGTTAGAGGATTTAATCACCCTATTAGGAGTGGCCTTGCTAGAGGTCTTTAGAACAATTCAACTGAACTATCACCTTGTTAGAGGATTTACAATAGGGCTGTTTAACCCACTCTGTTAAGAGATTTTGAGTTCACTGTTACAATGGTTAGAAAGAAACAATGAAGTGACCTGATATAATGTGCAACTTATCTTTGCTGATTGCAGATCTCTGTTATGCTTGACTGGATCCTTACTGATCACATACAACTTTGCAGCTCCTTCAACACATCTGATCCTTCATCACACTTCTTCAACATTCGTTCATATGTTTAATATTTGCTCATTCCATATCCATACATTCACACTCTTATGCATCCAAACTCTTACATCTTATGAATTCACAACTTGATCTTTCATATATACCTTACAGATTATCTTAGTCGGCTCTAATCACTGACCAATAATCAAACAAATACAATAGTCGGCTAGAAAAATAATTACAAACCAAAAAATCCCTTTACTAGCCGACACTGCTTGGTTAATACTGTTCAAAAAATAATTCCTGTGTTAACCGACTGAGCTTGATTAATACAGTGATCTATGTGACATCCCTTCAATCGCCGGGAGAACTCGGTAAGTATAGATGACCGAGTGAGCTCGGTAGAAATTGTCTTTTCCAAATTCCCTTTTGACACTGAGTGAACTTGGTAAACACTGACTTTCCTTTGCTTACCTTCCCAGATCGGTAAACACTAACTTTTCTTCGGCTACCTTCCCAGCTCGGTAAACACTAACTTTTCTTTGCTTACCTTCCCAGCTTAGTAAACACTCTGTCACAGTTTCCTTCGATTACCGAGTGAGCTCGGTAAGTACTGAACTTCCTTCATTAACCAAGTTAGCTCGGTAGAAGCTATCTTTATAGTGTAATATACAAAAATGCTCAGTAGACTCTGTAAACTACTATGCTTACCTTCTGAGCTCGGTAGACTCTGTTTGATGACTGATATGACATTTGTGTAACATCAAAGACAATACTCAATTAACCAATTGTATCCAACAGAACTCTGTGTGACAAACTCAACAATCTTATGTTCCACCTAGTTCATGCAATCCAAAAAAAAAACTTGTTGGCTCAGATCCATCAAATTGACAAACTTTCTAATAATGTTGTCACTTAGCATTAACTTGTTTCTGATGCTCGAAACATATGGCATTTCTCGACATCCTCTGAAAAATCACTTAGCATGAACTAAAATTTATTAGTGCTTGACATCAACTAAACTTTACTTGACATCTATTGTTTTGCTTGCATACACTAAAATGAACTTTTACTTGGCTCCAACTAATTTTCTACTCGGCTTGCACTAACTTTTCTTGGCACCTACTATCTATTCGATAAAGCTTGGTAGACAAACTTTGTTTAACTTGTTCTACTGAACTTTCTTAGTGTAACCATCCTTTGTAACCTTAAGTAGATTATAAATGCACTATGATATCACTATATTAGCTAATTTTTGTACTCTTGTTTTATATCATAAATGAACCTTCCCTCTAGGTGCTTTTGTTACATATTTTTGATCAAATTCTCTTCATCAATCAAACAAGTGATAGTACTTAAATCATATAAGCAGTAATCTTACCCAAAAAAAAAAGTTTGACATCGATGAAAAAACAATGATTGAACCACATTTATCATACTTGAATCATTTTTTTTTTCAATAATCTCCCACTTTGGCATTGATGGAAAACCAAACTGACTTGGTTAAAACAATAAGACCAACAAAATACCAAAAAGAAAATAATTCCTTGTATTGAAATCTCCCCCTCTATCAGAAAATTTCATCTTCTGAATAGGTTACATAATTCTTTTGTGTTACCCTTATAACTCCCTCTGAATTACTTCTCATATGTTCCTTCTACAGTTATCTCCCTCTTACTAGGTAGATGATCTTAGTAGATACACTATCTTTCTCAACATTCAACATTTCTCTATCTTACTGTGTGTTAGGATTTCTCCCTCTTTGTTCAATCTCTTGTATTTCTCCCTCTTTGACAACAATGCCAAAGACTTGTCATCTTAATATGTAGATATTAACTTCTTTAGTGTCTCCTATGTCACCTTTCTTGTGATAGATTTGAAGTTTCAACTCTTTTATTACTTTAGACAACTCCTAAAGTAAGATCCAGTGCATCAATTTGTAACATATGGCAATCAACTTGTTTGATGCAGGGTACTCCTTTGTTACTTAATAGCCTTTGATAGGGGTATCACCCCTAGTTTACCTCTTAGATACTCATGAGCATCCTTAGGTAATGCTTTTGTGAAGATATCAACAATTTTTTCTTTTGTGTTAACATATTCCATCTTCTCCTCTTTATCTTGACCTAATTCTCTCAAGTAACGATACTTGATTGTAATGTGCTTAGTCTTTGTGTGCATCATAGTATTCTTTGATATATTTATAGAACTTGTACTATCATAATAAAGTATATCTAGTTTAGTGATCTCTTCCTTCATACCTTTGAGTAACTATTTGATGCATACAATGTTTACACAATTTACAGTAGCAACAACATATTCAGCTTCAATAGTAGATTATGAAATGTAGTTTTGTTTCTTGCTAGTCCATGTAACCAACCTCTTGTCTAAAAAAAATTCTCCTCCACTGGTGCTCTTTCTATCACCAATGTTCCTAGTCAATCAACATTAGTATAGGATTTTAATTAAAATTTCTAATTTTTCTTGTAGTATAGACCATATTCCTCTATTCCTTTTAGATATCTCATTATTCTCTTTACAACCATCAAATGATTCTCCCTAGAATTAGTAGAGAACCTTGCAACTATCCCTACAGATAATGCAATCAGGTTTTTTATGTGCTATGTATTGTAATTTTCCAATCATAGATCTGTACAATGTTTGATTCACCTCAACTGAATCATCATTCTTTGACAATTTATGGCCTACCACCATAGGTGTACTTACTACTTTGGAATCCTCCAATCCAAAAGTTTTTAATAGCTCTTTTACATACTTATACTAAGTGATGTATATACCATGTTTCATCTAATGTACTTGCAAACCCACAAAGAACTTGATCTCTCCAAATATAAACATTTCAAATTCTTGCTTCATTTCATTTGCAAAAGCCTTACATAAAGCATCTTGACCTCCAAATATGATATCATCAACATATATTTTAGATAAAAAAATACCTTTTTCTTTCTCTATCTTCATGTATAGATTTCTATTATCAGTAGTCCTTTCATATCCAATCTTCACAAGATAATTATGAAGTCTCTCATACCATGCTCTTGGTGCTTGTTTCAAACCATATAAAGCTTTGTGTAGTTTACAAACCATGTTCTTATTGTTAACATCAACAAATCCTTCTAGCTATTCTATGTAGACTTCTTCCTCTAATATACAATTCATAAATGTAGATTTAACATTCATTTAATAAAATTTGAAACCTTTGAATTCAAAATAAGCAAGCAGAGTTCTTACTCCTTCCAATCTAGCAATAGGAGCAAATGTTTCTCCATAGTCAATTCCTTCTTCTTGTGCATAACCTTTGCATACTAATCTTGCCTTGTTCCTTGTGACTTCACTATCTTCATCTAGTTTATTTTTGAATACCCACTTGGTGCCAATCACATTTTTGTCTTCTAGTCTAGTCCATGTCTTTTTTTTTTTCTCAATTTGTTCAATCTCTTCTAGTATGGTTTTACTCTAGTCCATATCTTCTAAGGAATCTTTGACTAATTTAGCTCTTTTATGCTTAGCAAATATGCATCATTTCTCAACTTTTTTCTTGTCGTTGGTCTAGCATCTTTATCTCCAATGATTTGTGTAGCAGGATGATGTCTCTTGACATATTTGGACAATCTTGGTTCAGCTCTAGTTTTTTCATTTGGTTTGTCAACTTCAGAGTCATTGTGTACATCTCTTTCAAGTATTCCAACATCTCTCTCATATACACTAATTTTAAAATCATAATGTGCCTCAACTTCATTCTATAACTCAACATATGAATGTAGCTTAGTTCTTGAATGCAACTAGACATTTATATTATGTGACTCGATAGTCACTAAAACTTGCTATTGGTTTGTAACTTTATTTTCAACATCTTCTTTAGTAGACATACCTTCATAAAAGTATAAAAATGATTTGTATTCTTCTATTTATTTTATAAGTTCAGCTTCATGAGCTTCTTTCTTGACTTCTATATGGATCAAGGTATAGACAACTATACTTACAACTTCTCTCTAGTATTTCAAAGCAACATTTTTCTCTATCATGAGTGTCCTAACATAGTCCATTATAGACCTATTCCTCCTTTCATAAATTCCATTTTGTGGAGGGGTTCTAGGAGTAGATGTCTATCTTTTGATTCCTTTGTCATTGTAGAACATCTCAAACTCATTTGATGTAAATTCTCCGTCTTTGTTAGATCTTAAACATTTTAGAATTTTACCTGTTTCCTTATCAAGTCTTGCTAAGTCCCACTTAAACATTTGGAAAGCATCATATTTCTATTTCAGAAACATAACTGTCATCATCCTAGAATAATCATCAATAAGCAACATAATGACTTATCTCCTTTGTAGCTTTTCACTTCAATTGGTCCACACAAGTTAGTGTGAATAATCTCTAGCATCCCTTTAGAGGTATGAGTTTTGCTATTAAAACTTGACTTTGTCATTTTGCCTAACTAATATTGTTTGCACATTATATTACCAGGCTTCATCAGCTTAGAAAAACCTCTAAGTTTCCTCATGTTACTAATATTGACCAAGTTATCAAAATTAACATGACATAACCTTTTGTACCATAGCTACACATCATCAAATTTTACAATTAGGCAAGTAGCATCCTCTATATCAAGATAGAATAGGTTACTCCTAGTTTGATCACCCTTTCCAATCAATTTTCTATTAGTATCATATATCTTAGAAATATTATTTTCAAACTCAACCTTACATCTTAAATTATTCAATTATGACATCCTCAACAGATTATAGTCAAGTCCTTCAACATAGTAAGCATTGTCACATAGAATCTTTTTTGTGAGTTTGATATAACATTTTCCTTTTATCAAAAATGGTGCATCATTACCAAATCTTACACTATTTCCATCATAATAATTCAAGGTAATGAACTTACTTTATCTCTAGTCATATGATGTGAGCATCCATTTTCAATGATCCATTTGTCATTCTTGTTCACACAAGTCACAAGTACAGTTGTGTCATCTTCATTAGATTCATCCTTCATTGCAACATACACCACTTCTTCATCATGTTCATCGGATTCATCTTTTGTTTCCTCTTTAGCAATGTAGCAAGAATTCTTGCCTTTATTTTTGTAATTTTTGTTGTCTTCGTCTCTTCTATTTTTGTACTTGTCACCACCTCTATAGTTCTTCTCTCTAGACATCTAGTAGCAATATGACCAACTTTATTGTTTGAAACAAATGATGGGTAATTTACCTTTAAACTTGTCTTTACCTCTATAGAATCTCCTTGAGAGTAGTGCTTCAAGTTGTTCTACATCCTCCTTATCCGTGTCACTATCATTGGACACATATTTTGTCTTTTTCTTCTTCTTCTCATTAGGATCCTCCAATTATAGCTTAGCTTTGAAAGTAGATTCAATATTTTCAAGTTTGTAATTGTCAAAGTTAGATAGCTCAAAAGCAATGAGTCTACCTACTAGACCTTCAAGAGATAGAGTATTCCCTAGTATACATCTTAGTTCTTGTATTGCAGAAACTTTAATAGCACATATTAGTAGTAACATTCTTAAAACTTTGCTTAGTATAGTATTATAATCTGTTGTACTAGTAGCTCCTCTTATTGCATTAACAACATCTTTTAACGTTGAGCAATATTTTCACCTTCTTGCATTCTCATATTGTTAAACTTACCTATGAGACTTTTAGCTTTGGCTCTTGCAACATTCTTGTCTCCTCCATAGATGGTGGTTAAAGCATCCCACATTTTCTTTGCACTGTTAATACCTTTGATATCATCAAATTTAGCATAGCTTAGGGAAAAGACAATCTCCAACATTTCTTGGTTGTGTTCTTTCTTCCTTTTCATATCCTTGACAGTTATTGATGATGATTAGATAGATGGTTTATTCTATGTGTGTTTTCTTATCGATACTTACCCCATACTTGCATGTGTATGGTGTGCGTGTTTGTTTTCTTTCTGTATGGCATTTTTGATGTGGTTAAAGAAGAGAGTCGTAGTCACCTACTAGTCAAGATCTACACAATGCACCACTTCTTGCCATTGCCTATTTAGCTTAGTATATATATTGTGCTTGTACATGTGTGGGTTTTATGCAGGTTGCAGGTACCAGGTATCGACTTCCCTGAATTGCCAGGATGAGCGTACCTTATCGCATTATCTCAATGGTAAGAGAGGGGAGATAAAATTCTCAAGTCCAAATCCCAAACTTTTAAGCCATTTGTCCTAATTAAAAATTCAGACAAGTATCTGAGTCGGGTACCCTTCAAATACGTCGGATGATGTATTTCATGATATTAACCCTTTTGGTTTGATTTTTTTATGGGTTTTGCTATGATGGGTTTTTGTATTTTACTTTATGAGTCTTTAGTGTATTTTCTATTAATTAAGCCTAATTAAAAGATTTAATTAATGGTTTAATTTAATGGAAAATTAATATGATATTTATTTTATTTAATTAATTGGGAAATTAATTAAATAAAATAATTAAATTTGAAGATAAAAGTTATAAGTTTAAATTGAGAATGTGATAATATTTATTAATTTAATAATAATATATTTAGAGCTCATTTTTATTTTATCAATTAAGTTTCAAAAATAAATTTAAAAGTGGAAAAGATATTAAAATTATTAAAAGATTCTAGATCACATGATGCGTGCATGTGATTAAAATATATTACGATAAAATAAGTGGATTTAATAAAGTGAGTGCATGAGATTTAAAATTAATAAATTTATTTAAAAAGGAGTCAAATGAATATTAAATAAATAAATTTAATAAATTAAGGTGTATTATTTTAATATTTATTCACATAGGAGTATGCGAACTCTCGGGAGTTGTCATGTAGACAACATAGGAGTTTGCAGTCTAATTATGCACGTGTTGTCTACAACACGAGTTAGCATACTAATTAAGCACATGGTGTCTACAACATTGTAAACACCTCATCATGTTTATCTTCCTATCGTGGAATTTATGTTTTTAGTTGTCATGCTTATCTCCTAGTTCTTTCTAGACACATTCTAGATGCATCTTAGAGGCCTTTATATAGAGGTTCTCCTAGTGTGTTTGGGCAAGCTTACATGCATTCGATAAGCTCATATGCTTCTACATGCTCATATGCTTCTACAAGAACTTCTAGTCACTTGGAGGTTTCAGTTGGTTTGATTCTTGGAGGAATGGTGAATGTTGGAGAAGGAACGGATTTTTCTATGGAGTTCTGAGGCATAGCAAATCAGCATCAATATCCAGGTGCACTCGTGATTTTTGCATATTCCTTTTGCACTCTTTCTCTTCCTATCTTCATCGTGTCTATTATATGTGTTTGAATATACTCCATGAATGAATCTTCAATCTTGAAATTGGAATCTAGATATGTATGTTAATTTTTATTTGGTTGCATTAGGAAACCCTAGTTTTATTTATGTAGGAAATTCATCACAAACTGCCCTATCGTTGGCCCTTACATAGACCCAAACTCAGACATTCATAAATTTTTACCTTGACCAAATTTATTCGATTGCTCCACTAAAATTTGGTGCAACTTGGCCCTCTCCAACGTATTTCAAATTTGGCCCAATCCAATAGTTCATTAGGGAGATATGGCCCCCATACTGGGACTATTTTATTCAATGACAATCATTCCTCCATTGTCCATAACCAGGAGTTCTTTGTGATTAAACTTCACAAAAATAATCTATCAAAGCATGGAATGAATTAAAAACTAAACCAACATAGATCTAAGACATTTATACTCAAGATTTTATCCAAATGAGAAGTCTTTTCAATACAAAAAGCAGACTGTGCCTTTATAGCAGCAAGCTAGGACTTTTCAAATAATTTAATTTGGTATTGTATGAAACTTTGTTACATTGTATCATTTCAACCACAGACACCCTAAAAACTCCCTACCATTCCTCCCATCCCAAAACTCATGCTCATCAATGCTAATAATACATTTCAAACTAGTTGCAACTTCCTCAAACTTGTTACAATCAGTTATGACTGTTTACATTTAGTTGAATGTTTTGTTGTGTAGTTGAAACATGGTTGTCAACTTTGATAGCCTTACATTATTATGCATTTTATTAATATTCCAAATTATTTTCAAGAGTTTTATCCGAACTTTAAATGCTCAAACCACTTTTAATCCCATAAACCCTCTATGAGCCTTCTAGGGTTCATTTTGTCAAATTTTGACAATTTACATTTTTATGCACTTCAAGTGCATTTGACACCATTTAATGGCTCTACTTTCCATATTAAAATAAATTGGACCTTTGAAAGTCTTTAAATAACTCATCTACCTTAGAATCCCGAAGTGAACCCTAGGTACACTAACTCCCAAGATGCCATCAAGGCTACATCATTGATCCTTTTACAAAGTGATCAATCAAAACATTTAAAACATAAAAAAAACATTTTTAAGTGACCATTGTGGACTCATTACAATCAAATGACCCTTCATGGTCACTTTCATCCTTTGATCCCCCTAGGATCTATTTAGTGACCCTAGTTCCTCTAGGCCTTTTGTCCTTTGCCCTGGTGCTCCTGCACTAGTTAATAGTAGAAGAAGTGTAATTAATTATTAGTCAATTTAAGTAAATGGATTTTTAAATGAGGAAAAATTAAAAGAAAAGAGATATTAATAAGTGGAATTAAATAATTGAATTATTAATGAGATTGATTTTACTTAAAGTCAATGAGGATTATTTTAAATAAATGATTGTCCTTGAAGTGTTTAAAGGAAATTGTAAACTAATTATTTGAAAGTTGATAAGTATTAATCTAATGTTTTGAATAATGTGAATGATTTTATAGAAAAGTAAATGGGAACTAGTTCAATGATTTAAATAAGTAAATAACTATCTTATGATTATTTTAGAGAATTGTTTTAAAATAATGGAGGGATAATTCTATGTTTTATTCAAAAAAATAAATGGGTTGAGTTGTAGATTAAATGAAGAATCTTATACACTTGAAATGTACTTGAAAATGAAAATTGAAACCTAATATTTGGCTTAACCATGTGATTGTGAAAGAAAACTAAAATATGTCTTTGTATCTTATTCTTTATGCTATCCATGTTTGGGGTTTGGGTGGTCCTAGAGTGTTGACCAGTTAGGATGTCTACTAGAGGCTTGGGAGTTATGCAAATGTGATGGGATATTGATGTTATTTGGTCTCAATTCTTTTAAAACTCAACCATGGTAATGTGATGGCATGCTCTATGAGATGTTAGTATTTAGTGATTGTTATTGCTTTCCAGTCTTCTTGTGTGAAGTTGAGGTGTATGTATTTGAGACACTTGACTTAACCATTTTTGAGTCATCGATCAATTATCCTTGGACTACTTTCCAGTTGCCATGATGGGACTAAATTTTTGATTTATTTCTTGATGTTATCATGTTGTGACATGTTTTGACTCAACCATTTTGGAGTCTTCGATTAGTATGATTTATTTTGGGATTCCTTACGGTTGCTTGTTGAGAACTGATGGATGTTGTGATTTATCATTGATATGGATATTGAGATTTATTTTGGAATACTATATGGTTGCTCGATGAGGACTGATGGATATTGTGATTATCATTGATACCTTTAGTTGCCAATAGAGAACTATTATGGTCATGATTATCAATGGATGCTTTTTAGTTGCTCATGGAGATTTGATGTTCTTATTGTGGTTTATCTTTTGGTATTTTTCCAGTCACTTGTTTAGGACTGGAGTGATTTTATGTGATTATGAATTTGTGCTTTTATTGAGCCTAGGGTAGGTTATCTACTCGTAGTGTCGAGAAGTGTCTTGCAATGGGGGCCAGGGCCCTAAGTGGTTGCTAGGGTAACTCATTGTAAGTTGTTTTAAAAAGTGAAAAAATTTACACTAAATGGGGATTCAAATGAGCCTAATAAGATAATTGTATGTTCTCACCCATGCCTTGAGTGCTAGTACAGACTAGGATGGGAGTAGAGAGAATGCTTGGTTACGACCTTGCATTCCATAGTATGCCTCATCAGTATGAGAGGATACTAGTGGCCACATAGGGATCACTAGGGGGCTAGGGTCTACAGAGAGACTACCAGGGTAACTTTAGCATGATCCGTGCGATGAAACTTTCTCGCTTACATAGTAGGTTCCTACATGTCTTTGTTGTGCCTCTAGGATTAGATGTCAGTTTGTGATTGGAACCTTTGAGCTAGTAAACATTTAGGATTCTTGGACTTAGAGAGTATTTGTGCTATGTGATTTGATAGCCTATTTGGTACTTGAGATTATCTCCTCAGCATGGTGGGAGTGGGCCATTTAGGTCCCACACGGTCGGGTGGTAGTGCTTTTTCACTCTTACCATTTGAGATCTGTCCGTAGTCACCATGGATGGAGCATTCTTTATTGGCATCTATCTTCATTCTATTCTTAGTTTATGATGATGGACATGTATCTTTATATTGATAATTAGCATATGATAGATGATGTTGTTTACTTATCTTATGTTTTACTTTGCATGATTAGATTTCTTATGCATATGTTGTAGCATGTTAGATTTCTTTCTACATATAATGTAGTATGTTTTAGGAGTGACATTCCTACTATGATAATATCGATGATCTCTTCAATAACTTGGGATGTTATGCATGGAGGGATGACTAGGACCCATGATGGTCTAATGATGCTATTTATAGTTGGGAGGAATCATGCATTTAGATAATTATGTGTTGTGTTTATGATTTATGGCTATCTTTTTTTCTGGATGTTTATATCTTCTGTGATGATGTATCATGTATGGAATTTGGTTTCATTTACTTTATTTCACTTGCATCATGGATTAGAATAAGATTATGTGTCTTTATTTCTACATATGTTTATTCTTTTAAGCCTTTCATACCCTGTGACATGTATAGTGGATGATTGAGCATTCTGAAAAGGCATTTGAAAATGAATGTATATTATGGACATTGGACTTCTTAAATTATTCTTTCATATGGATGTGGTAGTTGTTAGACTTAGTACTAGTTAGATTAAATGTGACTCAACGTCTTGGGATCCTTAAGGAATGTAACCTATTATGCATGCTTACGGTTGATTGTATGTTATTGTTTCCGCTACTATGTGTTTGATATGAATGGTTTATATTTCATGTTTAAAAAATAAATAAATAAATAAAATAAAATTGTTTGGAAAACTTAGTAAAATTTTAGGTTAATTCTTTTGGATCCCTTGGCAGGGCATTACATTGCCTCAAAATGGTTTACCATGAATTTTGTAACACCAGCTCATTAATCTTATCTTCCACCTAGTATACACAATCCAAGAAAACAAACTTGTCAGCTTAGATTCATCAAATTCATGAACTTTCTAATAATGCTGTCCCTTGACATTAGCTTGTTTATAATGCTCAACACACATTGTGTTGCTCAACATCCTCTAAAAAATCACTTGGCATGAACTAATGTTTACTAGTGCTTGGCATCAACTAAACTTTACTCGACATCCACTATTTTTCTCAGCATACACTAAAATGAAAATTTACTCGGTTCCAACTAATTTTCTACTTGGCTTGCACTAACTTTGCTTGACACCTACTATTCGTTCAGTCAAGCTTGGTAGAAAAACTTTGTTTAACTTGTTCTTTTGAACTTGCTTAGTGTAATGAACCTTTATAACCTTACATAGACTATCAATGCACTTTGATATCATTGTCTTAGTTGATTCTTGTACTCCTCTTTTATATCATAACTCAACCTTCCCTCTAGGTGCTTTTGTTACATATTTTTGATCAAATCCTCTTCATTAATCAAAAAAGTGATAGTACTTAAATCATGTAAGCAATTGTCTTACCAACAAAAATCAAGTTTGACATTAGTGACAAAAAAATTATTGAAACACATTTATCATACTTGTATCAATCTGTTTTCAAAAATCTCGCTCTTTCAACAAAATTTTAATCCCCAGTTATAGGCGCTCATGCACACCAACTCTATTGTCTACCAGAGTTTTGTAGAGTGCTTATCTCTCCTCATCTATCGTGTCATCTATCATCATGCTTGTCATTTATGGAGGTGTTTACACCATTTGCATCATTGGTTTTCTATAGTAGGCACTTTTGCAAAACCCTAGTTTGTTCAATTTATTTTGATTTTTCATGGATGATGTATAGTTGGGTTTAATCTTTTATCCTATTTCAGAAATCATTTTTCATCATCCTCCTTTTGTGAATCTTTGAATCACATAGTCTCTTCTCAAATGAGAATGTTTTAATTTATTTTTTCTCTAACTCATAATTACATTTTTCAATTGATTTTGTCTGAAACTCATAAGTAGGAATTTCTTAGTTGATTATGCTTATAAGTAGGATTTTTTTAGTTTATTTTTTCTATCAATTAATTTAGATTCATTTCTCTTAGGAAAATTTCTTTACCCAAAGTTTGTATATCATGGTGGGATTATTGTTTCCAAATATTGTAGTGGATTCTTCATGATCCCTTTGTTGCCAATCTGAGTTGAGTATCAACATAAGTATTGCTCATGTTATTGGAACACTTTTTGTTTCTCTTCCTCCCTATGTATATATTAAGTTTAGGAAATGGGGGAGGGTAGGGTACGATGGGGGAAGGGGATTCAAAGGAAAAGTGGAGGATTTATGAGAAGTTGGGGGGGGGGGAGAATGAAGGACTGCCAAGAGATTTACAATAGAGCTAACTCCAAAATCTTCTTCTAGGCTCTCTTATGATTCACAATAATCTTTCACTGGGTATTCTTAACTTTGTATTTTATTTTCTCAAATTTCATATAGTCTTTAGATAGAATTTGAATTTTATTTAAATATGTTGGGCTTGATGAATCAAACCCTACACCATGAGAAGAAACACCATTCTTCTTGGAAAGACAATGAGATGCCTATCCTAATCTTAGAAGTAGGGTTTTTTTTGTCTCTTTTGTCTTTCCAAGTTGGGTGACCTTTGGGGTGCCAAGTCCATTTGTTGATTTAATCAATTGATCGGTCATGAATTCTAATTTTCTTAGGCTGATTTTTTTAACAATCTTTTGTCCTTCTAGAAAAACCATGATGTAAAATTGGTTGAGGTAGGGCCTCCCTTGCCACTTTTACTCTAGCCAAATGGCTTATCAATCTCCTTGTTGAAACATTAATTTTGATGAAAATATTTTGATATGGGCTACAAATGTTATCTCACCTGCTCTCACTATTCCTTATCCTATTTTTAGGGTTCATTGGAAATGTTCTATAGTTTTTGCATTTTCCTTACATATTTTGATTCAATGGGGATGTTATTGACTCAAATAAGAGATGTTACAAAGTTTATATTTAAGAAGTGGAGAGATATACACCTAGTTGTTTTCTCTTACAAATCCAAACTGATCTTTGGCTGGAGAATAGTTGTGTTTGTTGTGCTCTATTAAGTTTTGGTAGATTAAAATTTTTCCCTTATTTCTAGAAAGTATTTTTAAGGCTACAATATTAGTAAAAATAGTAGTTTTTAGACATCTCTTTAATATTGATACTAGTATTCTATTTATAATAGATGTGCAAAATCAACTACTCACGCTACTTTATTTTGTTGTTTATTAGTTTGATAAGGTAAAATTTGTACAACCTTTTTCTTTTGCTTTCTTTCAAATAATTCACTCTTCATTATTTATTAAAAAAGTGCACCTAAGATTAACTATGATATTAAATATCAAATCTCATCAACAATTACAATCTATATCATAACTAGGGATGGAACCATTGGAAAGATTTTCCTAGTATTTTTCTCATGAAATAAAATTTCCACTGTGATTGCATGAGGTGTTGTTCTCCAATTTGTTCATTTGGCAATAGATAGTAATCAATTACATCAAGTGTTCCACAAACGAACTCTCCCAATGTCTCTGAGTTATAAATCTATTGGTGTCCTAGATTATTGAATTTTGAACTAGAAAGCTTTGTTTGAGTGGTTTAAATTAGGCCTTTGATTTCATTTGTTTTCAAATTTAAACCATGTCATTCCCTCCCCCATTTCCTAAACTTAAGAACCTGGCAACCATAGATATCAGATATTATGGTTCATGATATCTTCTAAACCTTTGATGTCTTCGTATACTTCTTTTCCCCCTTTGTTTTCGTTGAGTCTAATATCTATAGTAAGCCTATCAAGGGAATTACTTAGCTCTAATTCACAAAGCCCATATGCAATTTCCTTCATAATCTCATTCCATTCCTTAACCAAATTCTCAGTACACATTGACATGATGTCAACTGAGGCATGAAATTATAGACCAAAATCTTCACCAGTAAGACATGAAAAATCCCAAACCATATAATGAATTTCTCTTCTATACAAAAACTAGTCCAAAGCCAAGACATAAGAACATAATACCCAAATATTTGAAGAAATAGAAGAGACATGGGTGAGAAACATACCATATATGTGACCACTTGACTAAGTACACTTTTTTTTTGTTTAGGATGTTATGGTTTATGAAAGTCAAGTCAATAAGCATCCATTGCTGCATTAAACTTCTAATTTCAAAAAAATCCCCAATCATGATTAAGGGAGGATGACCTATGAAGCCCTGCTTCTTTAAAGATTTGTAAATTATACAAGGCCTCTATAAGTACTTTAGTACAAAACCTCCAAAGAATGGGTAGATCACAACCAAAACTATGACTAGGCGAGAACTCCTACTAATGCATATAAGTTTATTTGTTATTGTACTTGCCGTAGGCTAGTAATATTGCATTCACTTTGCATAGTTATTCAATTAGTTTGAAATCTATCCACCAATCACATGTAATAATTTTTGAATAATTAAAATATTTTTGAAGTTTTTAAAATCATTTATAAATTTTATATTTCATACTAATTATATGATTGGCTGAAATCATTTTGTGTTATAGGAACCCTTTTTTTGGAGGTTCTCCATAATGCAATATTTTTGGCTAGAATCAAGGTAAAAAATAAGAGATAGTTGTATAAGTTTTAGTTTCTCTTTGCATATGTTTTGGCTAATGCAAATTTACACAAAATCAAAACCTACTATAATGAGATCTTAATAAATGTAATAGCACGGCCAGTGAGATAATGAGAGTATAATAATTTTTAAATTATTATATTTATTCATTTATATTTTTAAACTATTCTATTTTTTCAATTTTCTAATATTTGAACTATATTAGATTAAATTTATTAGAAATTTATTTTAAAAACTACAATTTCTCTTAGATACTTACAATTATAATTAATAACAATAAGGAAAGTACATGCCACTATGTGGCACTTGTTTTTCTTTTAGTAACTCTTCACTCCTGCTAATACATTTAAGTTGAGTTTGTCAAAAGTACCATCGTAGTGATGTCTTTAATACCATGTGCAAATGATGTGTAATCTCCAACATGGACAAACAATTTTTAATATATTTTTATGTGGGAATGTCAAAAAATATCTCCAAAATGTGTTTATAGGGAATTTGATGGATCTTGCTAATGATATAGAAGTTCACAGAAGCATTGTTAGAAAGACCACACTCTTGCATGTGATTCTATTTTTCTTGCAACCCAAGCAGTATTCATAGTACCATCTTCCAAAGATGCTAGAAGACATAGGTGCAAGAAAAGAAGAGCTTCTTTTCCTTTCTATAAATGTATTATATATTCCAACGAGGTAGATTGTCGTGATCAAATACATACGATTAGAGAAAATTTCTTCAAACTTGCCAATATTATAAGAGAGAAAGGGAGCATTAAAGATATGATAAACATGAACTTGGAAGAACAACTAGTCATGTTCCTCCATACCCTTGGCCACAATCTAAGGATTCGTGATATTGGCCATAACTTTGGTCACTTAAGAGAGATTGTGAGTTACTACTTCCATAAGGTCTTGAAGTTTGTCATATTGCTCCATACCAATTAATTTTTGCCCCCTTTTCCAACTACTCCTCTAGAAATAGTTGGGAAGGATCATTTTGATCCATGCTTCAAGGAAAATATCCTTCAAACATTTATTTTGTTGCTTGAATCTATTGCTACATATTTGACAATATTTCTTACGCTACTGCATTGGAGCAATTAATGGAATCTATATACTAGTTACCATTGATGTGGACAACCAAGAAAAATATCACAATAGAAAAAGAAACCTATCACAAAATGTATAGGGTGTTTGTTCCTTTGACTATAAGGTTCAATATTCTTGCTTTGGCTCTATCAAGAGCAGATCGACTACTATCTCCCTTTAGAATTATATAGTCATTATTGTAAATCATAGTTTTTATGCTATTTCCAATCTATAACTTCTTTTTCCTTTGTATAGGAAAATTTTATTTAGTTTGTGCTGGGTATCAAAATGTTCCTAGATTTCTTTCTCCTTATCAGTGTGTAGAGTACCACCTAAAATATTTTTTCAAAGAAAATCTAATCAACAATGCACACAAGCTATTTAAGCACTGACACTCCTCTCTTAGGAATGTGATTGAGCATGCATTTGGTATTTTGAAGCAACATTTTCCTATATCGGGGCATGCAACATCCTATAATATCATGACTCAAATAAAGATCATGTTAGCATGTTACATACTACATAATTTCATTACAATAGAGAATAGTGTTCCACCCGATGTGGAAATTGAAGAGGATGATGATTGTGATGGAATAAATGTGCCAATTCTTGACACTTGTGGGATGACACAATGAGATAGAGATGATTGGGGAAATCTATGAGACTAAATAATATGAAGGATGTGGGAGGAATATAGATCTTGACATTAGTTGTTCGTTTTACTCATATTGACACTGTTTGCTTCAATTTTGAACAACTACAATACTCGCATTGACAATTTATATAGATTGTTGATTCATTGATAGTGATATATGATACAACTATTTTAGATTGAGTGATTTAATCAATGAAATTATTCTTCATTTTTCATTTTCATTGGAGGTTTCTACAAAATGGGTATTTGTTATATTAAGTAAACAATTGACTACAATTCTAAATTTTGTATTATGTATATTGTATTATTTTCCAATATCAATTAGTGGTTTTAAATCTTAGATTATGCACATTGACCATTTTTCTATCTTTTAAATGAATCCTCCTCATGTTATTTGCAAGCTACTATCATCTTGTTCACACCTACTTGACTGTTGTTTACCTTTTGCATTTGTGATTCATTATTGGCAATCTTTACATTATTTTCTATGTGCTCGGTAGTATATTTTTCATCGTTCTTCACACTCATATTTATTTCTACTTTTTTGGCATTGGTAGTTTTTATAATTTTTCTATGTCTTTTAAATGACTCCTAGTCATCTTACCTAGTTGGATTACTAACACCACTGAGTGGGGGGGTGAATCAATGGTTTAAAATATTTTTCAAACCTTGAAACAATCACAAGTTATAAAATTTGCCACAACAGAAAGATAGGTAATGCATAACAAAGTAACACAATATTTTAATGTGAAAAAGGGTAAAGTACCACTTTGAATCTTAAACTTTGTTGGCCTCTTGGGAAAATCTTTTAGAGCTACAACTCTGGGAAGCACCAACACCCTATTTTAAAAACACCAATTTCAAGGAACACTAATCCCTTATACCTGAAGCACCAACTTCATGAATACAAGAAGAACCAACTTCCAAAATGAACAAATGAGATATAAAGTCAAAGGATCATTTCTGTTACAACACAAATCATGAATCACTAGTTTCAACTTCTTGTTGAAAACATATTGCAGGCAAGATATACTTCTATTCTCATCAAAACATCTAGTACCCAAATATGTTTTCTTTTTCCATTAAAAGATTTGAACAAATAGTGATATGAATTAATGAAGAAGAAATATATAAACCTTCTTCTACCTCTAATAAAATTCAGCAATGAGAATCAAATCACAAATAGGAAAATAGAAACATAAAGCATTACCCTCTTCTTTGCTATTAAAAGTTTGCCTACAAACTATTCGGTGTACAAGGAATTCCACAGAAATCCTACAACTTCCATCAAAACTACATATTAGATGTTTTAGAGGAATGTTTCCTCTACTTATAGACCAAGAAATTCAAAAATTTGGAGGTAGGTATGTACCCCAAACTTCAATTAAACCAAAACCACTCAAAACTGCTAAAATAGTCATAACAATTTGGTAACTACTTCTAATAAATAGACTTTGTATCTTTATGTACATGTGATATGCAAAAAAAATAAAGACCCATTTTATCTAACTCAATGACCTTTCCAAAAAGGTATGCTAGTTTGGATCTAATTGATAAAAAATCCCATCAAATTTTTAATAGACCAAAACTATTCTTTTATAACTATTTTCTTAATCTATGTGAACGTTAAATGTTAATTGTATAATACTTAAGTGTTTTTATTGAATATGTTTTGAACAATATTGAAGGGCATCAAATAAGATAATTACATGATGTTAATCATACAATATGCTCATTATAATTATATTATTGACATCAATGACAAGAATCAAAGATCAAATACCAAGGGTTCAACATACTCCCCCTTTGGCATTGATGTTAATATGAACTTTCGCCTATATATTCATGTTGACCTATACATGTATATCCATCATGTTGACATTTTTATCTTCATTTTTCTCCCTCTTTGACATCAATGAAAAAGGAGATATACCAAGGTTTTAGTGTAACAAAAAGATAAGAAAAATATGCTCCCCTTGAAACCTATCACTCATTTATGAAGTTATGCAAGAGAAGAGAGGGATAAAACCCCCAATCTTGTTCTTAACCCCTCAAATATGGCTCTTGAGAGAGGTTTTGTAAATATGTAAGCCAGTTGATCTAAAGAAGGAACAAATTCTAATTCAACATTACCATTCAAGACATGTTCCCTTATGAAATGACAATGAACATCAATGTTCTTAGTGCATGAATGCATAACTAGATTCTTAGAAATATTGATTACACTCCAATTATCACATTAGATAGGAACTAGTTTAGAATCTAGACATTGTTACTTTCATATTTGATAAAGTTTGAATCATCCAAAGATCCTATTGACAAAAAGAACATGTAGCTATATATTCAACCTCTATAGTAGAAAGTGTAGTAGATTCTTTCTTCTTACTATGCCAACAAACTAGCCTGTTATCCAAGAAAAATGTTTCTCCTGAACTACTCTTTCTTTCATCTAGAAAACCTACCCAATCTGAGTTAGTATAAGAAACAAATCTAATATCATCATGTTTAGGATACTAAGTCCCATAATCCAAAGTACCCTGAGTATATCTGAAAATTCTTTTAATTGCCATAACATGAGATTCTTTAGGTGGAGATTGAAATTTTACAACCAAACATATAACATGCATGATATCAGGCCTTGAAGTTGTGAGATATAGTGAACTACAAATCATGGATCTATAAGTAGTTTGATTAACATAAGGAGAATCATCATTTTAAATAAGTTTACATCCTGTTATCATTGGTGTTCCCATGGGCTTACAATCTTCCATATGAAATTTCTTTAACATTTCTTTTACATACTTAGTTTGGGATAAGAATATACCATTTTCCAACTGAGGAATTTGTAACCCAAGAAAATAGGATAGTTCCCCAAGCACAAACATTTCAAGTTTAGAATGCATAAGCTTTGAAAAACTTTGACTTAAAGCATCATCATTGGATCTAAATACTATATCATCAACATAAACAAGAACAATGAGAACATCATCACATGTACCATATTTGTACAAGTTACTATCAACACCACCTCTTTTGAAGCCATTTTCAATAAGATACTAATCCAACCTAGAATACCAAGCCCTCAAAGCTTGTTTCAAACCATAAAAAGCCTTTTACAGCCTGTAAACATGATTAGGATAGTCTTTTTTTTTTTCAAATTGTTCAATTCGATCCATATAAAACTCTTCCTCAAGATAATCAATAAGAAATGTCATTTTAACATATATTTGGTATATTTCCACGCCCTTGAAAGCTAAATATGTAAGAAAGATTCTAATTGCTTCAATTCTAGAAACTGGTGCAAAATTCTCATCAAAGTCCACACCTTCTATTTGTACATAATCCTTACAAACTAATCTAGCTTTGTTCCTTGATATCTTTCCATTTTCATCAAGTTTATTTCTAAAGACCCATTTAGCATGTATTACATTTTTATCTTCAGGTCTAGGCACTAATTCCCAAGTTTTATTCTTTTCAAATTGACTTAGTTCCTCTTTCATAACATTAACCCAAAACTCATCCATACAAGCTTCTTTATACAATTTAGGTTCAATTAGAGATAACAAACAAAGATTAGCCAATTCACTAGATGTATTTCTTGTTCTTGTTTGAATACTTGCATGTTTATCCCCTATAATATGTTCTTGAGGATGACACTTCTTCAATTTTGTACTTGTGGGTTCTGGTGTTTCTATTTGATCTTTTATCTCTTCTTCACCTTCATCAAATTTATTATCTACTTATTTTAAGTCTTTATCACTATCTTGTAGGAAAGCATTATCCATTCTTATTTACTTTTTATCTTGCGCAACTTCATCCACTTTCATATGTACACTTTCAACAAGTTTATTCAACCTTTTATTAAAACATTTGTAAGCTTTACTTTGAGAAGAATATCCTGAAAAAATTTCTTCATCACATCTTGAATCAAATCTTCCTATTTTATCATCAAAATTCTTAATTAAACATCTACTTCCAAAAATTCTAAAATTCTCAACAAAAGTAGGATGTCTATACCATTACTCATAAGGAGTGTACTTAGTTTTTACCCTTAGTTGTGCCCTATTTAAAATGTATATTATTGTGTGAATTTCTTCTTTCCAATACCGATTTGGTACTTTAGATTCATCTAACATAGTCCTTGCCATTTCTTTCATTGTCCGATTCTTTCTCTCAACAAATCCATTTTGTTGAGGTGTCTTGGATGCTGCATATTGTCTTTTGATGCCATGCTTTTCACAATAATCAACAAATTTATTTGAAGTAAACTCACCACCTTTATCTGATCGTAAGCATTTAATCTTCATGTTTGACTCATTTTCAACCATTTTCCCAAAAATCTTAAACTTATTGAATGCCTTTGATTTATGCTTTAAGAAAATTACCCATGCCATTCTTGTATAATCATCTATAAAAAATATGAAATACTTATCATCATTTAACGATATTGTCCTTGTAGGACTACATAAATCAGTATGTACTAATTGCAATGGTTTAGAAGCAAAATGTTCTTTTGAAGGAAAAGATACGTTTGTTTTTTTACCATGTTGACACCCTTCACAAATAACATTCTTTGGCTTACTTATACATGGCATACCTCTTACATTCTAATGCTTACTAACTTTTAACAAGTTGTTAGAATTCAAGTGCCCAAGGCTTTTGTACCATAAACAACTTTCATTCACCTATGCCATAAGAGAAACATCTTTATGATTGTTAGTATTTGTGATATCTTTTAAATTGTATACATTCCCTTTAGATATTTTACTTGATGCAACCAATTATCCAGATTTTAATTTGATTTGACAACCATGATCATAATAAAAAATTAGTATCCATGATCGAAAATTTGACTAATACTTAGATGATTGCACTTTAATCTATCAACATAGTACACATCATGAATGTGTTGATATCTGATTGAAAATATCATTTCAAAAGAGATTGTTAAGAAGGAGATTGTTGAAGAAGACTATGTGTTTCAATCATTATTTTGTCACTAATGTCAAACTTGCTATTTGCTGGTAAGACAATTGCTTACAAGATTCAAGTACTTTCACTTAGTTGCTTGATGAGGAGGATTTGATCAATAAGATGTAACAAAAGCACGCAAAGAAAAGGATGAGTTATGATTATGTAATGAAGTATAAGGATTAGTTAAGACGGTGATAACATGATGTATTAATGATCTAATTAAGGTTACAAAATGGCTAGTTACACTTAGAAATTTTAGAAGAATAAGTTAAATAAAGTTTGTCTGCCAAGCTTGACCGAGTGGATAGTAGGTGCTGAGAAAAGTTAGTGCAAGCCAAACAAAAAGTTAGTTGGAGCCAAGTGAAAGAAAATTCTATTGGATGTTGAGCTACATAGTTGATACCAAGTAAATTTTAGCTGATGTCAAGAACAGTAAAATCTAGTTGATGTTGAGTGATTTTGTAGTTGATGTCGAGTAACGTAGTATGTGCTAAGCATCAGAATATTGATAATGCCAATTTTTTGCATTATTAAAAGATCGAAGATTCACCAAATATAAGCTGACAAGTTTATTTTCTTGGAACTTTTGAACAAAGAAGAAGATAAGATTAATGAGTTGGTGGCACAAAATTTGATGTAAACTACTTTTAGGTAAATTCAAATGGATTCTAGAAGAATTTTCTAGAATAGTTAAGATATGGGGTAAATACATTGTATCCTACTTAATCCATCCAAAACCCTAATTTAGATGATGAAAAATGAGCAAGAAAATATTCTAATTTCCTTTATATAGGAATGTTTGGTCATGAAGCAAAAGGATTAGAGAGGTTGGTGTCATGTGAAAGAGCCTAAGGAGGAGAAGGAATTAAAGTTTTTACTTCATCAAGTAACCCAAGAGAACTATTTGCAATGGCATACCAAGCATGAAGGTTTAAGGAGATGAGTTCTTGAAGGGTGAACAAGCTATCAGAGCTGCAAAGTATAAAAGCCAAGTAGAATTGGGGACTAAACAAAGATCTATAATCTACAAGTCAAGTTGTAAGTTGTATCAAATCAAAGCTCTACTATTACTCTCTAGCAATTGTATCAGTCTAGGTAAATCCTCTTGATTAAGGTTGACCTAATATTCCTTGGAAAATCCTTTAATAGGGTGGTATTCCAAGTGAATGGCCTAAAGTCCTCTAACAAGGCTCACTTTTAACAAGGTGATTGAAATCCCTTAACTGGGTCACATTTAATAGTGTGTATTGTAACCTTTAATAGGGCTGGCTTTTCACAAGGCATCACTTCAAAAGAGTGAAAAGGAGTAGCATGTTACTGGTGGTTTTTTCCAAATTGGATTTCCACATTAAATCATTGTGTCAAGTGTGTTGATGAATGTGTTGCATTTTATAATTTACATTTATCCAAGATGATTTGATAGTAACATATAAGTGTTAGTAGATACACAATGAATGCATGCATTAGGTATGAATATTTTATGGGTTCATTGAATTGTGAAAAAGGTTTTATTTTGTACATCTAGACCTTGAATAACTAATTCACCCCCCATTAGTTATTATAAAATAATTCCAACATAATTGATATTTTGTCACTAAGCATCAAAGAACCCAAACCTTTAATTTGCCTTGAAGAATCATCACGAAAACTAACATTGCCACCTTTGCAGTTAATCAATTTGTCAAATTTCATTTTATCTCCTGTCACATGTCTAGAACAACCACTATCAATTATCCACAAGTCCTTTTCTTAAGAATGTAGATCCATTTGAATAAACATATACTTATTAATCTTAGGCCTCCATACCTTAGTCACTGTAGTACCAAATGCTTTATCAACTTGTAGACTAGCATAAGATTAATCATTCTGAAATGACTTAGTTTTGAAATTACTCATAACATTACCAAAGAGATTGCATTTCTAACATCTTAAACCATTCATTTTAGGAAAGGAATAACCAAAATGAAACTTTGAATACCTCCTTGACATGTATCTGCAATTATTTATTCTATGTCCTAACTGATGACACATGAAGCAATACCCATCAAAGAAAGAAGTGAGCTTATTTGAGTATCTTTCACCCATGAATGAAGTGCTTGATATAACCTAATTTTTATCATTAGAAATATGATTAAAATATGCATTTCTACTTGCATTTGAAGTAGTAGTATTCTGATTTGTATCCTTACTTTTAGATTTAAATATCTCAAATAAAGATTTATCTTTCTTGTCACTAGAACATGGTCCAAGTTCAAAACCAATTCCTGTTAGATCATTAGTTCTTCTTTGTTTTCTTAACATATCATTCAAATTAGTGTTCTCATAGTTTTTCAACTTTCTTTTATAAGATACTACTTCATTCATTAACCTTATTCCTGATCTTCAGAACTTAACTCTTCCTTAGCGATAAAGATAATTCTCTTTTGTTCTTCAACTTGTATTTTCAATTCTATAACTTGTTGATTTAATTCCTTAGTTTCTTTTTCAAAGTTATCTTTTTCTTTTAAGAATTGATTTTCTTGAACACTTAAATTCCTTTTTAATTACTTGATCTTTTTAAGCACATAAATAAATTCACATTCTAAATCAGCCTCAACAAGTTCAACATCATCATCACTATCTAATTCTTGAAAAGTAGTTTCTATAGGCATGAATAAAAACTCATTTTCATCACATTCAAAACTACTAGTTTCACTATCTGACACACTAGCAATAAAACTCTTCTTCTTTTTAAAGAACATCATTTTGTTATAAAATTTCTTTTGACTTGATTTCTCTTTCTCATCGTCTACTTCATCATGACTATTATAAAGACATTTAGATGCAAAGTGTCCTATTTTACCACAATTAAAGAATTTGAAAGGAATTTTAGCTTTGTATTTACTTGATCCTTTATTTAATTTCCTTGATTAATGCACTTCAAGAACATCAAGATCTTTTGATTCTAAAGAGACTTGCTTCACTTTCTTTTCCATCTTGAATGCAGATTCCTACTTGCCAAACTTTCTCATTTCATAAGCTACAAGTGCTCCATCAATATCTTCCATAGTATACTTGTTAATATCTCTAGTTTATTCTATAGAATATATCATAGAATAAAGTTAGCAGGAAGAGATCTCAAAAATTTCTTTACAACATTAATATCATCAATTTTTACACCAAGTGCTCTTATTCCATTTACAGTTTCATCTATCTTAAGGAGACGATCTTCTATCTTTTCCTTATTACCCATCTTAAGGCCTTTAAATCTTGCTTTCAAATGTTGTATCTTGGCTTCTTTAACTCTATCATTACCATGATATGTGTTTTTCAATTTGTCCCATACCTCTTTATAAGAATTGTAATGCATTACCTTAACAAAAACATCTTTAGATAAACTATTAAGTATAACAAATGTAGCTTTCATATTAATTTCATACTTCCTCTTTTCATCTGGATATGTAGGTAAAGTATTAGGAACTTTATGTTGGAAATGATTGAAAAGCTCATGAATAGAGAGTAATGGAACTGGTAAAGAATATTTTCAATCATTATTTTGTCATTGATATCAAGCTTGCTACTTGTAGGAATGACAATTGCTTTAGTGATCAACATACTATAAGTTGGTTGATTGACAAGGAGGTGGCAATCAATAAGATGTAACTAGAGTACCTAGAGAAAGGTTGAAGTTATGATGTTGTAATGAAGTATAAGGATCAGCTAAGACATTGATGAAATAGTGTATTGATGGCATACTCTAAGACACAGAGGATGGACACACCAAGACATATCAAAGATGTAAGGATTAACTAAATCTTAGTTAAAGATCAAGTGCCGAACAGATTCTCAGTTGAAGCTGAGCAAAGTTCAATTTTAGTATGTGTTGAGTAAGTCTTCAGGTGTCGAGTAAAGGTCAGGTGCTGAGTAATAGAAAGGAAATAGGTGTCGAGTAAGTCTTCAGGTCCTGAGCAAGGAATAGGTGCCGAGTGAAGATCAGGTGCCGAGCATAATTCAAGTGTCGAGTAACACAGAAGATGTTGAGCATCAGTAAACCAATAATGCCAAGTTGCTACATTATTTTGAAAATCAAAGATTCGCCAGATCTGAGCTGACATGGTAGTTATCTAGAATTCTATAAATCAGATAGAAGATAAGAATGATGAGCTAGTGGCATAGAACACTATGTAAAATGTTTTTGATGAATGTAATTGGATTCTAGACGAAATTTCTAGATAAGAGCAAGATATGGGATAGATACATTGTATCTTACCTAATCTACTAAAACCCTAAAGTTGGAGAGGGAGAATCGAGCGGGAAAGGTATTCCAGATTTCTATTTAAGGAGTCATAAGGTCATGAAGTAAAGTGAGATGGTCTAGCATGAAGTGTTGAAGAAGGTGCTAAGGTGGAAGAGAGTACAGATACTTTGCTTCGATAGGTGACCATAGATGTGATTGCATCGGTATGATGAGTAAGAAGAATCAAAGTGACAAAGCTTGAGATGACAAGCTAATAGATCTGAATTGATTAAAGCCAAGTAAAGGATTGAACTGAAGTGTGATCTATAATCTGCAAGACATGTTGTAAGTTGTATAAGATCAAAAGCAATTATTGTTACTCTCTAGTAATTGTAATAGTTAAAATAAATCCTATGGACTTAGGTTGGTTTAATAGCCATGTTGTAAATCCTTTAACATGGTGACATTCCAAGTGAATGTTCCAAAGTCCTTTAAATAGGCCCATTCCTAACAGTATGGTGAAATCCTCTAACAAAGTCACATTTAACAATGTGTTGTAGCCTTTAACAGGGTAGGCCTTTAATAGAGTAGACCATTAGAAGTGGTTGAAATCAATTGCGCAGTTATTTTGTGCATATCATCCCCACTCCAGTTTTACCTTCTTATTCTAGGAGGGTTTTTGAGTTATCAAATTCTTAGTGTTATGGTGTGATGCATGTTTATCTTTTTATAGTTGTTTAATGTCAAATTGCATGCATGATCATTTCAATTATGCACCATTAAGGATTTGTAGAAAACGTATTATTAGGGCATTTGGACCTTGAATAACTGATTCACCCCCCACGCCCCTCTCAGTTATTCTAAAAGAATTATAACAACTGGTATCAGAGCATTGCTACTGACTTAGTTTAAAAGGACTAGAAGTAGAAAAGATCAAAATGCCTAAAAGAGAAGTTCCCAAGCTCAACAAAGACAACTTTGTTGCATGGAAAAGCTTGATGAAGCTACATCTTGGATCCATAGGAGATTATGCTCAAAATTTGATTTTTATTGAACATGTTGATCCAGTTGGTACTCTCATTATAGAAGATTTGAAAAACAAACAGGAACACAATCAGACAATGCTAGAAATTGCTTCTGCACTCAACTATGCTAGATTCAATGATATCAAAGGATGTGACACTGCATTCAAGATGTGGAAAGCCCTATCACACATTTATGGAGGACATCAAAATGTTTAAAGAGAAAAAAGAGAAAGCCTCAGAGGAAAGTTCGATGAATTGAAAATGGAAGAAAGTGAGAATGCTGCTCAATATGCCTCTAGAATAAAGGAAGTGGTAAGTACAATAAGATGTTTGAGTGGTCAATCGGATGAAGATACAATTAATAATAAGTTCTTAAGAACCTTGCTCCCTATATATGCTATTAGAGTATCTGCTATACAAGAGCTAAGATGTATACTAGGAAACAATCTAAGTTTTGAAAGAATAGTGGGTAGACTCACTGCCTTTGAGTTATCTAACTTTGACAACTACAAACCTGAGAATGTTGAATCTGCTTTCAAAGCCAAGCTATCATTGAAAGATGTTGATCAGGTGAAATCAAAGAAGGGAAGAAAGATGAAATATGTATCTAGTGATAGTAGCACTGATGAGGAAGATGTGGAACAATTGGAAGCATTTCTAGATAGAAGATTTCACAGGGGCAAAGGAAAATTCAAAGGTAAGCTACCTATCATTTGTTTCAATTGCAATGAAGTAGGACATATTGCTGCAAGATGTACACAGAAAAAGGAATACAAGGAAGGTAACAAGTACAAACATATAAGAGAAGATGATAAGAAAGATCACAAAGACAAAGGAAAGAAGTGCTATATTGTTGAAGAAGATTCTAATGATCATGATGATGAAGTTGTTTATGTGGCCATGAAGGACCAATCTGATGAAGATGAACCTACAACACTAGTAACATGTATGAACATGAATGACAAATGGATCATAGATAGTGGATGCTCACATCACATGATAGGAGATAAAAGTAAGTTTGTTAACTTTACTTAGTATGATGGAAATAGTGTTAGATTTGGTAATGATGCTCCATGTCAAATCAAAGGAAAAGGTTCCATTAAGCTTACAGAGAAAATTTCATCTGAAAATGCATACTATGTTGAACGACTAAACTACAATTTGCTAAGTGTCTCAAAGTTAGGCAATGTAGGGTGCAAAGTGGAATTTGGAAACAAAACTGCAAAAATGTATGATACTAATGGTAAATTGATAGGAAAAGGAGATCAAACAAGAAGTAATCTATTTTATCTTGATATGAAAAATGCTTCTTGTCTTGTTGCAAAATTTGATGATGTGTGGTTATGGCATAGAAGGCTATGTCATGTCAACTTTGATAATCTAATCAATATAAGTAAAATGAAGAAAGTCAGAGGTTTATCTAAACTAAAGAAACTTGACAATATCATGTGCAAACAATGTCAGCTAGGAAAGATGACCAAGTCAAGTTTAAAGAGTAAAAATTATACATCTAAAGAAATACTTGAGTTAGTCCATACTGACTTATGTGGTCCAATAGAAGTACATAGTTACAAAGGAGATAAATATATAATGTTGTTTGTAGATGACTATTCTAGGATGATGACTGTTATGTTCTTAAAGCAAAAATTTGATGCTTTTCAAATGTTTAAGTGGTATGTGGCTAGAGTTGAAAAAGAAACAGGAAAGAGTTTGAAATGCCTGAGATTAGACAGAGGAGGTGAATTCACATCAAATTAATTTGAGATATTTTGTAGAGATAAATGAATCAAGAGACAAACATCAACCCCTAGAACTCTCCCACAAAATGGAATTGCTAAGAGAAGAAATAGATCTGTGATTGAATATGCCAGAACATTAATGATGGAAAAGACTGTTGCTCTAAAATATTGGAGAGAAGCTGTAAGTGTGGCTATTCATACACTGAACTGAGTACAAGTCAAGAAGGGTACCAATGCAACACCTTTTGAATTATGGTATGGTCACTCACCCAATGTAAAGCATTTCAAAGTATTTGGTTGCAAATGTTTTATCCTTAAAGATGCTAGGAATGGAAAATTTGATGCAGAAAGTGATGAAGGCATATTCCTTGGTTACTCCACTAGAAGTAAAGCGTATAAGTGTTTAAATACTAACACTAACAAAATTGTGGAAAGTGCAAATGTAAACTTTGATGAGTGTGCAGATGTCCAAGTTGAAAAACCAAAGAGAATGAATGACTACAAAACCTTTGTATATTCCTATGAAGGAATGCCTATTGATGAAGATACTACCAATCAAATGGGGATTCAACAACAAGTTTCAGTTTTAGTTGACTCACAACCATTGAATGTCAAGTTGCATTCAGAAGCCAAGTTGCAGAATGAAGGAAATACTCATTCTAACTCTGAATTCAATACATATGATAGAGACATAGAACTACCTAACAAAAAAGTACATAGTGATCCTAAATCTGAAAGATCAAACATGGAAACAAGGACAAAACCAAGATTGTCCAAATATGTGAAGAGGCATCACCCTAATGAATAGATAATTGGTGACAAAGATGCAAGACCAATGACAAGGAATAAACTAAGAAATGAATCATATCTGTTAAGAAAATTTGAATCTAAGATAGTGTATGATGCATTACAAGATGGTGACTGGTATAAAGCTATGGAAGAAGAGATTGATAAAATAAGGAAGAACAAAACTTGGAGTTTGGTTCCTAGATCAGTTGAGAAGAATGTGATTGGCACCAAGTGGGTATTAAAAAATAAGCTAGATGAGAATGGTGAGATTACTAGAAACAAAGCTAGACTAGTATGTAAGGGTTATGCTCAAGAAGAAGGATTAGACTATGGGGAAACATTTGCCCCTGTTGCAAGAATGGAAGGAGTAAGAACTTTACTTGCCTATGCTACATATAAAGGTTTTAAAGTCTATTAGATGGATGTAAAATCTGCTTTTTTGAATGGTATATTGGAAGAGGAAGTCTATATTGAACAACCAGAGGGATTTGTTGATGAGAACATCAAGGATATGGTTTGTAAACTACATAAATCACTCTATGGTCTAAAACAATAACCCAGAGCATGGTATGAGAGACTTCAAAAATATCTAGTGCATATAGGATTTGAAAGAACTGATGATAATAGCAACATGTACATCAAATTAGAAGAAGGTAAGGATATTATTGTATCTGAAATCTTTGTGGATGACATAGTGTTTGGAGGAAAGGAAGTGCTTTGCAAAGGTTTTGCTGACAAAATGAAACATGAGTTTGAGATGTCTATGTTTGGAGAGATCATATTTTTTGTTGGTTTGCAAGTACATCAACTAAAACATGGTATATTTATGACACAATTAAAGTACATCAAAGAGATACTTAAAACATTTGGATTAGAAGACTCCAAACCAGTTAGCACACCAATGGCAATAGGACATAAACTATCCAAAAATGATGTATCAGCTAAAGTTAATAAAAAACTATACAGATCCATGATTGGAAAACTACAATATGTTGTCCATAGTAGACCAAACATAGAATTAGTAGTTGGTATAGTACATCTAGATTCTTTGCTAATCCTAAAGAGAATCATCTCATAGCAGTAAAAAGAATAATGAGGTATCTCAAAGGAACTGATGATTTTGGCCTATATCATAAAAATAATGAAAAGTTTGAACTCAATGCATACACAAATGCAGATTGGGGAGGCAACATTGATGATAGAAATAGCACAAGTGGAGGAGCATTATTTTTAGGTAAAAGACTAGTTACTTGGACTAGCAAGAAGCAAACATACACATCTCAGTCCACTGCAAAATCAAAATATGTGGCAGCAACAGTCAATTGCACAAACATTGTGTGGCTCACACATTTATTGAAAGGAATGAAATAAGAGATATCCAAACCTATGATATTGTATTGTGATAATACAAGTGCTAAAAACATATCCAAGAATCTAGTAATGCATGCAAAAACTAAGCATATTGCAATCAAATATCACTATGTCAGAGAATTGGTAGAAGAAAAACAAGTGAAGATGGAGTACATCCACACAAATAAATACACTATAGATATCTTCACCAAACCATTGCCCAAGGATGCTTATGAATATCTAAGAGGCAAGTTGGGGGTAATGCCCCTAACTCAAGTAGTTTAAAACAAACAAGCCGCCCTGCATCAACAGGAACAAATCATTGAAATAATAGAAGAATTATGCAAAGGATGACAACATAAGAAAGAACTCCAAATTAGTCACAAGCATGCTAATAGAGGGAGAAAACATGAGATGCAAAGCTTATATTTCACATGTTAAAGATGCTACATCTTTGGCTTTTATGTCAAAGAGGGAGATATATGCAGAAAACTGATCATCAATACAAAGTAAGAGGGAGATATATATGAAAGAGGGATATTTATGAGAAATTGAAAGGTAAAGATATGGAGATATATGAGATCAGTAGTAAAGGATGCAATAGTCAAGAAGGAAGTAGAATGTAGCAAAAAATGCATATAATTTTGGTGGTAGCTAAGTTGATCAAGTGATCCATTTGGTTTGCCATCAATGCCAAAGAGGGAGATTGTTGGAAATGATTGAAAAGCTCATGAATGAAGAGTAATAGAACTGGTAAAGAATTTTTTCAATCATTGTTTTGTCATTGATATCAAACTTGCTACTTGTAGGAATGACAATTGCTTTAGTGATCCACATACTATGAGTTGGTTGATTGACAAGGAGGTGACAATCAATAAGATGTAACTAGAGTACCTAGAGAAAGGTTGAAGTTATGATGTTGTAATGAAGTATAAGGATCAACTAAGCCACTAATGAAATAATGTATTGATGGCATACTCTAAGACATAGAGGATGGACACACCAATACATATCAAAGATGTAAGGATTAACTAAATCCTAGTTAAAGATCAAGTGCCGAACAGATTCTCAATTGAAGCTGAGCAAAGTTTAATTTTACTATGTGTCGAGTAAGTCTTCAGATGTTGAGTAAAGGTCAGGTGCTGAGTAACAAAAAGGAAATAGGTGTCGAGTAAGTCTTCAGGTCCTGAGCAAGGAATAGGTGCCGAGTGAAGATCAGGTGTCGAGCATAATTCAAGTGTCGAGTAACACAGAAGATGCTGAGCATCAGTAAACCAATAATACCGAGTTGCTACATTATATTGAAAATTGAAGATTCACTAGATCTGAGCTGACATGGTAGTTATCTAGAATTCTATAAATCAGATAGAAGATAAGAATGATGAGCTGGTGGCACAGAACACTATGTAAAATGTTTTTGATGAATGTAATTGGATTCTAGATAAAATGTCTAGATAAGAGCAAGATATGGGATAGATACATTGTATCTTACCTAATCTACTGAAACCCTAAAGTTGGAGAGGGAGAATCGAGCAGGAAAGGTATTCCAAATTTCTATTTAAGGAGTCATAAGGTCACAAAGAAAAGTGAGATGGTCTAGCATGAAGTGCTAAAGAAGGTGCTAAGGTGGAAGAGAGTACAGATACTCTCATTTGATAGGTGACCATAGATGTGATTGCATTGGTATGATGAGTAAGAAGACTGAAGGTGATGAAGCTTGAGATGACAAGCTGATATATTTGAAGTGATTAAAGCCAAGCAAAGGATTGAACTTAAGTGTGATCTGTAATCTACAAGACATGTTGTAAGTTGTATTAGATCAAAAGCAATTATTGTTACTCTCAAGCAATTGTAACAGTTAAAATAAATCCTATGGACTTAGGTTGGTTTAATAGCCATGTTGTAAATTCTTTTACAGGGTGACATTCCAAGTGAATGTTCCAAAGTCTTTTAAATAGGCCCATTCCTAACAGTATGGTAAAATCCTCTAACAAGGTCACATTTAACAATGTGTTGTAGCCTTTAATAGGGCAGGCCATTAGAAGTGGTTGAAATCAATTGCACAGTTATTTTGTGGGTATCATCCCCACTCCAGTTTTACCTTCTTATTCTAGTGATGGGGACACAACCCAACAACATAATGGACACAATAGAAAAAGGGAATTATATTAACTGAGAAAATAAGCTAGTACAAATAGTGCAGAGAAAATAAACTTCAAAACATGCCCTACGGGCTTACAATAGCATAAATTTGGAGAATATTTCTCCTTTTAGCACCTCCTCTAAAGCTCCAATCCGAACTGCCTTTTACAATGCCAGAAATCTCCTTAAATAGACCTCGAAGGGTTAAGGACTAGGAGTACATTCTAGAAAGTGCTAGTAGGCATCCACCGACAAAATAGAAGGTTCCAAAAGCTGTGTTAGAAGTCAGTGCAAATCTAGAAGAATCTAGAAATGGTAGCCGAACTTTCAGGAGACATAAATTTTGAACCGTAGCTCCGATTGACGAACCGTTTACATTTTCGGAAAGCTCTTGAAGTGCTCTATAGCCCTATGGACAAGCTTCACTCATCCCCCATTTTTAGACCCTTTTCAAGGTCATTTAATGCCCCAAACCTGACTTTGAAGCATTCTTAGGAGGTCTCCAAAACCCGAAAAACTGCAATAACTTTCAAACCATGGGGCCTATTGACCTGATTTTTTTTTTGGAATGCTCTAAATCATGATTACATTCATCTGGCCAATTCACACCTTGTAGTTTGCCAAAATAATGGCCCAAATACATGCTCCTATTTTTTCAGGATTTTCAAATGCACTGATAGTTGAACTATGAGAGTTGGAACCTTTATTTGAGCCAAATGGGTATCCAAACATGTAAAGACATAAAACAGAAACTAAGTCTAAGTACATTTTTTGGGTGACATAGGATTGCCCTTATACCTCTGGATGCTCCTGCATCATACACCCAGGGTAGATTGAAAAGTGACCCTGTCACTTTATGGATGGTAGAGGAAATCCCAAATGGGAAACCTCAGCTGCTGAAATCCAAGTTGAGTCCTCGATCAGTCATCCTTTCCATTTGACCAAATACTCTTTATACTGCCTGTTTCTGGTACTCCTACCCACACGATGATCTAGAATGTCTTTTATCTCCTCCTTCTTAGAAGCAGGAATTGGACATGGCTCTAAAACGAGCTCCTCATCTGCACCATCATCATGATACTCTGTTAAATCTGCAATGTTGAAAATGGGAGAAATGTGAATACCATCTGGCAGCTCCACCTCATATGCATTTCCTGAGTTATGTTTCTTCAAAACTTTACAGGGGCCAAATTTCTTCATTTTCAGCTTGTTGTAAGTACCAACTAGAAATCTTTCTTTTCGTAAGTGCACCATGACTAGACCCCCTACTTGGAATTCCTTATGTCTTCTCCTTTGATCAGCCCTAGCTTTCTACTCTTGATTCATCTTGATAATGTGTGCTTGAACCTCCTCATGTAGACGCTTCATGTGTTCAGTAAATTCCTCAGCTTTAGCTCTTGCCCTCTCCCCTTGTTCTATCTTCCTCAATTCTGGTGCAGTCCTTGGGCTATTCCCATATACAATTTGAAATGGTGATTTTCCAATACTCCTATTTACAGAGTTATTATAAGCAAACTCTGCCTATGGTAGAATCAAATCCCATCCCTTGGGCTTATCTCCAACTAAACATCTCAGCAAATTGCCCAGACTTCTATTTACCACTTCTGTTTGGCCATCAGTCTGTGGGTGATGCGTGGAACTGAATTTCAAGTCTGTTCTCAACTTCTTCCACAATGTCCTCCAGAAATACCCCACAAATTTAGTATCTCGGTCAGAACCTATACTCCTTGGAAGACCATGTAGTCTTACCACCTCTTTGAAAAACAAGTCTGCAATATGGACATCATCATGAGTTTTGTGACATGGAATGAAATGTGCCATTTTGGAGAACCCATCAACCACCATGAATACTGAGTCATTACCCCTTTGTGTCCTTGGCAATCCAAGAACAAAATCCATACTTATGTCCTCCCATGGCCTTGATGGAACAGGCAATGGCTGATATAGGCCAGTATTTTGACTAAACCGCTTGGCAACTTGACAAACCTGGCAACTCTGTACAAACTTCTTCACATCCTGTGTAATTTGAGGCCAAAAATAATGTTCTCTAAGAATGGCAATGGTCTTATCCCGACCAAAATGTCCTGCCATCCCTCCACTATGTTTTTCCTTAATCGGATTTTCCCTCATGGAACTCCTTGGAATGCACATTTGACTACCTTTGAACAACATGCCATCCTGAATGAAATAGTCTAACCACTTGGTTCTATCTACAACAACAGGTTCTTTACAAGCTTTCCATGCTTCAGCAAAATCAGGATCCTCGGGGTACAAATTCTTGAGTTCATCAAACCCAACTACTTCAACCTGCATTGTTGTAAGCAACAACTGTCTCCTACTTAATGCATCTGCAACCTTGTTAGATTTTCCACTTCTATGCTTCAACACAAATGTATAACTCTGCAAGAATTCTACTGACTTCATATGCCTCTGATTCAATTTACCTTGGCTATTTAGGTACTGTAATGCCTAATGATCAGTATACAAAACAAATTCCTTTGGCAATAAATAATGCCTCCATTTCTTTAAGGCCTGAACTATTGCATAGAACTCTTGATCATAAACAGAATATTTCTTATTTGCATCATTCAATTTTTCACTAAAATATGCAATAGGCTTACCTTCTTGGCTTAATATAACCCCAATAGCGCTACCACTAGCATCACAATCCACCCAGAATACTTTTCTAAAATCTGGAAGTGCCAACACAGGCTGTTCAGTCACCTTCTTCTTTAGCAATTCAAAACTTCTCGCAGCTGCTGCAGTCCATTTGAACTCTTTTCTATCCCCTCTTAATGCATTAGTTAGAGGTGTACATATGCCACTGGAATTCTTAATAAACTTCTTGTAAAAACTAACCAGACCATGAAATGATCTTACCTCAGTAGCAGACCTTGGAGTAGGCCATTCCAAGATGGATTTTACCTTCTCTAGATCCATTTTGAGACCTTCAGGTGATATAACAAATCCTAAATAGACTAACTCCCTTTTTGCAAAGACACACTTCTTTAGATTAATTAACAGTTTCTCTTCCCTTAGCCTTTCAAGGACACTACGAATATGCAGTAAATGTTCTTCCAAAGTCTTGCTGAAAATTAAAATATCATCCAAATAGACAGTAAAATTTTTTCCCAAGAACTTCTTAAGTACCTCATTCATGAGCTGCATGAAGGTGCTTGGGGCATTTGTCAATCCAAAGGGCATGACTAACCACTCATAAAGACCCTCCTTGGTCTTGAAGGTTGTTTTCCACTCATCTCCTTCTTGAATCCATATCTGATGATAGCCACTCCTAAGATCTATCTTTGTGAAGTACTGAGCTCCACTCAAGTAGTCCATAAGATCATCCATCCTTGGTAAAGGAAACTGGTACTTGATGGTTATCCTATTTATAGCTTGAGAATCTGTACACATCCTCTACTCTCCGTCCTTCTTTGGTGCAAGTACTACAGGTACTGCACATGGACTCAGGCTCTCTTGAATCAAGCCCTTCCTCAATAGCTCCTGAACCTGTCTATTTAGCTCCTCTATTTCAGTAGGAGTCATCTTGTGAGCAACCTTGTTAGGAAAACTAGCTCCTGGAATCAGATCTATCTGATGACTGATTTTCCTTACTGGTGGCAATCCATCTGGAACATTATCAGAGACAATATCTCAAAATTCCCCTAGTAAATCTGAAACTTCAAATGGTATTTCACTACTACCTTCTTTATCTTTCCTACGAATCAAAGCATAGCACATACGCTGATGTTTCATGCCATCTAAAAACTTCCTTCCATCAACAAGACAAATCCTAGCACTGCTACATACCTTTTAAGCTTCCTTTTTCATGGGCTTCAATTTGTGGAAAACTCCATCCTTTGTCAGAGAGTATGTGTTTGCATGTCCATCATGTATTGCATGTCTATCAAACTGCCATGGTCTACCCAACAATAGATGGCAAACATCCATCGAAATAACATCACAGAGAACTTCATCATGGTAACTCCCAATTTTGAATTTTACTAAACATTGTTCACTTACCAGGACCTTATGATCATCTTTTACCCAAGAAATTTGATAGGGCTGGGGATGTTTCTCCCTCTTGAGCTTTAGCTTAGAGACCATCTCTTCTGATACCAAGTTATCAGTGCTACCACCATCAATGATCACATCACAACATTTATCCTCACACTTGCATCTGGTACGGAACAAACTCCTCCGTTGTCCTGGTTCGTTCTCACCACTTAGTAGGACTCTTTCATTTACCAAGGTCTCTCTTCTTTCTGCATCCTCTGAATGTGATGATTGTGCATCCTCATCCACATGAGCAACCCTAGCTTGGCCCTCAGCTCTCCTATCTGTCCTTCCTTGTTGTTGAGGGCATTCAAAGGCACGATGACCTTCTTCATTGCAATGGAAATAGGTACCACAGAAGCCTCCTCTTCCTTGTCCATGTCCTCTACCTCTTCCTCTTTGATTTCCAAAGTCTTGATCATGGGAGCGGTTGAAACCCTCATTCCTCTGGTTCCTGCTAGTACCCTCATCTTCATTTTTCTTTTGAGTTTCATTGTGGCCTCCAGATGATCTTCCGCTTCCCCTTCCTCCTTGACCGTGCCCTCTTTGTCTTCCTTCAAACCTTTTACTCAACTTCTCTTCAACTCGTAGGGCAAACTGGTATGCTTCTTCAATGCTGGTCATTCTTACCAGACTTAATTCCTCTTGGATGCTAGGTCGCAACCCACTGATATAACGAGCAACCTTCTCCTTATTTGCTTCTGCATGCCCCGCTCTAATCAGGAGTCGGTAAAACTCCTCTGTATATTCTTGGACTGATCTTCCTGCTTGCTTTAACCCATGCATCTTCTTAAATAGATCAAGCTCGTAGTCCACAGGAATGAACTGCTTCTTCAATTTGTCCACCATGCGATCCCATCTTGTGATCTTCTCCTTTCCTCTTCTAAGTCTTTCCAGTTGAATCTCTTGCCACCAGATTTTGGCATGGCCTTTCAGTTTGGCCTTTGCAAACTTAACCCTATCTTGGTCCCTTATATCCTCATACTCAAAGTATTCTTCCAGTTCATTGATCCAATCGATCAACTCATCTGGTTTCAAATTTCTTGAAAATATACCCACTTCAATTATAGGTCTTTTCCCAAACTTAGTAATGGCCCTAAAAATCCTTTCCTCTACAGGATTTAGAACTTCCCCATCAACTTCCATTACTTCCTCTTCATTGTCATCCTCACTATTGTCATCTGCGACAACATTTGCTCCTCTACGAAGCTCCTCTTGTAATGCTTGTACCTATCTCTGGAGGGCTCTAACCTCCTCAGGATCAATAGCTCTAGCCCATGCTGCCACGCTCTCTTCATGGAGGCATCTTCTAACTCGAACCCACAACCACACAGTCCTAGTGCAAACTGCCTCATAGTCGGTGCTCTGTCTACACACTCAAGAAAACCCGCTCTGATACCACTTGATGGGGACACAACCCAACAACAGAATGGACACAATAGAAAAGGGGAATTATATTAATTGAGAAAATAAGCTAGTACAAATAGCGCAGAGAAAATAAACTTCAAAACATGCCCTACGGGCTTACAATAGCATAAATCTGGAGAATATTTCTCCTTTTAGCACCTCCTCTCAAGCTCCAATCCGAACTGCCTTTTACAATGCTAGAAATCTCCTTGAATAGATCCTGGAGGGTTAAGGACTAGGAGTACATTCTAGAAAGTGCTAGTAGGCATCCACCAACAAAATAGAAGGTTCCAGAAGCTGCGTTAGAAGTCGATGCAAATCTAGAAGAATCCAGAAATGGTAGTCGAACTTTCGGGAGGCATAACTTTTGAATTGTAGCTCCGATTGACGAACCGTTTACATTTTCAGAAAGCTCTTGAAGCGCTCTATAGCCCTATGGACAAGCTTCCCTCTTCCCCCATTTTTCAACCCTTTTCAAGGTCATTTAATGCCCCAAACCTAACTTTGAAGCATTCTTAGGAGGTCTCCAAAACCCAAAAAACTGCAATAACTTTCAAACCGTGGGGCCTATTGACCTGATTCTTTTTCTGGAATGCTCTAAATCATGATTACATTCATCTGGCCAATTCACACCTTCTAGTTTACCAAAATGATGGCCCAAATACATGCTCCTATTTTTTTAGGATTTTCAAACGCACTGATAGTTGAACTATGGGAGTTGGAACCTTTATTTGAGCCAAATGGGTATCCAAAAATGTAAAGACATAAAATAGGAACTAAGTCTAAGTACATTTTTTGGGTGACACAGGATTGCCCTTATACCTTTGGATGCTCCTGCATCATCTAGGAGGGTTTTTGGGTTATCAAATTCTTAGTGTTATGGTGTGATGCATGTTTATCTTTTTATAGTTGTTTAATGTCCAATTGCATGCATGATCATTTCAATTATGCACCATTAAGGATTTGTAGAAAATGTATTATTAGGGAATTTGGACCTTTTATAATTGATTCACCCCCCCAACCCCCCCTCAGTTATTCTAAAAGAATTATAACACTTTATTACCATTAGCAACTGAAGACCAAACATCGACATTAATAGATAACAAATATGTTTGCATCATTACATCTCAAAAAGCATAATTTGATCCATCAAAAATAGGAACCTTTGAAGAGCCATTTTGAGCCAAAAAAGATAAGTGTTCCACTCAACAAAAATCTACCCAAAGTTATTAAACTTGATGTAGGAAACCTTTCTTTGATGCTACTTGTTGGAATACAAACACCACTAAGAGAGGGGGGGGGGGGGGGGGGGGGTGAATTTGTGGTTTAAAATACTTTTTAAAATTATAAACTTTAACATGTGAGAAAGATAGGTAATTCATAACAAAGTGATACAATATTTTAACATGGAAAATTCCTAAGGGTATAAAAACACTTTGAATTTGAAACTTTATTAGCCTCTTGGGAGAATCTTTTAGAGCTACACATCTAGCAAGCACCAATACAAACACGAATTTCAAGGAACACCAATCCCTTACACCTGAAGCACCAACTTCATGAAGAAAAGAAGCATCGAAAATCAAAAAATAAAAATAGATATAAAATTAGAGGATCGTCTTTGTTACAACAGAAATCATGAATCACTAGTTTCAACTTCTTGTTGGAAAAATAATGTAGGATATACTTCTATTCTCCTTAAAACATCCAGTATCCAAATATGTTTACTTTTTCCATCAAAAGATCTGATCACATACTAATAATAATGACTGAAGAAGCAATATGTAACCCTTCTTCTACCTCTTATAAACTTCTACAATGAAAATCAAATCACAAATAGGAAAATAGAAACATAAGGCATTACCCTCTTCTTTGTTGTTAAAAATCTGCCTCCAAATTGTTTGGTCTACAAGGAATTCCACACAAATCATGCAAATTCTATCAAAACTACATGTTGGATATTTTATAGGAATGTATCCTCTATATATAAATAAGTAAATTTGAAAATTTGGAGCTAGGTAAATACTCCAAACTTCAATTAGACAAAAACTGCTCAAAATTGCTAAAACTGTCATAACAATTTGTTAACTGATTATGATAAATATTCTTTTTATCTTTCCATACATGTGTTATGAAAAAAATAACAAAGAATTATTTTAGCTAACTCAATGAAATTTCTAAAAAGTTATGATAGTTGGGCCCTAATTGATAAAAGAGCCTATCAACTTTCTAATAGACCAAAACTATTTTTTTATAGCCGTTTTCTTAATCAATGTGAACATTAAGTGTTAATTGTATAACACTTAAGTGTTTTTCTTGAATATGTTTTGAAAAATATTGGAGGACATAAAATAAGATAATTACATGATGTTAACCATACCATATGCTCATTATAATTGCATTATTGACATTGATGGCAATAATCAAAGACCAAATACCAAGGGTTCAATAGTTACTTGCAAAGAATTGTCATCCCAAACTCCTGCCACTACTTTGTCACATTGATAGTAGAAACCATAGTCAAAAAAATATAATATCTTTCCTTTCACTATCCTATTTATGAAAAAATAATAAAATTTACTTCTTTCTTTTTGCAATGAATAACGATTTATTCATTAAAATTGCACTGCCCTTTATTCAATTTTTAAAAATCTATTTCTCCATGACTTTTACTTTGCATACTGCCCTTCCATTAACATTAAAAGAAAATATAACCATGACAATAGTCACAAGGAAATAAAACTCTTCCATTATTGGAACATTTAAACCAACACGTTAAAGGAAATACCTTGATGTCATTAAGGCAAAGAAGAAAATCTTGGCCTGAATATCACCATTTTACACAAGGATATTTGATGAATTATTTAAACTCATGTTTTTAGGCAAGGTGAACCTTAATAATCAAGTCCACCCTACCTCTCACCTTTCTAAAACCTTGTGATTTCTGTTGGTTGTATTATCCTCCAAATCCACTTAATTATTTTTGTTTATTTTCTAATATGTTTAAAATTTTCTTATAGCTCTAGTATTATTATTGCTTCATATATTTTACTTTTTTCCCACTTTATATATGTCATATTTTCATATTGAAATCTCTCTATTTATTGTCTATATTTTATTTTTATATTTTTTTCAAAAAACTTGTATAATGCATTTGTTGCAGGTGTAGAACTTTCTTTAATAAAAAAAATTATACTCTTTTCTTTCTTGCAATTATTTTAGTTTAGAAAATTGATATCCATCTAGTTCTTTGGGAAAAGGGGTATTCCTTGCATGGGACTCCTGATTGTCTAAAGTGGATATATTTCTACCTAAACAACTTCATGCATAACCCATGTTCCCAACCTCTTTATAGATTATATGTACATCAGCTACCATTCCAACCCTTATCATCTCATCCATAAGCATGTTTGTCTCATCTTGCCTACCTGACTTGAAGAGGTTGTGTATCCATAAAGTTGTTTACCTCATCCTCTCTACATCTATTTTATGAATTAAACAAAAATATTGTGTTGTTATGAGATAATATCTATTTGAGACTTTCTATCAGAGAGTTATAATAGAAATTACAAGGTAAAATATATGATGTGATGAATATATGTTATAATACCTCATGATATTTATTGTTCATAAATTACTGCTCACATCAGCTTCATTTTTCCCTCCAAATCTTAATTTATAATCAATTCAAGATAATTTTGGGTCAAGTAACAATAAGCATGAGTTGAGAAGTATTTCTATTTTGATTTCAATATATATGTTTTATCTCTCACCTATGAAGAGAGTTTCTATTACCATTGATTCAATTCCTTTGAACAATATTTATTGTGCACTTTTATTTATTGGAAGTTTTGTAGCATTATCACAATAACCTATCTTAGAGGTAACAATGCCTTTCACAAATCTATTGACAAGCATACATGAGGAGATTTGTATGCCCCTCGTTTCTACCCCTATTGCTACTCTCATTGTTACTCCTATTGCTGCCCGTGTTGTTAGTTCTTCTCGAAGTTTGAAAGTGGTATGAACTAAAGAGATGGAGTGAAAATTCCTATATTTTCTCCGTGAGAAAGTTAATATAGAAAGGAAAGGTAAAGGAGGTTTTTGGAAAGAAACATGGATTGCCATAGAAATAAGATTCAATGAAGAGTTGAAGTTGAATCTTGCAAAAGAAAATTTCAAAAACAAGATGAAAATGTGGAAGACAAGGTAAATAATAATGAAAGAGTTGCAAAATACAAGTGGATTTTCTTGGAACGAGAAATCAATGCATGGATGCTACAAACATCATATGGGATGAAATTTTGAAGATAATTTCCTCTTCAAAGTTTTTTTCAATACTAATGTCAAAAAACTCTAATTATTTAATTTTGCCAACATGTAGAGAAAAGAATTTAGGACTTCAAAAGTGTACAAGAGACAACCATTCAACTATATTAATGATCTAGCAATCATTGTGGGGAATGTCATGGTAGGAGTAAATGCAACTAGAATGACACAAGATACTAAAGATGGCGACCTTATAATGAGGCTGTTGATTTGGATGATGATGAGGATTTTAATATGCATGTGAACGTTATTGCTGATTTAGATGAAGATTTTCTTTAGTCAAATCAGTCCATTGCATCCACTAGAAAAAATCCTTCTACACCAACAACATGGAGACCAAAGAGGAGGAAGGAAATCATGGCCGCTTCTTTGGACGTAATAGCTAAAAGCATCCATATGATAAAGGAGGAAATCAATAAGCCTCAC